>CM029620.1:4198125-5448125 GCA_017311315.1 Dendrocalamus latiflorus | reverse complement strand
GGCAGGCGTGGTCGAAAGGTGTTCGACCACGGCAAAATCCCAGCAGGCGGGATCGAGAGGCGCCTACAACCACGGCAGAGGAACAGTGATTTTACGACCACGTGGTAAAATCACTGACGCGGTCGAAAGGCGATCGATTGCGGCAAAATCGATTGATCGTGAGGTCAGGAAGCAATATGACCAGATTGGTGAGAAGTCGAAGGTGATCTGCAGGTGAACGTGGTCGGCGGTCGGAGAGTGCTTCGACCACGTTGTGCGGGGGTGAACGTGGTCATAAAGCGCTACGACCACGTTGGGAATGGTCGATGAGGCTTCAACCGCGAGTGAGTCTAATACATCACATAAATATATATTCACATGACAGTGTCTGCTCATCGACCGTAACAAAACAAAACAAATCAAATCAAGGTGTTAACGATGGATCCTATTATCAAGCAACAGATCTAGGGCCAATTCGTCAATTTCTACATCAGTTAATTCCGCCATTACTGATTGCTCCACAACACCGGCCGCCGTACGTACAGGCTAGCTACTACTGATTGTTCATTAGTAACTGGCCGAGGAGAGCCGGAGAGAGGGATGCCGGCGAGGCAGCAGGGCGGCGGGAGCACTGGTCAGGCGTGCGCGGCGTGCAAGTACCAGTGGCGGCGCTGCACGGCGGGCTGCCCACTGGCGCGCTACCTCCCGCACGATCGGCCGCGGCTGTTCCGCAACGCGCACCGCCTCTTCGGCGTCAGCAACATCCTCAAGACGCTCGACCGCGTCGGCCCCGACCGCAACAATGACGCCATGCGCGCCATCGCCTTCGAGGCCACGCCTGGGACATGTACCCCGCCCACGACTGCGTCGCCATCATCGCCGTGCTCCTGCACCAGCTCCACCGGGACGAGGCCCAGCTCCACCAGCTCCACCAGCTCGCCGTCGACATGGCAGTTGGCGTCCCACAAGAACAAGATCATCATCACTTCTTGTTGGACACCACTACTGTGAACTAACAGAGGAACTATCAAAGTTCATTACTCACCTCATGTTAAAGGATGGACAGAACCCTTAATACGAATCGGGCCATGTTTTGTTCTGAAAGGCATATCCTATATATCTCTAAAGAAAAACCAGAACAAAACAATCATCAATTAATCAAAACTCTATGTCATCTGAAATATACCTCACCGGAAAAAGAATGGCGCCTTTCAACTTGCACTCATATATCCCTGATTCTCAGAATGTAAACATGATGAACAAAACAAGAAAAACAATAGAAACAATTTTCAATGACGCGCATTTTGAATAAAATCATTAAAAGAAATGGTGTGTAAATATCAATGAGTTTGCTTAAATAGCACATTAAGGAATATAAGGCACCACCAAGTAACAGCAGCCTGAACTACTAAAGTGATATTTGAATGAACAGTACAGCCTACGCTCCTCACATTTGTTATCATAAAATTGTAAGACCTTCTCGTGATACCAAAATTATATTGCATAGGCCATATATGGAAACAGAGCTGTGCCTAAAACAAAAGCAATGTAAATCAACGCTACTTGCAGGATGATGATTTCGTAAACAACATAACGTAGCTAAACAACCATCTGAATTAGGCAACCGAATCCGAAAATTTCTTCATACCTAATCGATCCCCACCCTTTGAAAGAGACTCTCAGGTGGAAGTCAAAACTGGAACCAAAACAATAACTGTATCAGGCGATACATCTTAAGGAATATAAATGCAACATAAGAATGAGCAGATATCTGAATCCATCAAAAAACCACCCTTATAGTATCAGCATCTCAACTTTATGAGTGATTACATGTCTGCAATGTTAGAAACATATTCATCATAGATTTTGCATTAATCAATAATACTCGGATTATAGACATCTAATGCTGTAAAGGTAGGCTCCACCTATTTCTTTGTTCTGTTCATGTCCAAGCAAAACCGATCAGATTATAATAACTTGTAATTATGAAAAAAAATATTTCCAATATTTTTTATGTTTTCTCTATTACATTGAATATGAGTACTGATATCTCTTGTTTAGTATGCCATACGAACACTTGCATCAGTGGTTAGAATTTGACATTCTATTCATGTCCAAGCAATACTGATCAGATTATAATCACTTGTAATGGATTACAGAACCAAATCTAAAGCAGCGAAGGCAAGCCTACCCTGCTTCTGGCCTCGCAGCAGTAATAAATAGCCTCGCAGCAGTAAAAAATTTATGAAATGGGAAATAATCATAGTAATAATCAGATTCATTCGCAGCAAGAATCTGAGAAGAAAAGTACATGGCAGAGCAACCACTAAAGTTGGTAATGCAGAGTATTACTTGATCTCTAATTGACAGGGATGCAACCTGACGAGCTATTAAAAAAAACTCATAAGTGTGTATATGCACAGCAGAAAGTGAGAACATGCCGTTTGCATAAATAAGAAGTATATGACCAATTACCGAAGCTTTGTCATATGTGCTCAGTCCAACACCAATGGCAAATATTGGGAGGCCCTGGCAAAGGAAGAGGAAAATGTAGAGTATTAAAATAGTTCATTAAACTTACATGATTACATTTAATTACAGGCTGGACGTGAAGACTTGTATGGCATCAAGACCCATAAGGTCTCATTGGTAAAGCACAAAATATGGAAATGTCAGGTACATTAAGAAATGGGAAATATAGTTTAATGAAGACTTTGGAGCCTTACTTTGCAAGTGTTGGATATTTTATACATTCTCGCAACATGTTCCCACAGTTCAATGCAACTTCCAAGTTCTTGTAGCTGGAGCAACATGATTAATTAATAAAGCAAAAAATATATTAGAATGATATATATAGACATGAAAATACACAAAAAAAAGTAAGGATAGATGGGGAAAATATATCGAAAAGTCTCCAACTCTGTAAACTGAAGATATCAGGTTGTTATGTCTCCCCAGAGGGAGGAACCAATGGCTAGTTGGCTACTGACCAGCAGCAGTTCATGACTTCATGACCAAACACAACAATCATAGAAATTCATGAAGAGAATAATGAGACTATAAGGAAAGGAAAGGAACAGGAAGCAGTTGGCTACAGGCACTAAATAGACAGCTTCTAAATGGTGCCACAATTGCACTACCACCAATAAATAAAATCAACATTTACGGATTGATTGTTGCCAAGAGTAATGTGCCTGTAGTAGCAGTACATCACAGCAGATCGTCAAGAATGACAGTTCAGACTTCTCAAACAACAACCACGCCATAGTAGCACCAAATATAACACCAACTGTAACACGTCTACGCTTCCATAAGATGATATCAGCAGCTGAAAGATAGGAACAACATCGTGAAGCATGAACAAGACAAACAGAAGGAAGCATGAACAAGACAAACAGAAGGCCAATTGAACTTTGAGACCAAAAAAAAGAGGAAGAACCAAAGAATTAGTAAACTTCAAAGAGAAATCAAGCTTATAACGTGTATATTATCAATTTATCATTATCAATGCAGAAGAAAGATAAATAAATACCATATCACTTGAAGTTAAGCTGATCAACTAAATTTATCATATGATAAACACAAGAAATAGGCATCTGAGCTAAGTGTAGCAATCATTTAGTATGCAGTATGACAGGATACAGGACCCAACGCTTTGGTTAGTACTCCTAAATGGTTGGTCTCTTATTTGAGTAGATTGGTACTAACACCGTGCAGAAATAAATTTAAAAAGGAAAAACTTAACAACATCTAAATTATTGATTCTATATTTATAGGCGGCCTTCATTTCAAGTTTGGTTGAGTTATAATCGCAGGCATTTCAAGGTTGGTTGAGTTGATAAACATCAAGTAGAATTCCAACCAAAAATCCAAAACTCCGTCGCATAATCTCAATTCTATGCGCCCATTCACATCCCGGCACAATACACGCATTCGTGCACGCGTATTTCTGCTACCCTACAAATCGAAAGCCAAAAGATCAACCAACCACCTTTACTCAACCCTGCCACTACTACTGCAAATACGATTGCCGCGTCTTGACTTGTCGAGTGAAACATCACAACCACGTGACGACCTCACGTATCCGCCCCATCATCCAATTCGCGTATATAATCACAGTATCACACTACTGTAACAACTAACAGCAAGTCACACCAAATTTAGCACAAACTGGAGTTGGGAGGTTGGGGGTAGAAGAGTACCTTTCCCGCCGCCGACGATCTGTTGGACGGAGAGCCGGTAGCCGCCGATAGCTCGCGGACGGATCACCATGGCAAGAGCTGCAAGAGTTCCAGCCAGAGTGATGGAGCTCATCGCCTACATGGGTGACCGGGAGCCTGTGGATCACTTGGGAGTATGTAGGGGAATTGGGGTCCACGTCCACCGTAGCCAGGTAATCTGGCTTGTCAATTCCAGTACCTGCACACAAGTTCATACATAACCCATTAACACACAATTCCTAACACCTACAAGACCGAACGCTCCTACATCTCTCCCCATCTTCACATGGTTTCTTCTGTGATCAGAAACTCTCCCATCTCATACTATGCCTAACACAACAAAACTACTCCAACCTGTTAAATTAAGAGAACAATTGTCAATCGTGAAGCATTAGTATGCGAAATATTCATCTCAAGGCATATGAATTTCCAAAGTCGCATATATGCGGCACTCAAATAACTAATCTAAACAGCAATTAGACCGCAACATATAGCTTAACACAATCAGCCACATTCAAACTACTGATGAGCAGATGCACGTTACATCCAATACGCCCCGTTAATCTACCCAAACCGATGGGCAACAAAAACTGGCAAACCTACCACACCGGACCTCAAATTTCCCAACCACCATAACCTAGAAGAGGATCTTATCATCGTCACGAACGGTAGCGTACACGGGGATGGCACTAACCTTGCATCTCCTTGGTGACCTTGGCCTGCATCTCGCAGAGGGCGGCGGCCTCCTCCTCCATCTCCTTGAGCCGACGCTTCATCTCGTCGAGCTCCTGCAGTTGCATACGCCAACAGGGTCAGCACCGGAGTTAGGGTTAGGGTTGGGATTTGGGAAGAGGAGAGAAAGCAGCGGCGGCAGATGCGGAAGGAGATGCGGGGATGGGGAGAAGGAGATGCGGGGTGGGGAGGGAAGGAGGCGGCGGTGGCAGGTGGGGAGGGAAGGAGGAGGCGCCGGCGCGTGGGGGCGGAAGAGGCGGCGGTGCTGGATGGGGAGAGGGAGATGCGGGGTGGGGAGGGATCGAAATTCTCCCAGAAGGCGGCGGAGGCGGCGGCCTTCGGGGGAGGCGGCGGCCTACCCAGGAGACGAGGAGACGATCTGCGGGTCTACCCAGGAGACGATCCGCCGCGGCGGCCTTCGGGGGAGGCGGGGGAGGCGGCGGCCTTCGGGGGAGTCGGCGGAGGCGGCGGCCTTCGGGGGAGGCGGCGGCTGGGAGTCGATTCAGCGGAGGCGGCGGCCTTCGGCGGCGGAGGCGGCGGAGGCGGGGCCTTCGGGGGAGGCGGCGGCCTTCGGGGGAGGCGGGGCCTTCGGGGGAGGCGGTGGCCGAAAGTCGATTCGGGGGAGGCGGGGGAGGCGGCGGCCTTCGGGGGATGCGGCGGGGGAGGCGGCGGCCGGGAGTCGATTCGGGGGAGGCGGCGGCGGCCGGGAATCGATTTGGGGGAGGCGGGGGGAGGCGGCGACCTTCGGGGGAGGCGGGGGAGGCGGGGGAGGCGGCGGCCTTCGGGGTAGGCGGGGGAGGCAGCGGCCTTCGGGGGAGGCGGCGGAGGCGGGGCCTTCGGGGGAGGCGGGGAAGGCGGCCGGGAGTCGATTCGGGGGAGGCGGGGGAGGTGGCGGCCTTCGGGGTAGGCGGGGGAGGCGGGGCCTTCGGGGGAGGCGGGGGATGAACGATCCTGACGCGGGAGGGGTACTGCAGATCCATTGAGGGATGACCGTCGGATATGGTTGAGTAAGGAGAGAGAATGGAGGAGAGTTAATCTGGTGCGGACGTTTTTAGGATGGTGTAATTATGGGTGCATATTGTGGTGTAAACGTAGTTAAGGTTATGACTGTGGAGCAGGTAATTGTTGGGTGGATGTAGGATAATTTTAACTGGTGGTTTATAGGGGTAGAGATGATTGTTCCACTAATTAGTCTAGATTAGATTGGAACAAACACCAGCACAACTTCAGTCCTTTTCAAAAGTACTATGGCTTTTGGCTTATGACTGATTACAAAAGAAATTGAGGGAACAAAGGTCACTCGTATTGAGAAATTACTCCGTTCAAATCAGCTCCTGCACTGACTCCTATAAATACCTTATAGAAACCACCTTGAGAAGCCACTCCGTTCAGTGACTCCTGTAGTATCTCAGCATTTCCTATTTGTTTAGATACGATAATCCGTCTATCTATTATCTTGTTACTAAATGAAATCACAATAGACTTACTAATATCACTTGGCATACGGATATATATGGACGGATATTACTCATCCCATATCCTATTCAAACACGAAAAGTGTTAGATACCTATTTACCCCTTTTGTATTCGCTCTATAAACCTTCGGTTGGTTGCAAGTGCATCCACCTACGCACACCCTCTTCAACGTCATTCTTCCTACTTCTATGATTCCTACTTTGCATTTCCTACCTTTTTATTTTAGAAATACTAATTACTATTATTAAAAATTTTGGTGTGGTTACTGACTCCATGTAACATCTCAACTCGAGATGAGCCCACAATGTCACCACTAACTCTATTATCATATTTAACCATTTTTCACAAACTACTAACATCAATACACTGACTCAAAGGTAAGGTCCTGCTCAATGGTCAATGGCTCTACCAGTATCTCATGCTTGGAATCCCAAATATATTTCCTCAACATGGAATACATTATGCACACCACGCATGGATTCAAGAAGGTCCCAGAGATAAGCCAACTTTCTATTTCGTGCCACGATCAGAAATGGTCCAACGTATCTCAGGCTAAGCTTCTCTTTGATACCAAACTGCACAATACCCTTGGTGGGAGTTACTTTCAAGAGAACCTAATAGTCCACCACAAACTCCAACTCCCGCCTCCTTAGCATAACTCTTTTGTCAGCTCTGAGCAGCAAATTGATTTTGCCTAATCTCTACCACTCAGTTAATAGTCTCATTATGAGCTATTTTCCCCCATGCATCTAGCCTTCATTGACCACCTAAAAACAATGTAAGTAAGGGCGAGTCCACAACTCAACAAGCACATAATGAAATAATAAACGGTAATAAAACATGTTACTAAGTATTCATATCAATTTACAAATATCTCATTTCCATCTGTATTTTCATTAATGTCAAGCACATATCTTATCAACTCTTTTGCTTATACCAGTATAGCAAAGTGTAACACTCGTCAGTGTCCACCCATGCCCGCCCTCTTTCATGTGGAGATCTCAAGCCATCCTCTTTCGTATGGGAACCTCAAGCTCATCCTCTTTCATATGAGGACCTCATCTCCACTCTTATGGAGTGCCTACCATAGTAGTTCTTACTCTTCCCACTCTTATGGGTCGCCCACACATGTCACCTCTTTTCATCTTCAATGTTCATTATGCAAAATGCAATGGTTCTCTCAACATTAATCATTTATTAATATTACTCATTTATCATCAACACCATTTAATCCATCATCATATGAACATTATAGAAAGCAAGAGTAAACATATAAACTAGCATGTTAGGAACTTTACAAACATGAAATAATAAGAGCAAACAACCAATGTTAACAATCTACCATGCACTTGCCTTTCTTAACTACATGGAATGGATTGATGTGAAGATGACACGAACCCCGAAGTTACACCTCCTATAGTAAATACCAGTCTCAACAACATACCACCGCAATACATAACATCAAATAAACAACACCACATCTACACGCTTCCTGATTTAATAGTCCCCTCTCCATCGGGCAGTCCTCCCCTATTGTCCTAGTAATGAAAATGCCATAACTCTCGACTCAGAGGCACTAACATGGTAAACCATATAAGTTATGGAATCTACACAAAATTTTCTACATTTTCTTGGTTGGCCAAACACCCTAATTAATCCATTACACCCTCATTTTTAACCCTAAAGAGTGTTCTGTTCTTTTGCTAGACATCGGATTTAATAATGTTATAACTATTAATTTACTTGTTCTAACATAATAAACCATACCACTTCTGAAATCTACAAAAAAAATATTTACCTATATTTAGTTATGCTCATAATTTAATTTGGCCATCTACTAGGCCTAAACTGCATATTAACAATACTGTGTCTAACAGTGATCAAATTCTAGACAGCAGCCAACCAAGGCCATATCTTCTAAAGCACTTAACCAAATCTCGTGTTCTTACACTCTTTGGAAATTTGAAATAATTTTCTATAATATTCATATTATGTTAAAGTTATGAAATAGGATGTAACTATCCCAAAACTCGCCCACAATACTAGACATCAAACCTTAATGAACAATGGTATCAAAAATTCATCTCCAACACCTCCCTTCCTTCTTGACTAGAACTAGCATAACCTCAAAACCAATCTACCATGGCCTAAAATAGATAGACAAGGTTTGAGATGAGGTTACCTACAACCCAACATTTTTGTAGGCACGATGAAGATAGCACCAATGTGGAACTCCCCTTTCTTCCTCCTCTTTCCTAACTGTTCTTCTTCTTCTTCTTCCCCCGGTAAAGAATCTAGACCAACTATTAAGAGTTAGTGGTATATTTTGGTAATTAATAAAAATCATATTATGGGACTAATATTTTTTAATATAAATGAATAGGTAATGTCCTATGGTGGTGGATGATTGGAGACGACTTCATATGTTAATTGTCACCAAGTCAAGCAAAGGTTATCATGTGTTGATGACTAAAGTCAAACACTTAGATTGAAGTGAAGATGTGTGTTATCAAGCTTCAAGAGGATGCTCACGGTAAATTAAAAGTATAATTAGAATAGGCTAATGATGTGTTTCTTAGTTATTTTGCCAGTCTTGGTGTTTGGTGAAAGACCGGGTTACTAGTGTAGATTGCCGTACTATTAAGAGGGGTCTTAACTAGTAGCTTAAGTGTGTCATGTGTTGATATATTGTTTGTTTGCTCTATCTCTCTGTAGTGTGATACTATCATTTGCGAGTGTGTTTTGCAAATGGTTGAGGATTATACATAATCTTTGTAACATGTGCCTTCAGTTTGCGAATGCATCTTGCAAATG
Organism: Dendrocalamus latiflorus; assembly: GCA_017311315.1. Taxonomy (NCBI): domain Eukaryota; kingdom Viridiplantae; phylum Streptophyta; class Magnoliopsida; order Poales; family Poaceae; genus Dendrocalamus; species Dendrocalamus latiflorus. Next base: position 5,438,904 of record CM029620.1, on the reverse strand, counting down.
GTTTAAGTTCATGTCCCTAATCTTTGTGGCATGATTCTAAAGTGTGTGAATGTGTTTTTCAACTTATTGAGAATCATGTTTTTGACCTCGATTGCATAATACTACAATTTGTGTATGTGTTTTGTAAATTGATTGGAGTATATGCATCTTAACTTGTGTTGTCTTTGTGACACCGTCAGGCCGGCATTGTGTTGGAGGTCTGACTGGGTCTGGCAGTTAGACCAACAATAGGCTAGCATTTTAACTGGTGTTGGTGGTTAGACTAACCATGAGTTGGCAGTCTGACTAGCATCACTAGTCTGACAAGCCCTTGTTGTGTTCTGACTGACCCCATAGTTCAACCGGGTATTATTAGCTGGTTGCCTTTTTCCAGAGAACCACGTTTCTCTAAGTTTTGGTCTGGCTGTCTGACCGGTATTCTTGTGGTTTGACTAGACCTGGCCATCTCCAATGGCTAGTTTTCTAGCCATTGCTGTGAAGGCCGATCTGACCGATCTAGGTTGATTTTTTCTAGAAACAGTGTCCATCAGCTAGTTTCTTGGTGTGCAGTATAAATACTCCCTTGTGGCTGGTTGGGCAAGGTTGCTGGTGCCCAATTCTTCTTCCTTGAGGTAAGAGCAGGTCCTCTCACCTCTTATGTGTATATGTTGCACTTAGTGAGCTTGGAGAGGAAGAACCTTTTGCATGTGTTGCAATTCGTGATGGACTTTGTGTCCTTTGAGCTTTGACACTTGATTCACTTAAGTGGGCATCTCTAACTTGTTACTCTTATAGGTTGCCGACTCCTAGATAACTTTGGAGGCGTGGTGGTCTGGTGATATTCTCAAAGAAATTTGTGAGAAGGCCCAACTTGTTGTGAGTGATATGGTGCTCACCATCTCCAGAGTAGAGAAAAAGCAACCCTAGTGGAATTGAGGTAGTTGTCTTAATTTGTGGAACTGGTTCAATTCATTTGGACTTACCTCAACGTGAAGTAGGAAAAATCGGCAAATTTTCAAACTCCACGGTAAAACATCATGTGTCAATTGTGGTTTGCTTTTTTTAGCCAAATTTACTTCCTTACAATTTATATTCAAAGGAATTGAATTGAGTGCTTGTTTCCAAAGGATTGCAAACCTTGACCTAACATTAGAGTGTTGACGCACTTAGGTGTGATTTAGACCTTAATTGTGCAAAATTGATTTGTTTTTCACTTCTTCATCATAAACTCGATTTTTGCCAAAGAAAATTTAAAATATCTATTCACCCCCTCTAGTTAGCATCCTTGTCCTTACACCCGGTCAGTCGCTGCCTTCCCCTTCCTTCGACCAGTGGCGACCATGGCAATGTGTGGCAGCCTAGTGTGGCAGTGCATGGTGACAAAGCAGTGGCACGGTAGTAGCGCTACTACAGGGGCAGCACAGTGCAGCAAGGCAGTGCAGTGTGTGGCAGCCTAGTGTGGCAACAGCGCGAGTGGGAGGCTGCTAGGGTTGGTATGACTTCATCCCATCCCTCTCTCCCCTTATAAGACATAGCCCAAACCCAAGCATGACCAACTCGATCAAGAGTTCGAACAAAACTCCCCTATTTCTCCTTCTATTCTATTTTTGAGATATTACATTCTACCCGCTTAACAGAATTCAACCCTGAATTCTACACTACATAATTCTACATGAGAGACAAAACTGAATAATTCTACATGAGAGACAAAACTGAATAATTCTACATGAGAGACAAAACTGAACTTCAAATTAAACTTCATCACATACCAGTTGAGAACAACTTCAAATATTTCTCACACATGTGAGACTCTAGTTCCCAAGCCGCTTCCTACTCAGTTTGATGTGACTAAAGCACCTTGATATACTTTAATGTCTTATGCCTCAATACCCACTCCGATTCTCCGAAAGAAAAGGCTATTGAAAAATGCTGCAAAAGATTCAGGCCAAATCTCAGCCGGCACATCTCTCTTTATCTCTCTCTGCCCGCACGCCAGCCCAATTCCCAACCCAACTTTCTTGCACGCTCGCCATTGTCACTGAACAGTGGGACCCACCTATCAGGCCATCGTCCCTATGTTGCATTCTACTGCCGCCTCAGTCTCCTTGTTGTGCATGCCATGATGCCCAACCTAGTCAAGGCTATAAATAGCACCGCCTTCTTCCATTCTCACTACCCTAAACCGCTGCCTCAAAACCCTAGCTGTAGCCATCTAAATCCACCGAAGACAAAGTCACCACCACTAGAGCTGAAGGAAGGAGCTCACCTCCTCCATTGATTTGTTCTGTCTCCGTCGAATCTATCTGCGTCATGATGTGTTCCCGATCTCTCTCATCGAGAACCCTCAAGGAATTGAAGCGAGAAGCCATGGATGTCAAGATCGAGCTTGTCATCTTCCTTAGTGGCCATGTCTCTTTACCACCCAAATTTGACTACCTTGGCAGCATTTGCATACCGATCGGCCATCCTGAAGAGCTCGGTGATGGTAGTTGGAGGGTTTAGGGTGATGTCCTCTGTGAACCTCCGATTGTGCACTCCCTATCTGAATGCTCTAATAATAGAAGTGTCATAGACCTCCGGAATATAGTTTTGAACCTGAATAAAATGCCAGATTTATTACCGTAGGGCCTCGTCGCTACCTTGGTGCATTCGATGCAAGTCGTGCTCCTTCCCAGGGCGATTGTATGTACCCGGGATGTTGGCTATCAAAAGGTCACAGAGATGCTACACAAGTAGATCGACTCGAAAGGTTGGTTGAGCAACCAGGATTGAGCAGATCCTTCGAGCACCGTCAGAAGATAATTGATCATGATGTGCTCGCCTCCTCCTACTGCTCAAACCGCGATTGTGTAAATCTGAAGGAACTCAATGGGATTCTGAGACCCATCAAATTTCTCTATGCTCACCGGTCAAAACCACTACTCTATTCCTAGACCTATAAACAATGGGTCTCGATTTGGGAGGAAGAACCGGTAATAAGCACAAAACCATCCATTCTAGTTCTACATTTGTTTGAATAAAATGTTTCGCCAATTGCATGCATCTAAACAAACTACATGAGCCTCCGGATGAAGCCAACAGAAATCCTATCCGAATACTAAAAAGAAAGGGCAATTTCATTATGGTGGTATACCAGCTACCAGTTCTGGAACTTCCAGTTCCAATCGGAGCATATATATCCGTAAATGGATTTGTATGTATAGCCACTTCAGTCATGCTCCTCGTTTCAGCTAGCACACTGCTCGGAGCTCGGGCATAAATGCTTGGTATCCAACAACGATCTCCTGTCGTCTCCTCTAGGGAAACAGGTAGTTAGCATTGCCAAGCGAATGCACTCGGCGATGCCCGACGATAGATGGACCGAACCTGTAGTAGATCTCATCCACTTGGGGTTGACACTTGTTGTCCATCTACTGCTGCAGGTTCCTTGCTCCAAGCAGTGTTCGAGCGTTGACTTGCCAATCCGAAGCAATCCGGGGCACCCTCCATCAGCTGGTATTGTGATCACGAGTGTGACGTGCCTCGTCACCATATTGACTCCTGCAAGGCAAGTTTCGTGAACGACTAGATGCAGTCGTACCTTGTCGAGTCTTAGAGGGACGTCAGCGAGGCTGATCAAGTTGGGACATCACATCATGAAGTATTTGTGCAATATCTTCACTGAAGCGGTCATAGCCTGGCGCCCGAGCAAGCTCTTGAGTCGGGTTCTCGAGCAAGTCATTGATCCGTTGAAGCTCCCGCGCCTCTTTGGACTGGTATAGGGCCCGCTTAGGCAAAGTATCCTAGGCAGAAAGTCACCTTTGCCTAGCAATCTCAAGATCTTCAACCCCTAAAGCAAATTGGGGTTGCCTCAGAGGAGAGCGAGTATTTCTAAAATTTCTCCCACGCTCACCAGAGTACTAATTGGGCTCATCACTGGAGGTCTCGTCACCATCCCCATAAGAGGAGGGAAAGTGTGATCGCTGGGGAGCATCCTCAGGTCTTCCTCCAAGAGGGTGATGAGAATCTCAGGGCAGGGTAAAAACCTCCTGTCTAGAATCTTCACTTCTGATGGAGAGCCCCTCGCTTGAAGAATCATCCAGCGAGAGCGCATTGCGGCCTGGAGTAAACCTCGCTAGGTAGGGGAAGTCTGGGTTATAACTATCCCCAGCCTGATCTACTCCCTGTGAGAATGCAGATGAACATGAAGTGCACCCACCCATGGCCTTCGTTGGGTTGTCCGAAGAGTCGCCATTAGGAGCTGGTGATGCGCATCTCAATCGAAAAAGTTTGGGGCTCTATGAAACTACGTGGGGTGATGCCGTGGAACTCGAACGCCTAGAGATGGACCCACCGTCACATTGCAAGCCCTAATCATGGTCAGATTGACCCTTGCCGCTTGGGGAGATGAGTCCTCCATTGGGCATACTGTTGTGGGGGATTTTGATCCCACATCAGCCTTTCTGGCGGCATCATCTATGAGATCACCGAAGGAATCTCTAGAGAGACATTCACCGTCAGAAGCAAGCAAGACCTGCTCGCAGTCGTAGTAGGCCTCCATGTCGATACTCGCGTAGTCGGCCAAGTCGAACTAGTTCTCCTCATTCCATTCATCTGCCATGAGGACAATAGAGGAAAAAAGAAACTTGCTAACAAGGAAATTACCAGAGTCTTGAAAGAAGAATCCCCACGGACGGCGCCAACTGTCGATATTTTAATATCGATCTTACATATGATTTGTTTGAATTCGGGGAAACTCTTAGAAGACATGGCATAAGTAGCTGAGAAGTAGAGACACGGGAAACTTTATCCTGATTCAGGCCTTCTCCTAAGAGAACAAATACCCTACGTCCAGTATGATTACTAATTGTAAGAAAGTGGATTACAACAGAGAGTTACACGAATGGCTAGTGCTATCTTATGTGAATGATTCACCAAATTCTCTTCTCTCTCCCTTTGATGTTAACCTTTAAATAGCCAATGAAGTGACAGCAGTTGTCCTACGCCGAAAGACTCCTTGACGCTTCGGATGATAACCGCCTGACAGAGGTTGCTGTCAGAGAGACACAAGAGATCGTTCACCGTGTAGAGGTTGTTGTCAGGGAGATCGTGTGCAGTTAGTGGACTAGCACATGTTCTAACCACCTTGTTAGATGAACTGATAGCATAGTTCATTGTTGTAGATAAGTCGATTGGTGATAGACTCATCGTAGGAATTCCCATGACCACAGAATGGTCGCAGTTACGATCTCATGGTTGTAGAAAGATTTATGACTATGAGATAGTTGCAGTAAAACTTACGACTATGTGGTCATGGAAGGACGTACTTCTATATGGGTAGTCACAGTAGGACTTACGACTACGTGGTTGTAGAAGGTCTTATGACTATATGGTTGTAGAAGTGCTTACGTCCATCCTGCCATATTTATCTCTTACAATAAGGGGTATATTCAAGAAATATAATGACATAATAATTTGAGGATTATACTATCCTTGTCAAGCAGCACACGCGTCATGAAACGATTGGCCAGTAAGCCCATCGATCGCTCTCGTGCGTTGCTTTCCTTCATCTTTAAGAGATTTATGATTTCACTTGGAGCTATAATCTTATGATCATATTTTCTCTTCTCCTGATTGGTTGTCTCAGTTCTTTCTAAATCATCCTTTAATATGGCAGCAGGGGACATTGGAAACAAAGTGATTTTGTTCTCTTTATATGTGAAAGAATAATGATTAGATCTATATCTGTCATATTGCCAAGGTCTACCTAACAATAACGAGCATGCTTGCATAGGTACGACATCACAATCAACATAATGATGATATGATCCAATAGAAAAATGTACTCGCACAAGTTTAGTCACCTTCAACTTACCACAAGAATTGAACCATTGAATGTAGTAAGGATGAGGGTGTTGAGTTGTGATCAAGCCAAGCTACTCAACCATGTCTGTGCTAGCAAGGTTGTTGCAACATCCGCCATTGATGATGACTCTACATGAATGTTCCTTGATGATGAATTTTGATTGAAACAAGGTGTGGAGTTAATTTTGTTTGGCATGCTCCATTTGAGCACTTAGCACACGCTAGACAACTAGGCTTTGGTACTTGTCAGATGTCTCATGGCCTAATTGTTCTTCCTCCTTGATTTCACCACCTACATTGTTAGTGGCAACCAAACCATGTTCCTCCTTAATATCGCTAGTTGATGTATACTCACTATTATCCTTAATAAGTAAAGCTCACTGACTTGGATAATCGCGCATCAAGTGTCCAAATCCTTTGCAACGATGACATTGTACATCTCGGCATCTCACTGTAGAAACAACAGAAGAAGGACTTTTTGTGGGGACTTGTACCTTTGCTGATTTGCTGGCATCAAGGACTTGTGCAGGACTAGAGGGACAGCAGGAGATGCATGGCTCGAGGAGGGTGCATCACGGCCAAAAGGTTGAATTGGCTGACCTACAAAACATCCTCCAAAATTGCTTCTGGTGCTCATATGTCCACCCTATACCTCTCTTTCAGCTTTGCAAGCAAGATGAAACAAACAAGTGATAGAATTGTATTCTTTATATTCAAGGATGTCTTGAATTTCATGGTTTAATCCTCCTAGAAATCTAGCCATTTTAGCTTCCTCGGTTTCCTCTAACCCACAACACAACAAACCAATTTGCATTTCTTGATAATAGTCCTCGACAATTCTATTGCCTTGTTTTGATTATTGCAATTTATTAGGCAATTCTTGAGAATAATATGAAGGTAAAAATCTATGTATCATTGCTCTCTTCAAAGAATTCCACATTCTAGGTATGTTCTGATTAGTTCGAGAATATTCTCTCCACCAAATAGAGGTAAAATCAGAAAACTCACTAGGAGTAGCCCTAACTTTCTTATCTTCAGGGAATTCATGACAAGCAAATTTTTGTTATACGCTTAACTCCCATGTGAGATAAGCATCAGGATCATATTTTTCAGCAAAAGAAGGCATAGTGGATTTAATTTTACCAAATGCATCATTATGGTCATGTAACTCACGTTGATTTCTTCCCATAACTTAATGATTGTAGCATCGTTGCCGATGATAACGATCATTTTTGGGATTCAAACCACCCTCAAACTCCGTATTAGCAATGTATGGGCTCTCTTCATCTCCTACCTTATCGGCCCATGGGTGAGCAACGGATGGGTTATGGCGCAGAGGTGCAACGTCGGCAACAATAGGGGCAACAGCTGGGGGTGGAACTCTCTCTAGCTGCTCCACACGTGTAGCAATCGTGGCAAGATCAACATTGGTGTGATCTAGAGCCCCTCAAGACAATCTAGAGCCCCCTCAAGATGCTCCGATTGTTGACTCAGCAAGCGTTTAAAGAATTGCATGATTCCCTTCATGCGAGGTGTGAGAGGTGCATCCTCCTCAACGTTAGACCTATTATTCTCCCCTTGTGACCAAGAACTTGCCATTGTTAGTTTCAACTAGAAAAAATATACAAGTGTATAAAATTCCCAATCAACTACTAGGTTCTGCAGGTTCAACAATCACTCACCCTCGAGCTTATACCATATTTTTACTAGTTCTTACCAAGCAAAATAGGTGGTGACTGGCAACTAGTGTTGGTGTCAATTGTAACAGCCCAGCTGTTTATTTCAAAATTTTCAGTAAAAAAATTTAATTTAAAATAAAATCAAGTGTTCGTTGATTGCTTGAATTTCTGATAATTTATTTTGCCTATTTTTAGCTTTAAAAAACTTTCCTTAAAAGTAATTTAATTGAAAACTTAAAAATATTATTAAATAAAGAGTATTTTGAATTTCTATAAAAATTCTATTTTGAATTAAGTATTTTAAAAGCATTTGGCTTTTATCTAGATTTTCTATGTTTTTTAGGATTTTAAAAATCAATTTCAAAGCTAAAAAGTATTTTTGTAAAAATTAAAAGACCAACTTTAAGTTGAAAATATTTTTTCTAAGTATTTTTAAACCTTCCTAATGTTTCCAAAAATCTAAATCAAATTTAATCCTCAACCTCTCTCCTCGGCTCCCTAATTCAATCCATTCTCGCCCAGTTTAATCTCAACCACCCGCCTTCACTTACCCCTTCGTTTCAATCCGATGGCCCTGATCTTCTCCATGCGCCACGTGTCGCATATCCGACCGCCTGCTCTTTCTCCTCTCTTTTCTCACTTGCCGACAGCCCAACCTCGCCTGTCAGCTTCTTTCTCCTTGCCCTCTTAACCTTTCACCGCCACCATTGATGCCCCGCCCGAGCTCTTAAATTTGGCTGTTTCTTCTCGTTAGCCTGAGCATTTGCTACAATTGAAAGCCTAATCACTCCTGCATTCAACCTCCACCCTTTCCCCACTTTAATCCCGCTTACCTCCCTCTTTACGCGCCTTTGCGCCGACCTTAACTTCGGTGTAACTGACAGCCGTTCGTCACCTCCACCTTCGCCAGGCCTATGCGCGCATTCCCCGCCCCTCTACTGAGCGAATCCACCGCCGAAGAGCCCCGCCGCCAACGCCCTCACTCCGCCGCCCCTGTATCCTCGTCGCTGTCCACCATCGAGCATTCCCAAGGTGCACTGAACTCCCCGTGTCCTCCTCCCTTTCGCGCACCCCTCGCCGACCCCAGCAGCGCCGCCATTCGCCGATGCCCTCAGTCCCGTGCGCCACCTCAGTAACTGTGAGCCACGCAAGTGCTATGCCAACCGCGTGCCACCTCAGCCTTCTCCCTGGTCCATGGACCCAGTCCACAAAAGCCGGTCCCACCTGTCAGTGAATAAAACCCTTTTTTCTAGTGAAAAATAATTCAGCCAGGAAGTCAAAATCCTTGCTGACGTCACCTTGACGTATAAATGTCTTTCCCAGAGAAAAATAATTCCACCAAAAATCATTTCCCCTGCTGATGTCATAATTCAAATTTTCAGTTCAAAAATAATTCCAGAAAATCAATTTATTCTTTTTCTCTCCTTTCAAACTGCCAAAAGCTAGTATTTCTTCATTTAAACTCCAATTGAACCCATTCAAAATTCTAAATTCTTATAAACTTCTAATCTATCCATTTCTATCCTCCTTTCAATTTTTGGATTTATTGAATTTATTTGAATTAAATTAAATCTTAGACAATAAAAATATTTTAAATGGCTAAAATATACTTCAATTAAATCCGAAATTATTTTATTTGATATTTTCGTTTTCCAAGGATTTTTGTTGAATTTTCTTAAAATTTTTCGAATTTATTTTATTTTATTATTTTTTGGGAAAAAATATATTAATTTATTTCAGCTTTCTCTCTCCTCGCTTCATCTTCTTCACGAAGCGTTACACCATAACATGGCCGCCATGAACAAGCTTTTGGAGCTCATGAATCCTTATGAATTTCTCAACGATTTTTCGTGCAATCAAGTGCATTCACTTGCTCTTTTCCATTCTCCTCCATTCCCAACCGTTCCTCTCCTCCTTCATGTGCATTTACACAAAAAAAAAAGAAACCGATGCTCTAATTGACATCGTCGGTTGATCTCCCTCTCCCGTCCACCTCCACCCCTATAAAAGGGAGCACCGGGTGCCCCTCCTCAACCTAAGTCACCCCAAAAAATCTCAAGTCTTCTCTCCCTTCCTTCTCTCCGCAATCACCATTTTTTTTGTCAACCGAGCATCGTCCCTCGGCCTTTTGTGCCGCCTACAGTGGAGTTCCACCACTTTTGATCATACCACTGGCTTCGTCGTTGCACGTTCTATGCGGTGCTTCCCTCGCCTTCGCCGGAGCTTCGCTGGAGCATCGCCAGACAACCGTGGCCAAACCGCGCCGTCACTTCTCTCCTCGCTGCGAGCCGACCGTGCATGTTCCACCATAACCGAGGTGAGCATTGTGTTGCCCGCATTCTCCTCTTCGTTTCGCCGCAAACCCCACCTACTAACTCCTCTTCATTTGCCCGGAACGCCGATGTCAACCCACCGGTCGCCGAATGTCTTCTCCGTCGCGTTCTGCCACCATCCGATGTCCTTTGGCCGACCCATTTGCACCGTTGAGTTTGCCTCAACGCGTTCTACATCGTGCTTCCATCGCCATCACCTAAAGATTCCCCGAGTCCTCGTCGACCTTGTCGAGCCAGACACAAAAATCGTGCATTCGCGCGTACACCCCTTTTTGTGTGAGCGCTTTGATTTTTGTTCGCGTCATATCGTGTCCTAACCTCTAAGAAATTTGTCTGCCATTTTATTTAATTTTTCATTGAGCCGATTGTCAGGAATTGAGGTTTCTGCGAAAATGGCCGTTTTTGACTCCCGACGTCGATTCGTCGCCTCCGGTAAGGTTTAGCCCATGTCGTAATTTTTCCTAGACTTGTCTCGCCGCGTTCCATGCCGTGCTCCCTTCCTTTTCCCCAAAAAGCCTCCACAAATTTTCGCCTCCGACACCTCGCCATGGCCGCCAATGGCATCTCATGTCGCCGTCTATCCGTTGGTGTTTTCCCCAATCCGTTCGCGTCATATCGTGCCAAACCATCCCAGGTAGCTACCTTCTAAATGGTTTTAGATTCGCTTCACCGAGCACCAAGATATTAAGTTTTTCCTTTTTCTCTATCGTCTCCGTTCAACTTTCAGCTTAGCCGATAATTTTTTCTAACTTCACCATACCATGTTCTACCCTGTGCTCACCCTACATCTCTACATTACATACCCAAAACTATCTCTCTCCAACTTGTCGTTGTCTTTACCATGCCGTCGGTGCCATTTTTCTCTCACCGCTGGTGATTGCCGCCGTTCCTCGTCGCCGTACCCATGTCACCACCTTTGCCTAGTTGCCAAGGTCCTATTTTGCCTGTTCGCCAACACCTCACAGCCTACCGACATAATACTTTTCAAAAAGTAATTCTCGGATGTTGTTATCATTTCATGTGATGTCTAAAACTTCCAGATATTTGTTCTCCCTCATACGACCTCCGAATCCATTGATTATTTCTCCTAAATTCATATAAAATCATTATCTATTCCTCAATATATATTTTATAATTTTTGGATTTTTTTGAGTTTATTTTGTTTGGTTCTTCGCGTGTAGACTACGACTATTCAGGAGAGTTTGATTTTGACGATTCGCAGCATCAAGTCTTCGAGCAAGGCAAGTTACACCTTTGATCATATTGCTCCCAGTAATTTAAATTATTTATGTTGTTTTTAAAATTATTATGCATGCGTATTTTTATTGAAACCTAGCTTAAATTCGATTTAAATTCTAGTTATACCCAATTCCTTTGTTTATGGCCAAATTTGACATTGAACTTCCTATGCCTTGTCACCCTAGATGAAAACCTAGTTAGTACAATAGTATTAACTGGGAATTGTATGGAATTGCTTAGCCATGCTTAGAATAATTCGGGTGGAAAGAATTGTTTCACATAAAATGATAAGCTTTTGAAATATATTCTTGACTTTGGTGAGTCAAGAAGGATTATAAAATAATTCCAAACAAAATATAAAAACTTGGTTTAGACTTAGGCAAATGGTTAGAGTGGTGGGTGCTTGCTGGCATGCATTGTTGTTCGGTGACACAATGTTGATTGCTAGGCACAAGGGGTATGTGGTTGGTGCCTAAGTCAGTTAAGGACCGGTCTGTGAGCTATTTTTGTAAAGCCATAACGTACTACCACAAGTCTGGTATGGGACAGACCTGGCTGAATAATTTGTGAAGTTCCAACTTAATCTCACTATAGGCTGAATGTGAGCGCGGCGTAGGCCGTGAGAAGTCTCACATGGCACAAGAGGGGCTCCAACATGTGGATTCATGTTGTGGTGAAACCTTAGTGGTGGCGTGATTATGTTGACAACGGATCATTGTAAAGGCCTTGTCATGATCTCCTGGCCGCACACCTAAGGAAGTGTGTTAATCCGGTGGCAAAAAGGGATGATCATGTCTTGTGGGTAAAGTTGTACAACCTCTGCAGAGTGTATAACCTATCCTGGATAGCCGTTCCCACGGTTATGGGCAAGTTGAGTAAAGTTTTTTACAGATTAGACTTTGTTTTTCAAAATGGTTTTACAAACTGCTTATGGATGGATGGAATCCATATGAGATCTTTTTGGAAAAGATGGTCTGGGTGAGATGCCCGTGGATATGTTGGTATTTGGTCGGAGCCTGCACTAACGATATTATTTTGTTAAAATCTTGTTTCTATCTATTGTATCAAATTCAGCTTTTGAATTTACTTACAGTATTTGCTTCAATTTCGCTTTATGCTCAACTAACCTTATTATGCCTTCCTTTTGTCAATCCATATGCATGCATTAACTCTGTTAAACCTCCTAGTGTAACTTGTGGAGTACTTTATGTGCTCATGTTGCTCAATTCATTATTTTTCAGAGGACAGCTTCGACTTCGGTGAGGATCCGAACGTATAGGCCACGTCTTACTGTCGTTTGCCTATGGGTAGGCTCAATGGGCTTCTTCCGCTTTGTTTTATTTCTTCCGCTGCTTGTATTTAATTTTGGCTTATGTACCGTTGATGTAAACTTTGGCCATCAGGCCCATATTCTGTTAAATAAAGTTTGTCATTATGCATGATATTTTTCTTTGTTATCACTGTGTGCACTAGCTGATCCTGGACTAGTGCGATTTACACATATATAGGGTTCTGGAGTTGTTGCTCCAGGATCCGACATCAATGCTCTCCGAAGATGGACAAAGTGATTGCAAGCAACTAGTACCTGTACGATGGTAGAAGGTGGAGCTAGGATAGGCTTCAATATTATAGCAAACATTAGCAACAATCAAATTAGTAAATGCAAGTTGAAAATTTGTTTAAAGTACTAATCAATGCTACTAAGTCTAGCCTAGAAAAAGCTAGCTAATCAAAGCCGAAGAAGCAAAGATCAATGTGACTAGATATAAGCAAAGGAAAAATCTCACACCAGGTGCTAGGAGAGACACTAGCTAACCACTCAAACTTCTATCTAGAGCAGACAAGATTGTTCACACGATGTAGTTCACAAACAACAGTATATCGTGCAATGTAAACAACCCTCTAGTTTAAGCAGTAAACAACAACTAGTCTAAAAATGAAATAGTGAAGTTTTATATGGCTTATATATGCTTATTTGAAAGTTTTAATGATATCTTCAACTTTACAGTTGAGGCAAACCCAAAATTCTGAAGGAAAGAATAAAAGAATCAGCAAAAACAGAAACGAAAACTTGTGACATAAATTTAAGGCTAAAGATGGCCAATTTTGAGGGTCTTAGAGGGTTACTAGTGCAAGTGAGTCATTTTATTGAATCGGCCTTGTTGTTAGCTTTCTAATGAGCACAAGAAAGTCGAAAATAGACACCATATGCAAAAGTTATGCATGTTTTACTAAAGGTGTCTCGGATACGGAATCTTACTCGGACAGGAAATTGACTCGGGCTCAAATTAAATTCTAAAGAAAAAGAAAATTAGAAATTTTGGAATTATTTTTCTAAAGAAAAAGGGATTTATGACATCAGCAGGGGATTTTTATTTTTGGCTGAATTATTTTTTTAAAGGAAAAGGGAATTATGATGTCATACTAACATCAACCCTGGGTTTGACCTGAGGCTAACCAATAGGCCCAGTCTATCATGGACCATCAGAGACGGCTGAGGTGGCAAGTTGGATGATGTGGTGGATAGGTGGCAGGTGACAGTGCTAATTTTGCTAACGTGGATGCCACGTGGCTGACATGTGGACATATGCCATTAGGTAGTAGACCACGTCATTGCCACGTGGGTATGCAATCTGACGTGGTGGGTGGTGCGCGGCGTGGTACCTGTGTGATAATCCGGCGCTGGCGTGGAGCACCATCTGGCACAACTTGGTGGCCATATATGCTCGGGTGCTGACATGGTGGTGCTGGAGATGAGTGGCGCTCTAGACCCAAGGGTCGCCAGCACTATGGCGAGCGGCAATGGCCGACGAGTAGCACAAAAATAGAGAGTGGAATGCGGGGAGTGCTTTGGTGTGCTTTGCACTTACTGGGACGACCCAAAAGATGGTCGACGGTGAGTGGAAAGCGGCAGTTGCACGGTTCTCCAAGCGGGGATGTGGTTCTGGTGATGCTCAAGGCCAATGGAGGGGTCAGTGAAGTTGATCTTGGCTCATCGAAGGTGATGGTGCCGCCGGCGAGTCGTGAAGCTGCTCCGATGAGGCAAAATTGCTCGCCAGAGACAAATCAGGGCTTGGGGCGATGGCTTGCGGCGCGAGGACACGGGGTGGTTTAAGGGCAGAATGAGGAGGGGTGTGAGGGGTGGTGTTATGCGGTGATTGAGGACCCCCTTTATAGGGTGGAGGGAGGGAGCATCTGCTTGGATGTATCGCTGTTCATGGAGGTCGGTGGATGGAAGGAGCAAGGGAAGAAGGAAAGGACGGGAGGAAAAGAAAGGAGGCATTGATTTTTGGGGGGTTTGCCCCAGGCGGTGCGCGGTTTCCAAAACCAGAGCACGGCAAAAAAGGAAGGTGACCAATGGGGATTCGGACGGCAGCCGGAAAAGGAAGAAGGAGGAAGAAGGAAGGAGGTGGGCGAGGAAGAAGATGCTGACATGTAGGGCCCACCAGTCGGCGAGAGAGGGGAGAGAGAAAGGAGGGAGGGAGGTGAGTAGTGGGATGGGCTAGTGTGGGATGTGGCTCCTTCTGGACCATCCATGCGTCGGTCCAGGAGGGAGGCGGGAGATTTTTAAATTTTTATTTTTGATTTTTAGAAATCCCGAGAAAAGGAAATAAGGCCTAGAGAAGAGCAAATATAGCCTAAAAATTCCAGAAATATTCCCAAAAATTATTGGTGCCATTTTAGACTTAGAAAAAATATATCCAGCTTGATTTGGGCATATTTCTTATATGAAAATATTCTTAAGTTTTAAAATTATATTTCAAACTCTAGAAAAACACATAAAATTGACATAAAAGCCAAATAAGTTCAAATAAATAATTTGAATTTGGATTTTTATAAAAATTCAAAATATCCTTTATTTAATAATATTTTTAGGTTTTTTTAATTAATTTTCAAAATCAATGCCTTTTTAAAAGCAGAAAATTAGGGCAAATAAAAACCAAAAACTCAGGCAAACCCAATAACCCTTGTTTTTATTTTAAATGAAATTATTATTTTTTAAATAAAAACATGTGCTGTGACAAACTATCCCCTTGAAAAAAATCTCTTCCCCGAGATTCACACGAGCTAGCAAGAAATGGGAATGGTTGGTCTTCAAATTTTCTTGGTTTCATCTTCGGAGTAATCGCTCTGTTGCATCTTGTGAAAATGGATCATCTTTTTCCTAGTCTTGTGCTGTGTTGACTCAAGGGTCTTGATCGAACTCTCACTGTAACTGAGGTCTTCTTGGAGCCTAAGAGTTTTGAATGACTTCATCTTTGGAGTGTTTACCATCCACTTGATGCTTCTAAGGGTTAGTAGAGAAGAGACTCAAGGCAAAGGGAGAACAGGGGACGATTTGCACAACCCAAAACAAATTACTTAACTTAGCAAAAACCTTTGTTAAACCCATAATAAGCAATAGTTACGGTTGCTGACCAAGGAGAAAACTGACAGCTCGTAACATCGTCTACTAGCTAGCCTAACCACTTATAATAAAGGGGTAAGGGTTGTCTTGGTGTAATCCTTTCCGGCTCTCGAGGTACAAAGCATGATCCTTCAAGGTGAAGATTGAGTGACGGTGGAGTTGATGAACCCATCTATTGTCCATCTATAGTTATTTTGAACGAAGGAAGATTTAGAAATAGGTTTTCTAATAATGACATAAAGATGAGGAAGGATTGAGAGATAAGGGTAAGCAAATATTGAAAGGTAAGGGTGAGCAAAACTTTTTGAAATTATTGGTTATTTAAAATAAGTCCTTAGGGTCTAACCATTCTATTCTACCTACGGACACATCCTAAAGTCATCATAGCTATAGCTCTAATACCATCTCTGTCGGACCCTGGAGCAACAACTCCCGGATCCTTTGTGTAAATTGCATTAGTTTAGGATTAGCTACTACACAAAGTGGACAACAAATATAAATATACCATAATGACATTTATTAAATAAATAAAGGCATGATTGCCAAAGTTTACATCCACGGTCCATAGGTCAAATTTAAATAATAGCAGCGGAATAAAAACACCGAAGCAGAAGAAGCCCAAAGCCTGAACATAGGCAAACAACAGTAAGACGTGGCCTACTCATCTAGGTCTAGTCGAAACTGTCCTCCTCTGAGATGAGATAGCAAGGGTGAGTACTAACTTGTACTCCGCAAGTCACACGGAAGAATGCAACATAATGATAAAGGCAATAAAGGAAGGCATATAGGGTTATTTGAGCGTAAAACAACATTTAAAGAAATACAATGAATAGATTGAAAATTGCTGAATTTGATACAGTAAGTAAAGATAGTAATTGTAAATGAAATTAATACTGTTAGTGTAGGTCCATCCCCACACTAACCTAACCGCAGACATCCCACCTAGACTATCTTTTCCATCCATCCATATGCCTTTTAATCTCTTAGTTTGGGGCCCACAAATTAGTCAGTCAAGGCTACCCTATACCAGCTTTGTGGTAGTACGAAAAGGGCTTTGTAGCAGTAACTCATACACCGGTCCTTAATTGACTTATGCACTATCCACATACCCCTCGTACCTGGCAATCAACATTATATCACTGAACAATAATGCATGCCAGCAAACACCCACCACCTAACCATTTGTGTATAGATCCACCGTGCCAACACTAAGAACAGAAGCATGCAGCTTATTTTCCATTAGGACAGAGGAAGCACCTACTATCTGATAAGAAGAAAATAAGAAAATATCAGGACATTCATAAACGTCAGCACCAGTATCAACCCACCAATCAGTGAATTAATATGCTAAAAAGACAATAGGTGAATTACCATAACCTCCTGAAGTCAAGGCCTCACCTATGATCACGTTAACAACCTTCTTTTTTTGGATGTTCACCATCTCTGCTCTTGTGAAAGTGACAATCCTTTGTTATATGACTATCTTTTCCACACACAAAGCAGGTGATGCCCCTCAAATCCTTTCTCAGTTTTCTTCTTATTAAAGTTAGTTGTCTTATTTGATTGTTGAATTTGTACTTCTTTCCAGCTATCTTTTTTCTACGATATTGGCATTAATCTGATCAGAAGTGGTGGATGCCTCTTTTGCTTTGACCTTTTCTTTCACATTGAGGGCAGTAATGAGATCCTCAATAGAAATCTCTTTCCTATTGTGCTTCAAGCTAGTGGCAAAATCTCACCAACTAGCAGGAAGTTTGGCAAAAATACCCATAGCCACAAACTTAGGAGGCAACACATAGCCCAGGTGCGCAATCTCACCAACCAGTAACTTGAGGTCATGAGCTTGTCCAAATGTGGACTTAGCCTCATCCATGCTAAAATCGAACAATTGATCATACATGTATAGTCATCGACCAGCCTCTACCTCTACATATTTATACTTTAGTACATCCCACAACTCTGTGATGGATTTGTAGTCCATATACACATTGTAGAGCTACTCTGCTAGAATGGTTAGAATGCAGCTAAAAGTGGTGTTGTTTGCATTGTCAAACTGTATGTACTGTTCAATTGTAAATAGATATTGTGTGTGGATAACCCACCACAATTCCAAATATATGAGCCAAAATTTGGCTTTAGTCTGCCATCTACAAAAGTTTTGACCAGAAAATCTCTCAGATTTCATAGCATTAGAAACACCAGTCATTGTTGTGTTGCAACAAAGTTCACAAAAAGGTTCCTAGAATGTTGGAAATATGGGTAATATTTTAATTCTAAATTTTACTAGGAGACAAATAGAGTAAAAAGGCTAGTGATGCAAAACTCATAACTAACAACAGACTACTCATTGTACTTCAGAAAATACGCAAAAAAAATACAGTATCAAAATTGATCGATCGCGCAAATGACTTACTGTTAGGCTTGATGAAGAACAGAAAACAGTGTAGGCTTGATGCATTACAGAACATAGATAAAGCAAAGCAGGAGTGGTCACGCAAACGCGCTTCCTAGAAACCTTATTGCTGCCCCACATAAGTACTCTCTGTTGCAATGGCTTAGAGATAGCCGCTCTTCCTCCTTCCTAGTGCACACCAAGAAGAAAGACTGACGAGATTTGGTCACTCAACACTCAATACAAATTCACCAGAGAGAAAGAATATAATGTGAGAAAAAAGCGGAGGAGTTCAATCTACCAAGTCTGGACATCTTTAGGCCTTTTTATGGATGTGCGAATTACTCTCTGCTGACTAACGCCATTAAACTGAAATAATCCACTTGTAACCGCTGAATTATTCACTAATAACCTGTTAATATTCAAACCAAATAATGATGATTAAGCAGTCTCATGACCTGTCAGAAAGAGAGATGATGCATGGTTCGTCAATAATAAGATGGACTTTGTCTACCAAGTGGTGCGCCATGTTAAGTCACGCAATTTTCCACACAAAAATACGCAAATACGCACCGTATGTGTTTAACCAAAACCCTCCCCGTACCATCCCCATCTATGTGTCATACGATTCATAGAGTGACAAGAACTCTACTTTATAAATCGATCTTCCCTACTGTACCTTAGGAATATGGTACTAAACCATGCATACTTTAAAATTATAAAAAATTGATCTCATTCATATGAAGTCCGTGTCCTCATCCACACTGCTTCTCCTCTCTACATGTTTCACGCCTCCACCTTGCCTTCCACCTCCTTCCAAATCACCTCCCTCCAAATCGCATCCAGGTTGGGATCATCATCACTGTTGGCGAAGAGAGGGGTATCAATTGGGTGGATGGATCAGGTTAGCAGGGAGGGGAAGGGATAGGATTTGAGGTGGAGATTATAGTTCCCTTGGGTTTTTATTCTCACCCGAGGGAGACTTAATGTCCCATGGGTTTTTATTACAGCAACTGGGAAAATTTGAGACCCTAGGACACTGGTGGATTTTTCACTATCGCCACGCATGAACTGTGCTTATGAATGCCACACCCAGAGATGCATTGGTCATCACCATCGCTCAAATCATTGTTGCCACCCGTTAGTTTGAAGCTCAGGGATGTGCGGCTCATCGCTAACCGATGGAGTGGACTGTGGGTGCCCATCACACAAATGCCCCGCCAGCACCGCGCCTTACATGCAACACCAATATATAGTGTGGAGTAGCTTGACAGTGGCAGAGCCTCAATCTAACTTGTGGCTAGGCAACTTCTGGTCATGAACCAAACAGGACCTTAGTTTCTAGTCTTTTTTTAGTTTTCAGCTTATTTAAGTCAGAAACCATTTGAAACACATCGATTTTTAATTTTGGCTTATTTTATATTTTTTGGCTTTTTTGAATTTTTTGTATTTTCTTTTCTTCCTTATTCCTTTGCATTGTTATGATGATATAACTGTTGTTGTGGTTACAGACCAAACAGAGAGAGTGTGTACTAGTGGAAAGTTGAGTAAATGAATGGCTTCCCCCTCCTCCCCGTGGCCTATGCCACACATATATATCCAAATGGGGAGTGCTTGTACAATTATACCCTTACACATGACTATTCCCCTCGGGGGCTCTTATGTCATTATACATGTCCTATTTTGGACCTAACAGGCCTACTGGGCTTACGTGGGGCCACCCCTACAACAGGAGCCTCTCATAGTGAAGGGCTTCACGGGCCGAAGCCATGCCGCTGAGTCCTTTGGCCCCCTCCGTCCCATCGGCCTGTGATGCTTGATGACTTGGATAGTTCGCACGTCCGCTCGTGCTTGCGCGAGGGCTGTCTTCGGGTCCCGAAGCTGGCGCGGCCTCGAGGCCGAAGGCACCGGGAAGGCCGAAGGCTTCGACGGGGCCGAGGTCGTGCTTGTGCGAGGGCCGTCTCCCGCACCCGGGGCGGGCGCGGCTTCGAGGCCGAAGGCACTGGGTAGGCCGATGGCTTCGACCGGGCCGGGGACCGGGCGTGCCCTACCTCGCGCTCCGGATACTTGTGGGCGAAGCCGAACTTGGTCGACTGACTTGGCAGCCGAGTCTCGGGAAATGCTTCGCGCGATGTGGCGCCAGCGCGGGGAGATGGTTGCTTGGTCCGGGAGTGCGCTTTAATGACGCCTGGAATTGCACCGGCCTTTGTCAGGGGTAGGCTGGCACGGCTGCTCCGCCTGCCCTGCACTGGATGTGGGCACGTGGCCGGCTGTAATTGGAGCGTCGTGGGATGCCAGCGTTCCACCGACCACGGCCGTTCGCCTCTTCCCCAGGAAAAGTGGCCATGCGGCAGGAGTGTATCAGCGCATTGGGCGCTGAGCGGCCACCTACCGCCGCCTGCCACGGTTGCCAGCGGTTGCACTGCCCGATCGTGGGTAGCCGAACCGCTGTAATTCTGTCGTTTGATCTTCTGCCTGCAGGGGAGACGGGGGGCTTTATAAACCGCCCCTGTGGGCATGCAGTCGTTCCCCTTGGCTGCTTGATTGCTTGTTCGTGCCCTCCTATTCTTCTTGCGGCTCCTGCTGCTATTCTCGCCTCCGCGCCTGCCCGCCGCCGTGGGAGAGAGGGATGGCTGCGCGTGACGACCTCCCAGCTAACAGGGGTGCCGCCCTTGACAACCCTGCGCGTCGCCTTAGCGAGAGCGCCTCGTCGAGCCAGCGCTGCCTGACGCCACCACCGGCGGAGTACCGCCTGGTTCTGCGCGACAGGAAGCAAACTACCCACCGCTGGGACGCCGTGAAAAGTTCCAAGGGTCGCTGCTCCCGTGTGCTGGGGCGGAGCCGCGTCATGGAGGAGACCCTCCGAACCCTTCTTCAAGAGAAGAAGCTGGAGGAGCGTGCCGGGGCTCGCCAGCCCGGGCCTGACGAAACGGAGCCGAACCCGGGAGAGTCGGAGGCGATCGTCTTCGTGGCATTCTTCGACGCCGGGCTCCGAATCCCCGCGACACACTTTGTTCGCGAAGTGCTGCGAGCGTATGGGTTGGAGCTGGCGCAGCTGACTCCGACCGCGGTCGTCCGGTTGGCCATCTTTACTTGGGCGACGCGGACGGAGGGTACCCGTCCCCGCGCTGAGTTGTTCGCCATCCTGCACGACGCACGGTGCCAACCGAGGAGAATGGAAGGGGGGCTTACTCAAACTTCGGCAGCGTGGACTTCGTGCTAAGGCCGGAGTGCTCGCACCTGTTTCCCGCGTTGGCTACGCGGGAAAAGTGGGAGTCCGGCTGGACACGGCGGTGGTTCTACTACACCGTGACGAGCACGAGCGGCCTCCGGAGCCGTGGAGACCCGATATCATTCGATCGCTGTCCAAACGTGACGCCTCGGCCCAGCGACGAGCAGCAGGCGCGGAGACTTGCTAGGGTCGCACTCCAGTTCAACATGCGTGACCTCGCCGAGGAGTTCACCATGTACAGGATATCCCCGCTTTCTTGTAACTGGAAGTACGAGCGGCGAGGGTCCGACCGGAAGGACGGCATCCACCCGAGGGTGTCTTCGCTTCATAGGCCCTCCGCGCCCTGTAAGTATCCCTGCGATATGCCAAGTACCACGTGGGTGGTTGCAGACCCTTAGGTATGATACTCCGCTTGTGCGTGCAGTACGCCGGTTAGAAGATGCGGAGCGCGCAGTGGCTGCGATGCTTGGGCCGTACACGGCGAAGGAGCACAAGGCCCATGAGTCCGCGACTTCTTTGGCGAAGCAAGGGCGGATTAATCGGGTGTGCGAGGTTTTGGAACTCCCCGTTCCGGAGCGCCCAGTGCCTGCGGAATCGCCGAGTGGTGCGACGGTGGTGGCGCCATCCTCTCGGTGCGGGGTCCAGTCGGAGGCCATCGCCCTCAGTTTGCCGGTCAAGAACGTGAGGATGGGGGGTGAGACGGGCGCTGGGCTCGGATCGACCGGTTTGGGGGGTGGGTAACTCCCGATGAGGCCATATATGGTGGCAAGGCGACGAGCGCGCGCCTCGCCATTCTTGAAGATGACGCCTCGTCACCTCCAGCGATAACCGCAGCGTTGTCGCTGACGACGGCTCCCGCGGCTGCCAAGGTAGCCACGGAGGCTTCACCTACGACTCCGAAGGCAAAACGGCCTCGGGTGCAATCGCCGCCATCTTCTAGGGGCCGGTTCAGCGTGGCGGGTCCAGTGACTGCGGCCCTGATGGCTAGCGGGGATGCTCCTGAAGCCGGGAGGGTTGTCGCTCCTCAGGCCAGCGAGGCGCTCATGACCCAGGTGGAGGCCACAGTAGAGGGCACTGGACGTAGGCGTAGTTCGTTTTCCTCGCGCAACTTCGCGAAACTCTCCCCGATTTGCTCGCTTATTCCGTCGACACCAGGCGAGACAGGGTCTCCCAGACGAGGGCAAGAATCGAGCAATGGGGGGCCCCGCGATGTCGCCGGCCTGATTGAGCCGGGGACTGTGTGTGCCCCAACTGCCGCGGAAGGCGCTGGGGCGGGGGCTCTAGGGCCTGACGTCTCCGACTTCGTACCTCGGTGGGAGGCGCTTCGCGCCTGGAGTGAGGTGGCAGAGTATGCTGGCAGCCGCCTAGATCGCCAGGCGCTGCACTCCTGCGGGGGCGACCTTTTGGCGCTCGCGCTGGGTGCCTCGGAGATGAGGGTAATGGTCTCTGTTCTCGCTGCATATCCCTTGCTTATCTGATAGGTAACCTTTTGTTGTTACACTTGTGTAGACGCTTGCAATTAGCAAAGCCCTCGAAGAGACTCGCACGCGCGAGCGGAGGGCACTGGAGGATCAGCTGCGTGTCGCGGACGACGCCAACACTGCCAAGGACGAGCTCATTCGGGTGATGATGGCGGAGTGGGACAAGGCTATTGACGACGGGCAGCTGGTGGGCACGAACGCGAAGAACGCGGCACTGGCCGCACAACGCGCGATGGAGGAGGCTCAGCGCGTTGCGACGGAGGAGCAGACCGCCCTTCTTCAGCGAATCTCCGCGCTAGAGGCGGAAAAGGAACAGCTTACTACCTCCGTTGCTGAGAAGACGCTATCCTGGGACAACGCGTGCGCCTCCGCGTGGAATGCGATGGAGTCTTTGGAGCAGGCCCTCCAGGGGCTTTGCGTGCACGTGGAGGATGCCACTCATGGCCGCGAAGACCTGATGGAGACGCTTGGGCGAATCGAGGAGGGCTCGAGCGTCGCCGTTCCCGGTGCCAAGGCTTTCGGCACCCACTGCGGCTACATGAGTGCTGGGCTTGCCCTCGCCTTGCTGCACGCCGGTGGGTGCGAGCATGTCAATGAGCTGGCGAACCCTCAGCTCGACCTGCCTACCCAGCCCGAGGTGATATCTGATGCCGTTCGTGCCGCCGAGCCTGCGACCCGAAACTTCCATGACCGAATTTGGAAATATGTCGGGGAGGGCGCCGCCGCAGTTGCTTTACGGCGGACGCTGTGGAACGAGGGGGATATGCTTCGCTGGCTCGAAGAGGTCCCTCGGCGCAGCGCAGGCGATGCGGGCACTCGTCGCGGCGAAGATGGCGCGGACTCATAGGAATAATTCCAGGTTTTGGCGTGGACGCGCCGTGCGTGTGTCTGCTTCTGTAATGTAACTGTCTTACTCGGGCTAAGAGACAATTCTCCCGTGCACTTGTTGTTATGTAATATGCTGTGAGCTGGGGGGGTCGTGTAAAGCGCAGGTATCGTGTCGCCCCGGGTATCAGCAGAGCTGGCGCAGGTAGACGCGCGAGCGCTCTGTCCCCTACCCTCCGAAGTGGTGGCAGCGGAGCTGGCGCCTAGTCAAGGTAGACGCGCGAGCGCTCCGTAACCTACCCTCTGAAGTGGTGGCAGCGGAGCTGGCGCCTAGCCGAGGTAGACGCACGAGCGCTCCGTCCCCTACCCTCCGAAGTGGTGGCAGCGGAGCTGGCGCCTAGCCGAGGTAGACGCGCGAGCGCTCCGTCCCCTACCCTCCGAAGTGGTGGCAGCGGAGCTGGCGCCTAGCCGAGGTAGACGCGCGAGCGCTCCATCCCCTACCCTCCGAAGTGGTGGCAGCGGAGCTGGCGCCTAGCCGAGGTAGACGCGCGAGCGCTCCGTGCCCTACCCTCCGAAGTGGTGGCAGCGGAGCTGGCGCCTAGCCGAGGTAGACGCGCGAGCGCTCCGTCCCCTACCCTTCGAAGTGGTGGCAGCGGAGCTGGCGCCTAGTCGTTGCATGCATGGGAACCTCGACCACGCCCCTTGTTTTTTATGTTCCCGGGAGTGCATGCAAGGGGCGTGCCTGCGCGTGCTTGGGAGTATCCACGCCGCGGTTGTACTCCGTAGAGTGCGCGGGGATAGCGTCCGCGGTTTTTTATACTCCGGAGAGTGCGTGGGATCGACATTCACGTCTTATTTATACTCCGAAGAGTACGCACTGGGGCAACGCCCATACGTGCGCGAGGTTCGCGTCTTGTTTATACTCCGTAGAGTGCGCAGGGATGGCATCCGCATCTTGTTTATACTCCGAAGAGTACGCACTGGGGCAACGCCCATGCGTGCGCGGGGTTCGCGTCTTGTTTATACTCCGTAGAGTGCGCAGGGATGGCATCCGCGTCTTTTTATACTCCGGACGAGTGCGTGGGATCGACATCCACGTCTTATTTATACTCCGAAGAGTACGCACTGGGGCAACGCCCATGCGTGCGCGGGGTTCGCGTCTTGTTTATACTCCGTAGAGTGCGCAGGGATGGCATCCGCGTCTTTTTTATACTCCGGACGAGTGCGTGGGATCGACATCCACGTCTTATTTATACTCCGAAGAGTACACACTGGGGCAACACCCATGCGTGCGCGGGGTTCACGTCTTGTTTATACTCCGTAGAGTGCGCAGGGATGGCATCCACGTCTTTTTTGTACTCCGAAGAGTGCGTGCGAAGGCGGACCTCAACGCTACGTCTTATTTAGAGTCCGTAGACTGCGCATGGAAGCGAACCTCCACGCGTTGCGGGCGGTGAAATTGCGTGCGGAGGCGGACCTCGACGCTACGTCTTATTTATACTCCGTAGAGTGCGTGCGGAGGCGGACCTCGACGCTACGTCTTATTTAGAGTCCGTAGACTGCGTGCGGAGGCGAACCTCCACGCGTTGTGGGCGGTGAAATTGCATGCGGAGGCGGACCTCGACGCTACGTCTTATTTATACTCTGTAGAGTGCGTGCGGAGGCGGACCTCGACGCTACGTCTTATTTAGAGTCCGTAGACTGCGCGCGGAGGCGTCCCCCCACGCGTCTTTATTCATGCTCATGCACAGTGCACACGAAGGTGACCCTTCGTGCGCTTTTAGTATGAAAACGGGAGAATTTGCATGAACGATGCACTTTATTAAATTCCCGTTTGCGCGGGTGAGCGGTTACAAGGGTTAAGGCACTAACCGTTAGCCGCTTACGTCCGCCGAAGCCATGGAAGGCCCTTGCCCTTGTGTGCTTTGACTTAGGCGTAATACCGTCGTAGCCTATCCGCATTCCACGTGTGGCGGAGCGTGTGCCCTTCCAAGGTGGCTAAGCGATACGCTCCCTTCTGCAGGGCCTCCGCGACGATGTACGGGCCTTCCCACTTGGACTCGAGCTTGCCTACCGTCTCCGCGTGGAGTGCCATCTTAAGGACGAGGTCTCCCGATCTGAATTCGCGCGGGTACAGCGAACGATTGCGACCACGCACCATCTGCCGCGCGTATTTTATGACGTGTTGTGTTGCGCTTGCCCGGTCTCCGTCAAGGAGTTCCACAGACAATTGGCGTTCCTCGTCTGGTGCTTGGACGAGGACCCGTTGCGAGCCAGCCTTTATTTCTTCAGGTGTGACCGCCTCATCACCAAAGAGGAGCTTGAAAGGCGTGAACCCCGTTGGGCGTGTGACCGTTGTGCGAAGGGACCAGAGGACGCTGTGGAGCTCGCCCGGCCACTTCCCCTTTGGTAACCCGATGAGGCGCTTCTTGATTGCGGCGGAGATGGCGCCGTTTGCCCGCTCCACCGCCCCGTTGGACTGTGGGTGTCCGACCGAGGCGAACCGGAGGGTGACGCCCATGTTGCCGCAGAATTCTTTGAATGGGGCTGCATCGAACTGCAGAGGAATCGACATATGATGTTCTACCAGAGGAAGCGCTGCAGAGCTGCCGAGGTAATCTTGGCCAGAGCTACCGCCTCCGGCCACCTGGAGAAGTATTCCAGAGCAACCACGACGAATCGCAGGTCTCCTGGGGCCCTGAGAAGCGGTCCCACAACATCAATGCCCCACCTCGCCAGCGGCCATACCGGGGGTATGGGATGGAGGCTTGTCGGGAGCCTGTGGATAGCCCTTCCCATCCATTGGCAACCTTGACAACGGCGCACGAGATCCTGGGCATCCGCAACAGCTGTTGGCCAATAAAAACCCTGTCTGAAGGCCTTGCCCACCAGAGACCTTGGTTGGAGGTGCGAGCCGCAGAGACCCGCATGAATTTCCGCGAGGAGGCGCTTTCCTTCTTCGCGCGAGAGGCACCGCAGGAGCGGTGCGCAGACCCCCTTCTTGTAAAGCGCCCCGTCGAGCACCTGGAAGGACCTAGCGCGGTGTTGCAAACGCCGGAGCTCGGAGGGGTCATCTGGTTCCGCAATGCCTTGAAGAAAAGCGAGAAGGGGCTCCCGCCAGTCACCCTGCTGGGTGATCTGGTGGACGAGGGTCGCATCCCGATTATCCTGTGCTGTGGCCGCCGCTGGCAGGGTTTTGTAAAATGCCCCTTCGGGAATTGGGAGCTGCTGACTGGCAGCCTTGGCCAGGATGTCAGCTTGTTCGTTGTCCGCTCGAGGGATGGCCTTCACCGTGACACCCAAAAAGTGCCGCTCCTTCGCTCGTATGGCTGCTAGGTACTTGGCGATCTCCGGGTCCTTGCCTTCGTATGACTTGTCCGCATGGCCCGCTACTAACCGGGAATCGGTGCGGACGAGGACTCGCCTTGCTCCCATCGCTTTGAGCTTCCCGAGGCCGAAGAGTAACGCCTCGTATTCGGCCGTGTTGTTCGTAGCCGGAAACGCTAGGCGTGCCGAGTATAACAGGCGCTGCCCCTCTGGGGTGGTGATGACGGCGCCCACCCCTGCGCCCGCAACACCGTACGCTCCGTCAGTGTTAAGTGTCCACACCGGGTCTTCGACCTGGAGGGCGGGCTGAGCTAGGGGGTCCATTCCGCGAGGAAGTCCACCAGAACTTGAGACTTGATCGCCGTTCGGGAGGCGTATGTTAGGGAGAACGGGGCCAGTTCCGCCGCCCATTTACCAATCCGCCCCGTGGACTCCTTGTTGTGCAGCATCTCTGCCAGAGGGAATGATGATGGCACCGTTATCGGGTGCGCTAGGAAATAATGCCGAAGTTTTCTTGAGGCCATGATCAGCGCGTAAGCAAGCTTCCCGAGCTCGGTATATCACGTCTTGGCGCCCTGGAGGGCTTCGGAGATGAAGTACACTGGCCGCTGGAGCGCGCCCTCTTCCATGATGAGGACGGCGCTGACCGTCGTTGCCGAGGCAGCGAGGTAGAGTAGGAGGGGGGCCTCTGGTGCTGGGGTCACCAGAGTGGGAAGGGTTGCGAGGTGTTTCTTGAGGTCGTCGAAGGCCTTTGCGCAGTCGTCGTCCCAATGAAATCCATCGCAACCGCGGAGGGTCTTGAAAAATGGTAAGCCCCTCTCCGCCGCTCTGGAGAGGAAACGGCTCAAGGCCGCCATGCGGCCTGCCAGCCTCTGGACCTCCCGCGTCGTCTTGGGAGGTTCCATGCCTAGGATAGCGTCAACCTTGTCGGGGTTCGCCTGGATGCCTCGCCTAGATACGAGGAAGCCTAATAGCTTGCCCGCCTGTACCCCGAAGACACATTTGTCCAGATTGAGCTTGATGCCCGCCTTCTGGAGGTTGTCAAAAGTCTCCTGAAGATCCCGGCCATGGGAGGCGAGCTGGCGGGTTTTTACTACTACGTCGTCCACGTAGGCCTCCACATTTCTCCCTAGCTGGACGGCCAGGGCCAGCGCGACGAGGCGGGTGAAAGTTGCGCCCACGTTCTTCAAGCCGAAGGGCACCCTTACGAAGCAGAAGGTCCCCACTGAAAGCATCTAGGCCCCTAAAAATAATTTTGGTAATTAAATGACATCATGTGAATATGGGACTAACGTGTTTTATGAGCATGCAAAGGTTAGTCTATATATGTGCTACAAGATGCAAGCCAAAGGACATATGTGAAAACCAAAATTGGCTCAAGATAAAGGTATACTTAGCGTAGGATCCTTTTTATTTTTACCAGTCTTTGGTGAATAGTGGAAGACCGGATTATAGGATAGATGGTCGTACCATCAAGAGAGATCTTGGCAAGTAGCTTGAAAACATATCTCTTGAGTCATATGGATCAACATTAGAAACTTGCATTTATCAAAAATCTGTTTTAAATCAAAATCTGTGCTCTGTATGGAAGAGCGGTAGTACCGCAGGTTTGAACGTTGGAACTACCGAAGAGCGGTAGTTCCGCGCCCAAATGCGGTAGTACCGGCAAGCGGAAGATCCGGTTTTAGAGCGGATCAATTTTTCCAGAGAGCACCCTTGGTCCATCCTAAATCTTGCGGGAACGGAAGTACCGGCTGGTTAAACGCCGGAACTACCGCAGAGAGCGGTACCTCCGGATCCCGGAAGATTCGGAGGAAGAGCGGATCAACATTTCCAGAAAGCTCCCTCCGGATGGAGTCCGAGTTTTCCTGGAGCGGAAGTACCAGTGATTTTAACGCCGAAACTACCGCAGGTTGCGGTAGTTCCACTTCTCAGAGCGGTACTTTCGGAGTCCGGAAGATCCGGACCCAGAGCGGATCAACATTTCCAGAGAGCGCCAAAATTTGGGACTTTTCGGAGTTTGGCTGGAGCGGTAGTACCGCGCCGACTTTGCGGAACTACCGGCAAGCGGTAGTACCGCAAATGTCAACGACAGAAGACCGCGCCGCCAAATCCAACGGTCACTGCTCACGTCTGACAGAGCCGTTCTGACGCAAAGATTTGGGAGCGGTAGTACCGGCCCCAGAAGGGCGGTAGTACCGCTCATCCTGATTTTTGCGGGAAATTGTGTCAAACGGCTAGTTTTGGTTGGTGGAGGCTATAAATACCCCCACCACTGCCAAGGGTAAAGGTTAGAGACTCATAGCATATTCCTTGAGCCCAAGTGCATTCATTCCACCTATATTCTCTCTTTGAGCATTAAATTGAGGTGGTTTTTTGCAATTAGTGCAAGTTTTCATTTGTTGATCCACATTGGCACTAGAATTGCATTCAAGTGAACACCGAGGTCTATTACTCTTAGTGCTTGCCGGCACTTGGACGATCCGGTGGAGATTGGCTTGGTGGTCTTCTCAAGAAGATTGTGAGAAGACCCGGCAAATTGTGAAGGTCGGAGCTCGCCTACCCGGAGTGGGGAAGAGCTACATTAGTGATCGAGGTGCTTGGCTCAATTCGTGGAGCCAGTCCGATTCGTCCGGGCTTACCTCAACGTGGACTAGGGGAAACCGGCAAGTTTCTGATCACCACGGTAAAAACATCGGTTGTGTCTCTTGTCTCTTAAGCTCTTGTTTATTTGCTTCTTTGTGATCATTTAATTGTTTAGAGCTAAGTTGGTTAAATTGTTAACTAGAATAGCATAGGATTAATTGCTTTACTTCATTGTCATTTAAATTGTGAAGAATTAATCAAGTGAACAAAAAAATTTTAAAAACCTCCTATTCACCCCCCTCTAGTCGGTATCCTTGATCCTACACCCAGCGGCGTAATGAAGCTGGTTTTCTCCTCGTCGTCCTTGGCCATGTAGACCTGGTGGTAGCCGGAGTAGGCGTCCAAGAAGCTCATGAGCTCGCATCCGGCGGTTGCATCGACCAGTTGATCTATGCGCGGTAAAGGGTAATCGTCCTTCGGGCATGCCTTGTTGAGGGCGGTGAAGTCGATGCACATGCGCCAGGCGCCGCTGGCCTTTTTAACCAACACCGGGTTGGCCAGCCAGTCCGGATGTTGAACCTCGCGGATAACCCCCGCTCGAAGGAGCTTCGCCACCTCCACCTTGGCCGCTTGCTGCCGGTCCGTGGACATACGGCGAAGTTTCTGCTTGACGGGCTTGGCATCAGGGCGGATCGCGAGGTTATGTTCGATGAGGGCGCGGTCCACTCCTTTGATATCTTCCGGGGACCATGCGAAGACGTCTATGTTGGCCTGGAGGACTCGGAGCAAGTCTTGCTCTACCTCCGGAGGGAGGTCTTCGCCTATGGATACGAACTGCCCCTCCGCTTGGAGCGGCACCCTCTTCACCCCGCCCTCCGGGTGGGGCTTAGGTGTCCAACCCGGAGCAAATGGCGTATCCGCCTGGTATTTGTCGATGAGGGCGTGCACCTTGCGGTGCAAGCGTCCAGCTTCGGTTTCGATGCTCCGAGCCATATCCTGGTCGCCGAAGATGGTGATAACGCCCGCCGTCCTGGGAGCTTCATGCATAGGAATGCGTAGTGTGGGACGGCTTCGAAGGAGTTGATGGCGGGCCGGCCCAGTATGGCATTGTATGGATATGAGACGTCCACGACGTCGAAGACGACATCTTCGGTCCTGGCGTTGTCGGCCTGGCCCAAGGAGACTTGGAGGTGAACCTGACCCAGAGCCTTCAGAGGCTGCCCTCCGAGGCCCTGAAGGGGGGCTTCTGAAGCTTTTAATAGACTCCGAGGTATTCCCATACGATCAAGGGCCTCCGCGAACAAAATGTTGGCGGAGCTCCCTCCGTCAATGAGGATGCGCCTGACGTCGCAACCTGCAATGTCGGCCTGGATGACCAAGGGATCTTGATGGGGGAATTTTACACCCTGGGCATCGGCTGACGTGAAGGTGATGCTGCAAGGGGACGCCCGCCGAGGTAGTTGTGCCGAGGAAGTGCTCGACGAAGAGCCTCCATCGATGACATTAATGCCACGGCATTGGGTCTCTCCGGGGGACCCAGCACAGGAGGGACCGCCTTGCCTATGCTGTACGCGGGCTGTTACGGGGGTCAATGTCTTCGAAGCCCGTACATGGGCCACCGCCTGTCGTAATGCCGCAACTTCGGTGCATGCCCGCGTGAAATGGCCCCCGTAGCCGTGTACCTCGCACCATCTACCGTATTCTAAAATTTCCTGCTCCGCGCGCGGCTTGGCATCGCCGCCTCCTTCGCGTCCCCCTGCAACGCGCGAGGTTGACATGGCCCCCCGGGGAATGCCCTGCGCAGCCAGGATATGGCGGGCCTTTTGGGGTCTCCGCTGGTTACGCCGGGGCTTACGCCTATCGCCTGGTGAGGTTTGGTGCACCCCATCGTCGACGGGCTCACGAGTGTCACCTGCGGACACTTGCTTGTGGTCCGTCCTCGGGTTGTCTCTTGCGCTGCTTCTTTGTGACAAGCCCTCCGCTTGCCCAGCGTCAGAGCCGTTGCCGCTGCGCCTCCGTACGTCCTCTTCGGCTCGGGCGTACGCTTCCACTCTGTCGAAGAGCTCTGCCTCCGACTTGAGTGGCTTCCGCGCGTTATATTCAGCGAGTGGTCCCGGGCGGAGACCTTGTGTTGCTGCGTTGATGACGGTTGTTTCGTTGACGTCCTTGACCTGGCAGCGCACTTTCGCGAAGCGCTTGAAGTAATCCCGGAGCCTTTCGTCAGGTTTTTGCTTGACTGCGAAGAGCTGGTCCGCATCGACACGCTCGACATAGTTTCCCTGGAAGTTGTTGTAGAGTTGACCGCGGATCTGTTCCCACGCGTAGATGGACTATGGTGCAATGGAGAAGAACCAGGACAGTGCCACGCCTTGTAACGCGAGAGGGAGTCCCCTTGCCTTCGTGGTGTCGTCTCCGCCAACGGCTTCGATAGCGGTCTCGTACACGCGCACGAAGCCTCGCGGGTCGGAGTCGCCCTTGTAGGCCTCAATGACGCTCGGGAACTTGAAGCCCTCGGGCCAAGCCACCTGCTGTAGGCTCGCGGAGAGCGGGGACTCCAGATCTATTCGCCGCGATGGGACGCGACTAGACGGAGGGGGTTCGGACGCCACCGCCGGGGGGGGTTGGCTCCGAGCCTCTTGCATGTCCCGCACAGCTCCGCGGAGGTCTGTTAGCTCCCGCTGAAACGCGCTAAGGGCCGCCAGCAGGGCGGCCTCCACCGCGGGCGTGACTGGGGCCATCGGTGCGCTTGGCGGTGCTACCGGTACGGCTGTGGTCACGGCCTGCGCGCCCAGGCTGTCGCGGAGGGCCCTGGAGCCGGCGACGAGGTTCGCGTCGCCGCTGGGGCCGTTCACCGCTTCCGCACTGGGTGGAAAAACGGATGCGCCTGCGTTGCCATCGCCGGGGTTGGCGTCGGGGTGGTGTTGGTGGGGTCGTCGGTGGCGGGGTCGGGCGTTGCGTTGGTGGCGGAGTTCGCTGTCGCACCTGCACCACCACTCGTACCTGCGGCTGCTAGAGCCGAAGCCCCAGTGCTGACACGAGACCTCGCCGCTGCCGCCTTCTTCTTCGCCGCCGACGATGAAGCTTTCCTTGGTGCCATCCTTCTTCAGATCTGGAGGCTTGTTCCTGTCCTCCCCACGGACGGCGCCAACTGTTGTGGTTACAGACCAAACAGAGAGAGAGTGTAGTAGTGGAGAGTTGAGTAAATGAATGGCTTCCCCCTCCTCCCCGTGGCCTATGACACACATATATATCCAAATGGGGAGTGCTTGTACAATTATACCCTTACACATGAGTATTCCCCTCGGGGGCTCTTATGTCATTACACATGTCCTATTTTGGACCTAACAGGCCTACTGGGCTTAGGTGGGGGCCACCCCTACAACAACTGTTTTTTAAATTTTTTCTCAGAAAAAGCTAATGATCACTATAGTGCAATTTTAGGTAGAAACCCAAGACCACAGCTCTAGTCGAAACCGGATGGAGCACCAAGCCACCTGATATATGATAGGTAGATAGAATGACACTAATGGTAGCATCTACTATTATAGCCCAATGTCAGTGCCTCTAGGCCAATTAATTGTACTATTGTGCTTGCATGTATTTATGATACTACGTAACTATTATGACACTGTTTTTGTGGGCTATGGCTGATAACTTTTAGCTATACTTTTTGAGATAGTGACAGACAGTAGAGATGCAGACGGTGGGGTTAGAATGCTGTTTGGAGAAGCGGCTTTAAAGAGCCTCTTCAAGGAGTCGCTCTATTTATTTCGACTTTTGAAGAAGTTAATACCAAAAAACCGAAACCAAAAGAAAAAAAATAGAGCCTATGTATGTCAAAAACCGGCGTCACCCGTGAGTTGTAAAGTGCTTTCAAAAAAATAAGTTGTAAATCCGATGGATACTTTTTGAGAGGATAAAACCTGATATTTGTATTGGGGTGGTACCTTGCTAGGGTTGTAAATGCGTTGAATTCAAGTGAGCTTGGCCTCTTAAGCTCGAACTCGATAGAAGTTCGTGCTCATCGAGCTTAAGCGAATCTAAGTTGGGGTCAGAGTCTGGACGTAGGCTCGAGTTGGTTTAAGTAAGCATGATAGCAATTAAAATAATTTAACGGGCACTAATTTTTAACAATAAAAAAAGTTTTAGTTGGAGCTTGGCTCGAGTTAGCTTAATAATAGTCAAAGCAATTTAACATGCACTAATTTTTAATGATAAAAAACTCAAGTTCGAATTCGATTTGAATAGACTCGATAACATTCAAAACAATTTAGTATGCACTAATTTTTATTAATAAGAAAAACTTAACCTCATCTCAAGTAATCTTGATAATAGTCAAAACAATTAAACATGCAATAAGCTAAGCTTGTAGTCGACTCAAGTAAACTTAATAAGAATTAATATATATCTATAGTGAAGCTCAAGTCAAGTCGTAAGGGGCTATTCAGGGCCTGTTTGGCAACGACTGCGGTTTATCGCTTTTGGCTGAAATTTTTGAATTTTGACTGTTTACGGAGAGACAGATACTTACTTGTGATTTTGGATGGTATAAATGTTGGGCTTTTAACATGTAGATCGTTTAACTTGTAGACTCCGTCTTAAAAAATACACCGTTAAAAGGTTAAGTACTATAGCAAAAACTAAAAGTCATCAGCTTCGGATGAAAAGATCAGCCCTCAGCTTATTAAGGCCCCGTTTGGCACAGCTCAGTTTCACTAGTGAAGCTGTTTTTTTTTGTTTCAGCTTCACGAGCAGCTTCACCGGTGAAGCTAAAGCTGTTTTGGAAAACTGTTTGGCAAAACAGCTTCACCAACAGCTTCATGCATGGCTGAGAGAGGGCAATTGTCCAAGATGCCCCTGTCTACCTGACTTGTTCTAACATTTGGAGTTGTATGTTTGTATATGGTCATATGAATTAAAAAATAATATATTTGAATGAGTATGAATTAAAAAATTAAAATAAAAAAATAAAAAAAATAAAAATCAGTGCGAACGGTAGAGAAGTGCGAACGGGAGGAGAGGAAACAGGCGTGGGGACCCAGTGGCAAAGTGTTGTAATTTCTGTCAACTACAAGGGCAGTGGGTTTCTAGAACTGCGAGCCTAAGGGAGAGAGATGTGAAAAGCTACTATTTTCAGCTTCACCCCACCCTATTCCCTTGTGAGAGCATGAAGCTATTTGCAAAAAAGGTGTTTGGCAAAAAATAGCTCACAACAGCCCATGAAATTGTTGGTGACGCTTACCAAATATGACCTAATGCTCACGCGATCGAGCTAAGGTCGACTTGTTGGCTTTGGGCGCGTTTGGTTCGTTGGTGAGTGGAGCCTGGCTTGCATCTGGGAATCAAGTTCTCGTAGGACAGGTTGTAGAGATGCAAGCTATTGCTGTTTGGTTGTTTGTACGTATAGAGCCTGGCTGAGAAGAGACAGCGTTTGGTTGCCTGCATGAAGCCGTATCGCATGAAATAAAAATAAAAAAACAAATGATCTTATAATATTTAACTTGTGTAAGTGCACTCTAATATCACTTTTAATATCTTGATCTATTTTAAAATACACTAATATCACTTAATACACGTTAATCACATGTTAATAGTATCGTTAACAGAACCCTGTGCTGCACCATGCGAGCCTGGCTCGCCAGAAACGCAAATGAAATCCGTATCTCGAGAGCCAGGCTCTGAGCTCCCTTTTGCATCTGGAGAGTCAGGTTCAAACCTCGATGCGGGCAACCAAACAACTGAAACTTGCATCTGAGGAGCCTGGCTGGGTAAGAACCAGGCAACCAAACGCCACCTTTATTGATCTCCGGAACGAGCCGGGCGAGCCGTCCTGCACGTGGGCCAGCCCCCCATAACAACTCCCAACCCTCGGTAGCTCCCATCCCCCCACCCCGAGCAGCAGACGGCACCTCCCTGACGCCGCCCTCCGATCGAAGCTCGAATCCGAATCCCCTCCGCGATGGCGGCGCCGCCGCGCCGTCTCCTCCTCTTCCTCTTCGGGCTCCTCGCCGCGGCCTCCCTCGCCACCCTCGTCGCCGCCGTGTACGAGGACCAAGTCGGGCTCGCTGACTGGTACGGTACCTCGTCGCGCCTCCCCTAGCCTAGATCCGATCCGCCCCTCCCTCTCCTATTTCTGATTTGGCCGGCGCGATGCAGCGGGGCTTCGAGTTTCTAGTTCAGATCGCGATTTGGCGGTGGTGTGAGGAGCTAGCTATATCATTGTCGGGTTTTCGAGGCTTTTAGGCGACCAATGAAGTTGTTGTTAGCTTTCGACTGAATTTTTCTGTAGCAATGGAGTTTAATGGTCAGACTTGTGATTTTTAGACCAGGGAGGAAGTGTTTTAACTACCAAGTTAATTCTATGGTTGTATCCTAGTTCGAACTTTTCTCTTCTTTTTTTTCCGTTGGGAACATGTGTTTTGGCTAGATGATTGGGTTTCATGTGACGAGGGGCGGCTGCTTGAGCTTCGAGTTGGTTTGCGCTTTCTGCAGACCAGACCAGATCATATTATTCTGTGTGTTGAATTTTAAGTGGAGGACTGTGTTATGCAACTAGGTTCGAGGCTTTGTTGTTGGCTTTGCACCTGCTGCTTAATTATAGGTTTGGTCTGGCGAATGTGAATGTTATGTTTTGTATCAGATCCTCGATTTACTTTGTGGGCTAGGATTTTCGTTTGGATAACGGTGGATTGTCTCCCCTACATTAGCTGTGAGTTGTTTTCCAATTGTAGCTTCTGATCGGTCCACTGTGAGTGTGGCAACAGAGTTTTCCCTTTGTGCGTATATATTTAGTGCAGGTGATTAATGAGTATGCTACTTAGGATGTCATCACCAGGGCAACTTAGTTGGTCTTTGCTTTGCTCAATTGCTTCAGTGCGCATCCAGCATTGGCATCGGGTCTATGGGTTCTTTGATTTGTAGTTCTCTAGAAAAATTACTAACATGCCATAATAATCGATTGTGCAATCGTCCAGAAGGATGCTGATATAGTACTCTTCAAATGTATTAGGTGTTGATTTGCCCCCCTTTCATGCATATTATACATATACAGCTTTTGAAGGTCATGCAATATATTAATCCCAGTAGCTGAGGTTTTTAATGGAAACAGATGTTTCATCATGTCTACTGCGGTGGTGTGTTGGTTCTATTTTTAAAATTTACTCTTAGTAAGCCACTGTACATTTCACTATTTTGATATCCATTCATTCAATTGCTTGGCCGATGCACCACTTAACAACACCTAGATTTCTAACTAGTAATATGCAATATTAGGGACTGATCCCAATATCACCATTTTAAGATGTTGATGTTCGTTTCAGGCATCAGAAGTACATCGGGAAAGTAAAGCAGGCAGTTTACCACAGTCAGAAGAGTGGAAGGAGGCGTGTTGCGGTCTTGACAGAGGAAAATGTGATCGCTTCTCTTGATCTTCGTTCAGGAGATATATGTGAGCCCCCGATTAACAAACCAAAAGTGCATAGTTTCTTAAGGATGCTGCAGTTTTGCTAAAAATTTTGTATACAGATGTTTCTGTCCTTTCCTTAATATCTGCCGTTTTTATGTGATGCAGTGTGGCGACATGTCATCGAGAAGAATGACCCTGTGGATCAGCTTAGTCTATCACTTGGAAAGTGTGAGTCTAAATTTTTGTTTCCATTTGGAGCCATTTTCTTGAGAAGAATGACCCTGTTGATGCTGTTGTTTTTCTTCCATTCTTGATGGTATTCCATATTTGCTTTGCGTTTATTGTTGCTAACCATATTCTCCAAAAAGCTTGATTTATGTTTTCCAAACAATTTTTTTAATACCCATACCCTTATGTACAAGTACGTCCACTGAATGGTGGAGGCCAGTTTTTACTTCGGGAATGGATTTGAATAGGTTATTGTTTTATCAAGATGCGGTTATGGATCCTGCTTGGATCTATGCACTAACCAGTTTGAATAAATATGTTTTCAGCTGAAATATTACTGCTTTCCAATACAACTGTTTAACCTGTTATTCCCTTAGCTCTTGTATATATGTATCTTTAATCATCTCCATGTCACCTCTGGCTGTTGGGAATATCCTCAATTCTGGTAGCACTAGTACCATTAAAGCTACTAGACATTTCGTAAAAAAATCTATGACATTGGACAACCTTCTAAGTGCTAATCTTCTAGGTAACAAGTCTGTGGACAACCAAAGCGCACGCAGCATGCTTATGTGCTTGCAAAACTCAATCTCATGATTGCTGGGTGTACAACTAATTGTTTATTCAGCCTATAAAATATAAATGTATTCTTGTGATAAAAGAATTAATTTTTTGACGTATATGATGTATTTTCTGATAAAATCTTATAAACTTTTAGGTTTAGAATAGATTATAAATTATTACACCTTGGTAAATATTCCTATATTGCATGCCAAATCGAGATCCTACAGAGCTGATGGCATTAATTTCTGTTTTGGATGCCTATTCAAATTGTATAACCTTTTGTGTTACTTACAGCATGGGCTGAGCTAGTATCACATAATCACAATAATACATACTCGTACATACCAGATAAGAACATGAAGACGCAAATATAGCCCAGGTACTGGTTAGCCAATAGGAGGTGCATATAGAGATTTGTGGAGGCCCACTTACAAGTTAGATCTGTACAGATTATCACTCAGGTAGCCATGATTATTAGTAAGTAATAGTGTCTTAACTAAGGGGT
This sequence comes from Dendrocalamus latiflorus, assembly GCA_017311315.1. Classification (NCBI taxonomy): domain Eukaryota; kingdom Viridiplantae; phylum Streptophyta; class Magnoliopsida; order Poales; family Poaceae; genus Dendrocalamus; species Dendrocalamus latiflorus. The sequence continues at coordinate 5,400,877 of CM029620.1, read as the reverse complement.
GAGCAGCATGGTATGTAGACTTCAGAGGTTGAGGTCAATACATCTCATTTTGTCCTTGAGAAGATATTACTGGAAAAGCAACATCTTTTTATTGTACAAATATTTAAGAGACTTAAGTACTTAACACTGAGCAATGAGCATTACACCCTCCGGTCTTTTTTATTTGATATCCTAGAATCCATGCCATCAAACTTTGTAAAGTTTGATCACCAACATCTTTCAAACTATATAGATTGGCTGTATGAAAACAATATTATTAGATTTGTCGTTAAAAATACTTTTATAATATTATAATTTTATTAGTATATATTAATACAAACTTATAAAAAGTAACAGTTAAAGTCACGTTTCGGAGACCATGAAAAGTCAAATACATCAAATAAATAAGAATGGAGAGGTAAAACTTTAGTTTGTCATCAAACCTGCTGGGCACTGGATCACGACTATTGAATTGTATATCCAAGAGATGCCATTAGCGAACCTGAGCTCAGAAAATTTCATATATTTTTCTGAAATATCATAAGGTTTTGCCCACCTGGTGGTATGAACAATGCTTATGTCATCAACACATACTTGCCTGTGATTCTGTGACTAATTAACTATGAGAATTGTGAAAGCAGTTACTGTATGAGAATTTCTTTATGTGAGATAGTGCCACCTGTTTGTTGCTTTTTTTTTTCAAATTTTCTACATATATTCATTGCATTAGTTCATCTTTACTGTGCTAAGCAAAGTGTTTATTGCAATTTGATTTTTAACATGTCCACTTCAGATGTTGTAACTCTTTCTTCGGGCGGCGGTATACTGAGGGCATGGAATCTTCCTGACGGACAGATGATCTGGGAAACTAATATTGAAAGTTCCGCACCATCAAAACCACTGCTGCATGTTTTGGTCTGTATGGGCAGCATATTTTCCATTATCTAATCATTCTCATACGTGGATAATACAATAAATTTGTCTCTAGTATTTTTTTTAGAGTGACGGTCTTTAATTTTGCAGTCAAACAATAAAGTGTCAAAGGATAATTTGATTTTAGTTTCGGCTGGACGATGGATTTATGCTGTATCAAGCATCGATGGAGTAATTTCTTGGGGAAAGGAGTTTGCACTTGATGGGTATGCATAATTCTTGCACCTTGTTACTTGTTCAGAGCATCAGGAATACAATAGTAACTTGTACTTCGATGTCTGCAGCTTAGAGATCAAGCAGGTTGTTCAGTCACCTGAGAATGATATTGTATATGCTGTCGGAATTGCTGGTTCCTCAAAGATAGCTTTGTATCAATTGAATGCTAAAACTGGAGAGATTGTTAAGGATATCCAAGAGTCATTCCCTAGTGGATTATGTGGTGAAACGGTACTTGGTTCCCATAATGTGCTGGTGGCATTGGATGAGACCAGGTCAGCCCTATTTCTTATTGACTTCAAGGGTGAGAGTATCAGGTACAACAAGGTGCATATTTCAGATTATGTTCAAGACCTATCTGGAATGGTCAAACTTCAACCTTTGATGTCCAATGGTATCATAGCTTTGCAAGCGTCTTCTTCTGTGTCGCTCCTGAAACTTAAAGGTATTGATGGGTTGGAAGTAATTCAGAGCTTTGACCAACCAGCTGCTGTGAGTGATCCTCTAACAATCACAGGAAAAGATGAAGCTTTTGCGATTGCGCAGCATGTGGGTTCCCAAATTGAATTTATTGTCAAATTGACAAGTGATGTAAACAATGAAGTTATCAGAGAAAAAATTAATATAGATGAACATAGGGGCAGTGTTGTGAAGGTATTCTTGAATAATTATGTCCGAACTGATAAATCTCATGGTTTTCGGGCATTGTTTGTAATGGAAGATCATTCCCTCTTGTTAGTTCAACAAGGTGAGGTTGTTTGGAGCAGAGAGGATGGGCTTGCTTCAATAGTTGATGTAACGACTTCTGAATTGCCTGTTGAGAAGGATGGTGTCTCAGTTGCAGATGTAGAACACAATCTCTTTGAATGGCTTAAGGTAATCCTGAATAACTGTTATTTGTTTTTTTAAAAGCTTCAGAAAAAGGCTCTTTCAGAAAGTCTGCTAGTAAAGCTTAGTGGGATACAATTTTATGCTAGATTTATGATCTTTTGTTAATTCTGTAGAATTTGTTGACATGCTTGTATTTTTGCTGTACAAATCTCTTTGGTTAATGTTAGCACTCTGTCAAGTTATAGTGTGTGTTCATTCGTAAAGTTTTTTTTCCATTGTGCGCATGCGTGTGATACAGTGCCGCACATGCACATCTTCGTATGTGCAGTGGTGTGGCATTTTATTGGATGTGCTTCTCAGAATTTGCTTATGGCACTTGTTGACTCTTGGTTTTTATATAGGGACACATGCTGAAACTCAAAGGAACTCTAATGCTTGCAAGCTCTGATGAACTTGCTGTAATTCAAGCATTGAGACTCAAAAGCTCTGAGAAAAATAAGATGACAAGAGACCATAATGGATTTAGAAAACTTCTTATTGTACTGACAAAGGCTGGCAAAGTGATAGCTCTGCATACTGGAGATGGACGTATTGTCTGGTCAAACTTGCTTCCATCCCTTCGTGCCTCCAAATCTGGCGAAATGACTTCTGCCGTGAGGATATACCAATGGCAGGTTCCCCATCACCGTGTGATGCATGAGAACCCATCCGTACTTGTTGTTGGCAGATCTGGAGCAGATTCTGTTGCTTCTGGTGTCCTCTCTATTCTTGATTCGTATTCTGGAGAGGAACTTAACTCTCTGAGGTTTGACCATTCGGTTGTCCAAATTGTCCCATTGACTCTGAAGGCTTCATCTGAGCAGCGACTTCATCTTATTGTTGATTCCAACTCCCATGCTCATCTATATCCAAGATCTCTGGATGCCCTTAACTCATTTCTTCATGAAATGTCAAATTTGTATTTTTACTCCGTAGATATTCAGAAAAATGTTATCAGAGGGTATTCATTACAGAAGTCATGTGACTTCAATTTGGATGATGAGTACTGCTTTTGTACAAAGGAATTATGGTCTATCATTTTCCCGTCTGAGGCAGAAAGGATTGCTATCTCAGAAACACGAAAGATGCATGAGGTCTGTTCATTTTCTCTTTTTGCTTTTATTCATTGAAAGTACAACATTTTTTTTAAAATAAGTTATTAACATAATCTTTGCTTGTTTCTTTTGTTATGAAGGTTGTTCATACTCAAGCAAAGATCATAGCTGATCAAGATGTGATGTATAAGTATTTATCAAAGAATTTAGTTTTTGTTGCTACTGTGTCTCCTAAAGCCGCTGGTGAAATTGGATCTGCAGCACCTGAAGAAGCTTGGCTCGTGGCATATCTTATTGATGCTGTCACTGGACGCATACTGCACCGTGTGACTCATCATGCTGCACAAGGCCCTGTACATGCAGTAAGTATAACTGCACCTTTTATTCTTTTGCCTTCCTCCCTTTCAGTCCCCATTTGTGTATGAGTGTATGACAGAAAATTACATACTGTTTTCATCTCTTCAGAATATATTTGGCATATTTGAATTTTGAGACACACACAATGACACGATTGCACACTGTTTTTATCTCTTCATGCATAATTTTATTACAACAAAGCTATAAATCCTGGAATGTCTTGCTCATGCCTTCAAATCTTTTTTATGTACACTTCTTTATTAACATGTGTACTGTTTTTGTATTTCAAGGTTGTAAGCGAGAATTGGGTTGTCTATCATTATTTCAATCTCCAAGCTCACAGATTTGAAATGGCTGTGATTGAGATTTATGATCAATCTAGAGCGGTATGACTTATGCACATTGTTTTAATTATATAAGCTGATTTAGCAGTTTTTATGATGGTGGCCGTAGTATTAACTGCACTTGTTTTCATACAGGACAATAAAGACGTTATGAAGCTCATACTTGGGAAGCATAATTTGTCAGCACCAATTACTTCTTATGCCCGCCCAGAGGTGATGGTGAAATCCCAGTCATACTTTTTTACCCATTCAGTGAAAGCTATGGCAGTTACACAAACAGCTAAGGGAATAACTTCCAAGCAGCTTCTTATTGGAACGATTGGTGACCAGGTCTGTTGTCTTGCTTTTGTATTTCGTATTTTTCTCCTTTATTATGAACTAGAATGTGGTGCCACCATTTTGTTTGTTTACCTATGTAAACAACTATTCAACGCAATTACCATTTCTATTGTTATTTACCGATTTACTATTAATCATTGGTTGTCTTTATTTGCTGTTTGAAATTTGTAAAAGAAGGAAAACCAGGAGTATGTAAGTTACCATCGCATCTGAACTCTTTCTTTTTTAAAAAAGCATGCCCCAATATTTGTTAATTAAATACAAAGTACTAGATTCCATTTAGGTTCTCTTTTTTTATTAGAGTAGTGTATGCTTAGTTGTAGAGTTGCAAAATGCACATATCAGTCTGTCATTCGGTACTTGGCTCCTATGAATGGACATTACAAGTCATTGTACATTTGTTACCATTGTTGGATGTGGACATGGTTTTGATCATGGTTCTAAAACTCGGTAACTGGTACTCGTTCAGTCACCTCACCTTATAGAGATTATACGGTAATCGGCCTTGTACTCGGCGATGTAACCGGTTTTTCTATTTAAATAATGGATTTATATATGTATATTCATATATTATCAAAATGGAGTTTAGCATGAAATTGTAAATGAGAAAGTAAGAAGGATCACAAGCTGAGCAAGTGAGCATTTATGTAATCAATAATGTATTGTAAATCAGGAAGAAGGATCAATGTTGGATAAAAATTGATGTAATTGTAAATTGACAAGTGGAAATTAGCAATAAAGTTGAGCTCATAATTCATATTATATATAGTAATGAAGTGCTAACAAAGGTTTAAGGATATGATTTGAGCACAACAACTCTAAAACTCCATGACTCATACCTAATTACCTATATAGATTTTAACAAAAGTAAGACTTGTTAGCATCTTATCATTAAATGTTTAGTTAACTAATTTGCCTTCTATATAGCTAATTAGCAACCAAACCAAATGGTGCCATATGACTAAAGTGCTAAACTAAAGCTCATAAAGTGCTAGACTGCTACTGCTAGCCTACTCTAACAGCTTATAAATGGCATGTTAGCCGAGTACCCCGTATACTTGCCCGGTTGTACCTGGTAGACCTGTTGATTACTCGATTTTGCATACTAGTAACAGGTGAGGTGACCTAGTACGAGTATACGACCGAATATACGGCCTGGTAGATCTGTTTTTAGAACACTGGTTTTGATGCACCCGCTACCATACAACAACAACAACAAAATCTTATATCCTAAACATGTTGAGATAGGCTAGGAATGAAACCTCATCAAGGTCAAAGAGACGAGAGCCTTGAAATAAAATATACAATGCTAAAATCCTAAACCGTACATCCTGCCATCTAAAACGAAAGTCTGAAACACTGCCCCTAAACTTTCTTATGGTTCCGGTACGTGGATCGCTAACTTCCATGCGTTCCTATCCAAAACTAATTCTTTAGAAACATTCCAATCCATCAAGTCTTTTTTAACCGCTTCCTCTTATATCAGTCTTGGTTGACCTCTGCCTGTTCTTACGTTCCTATTTGTTCCTATTAGTTCCTTCTAGCATCATGTATGTTCTGAATGTAGTCATTTTGAAAAAGTGGGTGTGGATCTGCTTCTAATTAGATTTATCTCTTATCAATACAAACAAAAACATGCAGTTCTCGGTTGATTCAATTTCAAATTGGGATAGCTCTTGCTAAATCATGGTTTTGCTTCTTGAAATCTCATATGCATGGCTTTACATGTTCTATTAGCAACTTAGTGTTGTTTTGTTCAAATCTGCATCTCCACATTGATTCTATCAGCATCTACTCCGCTTTCAGAATGCTGTCACTGGTGCATTAGTGCAAATGTGCAATGGAGTTGATCTCGTTGAGTCCTTGTGTTTTTTATGATTATGCACTAAGTAGTCACTATTTCTCATGTATCCAACAGTGAGTAGTTTATTCCCTTACGGAGCTCATTGAAGTAGCACATGACTTCAGCAATTCGGGCCCGTTCATATTGGTTTTTGGTTTTGGCTTATGAATAGTAAAAGCTTGTAGTGAGATGCGTGCGAGTTTGGCCCATATAAATGAAGTCATGCAGTACGTACTACAATCGACAGTAGACCCTGCTTTTAAAAAAACACCCCGTTTAAAAGCTAGGTACTATAGAAAAGTCATTTACTATATAAAGCTAGCTTTTAGAAATCAATATGAATAGGGTCGAAGTTATCCCAGTGTAACCTCGGTTCTTGGGCCACGCTTAATTTTCAGTTGACCACTCGAGTCGACAATAGGTTATGAATTGAAAGCAAGCCAATGCATCACAAATCAAGCCTGTTAAGACTGATGGCATCCGTATGCTTGATTCAACAATAGTTTGAAATAAACAATTTTCCATGTTTTTAGTTTAAACAAGATGTCTAGCTATTTGATACAAGTGACCATATATATACTTGAATGATATTTTTATGACAAATGGCAGGTTTTGGCACTTGACAAGCGCTTTCTTGACCCACGTCGTTCAGTGAATCCCACACAGCAAGAGAAAGAAGAGGGCATTATACCATTAACAGATTCTTTGCCTATTATTCCGCAGGTATTCTTTTCTTGATGATCTGATGATCAAAAGATAGTTTTCAGTTCACATTTTATTATGAGCATGTTTATAATAATTGCATTGATGTTATATTATTAAAAGAAAATCACTAGTTGGTTTACTATCCTATCATGACAAAGTTGTGATCTAGTATCACCAGTTGGTGCTGGCTTGAAGATACTAATGTTCTCATTAGAGTGATTGCATAGAATACAATGAATTTTGCTTTTGTTACAGGTTTAGGACATTGGTTTATTTCTATTTGGATTTGGTAAAATGATATGTTGTTGCCTTGCTTTCAAGAGAATGACAGTAATGGGCTGGGCTAGGCCATGGTGTGAGGACCACTACCCACTATGGCCCAGATGTACCTTTCCTTTTTGAACATAAGAGTGGTCTTTTTATCTTTTTGATGTAGAATAGGCCAACCCAAACTAGTGGTTCAAGAAAAGAACTTCAATAGAATGATGCCCTAGTTTGTATCCTGGTGCTAACGGGATTTAGTTCATTATTATGAGTATAATCAAACTAACAAAATTTGTTTTCAACACACTGGTAACATGGACACCCTGGTTGCATAGTTAACTTATGGTGCTTCTTTCAAGTACAAGAATACATTGATGATACATTCAGAACTCTGCAAGGTTTTTATCTGCTGATTTAGCTGTTGCCATTTCATTAATAACTTGTACACAGCCCAACTAGTTTATTACTTGGTGGTGTATCTATTAAATTAGTTTGCCCATTAATGTTTGGCTATACTGCTCTTGTTTTTAATTTTTACTGAAAGAGAACAAGGAACATCTTACGTGTTAAAGTGTGTAAAAGTGTGAAGGGGTGTGCTGATATCAGTTTCATTCATGAAAGATGACATTATTGTGCTTAATTTATGTTTATGCTTAAATGTATGTACTTTTTAGTTCCATTATATTTTTGCTTAATTTGACATACTACATCGCGCTAATGTATAATTATTCATTCTGCTTATGTCATTTTTTCCCCTGCAGTCCTATGTGACTCATTCTCTTCAAGTGGAAGCCCTGCGTGGAATTGTTGCTATTCCTGCAAAGTTGGAGTCCACTACTCTTGTTTTCACGTATGGTGTGGATCTTTTCTACACCCGGCTTGCTCCGTCAAGAACTTATGATTCACTGACTGACGAGTTCAGCTATGCACTTCTTCTACTCACAATTGTTGCCTTGGTTGCTGCCATTATTGTGACTTGGATTTGGTCCGAGAAAAAGGAGTTGAGAGACAAGTGGAGGTAAGTGAGGCCTCAACATTCTGATGCGGATGAAATTTTGGGCCCTAGTCAGCACCCTTTTCTTCCTCCTTTTTGTTTCTAGTGCTAGGGTTCGTTTCACTTTTGACTAGGCCTTTATTTATGTAACCATTTGACAACAAAGCCTATTTACTGGGCGACACACTGCATAAGTATTATAGGAAAGCCACTTGTGCACTTAGAAATGCTGGACTTTGACATTAAAGAACTGGCAGAGCTCAAATGGTGCGCATGAATTGCTTACAAGTTGTAAAATGTTCCACTGCGACCAAACTTTTTAGCAGAATGTTAGTTATTGTTGTTGATAGAAGTGTGCTATTTCTATTGTAACTTGTTTAATCTTGTCATGTTCAATCATTGTACCTTTTTCTAAACAGAAATCAGATTGCTCTCCTTTGGTCTTGTCATTAGTTCTGTTGTTAGCCTGTGATAGGCCGGCCTAGAAGATACTCGCTATTGTGGCGTGTGCTACGGTCCATTTTGTGGTAGGGAGACATACCTGAAGATACTGTGGCAACTATATTATAGAACCAATCATCGGGCATGTTCCTTTAGACTGCTGTTTATAATTTATGGCTGCAACTTATTAGTCTAATGAATAGTGATTACTGAGAGAAATCAAAAGCCGCTGAACCCCCCCCCCCCCCCCCCCCCAAAAAAAACAGGGTCATCTTTTGCTACGTAGGGACCCATGGCTTCGATAATGGTGTATGTGATGGTAGCTAGTGAATGAGAAGTCAGTTACTTTGTGAAGATTTGCAGTGTTACAAACCCTTACCAGGTGTTCTTTTTCATAATACCGAGAAGCTGTACCGTTGCACATTATTGGCTGCCTAGCTCAGGATCTTTATGCTTTATAGTGTTTGGCATAGTTCTTGCCCTTGAGTCTTTCTCAGGATGTCTGTTAAACCTTGTTCGCCCCAGGCACATGATTCACACTGCCTTTTGCTAGCAGCCAATATCTGAAGTTTTAAGTAGGGATTTCAGATTTTCTAAAATACAACCCAAGCAATGGATTTTCTGGGTGGTGGTGGTGGTGGTGATGGTCAGCTCGCATGGACGCCGCTCTTCTAATGATGGGGAGACACGCGAGGGGTGGGCGGGCTCTCACCGGAGGAGATGATGGCAGAAGGCGGATGTGAGATGTCTGCCATGATCGGGAAAGAAAAGCGAAAGGGGAGGCTTTTCTGGCTGAAGCAATTGCGGGTAGGAGATGGAAGAAGAGTTCTCAGCTCATGTGTCCATCGTTTGGGCCTTTTCTTTTCTTTGCTTGTTTTCCTTCAGGTGCCCTTGGCTTGTGGAGAGCCTGGATGGAGCCTACCACAAACCCTACTTCGCTTTTGTCAGGGGCTCCTTCAAGAGTCAATAATCGACGGTATTCCATGTGGTCTTAGCAGTAGAAATGACCCTTTTACGCGCATTAGTCCGTAAATCTCTCTGAACCCAGGTCAATTCTATGCATCTTTTGCTTTGCCTCAGCTATGCTATGCCTTAGGTCCTGAATTATTTGCATCAGCTAGATGCCCCTTTATTGGTTCCTTGTCAAGTACCTCAGGTGCTGGGCGCACTAGCTAATTGCTGTGCGATGTGAAGCCTCCTTTTACTAGAAGCTTTGGACCACCACTGTGGGTTTTTACAAACCGATGGTAGACACATGCGATGTGGTTGCCTGAGCTCACTTGCCTTAATTGTGTCAACCATTGGCACTAGGAGATGGTGCATTGTATGATCTGCATCTGGTATGACGAGTCGGGAATGACATCTTTTCCTGTATGAGGTAAGCCTGAATGATTGCTCGCGAATGCCGTATTCATCGTGCCCTGACACAGAATGCGAGGTTGGCCGCTGATGGATCGAAAATGGCAGCTTCCTTGAATGAGCCAGGCTCGAGTGAAGCTTTGTGAAAATATGTCGTGCTCGGCCGCGCTGACAGAGGAGTGGTGATGATGAAGACCTTGGTGCCATTGGTCACCTTTGTGTTGGGTTAGCAAATCTTTTGCAGTCGCAAGACTCGATAGCAAGCAGATTTTCCTCGTAGGGTCCTCGAGTTCGTTACCTCGCTGCCAGTTTTTGTCTGCAGATCAGTGCCGTACAGGAGGATCAATTTCATTGTAGCCCGTTAGAGCATATACAATAAATATAGACAACAGTAGTATATAATACACATCCATGTCATATATAGACAGCACTAAAGACAACGTATACAATGTGTTGTCTATATAGTTGTTTGTAATAATTTCATGTAATCAATGTGTTATCTATATAATTGTCCAAATAATAGTATAGACAGTGACCGTCTGTTAAATACTAAACAGCATATTTCTCTCCTCTACACTATCCAAAATATTATGTAGCATATATGTACATACAGCTGATATATATTATTGTATATGCCCTTACAGGAGTGCATGTAATTGTTGCGAGTAATTTGCGGGCCAGAGCACGTCACCGAGGCACACAATGCAGATGCTATAACCGTCTCATGATTCCACGACCATTCTTTGTGCCGTATGGGCAGTCATTTACGAGTCCAGCTAAAGTATAAGGTTCCCCGCAATGTATAAGGTGTGAATATTTCCTTACAAAGGATCGTCTACATATATAAACCTAACCAAAGATGCATATGAAAGATGGACGCATAGGGTAGTAGAAAAGCTATGCAAAAGAAGAGAAGACATGCGACAATCATGGTTGGACTTGGGAGTAGGAAATGCTGCACTTGAGCCATCTATATAATTGGCATCTTATCATTGACTGAAAATCCCAAATCTTTTGCATCAACAACAAACTCAAATTTGCCCACGCTCTCCTCACATTCCATCAAAGAATTCAAGCCTAGGGCCTAAGGTAGTAGATGCCTCAGCACTTGTCCATATTTTAACGGGCACTACTACAGAAAGCCTAATACTAGACGGCCAATCACAGACGGTTTGACAAAACCGTCTGTGATTGACACTAATACAGACGGTTTTAATTTGGACACCGTCTGTGTTAGTGGCGTCGGATAAAACGAGTATCACAGACGGTTCTTACCGATGAACCGTCTGTGATACTTCAGACAGTTTTTATTAAACACCGTCTGTGATAATCCGGAATTATCACAGACGGTTCTTGTTAAGAACCGTCTGTGAATGTTCACAGACGGTTTTTAACAAGAACCGTCCGTGATGTCCCTTTGTCTGTCATATTCTGTTCATGATCAGAGGTTAATATATAAGTACACATTGCTTCTAATAACTTAACTACAGAACTACTGAGACAAGAGATCACAAATTAAAGGCAAATTTATTAATTTCAATTAGAGACAAATTTATTACAAAAGTCGCACAGGTAAAGAGTTTCCCAGATTGTAATCTTTTGGGCTTCGTACGCTTCTTCGACTTTGGGACTTGGAGGATCAGCCATTGACTTCTCGAACGCCATTAAGATTGTCCTTGTCCTCAGCACTTCCTCCTCCAGCCTGGGCAAATAATTAGTAGCATAGCCCATAATGTCGTAGAGGATAGCATGAAAAGATTCCTCAGAATATGCCGTTTCTGCTTGATCGGCAAGGCTATCCATCAGTCTCTCCAATGCGTGTAGAGCTTCTTCCGCTTTGCGCACATTGTGGAGAAGAACCAGGGTAAGGGCTATTTCCCTTTCTTGAGCGGCAGCGAGACGCCTCCGTCGACGGTGGATGATCAGGTCGAGCTGACGGATGTAAGAAAGTCGGGGAAGGAGAGCAGGGCATGTGCGGAGAAGCTGCTCCAGATGCAAATTGCTGGCCGCCTGTGTAAGGTTCCGGCCGAATAATTCTTGATGAACAGATGAGAGGAAGGAGATGATCACAAGAATAGTAGAAGCCATATTGTACGTACGTAGAAGAGACCTGGATTAGGCGCGTATATTTAACCTTTAGCACAGACGGTTCGTATACCCAAACATTAATGATATAGACGCTTCGTATAACGATCGAGAGACGTTAATTAGACGATCGAAACACGAAGCGTTCTGATATAAAGCTTACGACAGAGAATATTTATCACAGACGGTTTTTAAACTTAGAACCGTCTGTGATATTGATATCACAGACGGTTCTACGTCTAGAACCGTCTGTAATAAGCCACCCTATAAGTACCCTCTGGCTAGGATTTTCCCCGTATGCTGCAGTTATATTCTACATCTAAATCCCGATCTGTCTCATCACCGCTGCTTCCCTGAGCCCTCGCCTGTCGCCTGCGGTCGCCTCCCCGAGCCCTTGCCGGCCGCCTCCCCGAGCCGTCCGCATTCGAAGACCGACGCTCGGCTCGCCTTCACGCCCGGCGCCTCCGCTCGCCCAGCGCCTGCAGTCGCCTCCTCGAGCCCTCGCCGGCCGCCTCCCCGAGCCCTCGCCGGCCGCCTCCCCGAGCCGTCCGCATTCGAAGACCGACGCTCGGCTCGCCTTCATGCCCGGCGCCTCCGCTCGCCCATCGCCTGCGGTCGCCTCCCCGAGCCCTCGCCGACGCATAAGCACTAAGGTACCCTTGTCTGGCCTTTATGTGATGCTATGATTTGCTCATCTCCTCATGGTGTTGCATGGTGTGGAGCAATAATAATATGTGCCATATAGACCTTCAAAGGGCATGAAGCAAGTGACACACTCATTTGCTTCATAGAACTTTGTTTAGAGACCTTGTAGTAATAATATATGCCACATAGACCTTCAAGGGGCATGAAGCAAGTGACACACTCTAGTGTATCCTGTTCAATGAACCTGATACACTAGTTTGTGTCATTTGCTTCATAGAACTTTGTTTAGAGACCTTGTAGTAATAATATATGCCACATAGACCTTCAAGGGGCATGAAGCAAGTGACACACTTTAGTGCATCCTGTTCAATGAACCTGATACACTAGTTTGTATCATTTGCTTCATAGAACTTTGTTTAGAGACCTTGTAGTAATAATATATGCCACATAGACCTTCAAGGGGCATGAAGCAAGTTTGTCACCCGCGCATTCTTCAACATCATCGCCGGATGCGTCCCCTTATATATGTACGCACCAATTCTAAGGTCTATCAATCTTCCCGCATTTATTTCATACTTGTCAGCTTATATATGTACGCGCATTGATATTCCTATTGACAGACTGCGCCCATCTCTACAACTGCATTGAAACAGCCGGACTTTGCAAATATTCGAGGAGAGTGCGCTTGGTTTTTGTGGTCTAAAGTCATAAGACCAGATGGAGAGTTCCACTGCGCACAATGATTTTTTATTGCTCTTATCACTCTGTAATTGTGAATTTGTTAATGGATATTTTATTTCATTTCAATTAATTCATTTGCGAAATGGATGCCTTATGTCTGTGAATGAAATGTGATGTGAATTGGATGTTATATGTTTGTCAAATGAATTGAGATGTGAATTGTATGTATACATATACTTGTTTATCTGCTTGTTTCAGAGGGCATGGCTAGCATTTCCTGAGGCTAGCCAATAAACACAAATAGATTTATGGGTAGAAAAGAACATCACAGACGGTTTGTAACTAAAAACCGTCTGTGATATATCAATATCACAGACGGTTGTCAAACCGTCTGTGATAACCTTCGATTATCACTGACCTATAAATTCAGACGGTTCAGAAAACCGTATGTGATGACGTTTTTGAACCATCTGTGATGACCTTTTCTGTAGTAGTGGGGGGACCCGAGCTTGTTGGAACCTAGAGTTAGAGGTGGGAGATGGACCGTATTTTTCTAGGCCAGCCCAAGGTCCGGCCGGCCCGGCACGGCCCAAGCACGACACGAGCATGACACGTGGCGGGCCATGCCGACATGGCACGAACGGTGGGCTGGACTGGGCCTAGAAAGCAGGCCTATTAGGCGGCATGGCACGGCGAATCGTGCCATGCTCGGATAGGCCCGACACGGGGAGCACGGTGGGCACGGGCGGTCCCTTTAGTCCCTCTGGCAGCCGCCTCGGCCTCGCCTCCCGTCGCCATCCCATGGGCACTTCACACGGTCATTCACACATCCACAAGCCATAACAGACACAGCAGAGAGAGAGGGAGTAGAGGGGAAGGAGTGGAGTATACCGAAGCCCAGACAAGTGGATGATGGTCGCAGGAGGAGGAGCAGGGCAGTCGGAGTCAAGGACGACAGTCGGAAGCTTGTCCATCTTCGCATCCCCGCACCGCCGCGAGCGCGTCGATGGAGGGGGTGGGGGTCGCGACAATGCCTCCATTGGCGTCGGCGCCGGCACCTTCGCCTGCTCCGCAGCTCCAGCAACCCGCCCGCCTCATCTCCCACGGCCTGCGTGGCTGCCTCAGCCTCACTAGTGCTGGTCGTGGAGAAGATGGCAGTGGGGGCCGGGGAAGGTCGAGGGAGGAAGGGTTGCCGGGGGAGGTCAAGGGAGGCGCCCAGGGGGAGGGGAGGGAGCCATGGCTGCAGAGGGGCCTAGGGCGGTGCGGCACCAAGGACCGGGGAGGGGAGGGAGGCGGTGGGGAGGAGAGGAAGGCAGCCGGGGGGTGGGGGGTTGGGGGTCGAGGGAGGAAGAGACAACCGGGGGAGGGGGAGGCGGCCGAGGGAGGTCAGGGGAGGAGGAGGCAGCCGAGGGAGGAGGGGCGGCTGGGGTGGAGGCGAGCGGCGGGCGCAAGACTGTCGGTGGGATTGTGGGAAGAGAAAGAAGGGAGGGGAGAGAAGAGTAGGTTAGCATCGGGTGAAAAAGAAGAGGAGAAAAGAAAAAGAGGAGAAAAGAAAGAAGGGAAAGAAAGAAAAAAGAGAGATGAAAAAAAGAAAAGGTAGATGGATTATAAAATAATAATAATACTTAACAAATTTGTTGGATTGACTTATTTTGTAGTCAGTAATCAATAGTGCTTATAAGAGTTGCTAAGGGTTTTCTCTCGTACTTATGCTTTTCTTCTGTACTCGTGTAGTCATCGATTGTATTAATAGATAAGATATTGGGTATTATTTCTTTTATGTCTTATATGGTTCAATGGTTTCTCAAGCTTAGTTAATGCTTCTTGTATTCATTTCCTTCCTCCTGAGTCTCTCTGAAGGTTTTATTATTCACAATTGCATTCCAAAAATTACTACACAATTCATGCTTCCATACAAGAAAGAGAACCCTAGAGTTGTAGAATAAGATGCCAACCTTTGCAAGAAAGTTAGGATATACTACATTTTCAAACATTAAGAGCTATAGTTTTTGGAAGTAGATATATGCTTGCCTCTTGGAAGTGGATATATGGTGTATACCATCTTGTCACAGTCATCTTGTCTCCAACATCTGGCCATGGTAGATTGGTATTATCATCTCAGACTCTCAGCGACTAGAGTACGAGGTGAGTCCTAAGCTATTGCTATTGCATTGTTCTTCCACTTTGTTGGTTTGAGGTTTAACAGATATAATAGCAGTTCCAAACTTCAGAACCTTCCTAACATCAAGGAAAGACACACTTGCTATTTCCACACTCTCTCCGGTAGACTTAATATTTATACAAATATACAACATACAATATGATCATATTCTGTATATGCCTACATTTGGCAAGCACCCATGTACGTCACAAGACTAGTATATTGTACGCATATTGTTACTTTTCCTCTGAAATATTTACGTGCCCATGTTTTTACGCAACTAATTCAATTTTAACTAGTTTCTAACGAGGTGGGTATAAGAGAAATGAAGATGGCGACTGTTGCCACCATCATCGCCGCCGCCTTCGTCGTGTATAGTTACTTCAGGCTGGGTTGGGTTGGCGCACGGCACGAACGCCGGCACGGCAGGCTTTGGGCTGTGCTTGGGCTTGGCTGGAGGCGAAGTGGGCTGGCACGGCACAGCACGGTGGGGTGACCGGACTGAGCCCGGGCTATGTAGGTACGGCATGGTCCAATGCCCACCTCTACCTAGGGTGCGGGCACAGCATTGCGGTGCAAAATTAGTTGCTAGTCAACTGGAGTAGACGCACAATCAAATCTTCCCTCTCTCTTTTCTCTTTTGAATGTGTGATCTGTTGTTCAGTTGTTTCTTTTTGTTCAGTGCTTTCCTACCACCACCAAGAACTGCTCCACTACCTGTAAAACACTAGCTAGGTTATCTCCTAGTTGAGATGGTGATCTATAAATATTTGAGTTCCATCACAATAGTTTTCTCCCTGAAGTGTGTGATTGGAATCTCACTGTTGAGTCTTGAGTCTCTTGCACTACCGGAATAGTTGCATTTAACCACTTTTGGAGTTCTGGTTACATTTTGATGGTCCAAAATTTCTCTAAAAGTTTCATAGGTCATGATTCCATGATAACATAGCCCAATATGCTCAAATGGGCTTTAAAGTTTTGAAGGAACTTTAGACTTTTACCAGCTCTAAGCTGGAGCTTGAACCAACCCTTTCTGAAACATGTGGTCTTTGTGAGTTCACACTGAACTGAAAGGGGATCTCCTACAGATGCTGTCACCGACATTTGCTACTGAAGAGGACTAGACATGTTGCATAGATCTTTTCCTTGCAAATAGAGCGTAAAGGCTAAATTTAGCTACTAATTAGTCCTAGCATTGCTATGCAAGGGAATGGAGATCTCTGATCAAATTTTGTGTAAAACTCGTTTACAATTATGTTTGAATGGCATTGCTGCCATTACTTCCCTGCAGGGACCTGAATTTGCAATTCCAAACTATCTGTGTATACTGCACTAGTCTAGAGCCACGTTAGTGTACACAATTACAACATAGATGAAATATCGATCACATACACAAATAAATAAATAAGTATTTTATGGATAATAACTTGTGATTCAGAGTTTACACAAAACAGTCACTCATGGAGACTACGAATTATTAACTGTAGTGGAAACTTCAGGGGAAACTCCAATGTGTAGCCCATGCCATATGCCTAATAGGTAATCGAATGGGGTAGCACAACCTAGCTCTCGCAATCCTTGTTGTACTCCTTGTCGATGAGTTGATCGTAGATTGCCTTTTTGTATTTCAGTGACTAAGCCACATTGTATAATAGCAATGATCAGTTCATGGAGTACTCAACAAGTTGTACATATAAAATACAATATAGAATACAAGGTTTATTTCAAAGGATGGCTGATATGGCTTATTTTGCATAAATCAACAACTTCAATTTAAATACAATAAATAGATTTAAAACACATTTGAAAATTTGTAATAATAATTGATAAACGAATGATAGATGAAAAAATAAATTGGCAAGGAATCACTCTTCACCAACTACAATCTCATGAACCACAGTACTTACCAGTGCTAGCTTTAGATTTCAAAACCAAAGTGAATTCCATATTCACTTTTCAACCAAACCACATATTTATGAATTTCCCTCGTATGAAATCACCGAGGATTGTCCATAACCAGAGATACGGCTACTCAACTAGTTTATACTCTGCAGAGGTTGTACAACTTTATCCACAAAATATGCTTAGCATATACTTTATTGAATCATAACAAGGTCTTTACAATACTTCATTTCACCATCGAACGGTTACACTACCACACATGGGGTCATCATAAATAGTTTGTAACCCTCATCAAAAATGGTTTTTGTACCGTCTGATTTATTGTGTCTGTGTTAACAGGTGGTTATCACAGACGGCTCCAAACTACCTATGATAAATCACAACATAAATTGTTTTAAAAATAACCATATGTGATATATGATATATCATAGACGGCTAATACAAAAAAGCATCTATGATGGTCTACGTATCACAGATGGTTTTATGTTAGAAACCATTTGTGATAGTTCTTTGTATAACTAAAAAAATTTTGTTTTTGGCTAGCCTCAGGAAATGCTAGCCATACTCTTTGAAAACAAGTAAGTAGATTACAGATAAGTGAATTACAACTTAAAGTAAATTACAACTCAAAATCAATTACAAAATAATGGTCATGTATTGTCGCTAGAGTTACAATTGAATTACAACTCAAAGGTAATTACAACTGAATGAATTACAATTGAGTCAAATATTTGAATATGTATTAATCGATGCTGCCGGAGTGAAACTCTCCTTCCTTGTCAATGACCTCCATTATCAAGAAGGTGGAAAGCCATCCTTAAACGTCCAAGAGTTCATTCAGATCCAATATACTTGATTTGATTGGCATGCCCTGTCGCTAGGAGAAGTAAAGTAGTAAGCATATATATATATATTTAAATTGATAATTATAAAATAATTATTTCAAGATCATTCGTCTTAACCCTCATGATTTCCTGCATATGACAGCAAATGTAGAATGCACATAGGTTGCATTGTAGTTGCTGGCGGCATATAAAAATAGAATTACATATATAAGTATAGTCAGTTCGAGAGGTATTATTACAAAGTGTAACATAGGATTATTGTGTTGTAACAAGTACTAGAAATCATGTCCTATATTACAGTATAGTGCTTGATTCCCTGTGTCTCCCTCGACTGGCAACATAGGCGCTGAATGACCTATGTGATTCCAAAAAGTTATTCTCGGCCAATGCAAATAAAGGGAAGGCTACAATAGAGTTATTTGCTTTTTTGAATTTTTGAAGACGATCTCGGAGAGCACGACTTCGATGACTCGCACCAGGACCCCAAGCATGGCAAGTTACACCCTTGATCATGTTGATCCCAATAATTTAAATTATTTAAGTTGATTTTAAATTATTATGCATGCGTACTTTTATTCAAATCTAGTTTAAATTCAGTTTAACTTCTAGTTAGGCTTAGAATAATTACGGGTTGGGATAACTTTTCATATAAAATGATAAACTTTTGAAGTGTGTTCTTGACTTTGGTGAGTCAAGAAAGTTTATGAAATATTTTTTTTCAAGCAAAATATAAAAACTTGGTTTAGACTTAGGTATTGGTATGGTGGTGGGTACTCGCTGACATGCATTGTTGTTTGATAATTCAATGTCGATTGCCAGGCACAAGGGGTATATGGTTAGGCCTACGTCAAGTTAAGGACCGGTCTGTTAGCTACTGTTGCAAAACTCTATCGTACTACCACAAGTCTGGTATGGGACAGACCCGGTCGAATAATTTGTGAAGTTCCAACTTGGCCGAATACCCCAAAAGTGATTCGAGAGTTAATCGATTAATTGGAGGGAAGGACCATATAGAAAAGAGTTAAATAGGGATTTTTAGAGTGGGAATTTCTGAAAATCCTAGCAACCTGGGCCTGGGCCTTAGCCCAAGAGGTGGCTGGCCAAAAGGGGGGGGGAAGCACCCCTCCCCCAAACCCTAGCCGCCACCCCTTCTCCCCCTCTCCTCTCCCCTTGTGGCCGCCACCCCCCTGCCCCCATGCGCCTCCACCTTGTCCAGCAGCACCCCATCCTCCATTGAAGCCCCTGCTGTTCGTGAAGAAGATCCCCTTTTGCTACTGGTCGAGCGGAGGAAGGAGATCTATCACCGGAAGGTGTTTTTGACCCAGAAGAAGAAGAAGAGGAAGGGAAAAAGGGAAAAGGAAGGGAGAAAGAGATCATGTGGTATTCTTTGTGTTCTTCAGCAGTTCGTGAAGAGTAATCCCTATTTCCCCCGGTTAGATGCATATTTAATTGTTGTAGCAATGTCGGTATTGTGGTCTGCCAAGGACAGATTACGTTAGATGGTCATTTTGGGGTAGTTTCGTGGGGATTCAATTCTGGACGTCTCCTAGAGTAATGTAGAGGACATCGTCATCTTTTCATGAAGTACTAGAACACGTCGTTGGACCTCTGTAGCAGAAGTTATGAATTTTTTAGTGGGACTGTTCCGCAGATTGGTGGGTTTTCTGTCAGGTTTTGGTAAATGGTGTTAGGCGAAAGAAGGGAGAATTAGAGAATCTCAGTATAATTAAAGTTATAGATCATTGTCTTATATTTCCAGAAAGCTCAGGAACTCGCGATTCGGACACTCGTACTGAAAGTTATGGTATTTTTAGTATTCTGTCCAAAGAACCCAACGTGAAATTGATGTTCCAGAAAACTGGCTTGTGCGGGTAAACTTTGGCTGATTCAGGGAGGTTCACCAACTAGGTTTAGATGGATAATGTAATTATCTTTTCAGAAAGTCTAAGAACACCTTATTCGGACTTCTGTACCAATAGATATGGATTTTTGAAGTTGACTGTTCACAGAGAGGACAGATAAACCTTTACGATTTGGGGTTGAAGTCGAGTTGGACTTTTCTGCGAGTTCGTGATTGTTTTTATATAGTTTTGGTTCACTACTGTTATCTTAGTATGCGTTATAATTATTATTCAGGTGGTGGACTGATCCCGGGGGCAGCACCTTCTACACGTCCCTCGTCCTCTCGCGGTTAAGGCAAGTATAATGAAGGATACAATGGTTGTTATGGAATGTCGATGTTTGAGTTATATTGTGAGCAATTGTGTGTTCATGTTGTGATGAAAATGTTTTTGGTAACGTTCATGGGTGTTTGAAAGTTATGAAGTTCATGAGTGTAAACATGGTAGTA
Organism: Dendrocalamus latiflorus; assembly: GCA_017311315.1. Lineage (NCBI taxonomy): Eukaryota > Viridiplantae > Streptophyta > Magnoliopsida > Poales > Poaceae > Dendrocalamus > Dendrocalamus latiflorus. The sequence continues at coordinate 5,380,509 of CM029620.1, read as the reverse complement.
TGAAAAGGTTTTCTTTGTGCAAAGTGTTGTGGATGCACGTTTTTTTATTAAACTGGGACTTTCGTGCATATGCATCATGTTGGCTTATTGAAGTCTTGGTCATGTAATGTCCAAGCAATTGCTGAGGTCCCCGTCATGTTGATGACGGGCTAAAGGTCCCCATGCTTGAAGAGCATGGGCTTAGGTCCCCATACTTGTGGAGTATGGGCAATTGGTCCCTGTACCAGATGGTACAGGCATGGGTGTGCATCGACGGATGCACACTTTGCATTACCAGTAAAATGCAAAAGAGAAAGAGAAAAGATAAATGACTTGTTGAGCATATTGCATAGCATTTGTTGAAAAGCATCTATTGAATGTTGTTTTTTTATGGTGTTGTGTTCATGGATGCTATGGTTACCCTTTTGTTATATTTGCTGGGTCTTGGACTCACTTTTTTGTTGTTGTTGTTGTTGTGTTTTAGGTACCTTCGTGAAATCAGCATGCATGGGGGAAAAGAAGGATTAGTTTTGTTGCACTTTTGCATGTTCTACCCACAATGGAAAGAAAGAATAAACCAAATAGTTGATGTCGGATTCTCTTTAAGTACTTTCATGTTTATTGTTTCCTGGAAGCAAACTGTAATAAATGAGTAGAAGATTTACATTTGCTCATGATTAATATTATAGATGAGTAGCTTATTTCTTAGATGTTTAGCTACTTCCATGTTTTATGATGGTTTATCTTTATTAATTATAACTGTATGATGAAATCCCCGACAAAGGTAACCATGCAAAGGAGGTTCTGCTGAAATTTTGTGAGGTGCATTTAGTTATCTTGTTACATTACTTCATTTTTGGTAGCATTCCATACCATTGGTTGGTTGGGGTGTTACAGTTGGTATCAGAGCGGGCTGTAGGTCCGTGGTTAACGAAATATTATAAGTGGGAATGGGGTTTGCATTGCATCTACATTTCCATCGATTATCATAGTTGAATGTGTGCGTAATGTTTGACTTCGTACTTGTTATGAGATGATCTTTTGTGCTTATGATTCGATTATATAATTGTTATGTGGGGTGATAGTTGATGTCGAGAGATAGAGACCGCGGTGCGGCCATGGGCATGGCCAGGTTTTATCACTATTCGTGGTATTGAAATGGTGAAGGATTTTTTTCTTGGACAACTTAGTTTCAGAGGTTAGGAATGAGTTATTTAGAAAAGTTTCTCTCATCCTTGAGTTGGATTTGGTCAATTCTTATCTGGTGGTGGATGAATTTATCTTAGGTTTGTGGTTCATTGCAGTTGAGGGTTTCTATTGGTCTCTACCTGTTCTTTGAAGCAATTATTGTTTTTTTGGACTATTGAGACTCTTTTGCTACTTGTGAACATTGTTGATTTGCAAGGTTGGTCCCTTCATGGGAGTTTTGTCTTGTTGTGAAACATGTCTCATTTGTTTACTTGGTATATTATTAACGAAAGTTTCATGTCGCAAAATCATTAACATGAGAAAGCCTTGGAACTATGTATTTATTTTGGATTACTTCGAGTGTTGAAGTTTAATTCCTCTCTTTTCTGCAAGAGAGTGTTAAAACCCTTTGTGGTGTTTTGTTGTGCTTAAGTGGGAGGTGGTAATCATATAAATTAATTTATAAGGTATCAATTATCAAGTTGAGATGTTAGTGTGGTGCATAATTAATTTCAACTAGCACCCTTGGAAGTGTACTCGATTAATTTGATGTCACCTTGTAATAGTTTCTTGAAGCATTGTGATTAAGAATTTGTCTATACATGATTGGAGCTCATGGAGTTATTGCAGAGTGTGCAAAAAGAATTGGTATGATTGTTATGATTGTTTAAATCTCTATCCTATTGGATAAATTGAATTATTTTTGTCTTTGGTAATTAATCTGACAGTTCGGGATGATTAAGTAAGGAGGTGTTGGAATATTGCCTTAGTAATATTAACATTTAATCTGTCCTTTATTTAGATACTTTATGAGCATGTACAGCTGCTAGGTTCATCTATCTTTCACCATGCTAAATTATTGAAATATGTATAAAGAAATAGAGCAAGGTTGATGTATTGACTTGTGAAACCTTATCTTATAGAGTTTATATCATTGAAGTTTGAAGATATTTCGTTCTAATTGCTGAACATAAGGTGGAATGTTGAATATATCCTCATAGCGATTTTTGAGATTGCCATGTTCTAGTACCAGCTTATTAAAAGAGGTTGTTTCAATATTGTGGCTTGTGCACTAGGCTTTCCCTATATCAAGTAGTTGCAATCTTATTTAGATAATAGAAACATGATAAAGTGATTTATTGTGTTCCTTTTGGAAAAGTTTATGAAGGCATATGAGGATATGATGATTTTTGTTAAGAGTGTATTATTTTGATGTTAGTACGGTTGTCAGTATGTGGTTGTGATGATAATATTGAATGTTCTATAAATAAATTTTTTTGATAACTTCCATGATACTATATAAAACAAAAGTTTTGATTTTTGCGTACACGATCTTTTGGGCCTCATGACTTATGTGGCAGCTGAAATTGTTTTGAGCAAAGTGACGCGTTGCGAGGTTTTATTAGTTCTTAAGGGATTAATGTGTTGTGGTTTTCAAGTCTCGTTTGTTGGAATTGTCAAGATAGTACCGTAGTCAAAGAAATGTATTCTCTTTGTTAAAGGAAAGAGTGTGGTAAAGGTATTTGAGGTTGGAGTCAAGTCGTGTAACTTTTAAAGGTGTGCTTGACTTCTTATTTTCGCCGCATAAGAGTTTCTTGAGTTTAAATGACAATACTTATTGGTTGAGATTTGATATTTTTTTCTTCTTGAGGGGCATGTGCTTTCAACTGTGATCTTATCTTTTGTTTTCCAAGATCATTGCTATTTTCCTTGGTCTGGTGTCTATTGCGAATGGTAACATCTTCTCATGTGCTGAAAGTTACTATTTTTTTGCCTCTTCTAGGAAAGGAGTAACCGATTTGGATTGTAAAGTCCTTTAGGATGTGTATGGCAACTAGTTGGTGTGGTCATGTGATTGATTTTGGTGAGATTGTGGGTGTCAAGTTGTTTGAGATTCATGGGGTGATAAATTGATTCCTTGGAATAATTCTCGGTGAGGATTTGATTTAAAGAAGATGTTTGTCTTTGGAGTTAACTGGTTATATTGTTTCAACTAGAATAACCTATAATAAATTGTGGTTCAAGAATGTTTCGTTCATTTTGATGGAACATTAGAATTACCAAAAGTATGAGAATCTTGATCAATCTTATTAGAGTATCGTGATTGGGCACTTTGCAAGGTTTAGTAGGAGGATTATGGTGGTGTAGTTAATGAGATTATAATTGTGAAGAAGTCTAACCATTTTGGGAATTATTGAGATAGTAGGGATTGTTGAATTATTGCCATGCATGACTTGGCTTCAGTGAGTAACCCTCCAGGAGTTAGAATCTTCCTAAAGATAAAGATTGAAAATATGTCTTCGTGTGGTTGTTAATGATTGAGCATGTTTGATTGTGAGAATTTTAGTCACCAAATTCGAGAGTCTTCGTATCAATTATTTTGAAGTGCAAATATAGGAGCCCTGGAGATGAAAAATTTTGGTTTGGTGTTCTATGCTAGAACCTTAGAGGCTAATGATGTTGTGTGGGAATATTGGAACAAGTGGATTCTAAATAGTGTGATGCTCCTTGATAGTGTCCTTTGGGTGTGGGAATTGAGTGTGTGCTGAGAATTTCAAATTGATTATCCTTAAAGGATTGTGGTGAAGTGATTGTGGGTGAAAACAATGATGAGGTGCATTGGAAATTATTTAACAAAGTAACCCTGTTGGTAGAGGAGTTGGCTAGAGTATGTTATTGTGAGGTTAGTAGAGTGTCTCCACAAAGGTGTGGTTGATGCACTCGGTTTGAGTATAGTGTTGATGTTGCCAATTTAAGAAAAATGAGTTAGTGTGGTGTGTGATGATTTGGAATCTTGTGATTCAAGAGAAAGTTTATTCCTAAAAGGAAAAAAACAATATTTTCTCGGGTAGTAAAATGCTCTCTTGTTTCTTGTTTGAGCTATGTGATGATAGCAAAAGTCTTTTCTGGTTTGAGTTGATTTTATGTTGGCATGTGTGGTTTTTTCGGTTCAGGAAAAAAACAAAGGAAGGGTTTAGCATTGGAGTGATTCTCCTCTGACTTATGTGTTGTTTATTTGTAAATTACCTACTTGGAATGCGGAGAGGTTATCATGTTGAATCCTTAATTTTTAGATTTGATTATTTTGGTGTGGAGTTGGTGAAGTGTGGTTGTGATGAGAATCCTTTATTTTCAATTGGATTCTGGTTGTAAAAGAGGTTGGTTACAACGAGCTCTGTTGTGCATCCGGGGTTAAAAGAGGTGCTCCTTGTTAAGGTAAAGAGATTGATTGAGAGTTGGAACAAGAGTTTCATTTGATGTGCAGGTTGTGCGGGTTGGTACCAAAGAGAATGATAACCCGAGGTATATTTAATCGCATCTGTTAGTTGTGAGGATTTGGAGGGTGGTGTATCGCTAGGACCGCCTTGGGTCCTAGGGTGGGGTACACAACGTTATGTATGACCCGGTGTCGAGGATGTACGTGCGAGATCCGGAGCTTCATATTTCACTAGAACCGTTAATACTTGAACATGATCTGTCCTTTGAGTCCAAGCCCGTGCGAATTCTGGAAAGATCAGGAGAAGCATTGAGGAATAAAACTTTAAAGTATGTCAAGGTGCTTTGGTCACAGCAGACAGAGATAGAAGCCACTTGGGAATTAGAGTCTCGCATGCGTGAGCAATATCCAGAATTATTCAAAATAGGTGCGTGTTAATATGATCAAGTTTTAGCTATGATTAAACCTTGGTGTAAGCATGGATAGAATTCGGGGTCGAATTCTGTTTAGGGGGGTAGAATGTAATACCCCAAAAGTGATTCGAGAGTTAATCGATTAATTGGAGGGAAGGACCATATAGAAAAGAGTTAAATAGAGATTTTTAGAGGGGGAATTTCTGAAAATCCTGGCAACCTAGGCCTGGGCCTTGGCCCAAGAGGTGGTTGGCCAAAAAGGGGGGAGGCACCCCTCCCCCAAACCCTAGCCGCCACCCCTTCTCCCCCTCTCCTCTCCCCTTGTGGCCGCCACCCACTGCCCCCCCAAGCGCCTCCACCTTGTCCAGCAGCACCCCATCCTCCATTGAAGCCCCTGCTGTTGGTGAAGAAGATCCCCTTTGCTGCTGGTCGAGCGGAGGAAGAAGATCGATCACCGGGAGGTGTTTTTGACACAGAAGAAGAAGAAGAGGAAGGGGAAAAGGGAAAAGGAAGGGAGAGAGAGAGATCTCGTGGTGTTCTTCGTGTTCTTCAGTGGTTCATGAAGAGTAATCCCTATTTCCCCTGGTTAGATGCTGAGAGACCATGTGGTCGTAACTCCATGAGAGTGATGAGTAATTGACAAGGGTTTAGGTCAGTCGAGTTTGGTTTGAGTGGTTCAGAGTCGAGTCGTTGTGTGGCGCAATCGGGCTCGGTCGGACTTTGGTCAAACCTGGTCATTTGGGCTTAGGATGCATATTCTAATGTTTCGACAGGTTTGGACTTCATATGTGGTAAGTGTGATGGTATTTACGCTTTCATGTGTCGAGCGGTGCTATGTGATGTGTTTCTTGTCTGTGTGACTGCAGGACTTCGGAGCTAGGTCATGGTGACGCGTGGAAGGACCGGGACTAGGCACAGGAGGTGTTGAGGTCCAGACGGTCGGGTACACCGAGGATGATCGAGGTTGGTGAGGTGGTTGTGAGTCGGGAGACGAGGGACCGGAGCTGGTGCTACCGATGGTGGACACGACGGGCAATGGCGATGACTGCAGGACGTCGGGTGGAGTCGTGGCGAGACACGGTGGACCGGACTAGGCGCAGGTGGCGCTGAGGTCAGAACGGTCGGGATGTGTTGAAGACGACGTGGACTCGAGGTGGTTGCGAGGCGTGCGAGGCAAGGAGCGTCGGAAGCTTCCCGGAAGGTGCAGGAGGGGCGAATCGGGAAATTCGCAAGGCTGCACAAGCGGGAGCGGGCTCCGTTGGATATAGCGGGCGTAACGGGGCGTAGACCCGTTAGCCAAGCGCTATAAAAGGAGAGGAGGGGCTGCATGCCCTCCTTGAGCATTTTGGAGGGAATTAGGGTTAGCTCTAGTCAAAAGAGGCTTTAGGAGTTGGTTTTCCTTTAGTCTTTAGTGGTTGGAGAGGCAGAGTCTGGTGCTCCCTCTGTCCCCTACGATGTGTTCTAGGTGATAGAACAGAGGTGTGTTCTTCCTCCCTCATGTGTTCTTGAGTGGTGTTCTTGAGTAGAGAGGGAGAGGATGGATTGAGGAGTTTGTAATCTTTCCTTTTGTATCAAATCGGGGTATCGGAACTCCTCTGTATTCCCTGTGATTCAAGAAATGAAATCTGAAGTTTGGTTTTCCCTGTTCGTAGCTTCTGTTCTTCAGTTTCCTCTTTGCAAGATTTCTTGATTTTCGTGGTTCTGAGTTCTTGCTTGCTGGAGAGTGCCAAAATGGGTTGCTATGACATGGGTGATGCTCAAAAGCCATTTGGCTATTTAATCCCAAGAGCAAACCGAGTTTGATTCTCATATTTCAGTTTTGGCCTCCTCTGTTCTTGTTCTTCGTTTCTTGGTTTTGGTCCAGATTTTGATTCCCTTGTTAAGATGGCTTGAAATTTGGTATGAAGAGTCCAGAGGCTATTAATTAGCTTCCCTCAAAATTTCATAGCCAAAGGATCAACGGTTGGGAAGTTATTTGGTTTTTGGCTCGGTTCTTGCAAGATTTCAGATCTTTACCCAAATCTGAAATTCTTGATTCTTGGAGTGGATTTCTTGTTATTGGCTCTTGGCTTAGTCTTCTGGGAGTGTTCCCTAGCTTCCCTCAAAGTTTCCCAAGCCAAGAATCCAAGAATCTTGCGATTTTCTCAGTTTTTCTGAAATTTCAGTTTGCTGTTTTTTCTCGAGAGGTACTACCGCTCCCCGAGAGGTACTACCGCTCAGAGGTACTACCGCTCGTCCTAGCGGTACTACCGGTTTTGTTCGGACCAGTCCGATTGGCAGCGAAGAAACGTTCGGACAAGTCCGATCGTCGTGCGGTACTACCGCTCCGTGAGAGGTACTACCGCTCAGAGGTACTACCGCTCCTCGAGAGGTACTACCGCTCAGAGGTACTACCGCTCGTCTCAGCGGTACTACCGCTTGCAGTCAGACTGGCCCTGAATTTATTTTTCTTGGCTGCTTCTTTTTGGATCTGGTTTTTCCTTGTCTCTGTGATTTCCAGTGAGGGCTTATTTTCCTTCTTCATAGCTCCCATAGCTATTGGAGAAGAAGCTTAAGTGAGGATACTTGTTGGGGGCGTTTTTTAAAGATCGACATTCACCCCCCTCTGTCGCCATTTCGGTCCTACAATTGGTATCAGAGCCGGTTAGCTCTTTCCCATAGATCTTAACCGGTCTCTAAGAGCCATGGCGACAGACAAGTACTCCACTATGCCCCTATCTTCAATGGGAAGGATGGTGACGACTTCATCGGCACATGCTCCATGGCCCTTGAGGGCGACTTCAGCGACGACGACCTCTGCTCTGACTCCGATGAGGTACATCTCTCATATGACCAGCTCAGTGTTGCATTTCTGAAGTTAGAAAATCTTTATGCTAGGTCTAGAGCTAGGGTCGTTAATCTTGAGAAGGAAGTAGAATGTTTGTCACGGGAGCTTACTTCACTTAAATCTGCTCCCTCCCGTGATGATTGTGATGTATGCGTTGCTTTGTTGGAGATATGGAGAAACTAAGGACTTCTCATGATAGTGTGACTTTTGAGCTAGATATGCTTAAGGTGGAGAATGATAGTCTGCTTGCTGAACTAGAGGTGACTAGGATTGTTGCTCCTTCATCTTCTTCTATTGAGACTATTTCTTGCACCTCATATGAGGATAATGACAATGCTTTTAGAGGTCTTTTCACTATGTTTCTTGATCTGCCTGAACCATGTGAAAATTGCAATAATTTGAAAATGAACCTAAAGAAGGCAGATCATAAAATTGCTAAGTTACGAGCTTTTCTACTTGAGCCTATTGCTTCATGTGTGATTTGTCCCAAGCTTACTCATGAGCTTGAATCTGTTTCCAAGCAGTTTCAAGAATTAGTCGATGACAATAACATTTTGGCTCAATCTGCTTCTAAGGACCCTGTTAGCTCACCATGCATTAATTGTAACAAACTAAAATCTGACTTGATTGCATTAGATGAAAAATGTGTGAAGCTAATTAAGGACTTTCTAGAGAAGCCACCTTCTGCTTGTAAAGTGATTGCTGGTGTGGGGGAGAAGCCCCATGGTAAGGTAGAGACGCCTAGAGTCGTGAACCAACTTGCTAGCAGTAGGACTGTCCCTTCTGAGTCGGCTGAGCGTGCTCAAGCCATTTGTACCTCTGCTGTTGGTTCTTCTTCTGCTCCCTTACCTTCTGCTGTCTCCTCTTCCCCCTGCTCTTCTTGCACCTCTTTCTTTCGGGAGTGTCAGTATCTTATGAACACTCTCGAGAGATTTGTAGGCGGCAAGAATAAGCTTAATCTTATTCTAGACCAGTCCAAGAATTGCAAATTTAATCGAGGTCTAGGATACGATTTTTCTAAGGAAGCATCCACCTATTGTGCTCAGACCCATAGCACCAGGTGTGATCGAGACTGAGCCCAGGACCGAGAAAGTCCAATTTAAGTCAGCGGGTTTTGTTCAGGGGATTTCTGACAGTAAGGTGATCTCACCTGCTGCTTCGGCCTCTCAGAAGGCGAAGCCTCCCCGTGCTACTTCTACCTCTCAGAAGGTGAAGTATCACTGCACCTTCTGTCAAAAGGATGGACACTTGATCGGACAATGCTTCAAGCGCGCCAAGATCGCGCGTAGAGACCGTATTGAGTCTCTTAGGCGTATTCAGGGTCAGCCCCAGACCTTGAGTGCACCTAAGACCAACACGAGGTCTAGGTTTGCTCCTGTTGAGGGATTTGGGCAGCATTGAGGACTTGGTTTTTCCGAGTTTTCTGGTTTTCGTCCTCATGCTCCCTTTGGTCGTAACTTCCGCCGTTCTGAGGATAGATCTCGTTTTCCCCGTCAAGATGGCTACCCGCGGCGAGATCAGCATGTTGCCGGTGCTCCGACTTGCTCTTCTGTAGCAGTCGAACCCAACAACAGTTTCAGGTCTACTCGTAGACCTTCTGGCTTTCTGAGCGACAGAAAGCGTAGAGTAGGTAGAGGTCAGTCTTGTGTGACTACTTCTTCTGCTCGACGTGTGACTCAGTATTGGGTTCCAAAATCTCTTTTGATTTACCCCAGTACTGAGTCTTCACTTTCTCGTTGACTCAGTTTCGCTGGGCTGGGAAGGGAAAGGAATGGCTTGTGGACTCCGGGTGTTCTCGACACATGACCGGAGATTCTTGTTGGTTCTCTTCCCTAGCTCGAGCTGCAGGTGATGAGACGATCACCTTTAGAGATGTCTCTTCTGGTCGCATCATCTTTGGCTGCTCTTCTCTTTCTCTTGTTGATCAAATTTGTTTGCATTTCCCTCCATAGTTTATATCGTGGTTCTCTTAGGGATGGTGTAAATGCTTGAGGAGAGAGCACGATGATATGAGTGCTGCATCTTGAGACGTAGTCTCTTCTGTTCTTCAAGTTTAGGAGCCGTTTGTAGTGAGCATGAATCTTTCTGGTTCATTTCCTTTGCTCCTTTTTAGCGAGTGCATTTCTTGTTGACTATTCTCGTAAGGTCCAAGGGACTTCTCTGTAAGCAAGAATGGTGCTTTGTTCTTCTGGATCTTGTCTCGTAGTAGACGCTTGCATCATTGCTCTTTTTTATGAGAAGGATGGACATCATTGGCTTATTGGCATCGTGGACTTGTTTCGTGTGTTTTAGTTTTTGTCCACGTGCTGTCTCGAGGAGATTTTTCCGCCGTTTCTCAGATGATAGACCTCGTTCATCCAAACGAGGTGTGCATCTACGGCGAGGAGAAGTTGTGAGTTTCTTTGGTGTTTTTGTTGGTTCTCTTCTTGGTGCTTTCTTGTTAGGTCTTCACCGCTTTTTCAGAGTTGGGACTCGAGTTGTCCTTTTGCGGTGTGCCTATTGGATCTAGTTTCTTGCATGGACCATCAACTGCATCATGTAGACTTGCATACTTCGAGTATGAGTGACTGTGTGTCAAGTCTTGAATTCCCAAGTACTTGTCTACTAACCCTTCGGGATCCAAGACTTGGGCACTTTGGTCTTGTCATTTGTAGGTATCCAGACGCTGGTTGGAGAACATGGGATTGATTGGGTTTTAGTCTTCTGCTTCATCACGTGACTAGAACATTCATTGGTTCTCCACTTCATGGCCTCCAAGAGGCATATGCTTTCACCGGTTGCGTCTCCACCTACTTTGTGAGCAATTCTATACCCTCATGCCCTTATATTCAAGTGTTAGTCATAATTGGCATGTTGTGTGTGTTCTTGTGCTCATTTGTACCATGTTGGCATGATTTACTCTTGATGTCTTCTTGACATGTTTATGTGTGTATGCTGCTTAGGTATCTTTGTATCATGATATATATGTTAATTGATTGGATGCTTAAGCTTTGACTTGACTTCATGAGCTGAGTAGTTTATGCGTATTAGAAGTCAAGTATTGTCATGACCTTGTGCTTTGTAGTATCTATCATTGTTTAATGTTCACATCTTGCTCCTTATGTCCATTCATCATTATTTAGACATGTTAGCATACTTTTCATGATTTTGGTTTGTCATGACGTATGCCTACATGATGTATGTTTGTGTATGGACATTTTTGAGCTTGATCATATCCTGGATAGTTCCTCCATGTCATGATGATATGTTTATTCATGCCTTCTTGCTTCTCATATTTATGTATACATGCTTCTATCCATGCTAGCATATGCTTTTGTGACTTTCACTTGTCACCTGCTATGTGTATGGTTGTAATTCATTGAGATGCATGTATACCTTGGTCTTATTCATTTGTGGCATGAGATAAACTGTAGACATCTTGGTAGCTTTAGATGGTACTTTTACTTAGATTTCATGAGAACTGTGGATAGGTCACAAGCTTCTTCTAGTATTGGGTGGCTCTAGGCTTGGTGTTCTAGATGCTTTTGATGAGGGCTAGATTGAGCTTGTGTGGGTGTATATTCTCATGTGTTCTGTGTCATTAGTACTTGTGTTGCTACTATTGTTGTCATTTGTCACAGTACTGGTTCCATGTTGTATATCATTTACCCCAGTACTAGGACATCGGTCGTCCATGTGCTTAACCTGCAGGCTGTGAATGCAAAGGAGACTGGTACAACCTTTTTGACCACTCGACCGAGGTCTGGACTCATCAACGACCACGTCCTGGACTCGTACTCAACCTCGGCCAAAGCAACATTCATACTTGATCAGGTCTGCAATCATGATTCCTCACTGAGCGACCGTGAGAGAGGTATGCTACTTTGTGATCTTTAGCATTTTGCTTCCCACCACTTGGTGTTGCATAGTACTTTTGTTTAGTGGTAGGAAGGGTCCGATTGGTTAGATAGGAGCCAACTCTAGGTGATGATGTCTCTTTCACACATCTCTTCCAAATGGTTCTCTAGGATTATTTACTACCTAGTTTAAGCTGTGGTTCTCTAGGATTCTCTTCTTCCTAGTTTGAACTTTCTTCTTGGCCACTAGAGTCTTGTGCATTACATAGTGTGCTTTTGCTCCATGGTATGAGGTTACAGACTAGAGACCATGTGGATAGGGTGTGTTTGGGAATCACCTCCTTAAGTTAGAACCTTCTTTTTCTGGACTGTAGTGAGGGGAGCTTTGTGCTTTACTGCTTTACTAATTTGATTATGCTTCTGTCTCATTTCTGTTGCATTGCATTTGCGGGTGCTTTGGGTTTAGTCCTTCCAGCATAGGTTAGAGTGGTCTTCTCATCTAGCTGTTTAGACTTCTTGCTCTTATCTTGTGACCTAGGATTCTGCTCTATTAGCCGCTTCTCTTCTCTCACTAGGTTGAGCCCACTCAATGCTTCTAGGTTCTAGCAAGGGTCGGGCCACCCTTGGGTAGACAGGGTACGTGTTTGCTCCCTAGTGAGGTAGATTACCGGTCTAATAGTCCTAGAGTCATATGGGGTAGATGAGAGTCAGTCTGAGCCATAGTTGCCTCTATATCTTTTCTATGCTTTAAGGACTGCCTGGTTGCTGTTTTCTTTCCCAGCTTCTCGATCTTACTGCTTTGGTTCAGGGGGAGTTCAATTGGGAGCTTCTGGAGCTTAATTGTGACATAACTCAACTTGAACTAAGAGTTGCATCTAATGTTGAGGGGGAGCTGGTCTTTCTTGCATTTTCAGCATTCTAGCATTATAATCAATCTGCATTGAGCCTTGATTATTATCCTGTTATGACATGCTTCAGTGCTTTACACCTTGCCATGACTTGTGCTTAGCTTGCTAAATTTATCATGACTTCATATGTGTAGACTAGCGTTTGCTATGATAAGTTAAGTAAAATTGATCAACTTAAATTAAACTTGTCATGCTAGCATTTGAGTTTAGTCTTTCTTGAGCTATCCCTTTATGATTCATGCCATGTCAAATAGGCTGAGTAGAGCGTTGAATCTATATTGAGCCTTAGATTGAGCTGTTTAGTCTTTTGATGATGCATGAGTTAGTACAATATGTTAAAAAGCAAAAAGATCTGTTTTGTGCGAAAAAACTGATCTCACCAATTCTCTCCTATGAGACGGCTTGCCATTGCACTTGGCATGAACTTAGGGGGAGTTTTGGATGACCTAGACTATCTTCTTAAGCTCATGGCTTGGAGTAGTCGCATAAGGCTTGAGACCTAGCACATGATAAAACAAAAATCTGGTTGGCAACAACCATGAATTTCAAAAGAAAATATGTCATTTGTGCTCCATTTGCTTAAGCTTCAAAAAGAACCAAGTACTTTAACCAAAGTTTCAATCTTGAGCTTATAGCACTCTATTTGGACTCAATGTTAGCTTCCTTATTCCGCTTAGCTTATTGACATGGCCTGCATCATCCTTGGATATCTCTAGTTAGACTTTGCTCATTGATGACTTGACTTGCTCACTAAAATGCATTACATTTCAGATTGTCATCTATGTGCTCTAGCTGGCTTACATATATGTTGTCATGATCTAGATAGCGTTTTATTGAGTTATGGCTTGGTGTATTACATTATGGTCATTATGGATAATTCTCATGGCTCTAAATGCTTAAATAAACAAACTTCAGCCATATTCATCCATCATATCATATTCTCTCTATTGCATCTTGATGCGTTTATTGCCAAAAGGGGGAGAATAGAGAAGAAAAAGTCTGTTGGGAATAGTTTAGAGCTTTGGAGATCAATTTGCTATTTCAGTTGTTGCTCTAGTGTTCCTTCTGTCGACATGGTCATTAGCTTCATTTAATTCTGTGGACCATGTTGGATTCTTCAAACTCAAACTCTTCTTAAATGCTTTTTCTGAGTTTGTCAATATACTCATCAAGGGGGAGATTGAGAGACCATGTGGTCGTAACTCCATGAGAGTGATGAGTAATTGACAAGGGTTTAGGTCAGTCGAGTTTGGTTTGAGTGGTTCAGAGTCGAGTCGTTGTGTGGCGCAATCGGGCTCGGTCGGACTTTGGTCAAACCTGGTCATTTGGGCTTAGGATGCATATTCTAATGTTTCGACAGGTTTGGACTTCATATGTGGTAAGTGTGATGGTATTTACGCTTTCATGTGTCGAGCGGTGCTATGTGATGTGTTTCTTGTCTGTGTGACTGCAGGACTTCGGAGCTAGGTCATGGTGACGCGTGGAAGGACCGGGACTAGGCACAGGAGGTGTTGAGGTCCAGACGGTCGGGTACGCCGAGGATGATCGAGGTTGGTGAGGTGGTTGTGAGTCGGGAGACGAGGGACCGGAGCTGGTGCTACCGATGGTGGACACGACGGGCAATGGCGATGACTGCAGGACGTCGGGTGGAGTCGTGGCGAGACACGGTGGACCGGACTAGGCGCAGGTGGCGCTGAGGTCAGAACGGTCGGGATGTGTTGAAGACGACGTGGACTCGAGGTGGTTGCGAGGCGTGCGAGGCAAGGAGCGTCGGAAGCTTCCCGAAAGGTGCAGGAGGGGCGAATCGGGAAATTCGCAAGGCTGCACAAGCGGGAGCGGGCTCCGTTGGATATAGCGGGCGTAACGGGGCGTAGACCCGTTAGCCAAGCGCTATAAAAGGAGAGGAGGGGCTGCATGCCCTCCTTGAGCATTTTGGAGGGAATTAGGGTTAGCTCTAGTCAAAAGAGGCTTTAGGAGTTGGTTTTCCTTTAGTCTTTAGTGGTTGGAGAGGCAGAGTCTGGTGCTCCCTCTGTCCCCTACGATGTGTTCTAGGTGATAGAACAGAGGTGTGTTTTTCCTCCCTCATGTGTTCTTGAGTGGTGTTCTTGAGTAGAGAGGGAGAGGATGGATTGAGGAGTTTGTAATCTTTCCTTTTGTATCAAGTCGGGGTATCGGAACTCCTCTGTATTCCCTGTGATTCAAGAAATGAAATCTGAAGTTTGGTTTTCCCTGTTCGTAGCTTCTGTTCTTCAGTTTCCTCTTTGCAAGATTTCTTGATTTTCGTGGTTCTGAGTTCTTGCTTGCTGGAGAGTGCCAAAATGGGTTGCTATGACATGGGTGATGCTCAAAAGCCATTTGGCTATTTAATCCCAAGAGCAAACCGAGTTTGATTCTCATATTTCAGTTTTGGCCTCCTCTGTTCTTGTTCTTCGTTTCTTGGTTTTGGTCCAGATTTTGATTCCCTTGTTAAGATGGCTTGAAATTTGGTATGAAGAGTCCAGAGGCTATTAATTAGCTTCCCTCAAAATTTCATAGCCAAAGGATCAACGGTTGGGAAGTTATTTGGTTTTTGGCTCGGTTCTTGCAAGATTTCAGATCTTTACCCAAATCTGAAATTCTTGATTCTTGGAGTGGATTTCTTGTTATTGGCTCTTGGCTTAGTCTTCTGGGAGTGTTCCCTAGCTTCCCTCAAAGTTTCCCAAGCCAAGAATCCAAGAATCTTGCGATTTTCTCAGTTTTTCTGAAATTTCAGTTTGCTGTTTTTTCTCGAGAGGTATACCGCTCCCCGAGAGGTACTACCGCTCAGAGGTACTACCGCTCCCCGAGAGGTACTACCGCTCAGAGGTACTACCGCTCGTCCTAGCGGTACTACCGGTTTTGTTCGGACCAGTCCGATTGGCAGCGAAGAAACGTTCGGACAAGTCCGATCGTCGTGCGGTACTACCGCTCCGTGAGAGGTACTACCGCTCCTCGAGAGGTACTACCGCTCAGAGGTACTACTGCTCGTCTCAGCGGTACTACCGCTTGCAGTCAGACTGGCCCTGAATTTATTTTTCTTGGCTGCTTCTTTTTGGATCTGGTTTTTCCTTGTCTCTGTGATTTCCAGTGAGGGCTTATTTTCCTTCTTCATAGCTCCCATAGCTATTGGAGAAGAAGCTTAAGTGAGGATACTTGTTGGGGCGTTTTTTAAAGATCGACATTCACCCCCCCTCTGTCGCCATTTCGGTCCTACAGATGCATATTTAATTGTTGTAGCAATGTCGGTATTGTGGTCTGCCCAGGACAGATTGCGTTAGACAATCGTTTTGGGGTAGTTTCGTGGGGATTCAGTTCTGTACGTCTCCTAGAGTAATGTAGAGGACGTCGCCATCTTTCCGTGAAGTACTAAAACACGTCGTTTGACCTCTGTAGCAGAAGTTATGATTTTTTTAGTGGGACTATTCTGCAGATTGGTGGGTTTTCTGTCAGGTTTTGGTAAATGGTGTTAGGCGATTAGAAGAAGAGAGAATTAGAGAATCTCAGTATAATAAACGTTATAGATCATTGTCTTAGATTTCCAGAAAGCTCAAGAACTCGTGATTCGGACACTCGTACTGAAAGTTGTGGTATTTGTAGTATTCTATCCAGAAAACCCGACGTGAAATTGATGTTTTAGAAAACTGGCTTGTGCAGGTAAAATTTGGCTGATTTAGGGAGGTGCACCAGCTAGGTTTAGACGGAGAATTTAATTATCTTTCCAGAAAGTCTAAGAACACCTTATTCGGACTCCTGTACCAATAGATATGGATTTTTGAAGTTGACTATTCATAGAGAGGATATATAAACCTTTAGGATTTGGGGTTGAAGTCGAGTTGGACGTTTTTGCGAGTTCGTGATTGTTTTTATATAGTTTTGGTCCACTACTGTTATCTCAGCATGCGTTATAATTATTATTCAGGTGGTGGACTGATCCCGAGGGCAGCACCTTCTGCACGTCCCTCGTCCTCTCGCGATTAAGGCAAGTATAATGAAGGATACAATGGTTGTTATGGAATGTCGATGTTTGAGTTATATTGTGAGCAATTGTGTGTTCATGTTGTGATGAAGATGTTCTTGGTAACGTTCATGGGTGTTTGAAAGTTATGAAGTTCATGAGTGTAAACATGGTAGTATGAAAAGGTTTTCCTTGTGCAAAGTGTTGTGGATGCACGTTTTTTTATTAAACTGAGACTTTCATGCATATGCATCATGTTGGCTTATTGAAGTCTTGGTCATATAATGACCAAGCAATTGCTGAGGTCCCTGTCATGTTGATGATGGGCTAAAGGTCCCCATGCTTGAAGAGCATGGGCTTAGGTCCCCATACTTGCGGAGTATGGGCAATTGGTTCCTGTACCAGATGGTACAAACATGAGTGTGCATCGACGGATGCACACTTTGCATTACCGGTAAAATGCAAAAGATAAAGAGAAAAGATAAAGGACTTGTTGAGCATATTGCATAGCATTTGTTGAAAAGCATCTATTGGATGTTGTTTTTTTATGGTGTTGTGTTCACGGATGCTATGGTTACCCTTTTGTTATATTTGCTGGGTCTTGGACTCACTCTTGTTGTTATTGCTGTTGTTGTTGTGTTTTAGGTAACTTCATGAAATCGGCATGCATGGGGGAAAAAAGGATTAGTTTTGTTGCACTATTGCACGTTCTACCCACAATGGAAAAAAAGAATAAACCAAATAGTTGATGTCAGATTCTCTTTACGTACTTTCGTGTTTATTGTTTCCTGGAAGCAAACTGTAATAAATGAGTAGAAGATTTACGTTTGCTCATGATTAATATTATAGATGAGTAGCTTATTTCTTATATGTTTAGCTGCTTCCATGTTTCATGATGGTTTATCTTTATTAATTATATATGTATGCTGAAACCCCCGACAAAGGTAACCATGCAAAGGAGGTTGTGCTGAAATTTTGTGAGGTGCATTTAGTTATCTTGTTACATTACTTCATTTTTGGTAGCATTCCAGACCATTGGTTGGTTGGGGTGTTACATTGGCCTTAGTGCCTCGCCTATAATACGTCTTCCTAGGAGATGACTTGACACACTTTTCTTGTTTCTTCGGCGTCATCTCCTCCAGAGCCGATACGGTGGCCTTCGAAAGTGAAGGTTGAGGTGGAATCATTGAGGGTTCTATTGGAGAGGCATGGTCATGTGGAGAATATGGCACTGCAGGGTCCTGGGCGATGCCCCTCTTGGGCCACCAAACAAAAGTATGCACGGCATCCCCTAGTGTTATGATATCTTCGTTTAGGGGCTTCTCCAATGGGATGGCCACGAAATGGTCTTTTATCATGTCCACCTAGACCTTAGCGTAACCCTGCACCAGCTAGGCATCATGCAACATTGTCCATTCCTGGCATAGAAATGTCATCCCCTGCCCAGCCTCAATAGGAGTGGCCTCAACCAGCCTCACTTAGAGCTTGCAAGGTGTGAGCTCCTACAAAACGATACATAATTAGCAAAGACGTCCTATAGTTCTATCTTTAGAGCATTCCAGAGATATAAATTACCTATATTTTGTCAATCAGAAGTTAGGCGTTATTTTGGTTAGATTGGTGTGTGGACGCGCAGCTACTCTAACGGTGATGTAGACTGACTTCGACAATAACGAGGGTGGCCTGTGACTGGCTCAGCATTTGCTCTAGCCTTTTCTTCAAATGTGCTAGCTTCCCAGAAAATTCTGCATGAATCTCCTCTTTTATCTGCTCCTTACACTCGGCGTTCGATCTCTTTCGACTCTTGTACAAGTCAGAGTCGTCTGGAAATCCCTACCTCTAGGGAATGTAAACCCTAAAGCCTCGTGTGCGACCCAGGTGCTCCTTGTTTCCTAGGGCTGTGGATAATATGTCCCTTTCCCTGATGGCTTAGAAGTTGCCTTGGGAGGATTCTGCAGTCAATGTCTTCTGCAAGAGTCCAACATGTTATTTCAATTTCTATGAAGTTATGGACATATTACTAGCTAGGTAGTTCAATATCTTACCAAGCGTTGTGATACTTCCTGGTCTGTTGGGTTCTTGAAGTAGATGTCCTTGCACTTAAGTAGTTTCAGACATACTCGTCTGTGATCTTACCAAATGGTGGGGAGGCCTTTGATAGGATTACCTCCTTGTCCTCCCTCTTCTTTTGCTGGATTTTACCCATGTACCCAGTGGTGCCGAGTCTGTGGGATGAGTGTTTTGGGCTTGGATTGTCTTGTGCACCATGCTTTCTTCCTGGAATTTGGCGGCTATTTTCATTCCCACAAAGGCATCCAATATCTAGATGGAGGAAAGGATATTTCGTGAATGGTGTCCTATCCTCGTTCACATACGTTGTGACAAGCATGCTCTTAAAGTTCTTCCATGCCCATCATTAGGAGCACCTGTCATCGCACGAGGCCATGACTTCTTCTTCGATCTTGAAGGACCTTGAGACCTTCTCCTAAAGCTACTCTTTCTCTTCACGCGTTAAAAACTTATAGCTCGGTGTGGTGATGGGAACCCGTTGTTTTGCAACTATCCCATAGGTGGGTTTGAAATGTGGACATTGCTTTCTTGGGATGTAGAGGGACCCAACTGGATTGACCTCCATGATGGTCATTCAGTTCTCAGGCATTTTCAATATGCCTCGGCCCTCTCACTTAGTTGCTCGTGGTCTGGCCATTGGATGCATTTGGCAAAACTTAGTCCGAAGACTGTGTGGATGCTATCTTGCTTAGTTGCTATCTCTGAAGCATTCAAATTGTATTTCAGTATGGGGTATATAAAGCACAAACAAAAAATCATAGATGAAATTTTATTGCTCTCTAGTGTCGTCTGCACTCTATTTTCAACAAACATCATTGGTGAAGCCATGAAGTCTAAATTCAATTGTTTCCTCACATATCATATCATATATCATAGTATCGTGAACAAAGACAATTACCAAAGTAATACATTATTTCCTTATAATGGACGAATTAAAGGTATAACATAAACAAACTTCTATTACTCTATAAGGTCCAAGAAAAACTGATATTATAGCTAGAATAAGTCATCTTAAAAGACAAGTGAAGACATAATGGATGATCAAGAACAAATTCATAGTCTAGAATTGGCCAAAACAAACTACTATTTGAAGATAATAACGCATCATGTTTAGGCTACTCTCCATTTGTTTACAACTTACAAGAGTGTTGGAGCGAAATCGGCAACAGAGGGGGGGGTGAATGGTGCCTTTAAAAACGCCGCCAAAGTATCCACAAAGTAAATCTCAACTCTTCGATAGCTAGAAAAGCTACAAAGAAGATGATTCAAGCTTCTCTGGAAATCGCAATAAGATCGATAAAATAGTTGACTTGGGCTCGGCAAAAAAATAGTGAAGAAACTGCAATAAGACCAAATGAAAAGGAGGCTTCACTGACAAGGCAAAGGACTGCAGCAAAAGACTTGAGAAAATGCACACATACTGATTTTGACAAAGCAAAAAGATTGTACTGAAGTTTAGACAATTATTGCAGCTACCCAAGAGACAGCATGGAATCACAAAAAAAACAAAGCTACTTTTACTGCTGGCCGAGAAGAGTTTTGCTAACAACAAATTGGCACAAAGTATACTGAAGTTTTAACAAGAGATGTGATTATCTATCTTGCGGGTCAAATGTATTAAAGCATCATTGGCTGCCGACAGAAGCTGCAAGCACAAAGATAAAGAACAAGGCCGCACAAGGATCTTTAGGGAAGCAGCACAAAAGAAACATACGGACTGCAGGCTGAAAAGAACAAAAAAAACAGCAATCAAAAAGGAGAAAGCAAGGACTGCAAGCACACAAAGAGATCCAATTGAAAGAAAGCAAAATAGAGGCTAACTTGCTGGCCAAACACAACAAACAAGGAGCAAAAGACAGCCAGCCAAGAAACTAAATGAGCATAAAGGACTTGCTGCCGAGAACCTGAATTTTTACTAAGTACAAGTGGCAGCAAGATGCAATAGCTTGTCCGAAAATTACCAACCAAAAAGTAACTTCTGGAGACTGCCAATAAATACTGAGATTAAGTAATTTCAGCTCCTCACCGGTTTGAGCTTCAAAAGAAAGAATTTGAACAGAGCAACAAACTCAATCGGATGGAAAACAAGACCATTAATGCTGTCGGCACAGAAGTATTCTCCAAGAAATAAGCTAGAGAAACTCAAGTAAAATAAAAGTGCTGCACCCAAAAGAGATCAACAAGGGACCAATGCAGAAAAATAAAAGAACACTAGAGCAACTCAAGTAAGATCTCTCATATTGAAATTGATACGGAGAGATACGCAATTACAAAGAGTTGTTCTACAGCCTTCTCAACCCAAATAAGAGCACACACTCAAGAATACACCCTCAACATCCCCATACGCAATTAGGATTTGAGGAACTCACTCATACATGGAGGGCAAAAACACCAAAACCCTCTCTCAACCCATCTCACTAAAAGTCTACTCTCATTTTCATAGCACTAGAGAGCACCTCTCTATTTATAGCCCTACATAATGGGTTCACATTTGCTTTGCCCATTAAGATTTTGCGCTTTACCCACTAACTCTAACCAAATTCACTTCCTTTAGTGCAGCTTCGCGTATTCACCAAAACGCCCCTCATGCACCTTCTGGGAAGCTTCCTCATTCCTTTCCGCCCAAGCCTCGCAGCTACCTCGAGTCCTCGCCGTCTTCAGCACATCCCGACCGCTCCGACCTTAGCACCACCTGTGCCTAGTCAGGTCATCCCGTGCCTCGCCACGACTCCGCCTCGATGTCCTGCAGCCATCACAGACAAGAAATAAATCACATAGCACCGCTCAATATAGTGTGATCAACAATAACATTAAAAAAATCTTAAGCATGAAAAAGTCAAAACATGTCGAATCAAAATAATAAGCATCCTAAACGCTTCGACCAAGTTTGACAAGTCCGACCGAAACCGATCGTGCAACGACATGGTCCAACCCACACAAATCAAACTCGACTTTCCTAAAACCGATGTCAATTACTCATCACACACACGGAGTCACCTCCACAAGGTCTATCAAAGAGCTTCCTTCATGGTCATATGAACCTGCAATTGGTATCACACATCTTCATTTATAGAGAAATAAGAAAAAAAACTTCTACTTGCAACCCACATGGCCATAGTTGACTGAACTGCTTCCAATTTGTTCAGCAAAACATTTCCACTTTCTAACCCTAGCATTCTAGGATCATCAACGCCTCTACTGGCAATGTTGTGGAAATATGGTCACAACATGGTCATAGGACATGAGCCTGTAGTAGCACTAGATACATAGATTGCTGATACTATCAATTTGTCCAGCTTCTAGAACCATAATGTCCATTACTCCTAAATTTTAGCTCAGAATTTTTGTTCTTGTAGAGAACATTGTCACAACAACCTACTTTTCACAATGCAATTTTCATAGTTTGTAGGGTACAAAGTTTATGTCCAGCCACTTTGCTTAAATGTACTACTAATTTATTCGAAATTACAGGAGAGAAGTATCGTAACTTGAGGAAGGAAGGGATGTAGAACCAAAGGAAGCAACTACAAAGGGGAGCCGAGGAGGAGCCATGTGATGGTGACGGGGAGCTGGGAGGAGGAGCTGCGTGATGGGGAACCACAAGGAGGAGGCGTCGAGGCGGTGCTCGATGCTGAACCAAAGGAGGTGGTGGTGTGCAACGGGGAGCAGAGTAATGTGGTTAGGTTTTTGTAGGAGTAGTGAGTTAGGTTTTCGCTCTAAGTGTCTGTGCATATAGAAGAATATTATCACAAATGGTTTTTTAAAAATAACCATTTGTGATAAGTCACAATTCAGATGGTTTTTAAAAATAGCCGTTTATGATAAGTCATAATGTAAATGGTTTTTAAATTGGCAGAGATGCGATGATGCGGTGGGCAATGAGCTCCTTCCTTTGGCTCTAATGGCGAGGATGGTGCTCCCGAGCAACGGGATCTGGCTCTCACTACAAGAGAAGTGACATTTTTTGACATATCATTTATGTCATAAATATCTAAAATTATGTCATAATTCACCTTTTATGACATCTGTGTGACGAAAATCGTTATGTCAAAAAATGAGTGTCACAAATTTGTTTAATGACACTTGTTTGTCCAGTGTCACAAAAATTATGACATTCATTTTAATGTCACAATAACTTATGACATTTGTTTTATGTCACAAAATCCTAGGCCTTGCCACGTAGGCAGCTGTCACGTAGGATAAAAAAACGTCATAAAATGTTGACGTGGCGCTGACGTGGCAGATTTAAAAACGTCATAAAAATGCTGACGTGGCAGATATAAAAACGTCATAAAAATGCTAACGTGGCGCTGACGTGGCAGATTTTAAAACGTCATACAAAAATGCTTACGTGGCAGATGACATGGCAGATTTAGAAACGTCATAAAATGTTGATGTCACGCTAACGTGGCAGATTTAAAAAACATCATAAATTATTTGGGCTGAAACAGTAATTGGGCTATTTTTTTTCTCTGGCCCGATGGGTACCATTTTTTTATGATTGCAGCCCATATTTTTTTTCAGCCCACAAATTTGAGCCCATATATTTTTATCAACCCATACATTCAAACCATCCAACAAAATGCACAAATAGTTGGTGTCTCAACACACATTCAAATCAAATCAAATCTGATATTAAATATCAAGCATTTCATGCATCACCAAATTCAAAACACATAAAGTTGGTGTCTCAACACAAATTCAAAACACATATAGTTGTTGTCTCAACCTCATCACTGGCGTGCCGGCCGCCCCCGGCCGCGCCCTGCCGCGAGGGCCGCCTCCTGCCAGCCCACTGCCGCGCCGGCCTTCCCCTGCCGCGCCCTGCGCTGGCCTACAAAATCACGAAATTTGCATGCACAGGATGAAAATGAAGCAGTCAGAAAGCATCACATTCAATCTTTTTTATGCCATTGCATGCTTAGAATTAAATACTGATAAGTGGCATAAATAATTTCTCTATCACCTGACAAGATGGAAAACCATCAATGATCTGATTTGCTGAAGCATATATATTGCAAGATATTTGGTTAACAGAATTAATTATGGGAACTCTGAACACAAATACAGCTTGCAGTGTCTCTTCCTTGTCATCCTTTAGCTCTTCTAACCACCTCTTGACTAGTCCATGCAAAACTTGGGTCTCTGCATTTCCAAACATTTATAGCGTTAGGGACCTTAGGGTTACACTGCAGTAGTGATAAAGATTAACTTCTCGGTGTAAAGAACTCTTTATATGGCAGTTAAAACTCTGGGATCTCAATCTAATTTCAGGATACAGGAAAAGTAAATATCACGGTTTAAGTTACACGATCATGTTATAATTTGCAAATTGATAAGAAAGATCATCATCTTATCTGAAGATTCAAAAGAGGAATACCAAAAGCAATAAATGATTGCTATAGCCATCAGGCTTCCTTACCAGGACTGTATCTCCGTACAACACAGTTTTCAAGATCACAAATTCCGTTTATTAAACCATTGGAATTTTCAGAAACAACATCATACATGAATGCAGCTTCTGTTTCGAACATTACAAACTCCACTGTAATACACTGTTCTGCTGCGTCCTGATGACAATATAATACAAATATCAAACGAATGCCATCATCACGGAATAGAATTAGAGGATGAAATGCTAGCTAACCCCTGTCAAATAAAATTTTAAAGCCATACATCCATACCATAAGAGATCTCCGGAGAGCTTCCGTGTTTTGTGCAGACATACATACAGCAATCACTTTCTTGGAGATGTCATCAGTGGCCCATGAATAGATGGCTCTATTGCTAAAAAGATTTGTTAACGACACATCTGCAAGCAAGAAATGTATAGTCAGATAACTTTCTATCTGAAGAGCATACTCCTATTAAAAATCACATAAATTGAATATGTTTATGCTGCTGAGTTTGTTTTGATCTTGGGAACCATCATACATTGAACATGAAGATCATCCGACCCGGGGAATAAACATAAACAATTGAACATGAAGATCATCTTGGGATGTATGATTGAACATGAAGACTCCGGCGATGTATGATTGAACATAAACAATTGAACATGAAGATCATTCAATGTTCAATGTATGTATGATTTCTTCATGTTCAATGTTCGGTATACTTCTTAAACATAAACAAAACGACATGAGGATGTTCCAACTTAAAGCCATGCCAAACAGGGGAATAAAAAATTCACATTAGAGACTGACCTGACAATGTTCCTAGGCCGTGTTCTGAGATTTGAGGGCGTCTCCGGCGAACGGCTCCGGCGGCGAAGGAAGGCGTCTCCGGCGAGCGGCGCCGACGGCGGGGAGACGGCGAGATCGAGGGAGGGGCCTAGGGCACAAGGATTGCTGGGTTCTCAGGTGAGGCCGTGGATGGGATCTCAGGTGAGGCCGTGAGGATCTAAGGCGCCGGCAGAGGAGGGCGTCTCCGGTGAGCGGCGCCGGCGGCGGGGAGACGGCGAGATCGAGGGGGGGCCTAGGGCATGACTGCACGAGGGCTGGGCAGCGTTGGTGCCTCACTGAGTCACTGCTTCCCGTTGCTTCGACGCCTCGGGTGCCTCTGATCGATTCGCGACTTCGCGTGGATGCCCCTGGGTAGGCAGGCGCGGACGGTGCGCTGCTGGGGCAGTTTTGGAATTTCGCCCCAGCCCCAGGCCCAGGCGCGAGGGCGCGATTCTGATATTTCGCGAGGCGCGAGGCGGGAGAACCGGACGGAGAAGTCTGAACTCGCCGTTTTGTTTCGGATATTTATTCGGGTTTCATTCGGATAATATCCGATTTACCGAATACCGAAGCTATTCGATCGGATATTAATTATACCGAATCCGCTACCGAATCCGTCTACACGTATCCGTATCTGAAACCGAATCCGACTGGATACCATACCAGTTTACCGAATTCGCTACCAATCGGATTCGGTACCGGATCGGTCGGGAAAAACTCGACCCGTTTACACCCCTAGTTGGTTGGGCCACATGGCGGTGGGACCTATCTTGACAGGTGGGCCGTATGCCAACAAGGAAAATGATGGTTTAAATAATTCAATATAATAATTTGTGGCGCACCAGTTTTGTCATTAATTTATGACATTCGCAAAGTAGTCCCTATAACACAACAAATATTGTCACTACATGGATATATAATAATTTCTGACACACCAGTTTTGTCATTAATTTATGACGTCCGCAAAGTAGCCCTAATGACACAACAAATATTGTCACTACATTGATTTAGACTTGCATCATGACATTTTTTGTGACATTCATATTATTTTTGTCACTAAGCCAAATTACCTCTACAAAAATGTCATAAACTAGATGATTTAGTGACATTTAGACCCTTTGTCATGCCATATATGTCACAAAATGACACATCTCTTGTAGTGTCTGGATTGAAACGGATGGAGGTGGAAAGATGGTAAGGGCCAATGGAGCTCTCCAAAAATGGCAGCAATGCGAGAGGAGCACGTGTTGGCATCAATGATAGCGGTGGTGCTCTCAACTTCCACGAGCTCACTTGGCGTGATGATGGTGCCTCTGGTGGCATGACCTAGGCCAAGGAGGGTGACAGGTCACAACTGAATAATCTAGCCCCACCATTATATGTTAATGGTGATTTTTGGCAATTGATGATAACCGTTTATAGGACTAATATTTTTCATGAGTTAGTGAAATAGGTTAGATCCCATAATGAGGATGACGTGAGAAGGCATCATAAGTTGATCGTTATCAAGTCAAGGTTCACGAAGAAGACATGATCATTATGAGTTGATGAGTATCAAGTTAGGATTTTAAAGAGGAGATGATGTTAAAGTCAAGTGAAGACCATCATATGTTGATGGAGGGCAAGTGATGGTTTGCATGATGTTTTGATGCACATCAAGATCCAGACTTGAAGTGAAAAGTTTGTCATCAAGCTTCAAGAGTATGCACAAGGCAAAAGTATAACTAGAATAGGCTAAGAATGTGTTCTAAATCTTTTACTGGTCTTGGTGTTTGGTTGAGAGACTATATTGCTAGTATATGTTGCCACATTATTAAGAGGGGTCTTGTCCAGTAGTTTGAGTCTCAATCTCACTCGCTCTAGCTCTCTGTGGCATGACACTATTATTTGTGAATATGTTTTGTAAATAGTTAAGGCTTATGCATATATAATCTTTGTAGTATGTGACTAGAGTTTGTATTTTGCAAATAGTTGAAGTCCATGTACTTACTCCTTGTGGCATGATGCTAAGGTTTACAAATATATTTTGCAAATAGTTAAAGCTTATGTATAATCCTTGCAGTATGCGACTTAGATTTGCGAATGTATTTTACAAATAGTTTGAGTCCATGTTCCTAAACCTTTGTGGCATGATTTTAAAGTGTGTGAATATATTTTGCAAATTATTATGAACATTCTTTGACCTTTGATTGCATGGTACTACAATTTGTGAATGCATTTTGCAAATTTTTTGAAGTACATGCATCTCTGTCTTTGCTAGAAAATCTAGGGCTATATGACTGGTTCTATGTTGGCATCGAATCGGCCATTCGGTATAACCACCCCTTGTGTGGCGGTATGACTAGCTCTATGTGAGTGGTCAGACCGGCCGGAAATATGATCGACTCTGTGTGAGTAGTCAAACCAGCCAGTGGTACGATCAGCTCTATATGAGCAATTTGACCAGCTGCGTAGTCTGACCTTGCTTGGTCACCATTTTTCCATAGAGCCATTTTTCAGGTTCTTGGTCATGTAGTATGACTAGCCTGTGTGGCAGTCTGATCGCTAGTGCGGTTTAACTGGACCATGTCAGGGTGGTCAAACCAACAGCTGTTGTAACAACTATTTTTCTAGCTATTGAAGAGGAGGGCAGTATGACCAACCATTAGTTGGTGGTAGTACCGTCCCTGACTGTTTTTGCTGAAATCTTGTTCCAACGACTAGTTCCAATGGAGGCAAGGTAGCTACATCCCATTCCAATCTCTTGAGCTAGTGTGAGCTTCTCCTCTCAATTGTGCATGTGTTCCGCCTTATGAGTAAAGAGAGAAGTCTCTAGTTGTATGTGTTGCTTCTAGAGATAGATTGAGTATCCATATGTGCATGTGTTGCATTTGGTGAGAGTCAAGCAAGGGGCTTAAGTTGTTACTCTTGGAGGTTGCTAACTCCTAAATAACTTTCGAGGTGCCATGGTCTAGTGATCTTTTCAACAAGCTTGTGAGAAGGCCCAGTATGTTATGAATGTTGGAGCTTACCTACCTAGAGGGGAAAAGAGCTATCACTAGTGGATTTGAAGTATTTGGCTTATTTCGTAAAGTCGATCCAATTCATTTGGCTTACCTCAATGTGGACTAGGGGAGATTGGCAAATCTCCGAACACCACCGTAAATAAGACCGTGTCAATTGTGGTTTGCTTCTTTGTGCTCATTTACATTCTTACAATTTACATTCTTAGAATTAATTTGCTTCTTTGTCAATGTAAAATTGCAAACATTGACATTGACTTAGGTTGTTGATGCACTTAGTGAAACTAGATGATTTAGGCCTTAATTGAGCAAAACTGATTTGATTTACACTTTTGCATATAAACTCGAATTTAGCAAAAGAGTTTTTTTTTTCAAAAGCGCATATTCACACATCTCTAGTCGGCCTCCTCGACCTTACAACAACGTGCATGGGACGAGGATCCCTTTGATTTCATAGGCCTCAGAAAGCATACTTGACATAGGCACTGAGGCGGCGACAAACTCCACAACATGAACGCATCCGAGCGGTGACGCGCAGCTGATAGGTGGGCCCAACCATGGAAGCGGCGGGAGTTGGGCTAGGTGGCAGTGTAAGGAGTCTGTGGCACACACATCTAGGCCATGGTGATAGTGCGGAGGAGTCTTAGGCAATGGTGGTAGCGCCAATGTGCGTGTCCTGAGAAGAAGCATAGGAGTGGCTGGACTGACATGGCCAGAACACGGGTGAGAGGAGCGGGCCGAAAGTAGTTGGGTCATGCGGGCAAAGAACATGGGCTAGCAAAGGAAAAAAGAAATAGGGCAGAATGAAAGAGAAAAAGGGAGATCATCTGGGAATATTTAGCCCGTGCAATTTTTTGGAAAAAATTAATTTCCAAATTTCCAAAAAGGAATTAAATTAAATTGAGTTCAAAGGAATAGCAAATAAACCCAAAAAATTCCAAGAAAAATATAGAGATGCATATTTGAATATTCCAAATCCAAATAGAATATATTAAAGTCATGATTAATGTTTGATTAATCGGATTAAATCTTTTTTAATTTCAAAAAAATTATTTAGGCTTTAATTAATTCCAGAAAATCTAAATGGTTATTTTAATTTAGAATTTTTTTAAAAAGACATGAAAATTGGGGAGTTACATTCCCTGAACCATGGTCTGCGAAAACCAAAATTGGGCCCAAAACAGGAGGATCTGGTTCCAGTTTCTCGGTGAAACCCTGTCAAAATAGCCGGTTTCTTCTTTTCCATGAATTCTTTTTAATTTGGAAGAAAAACAAATTTGAGTTTTGGGATATAAACTATAAACTATATGCTGTTATAATCCTATTGATATATAATGTGGATTTAAAAATGACTTTTAGGAGGGTGAACCAAACCAGGGTAAAAAATCACATCTAAGCAGACTAGCCGGTTTTGAGGGTTTTCAACAGAAATCAGTCGGTTTTGGTGGTTTTTTTGGAACCCTACCCTCAACCATTGAATCAAAGAGATTACATTTTTTAGATGCAAATAGATTACATTTGATATGACAATATTGGGCAAGTTTGTTATACGCCAGTCCATAAAAGAGGTATTAGGAATATGCGAAAACGCTAATTAGCGGTTACGTGTCGCAACGCAACGTGCCTGTTGGAACAGTGCCTGTCGTGTAGGGATGACGCAGCGTGTGGTGGGACCCACACTTTCCCATCGCTCATCCTACCCATGTCTCCTGCTTATTGTGCACTGCCATAGGAGGAGAGAGAGAGAGGAGAGACAAAGCGTAGAGAGAAAGAGGAGGTGGCGCCAGCGGCAGATCTCTCACTGGCGAGGGGCAACAGCAACCGCATTGCAAGAGGGAGGTATGCAGTTAGAAACCTGACGCAGCGCAAGTGGCAGAAGTGCGCCTAATGCGGCCCAAGTTGTGCCGAGTGCACTAATTCATACTATTGAACCATCTAAACGGATTAGCATACTATTCCATAACTAGGTAGTCATAAAGCTAGCTTTTAAGTTTATTATAAAACATAAAGAGGAACGTGAGTGATCGAGATGGAATTTGCCCCTCTAATATAACAGGAGAGATATTTCTGGGCCTCTCGATATGGTTGGACTAAGGAAGTGCATGGCCGTGTCGAATGTGGTTGATGAGTCAACCATAACTGGGTAATCTACTACAGATTCGAGTGAAGGATCGAGTTATCATAGGATGACACGCTTCTCACCTTGAGTTTGATCTAGTATCATGAGGCAAAAAGATAGGTACATAAGCACTATATATATAGGTTCATCCGATATGATCTTTATGTATATTTGGAAGTCGTTATATTCTGCTAGGGACCATTACCAACTTATAAACTAGAAAGGATACATGAATTTACAGGGTCACACACTTAACAGGTTAGAATGATAAGGGTCCGAATGATAGACTTCAATCAGAATACGATCTCTACTCGTATTGGATAAAGATTTAGTTTGAGGTTTTCCAAGTTGGATAAGATATTTGATCGTACAGATAAAGATCCTATTGGAGGCTATATAAAGGAAGATGCGGGATTGAGGGAAGGATCCTAAGACACACCCATCGAAACCCTAACCGACACCTGTCATAACCCTGTCGTGCGCACTGGCGCTAGCACACAGACGCATGTCATTCCATCCCTAGAAGTGTGGACCTCAGTAAAGGCGTTGCTGTGATTACGGCGTTGATCAGGACGATTGTGAAGAGACAGTTGGCCAAGGACAATCGACTACTTTCACTATACCGACACGTGTTTTGTTGAATTGACCGCTTCAACTCTACTTCTGTTGCATTGTGCGTCTAGTGGTAATGATTTATGATCTTTTACTCATATGGGTTCCTGATTTATACGATAGAAAATTTTAATCTGTACTAGTGTAATCTATCCGTATACCAACATCATCTTCACAATTCAAGCCACAAGTTTGGTTTGTGAATTTTCTGTCTCGTTTGTATCTAGATTACTGCCGAGTGTTGCCGGGTACATCCATCTGCTACTGCTGTGACGGTGATTGGAGGAGAGAGAGGTTCGGTTGGGTTTTGCCTTGCATCGAGATAAATTCGTCTATTATTGCCGCCGATCTGTTAGGTATTATCTGATTGCACACTCACTCAGTTGATTGTCTACTACGACCGTTTCTTCCTCGTACAACCAAGAGAAAAATGCTACTGTTATTTATTTGTACCATGAAAGATTAGGCCAACTTAGAGCATCTCTAATAGTGACTTAGAGCAAGTACAATAGTATAGCCAACTAGTGGCTATAACACTTGTCCACTTCATCTATAGCTTTCAAAAAAATAGTTCATACAATAAGATAGCTATTACAATAATTATTTGGCCCCATGTGTAAGAGAGTGAAATGCATATTTTTACGTGCTATAGCTAGCTATAATTTAGTAGCCAGCTTTCTTCTCTCTCTTCCTTTCTCTCTCTGCCACATAAAATTTTGTTGATATTATATTTGCTATAGCCTGCTGACTAAGCCTTATTGTACCTGCTCTAATATGAGCTAGTTCTAAGCATATTATTTCATATTTTAATAGAAGAGGGAGAAAAACTATCTCTTGATCAAGAGCTAATCTCATACACACATTCCAAGATTATGTGAGAGTATCATGTGAAGCTATTTATGTTATGAGCTATGTGCTAAAAGTTAGTACTATTAGGCCAGTCTCAGTG
This sequence comes from Dendrocalamus latiflorus, assembly GCA_017311315.1. Classification (NCBI taxonomy): domain Eukaryota; kingdom Viridiplantae; phylum Streptophyta; class Magnoliopsida; order Poales; family Poaceae; genus Dendrocalamus; species Dendrocalamus latiflorus. The sequence continues at coordinate 5,349,192 of CM029620.1, read as the reverse complement.
GGGGTTTCATGTCCCAGTTTCCAACACACCCATATTTTGGAAACAGTGCAGAAGAGTTTCATCCCCATGAAACTCTCTCTACTCCCATGAAACTTTTATCATCTCTCTCTTCATCAATACAGTGCCATGTCAGCGTATTTAATGCCCATGAAACTTCATGAAACTCCCACTGAGACTGGCCTTAGAGAAGTTATCTTAGAGCTAGTAACTAGCTCATACTGTTGGAGATGTTCAGTGCACGCACGCGTTGCTACGACCATGAGATATCCACTGAAGTTTTGCCACTTGTTATACGTGTCTATGCCTAATGCCAACTGATTAAATGATTATGTTCCGTAATGAAGATTTGTGTCCGTGCACACAACCCCATTATAGTGCTTTAACGGTTCATCACACACGCATCATAATCATGAGTTAGCTCGAATACATTATGAAATTATAGTCATTTTCTGAACACACTTCAACCATTGAAATAATACTATTTTGAATTTTAGGAGGGAGGAGGTAAAAGGTCGTTTCTGTCCCTGACAGTGCCGTCACAAATGCCACACAAAACCGGAAAGGTAAGTTTCGATTATTAGCCTGGCTTACTTTGTATACGCACTGTTTAATGCAACAATCTTGTTCAACTTCTGTTAAGGTTTGAATAGCTTCTCTCTCTCTCTTTGCGTGCGTGTGTACGCATGGATTGAAAATATAGATCAAAAATACTATCAGAAATACAAAATAAATATGTAACGTCCGTAACTCCATGATTTAAGAATGAGTAGTGCTCCTATGCTATCCTAAAACTTAATTGAACACTTGACAAATATATTTATCAATGACAATATGATGAACATATCCTAGAATTTTGTTTAGATATTTCATTATGAAATAATAATTCCCCTTCACAAAAAGTAACAACATATACTAGAAATGTAGCAAATTACAAAAAAAGATTCAAACATGTACTTAACATTTTTGTAGGCTAGGAGAATGTTGGGCACATATACATGATACTGGTATATGTTGTTTTGTTTTTAGAATAAATTTTGCAAAACTCTAGGTTTCGAGACAAAGGTAACACAAAACCCAAAGTTTTATAAGCTTTTCAAGGAATCCCATGTTTTGGGTCAAAAGCTTTGAAAAAACCTCACATACACCAATTAACAGTCTATTTTGCTCCAAGATTTGTGCAGGATATCAGATGTAATAAAAATGTAGGGTGTTTTCGAGTATACACACAGGGTGGGCTTTGCATTACACCTGTACGCCTCTCTCCTCTCTCATTCTTAACCTCCATCACCTCTCTCCCCCACCAGCAACAATAGAGCTGGCGGCAGTACACTGTTGACTGAGGAGGCGGTGATGCAGTGACCAGCTACACAGGTCAATGTGTGTATATATTCAACAAATATCATGTATTGGACCACCCAAGTGGTGTACAGCTGTACATTGTGTGTGTGTGTGTTTTTTTTTTGAATATTTTGCTATAAAACCTAAGGTTTCTTTAAAAATAATTGCAAAACCTAAGGTTACTTCACGAACGGTCACTGTTGATCCATCAATAGAAAGAGCTCAATGAGACAATTCTTAGCAGCAGGGAGGCTTAATTGTATAAAATGAAAAAAGAACAGTGCCTCAACTCAACAAATTGAACTGTGGAGATTTAATTACGCATTACAGTTTTTACCCCTCGAACTGATATTTGTGAGAAATTGTTTTTGTTTTATGAGAAGTAGTTCGTACTAACATTGAATGGAGGGCTGTCAGTTGATGCGAGCTGAAAAATGGTAAAAACCGGAGTGATGTGAGTGGCCAGCTCAGCCTCCGCGTTTTTGTCTCTTGCCGTATTTTTTTCGCTTCTAGCCCTCTCGTAGAGAATTATAAATACTATCTTTCAACGACCACAATGAAAAATAATGGACAACACATATCACTATTGTGCTCTTAGAACACAGTAAATGGAGGCGAGCACGACAGCTGTATTGACTGCGGAGTTAGGCCCCACCCTCGTGCCACGGTAGCAGATCGCAGCAGCCGGCACCTGCAGCAATGCTGGGAAGGTCAGCACGCGTAAAGCTTGTTTTGCTACATGCACCCGGTGAGAATAGGCCAAGTTTACGCAAGATGATCGGATGGGCTTCAATTTCCATGAGATGCACCTGGGGCGGGTCTCAGCTTGTTTCCCATGAAACCAGCATGTGTTTTTACGAATTTTGGTCAAATCTGACACTGTTGATCATATCAATACCAAATTTAGCCTTCGAATCACCACAATTCTATTTTTAGCCTGTTTCCTGACCGTGAAACTACGGGAGCGCGACATGTGTTAATCGTGTGGTTCCCGACCGCACGACCACTGTGCGGCGACTGTAACTCGAGTCATGCGGTCCTTGACCGCACGACTACTCATCGGCGACTGTAGCGAGTAGACGTGCGATCAGGGACCGCACGACCACTGTGCACCATCCCATCCCCTGCCAAAGCCGCCCGTGCCGTCGCCTGTCTGTGGCTTTTTGCATGCTACATGCCGCTTGTGCCATCTCCTTTTAGCTTTTTCTTGCAGCATGCATGCACTGTATGCACACGCGCCACTAGCTTGCATGCATTGGCCGTCCCCCACCTGTGTTGTCTACATTTCAGCTTGCTCAGTCGCGCAATAAAATGGTTCGGACAGCCTGCATTTTAGAATTTGCAGCAGTGGTTGGACCTTAGACAGAGCAAAAAATTTCAAAGCAAGAGAGGGAGCGAAGGGAAGGAAGAAAGGAGTGTAACACAGGATTTTGAGTTATTTTTGTTTGGGACTAGAAGTTTTTGCAATTGTGAAAGTTGTAGATCGCCTCGTGAGCTTCAAGAAAAGGTAAATATTGTCCCCGTGCGACTATAATCTTATCACAGTGATTAGCACGTAATTAGTGAAAACATCATTTATGAAAGTTGCTGCATGTCAATCTTTGATAAAATATTTGTGCGAAACCTTTCATATGTGAAGCGTGGTGTATTGTAGTTTATTTTTTTGTGAACACATTTATTTGTACTGTTGTAGTCACTGCAGGTCGTGTAAGCATTAAAAAATATAGTATTTAAGTAAGAGTATTTGTATATGATAACAGGAGTAGTTGGATTAGAAATAAGAAAGTCATAGTTAGTCGGATTAGGAAAAAAGTGGACACCATATGCAACTAAAATGCAACTAAATGCGAATGAGTAGAATAAAATTAGAACACAAAAATTGTAATGTAATTTCTATATGAATTCGAAAGTAAGCTCCATAAATAACAGAATTAAAAATAAAATTTTAAAAATTAGTTATTTTATTTATATAAGAATTCATAAGTAAAAAATGAAGAAAAAATACTAGTTGGATTTGTGCATTAATTCCAGTAAGAATAATACAAATTAGGAGTGAAAATAAAATAAAATATGTAATTTAATTTTCATTCAAATTCCAAAGTAAGATCTATAAATGAGAGAATTGAAAAAATATATTAAAATAGAAAATTGATTTATATAGGAATTTGTAAGTAAATTTTGTAAATAAATAAAAATTTAGAATTACAAATCAAATTTGTAGGTGATAGGAAGAACAACAAAATTAACATGGGAATCTTATGGTGCGGTAGTTGCTGTATGCTGGTACGCTTGTTACATATTGTATACTAAGACGGTTTAGTATGCACTTATGTTAGGTACGCCATGAGTGAATTCAAGACTTGTTCGTGTTCTACGAAAGTGGTCTCGTATGCGACAGGCCGTACAGGATGGACCTATCAAATTGTGACCAAACCGTGATCTAGGCACCCAATCTGAACGTCGTGAGCCTGTCTGAGCTACAGAGGTGTGTGCATTCCACATTCGATTGGGATACCGCAAGAAACAAGTTACGAATCGAGGCAGTGTATGCCTCGGTGGTAGGTGCTGCAAGGGAGACCATGTGGCAACTTCTAAAGGTGACCAGTGATGCTTTATGGGCCAACTACATCGAGGTCATGTGCAACCCTGCCGTAATGATATATGCCAGGCCAATGGTGTATTTTCACTTCGTAGAGAGGACAGAATCGTCCTCCATGGGTGGTTCTGGTGGCGCTGGCGGAGATGAAGTGCCTGGATTAGTCTCTGGCACTCATGAAGACGCTGGTATGGGAGAAGATGTCAGCGAGGGAGTGGGCGATGGAGACCTGAGGAGGCGTGCAGAGAATTTTCAGGCAAATGAAGGTGTGGAGAGGTGGTGGGCCGCCTATGTTGATTGTCACGAGTATCTTGCGGACCAGGTGGAAGAAGTGCACAGTGAGGAGGATGACGATGTGGAAATAACCAATTCTGGAGAGGACAAAGATGGCGAAGCTACAGCGGGAGGTGTGTTAGGTGGTGTTATGACCACCAACGTTGTGTACATGTCATCCAGATTAGACAACATCATAGCGGCATCCTTAGTTCTACCACAGACGGAGGAGGCAGAGTGGGGGTTAAACGAGGGAACACTCATTTTAGGGCAGTGCTTCTATAACAAGAGTGTTGCCCAGTAGGTTATTGCAAGATACGCCGTCAACATTAGCCGGACGTATCGGGTGACAAGGCCAACCTGGATACCTACATCGTCAAGTGTGTCGACGGGTCCTGTCCTAGCAAGGTCTGTGCACAGCAGTTCAGGGGCACTGCCATGGACTTCCGAATAACGTTGCTAAAGGATCACAGTTGCGAGCTTGCAATGCCACTACATAGGCACCGCAATATGACATCATGTTGCGGAGCTAATAAGCCACCTCGTGGTGGCAGATGTGTCTATTTCTTTGAAGCTTATGTTGGCAGATGTAGCGAATATAATGGGGTTCAATGTCAGCTACAAAAAGGTGTGGTGGGCGAAATGGAAGGTGTTTGCAGCATATGTTTGGGACGTACGACTTGGTCCCAAGAATGCTGCATCACATTACAGAATCAAACTTAGGCACATACATTAACAGGAAGGAGCAGGTTCATCTTACGTAGGGCCCAAATTGTTTTGTTCTTGATAGAGTGTTCTTGGCCTTCCATCAAGCAATAGAAGGGTTCAGGTGGTGTCATCTAGTGCTAACAATGGACAAGACATTCCTATCTGGCAAGTACAAGGGTACTATCTTCACTGCGGTTGTAGCTGACACGAACAACTAGCTACTCCCTGTGGCCTTTGCAATTATGAAGAATGAGAATACCAATAGCTGGTTGTGGTTCCTAACTAATGTGAAGAAGGATGTCATGCAAGATCGCCCAGATGTGTGTGTCATCTTGGAACGCAATGCAAGCTTGTTGTCCACGTTGTGCACGATGCAAAATGGGACTCAGCCCCCCTTCCAGTGGAATGATATGAAGAACAGTTGATGCATGAAGCATCTCGCGGCGAACTTCCACAGAAGGTTCCATAGCAAGGACCTAATGAAGATGTTCAAGAAGCTTTGTATGCAGAACAAGAAGCGAAAGTTTGAGGCCTTGTGGAGGCAACTCGATCAGGAGATTGGCAAGAATGTACTACATCCTGACCAGGCTGAAGCTAGGGCCATCGAGGGAGGCTCCATGAGAGTTGGGGAGTTCATGCAATGGGTTCAGTTGAATGCACCCGACTTGGACATGTGGTCTTTGCTAACGACACCGGTGGAGCAAGGTATGGAATCATGACAACTAACATGTCCGAGGTGCACAACGGTGTCTTGAAGGGCGTGAGATCCCTACTGATCATGGCAATCGTGGACGAGAGTTGGAACCGTTCTGTCAGGTACTTTGTCAATAGAGCCATGAAGGCAAAGAAACATTTTGACAAAGGCAAATAATTATCTGAGGAAGTACAGGTGTACATGGACTAGAAGATCGAGAAGGCTTGTTCCCACATTGCTCATACCATGGATGGCATAAGGAAGAAGTTCGAGGTCCGCCTCAGATAGAAGTACATGATGGGTCACACTAGAGGGGATCGTAAGCAGGTATGCACGATTGATGAGAAAGCATCGTGCACCTATAATAAACCATAGCTTCTACACAAGCTATGCTCCCATGTGTATGTGGCATGCGCGGTATGTCACCAGGTGTCGACGCACTACATCTCAAAGTACTACGACATGCAACACCTATATGAAACTTGGAGTACGGAGTTCCATTCATACGGGTGAACATACACTACAGGGGCCTGTGGCCACGACAGGTGAAGTTGGTGTCGAATGATGCACTGAAGCACGTTAGCCCTGGAAGATGACATGGCCATCACATCCGCAATGACATGGATGACATCCGGCATGGGGATCAGGTTCGGCACTTGAAGTGTAGACTCTACAAGATGATTGGGCACTCCTTCAGTGTCGGAACCCGGAGTAACGACTCTTGGATCCTCTGTGTAAATCGCACTAGTCCAGGATCAGCTAGTGCACACAGTACAACAAAGATAAATACCAAGCACAATTGACCATTTATATTAAATAAAAGGGTACGGCCTTATGGCCAAGTATTACATCAACGCTCATTGGCAAAATAAATAAAGCAAAGAACTGCGGAAGAAAACTGATAAATAGTGAAGCCCAAGCCTACCCACAGGCAAACGACAGTAAGACGCGGCCTACTCATCCAAATCTTCACTGTAGTCGACGTCGTCCTTCTCTGTGTGGAGATAGCAAGGTGAGTACAAACTTGTACTCCGTAAATCACATGGAGAAATGCAACATAATGATAAATGCTTCAATGGAAGGCTTATAGGGTTAATTTGCACAAAACAACATTTAAGGAAATACAGTAAATAGATTGAAATTGCTGAATTTAATACAGTAAGTAAAAACGATACTTGTAGTTGAAAATATTACCGTCAGTGCAGGCTCCGACCATACACCAACCTATTCACGGGCATCCCACCCGGACCATCTTTTCCAAAAGATCACATATGGATTCCATCCATCCACACGCTTCCAAACACTCGTGGATTCCATCCATCCACAAGTTTTCAATCTCTCTCATGGGTTCCATCCACCCACAAGGTTTTCATTCTCTCATGGATTCCATCCATCCATAAGGTTTTCAAAATAATTTTTGAAAAACAAAATCTAATCCATGAAAAACTTTTATTCAGCATGCCCATGACCGTGGGCATGGCTATCCAGGATAGATTATACACTCTGCAGAGGTTGTACAGCTTTACCCACAAGACACGATCATCCCTTTTTACCACTAGATTACACACTTCCTTAGGTGTCCGGTGGGGAGTCATGACAAGGCCTTTATAATGCAAAGCCTTCAACCTGGCCAAGCCAACTCTAAGGTTTCACCCTAGTAAGGAATCTACCAGACTGGGACCCCCTCTTGAGCCTGAGTGAGACTTCTCATGGCTACAACCACGCTCACCCAAGTGGGACTTCACATGGCACCAACCACGCCCACTTTCAACCTACGACTTGACTCAGATTGGGACTTCGCAAATTACTCAGCCAGGGCTGTCCCATACCAGCCATGTGGTAGTATGTTAGGGCTTTGCAACAGTAGCTCACAGACCGGTCCTTAATTGATTTAGGTCCAACCACATACCCCTGTGCACGACAGTCAACCACTGCGGCTCCAACCAACAGGGCATGCCTGCACCCACCAATCTAACCAATAGCCTAAGTCTAAACCAGTTTTTATATTTTGTTTTCAAAATATTTCATAAACATCCTTGACTCACCAAAGTCAAGATAACCTTTGAAAAACTTATCATTTTATGTAAAAAGGTTCGTCATTTCATGTGAAAAAGTATCCCAAAACAAATCTTATAACTAAGCAGGTCTAAGCATTTGATATAATATTCTCTAGCCAATACTATTGTACTAACTATAGTTTTAATCTAGTGTGACAAGGTATAATGAATTCAATATCAATGGAGGAATTAACAAGTAGGCAATAACTAAATTTAAAACTGAATTGAAATACGTTGGATAAAAATATGCATGCAGAATAATTTAAAACAACATAATTTTATTTTGAAATCTGGGATCAACATAATCAAGGAGTGTGACTTGCCTTGCTCTTCAACTTGGTTTGAATCTTCGTCGAAGAATTTTCCCGAATCGTCGAAGTCTACACGTGAAAATAACCTAACAAATTCAAATAAATTCAAAATAAATTCAAATATTTAAATTGAGGCCAGACATTTATAGAGGGGAATTTTTGATGAATTTAGAAATTTGAATGGGCTCAATCGGAGTTAGGACGAGGAAGAACGGGCTCCGGGACGTTTACATTCAGAGAAAAAGAAAAATCTGAATTTTTAGAATTATTTTTCTAAAGGAAAATGGGATTTATGACGTCAGCAAAGGATTTAAACTCAGCCGAATTATTTTTCAACTGAAAAATAGGATTAACTGCGTCAGCAGACGTCAGCCCTGGGGAGGGTCTGACTGACCGGTGGGCCCGGTCCATAGACCAAGTCCACGGGCAGGTGCGTTTGGCCGAGGTGGCACGGCTGCCTGCATGGCACCGATGGGCAGGGGTTGCCGAGGTGGCGATGAGGTGGCGCCACCTCGCCTGCCACGCGGGCACGGCCGAGCTGACGTGGCCGGTCGACCGGGGGAGCTCGGGCTCGGGGAGCTCGCCGGCGAACGGCGGCACGGCGGTTGGCAGTAAGGGGTGGAGGAGAGAGAGAGGGCACGGAGGGGAATGCAGCGGTGGCGCGAGATTTTACCGGAGACGGCCGGCGGCGAGCAAAGGCGGCGGCGGCACGGCGGTCGGCGGCAAGGGGTGGAGGCGGTTCAGCGTGACACGGCGAAGGTCGGGGTGGCGTCGGCCAAGCGCGGGAGGGCTCGGGTCGGCCGCAATTTCTCGCCGGAGTGTGCACGGGGTGAGCTCGGTGTGGCGGTGTTGCGGAGCTCGAGTGGGGTGGGGAAGTGGAGGGGGAGGTAGTACGGAGGATGGGGATGCCTGGGGGGTATTTATAGGGCCGGAGGTGGGGTAGGGTGAGGGGAATTGGTCGCCGGAGGTTGGCAGGGCAGCGGCAGTTACGGGCGGAAGTGGGGGCGCGAATAGAGGGGGACGTGGGGGGGGCGGGGCATGCGGCGCACGAAGGGGCCTGCAGCGCGTGCGGGAGAAGAGGGGAGAGGCTGCATAGACGGAGGTGGGCGCAACGGCCGGCGGCGGGTGCGGGAGGAAGGAGACGGGCGCAGGGGAAGGGATGACAGGTGTAGGGGTGGAAAAATAGCTCGAGGCTCGGCTTGAGCTTGTTACGAGCTGGCTCGGCTTGAGCTCGTGAAATTTTGAGCCGAGCCAAGCCTTCTTCACAGCTCGTAAAACATTCGAGCCGAGCTCGAGCTGCTCGCAAGCAGGCTCGCGAGCTAATTTGGCTCGCGTCTCCTGATCCCGAGTCCCCATTCCCCACTCGCAGCTCGCGAGCTAATTTTGCTCGCATATCCCGATCCCGATTTCCCCACTCGCGTTGCGTTGGCGTTCCCCATGCCATGACCAGTCCCCCGATCGCGATCCCTATTCCCCAATCGCGATCCCTAAACCCTCTCTCCTGCTCTCCGCCCATCCTCCCGAATCAAGATCTCGCCGACATCTTGGCCGGCACGGCGGCACCGCAGACTCGTCAAGGCCTCCTCCTCTCCAACCCATCAAGGCCCGTCCTCCCGTCGTCCGGCCGCTCATTCTTTCCCACCGCCGCCCCTCCCTTTCCCCTTACTGCTGTCGTTGAGCCTCCCAATCTGTCGCCTCCCTTCTCCCCGCCCGCCAGACAGTCAGTCGATAGATCCGCCGCTGCCCCCTAATCCCCGCCCGCCGGCCACTCATTCTTCCCCACCGCTGCGACACTTCTTCCCCAAATCCAATTACATCCGAGTGTCCCTATTGCCACTACCGCCAGATCTAGCCATGCCCATCCCCGTGGCCTCTGGATCTGGCGTCCCTTCGTCTTCCTCTACCTCGCCGACATCAGCGTCCACGAGTAGCACGACGGCGGCACCAGATCTAGTGCCCCTCGACCCATCCCCAACTCCATCTCACTCCTGACCGACGAGGCTACTTATGAAATAATTTACTCTATCATATTCATACCAGAACTAAAGGTATGCTTAGCAATTTTTGGGAGTCCATGTTTTTGGAGCATTGTGAACATCATTGAGAATCATTCTTGTCTGATGATTGCATGTGAAATTTTGCAGATCATGTCCGGGGTAATTCAAGCATTTGCTAGGATAGCTTGCAAACTTCTTCTTGAGCTACACTGTTCAGCTTAACTGAATTTAATTTGTCATCTTTTATGTACATTTAACTCTCTGTCTGTGAACTGAAGTGCTCTCTGCCTCTCTGTCTGTGAAGTTTGAACTGAAGTGCTCTCGGTCTGTGAATGCTCTCTGTCTGTGTCTGTGAATGCTCTCTGTCTGTGTCTGTGAATGCTCTCTGTCTGGGAATCTACTGCGAGCCATTTTGGCTCGTTCGGGCTCGCGAGCCGGCTCGAGCCTCATTTCGAGCCGAGCCGAGCCCCTCGCGTAGCTCATTTCGGAAACGAGCCGAGCCGAGCCGAGCCTACTGTTCAACCGAGCCAGACCGAGCTTGGCTCGAGCCAGCTCGGCTCGGCTCGTTTCCACCCCTAGACAGGTGGGCCCGGGCTGGCAGAGAGAGAGGGGAGAGGGAGGGCACGGGCGGCGGTGATTGAACCGCGTGGCGGCGAGGGCAATCGGGCGGCCGAGGGGAGAGGAGGGACAAACGGGGAGATGGGAGCGAGCGAGGCGGCACGGCGCAATCCCGAGCGCACACGTGGCGAGCGGGGAGGGGAGGAAGGCGAGAGGAGGCGACGGTCGGATGGCGGCGACGTGGCCTAATCTTGGCCGTCTACGTGGCGGGCAGAGGGAGGAGGAGGGAGTTTTATTTTTTATTTTTGATTTTTGAATTTCAGAAAAGCCTAGGGAATTAATTATAGCTCAGAAAAATATGAAATAACTTCCAAAATTTCCAAAAAAATTCAAAGAACTTCCTAGAGACATTTTGGACTTAATAAATATATTTCCAACTAATGTTGGTATTTAATTTTCATACTTAAAATACTTTTTATTTTCAAAATAGGTTTTAAAACTCCTGAAAACTCAAAAAACCCAAATAAAATCCAAATAAATCCAAATAATTAATTTGACATATAATTTTTATAGCAAATCAAGATATCTCTTTATTTATAATATTTCTAGGTTTTACTTAAAATACTTTTCAAATCTAGTTTTTTTTCAAAAACAGAAAATCCAGGGCAAAACCAAAAATAAAATTTAGGCACAAAAATACTTATTTAATTTAAATTTTATTTTAATTGAGTTTTATCTATTTATTTATTTATTTATTTTTATTTTAATAAAAACCTGGGCTGTTACATTCAGCCAATGTCCAAACAAGCCAACATCAAGCAACGCTCCGTAGTAGATAGCACATACTTCTGCTATGCTGATTGTTGGTTCCATATTTTTTAATTTGTGAGGGGTTTTGTCATGTACATTTTGTTTATGTCATACACATTAGCTTGCAACCTTTGTACTCTAGTAAATTCATCGTAGGGAGATATTTGTGTGTATATTTTCTTTATCTCTTGCAACATTTGGTACATTTCGCTATCGTTACGTTTGTTGCATATTCTGTTGTCATTTGTTGCACATTGTCTTGGTTTTCCTTCATCGGTAGGAGATGGCATACGAGATGCTAGACCCCCATTGGAATGAGCAGCACCAACGCCTAGTGTGGCCATTGGATGCTGGCCCCTCCGAGCTTTATCCTTAGGAGACCCCGAGAGAACTGGCCTCTAGACCAGCGATAATCCCACTACTGTGGGACACCGGGCTGCTACCCATTGCCTGCTTGCTGGATCTACTACATGCGTTCCAGTTCAATGCGGTGTTGATGTCCGCACTCGTTGATTGTTGGACATCGGAGACTCACACCTTCCACTTCTGGTGGGGCGAGATGATAGTTACTCTTCTGGACGTGTCCATGCTTAAAGCTCTACTACTGCGTGGTGCTACAGTAGTGCCACCCCCCAAGTTAGCTGACTGGAAGGTACGCCTGGGTCACTGGTTCGGTCACCTGATCCCGGACAACATATCCAGTGTGCCACGTTCATGGCTACGACGCTACATGACATGCCCCGTGTATATGCCTCAGGAGGTGGTGTGGACACACTTTATCACGTACCTGATGTTTCTGTTTGGGTAGGTCTTGTTTCCTACCACCATTGGAGACTCCGTTCACCCTAGCTACATACACCTTGTGAAGTCCTTGGCGGATGCCTGGCCTGACCAGGTGCCGCAATACAGCTGGGGATCTGTAGTTCCTAGCACCACATATCGAGGCTTGTGTGATGCCTCGCAGCGTACTACGGCCAATGAGTCAGTCTTTGTGGTGTGCTACATTCTCCTTTAATTGTGGTCATGAGAGCACTTCCCCGTTGGCAGGCCGTACTTTGGTAGTGTCGTGCACCCTTTTGAGTTCAGTCCGGAGTTCTACGATGAGGGTGATGGTGATGACCCCATTCATAGGCCCACAATGAGGACGTGTTGGACACATGCTCAGCTATGCTGGGCCAAGGAGAGATCGAGGCGTGTATACTCGGAGTTCCACAACCAGTTCGAGACATTTCACGAGGGCGAGATAGTCTGGTGGCCATGGACTCCATAGTTCATTGTAGACACAACCTCCCACGGGTTGTCATCTCAGTGCAACCAAGACCACATGTACTGGTTGACAACCTACCACCTGGTCTTCTCCCACTTCATTGAGTCGTACAATTCACAACGAGTCATGAGGCAGTTTGGCCTATACCAGCGGGTACCACCCCCGACTAGGACCGCCACTTGCAGCGAAGACCCACGAGTACATTGTTACATGGTAACTTGAATTAATGTATTTTGTACTACTAATTGTGTGATGTGTCAATTAACTTGCAAGCAAACGAGAAGAGGGCGACAGAATGATGACTAGAGGGGCACACGACAGTCATCACGACAGTCATGGACAGACATATGGCGTGACTGGGTGAACACAGAGGTTGTGGATGAGCCTCGGCTATACGAGCTCGACACATACACTATGTACCTTGCATGGTACGTTCCACGCACCCGCAGCAGGCTTACTGGGCCAGCCACACACCATCCAGTAGAGGTCATGCACAAGGCTGCTGTACGGGCAGGTCTAGACCATCATCGAGCAGCACTGCACGATGAGACGGTACGAGATTACTCTGAGTATACCCTGTGCAGCACGGCACCGCAGGAGGGCCAACTCGATTGATCAGCTGCTCACTGCAATGCGCAACATCTATGATGACACAAGGTCTGCGATCAGGGCCATCAGTTATGGTCAGCACAAAGATGATGTTGTTGTACGACGCGGTCATGGAGGACAGCATGCAGCACCATGCCCTCAGGACCGCTATCAGCACCACCCAAGCACCATCGTCCACATGTCCATCACAGCCCTGTAGTTGTCCCAACTATGCTCGCTCGTCCTCCATGCGCCTTGGCCTGGTGGTATGATAATTGCCAACTATTTGTTTATCCACTCGATTGCCACTTATCTCTCACTATTGCTTTTCCTTGTAGCACTTGCGACAGGATAGCAACTTGGTACAACCATCATCGTCACGGAGGATCGAATGTTCTCGTCGGGCTGACGAGGGCAGCGGAGCTGGCGTCTAGCCGAAGTAGACGCTCGAGCGCTCCGTCCCCACCCTTTCGATGTGGCGGCAGCGGAGCTGGCGGCTAGTCAAAGTAGACGCTCGAGCGCTCCGTCCCCAACCTTTCAAAGTGGCGGTAGCAGAGCTGGTGACTAGTCGAGGTACACGCTCGAGTGCTCCATCCTCACCCTTTTAAAGTGGCGGCAGCGGAGCTGGCGGCTAGTCGAGGTAGACGCTCGAGCGCTCCGTCCCCACCCTTTCCAAGTGGCGGCAGTGGAGCTGGCGTCTAGCCGAAGTAGACGCTCGAGCACTTCGTCCCCACCCTTTCGAAGTGGCGGCAGCGGAGCTGGCATCTCTCCCTATTATGCTTCTATAGAACGACATCGAAGATGATGTCTTCGCTCCTCGAGTTGTCACCCTGGCCGAAGGAGATTTGGAGGCATATCTGGCCCAACGCCTTCAACGGTTGGCCCCCGAAGCCTTGTAGTGGGATTCCCGAGGGGTCCAACGACTTCGAGGGATCCCTATCTGGACGAAGGCAGCCGCAAACAGAATGTTAGCGGAGCTACCTCCATCTACCAGAGCGTGCTTGACATCGCAACCTGCGATGGCGGCCTGGATAACCAAGGGATCTTGATGAGGTAATTCCACGCCCTCCGCATCAGCAAGCGTGAATGTGATGTCATGCTATGCCCAGGCCGGTGGCGCCTACGCCGGGTACGCCACCACATGGTGCAGCCTCTATGCGTAGGCCTTCTATTGCCACGCAGAGGAGAACTCCAGCGACGAGCCCCCCGGAGATAACATTTATGATCCGGTGCTGGGCTCCCTCCGGGGCCTGTATCCGCAGGGGGCCCTCTTGGGACTGCTACAGTGGGCCACCACTGGTGGCGCCGCTTCCAGGGCTCTATCCCTAGCAACGCTCCGACGAAGTGCCGCAACGGCGGTGCATGCCCGCATGAAGTGATCGCCACGGCCATGCACCTCGCACCACATGACGTAGTCCTGGTTCTCCTGCTCTGCGCGGGGTCTATAGTCATGACCCCGGCCGCGTCCCCACCCCCGGCCTCTGTGACCTAGTCCGCGACTGGTGGGGGCGTTGTCCTCAGAGCCGCCTTCAATGTCAAAGACATAGCGGGCCCTCTGGGATCTACGCTGGTTGCGCTTGGGCTTGTCGCTCGAGTCCTGCTTACGCTTGGCGGTGTCCTTGTGCTCGGTGGCGTCCTTCGAAGACTCTTGCTTGTGCTTGGCCCCATACTTCGACGAGTCCTCGTTCTTCAACAAGTCCTCCGCTGGATTAGTGTCGGAGTCATCGCCTTTTCGCCGCCGTGTGCCTCCTCCGCCCTCGCTTACTCTTCCATCTTGTTGAAGAGCTTGGCGACCGTCTTGATTGGCTTGCGCGTGTTGTACTCGGCTAACAGCTCTGGGCGAAGGCCTTGTATCGCTGCGTTGATGATGGTTATCTCGTTGACGTCCTTGACCTGGCAGCGGACATTAGCGAAGCGTTTGAAGTACTCTCGAAGCCTCTCTGAGGATTTTTGCTTGATGGTGAAGAGCTGATCCGCATTGACGCGCTAGACGTAATTCTCCTGGAAGTTGTTGTAGAGACGGTCGTGGATCTGTTCCCAAGCGTGGATGGAATTCGGCTCTATGGTGAAACTCCAAGAGAGCACCACCCCCTGCAGCGCGAGGGGAAGCCCCTTCGTTTTGGTGAAGTCGTCCACGCCTGCGGCTTCGATTGCGGTCTCGTACATGCACACAAACTCTCGGGGGTCTGTGTCGCCCTTGTACGGTTCGATGGTGTTGGGGAACTTGAAGTCCTCCAGCCATGCCGATTGCTGCAGGCCCGCGGAGAGGGGGGACTCCAGATCTACACGCTAAAGTGGAACGCGACTGGATGTAGAGACGTCGCGGCTATCCGCCCACTCTGACGTAGGCTCCGCCGCCACCAGCAGGACTTATTGGCTCCGAGCCTCTTATATATCCCGCACGGCTCCGCAAAGATCTGCCAGCTCCCGCTACAGCGTGCTGAGGGCCGTTAGTGGGGCGCTCTCTACCGTCAGCGTGGTTGTACCGGTAGGAGCGCTGGCATGCACCGTCGGGTTGGCGGCGACCACGGCTTGCGCTCTGGATCTGCCTGGCGTGTCGGTACAGTGGACTCCGGAGTCGGTGACGAGGCCGACGTTGTCACCGGAGCCACTTGCCACTCCCACGCCTGGTGCGGGGGCAGTGGTCATGCCAACGGTGCGTGCATCGGCGTCACCGCTCCTGACACCCCGATCGGTGCTGCCTGTGCCGACCACCACGGTAGCAGTGAGGCCGACCGTCGTGCCATGATCGTCGATGTCAGCAGCAGCAGAGCCGATGTTGCCATCGGCACCCGCAGCCGACGCCGAAGCCCTGGTGTTAATGAGCGCCTTCGTCGTACTCCTCTTCTTCTTTGCTACTGATGATGAAACCTTCTTTGATGCCATCCTTCTTCAGATTTCGGAGCTTGCTCAGTCTTCCCCATGGACGACACCAACTGTTGTGGTTACAGACCAAACAGTAAAGTGAGAATGTGGAGGTGGAGATGACAGATGAACAATGTTTGGCCTTCCCCATGTCCAGGGCAACCGTATATATATAACATGGGGAGCATTTTACAAGTATGTCCTTACACTCATGTATCCCCGCAGTGGTACTTATGTTATTACACACATCCCATTTTGGGCTTTCCAAACCCTTGGCAGGCCGGCTGGGTTTAGGTGGAGGCCACCCCTACGACAGGTACATTTATATATTTTATACAATTTATTTAAAAATATTTTAGGCTTGTTTGAAACTTGTTAAGTTTCCTATACTTCTTATATTTTATCTACATTTAGTTTTATATATTTACAAGGAAATTACAAACACATGCATACACGCGAGTGTGCCTAGGCCATACCTAAAATTGCGAACGAGACACACACACTTTCCCACTAAAGTATCGCATAAAGATGGGCGCCAATATTTCAACCCTAGTAGGTAAGGTCGTAGAGTCATAAATCGTAATTTATATTTCACCTAAGCATTAGATTTATATCGTTCGCCACCTTAATCCATGTTTTTTAGGCGGGAACGTAGCCCATGTGGCCATGTTCTACTCACTGTTTGTAAGATGGTACGCCAAATTATATCAACAAAATTTGATGGATTACAAAAATCCCAAGAGCTAATCAAGAATAGAAAGTAGTGGTATTGGTGCACTTAGAGCAACATATATGGGTACAACTTTTTATTCACTTCTGCCATTTCTCTCTCGTTGCTCATTGCTGAGAGTGTAAGAACTAGTGGCTCAACTGGGCCTGTTCTTTTCGGCTGCGGCTTTTGACTTTTGGTTAAAATTTTTGAATTTTGGCTGTTTACGGTACAGATTACGGAGAGACAGATACTCAATTGTGATTTTGGCTGGTACAGATGTTAGGCTTTTAACGTGTAGATCGTTCAACTTGTAGACCCCGTCTTGAGAAAATATTCCGTTTGAAAGTTAGGTACTGTAGTAGAAACTAAAAGCCGATTTCAAAAGACCAAAAGAACAGGGCCTGAGGCCTCTTGTGCCGAAGCCCAGTCATGATAATGCACGTAGTGGGCCTCTTTGAGAAGGTTCCGGGGGTTCAAGCAATTTGTGCCGAAATTTAGTGATACTAAAATTTGGTCATCCAAGAATTGGCAGGCGTTTCGCAAGAAAACGAATTAGGACATAAATATGAACAAAGTATTTCCAAAAACACGGCAAAAAACAAAATGCATGCCATTGAGACCAAAATTTGCCAAAAATTGGCAAACGCTGGTTTCAAACCACACAGCCCTAGTTATTTTGATAAAGCTTCCTTTCTTAGGTTTAGGAGTGCAATCCAAGCGCATTTGAACAGATATCGTCCGTCCCATATTCTATTTCATATTTTTGAAGAAGTTATAGTGAGATGTGGACAGTATTAAATATGAATACAAATACAAATAGTATCGGTTAGAATACGGAGGAAATGCACATGGAATTCGATATGGTAACAAATATTTTGTCGAATAACGTGCAAAAACCGAGATCATACATAAAGCGCACATAACATTACTGCACCAACTATATATGTCCAAAATACAAGCATATGGTAGCCACTTAACAAGTAGCCCAACGAAGTTGTGCACTGAACGATAAATAGATCCTTGTTCCTAGACGTTACATAAAAATTGGTCCGTGCGCGTGTGCATCCCCTTCATCAAATGCTGCCACTTGCACTAATGCACTGGCACTCGACGCGGCTACACTTGTACCAAGTGCGGCAGCAGGTGACGCTGCAGTACTGTGCTACTGGGGCAGACATTTGCACTTGCGTTTCCAGATTCTATTCTATTCCTAGCAACAAGAGTTCCACGAGACCATAAAGAAGGGCACTGAGATATTGATCACACAAATACACAATGCATCCATTCAGACAATGTCTGAAGCTCGAAAGGAAGAAAGCACGATGGGATAAAAAAACTCACCGTCACCGGTCAAAAAAGGTGAAGAGCAGGACCGGCCGGCAGGCCGGTGGGGACGAGCAGCTGACCTGTGAGGACGAGCGAGCGGAACGGCTGAAGAGCGGCGGACCGGCGGCGACGAACGGCGGCCGGCTGCCCTTGACTCCTTGAGTCGTGACTCGTGAGTCCAATGGAGAAATGGTCTAATGGAGTTAGGGCATGTTTCATATACTAAAAGGGTGTTTGGTTGGTGCTATAATATGCTACAGTGTGCCACATATAAGTTAGCTATATTTGAAATTGTTAGCCTAGTGTTTGCTTCGTCTAACTTATGATGTGTCATACTTTCTTAGCAGTTAGCACCATACCCCATATGTGATAGACATATTTTTTTACTAAATCTTGTCACATTTGTGTTCAACAATTTGCTTGCCACAAAAACCGTGGCATGCCAAACTTTTGGCAACAAAAAAAATTTGGCAACATGAGGCAAACATCCAAATAGGTTCTAAGGTTACCCAGGTTTGCTATAATTTTTTGCAAATTCGCATAAGGTTAGGTTATTAAAATTGAAGCCATACTTTGGTTGGCAAAAGAGAATCTTACCACTTAGCGGCTGATGTATAGGACCTAGTTAGCAAAAAAAAAATTTTTTTTGCCACAAGTGTGACTACAAACCAAACAGACGTCTAACTCAAATCAAATTTGCCTTAGAGTGTGGCAAAGTGTGACAACGTTTGCCTACGAATCAAATTGACCTTTATACGAGCACTTAGATAGTTAGATGGGCTTACATTACATGGGCTTGTCGCCTGTGGTCTTTAGTCGGATATTCCCTATTTGCATGTACCGGATATTATCAAAGAAAAACTCGGATATTTTCTGTATACACAGATACTTCTCCTAAATTCAGCTCTGAATCCGACAAGTACTTTCTGATATCGATCCTGAAGCCGATAAAACACGTCGGGTAAAGACTTACTTTCCCGAATTAGCCTCCGAATGGGTTAAGTCTTTGTGGGGTATCGATTTCAAATTCTTGGCACTCCGTATGAATAACCAATCAGCGTAAGCCTGTGTCTATGGTTTTCACTCAGTTGAAAGATCATCGACTGATTCCGAATGCAGGTACATCGATCGGTTGAGACACCGGTAGGTTCTTTTTCTTGGGTAGCTGGTGTCAGCAATCAAGCGGCCAACGTGCTGATAGTCAGACCGACGGAAGGGTGTGATTAGAGAGTTTTGAGGGCTCAAAGCAACAAAATAACAGAAGAGGGGTTCCATTGAACAAAGTAGATAGTTCAGGAGCTCATCGTGCAATTTTGCCAAAAGGGAATAACTAATAACAATATTTCTGGCTTTTTCTGAAAAAATTGTACATATGATTTAACTTTGCTAACAAAATGGATTGCGCATCTACATCGGAAGGTAGTAAATCTCTGCTCTATTAACTACCAGTGATGGCACACGGTAGATCGGATGACCTATCTACAAACCTTACAAGATTTCAAGGGGCATGCTTGGATCTCGAGGAAAAAAACCATTGAAACTTGTATGAAGATGAGATCTTCGGCAAAACTCATTCTTCCAACTCCTTGAGAAAATCTACATTATCGACGAACACCTACAAGGAAATAAATGAATCAGTGAGCATTAAAGGCAGGTTCTCCATGAAAACAAAGAGAAATGGCATAAAAAACATATTTCTCGTATTTATATCCATATATTCATTACGGGAGACATCTAGCGAAAACCATCACTTGGGCGAAAACCATTTTGGTTTGGACACCAAATTAACGTAAAAAGTTTCCAAAATAATCTGAAGATAGTTCTTAATTTAATAAACATGCATTTAGAATATCAAGATCAAAATCAATTTGCGTTGGGAGAAATGGAAAAGAGGAATCACTGACAGACTAAAAGTTAATGAAAATAGAAAAAGGCAAAGATAACTTCTCTTTTTTGTTTGTCCTAACTTGTTGAGTTTAAACATGAAACTTTAAAAAGGTTGATGAAATATTCCATAGACTACTACCTCAAATTTTTTTTTGAAATTTTTAATGTTGATTAGGTGCTCAAAACTAAACGAATTTCAAGTTTTCACCATATATGCCCCTATTCTGTATTTTGAGCAACACCATAACTTTGTACATCACAAAATATATTTCTGGTACATAATATACTTTATTGAAAAGCAAAGAAATCCCAAGTGGGGCTTGAATAAAGAGATGCAGCATCATATCACGTAAATGTAACATAATTTAAAATCTACTTCAATCAATAACATGGAAACACAGTGTGTATGTTGTCGTAATAATGTGTACAGAGTTGAATAGTTGATATATGTATAAAATCCCTAAACACTAGAAATTTCAAATACCCCAGTCTAAAATCCACAACAAGGAACATGAATATCTTTTAAATATGCAACCATTTGACAGAAACATGCTTAGTAGGTTCATCTGTAGTGCGAAAAGAAATTAAGATGCTGAACTTCATATTAAGCTGTTTACATTGCAACAGACATGCAAATTTGCACCTTAAACAAACCATATCCAAAATATCACAATAGTATAGAATCACTGATAGTGAACATAGTCGAGACTCGAGACAACCAGCAAGCTGAATATTTCTTGTTACCGCCAAGGTTACTATCTGTGGTTGGATGATGAACCCAAGGTAGTTTAGAGCATGGTTATTAAGGCGGTGCGGCAAGACGCGGCGATTCACCACCTTCACACAACAATATCGCTTATGGCGCACGGCGTGGCAACACCATACCCACAACAATATTAGACTTCCGGAGGGCCCAAACAGAAGAAATACAAAGAGAGAATGACTTTATTGCAATTTTAGAACATTGAGAGGGCTAAATCGTAAAATGCCAAAATCCCCTTCATAACCCTAGCCGCCGCCTGCAATTTTCTTGAGCTCAGCATTTCGGTTCTTCCTCCGCGCCACATTGCTTCTCTCCCTCTCTCCTTCCCCCATCTCCTCCACCTCCAGTGCCAGTGAGGCCGAGCTAGCTTGCCGGCGGCCGCTCCCTCTTCCCGCCGTCACTCTCCACCGCCTCCAAGCGGCAGCCGGCAGACCGAAGGAGGCGACGGAGAGCTGGCCGGCGAAGTAGGAAGCGGTAGCAGACTGGAGGAGTGGAGGCGGTGCTGCGGTAGAGACCGGAGCTGCGGAGAAGCTGGTGGAGAACTCGCCCCCCGACAAGGCAGGAGGCCCAATCTGGCGGAGGAGACCAGATCCGGCGGCAGATCCCGCGGATCCGGCAGCGGCGACTCTCTCCTCGCTTTTTCGAGCGGTGGCGGACGGCATAGCTGCAACTCCATACCATCCGGACGGCATGGCCCTCTAGTCTGCCACGGCGATATGACAACGATATATCGCCGATATAGCGACGCCTCAATAACCATGGTTCAGAGTCAATGAAAAGGTGATTCGGTCCAAGTTATGGCCAATCTCACATGATTTTAAGCAACTTTCATGCTTTTCTTTGGCACTAATGCAATATTATGTAGTATATATGTTCTTGAGTGACATAAAGTGTAGTTGCTCATTCAGTTTTCTTTATCCTGTTTTTACTGTAAACAGGACAAAGGTAGTATTTATTTTGTACTGGTTACCAGTAGGAAATGGTCGGAAACCAGGACATATGGCACAGGCAGAAAAAGCCAGGAACAAAGAACCTCTCATAACAAAATACAAATCCCTCCAACACACAAAAATAAAGAGAGAATTGTGACACTAAAACAATAAAAAATAACACATACTGTTTTCCAGCCATCTGGATCTGTGCAAGCAGTTATCTTGGTATTAATGCCAGGTAATGGGCCAGGTTCACGAGTTATTTGTCCACCATTTAGCCTAACAACTTCCGCAGTCTTGTAGACATCATCTGTACCAATAGCAATCTGGAAGGATAAAAATAATCAACCTCCAGAAGTGTAACATAAATAAGAGGCATGAGCTAACAATGGAACAGCATTTATATTATTGACCATTGTACAGACAAGCAGTTTCAAATTTTGAACAATGAAATAGAATATACCTGTGCATAAGCATTTCCTTTGTCATATTCCTTGACCCCATAATTGTAGGTCAACTCTAATACAGCATTTTTGTCTTCAGGTCCATATCCCATCATGGCAATGGTATACTAAAGAAAAAAGGTACAATCAGAGTTTTTCACATGGATGCCATCAAATCACCAAAGGAATGAGAATATGCAAATTTGGTTGCATAATATTAAGACGGAGTTTGAATCTTTTAACTGTAAATCTGTAACCAACATGATGCATATTGTGATAATTGGGAACAAATGAAAATGTCATAGTGAAAACCAGTGACAGGTAGTACCAAAAGTTCACAAGTCATTGTTTATAGGTTGTACTTTGTGGTCTCAACTTTTGGCCCCGTTTGGCACAGCTCTAGCTCCGAGATCTATGCTGGATCTGTAGTTTGTTGACTAAATTAAAGTGATTTAAATATTTTTATTTAATATATAATATAAATGAAATGAGTCATGAAAATGCACTTAACATGCCTGCAACTCTAGATCCAGGATTTTCTAGAGCTACAGATGACCAGCTCTAGGAAATCTACAGATTTCCTAGAGCTAAAGCTCTGCCAAACGGGGCCTTTGTTATAGAGGCATCATTTTTTATATGAATAAAACCTAGCAACTACTTTTGTGGTTGCTGATAGTTCAACATGGTAAATCATTTCACACTTTTCAAGACAAACATTCTAACCTAGAAAGAACGAAATCTAAAACCTTCTTCCCTAATTAGTGGTGTCACTCAGCAAAACAAGCACATACCAGGCAACACACAATAAAGTCAACAAGTATTGGGATTGTAGTTTTGCCTAAGGTAGATTTATTAGTTCTTTTGGTAGTGACCCCTTAATATAACTTGAGTAAATTCACAAAAGCTACAGATTTAATGTCAAATATTATCACAAAACTACAGATTTAAGCAACATTTTCGCAGAACTACAGATTTTGCATTGAAGTATCTTGCAATTTGCAAAAAACTACAAGTTTAAGAGTTGCCGTGAAATGCTAATGGCTCTGGACGCTTGACTCACGCGTCAGTGTCACAAAGGAGCTTTGCATGCCTGTTTCATTGCCAGATCAGCTGCCATACTAGACGGTAGCTTGCATTTCACTTTCAAGTGGGCCCCACCATTATGTAACCGTAGTGACTGAAATCTCAAAACTTGTAATTCTGTAAAGAGCTATAGTTCTGCAAAATTGTTGATTCAATATGTAGTTTTGTCATAGTTTTGACAATAAACCTATAGTTCTGCAAAATTTACTTTATAACTTTGATATCATGGTATGGCCCGACTATTAAAATAGTGGACGCGTGTACATGGCCCGAGCTTTCACGGTACAAGCGATCGATAGCAGTATCTTCCTGTCAATTCGGCAGCAAGAACACCACCAGAGATGGAGATTTAAACCCTAGTGTTACACGGCTAGCAGTACTAGTACTTGATTCTTGACGTCAACTCCAGCAACAATCAACAAGACAAATGCTAGTAGCCCTTCTTAATCCCCCACGCAGCAAACAGAATCAACAATATGTTCTTCCAAGCGGCAGTGAAGTATTCGGCAGGAATTCACAATAGAGAAACAAGCAATTCTCAACAACCAAACAGCAGCAGCAGTAGATGATTGACAGAACTTCTGTGCCTGACCTCCACACCTTAATGCTATTTGGACTTATCTAGAGATATACTTGGATTGTTCCCACACAAAAGAACTCCTGGCTGACATCTTCCTTGTGCGCCACATACATTCCTCCCAGGCCACGCACTGCTTCTTTACCTGGCTTCAGTTCTTCCTTGCGCACTGGTTGCACACATGCAGCTCCATGCAACACTACATTCTTCTCACACACTGGCCCAATACTCAGGGATTTATCATGCAGCTGCCCTTGCTCTTCTTCCTCATTGCCTCCATGACCTTCCTTCTTGTCATCCCTCACCTCCCTCTTGGCATTAACAAGTATTTCACCCAATAGGAATGAATTGTCAACCAAATCAACACTAACCATTTTCACTGATTTAATAGCACAAATTGATACAATTTTGGTGGTTTGATCCGCATCATATCAATTGTGCCAAAGAAGTAATCTGCAGTTTTGTGATAGTTTTGACAATAAACCTATAGTTCTGCGAAATTTACTTTACAACTTTGATATCAATTGTGCCAAAGAAGTAAATATTTTGTTTCCAGGTTTAAGAACTTGAGACTTGAGAGTCAAATAATGAATAAAATCGTTGAGACAAACACAGCACAAGACAATCCTGATCACGGATACCTCAAGCTTGAGATATTGGATAACCTACTATATGCATAAGTACGAGAAAAATCTGATAGCACATGCTTGAAACTAGAAGATTACTAAAACCATAAAAGACCTGTTCCATTTTCTAAAAATTACTAAAACCATAAAAGATCTGTTCCATTTTCTAAAGAAATAAGACACAGTGTAGTCCAACTGCCCAAGTATTTAAAACCTTTCACAATAGTATCAATTGCTGAATAAGTCTCTGTACTGTGGTCTTTGTGGGGCTGTGGTAGTTTTTTGTCTTTTGACTGCTTTTAGGACAGCATCTGCTTTTAGGACAGCATCTGCTTTTGCTTTAGGACAGCATCTACTTTTAGGACAGCATCTCCTTTTAGGACAGCATCTGCTTTTAGGACAGCATCTGCTTTAGGACAGCATATTGACCGCTTTAGGACAGCATCTAGGATAGCATCTTAGCATATGCTTGGCTGGTTCTCAGCCTATAAGTATGTATCTCCAACCCCTCAGGTTGGCATGGCATTGTGTGAGCAATAAACAAGAAGAAAATTGCCCCATCTCCTAGTGTCATCCTCTCCATGAGAGTTAGGATCTTGCTATCACCAAGAGCAAGAGTCCAGCGACTAACAAGTGGTATCAGAGCCTTAGTATCCTGTAGCCTGAGCATCTCCTGCTCATCTCCTTCTCCGGCCTCACAGCAGCCCCAGCCGGTAGCAGCAGCAGCTCCGGCTGTCCCCGCTCACTCCTCTCCGGAGACGGGCAGCAGCTCGTCAGAAGCAGCCCTCTCTCCACGCAACAGCCCCCCAGTAGCGCGCCATGTCCGCAGGGCAGTCTCAGCGCTCGGTCGCCTCGAGCATGCGGCGTCAGCAGACGGCCGAGCTCGCCGCGGCAGAGCAGCGCAAGCGAGCGGCGGTAGAGACCGCTGCGGCGGCGGAAAGGGCGTCAAGGCTGGCAGCGGCGGAGCTGGCAGCAGCCAGAGCGGAGGTGGAAGCGGCGGCGGCGGCAGATGCAGCGCGTGCGGCAGCAGCAGAGGTCAAGGCTCTGCGCGGCAGCAACAGCAGCTCCGGCTCTGTTGATGACAGTGCCGACGCGGACCCTCAGCTGATGGAGAGGGAGGCAGCGCAAGGGCGAACGGCGCAATGGGCAGCCGCGCACGCGCAAGAGCGCGGCGGCAGCCCAGACAGGCGCGGACGCGCCGGCGGCGCTCCTGAAGGAGGCGCACACGGCGGTGGCGCTCCTGGAGGAGGCGCGCACGGCGGTGGCGCTCCTGGAGGAGGCGCGCACGGCGGTGGCGCTCCTGGAGGAGGCACGCACGGCGACGGCGTACGGGTCGACGGAGAGCGCGGCCCTCACAGGCAACGCGGCTCTCTCTCCCCGGTTCGGTACCGTGGTCACCACGAGTACCAGGCTGTCGTCAGGGACGTCGGCCCCGGCGGCGGGTGGCCTACCCTCACCAAGACCAACTATGTCGAGTGGTCTGCGGTGATGAGGGTAAGGCTCCAGGTGCGGCATATGTGGGATGCAGTCCGGTACGGCGACGTCGACTACGACCAGGATCGACGGGCGCTGGATGCTCTCATCGCTGCAGTCCCGCCCGAGATGCAGTTCTCGCTTACCAGCAAGCGGACTGCCAAAGAGGCTTGGGACGCCATCGCTGCAGCACGCATCGGCAGCGACCGCGCCCGCAAGTCTACACTGCAGGCACTACGCACGGAGTGGGAGAACCTGGCCTTCAAGCCAGGTGAAGACGTTGATGACTTTGCTCTCCGTCTCAACACTCTGTTGCAGAAGTTGGTGCAGTTCGGTGACGACACCTACGGCGAGGAGAGAGCTGTGGAGAAGCTCTTCCGCTGCGTCCCCGAGAAGTACAAGCAGATGGCTCGCTCGATCGGGTCTCTGCTGGACCTCTCCACGATGACCATCGAGGAGGCGTTGGGTCGCCTCAAGGTCGTCGACATCGATGAGCCACAGAGCCTCTCGGGACCCGTCACCATTGGCGGGAAGCTCCTTCTCACTCGGGAGCAGTGGGCTGCCGGCCAAGGTGACAGGAAGAAGGGGGAGCCTTCTTCCACGACAGGCGGCCGCAAGCATGGCAAGCGCGGCAAGCCGCGCAAAGACGCCCAAGCAGGGGCGCGAGGAGGCGCCCAGGGCGGCGATGCTGGCAAGCAAAAGCCGGCACGAGACGACTCTTGCCACAACTGCGGCAAGCTTGGTCATTGGGCCAAGGAGTGTCGACAGCCACGACGCGGCCAGGCCCACGTCGCACAAGCGGAGGAGGAGGAGCAGCCGGTCCTGTTCATTGCTCATGCGAGCATTGAACTACCTCCAGCGGCACCGGCCGCAGTGGCTCTCCTCCACCTTGACGAGCCCAAAGCACACGCCCTCCTCGGCGACAGTCCCGGCAAGGACAAGACCGACGGGTGGTGCCTCGACACCGGCGCCACCCACCACATGACCGGGCGGCGGGAGTTCTTCTCCGAGCTCGACTCAGGCGTTCGAGGCACCGTCAAGTTCGGCGATGCCTCCGCCGTGGAGATCAAGGGCGTCGGCTCTGTCGTCTTCGTCGCCAAGACTGGCGAGCACCGGCTGCTCACCGGCGTCTACTACATCCCCGATCTGCGGAACTCCATCATCAGCTTGGGACAGCTGGATGAGAACGGCTCGCGTGTCGAGATCGAGCACGGGGTGCTGCGGATTTGGGATCTTCGACGCCGCCTCCTTGCCAAGGTAACCAGAGGCGCAAATCGACTCTACACTCTTCACGTGCAGGTGGCACAACCCATCTGTCTCGCAGCTCGTCGGGACGACGAGGCGTGGCAGTGGCACGAGCGCTTTGGGCACCTTCACTTCGAGGCCCTGAAGCGGCTCAGTGCCACGGAAATGGTGCGAGGCCTGCCGTGCCTTGACCATGTGGAGCAGCTCTGCGACGTCTGCGTGTTGACGAAGCAGAGGCGACTCCCCTTTCCCCAGCAGGCGAGTTTCCGAGCCAAGGAGAGGCTCGAGCTCGTGCACGGGGACTTGTGTGGCCCGGTGACACCGGCCACACCAGGAGGACGACGCTACTTCCTGCTGCTCGTCGACGACCTCTCCCGCTACATGTGGGTGATGGTCCTCGGCAGCAAGGGAGAGGCTGCGGACGCCATCAGGCGCACGCAGGCTGTTGCGGAGGCGGAGTGCGGCCGCAAGCTGCGCGTGCTGCGCACAGACAACGGCGGCGAATTCACGGCGGCTGAATTCGCGTCGTACTGCGCTGATGAGGGCATTCAGCGCCACTACTCCGCGCCGTACAGCCCGCAGCAGAACGGCGTCGTCGAGCGGCGCAACCAGACGGTTGTGGGGATGGCTCGGGCCCTCCTCAAGCAGAGGGGGATGCCGGCTGTCTTCTGGGGAGAGGCGGTGGTGACAGCCGTCTACATCCTCAACCGCTCGCCTACTAAGGCACTCGACGGCAGGACGCCGTACGAGGCTTGGCATGGGCGCAAGCCGGCGGTCTCCCACTTGCGGGTCTTCGGCTCCCTCGCGTTCGCCAAGGAGCTTGGCCACATCGGCAAGCTCGACGACAGGAGCACTCCGGGAGTGTTCATCGGCTACGCGGAGGGCTCGAAGGCCTACCGCATCCTTGACCCTGTCACACAGCGCGTCCGCATCTCGCGTGACGCTGTGTTCGACGAAGGGCGAGGCTGGACGTGGGACAAGGCGGTGGACGACGGTTCGACTTCGACTCTCAGGGACTTTGTTGTCGACTACGTCCACTTCGAGAGAGCCGGGGGAGCTAGCAGCTCGTCTTCACCGAGCTCGTCCACCTCGACACCTTGCTCGCCACCAGCTCCGGCGAGTGCTCCACCACCTTCGGCACCGGCTACGCCCCACTCTTCACCACCGGCTCACCACTCTCCTGCACCGGCGGCCACACCACCGGAATCGGCCCCAACAGCTTCGGTCCACGACGAGCAGCGCACGGTGGAGTTCGCTACTCCACTGTCTCACGACGAGGATCGCGTCGACGCCTACCACGACGGCGAGACTCTGCGCTACCGTACCGTGGACGACCTCCTCGGCGAGCAGTCGGTCCCTGGACTGGCGCAGCGCGACTTCGAGGCGGAGCTGCACCTCGCACAGGACGACGGCGAGCCCCGTTCCTTCGCCGAGGCGGAGAGAGACGAGGCATGGCGTGCCGCGATGCAGCAGGAGATGGACGCCGTCGAGCGGAACCGGACGTGGGAGCTGGCGGATCTTCCTGCCGGTCACCGCGCGATCACCCTTAAGTGGGTGTTCAAGCTGAAGCGGGATGAAGCCGGCACCATCGTCAAGCACAAGGCTCGCTTGGTGGCACGAGGCTTCGTGCAGCAGGAGGGGGTCGACTTCGATGACGCCTTCGCACCCGTCGCGCGCATGGAGTCCGTTCGTCTTCTCCTCGCACTTGCAGCCCAGGAGGATTGGCGCGTCCATCACATGGACGTCAAGTCCGCCTTCCTCAACGGCGATTTGAAGGAGGAGGTCTACGTCCGCCAACCGCCGGGATTCGTCATCCCCGGCAAGGAGGGCAAGGTTCTCCGCCTGCGCAAGGCCCTCTACGGCTTGCGGCAGGCACCACGAGCCTGGAATGCTAAGCTGGACTCCACCCTCAAGCAAATGGGGTTCCAGCAGAGCGCACACGAGGCTGCGGTCTACCGGCGGGGCAAAGGCGGCAACGCCCTGCTGGTGGGCGTCTACGTCGACGACCTGGTGATCACCGGCTCCAAGGAGGCCGAGGTCGAGGCGTTCAAGGCGGAGATGAAGACCGTCTTCCAGATGAGCGACCTGGGGCTCCTCTCCTTCTACCTGGGGATCGAGGTCCACCAGGACAGCTCCGGTATCTCCCTTCGTCAGACCGCCTACGCCAAGCGCACCGTCGAGCTGGGCGGGCTCACCGACTGCAACCCAGCCCACACTCCAATGGAGGAAAGGCTGAAGCTGAGCCGCGACAGCACGGCGGAGGAGGTGGACGCGACGCAGTACCGGCGCATCGTGGGCAGCCTTCGCTACCTCGTCCACACGCGTCCAGATTTGGCATTCGCCGTCGGCTACGTCAGTCGGTTCATGCAGCGACCGACGACGGAGCATCAGCAGGCCGTGAAGAGGATCCTCCGCTACGTTGCGGGCACCTCCGACTACGGCTTGCACTACCCGAGGTGTCCCGGCGCGGCGCACTTCATCGGGTACAGCGACAGCGACCACGCAGGCGACATCGACACCAGCAAGAGCACAAGCGGGATTCTCTTCTTCCTCGGCAAGTGCCTCGTTAGCTGGCAGTCAGTCAAGCAGCAGGTGGTGGCCCTGTCCAGCTGTGAGGCCGAGTACATAGCGGCTTCCACCGCTTCGACTCAGGCCCTCTGGCTCGCTCGACTGCTTGGTGATCTCCTCGGCGGGGACACTGAAGCAGTGGAGCTCAGGGTGGACAGCAAGTCCGCCCTAGCCCTGGCAAAGAACCCCGTTTTTCATGAACGGAGCAAGCACATCCGGGTGAAGTACCATTTCATCCGAGGCTGCTTGGATGAAGGAAGCATCAAGGCAAGCTACATCAACACCACGGATCAGCTTGCGGATTTGCTCACCAAGCCTCTTGGAAGAATCAAGTTCCTTGAGCTCTGCTCCAAGATCAGGATGGTTCAACCCTCCCACAAGACGACGCACAAGACTTAGGGGGAGAATGCTGAATAAGTCTCTGTACTGTGGTCTTTGTGGGGCTGTGGTAGTTTTTTGTCTTTTGACTGCTTTTAGGACAGCATCTGCTTTTAGGACAGCATCTGCTTTTGCTTTAGGACAGCATCTACTTTTAGGACAGCATCTCCTTTTAGGACAGCATCTGCTTTTAGGACAGCATCTGCTTTAGGACAGCATATTGACCGCTTTAGGACAGCATCTAGGATAGCATCTTAGCATATGCTTGGCTGGTTCTCAGCCTATAAGTATGTATCTCCAACCCCTCAGGTTGGCATGGCATTGTGTGAGCAATAAACAAGAAGAAAATTGCCCCATCTCCTAGTGTCATCCTCTCCATGAGAGTTAGGATCTTGCTATCACCAAGAGCAAGAGTCCAGCGACTAACATCAATCACTATCAACCATTCCATGCACAACAATAGTTATCTGGATCTAATACATATGTGGAAATTGTTATCATCTCAAATTTATCAATAACTCTGAACCAAGTGTACAAAAAGAAAATAGTAAAACAAGTAAAATAGGTCAACCAAGCTTTTGAAGAGTTGTAAATTATATTTGCCAGAGTACCAGATATGGGACTAAGCCAAATTAGTATCTACATTAAGATGTTTTCTGTTACATTTGAAATAGTAGTGCATGTTGTGTATTCCAATCTCATGTTAGCAAACATCACATGAAAACCTTAGCAAACGGAAATTATGAGGTGCATCAATGGGATGGTTTTGAAAAGTACTAACCTTGTACTGAGGATTGTCTCTCTTGCGGAGAAGCTCCATGCCAAATGCCTTATTATAAAAATTATGTCACAAATTAGTAACTCATTGGAAAATTTGGAAAGGAGAAAACTTGAATACCAATGCCAGTTCAAACAAAATTACCTTCTCATAGAAATTTATAGCACGATCAAGATCTCCCACTCGAAGCATTACCTGGCATAAAGGCTCGGGTGTAGGACCTCTTTCTATAAGCTCAAATTTGTAACCATCAGGATCTTCAATAAAGGCGATTACTGATTTCCCACCTTTTACTGGACCCGGTTCCCTTGTTACTGTTCCTCCCTTGGCTTTAATAAGATCCACTGTTTTTGCAACCTACAATTTTCTAGCAATGAAACTTAATATTCCAGCTAGCTCCCCTTTCCAGAAAAAAATTATTTCAGACAGCTCATATTCGTGTATGCAAAGGTAAAATAGTAAATTTAAATCATCAAACATATTGCTATTGGATAACATGTTCAAAATTTTAGTCATAATCCACAGTTATAGTAATGATTTGAATAATCAGAAACAATGACTAGATTTAAATATCAAAGTGTTACTTTATGCTATGGATGTTTCATAAATGTCTTAGAAGTTGTGTAGATGAGATTTTGCATCTAGACATGTGGCCTTTGCATACTATATGAACATCTGTTAGTGTTATTAATAATGAAGGGAAGATTATACTCCCTCTATGATTTGACTGAAAACGAGACTAAACCATCTGATAAATCTCTAACAAGTCATAGGTTTGACTGAAAACAAGACAAAACCATCTAAGAGTTTTACAATTAAATTGGTAGCTTACAACAGACTTTTATGTCATCTTCTTGGAAGAAACCAAAGGTATTCAAATCCATTCTGTGGGGCATGTACGGGCATGCAATCGAGATTAGTCCTGCCAAAATCCAGTATGCTAAAAAAAACTTTTTTTGCACTGTTCCCTTGTACAAGGTTCAAGCCACATTCCCTGGCTTAAGGTCGTATGGGTCTTATCAGTTGAAGGAAGTTTATGTTATTTGTGTTGTGGGCAACAAAATATATGGGAGAAAAGAAGTCTTGTTAAATAACAATCACTGAGAGAAATCTATATTATGTCTGGATGGGTTTGAGTCTACACATAAGCCTCATAAACCAATGGGGGTAGCTAGATATTCCTTAGACAAATGGGGCTTAAATTTATCTGAATAGTCAGCACCAAAACAGTTTGCATTTGGTGCTTGAGCTTGTAGTGGCTTTAAACTTAAGCTCAATCCTGTCCAAGCAAGTTCTAAATGAAATATTCATACGCAATTACCACATGCCCAACTAAAGAAAGCGGCAACACAGTGCTGAATTTCTACAACAAAAACAAAGAACCGAGATAAGAGAGAGAATCGTACATCCTCAACGGCAATCCCAAAATGACCAAAACCAGTCCCGATATCATAACTATCCACACCATAATCTGCCAATAAATGTATGCCATGGGTTTCACATATCAATACAATACACGAAGTACATTTTCTGAGGGATAAAGATATGACACAGGCATTTTGACCCAAGAAGCTTACTGTAAGTGAGCTCTACAACGAAATGCGAGTCCTCAGGCCCGTACCCCAGAAAAGCATTGGTATACCTCTCCTCCGGGATGTCCCGCTTCCGCAGCAGCTTCATCCCCAAGCACTCCGTGTAAAACCTGCAGGACAGCAATCCCATCCAAGATTGACGAAACCGTAGCGCCCAGAGTAATTCACAACAAATGCGGGGGGAGTTGCTCTACTTGATCGTCTTGTCGAGATCGCCGACGCGGTAGACGACGTGGAGGAGGCGCCTCTGGTCCTTCTTGACCCAGTCCAAAACCTCCTCCTGGCCGATCACCGTGCCCACCTGCGCTGCCAACCCACCCGCCTCCGCGCCGGCGCTCAGCCCCCTCCTCGCCAGCCCCGCCGGCGCCCTGACCCCAACTCTTCGCCCGAACAGCGCCTCACGCCGCGCAACTACAACAAATCAACAGCAAGAAACGTCACGACAAGGCCCTACGAAAGATCGATAGCCGGCAAGGGAGAGAAGGAGAGGGCGGGGTGAGTTCCGTACCGGAGACAACGGGGAGGGGGAGGCGGAGGCGGGAGGCGGCGACGTGGATAGAGGAGGCGGAGGCGGCGGCGGCGGCGGCGGCGATGGGGAGGGGGAGGAGGAGGCGAGCCATCGAGAGGGGGGAGGAGGGATTTGGGGAGAGGGAGGAGGAGAGCAGGGGAGAGTCGAGACGAGACGAGACGAGAGGCCGCCCGCTCTATCCTTCCTGCCTGCGCTGCCGTCCGGGTCGCGGTCCGGGACAGGTGGTGGGGCCGGTCACGTGCGGGCGCCAACGTGGTGAAAGGTGGTGAGGCTGCTATGTTTGGTTTTTCCGGTTTTTGGCCGTCAGCTGTTTTGTTTTCTACGGTTCATTTTCTGTGATATGTGATTAGGGATGAAAAGGAATCGGATAGCTTTCGATCGATTCGGACGAAAATGAATATAGATTGTGTTAGATCGGATTTTTTCGGATAATTCTCGGATCGCATATGAATATGGATTTTTTGTCGAATACGAATACGAATACAGTAAACCTGGTATCCGTCGAATACGAATATGAATATGGATTATCCAGATAATACGAAATCGGATATCCAGGATTTTAGCCCAATAGCCATTAGCCCATTACCCAGCCCATAACCGACGAGCGACGACCCATCAGCCCAGCTGCCCAGGCGCCAACGATCCAGCCGTCCACTCCAGCCTCCAGGTGATCGCATTTACCAACCGTAGTCAGCACTCCACAAGTCCACAGTTAGAGATGGCAACGGGCACAAACCCGCTGGGTTTTGCTATCCCATACCCGTGCCCATGAAAGTTGGATGTGCCCGCTAAAAAACCCATACCTGTGACGGGTGCAGATTTTTACCCAGACCCATGCCCGCTGGGTTAACGGGTACCCACGGGTCGTCCGTGGGTTCAGTAATGCGAGCTGCAACAATGGTTAATGGAGAGTAAGAAGAAGTTCACCGGCCATCTTCGTTGGAGCCGGAGAGCAGTGCCATGGCCAAGGGCCTACTGCTGCGATGCGCGTTGGCTGTGGCGTGGGGGCGGCGGGCTGAACTGGAAGGCGAGGCGACGGCGAGGGCATGCGGGAGGACGAGCGTGCGGCGAGAGTGGCGGGAGCAGGAGCGGGAGCTGCGGGACGGGAGGGCGAGTGTGGAGACTGCCAGAGACCGAGCGTAGAGCGCTAGATGCGCCGCCGCTGCGGCGGCTGTTGAATCGAGCCATCAGGGTGGGAACTGGGGAGGAGTGAGTAGTGACCGTGACCGAGTGCTACTTAGGGTTAGCCGTATGGGTAATGGGGTATTGCCGCATTGGATTGGGGGCTTGGGGCTAAATGGCTAATGGGCTATGGGTTGGGCTAGTTTGCTTGGGAGGCTGGGAGCCTGGGTTTATAATTCCTATGGATCGGGTTTATATTACCCATGGGTTTACGGGTTTAGGTACTATAGGAACGTACCCGAACCCGGCAGACCCGATGGGTTGGGTTTTTTGCCTATTAAGAGACCCATAGGTTAGGAAATTGACTCAGATCCATGCCCTAATAGAGTAAAAACCCACCGGGTATCGGGTTTCGGGTACCCATTGCCATCTCTATCCACAGTGGCCATTAGAATATAGGGTTCCTCATTCCCCACCGACATGGCGACGCCGAGTGCCGACTGCGCGAGCACGACTACCATGTCGACGGTGCATCTGCCTCCGCACGCCTACCGAATCTCGCCCGCCTCCGCCGGCTGCCCTGCGCCTTCGCCGGCTCCCCCTCACAGCCCCATGCCTTCGCCGGCTGTCCTGCGTCTTCGAGGGCTCTCCCTCACCGCCTCACGGCCTACTTAATACAGTTTTTTCTTGTTTTTTTGCATTATTTATGAGGACATAATTGTGTTTTTATTTTTTTAATTGAATATTTCAGAAAAATCTAACAAGCTAATCAAAAGCCATGACATTTGACAGGGCCCTAGTCGCCTCCTTGATTATGTTGCTCCTCTAATCCTCGCCTCTACAGACACACCGGGCACCCACCGAGCTTCACTCAGTGTCCCAAGAAAAATATCTCCCTGCTTTTTTACCTCTCCTCTCCCTCCCAAGAAAAACAAGAACAAGAAACCTTGAAGAATTTAATCTACGATCCATGGCCAAGCTAGTGGACTCGTGCGACGCCGGCTGCGTCCGCGCCGTGCTGGCGGAGCTGGTCCTCACCTTCCTCTTCGTCTTCACCGGAGTCGCCGCCGCCATGACCACCGGTACGTGCTGCTGTCTGTA
Source organism: Dendrocalamus latiflorus (assembly GCA_017311315.1). Taxonomy (NCBI): domain Eukaryota; kingdom Viridiplantae; phylum Streptophyta; class Magnoliopsida; order Poales; family Poaceae; genus Dendrocalamus; species Dendrocalamus latiflorus. The sequence continues at coordinate 5,313,995 of CM029620.1, read as the reverse complement.
CTCCGTGATCCCTTCTTTACGGCTGTCCTTTCGATGTGTATATACGCGTCGTGGGATTGATGGGAGCTGTGGATGGATGGTTTGGTTTGCAGGGTCGCCGGAGTTGCCGGGGGCGGCTATGCCGATTGCGGCGCTGGCGGGGGTGGCGATCGCGCAGGCGCTGGCGGCGGGGGTGCTGATGACGGCGGGGTTCCACGTGTCCGGAGGGCACCTAAACCCGGCGGTGACCGTGGCGCTGCTGGCGCGCGGGCACATCTCGGTGTTCAGGTCCGTGCTGTACGTCGCCGCGCAGCTGCTGGCCTCCTCCCTCGCCTGCATCCTCCTCCGGTACCTGACCGGCGGCATGGTACGCGCCTATATCCTTATCTTTAGCTCTTCTGTACCTATGCAACCCAAGATCCGAGAAAGAGGTCGAATTTTTCGTTCAAACATATGCTTCGTGTCGTCCTGACTCACTTGGCAACGTAGGCATGAATCCTGACGGCACAGAAGAACATCACGGCCGGGCTATGTTTGGGCCGATGTTAGGCTAGGCCGTAAGATACTGCAAATGTTCTTTTGGTCAGCTTCACCTGTATGACCGGGAAGGGCCTCTTATGGGCTTATCGATAATTCACTAGTTCAATTTTTCGTTGGATGGTGAATTGCTATGATGGTAAGCGAGTGATGTTGAACTGTTCGGATCTTTCTCTTTATAGGTTTGGTTCTTTGCCTTTATTTGATGACGTATTAGCTACGTATTATTGTTCGTTCTTAATTCTGTGCTGTATGAGCTGCTATTATCTCCTTGCTTGAAGACTGGAACTCTATCTATTCTAGTTAAACGAAGCTTCATAGTCATAAAGGAAGTCGTCCTATTTAGCCTCTCAATGTTGGTCTGTATTTGCTCGCAAAGATAACAAGTTGATAATAAAATTGACATTTGAAAAGTTGAAGAGCTAATATGTAGGAGAGCCAAAGTCAAGATACCAAATTACTAAATCATATATATTTTTTCCATTTAGTTAGTACAGATATATAGCCCCACTCGGCCCCTCCCAAGTCATAAGTCCAAATATCAGATTTGTGCTAAATATTAAACACCGCCTCATCGTCTTCCAATTGAACTAACCAAGCTGACCTGTCAACAAAAATGTTGCACTCTGTTCTTCACAAAACCACATGGTGTGAGTAAACTGTAGAACAAGCCAAAGCAGATTGACAAGTGCACTAGTGTCTAGTGTATATGTTAATTTGCCTTCATGATCTTCAGAGCATGTGGAACTCGAACAAGGTAAGTACCATTTCCAAAGCTAAATATTTCTCCAAATGTGCAATGCAGGCTACTCCGGTGCACGCCTTGGGCGCAGGCGTAGGACCCATCCAGGGCCTGGTGATGGAGGTCATCTTCACCTTCTCCCTCCTCTTTGTCGTCTACGCGACGATCCTCGACCCGCGGGCCTCAGTTCCAGGCTTCGGCCCGCTGCTCACCGGCCTCATCGTCGGTGCTAACACCTTCGCCGGAGGCAACGTCTCCGGTGCGTCCATGAACCCAGCCAGGTCCTTTGGGCCCGCACTGGCCACTGGCGTGTGGACCCATCACTGGGTCTATTGGCTAGGACCGTTGGTAGGTGGACCCCTTGCTGGGCTGGTCTATGAGTCACTTTTCTTGGTCAAGAAGACGCATGAGCAGGCTTATCAATACCGTTCCGTTTCGACCGGTATGGGTCGGTATATGCCGTGCCGGCACCTAAATAGGCACAAAGTATCCCCTACATACCGTACCGGTTTCAATACCGATTGATACCGGTCAATACCAGTCATACCAACTTTAATACCAGCCAATACCGACCATACTGGTGGAATTAATAATATCGTCTATTGAACTATATATTATATTTGATAGTACTACTATGTATTTAGAATAATATTACAAGTGACATTTTGCATGCATATAATTAAGCAAATATGTACTTACAAATATATATACTCATATTATTATATTAAATTTGAAACAGTATACCGATATGGACTGGTACTGGAATGTACCAATCTAAGAACCAAACCGGTATAACCTCCGAAACGGTATTGACAAGTATACGCATGAGCCCATGCTCGATGGGTCCTTTTAGTAATAAGGCCCTTCACATGGTTGCATATATATATATATATATTACATACACATACATATACATTTGCCCTGGTAATTGAGGTTACTGTTAAATTGTTGCGGCGCGTGATTCTACTATGTAGCAATGTTTGTAGACCTGCAAGGCCTTTTTTTTTGTCAAGGACTTCATCAAGGATAATAATAAGTCATGTAAAAAGATTGCTTGTAAGATGTATGTTAGTTCAATTGTACTATGGTACTAGTATATACTTTATATTAGCCATTGTATCTGCTCATGTTGTTACAAGATCTCATTTTCATCTTGTACATTGGTAAAATCATGCTTAGGACTTGTTCGGATGGGGTGAGATAGCTGTAATGTATTGAAAATAACTCTCTTGAGGATTTATGTGTGAATAGTAAAAAAAGGATACGTGAAAAAGAGATGCTTGGATTTTAGAGAGGAAGTTATTTCCTGGAGAGTCATACGGGGAGTTAGAGATCGAATCAATCTCATTCCGTGATAAAAGCTCATTCCGTGATAAAAGGGGTCGTGGGTAAGAGCAAGACTCAAACCATAGCATTCTTTTTCTTCTTCCAGTGCCATACACCTCAGCTATTTTATTTTCCCATAAAGAAGTACAAATCCAAAAACTAAATAGGATAACTGTAACATCCCGGAAATTTGAAATTTGAAAATGTGAAGCTTTTGAATTATTTTTGCAATGAATTCTCTTGAAATTTGGATTTTATGGTGTTTCCTAAGTTTTGGCTGAGGTTCCAAAAATTTAAGAAAGTCATGAAAAATAAAACCAATATTAGTAAGACCATGGCAGATATATGCAAATAATAGAAATCAAAAAATTTAAATGCGAATCTGAAAAGATGATCCAGCATAAGGAGAGAGAAACTTGAATTAAAATATATAATCTCACTTTGGAAATAATAGCATAAATAGTAATAAAAGTAAAAGAATAAAATACAAACATATATATATATATATATATATATATATATATATATATATATATATATATATATATATATATATATATATATATATGCAAACTGTGCATGTGCAAGAAAGAGTCTAGCAATATGGGAAATGGAAATATGAAAATAAAGTAAGTCAGCAAAATGAAACAAATGTGAAAGTATACACACATATAACATAAATAAACAAATAAATAAAAAGAAAATGGGGAAATGAAATCAGGCCGGCCGAATCAGCCCGGCCCAACTCCACCTCCCCCACCTCCTTCTCTCTGCTTCGGCCGAAGCCACACCCTCGCCCCCCTCCCTCGCTCGCTTCCACCAGGGCCGCAGCCGCCCTTGCCTCGCCGCTATAGCCCACCCCGCCGTCCCGGCCCGCCTCCGCACCAACACCGTCCGGGCCCACCTTCGCGCCCGCACCGTCCCGACCCGCCTCCGCCCAGGGACTTCCCCTTCCCCGCGGGATTCCATTTTGACGGTCACCGACGCCCCTCCGGCTGTCGCCCGCCGTCGGCAAGGCCGCTCCCCACCGGCATGGTTTTCCTCTGTTTCAGCCCCAGCAGGAAATCAATACTTCTTGTTTTAGCTCCTGCCCTCTGTCAGCCCAGGCACTGCGCCCACTTGGCTAACCGAGCGCTCATAACACTCAGTCCTCCCCAGGTCCTGAGTTCGATCCCGCAAGACTGTATCCTTTTTCCTTCTTTTATTTTTGATTTTTCCTACTCCATTTTAATTAAGAAAAATTTAGGAAAAATAGGAGATAGTCTGGGAAAGCTAATAAACTTTAATTAGGATATAAGTGAGATTATTTGAAGATTTAGAACTGGATTATTTCATATAGGATTAATTAATATAGTGTGAGCAACCATCTAAAAGGGCTGAATATTAATTAAAAGCAATAATGACTCTGGTTAAATGTCTCAGACCCAATAAAGTTTACCCTTAATTAGAATTAAAATACAAGCCCCAACATTTACCATGCCGCCATAAAATCTTAGTGATAAATTTTGCTAAATAGCAAATATTGAAATGTGACCCTGTAAAGCAAGCTTTGCTTGGATAAATAATTTTAAGTTAAAATCTAAAGCTAAGCCTAATAATAACCAAAGTATAGACAAAACAATAATGTGCCTTAACTTTAGGATTAGTTGAGCATGATTAAATGTAGCAAGGTAGGACCCGAACCAATGGAACCTAATTCAAAATAAGTTATGTCTAGTAATAACTAAGTGTACATAAAATGTCACACCGCAAAATGATGTCAACCCGGATTCTAAAATTAATTCGGTTAGCTAAAAATTGTATATATCACTTCTATATAGCATATGCCCTAAATATTAGCGCTCGACAAAAGAATGCTCCGCTAATCTTGCACACCGACTCATAGGTCTAACCTAATTCATGGAACTTCCTTGATAAGTACAAAAATAATAAAAGAGATTATTAATAAGAAATCAAGTCATCGTAATTCTACCACCGACCTTGCGTCAAATCACTCGAATCACCCATTAACTCATAATAAAACTAAATTGAGCTTATTCGGATTTATTTGGATCTTTTGAGTTATTTACTTTTATTTGGATTCAGACATTTATCGTGTAATTAGAAATTGGAAGTCGTGAAGATTCAATTGATCAACCGAGATCAAGATCGAGGTGAAGAAAGGACCAAAAGCTCAAGACCATCCAATGAGAAAGATTGGAGTGAGCTCAAGACCGCGGTAAACCGCGCAAGGCGAGTCAATACTATGATCATATTGAACCTACATTTTCTGCAAATTACTTTGGTTTAAATTATCAAAATTGCATGCTGTTATTTTATATGCGAACATACATTTAATTTCAGATTCTAGTTATATGCCCATTGTTAAACTTGATTAATATTACCCCTCCTTTGGAATATTTGAATATGTGAACCTTGTCACCCTAGTAAAAATTATAGTGATAACCTTTCAAAAATAAATCCGTAAATATACGCCATGCTTAGCACTGCTTAGATACTCAGGAGCGTTGAAATGCCCCAAGCATCATTATCATTTTTAATCATGAGAAAATGGTTTGGGAAATGATGGTGGTAATAACTGGTATATTTTGATATGATTATTTTATGCTCCCAAAATCCCCAACTTGTTTGAATATCTGGGCAGATGTTATGGGGGTTGGTATGTGGTGCAGAGGAAGCACAAAGTATGGAATGTGGTAGAACCGCACAGATACCACTAAGGACTGAATCTTGTCATGACCTCCTGCGTAAAACAGTACAACCACAAGTCTGTAAAGTACAACTTGGCTAAGTAAATTTATCGAAACCCCCGGACTCATCTCACCGGTAGTGGATAAGAGTGGATATGCAAGGGGAAGGGAAGGCCTAAAGGGACACCGAGTGAAGGGTGAAGTTTCCCAATCGTACTAGCGTTGTGGGGAGTGGAGCCCGAATAGCGCTAGTAACCGTGGTGAACATCCCGTGCAACGTATGGGACCCACCGCAAGTGGGAGCAACCCATAGGGTAAGATGACAAAAAGGACTAGATACTTTGAAAAGTCACTGTGATGGTCTGCTCAACCACATGACTAAGGAATCGTGTGAGGCAACGAGTTGATTGTCTCTTGTGGTGAAAGTGCACGAACTCTGCAGAGTCAAAACTATTCGAATAGTCATGCCCACGGTCAAGGGCGGACATGGGAACTTAACCGGATATAGTTCTATTTCAAAAACAACTTTGTTGGTGGAATTGGAAAAGTGGAGGGCAGAGGAAAGCCCTGATTTGTGTTGCCCTGGGTGTCGTCCCAATGATACGGTAAGCGGCTATAACCCTAAAAGATAGTATATGGTGTAGATGCCATGTAACGGTGGATGGAATTTGGATCGCTATTATTACTGTATTCTTTCACACATTATGATTTGCTAAAAACTGCTAGGTCTCAGGAATTTTTATGTATTATATTTTTAAATAATGATAATACTTCTCATGTAAAGAAATGCCAGGAAGAATAAATAGTCGTAAGAAAAGAAGATGGCTATTTGTGGTAAACATATAAAAATGTTGGTGGATTCATGTCGATCATAAAAAGGAAACGATAGTGTGGATTCTGGGAGAAATAAATTGGTGGAGCCTAAATGAATACATAGGCTAGATAGATGATTTAAATGATTCTTGGAGAATTAGGGAGTGCAAAGGTAATTGCGGGATTACAACACTGATAACTAATATAAATTCTTGGAAGATGTTGGCGATAATGGGATTAATACGATTCGATCAAATACTAGATGGATGAATTGATTTTTTGGGAATATTGGAGGAATGATAACAACTATTAGAGTATAATCTTGATCAATGATATTCTTGGTGGATGTATACTAGTGAATCGTAGACTTGATCACTGACATTCTTGGTGGACGCATACTAGTGAATCGTAGACTTGATCACTGATATTCTTGGTGGAGGTATACTAGTGAATTAGTTAGAGATAGGTAATGGAAAATAAGATTGGTTATTGGAAGAGCAAATTATGGTTTTGGGTCAATAACAAAAGGATTGAATTGTTAGCAAGTCCCGGTACGAATGATTTCGGTGGATTTAAAAGCAATTATGTTGGATAATCATTAGAATTTTGAAATGAAGAGTTGATGATTAGCAACCACAAGATTGGATTGTTAGGAATTTAGAATACACAAGAGGTTGGTAGATCTAAATTAAAGAAATTGGTAAATAGTGAACCTGAGATCGGATCCATGAATTGGAAGAAAATTTTAGATTCATATGGGAGTTAGTAACCCCGGTGTGAGTAATAGAATGTTTAGACAATGCAATGGGAATTGTTTGATCGGTGGTTTAAGTAAATGATGACACTCGTTGTTTGGAGTCTTAGACAACAATTAATAAAGAAAGTGTATCTTCGATGGATTGAATCAATTATGGCAATCGCTGTGTTTTGTTTTAGGCAGTAACAACAACACTATGATTAAATAATAAAGCTACTAAAAGCAATTTATGGCAAATAAAATAACCCGAGCCTCTCCTTTGATAAGCCATGCATACTATTATTTGCATTCTGTATGTTGGCTCGCGGAGCACGGTGGTTTGTGCTCACACTCGCTCTTACAACAAATCCAGAATCAGAAATCAGATCACTTCACCTCAACAACACTATTGGTCATGATAGCAGAGAAGATGAAGATGTCAAGGGCTAAGTTGCGAACCTCCAGTTGGCTGCCTGTGGGCATGTCCTGAAGGTCTCACCCGTGTGCTTCGTTCTTCCGCTGCTGCAATTTAATGATTTCGGCCTAATCGGCCCGTGAGTAAGTTTACTATTATATTTATGCTTCCGCATGATATGTATTCTGATGTTCATTTCTGAATTTGTGAGCACTATCTACTGATCCAGGGAATAGTGCGGTGGAATCATAGAGGATTCCGGATTGTAGAATCTGGGTCCCTATAATAACTAGCTTTAAGAAGAAGAAAACTGAAAAAAGGATTTAAGCAACATCATCTACTTTATGTGGGGGAAAGACAGTCGTGTGGCAAAGGACGACTGTCAATGTGATCATAGGCGAGGCCTCGACTTCAAGAGGGTATGGTAATTCACTTGTTGTCGTTTCAGCATGTCAATCCACTGATTGTTGGGTTGATACTGGTGCTAATATTCACGTATGTTCTGATATTTCCTTATTTCTTCTTACTAAGCAGCAGGGGCTTCCTCTATCCTAATGGGAAACATGTCGCATGCTTCTATTCTTGGTGTTGGCACGGTGAATCTGAAGCTTACTTCAGAAAAGATTGTCCACTTGAAGAACGTGCAGCATACTTCTACAATAAACAAGAACTCATTAGTGGTTCTCTCCTATGTAGGGATGGTTATAAGCTAGTCTTTGAGTCAAATAAAATTATAGTGTCTAAGTTCGGAAACTTTGTTGGTAAAGGCTATGAGAGTGGAGGCTTGTTCCGCTTAAGTACTTTAGAGTCTTGTTATAATCTGAATGTTGCAACTGGTTTAAATAAATATGAGGCAAATATTTGGCATTTCTGTTTCTATCATATTGATTTTGATACTATTGCTAGAATGTCCAGATTAGATTTAATTTCAAAATATGAAATTGTCAAAGGATCAAAGTGTCAATCATGTGTGCAAGCAAAGCAGCCTCGAAACCCTTTGAGGGGTTAGAGGATGAAAAGAACTTGGCACCATTAGACCTTATTCATTCAGATTTGTGTGAAATAAATTGATTGTTGATAAAAGGAGGCAAAAGATATTTTTTAACTTTTATTAATAATTCAACATGCTACTACTATGTTTATTTGCTAAAAAGTAATGATGAAACTTTAAACTACTTTAAGACTTATAAGGTCGAGGTTGAGAACCAACTAGAAAAGAAAATAAAAAGATTGAGGTCTGATCGTGGAGGAGAATACATCTCTTATAAATTCTCTCAAATTTGTTCTGAGCATGGAATAGTCCATAAATTTACACCACCATATTCACTCCAATCAAATGGGTTACTGGGAGAAAAAATCTGACACTAACAGACTTGGTTAATGCCAAGTTAGAGAGTGTCGGTATGCCTAAGACATGGTGAGAAAGCTATATTGACAGCAACTTTCATCCTACACAGAGTAGTCACAAAAAAGAGTGAGATTACTCCATAAGAGGGATGGAAGGTGAGAAAACATAATGTCAATTTTCTACGAACTTGAGGCTGTTTGGCAAAAGTCAATATACCATTGCAAAAAAAAGAGAAATCTTGCAATCAACTTAGCAAAGATCTCAGGACTTTAGAACCCAAATCTCAAGCCACCTTTTGAAGGAAATCAAGAATCACCAAGGAGCTCTATCTCCAAACCCTAAATTCCTGAGAACAGAGGAAATCTTGCGAAGGACTGAGAAAGCATAGAAGTCAATGATTGTTCCATTTGCTCTTGGGAATAGAATGACCAAATGGCCTTGAGTATGTTCCCATTACAGAGCAAAAGATCAAAGGCTACTTTCTCAAGAACTCAACTCAAAGACACAAGAACACAGAGAGCAACAGGAGGAACTCAAAAACATTCAAGAACCCAAATCATCTCAATCGCAGCATTTCTCATATTGATTAGGAGAGATGAATGATTACATGAGGTGTTCTACACCCAACACTACATCCCCACACGCAGTTGGGAAGAAAAATCACTCCTCTCAATACATGCTTGAGATGAACACATGAACACACACACACAGAGAAGTCACAGACTGCTCTCTAGCTTACACATATGAGCTCTCTACAGGAATGAATGCCTCTCCAGGATACATACACCTCCTTTTATCTCCAACCTCACACACCAAAGGAGACAATCAAGAAGTATCATACCCTCTCCACTCCATGCCTCTCACACAATTGAGGCAATAAGACAACAACCAGATTTTGGAGGGAAATCCATCCACTCCACTCATTTTCTTGAGTCAATTTACCAAATTGCCCTCAAGCACCTTCCCGGAAGCTTCCGCATCCGGTACCTTGACCGTCTGGACCTCGACTCCTCCCTGAGTCTAGTCCCGGTCCGCTCCGCTGCACACGACCGCACCCGGCATCCTGACCGTCTGGACCTCCGACTCCTCCTTGAGCCTAGTCCCGATCCACTCGCCACTGCCCGTCGTGTCCACCCGACACCGACCGAGACCTCCGACTCCACCTGGGTCTAAGTCCTGGTCTGTTCCGTCACGCACAACCGCAACCGACCTCCAAACCATCTGGACCTCCGACTCCTCCTTGAGCCTAGTCCTGGTTCACTCGTCGTTGCCCGTCGTGTCTGTCACCGGTAGCTCCAGCTCCGGTTCCTCATCTCCTGACTCGCAACCACCTCACCAGCCTCGATCATCTTTGGCATCACCGACCGTCTGGACCTCAACACCTCCTGTGCCTAGTCCCGGTCCTCCTCGCCTCACCATGACCTAGCTCCGAAGTCCTGCAGTCACACAGACAAGCAAACCGTCACATACCACCGCACGAAACAGCATATCAACAATAGCATAAATGAAAGGTACTCAACCCTAGAAAGCCCAAAACAAACTCAAACTCACTAAACCAACCGTCAATTACTCATCACAAATATGGGGATACCTCCACATGGTCTCTCAATCTCCCCCTTGATGAGTATATTGACAAACACAGAAAAAGCGCAAGATTGAGTTTGTTTGACAGTCATACATGGTCCAAGAGAAAGAGAATGATGCTAATGACCATATTGACAAAATGAGCAAAAGAAGGGCAAGTTTTCCCTCAAAAGCTCCCAAAATGTGGCTTTTTATCCAATATTCTCCCCCTTTTGGCAATAGAGTCATCAATATGCAAAAGAGAGAATATAGCATGGTGTGGCTGAATTTTATTCAATGCTAAGCAATTAGAGCTATGAAGATTATCCAAAATGACCATTAAGTATACACCAAGCCATAACTCATATGAACGCTATCAAGATCATGACAAAATATGCATAATCAAGCCAAGCCACATAAGTACCAATCTGAATTTTAGATGAATTTCTTAGCATGTCAAGCCATTCAGGATTATAGTCTAGCAAAAGGTATCCAAAGATGATGCAAGCCATGTCAATAGTCTAAGTGGAACCAAGAAGCTAGTATTGAGTCAATTTAGAGTGTTACAAGTTCAAGAATGACTCATTCGTTCAAGTATTTTAATCTTTTTGTAATGAAGCAATTTTAGCACAATAGACATATTTTTCTTTGAAACCAATAGTCGTTTCCAACCAAAATTTTAGTCATGTGTTAGATCTCAAGCCTTATGTGACCACTCCAAGCAACAAGCTTAAGGAGATGATATTGGTCATCCAAAACTCCCTCTGAGTTCATGCCTAGTGCAATTGTAAGCAGTCTCATGAGAAAGAATTGGTGAGATCAGTTCTTTCGCACATAAAAGATATATTTTTGCTTTTTAAACAGTTGTGCTAACTTATGCTTCATCAAGAAACTAGCATAGCTCAATCTAACGCTCAATTGAAGATTCAAAGTTCAACTTAGCCTATTTGACATGGCATGAATCATAAAAAGATAACTAAAGACAGACTAATCTCAAGAACTAACATGACATGTCTTAATTCAAGTTGTGCAATTTTAATTAACTTATCAATGGCAAAGGCTTGACGACACATATAAAGTTATGATAAATCTAGCAAGTAAGCATTGATCATGGCAAGATGTAAAGCATTGTAAACATGTCATATGAGGATAATAGTCAAGGCTCCATATAGTTATATTACAATGCAGAATGCTGAAAATGAAATGCAGACAATCCAGCTCCCCCTCAACATGTGATGCACTTTTGGTTCAAGTTGAGTTATGTCAATATTAAGCACCAGAAGCTCCCAAATGAACTCCCCCTGAACCAAAACTAGAAACTGAGAAGCTGGGAAAGAAATCTGAAAAGGCAGTCCTTAAAGCATAGACAAGATATAGAGGATACTATGGCTTAGACTGACTCTCATCTACCCCATATGACACTAGGACTATCAACTGCCCATCTGACTCACTAAGGAGCAAACACATTCCCTGTCTACCCAAGGGTGGCCCAACCCTTGCTAGAACCTATAAGAAGTGAGTGAGCTCAACCTAATGAGAAGAGAGACAGCTAATAAGCAGCATCCTAGGTCACAAGATGAGAGGAAGAAGTCTAAGCAACTAGACAAGAGAACCACTCTAGTCTATGCTAGAAAGACTAACCCGAATGCACCCCGATACAATGCAACAAAATGAGAACATGAGCATAATATACAAGATAAAGCAGTAAAGCACAAACCACCCCAAGCTCTCCTCACAAGGCTGAAAACCTAGAGCTATCCAAAGGCTTGGTAAAAATATCAGCCAACTGGTAGTCACTCTCCACAAACTGGAGCACTATATCACCCTTCTCCACATGGTCTCTAAGGAAGTGATATCTAATATCAATGTGCTTGGTCCGAGAGTGCTGCACTGGGTTCTTAGCAATGTTAATAGCAGAAGTGTTATCACACAAGAGTGGAACACTGTCTATAACTAACCCAAAGTCCCGCAGGGTCGAAGCCATCCAAAGTACCTGGCTGCAGCAGCTGGCTGCAGCAACGTACTCGGCCTCTGCAGTGGACTGTGCAACACCGGACTGCTTCCTAGAAGACCAAGAGACAAGAGAAGTGCCAATGAATTGGCAGGTGCCAGAAGTGATCTTCTTATCTATCGTACAGCCAGCAAAGTCTGCGTCCGAGTAGGCTCTAAGGAAAAGACAGGAAGAGCAAGAGTACTAGATACCATAGTCAATGGTAGCTCGAAGGTACCGAAGAATGCGCTTCACCGCCTGGTGGTGAGATACGCGAGGAGAAGCCTAAAACCGAGCACAAAGACACACAGAGAAATGTATGTCTGGTCTCGAGGCAGTGAGGTACAAGAGGGAGCCAATCATGCTTTTGTACTCTTTTTGATCAACTGGCTCGCCATCCTCATCTGGGTCAAGTGAAGCTGTGGATGCCATAGAAGTCGACACTGGCTTCCCATCACTCATGTCAAAGCGTCTCAGGAGGTCACGAGTGTACTTGCCCTGATGCAAGAAAGTACCCTCCCGAGTCTGCTTGATCTGGAAGCCAAGGAAGAAGGTCAACTAACCCATCATGCTCATCTCAAACTCGGTGCTCATGACATCCGAGAACTGTGAAACAAGAGCATGAGAAGAGCCGCCAAAGATGATGTCATCCACATAAATCTGGACGAGCAGAAGGTCAGTGTCATGCCTACGAATGAACAAGGTCTTATCTACCTTACCCATCTCAAAACCATGACTCAACAAATAGAACTTAAGCCTCTCATACCAAGCTCTAGGAGCTTGCTTAAGTCCATACAATGCTTTGGAAAGCTTGTAGACATGGTTTGGGTATTTGGGGTTCTCAAAACCTAGAGGATGTCTCACATAGACTTCTTCCTCAATAAACCCATTGAGGAAGACACTCTTGACATCCAACTGGTAAAGCTTGAAACCCTTAGAAGCTGCGAAAGCAAGTAGAATTCTAATGACCTCAAGTCTAGCTACAGGGGCAAAGGTCTCCTCAAAATCTAGACCCTTAACCTGGGAGAAGCTCTGAGCTACCAGTCTAGCCTTGTTTCGAATGACTACCCCATCCTCACTCTGCTTGTTTTTGAACACCCACTTGGTACCAATGACATTGTGACCTCTAGGGGGCTCAATAAGCGACCAGACCTTGTTTCTCTCGAAGTTCTCTAACTCCTCATGCATGGCATTGACCCAAGACTCATCAGAAAGAGCATGACTAACATTCTTGGGCTCAAAGGTGGAAACAAAGGCAGGATGGAGATAGAAATGTGACATGCCAGACTTTGAGCGAGTAACTCGCTCAAAAAGGTCTCCAATCGTCTGCTCAGAAAGATGATATTTTTGGATGTTTCGGGGAGGTCCTGGATGAGATGAAGAAGTGGCCTCTACCTCATGAGCTGATGAGGTAGAAATAGAGCCACTAGCTCCAGAAGAAGCATGAGGCATGGGCTGATCTTCCCGAGGTGCAATGGTGGAAGCTGTCACCTCAAGGGGAGGAGGAACTAGATAGGTAGGCAACCCCCATCTCCATCCTCCTCATCATCCACAAAGATGGTCTCGGACTGCTCTAAACAACCTGAGATATCGGGCCTAGTGCCCGGACTGGCCTCATCGAAGGTCACCTCACAGGTGTCTACCATTTTACTAGACTCGCAATTCCAGACCCTATAAGCTCGCGAAGAAGTCGAGTAGTCTAGAAAGATCCCATCACAAGAGCGTGACTTGAACTTATCTAGGTTCCCAGACTTCAGAATAAAGCACTTGCATCCAAACACACGAAAATGCGAGACGCTAGGCTTTCTCCCATATCTCAACTCATAAGAGATGCGATACAAGTGCGCCCTGAGAAAAACTCTGATTGAAACATGGCACGCGGTGGCTATCGCCTCAGCCCAAAACTTCCTCGGTGCAGAGTACTCATGAAGCATCGTCCTGGCCATCTCGACCAAGGTACGGTTCTTCCTCTCTACAACGCCATTCTGCTGAGGGACGTATGGAGAAGAAAACTGGTGCTCTACACCTGTCTCACCGCAAAACCTCTCAAAGTAAGAATTCTTGAACTCCGTGCCATTGTCACTGCCGATCGCCCGTAAGGCACCCGGGAGCTCAACAGAAAGCCTACTAAACAAACCCCGAAAATGGGTATATGTCTCATCCTTCGAGGCTAAGAAAAACACCCAAGAGTACCTCGAGAAGTCATCGACCACAATAAGAACATACCACTTCCCTCCTTCTGACTGCACTCGAATTGGTCCAACTGTGTCCATATGGAGCAGCTGTCCTGGTGCATCGGTCATAGTCACTGTGACCGGAGGATGAGAAGCAGCAACCATCCTGCCATGCCGGCATGGAGCGCAAACAAGATCTTTGACCATCTTGAGTTTAGGCAGACCACGAATGAGGTCGTGGCCGCTAACTTGAGTCAAATGGTCAAATCCAATATGACCAAGTCTCCTATGCCAGAAAGTAAGGCCACGGGACTCAAGCAACTAAACAACTGAGAAGATCACCAGAAGACTCAACAAAATCAGCACGAAAGATCCTCCCATATCGAGAAATCCCGCAAACCAGACTACCCGAAACTCACCTCGAAACTGTCATCTGCAAGCTGAGAAGCTGAAAGCAAATTATACTGCAGCTTACTTACTAAGGCAACATCTTTTAAAATAAATGAATCATTAACGCGCACAGTACCTTTAGCGATGACGCGCCCAGACGAAGCGTCTCCAAAGGTGATAGTCTCATCACCTGGAGTTCGGGCTAGGGGAGAGAACCAACGAGAATCTCCGGTCATATGGCGAGAACAACCGGAGTCCACGAGCTAAACCTCTCCCTTCCCTGCCCGGCGAACCCGAGTCAAACAAAGAGAGATGGCTCAGTACTGGGATAAATCAAAAGTGATTTTGGCACCCAATACTGAGTCACACGACGAGCAGAAGTAGTCACACACGACTGGCCTCTAACTACCCTACGCTCTCTGTCGCTCAAAGAGTCAGAAGGTCTACGAGCAGACCTGAATCTGTTGTTGGATCCGACTGCTATGGCAGAGCGAGTCGGAGTACCAACATGCTGATCACGCCGCAGGTAGCCATCTCGACGGGGGAAACAAGATCTACCCTCAGAACGGCGGAAGTCACGACCAGAGGCATATCGAGGACGAAAACCAGAAAGTCAGAAAAACCAAGTCCTCGATGCTGCCCAAACCCATCAACAGGAGTAACTCTAGACCTCGTGTTGGTCTTAGGTGCACTCAAGGTCTGGGGCTGACCCTGAATACGCCTAAGTGCCTCAACACGGTCTCTATACGCGATCTTGTCGCGCCTGAAGCATCTCTCGATCAAATGTCCATCCTTCTGACAGAAAGTACAATGATACTTTACCTTCTGAGAGGTAGAAGTAGCATGATGAGGCTTCGCCTTCTGAGAGGTTGAAGCAACAGGTGGAACCACCTTACTGTCAGAAATCCCTTGGACAAAGCTCATTAATTTGAATTGAACTTTCTTAGTTTTGTGCTCGACCTCGGTCACATCTGCTGCTATGGGTCTAAAAACAGCAGGTGGATGCTTCCTAACATCCTCAGAAAAATCATATCCTAGACCTTGGATGAATTTGCAAATCTTGGATTGGTCTAGAATAAGATTTAGCTTCTTCTTGCCTCCTACAAATCTCTCGAGAGTATTCATAAAATACTGACACTCCCGAAAGAGAGAGGTGCAAGAAGAGCAGGGGGAAGAAGAGACAGCAGAAGGTAAGGGAGTAGAAGAAGAACCAACAGCAGAGGAACGAATGGCATGTGCACGCACAGCCGCCTCAGAAGGGACAGTCTTACTGCTAGCCATTTGGTTCACGTCGCTAGGCGTCTCTACCAAACCCTCATGCTTCTTCCCAACACCAGCACACACATTACAAGCAGATGGTGGCTTCTCTAGAAGGTCCTTAATTAGCTTCACACATTTTTCATCCAATGCAATCAAATCAGATTTTAGTTTTTCACAGTATTGCATGGTGAGCTAACAGGGTCCTTAAAAGCATATTGAGCCAATTTGTTACTGTGATCAATTAATTCTTGAAACTGCTTAGAGACAGATTCAAGCTCAGCAGTCAATTTGGGGCAGTTCACACATGAAGCAATAGGCTCTAGCAGAAAAGCTTGTAACTCAGCAATTTTATGATCTGCCTTCTTTAGGTTCATTTTTAGATTAATGCAACTTTCACAAGATTCAGGCAGATCGAGAAGCATGGTATAAAGACCTCTAAATGCATTGTCCTTATCCTCACATGAGGTGCAAAATGTAGTCTCAACAACAGTAGATGAAAGAGTAACAGTCCTACTCATCTCTAGTTCAGCTAAAAGACTAATATTCTCCACCTTAAGCATATGAAGCTCAGAAGACAGACTATCATGAGAGGTCCTTAATTTCTCCATGTCACCAAGCAAAGCAGAGCATACATCGTAGTCGTCACGGGAGGGAGCAGATATAAGTGAAGTAAACTCCCGTGATAATCTATCTACTTACTTCTCCAACTCGCTACACCTAGCTCTAGATCTAGCATGAAATCTACCTAGCTTAAGAAAAGCATCATTAAGCTGGTCATAGGAGGGGTATACCTCGTTGGAGTCAGAGTAGAGCTCGCTGTCGCTGATGTTGCCCTCAAGGGCCATGAAGCACATGCCGCTTGATGAACCATGTGGAGATGACCACATGTGCGTGATGAGTAATTGACATTAGTTTAGGTCAGTCGAGTTTGGTTTGAGTGGTTCGGAGTCGAGTTGTTGCGTGGCGCAATCGGGCTCGGTCGGACTTTGGTCAAACCTGGTCATTTGGGCTTAGGATGCATATTCTAATGTTTTGACAGGTTTGGACTTCGGCAATGGTAAGTGATGTTGTCTACGCTTTCATGTGTCGAGCGGTGCTATGTGACGTGTTTTCTTGTCTATGTGACTGCAGGACTTCGGAGCTAGGTCATGGTGACGCGTGGAAGGACCGGGACTAGACACAGGAGGTGTTGAGGTCCAGACGGTCGGGTACGCTGAGGATGATCGAGGCTGGTGAGGTGGTTGCGAGTCGGGAGACGAGGAACCAGAGCTGGAGCTACCGGTGGTGGACACGATGGGCAACGGCAAGGACTCGAGGACGTCGAGGCGGAGTCGTAGTGAGACACGAGGTGACCGGACTAGACGCAGGTGGCGTTGAGGTCAGAACGGTCGGATGTGTCGAAGACGGCGGAGATTCGATGTGGTTGCGAGTCGTGGGCGACAAGGAGCGCGGAAGCTTCCCGGAAGGTGCAGGAGGGGCGAAACGGGAATTTCGCAAGGCTGCACAAGCGGGAGCGGGCTCCGTTGGACGTAGCGGGCGTAACGGGGCGGAGACCCGTTAGCCAAGCGCTATAAAAGGAGAGGAGGGGCTGCATGCCCTCCTTGAGCACTTGAGGTGGAATTAGGGTTTGCTAGAGTCAAAAGAGTCTTTAGTGGTTGCTTTAGGCTTTAGGCTTTAGTTGTTGAGAGTGGGTGGAGAAGGCAGAGGGTTGTTCTGTCCTCCATCGATGTGTTCCTGAGTGCTCCCTCCCTCATGTGTTCTTGAGTTGTGTTCTTGAGTAGAGAGAGAGAGGATGGTTTGAGTTGAGAGCTTGTAATCTTTCCTTTTGTATCAAGTCGGGGTATCGGGACTCCTCTGTGTTCATTGTGATCCAAGAAATGAAAATCTGAAGTTTTTATTCCCGTGCTCTCTGTTCTTCCTTCGATGCTCTTTTGGTGGATTTCTTGAGATTTTGATTTTCGAGTTCTTGCTTGCTGTGGAGGTGTAAAATGGGTTGCTCCATGATGGGATAGTGCTTCAAGATCATTTGATCAATTAAAATCCCAGAGACAAGGTTTTAATCTCAGTTTTGCCTTTTTGACCTCCCCTGTTCAAGCTTTGCATTTCTAGGGTTTTGGTGCTCTCAGTGTTCCCCTCGTTGAATGGCTTGAAATTTGGCATGGAGGATCTAGAGGCTATCTTATAGCTATCCTCAAAATTTCATAGCCAAAGGATCAACCGATTGGGAGAAATTTGATTTTTGGCTCGGGTCGTGCAAGAATTCAGATTTTTACCCAAATCTGAAATTCTTGATTCTTGGAGTGGATTTCTTGTTATTGTCTTTTGGCTTAGTCTTCTGGGAGTGTTCCCTAGCTATCCTCAAAGTTTCCCAAGCCAAGAATCCAAGAATCGGTGCGAATCTCTCAATTTTCTGAAATTCCTGTTTGCTGTTTTTCTCGAGAGGTACTACCGCTCGGGGAGCGGTACTACCGCTCAAAGGTACTACCGCTCTGACCAGCGGTACTACCGCTCAGCGGTACTACCGCTTGACCAAGCGGTACTACCGCTTGAGGCCAGTTTTGCGCTGAATTTGCTTTTCTTGATTGCTTCCTTCTGGGTCTAGTTTTTCAGTGTCTCTGTGATTTCCAGTGAGGGCTTATTTTCTCCTTCATAGCTCTCATAGCTACTGGAGAAGAAGATATTTGTTGGGGGCGATTTTAAAGATCGACATTCACCCCCCTCTGTCGCCATTTCGGTCCAACAATTGGTATCAGAGCCGGTTAGCTCTAATTCATAGATCTTAACCGGTCTCAAGAGCCATGGCGACGGACAAGTACTCGACCAAGCCGCCCGTTTTCGATGGCATCGATTACCCCTTCTGGAAGAGCCGAATGGAGACATACATCCAGGCTCAGGGGTACGCTATCTGGCGCAAGGTCAAGGTCCGGTTTGTTGTTCCTGCCGATGAGAACATCAATGCTGGGAATATGCATGATGTTGAGGCAAACGCTAAGGCAAGGAACATCATTATCCAGGGCCTGAGTCGTAGCGAGTTCGATCGTATCTCCCACCTGTCGTCCGCCTACGATATCTGGGTGACCCTCGACGCATACCATGAGGGCACCACCCAGATCAAGACGGTTCGACAGGACCAGTTCAAGCGCGAATACAACAAATTCGAGATGCTTGCTGGTGAGTCCCTAGATGAGTGTTTCGCTCGTTTCCACAAGATCTTGAGCAACCTCCGAGCGGTCGGTCTCACATACCCCGACTCGGACAACGCTCGTCAGATGCTTGCGGCACTCGATCTGCGTGTGTGGGAGATGAAAGTGACCACCATCAAAGACACGACAGACCTCTCGACCTTGACTCTTGACGCGCTGTACTCGCGCCTCAAGACTCACGAGATTGACGTTGTCTCTCGTAGGTCGAAGTCACAGTCGATGGCTTTGGTCACCGATCCCAGCTCGGCTTCTGGTCCCTCTTCTGATTCTTCTTGCGGTTTCTCCCTTGCTGCTCTCTGTGACATAACTGATGATCAGTTAGAGCAGCTTACGGATGATCAGCTGGCCCTCCTTGCTCGAAGATTCTCCCATGCTTACAAGGGGAGGAGGGACAGAAAGAGAGGAGGACCCGTGATTTGCTTTGAGTGTGGTGGCCCCAACCACATTCGGGCAAACTGCCCCAAGCTGGAGAAGGGCAAGAACGACTACGGCGGTTCGGGCAAGATCGACTACACCGACAAGAACCGCAACAAGAAGCCTCCAGCTCAGACGCCGGGAAAGAAGAAGTTCCGCGACTTCGGGAAGGCCAAGAAGCTGTTTCACCGCGTCCTCACCGCCTTCGACGACCTCGACCTCAGCGAGGTGGAGGGATGGAGCGACGACGACGGGACGGGTGACCAAGATCCCAAGAGCGGCGACGACTTCTCCGGCATGTGCTTCATGGCCCTCGAGGGCGAACTCAGCGACAGCGAGCTGTACTCCGACTCGGACGAGGTATGTCCCTCCTATGACCAACTTAATGAAGCTTTCCTTAAGCTAGGAGGATTTCATGCTAGATCTAGAGCTAGATGTAGTGAGTTGGAGAAGGAAGTAGATAGACTGTCACGGGAGCTTACTTCACTTACATCTTCTCCCTCCCGTGACGACTGTGATACATGCTCTGCTTTGCTGGTTGATATGGAGAAATTAAGGACCTCGCATGATAGTGTGTCCTCTGAGCTTGATATTGTTAAGGTGGAGAATGTTAGTCTGCTTGCTGAGTTAGAGTTGAGTAGGATGGCTGTTACCCTACTTACTACTGATGAGACTACTTCTTCCACCTCATGTGAGGATAAGGACATTGCTGCTAGAGGACCTTATGCCATGCTCCTTGATCTGCCCGATTCTTGTAAAAATTGCACTAACTTGAAGATGAACTTAAAACGGGCAGATCATAAAATTGCTGAACTGCAAGCTTCTTTACTTGAGCCGATTGATTCGTGCTTGAACTGTCCTAAGTTAACTGTTGAACTTGAAGCTGTCTCCAAACAGTTTCAAGAAATGATTGATCATGATAGGAAGTTGGCTCAGTTTGCTTCTAAGGACCCTGTTAGCTCACCATGCATTAATTGTAACAAACTAAAATCTGACTTGATTGCATTGGATGAGAAATGTGTGAAGCTAACTAAGGACTTACTAGAGAAGCAACCATCAGCTTGTATTGTTTGTGCTGAGAAGGGGGAGAAGCCCCAGGGTAAGGTGGAGACGTCTAGGAACGTAAACCAACTGGCTAGTAGTAGGATTGTTCCTCCAGGGTCGGCTGTGCGTGCACAAGCCATTCTTTCCTCTACTGTTGGTTCTCCTTCTGCTCCCTTACCTTCTGCTGTCTCTTCTTCCCCCTGCTCCTCTTGCACCTCTCTCTTTCGGGAGTGTCAGTATCTTATGAACACTCTCGAGAGGTTTGTAGGTGGCAAGAAGAAGCTCAATCTTATTCTAGACCAATCCAAGATTTGCAAGTTCAATCAAGGTCTAGGGTATGATTTCTATGAGGATATGAGGAAGCATCCTTCTGCTATTCTCCGTCCTATCTTAGGAGGTGTGATCGAGGTCGAGCCCAGATCTGATGAGGTCAAATTCAAATCAGCGGGCTTTGTCCAAGGGATCTCTGACAGCAAGGTGATTTCACCTGTTGCTTCGGCCTCTCAGAAGGCGAAGCCTCTTCGTGCTACTTCCACCTCTCAGAAGGTGAAGTACCACTGCACCTTCTGTCAGAAGGATGGGCACTCGATCGAGAGATGCTTCAGGCGCGCCAAGATTGCGCGTAGAGACCGTGCTGAGGCACCTAGGCGTATTCAGGGTCAGCCCCAGATCCTGAGTGTACCCAGGACCAGCACGAGGTCTAAGTTTGCTCCTGTTACGGAGTTTAGGCAGCATAGAGGACTTGGTTTTTCCGAGTTTTCTGTTTTTCGTCCTCATGCTGCCTCTGGTCGTGACTACCGCCGTCCTGAGGGTAGATCTCGTTTTCCCCGTCGAGATAGCTATCCGCGGCGTGATCAGCATGTTGCCGGTGTTCCGACTCGCTCTCCCGTAGCAGTCGGACCCCGCAACAGCTCCAGGTCTGCTCACAGACCTTCTGCTTCTTTGAGTCACAGAGAGCGTAGGGTAGATAGAGGTCAGTCGTGCTTGACGACTTCATCTGCTCGACGTGTTGTTCAGTATTGGGTGCCAAAATCACTCTTGATTTACCCCAGTTCTGATACTTTACTCTCTGTTTGACTCAGGTTCGCCGGGCAGGGAAGGGAAAGGTTTGGCTCGTAGACTCCGGGTGTTCACGACACATGACCGGAGATTCCCGTTGGTTTTCTTCCCTTGCCCGTGCTCCAGGTGATGAGACGATCACCTTCGGAGATGCTTCATCTGGGCGCGTCATCGCCAAAGGTACTGTGCGCATTAATGATTCTTTCATTTTGAAAGATGTTGCCTTCGTTAGTAAGCTGCAGTACAATTTGCTTTCAGTCTCTCAGCTTACCGATGACGGTTTCGAGGTAAGCTTTAAGAAAAACAATTGCAAAATTCTTGATTCTTCGGGTAGTCTGGTTTGCGGGATTTCTCGTTATGGGAGGATCTTTCGTGCTGATTTTTCTGAGGCTTCAGGCGATCCTCTCAGGTGTTTAGTTGCTTCTGAGTCCCGCGACCTTTCTTTCTGGCATAGGAGACTTGGTCATATCGGATTTGATCATTTGACCCGAGTTAGCGGCCACGATCTCATTCGTGGTCTGCCGAAACTCAAGATGGTCAAAGACCTTGTTTGCTCTCCATGCCGGCACGACAAGATGGTTGCCGCTTCTCACCCTCCGGTCACAGTTACTATGACCGATGCACCGGGACAGCTGCTCCACATGGATACAGTGGGACCAGCTCGAGTGCAGTCAGCAGGAGGGAAGTGGTATGTTCTTGTCGTGGTCGATGACTTCTCGAGGTATTCTTGGGTGTTTTTCTTAGCCTCGAAGGATGAGACGTTTTCGCATTTCCGAGGTCTTTTCAGTAGGCTTTCTGTAGAGCTCCCAGGTGCCTTACGAGCGATCCGCAGTGACAATGGCACGGAGTTCAAGAATTCCTACTTTGAGAGTTTCTGTGGTGAGACAGGTGTAGAGCACCAGTTCTCTTCTCCATACGTCCCTCAGCAGAATGGCGTTGTGGAGAGGAAGAACTGTACCTTGGTCGAGATGGCCAGGACGATGCTTGATGAGTACTCTACACCGCGGAAGTTTTGGGCTGAGGCTATAGCCACCGCGTGCCATGTCTCAAATCGAGTATTTCTTAGGGCACACTTGCACCACACTTCTTATGAGTTGAGATACGGGCGAAAGCCCAGCGTCTCTCATTTTCGTGTGTTTGGTTGCAAGTGCTTTATTCTGAAGTCCGGGAACCTAGATAAGTTCGAATCACGTTCTTGTGATGGGATCTTTCTAGGTTACTCGCCTTCTTCGCGGGCTTATAGGGTCTGGAACTGTGAGTCTAGTAAAATGGTAGAGACCTGTGAGGTGACCTTTGACGAGGCCAGTCCTGGGACTAGGCCCGATATCTCAGGTTCTTTAGAGCAGTCCGAGACCATCTTTGTGGATGATGAGGATGATGGAGACGACGGTTGTCTACCTGATCCTGTCCCTCATCCACCCCTTGAGGTGCCGTCTTCCACCGCACCTTGAGGTGATCAGCCCATGCCTTCTGCTTCTTCTGGAGCTGGTGGCTCTGTTCCTACCTCGTCAGCTCACGAGATAGAGGCCACTTCTTCATCTCATCCTGGACCTCCTAGACATATCCAGAAAGCTCATCCTTCAGAGCAGATCATTGGAGATCTTTTCGAGCGTGTTACCCGCTCAAAATCTGGCTTATCTCAATTCTGTCTCCATTCTGCTTTCATTGCCTCCTTTGAGCCCAAAGATGTCTCTCATGCTTTATCTGATGAGTCTTGGGTCAATGCCATGCATGAGGAGCTAGAAAATTTCGAGAGGAACAAGGTCTGGTCGCTTGTCGAGCCCCCGCGAGGTCACAATATTATTGGGACTAAGTGGGTGTTCAAGAACAAGCAGAGCGAGGATGGAGTGGTTATTCGAAACAAGGCTAGACTGGTTGCTCAGGGGTTCTCCCAGGTTGAAGGTCTAGATTTCGAGTAGACCTTTGCCCCTGTAGCTAGACTTGAAGCCATTAGAATCCTGCTTGCCTTTGCAGCTTCTAAGGGTTTCAAGCTTTACCAGATGGACGTCAAGAGTGCCTTTCTCAATGGCCTTATTGAGGAAGAGGTCTACGTCCGACAGCCTCCTGGTTTCGAAAACCCCAAATACCCAAACCATGTCTTCAAGCTTTCCAAAGCGTTGTATGGACTTAAGCAGGCCCCCAGGGCTTGGTATGAGAGGCTTAAGTCCTACTTGTTGAGTCATGAGTTTGAAATGGGTAAAGTTGATAAGACCTTGTTCATCCGCCGGCTTGGCGCTGACCTTCTGCTCGTCCAGATCTATGTCGATGACATTATCTTTGGCGGCTCTTCCCATACTCTGGTTTCCCAGTTCTCGGATGTCATGAGCACCGAGTTTGAAATGAGTATGATGGGTGAGTTGACCTTCTTCCTTGGCTTCCAAATTAAGCAGACTCGGGAGGGTACATTTCTTCATCAAGGAAAGTACACTCGTGACCTCCTGAAGCGCTTCGATATGAGTGATGGGAAGCCGGTGTCAACTCCGATGGCTTCGACAGCCTATCTTGACCCAGATGAGGATGGCGAGCCAGTTGATCAGAAAGTGTTCAGAAGTATGATCGGCTCCCTTCTTTACCTCACTGCCTCGAGACCAGACATACACTTCTCTGTGTGTCTGTGTGCTCGTTTTCAGGCCTCTCCTCGCGTATCTCACCGCCAGGCGGTGAAGCGCATCTTTCGATACCTTCGAGCTACCATTGACTATGGTATCTGGTACTCTTCCTCATCCTGTCTTTCCCTGAGAGCCTTTTCGGATGCAGACTTCGCTGGCTGTAGGATAGATAGGAAGAGCACTTCCGGCACCTGCCAGTTCATTGGCACTTCTCTCGTTTCCTGGTCTTCGAGGAAGCAGTCCGGTGTTGCACAGTCCACTGCAGAGGCCGAGTACGTTGCTGCTGCCAGTTGCTGCAGCCAGGTACTTTGGATGGCTTCGACCTTGCGGGACTTTGGGTTAGTTATCGACAGTGTTCCACTCTTTTGTGATAACACTTCTGCGATTAACATTGCTAAGAACCCAGTGCAACACTCTCGGACCAAACACATTGATATCCGTTTCCACTTCCTTAGAGACCATGTAGAGAAGGGTGATATAGTGCTCCAGTTTGTGGAGAGTGACCACCAGTTGGCTGACATCTTCACCAAGCCTTTGGATAGTTCGAGGTTTTCAGCTCTGCGGGGAGAGCTTGGGGTGGTATGTCCTTACGGATTGTAGTGAGGGGGAGCTTTGGGCTTTACTGCTTTACTATATTGATTATGCTTCTGTCTCAATTCTGTTGCATTGCACTCGGGGTGCATTTGGGTTTAGTCCTTCCAGCATAGGTTAGAGTGCTTCTCTTGCCGAGATGTTTAGACTTCTAACTCTTATCTTGTGCTTCCAGGATTAGCTGCTTCTTATCTCACTAGGTCGAGCTCACTCACTTCTTGTAGGTTCTAGCGAGGGTTGGGCCACCCTCGGGTAGACAGGGTACGTGTTTGCTCTCTAGTGTGTGATTTACTGTCAGCTGAATGTCCTGGAGTCATATGGGGTAGATGAGAGTCAGTCTGAGCCTTAGTTGCCTCTATATCTTTTCTATGCTTTAAGGACTGCCTGTTTGCTGTTTTCTTTGCCAGCTTCTCGTTCTATTGCTTTGGTTCAGGGGGAGTTCAATCGGGAGCTTCTGGAGCTTAATTCTGACATAACTCAACTTGAACTAAAAGTTGCATCTAATGTTGAGGGGGAGCTGGTCTTTCATGCATTTTCAGCATTTCGCATTATAATCAAACTGCATTGAGTCTTGATTATTATCCTATTATGACATGCTTCAATGCTTTACACCTTGCCATGTCTTGTGCTGTATATGCTAGATTGATCATGACTTCATATGTGTAGACTAGCTTTTACCATGATAAGTTAATTAAAATTGCCAAACTTGAAGTAAAACTTGTCATGCTAGCATTTGAGTTTAGTCTTTCTGGAGCTATCTCTTTATGATTCATGCCATGTCAACTAGGCTTAGCTGAGCGTTGAATCTTTTATTGAGCCTTAGATTGAGCTATTTTAGTCTCTTGATGTAGCATGAGGTAGTACAACATGTTTACAAAGCAAAAAGATCTCTTTTGTGCGAAAAAACTGATTTCACCAATTCTTTCTCATGAGACGGCTTGCCATTGCACTAGGCATGAACTCAGGGGGAGTTTTGGATGACCTAGACTATCTTCTTAAGCTTCTCGCTTGAAGTAGTCGCATAAGGCTTGAGATCTAGCACATAAAAAATTGGGTTGCAAACGACCATGAGCTTTAAAAAAAAACAATGTTTCATGTGCTCAATTTGCTTAAGTTACAACAAGAACCAAGTACTTGCGCCAATGTTTCATTCTTGAGCATAGCACTCTAGTTGGTCTCAATATTAGCTTCTTGGTTCCGCTTAGCTCACTTGACATGGCCGGCATCATCCTTGGGTATCTCTAGTTAGACTTTACCTCTTGATGACTTGACATTCTCACTTAATGCACTATATTTCAGATTGTCATCTATGTGTTCTAGCTAGCTTATACATATCATGTCATGATCTAGATAGCTTTTTATAGAGTTATGGCTTGGTGTATCTCATTATGGTCAATATGGATAATTCTCATGGCTCTAAATGCTTAAAATAAACAAACTTCAGCCATATTCATCCATTGACGTGTCATATTCTCTCTATTGCATCTTGATGTGTTTATTGCCAAAAGGGGAGAATAGAGAAGAAAAAGTCTGTTGGGAACAGTTTAGAGCTTTGGAGATCAATTTGCTCTTTCAGTTGTTGCTCTAGTGTTCCTTCTGTCAACATGGTCATTAGCTTCATTTTCCTTCTTATGGACCATGTTGGATTCTTCAAACTCAAACTCAACTTTGTGCTTTTTCGGGGTTTGTCAATATACTCATCAAGGGGGAGATTGATGAACAATGTGGAGATGACCACATGTGCGTGATGAGTAATTGACATTAGTTTAGGTCAGTCGAGTTTGGTTTGAGTGGTTCGGAGTCGAGTTGTTGCGTGGCGCAATCGGGCTCGGTCGGACTTTGGTCAAACCTGGTCATTTGGGCTTAGGATGCATATTCTAATGTTTTGACAGGTTTGGACTTCGGCAATGGTAAGTGATGTTGTCTACGCTTTCATGTGTCGAGCGGTGCTATGTGACGTGTTTTCTTGTCTATGTGACTGCAGGACTTCGGAGCTAGGTCATGGTGACGCGTGGAAGGACCGGGACTAGACACAGGAGGTGTTGAGGTCCAGACGGTCGGGTACGCTGAGGATGATCGAGGCTGGTGAGGTGGTTGCGAGTCGGGAGACGAGGAACCAGAGCTGGAGCTACCGGTGTGGACACGATGGGCAACGGCAAGGACTCGAGGACGTCGAGGCGGAGTCGTAGTGAGACACGAGGTGACCGGACTAGACGCAGGTGGCGTTGAGGTCAGAACGGTCGGATGTGTCGAAGACGGCGGAGATTCGATGTGGTTGCGAGTCGTGGGCGACAAGGAGCGCGGAAGCTTCCCGGAAGGTGCAGGAGGGGCGAAACGGGAATTTCGCAAGGCTGCACAAGCGGGAGCGGGCTCCGTTGGACGTAGCGGGCGTAACGGGGCGGAGACCCGTTAGCCAAGCGCTATAAAAGGAGAGGAGGGGCTGCATGCCCTCCTTGAGCACTTGAGGTGGAATTAGGGTTTGCTAGAGTCAAAAGAGTCTTTAGTGGTTGCTTTAGGCTTTAGGCTTTAGTTGTTGAGAGTGGGTGGAGAAGGCAGAGGGTTGTTCTGTCCTCCATCGATGTGTTCCTGAGTGCTCCCTCCCTCATGTGTTCTTGAGTTGTGTTCTTGAGTAGAGAGGGAGAGGATGGTTTGAGTTGTGAGCTTGTAATCTTTCCTTTTGTATCAAGTCGGGGTATCGGGACTCCTCTGTGTTCATTGTGATCCAAGAAATGAAAATCTGAAGTTTTTATTCCCGTGCTCTCTGTTCTTCCTTCGATGCTCTTTTGGTGGATTTCTTGAGATTTTGATTTTCGAGTTCTTGCTTGCTGTGGAGGTGTAAAATGGGTTGCTCCATGATGGGATAGTGCTTCAAGATCATTTGATCAATTAAAATCCCAGAGACAAGGTTTTAATCTCAGTTTTGCCTTTTTGACCTCCCCTGTTCAAGCTTTGCATTTCTAGGGTTTTGGTGCTCTCAGTGTTCCCCTCGTTGAATGGCTTGAAATTTGGCATGGAGGATCCAGAGGCTATCTTATAGCTATCCTCAAAATTTCATAGCCAAAGGATCAACCGATTGGGAGAAATTTGATTTTTGGCTCGGGTCGTGCAAGAATTCAGATTTTTACCCAAATCTGAAATTCTTGATTCTTGGAGTGGATTTCTTGTTATTGTCTTTTGGCTTAGTCTTCTGGGAGTGTTCCCTAGCTATCCTCAAAGTTTCCCAAGCCAAGAATCCAAGAATCGGTGCGAATCTCTCAATTTTCTGAAATTCCTGTTTGCTGTTTTTCTCGAGAGGTACTACCGCTCGGGGAGCGGTACTACCGCTCTGACCAGCGGTACTACCGCTCAGCGGTACTACCGCTTGACCAAGCGGTACTACCGCTTGAGGCCAGTTTTGCGCTGAATTTGCTTTTCTTGATTGCTTCCTTCTGGGTCTAGTTTTTCAGTGTCTCTGTGATTTCCAGTGAGGGCTTATTTTCTCCTTCATAGCTCTCATAGCTACTGGAGAAGAAGATATTTGTTGGGGGCGATTTTTAAAGATCGACATTCACCCCCCCTCTGTCGCCATTTCGGTCCAACACCGCTGAAGTCCTCGCCATCCTTGGGATCTTGATCATCCTTCCCATCGTCGTCACTCCACCCCTCCACCTCGCTAAGGTCGAGGTCGTCGAAAGCGGTGAGGACGCGATGGAAGAGCTTCTTGGCTATGCCAAGGTTGCGGAACTTCTTCTCTTTGCTTGGAGTCTTCTTGTTGCAATTCTTGTCGGTGTAGACATTCTTGCTTGAATCGCCGTAGTCGTTCTTGCCCTCCAGCTTGGGGCAGTTTGCTCGAATGTGGTTGGGGCCACCACACTCGAAGCAAATCACACGTCCTCCTCCTCTCTTTCTCTCCCTAACCCTCTTGTATGCATGAGAGAATTTTCTGGCTAAGAGGGCTAGCTGGTTTTCTGGAAGCTGTTCTAATAGGTCATCACTAATCTCACAATCAGCAGCAAGAGAAAAACCAGAAACACCATCAGAAGGAAACTCAGAAGTCGAACTGGGATCAGTGACCAAAGCCATCGACTGTGACTTTGACTTGCGAGAGACAATGTCAATCTCGTGAGTCTTGAGGCATGAGTACAACGCATCAAGAGTCAAAGTCGAGAGGTCCGTCGTGTTCTTGATGGTGGTCACTTTCATCTCCCAAACACGCAAGTCCAAGACCGCAAGCATCTGACGAGCGTTGTCCGAGTCGGGGTATGTGAGACCGACCGCTCGGAGGTTGATCCAGATCTTGTGAAATCTCGCAAAGCATTCATCAAAGGACTCGCTAGTGAGCATTTCAAACTTGTTGTAATCTCGCTTGAACGGTCCTGTCGTACCGTCTTTATTTGGGTGGTGCCCTCATGGTAAGTATCGAGGGTCACCCAAATATCGAAGGCCGACGTAAGATGAGAAATGCGATCAAACTCGTTTCGGCTCAAACCTTGGATAATAATGTTCCTTGCCTTAGCATTTGCCTCAACATCGAGCATGTTCACCACATGAATATTCTCATCGGCAGGAACAACAAATCGCGTTTTAACCTTGCGCCAAATAGCATAGCCCTGAGCCTGAATATAGGTCTCCATCCGACTCTTCCAAAAGGGATAGTCGATCCCATCGAAGATCGAGGGCTTGGTGGAATACTTGTCCATTGCCATGGCTCACAGACCGGTTAAAGATCTATCAAGAAGAGCTAACCGGCTCTGATACCAATTGTAGGATCGAAAATGGCAACAGAGGGGGGTGAATGGTGCCTCTTTAAAAATTAGCCCCCAAAAGTATCCACGAATGAAACTCCTCTCCGGTAGTTATGAAAAGCTATGAAGGAGAAGATTCATGCTCTCTGGAACCTCAAACTTACAAAAGAAAAGGCAGGACATAAAATAACAGAGAGGAACCAAAAGACTAAAAAGAAACACAGCTGCTAAAAGGCTTGGCTGGTCAGACCGCCGTATGGGGGCCGGTCTGATCGCTCCTTGATGGCCGGTCTGACCGCCACATATGGGCCGGTCTGACCGCCCTTTACTCACCGGTCTGACCGCCCCTTCTCCTCCGGTCAGACCGCCGGTATGAAACCGGTCTGATCGGGCATCGATTCAGATTACAGCAAGGGCTGAATTTTAGACAGTAGAAACTGAATTCTTCACACAACAGAGAAATTTGCGAACTTTTGCTAAAACTCTCAGGCCACTAGGTTAAGGACTTAAACTAAATACCATTGGGGCTTAACAAACCAAGGGAATTCATCATTGGACCAAGACATCAAGGATAAGACTAAAATCTGAAAATGAGATGAGAGAAATGCTAACTTTCAGATTTCTCAAGATTTATTCAACCTTTGCTTATGAAATTTTGCAATCAACTTAGCAAAGATCTTAGGACTTTAGAACCCAAATCTCAAGCCACCTTTTGAAGGAAATCAAGAATCACCAAGAAGCTCTGTCTCCAAACCCTAAATTCCAAAGAACAGAGGAAATCTTGCGAAGGACTGAGAAAGCATAGAAGTCAATGATTGTTCCATTTGCTCTTGGGAATGGAATGACCAAATGGCCTTGAGTATGTTCCCATTACAGAGCAAAAGATCAAATGCTACTTTCTCAAGAACTCAACTCAAAGACACAAGAACATAGAGAGCAACAGGAGGAACTCAAAAACATTCAAGAACCCAAATCATCTCAATCGCAGCATTTCTCATATTGATTAGGAGAGATGAATGATTACATGAGGTGTTCTACACCCAACACTACGTCCCTACACGCAGTTGGGAAGAAAAATCACTCCTCTCAATACAGAGAAGTCACAGACTGCTCTCTAGCTTACACATATGAGCTCTCTATAGGAATGAATGCCTCTGTAGGATACACACACCTCCTTTTATCTCCAACCTCACACACCAAAGGAGAAAATCAAGAAGTGTCATACCCTCTCCACTCCATGCCTCCCGCACAATTGAGGCAATAAGTCAACAACCAGATTTTGGAGGGAAATCCACCCACTCCACTCATTTTCTTGAGTCAATTTACCAAATTGCCCTCAAGCACCTTCCCGGAAGCTTCCGCATCCGGTACCTTGACCGTCTGGACCTTGACTCCTCCCTGAGTCTAGTCCCGGTCCGCTCCGCTACACACGATCGCACCCAGCATCCTGACCGTCTGGACCTCCGACTCCTCCCTGAGCCTAGTCTTGATCCACTCGCCGCTGCCCGTCGTGTCCACCCGACACCGACCGAGACCTCCGATTCCACCTAGGTGTAGTCCTAGTATGTTCCGTTGTGCACGACCGCAACCGACCTCCAAACCTCTGGACCTCCGACTCCTCCTTGAGCCTAGTCCTGGTTCGCTCGTCGTTGCCCGTCGTGTCCATCACCGGTAGCTCCAGCTCCGGTTCCTCATCTCCTGACTCGCAACCACCTCACCAGCCTCGATCATCTTCGGCATCACCGACCGTCTGGACCTCAACACCTCCTGTGCCTAGTCTCGGTCCTCCTCGCCTCACCATGACCTAGCTCCAAAGTCCTGCAGTCACACAGACAAGCAAACCGTCACATAGCACCGCACGAAACAACATATCAATAATAGCATAAATGAAAGGTACTCAACCCTAGAAAGCCCAAAACAAACTCAAACTCACTAAACCAACCGTCAATTACTTATCACAAACATGGGGATACCTCCACATGGTCTCTCAAAGACAACTTTCCTTAATGGAGAGTTGAAGGAAGAAATCTATATGGATCAACAGGATGGTTTGTGATTTCTGGATAGGAAAATAAGATATGCAGATTATTGAAATCCTTGTATGGCCTAAACCAAACACCTAAACAATGGCACGAGTAGTTTGACAAAAAATTTAACATCCGTTGGCTTCGTTGTGAATGAAGCTGGTAAATGTGTATATTACCGATATATGGGGGCAAGGATTGATCTTATGTTTGTATGTAGATGACATACTTATATTTGAAACAACACTGCCGTAATTGACAAGATCAAATCTTTCTTATCTCGGTGTTTTGATGTGAAAGACTTGGGAGAAGCAGTTGTCATTTTAAATATTAAATTGATCAAAAGCAAGGATAGGATCACTTTGAATGAATCACATCATGCTGAGAAAATATTGAGCCGGTTCGGATTTGAAAATTGTAAAGTTTCTCCAATGCCCTATGATGCGAGCATTAAGCTTCAAAGAATCAGGGGCTAGGAAAAGGTCAATTGAGATATTCGCAAATTATTGAGCCACTCATGTATTTAGGTGTGCCGCAAGACCTGACATTTCATTTGCTGTGATCAAATTAAGTCAGTTTACTTCAAAACCAGAAGATGATCACTAGGAGACACTTGAAAGAGTGATGCGCAACTTGAGGGGCACAACATCATTTGGAATTCATTATACTTGATACCCTTCTGTATTAGAAGGATACAGTGACTCTAATTGGATCTCTGATGCGGATGAGATCAAAACTACAAGTAGTTATGTGTTTACTTTAGCTGGTACTGCAGTTTCATGTAGATCTTGCAAATAGGCTATGTCGGGACCCCGGATTTCCGAACCCGGACCCTCTGTGTATTACAGCACTAGTCCCAGATCAAAGCTAGTGCACACAGTCAAACAGAAATGATTACATCACCAAGTACGCTTATTACAATAATAGAGTACTGACCGAAAGGTCTCATTATTACAATTGAGGTTTCAACACCTCGCACACACGAAAAACAGCGGAAGCAAAAGATAACTCGATGAAGACCCATCAACACGCCACAGGCAATTGACTGGGGAAGCGCGACCTAGTTCTCCGGGAAGAATCCATCACAGCCGCAAGCGAAGCAGTAATCGCAGTCACCTTCTTGAGCTTCATAATCTTCTGAGATTTATTTTTAAGTGTAGTATGTGAGTACATAAAGTACTCCGCAAGTCTTGGGAAAAATGCAATAGATGCAAGGCTTTGACAAAGGAAGGCGATATGGTTCTTTTGCACAAAGCAATATTTTAAATCTCAATTACTACTAATTATTTTCGAAGGCATCATTTTAATAAAGTAAATATTTTAACAGAAACTATCATTAACTTTATAGTGAAGGTTCCATCTACCAACACTAGTTTAATCAATCCTAACTGATCAAGTTTAAAACTGCGGGTTCCATCCACCCTCTCTGGCTCCAACTGCCAAGATACCCTTCCAAGAGTTCCCTCCACTTTCGGAATACAAAAACTTTGATTTTAAAACCAAAACCAGAAATCTACCATGTGAAAGCATTCCTTGCCCGCCCTTGACCGTAGGCACGGCTATTCGAATAGTTTTACACTCTGCAGAGGTTGTACAACTTTACCCACAAGAGATAAATTATCCTAAAAGTCAACCCGCTTCCTTTGGCATGAGACTCAGATAAAATATCACAAAGCCTTTACCTTACTCTAATCTAGCTAGATACCACCCGCTGAGGTTTCACCGCAGGTAGGCTAACTGCCCGAACCGAAGCCCCCTCTTGCGCCATATGAGTGCAGTAAATCCCTGTCCCTCACTGTGAATAACCAGTCCATCCCTGGCACCCACTTTCCACTGGTGGCACCTAAACTAGACTATCATAAGTTAGTCAGCTAGGTCGTACCTATATAGACTTGTGGTTGCACGGTTAATGCTCAGTCTGGACAAACACAAGCGTCGGTCCTTAATTGACTAGGGTGGAACATACACTTTTCAAGATCTCGTGCTAACTGCACCAAACCAAACCAACCATCCACCCTAATCTAAACCAAATTCCACATTTTATTTTATTTTTAAAAGAACAGTGGCAACTCCAATTACCACTAAGTTTGCAAACACAAGATTATTACCATAAATCATAATTTCCCCTTTTCAATAATTTCTAAAGTATTGAATAGCAGGATGTAACATCCTGAAAATTTGAAATCTGAAAATGTAAAGTTTTTGAATTTCTTTTGCAAATATGATTTATTTGAATTTGGAGTTTATGGTATTTTTCTGAATAATTTAATAAAGGTTCCAAAAAGTTAAAAGGACCAAGGGGAAACAAGCATGTTTAAATATTAGAAAAATTTAAAACTTAAATACGAATCTGAAAAGATGATCCAGTATAAGGGGAGAGAAATCTGGGTTAATAAAATATAAAATATCATTTTAAAGATAATAGTATATAAAGGGAAAACCAAAAATAAATAGAGCCTAAACAAGTATGTATACAAGGGCCTAGAAAGATGAGCAAGACATAAAATGCAGTGATACAAAATATAAGCATGAAGAAAATATAAATACATGTATATATATACATAAATAAAATAAATATAAAAGCTAGGTTAACAAAGAAGGGAAATAAATGAAGCCAGAAAAATATATAAGTATGTATATACCTGTATGCATAAATATGTGTATACATACACTAACTAAACAAAAGAAAAAGGAAAAAGAAAAATGATAACAAGGAAGTAAACTCATTAAGAGAGTCAACAAATATGGGTATATACATAAATAAATAAGTATATGTGTACTTAGTAAAATGTGACATCTATAAAAATTTATGTTAAATAAAAGGTACATAAATTTAGTGGAGTAAGAAGGAGAGCAAATAAATTGGAATTAAAAACATGTGTATATAAATTCAAAAGCTTAACTAAAAGAAAAAAAATAAAAAAATATAATAACACAGCCGGGCCGGCCATCACCCCGGCCCAGCCGTTCACTCCACCAGCGCCCCGCGGCCCAGCCCACCTCCGACCGCGCCCTCATTGCCCCGCGGGCCCGCGCCCCCGACTGCGCCTCTCCTCCCGCTGCCGTGTGGCCACGCGGCGTTGTCCCGGCCGCGCCTGCGCAGTGGGCCGCCTCCACCCGCGTCTCTCCCTCTGGCCGGTGGGCCTCCCGCGCCACGCTCTCTTCTCCCCCGACTCCTTCTCCGCAAGCACGCGTCGCAGCTCCCCCTCGCACTCGCTCTCTCTCGCGCTTGCCGCAACAAATCCTCCCCTCTCTCTCTCTTTCACGCCTCGCGGGCAGGTTCAAAGCACCACCCGTCCTCTCTCTCCCACAAAATCTCGGAGGAGATTGAGTCCATCCCCCCGCCGGCGTAAACAGGGCGAGGACAAATGCCTCTCTCACCGCACGCCTCTCCCCTGGCTATAAAAGCCCCGTCCGGGAGTCTTAACCGCGTCGCAATGCTTCCTCCATCCCTCCCCTGCAAGTAATTGAGCCGTAGTGACCCCAATCCCCGCCGGCCACACCTTCTTCCTCACGGCCGGCGACCGAGCCGCCGTTGCTTCCGACCACCTCCGGGCAATTCCTCGCTTCCAGAGCTTCGTGGAAGCAAGGCGAAGCAGATTCCACCCTCCACCGAGCTCCCCGATCTCTCTCCGTTGCCGGCGCCGAACGTCTCCCCGAGTCGCCGCCGCCGCACGCTGCCGACCCCTCTCCGGTGACCGTCACCCCCGGCCGTCTACACCAACATCTTCACAATCACCCGGGGGCTGCATTTCACGAAGCTCCCGAACCTCTCCGGCCACCGCTCGCCGCCGTCGCCACCGCCTTCTTCTTCCTCCGCCCGGCCTCCTCCACGATATACCTCAAAAGGGTTTACTCCCCATACTGGGTAGGCAACACCTCCCCGCTCACTTGGTTACCACCGCTCGTCTCTCCCTCCCCTTGCTCCCGCGGCGCGCGTTCGAGCCTCCGGCTCTGCGCGTAGCGGTCGAACATTTCTTTTATTTTCCCCGCTGACAGCTGGGCCCTGCCTGTCGGCCGGTGGGCCGGCTGCCTTCTGGGCCCCACCTGTCGGCGTTACCAACTGACAAATGGGTCCAGAGCACCAGGGCCCCACCTGCCAGTGTCTGATATACCCTGACATGCGGACCCCACTGACCATAGACACAAGAATAAGCAAATAAGAAAAAGATAAAAATGAAATATATGACATGTGGGACCCACTGTCAGAAATTTATTAATTTTGGGATTTAACTGAACTGAAATATTCAAATAGGCATAACTTA
This sequence comes from Dendrocalamus latiflorus, assembly GCA_017311315.1. NCBI lineage: Eukaryota > Viridiplantae > Streptophyta > Magnoliopsida > Poales > Poaceae > Dendrocalamus > Dendrocalamus latiflorus. The sequence goes on along the minus strand of CM029620.1, from coordinate 5,278,099 downwards.
TTCATTTAAATTCCAAATTTAGTGAGACAAATTTCTAAATTCATCGAAAATCAAGATCTGTCCAATGGAACTGAAATCATAATTTTTAGAGTTCATTTGGAGTTCTGTTGTTATTTGTTGATTTGTTGATTTTTGTTTTATCCAAATTTTCGCGCACGTTAAAATAGCGTATGAAGCTCAAGAGGAAGACACAGAAGCTGCAGCCCTAGAGGCCCCAGATAATCAAGAACCAGACCACTGTGACCAAGGCGAGTCAATACTTTGATCATGTTGAACCTACATTTTCTGCAAACTACTTTGGTTTAAATTATCAAATTGCATGCTATTATTTTATATGCAAATACATGTTAATTTAAGATTTTAGTTACATGTCCATTGCTTGCTTGACTAATATTACACCTCTTTTGGAATACTTGAATATGTGAACCTTGTCGCCTTAGCAAAACTATAATGGTAACTTTTCAAAAGTAAGACCATAATTTATATGCCGTGCTTAGTATTGTTTAGGTAATCATGGGCGCGAGAACGCCCAAACATCAATTTAATCATGAGAAAAATTTGGTTGGGACAGTCATGGTGGTAATGACTGATAAATGTTGGATATGATTATTTTATGCTTCCAAAAACCCCAGCATGCTCAAATATCTGGGCGGATGATTCGGGGGTATGGTGCAGTGGTGCACGAGAGTGTGGTTTGTGGTAGAACCGCCCAGATACCACTAAGGACTGAATCTTGTCATGTCAACCCGTGTAAAACAGTACAACCACAAGTCTGTAAAGTACAACTTGGCTTAGTAGATTTACCGGACCCTGAAAGTCATCCTTCCAGGAGGAGGTGTGGGATAGTGCAAGCGGCAGTCTGTGTGACGGCTTGAATGGGACACTCGCGGAGGGTGAAGTTCTGCTGTGGCGGGCTAGCAGGGGACGTAGCCAGATGCTAAACGTTCAGAAGGAGAACATCCCGCACAACGTATGGGACCCACCGCAAGTGGGAGCGACCCATAGGGTGAAATGATGGAAGGGGCGAGGTACTTTGAAAAGTCACTGTGATGGTCTGCTCAACCACATGACTAAGGAATCGTGTGGGGCAACGAGTTGATTGTCTCTTGTGGTGAAAGTGTACAAACTCTGCAGAGTCAAAACTATTCGAATAGCCGTGCCCACGGTCAAGGGCAGACATGGGAACTTAACTGGATATAGTTCTGTTTTTAAAATACTAAAAACTGGGATTGGAAAAGTGAAGGGCAGTGGAAGGCCCTAGTTTGGAATTGTCCTGGGTGTCGTCCCAGTGGTAAGTTAAGCGGCTATAACGCTGAAGAATTGCTATATGGTGCAGATGCCATGTAACGGTGGATGGAATCTGGATCGCTATTATTATTGCATATTCTTGAACATTATGCTTTTGTTCAAAATGCTAGGTCTTAGGAATTTTTAGGTAATTGTATTCAAAAGTACTCTACGCAAAAATAAAATGAGCCCCAACCTTCCTTTGATTATCCATACATGTTAAATATTGCATTCTGTGTGTTGGCTCGCGGAGCACGGGGTCGGAGTGCTCACGCTCGCTTTTGCGATAAATTCAGAAGCAGGAATCGGATCACTACGCTTCAATACTACTTTTGGATCACTACGCTTCAATACCTCCAGTTGGCTGCCTGTGGGCATGTCCTGAAGGTCCCACCTGTGTGCTTCGTTCTTCCGTTGCTGTAATTTATTGATTTCGGCCTAATCGGCCCATGAGTAAGTGTACTATTATATTTACGTTTCCGCATGATATGTACTTTGTTATTCAGAACTGTAACTGTGTGCACTATCTACTGATCCAGGGAATAGTGCAGTTAAACACAGTAGATTCCGGATTGTAAAATCTGGGCCTGACACAGGACTAAGCATTGTACTACCGCTCTAATACCAACAATTTAAGTATATTACTCATTAATGAGTCAAGGAAATTTCTAGGGTTACAAAGGTACATGGTAACAAATTTCAATTGAGGGCATAACAAAATTTGGATAACTAATTCCTTAAAGTTTGAACTAATATTTTATTTAAATAGCAATGCATATAATTTAAAATAATTAAAACATTTCAAAATCATAGGTTCAAGATGATCAAAGAAGACTTGCCTTCTTGCAGGTTCTCTGGTCTTCTTGCTGTTGAGTAGAGTGATCGTCGACAACGTTGGATTCTACGCGCGAAAAGACAGAACAACAAAACAAATAAATACAAATAAAATTCAAATAAAATCCAAAAATTCAAAAGGAGGCCATATTTGGATAGATTATGATTTTAGATGAATTTAGAAATTTGAACGGCTGAATTTGGAGTTAACATGAGAAAGTTATGCTCACTTGAAAATCTCAGTTTAAATAAATCCAGAAATTACGAAATTTCTGACAGGTGGGGCCCACTGGAATATTTAAATTTTTAATCTTTTATTTTAATTCCGAGAGCCTGACAGATGGGACCCACTGAACAGTAAACCCTCTGGCGATCGCGGACATGTGGGACCCCTCTGTCAGTGACCACATCCGCTTTGGTCACTGACAGGTGGGACCCACTGGGATCTGGACCCACTTGTCAGAGGCTGACGCAGACGGGTGGGACCCAGGCGGCAGTGGCCAGCGCAGACCGGCGGCCGCTGACGGGTGGGACCCACTTGTCAGCGCGAGTAAATAACGAAAAACTCAACCTCAGCGTGCGGAGCCGAAGGCTCGAACGCGCGCCGAGGGAGTTAAGAGAGAGCGCTGTTAACCAGATGGGCGGGGGAGGCTTTGCCTACCCATATAGGGCAGCAAATCCTTTTGAGGTACCTGTCGGAGGGGAAGACCGGGGAAGATGACCGGAGGCGACGGCGCCGGCGGCGAGGGAAGGCCGGATGGCTCCGGGCGATGCGTGAAATGCAACCCTGAAGCGGAGTGGATCCGGTTGGAGGGGTCGGTGAGGCTCAGGGACGAACGGAGGTGACCGGCGACGAGGAAGGGCGACGGTGCGGTTCGGGTCTTCCGGTGCGACGGTGCTCCGGCGACGGTGAGGGACGGCCGAGGTGTCGGGGAGGATCGCGTGGACGCGAGGAAGCTCGGGGTGGCGTCGGTGGGCTCCGGGGGTGACCGAGGTGGCGGCGATTGCTCGCCGGAGTTCTTACCGTGCGCACGGAGAGCTCGCGGCGCTCGGGGCTCAGAGAGATGGGTGGAAAGCGTTGGGAGGTGGTGCGGGAGGAGGCGGAGACCGAGGGGCTATTTATAGAGCTCGGGGAGGGATGAGGCGGCGGGGATTCCTTGCCGATGTCGTCGACCGGCGATCCGTTTAAACCGGGGATAAGCCGACGGAGGCGACGCGGAGTCCGAATTTTTAGGGGATAAGGAGCTTATCTCCCCGGGAGTTCAAATCCCCGCACGAATCGAAGAAAGGGATAGAGTTCGGGTAGGATTCGGTCACCGGGTTCTTTGGGAGTGAGGGGAAGGAGAGAGAAAGGTCGGCGTCCGCACGGAGACGAAGGTCCTGACAGGCGGGACCCGCGGTCAGTGAGAGGAGAGGAGTGGGGTGCGAGCGGCGCGGATTGCAGCCACGTGGTCCGAAGGCGGATCAGGCGGCGGGCGCGCTTAAGTGGGAAGGGACGGCCGGATGGACTGCGCGGGCGGCGTGGCGCACATCGGGCCGGACAGGTGTCGGGCGAGGAGAAGGGGAAGGCGGGGCTGACGGGCCGGGCCCGCTCGGCAGAGGGAGAGAGAGAAGCGGCTGGGATGGGCCAGGCGGCGACGTGGGCGGATCTGGGCCGTCCACGCGTCGGCCGGAGGGAGAGAATTGATTTTTAATTTTGGAATTTGGTTTTTAATCTTCAGAAAAAGCTAAAAATTATTTAGGCCTCAGAAAAATATGAAAATGCCTCCAAAAATTCCAGAAAAATTCACAGAAGCTTCTGGAGATGTTTTGAACTTAAAAAAATTATTTCCAACTATAGTTGGTATTTAATTTTCATACTTTAAACTCTCTTTACAATTTTAAAAATAGATTTTAAACTCCAGAAAATCCAGAAAAACAATTAAAAGCCAAATAAAAATTCAAATACTTTAAAATAACTTATTTGGAATTAAATTTTTCCAGAAAGCAAATTTTGGGATGTGACAAACCTACCCCCCTTAGAAAAAATCTCGACCCCGAGATTCGGACAGACTGGGAAAAAGATCCGGGAACTCTGCTCTTAAATCCTCTTCACGCTCCCAAGTTGCTTCTTACTCGGAATGGTTGCTCCACTGCACTTTACAGAACTTGATGACCTTGCTTCGAGTACAACGCTCTGCTTCTTCCAATATCTTGACTGGATACTCTGGATATGTTCCTCCTTCAAGTTTACTTCTTTGAGGGGCATCTGTTCCTCTGGCACTCTGAGACACTTTCTTAATTGGGACACATGGAAAACATCATGCACCTTTGACAATTGAGGCGGAAGCTCCAACTGGTAAGCTACCTCTCCTCTTTTTGCTACAACAGGGAAGGGTCCAATGAATCTGGGAGCAAGCTTTCCACTGACTCTAAAACGTCGCATTCCTTTGAGAGGCGACACTTTAAGGTAAACATGATCCCAGGTACAAATTCCAATGCTCTTCGACGATTGTCCGCATAGCTCTTTTGTCTTGTTTGTGCTGTTTTTAATCTGTCCCGAATTAGGTGAACTTGCTCTTCTGTCTGCTTCAACACATCTGGTCCAAACACTTGTCCTTCCCCAGTTTCCTTCCAATACAACGGTGTTCTGCATTTTCGGCCATATAAAGCTTCGAATGGAGACATTTGCTGGATTGATAACTATTGTTATAGGAAAACTCTGCATAAGGCAAACTCTGATCCCAATTAGTCTTGTCTGATAAGACACAAGCTCTCAACATGTCTTCCAAAATTTGATTTACTCTTTCTGTTTGGCCATCTGTCTGCGGATGATAGGCCGTACTGAAATTCAAGTTTGTGCCCAAAAGTCCATGTAATTTATGCCAAAATCTTGAGGTGAATTGAGTACCTCGATCTGACACAATCTTCTTTGTAACTCCATGCAAATACACGATTCTGGACATATACAACTCTGCGAGTCTATCTCCAGAGTATGTGGTCTTTACTGGAATGAAATGAGCGACTTTTGTCAGACGATCCACAATAACCCAAATGGAGTCATGTCCTGACTTTGTCCTTGGTAACCCGGTTATAAAATCCATTCCAATTTCTTCCCATTTCCACTCAGGTATCTGCAAGGGTTGGAAAAGTCCGGCCGGTCTCTGATGTTCAGCTTTAATCCGCTGGCACACATCACACAAAGCTACATGCTCTGCAATCTCTCTTTTCATACTTGACCACCAATACCTTTCTTTGAGATCTTGGTACATCTTTGTACTTCCAGGGTGAATTGAGTATCCAGATTCATGGGCTTCCTTCAGGATCAACTCTTTTATTTCCTTCTTTTCAGGTACGATAATTCTTTTCCCATACCATAGGATACCTTCTTCATCTTCTGAAAATCCTGGTGCTTTTCCTTTCTTCATGTTTTCCTTAATTTCCTTGACATACTTATCCTCTCCTTGAGCTGCCTTGATCTGGTCCTCTAGAGTTGGTTGAACCTCCAAAGTTGACAGGAATCCTTCCTCTACTACTTCCAAGTTGAGTCGCTGAAAGTCTGCTTGAAGTGCTGGCATACTGTCCTTTATCCACAACTTATTACAGTAACTCTTTCTGCTCAAGGCATCAGCTACTACATTGGCCTTTCCTGGATGATAATGTATTCCAATATCATAATCCTTTATTAACTCGAGCCATCTCCTTTGCCTCATATTGAGATCGGGTTTGGGTGAATATGTAGTTCAAACTTTTATGATCCGTGTAGATCTCACAGCGATTACCGATCAAATAATGCCTCCATATTTTTAAAGCATGCACTACGGCAGCTAGCTCTAAATCATGAGTTGGATAGTTCTCTTCATGGGGTCGCAATTGCCTTGAAGCATAGGCTACCACTTTTCTTTCTTGCATTAGTACACAGCCTAATCCTTATCTTGATGCATCACAGAAGACTTCAAAATCCTTTCGAATGTCCGGAAGCGTTAACACTGGTGCAGAGGTTAACCTCTTTTTCAGCTCTTGAAAACTATCCTCACACGATTTACTCCATTCAAACTTCCTTTCCTTCTTTAGCAACTGGGTAAGGGGTCTTGCAAGCTTGGAAAATCCTTCGATAAAGTGACGATAGTAACCTGCCAATCCCAGAAAACTTCTGATCTCAGATACTGACTTTGGTTGCGTCCAATTAAGCACATCATTTACTTTCTCAGGGTCGACAGATACTCCTCCTGCGGAAATCACATGACCCAGGAAAGCTAGTTTCTTTAACCAGAACTCGCACTTGCTAAACTTGGCATACAACTGGTGTTCTCTGAGTTTTTCCAACACTATCCTCAAGTGTTCTGCATGCTCTTCCTCATTCCGGGAATATATCAAAATATCATCAATGAACACTACTACAAACTTATCCAAGTATTCCATGAACACCTTATTCATCAGATTCATGAAGTATGCTGGCGCATTCGTCAGACCAAAAGACATCACTGTAAATTCATACAATCCGTAGCGAGTAGTAAAGGTTGTCTTCGGTATGTCTTCGGGTCTTATCTTCAACTGGTGATACCCTGACCGAAGATCAATCTTGGAAAAGACACATGAACCTTTCAACTGATCAAACAAATCATCTATCCGGGGCAAAGGGTACTTGTTTTTGATCGTTACGTCGTTCAAGGATCGATAGTCCACGCACATGCGAAGGCTACCATCTTTCTTCTTCACTAATAGGACTGGTGCTCCCCAGGGTGACGAACTTGGTCTTACAAAACCTTTATCTTGCAATTCCTCGATTTGCTTCTTAACTTCAGCCAGGTCATTCGCAGGCATCTGATAAGGTCTCTTGGAAATCGGAGCTGTACCAGGTACCAAGTTGATGACAAATTCAATTTCTCGGTCTGGTGGCATTCCCGGCAAATCGTCAGGGAATACATCTGGATATTCACTTACTATAGGTACCTTTTCCAGAATCACTCGCTTCACACTGTTCAATCCACACCTACTCTGAGAGGATGGGTTTGACTTATACCTCACTTGAATTCCATCTGAGTTGGTAAGAGTAATGGCACGATCGGCACAATCTATCTGTCCTTTGTACTTGGTTAACCAATCCATCCCAAGTATTACATCTAAACTTTTGGAGTCTATTATGATAAGGTTCGCTAGGAACTTAACTCCATTTATATCTACAGTTGCGCTAGGGCAAACTGTGTGATACGGGGAGGGGTCCCGATCTTCTCAGTGAGGAACTGTAGATTGTTGATGCGAAGTAGACGATGTCGCTAGTTGAACACTCACGCCAATACACGAACCCTCAACTCTTCGGAATACGCCCAAAACACACCGGATAATTGTTCGTCGCGAGACCACAAGCGACGAACGCCAAGTCCCCAATTCCCAATGGAACAACGACTTCACCTTGAATTGCAGAACGAACAATGGATCGCCTAGTTCTCTCTCAAAGTCCTCGCATGAACTCTGGTGTTGAAAGAACAAGCAATAGCTATGTTTCAATCTTATGCAAAAACTTGGTTCCGTTTACAATGGGGGTCTACCCCTCAATATATAGTCTCATCCTAAGAACTATTCAACACAAAATTTTCCATGTGGTACTATCCACGCGTGAGTACTGTAGCACGACACTGTTCACGGGCCAGTACTGTAGCGCGACACTGTTCATGGGACGAATACTGTAGCGTACCACTGTTCACAGGCCGGGTACTGTAGCGCGTACTGTTCATTGTACTGTAGCGCGGCCTGGTACTGTTCATGCGTGGATTTGTGCTTCTTTGGATGACGGCCACATTTCCTTGATCTCTGTCATTTCAATCTTGAAGTAGAGATGTCCTCATTAACTTTGGCTCCGGCCTCCCTCTCCTCCCTCGTGGTTCCAAATGCTTCACAATGTTCAAACCTGAGAATGCACAAAACATTTGCATGAGGTAGTACCCAATTCGCATCAATAACAATAGATTCGTTAAGAAACAAAAGCACCTGTTGATTTAGAAGTTTAGCTCTTGCTCTAGTCAATGGACCAACATGCACTTCTGCACTTGTATTACTTGTAGCTTCACTTATGACGTCCATCTCAGTATGTGCATGACCACCAATAGGAGAAGATGTATAAGTGTTAGGGATGCCCTCATCATCCTCCCCCTCTTGAAAAGGCATCGTCCTCGACGCTGGGTCGTCACCACCAAAGAAAGGTGATAAATCAGCGACATTGAACGTAGAGCTCACACCATAGTCATCGCCGGAAAGCTCGATCTTGTAGGCATTGTCATTGATCTTTGCAAGCACCTTGAAAGGCCCATCACCTCGCGGCAGCAATTTAGACTTGCGGCGTTCTGGAAAACGATCCTTGCGGTAGTGTACCCAAACCAAATCACCTGGTTGAAAAACCATCTTCTTCCTTTTCTTGTTCGCCTTCTCAGCATAGTACTTGACCTTGCGCTCTATCTCTTCTTTTGTCTTGAGATGCAATTTTTTCACATATTCAGCTCGCTTTGACGCCTCCATATGAGTATGGTGTTGACTGGGAAGCGGCAACAAATCAAGCGGCGTAAAGGGCTTGAAACCATAAACGACCTCAAATGGACACATCTGCGTAGTGGAATGCACGGCCCGATTATAAGCGAATTCCACGTGCGGCAAACAATCCTCCCACTCGTGTAGATTCTTCTTGATCATGGTCCGGAGTAGCATCGAAAGTGTGCGGTTCACCACCTCGGTTTGACCATCAGTTTGGGGATGACAAGTTGTGCTGAATAACAACTTCGTCCCCAGTTTACCCCAAAGCGTCTTCCAGAAGTAGCTCATGAACTTCACGTCGCGATCTGACACAATAGTACGGGGCACGCCATGTAGTCTCACGATCTCCCTGAAAAACAAGTCAGCAATATGCGACGCATTGTCGCTCTTGTGGCACGGAATAAAGTGTGCCATCTTCGAAAAACGATCCACAACGACAAAAACAGAATCACTCCCCCTCTTAGTTCTAGGCAGTCCTAAAACAAAATCCATACTAATATCCTCCCATGGGGCATTGGGAACAGGTAACGGGGTATACAAACCGTGTGGATTCAACTTCGATTTCGCTTTGTGGCAAGTAATGCATCGCTGCACATACCTCTCCACATCTCGCCTCATCTTAGGCCAATAAAAGTGATCGCTCAGCATAGACAACGTCTTCTCACGTCCAAAATGTCCCATCAATCCACCTGGATGTGATTCCTGCAGTAATAGCAAACGCACGGAGGATTCTGGAACGCATAATTTGTTAGTGCGAAACAAAAACCCATCATGGATGTGAAATTTATCCCAGCCTTTTCCCTCTATGCAATGTGCAAAAGGAACGGAAAAATCATGGTCATGAGCATATAAATCACGCAAACTCGCTAAACCAGGGACGTGCACTCCTAATTGAGTTAAAAGCACACTGTTCCTAGAAAGAGCATCAGCTACCACATTTTCCTTTCCCTTCTTATATTTCACAATGTAAGGAAATGACTCAATGAATTCGACCCATTTGGCATGTCTACGGTTCAGGTTTGCTTGGCCCTTTAAATACTTCAATGCCTCATGATCAGAATGAATAATAAACTCTTTAGGCCATAAATAGTGTTGCCAAGTTTCTAACGCACGCACTAACGCATAAAACTCTTTGTCATAGACCGGATAATTCAATTGAGCACCATTCAGTTTCTCACTAAAATAAGCTACCGGTCTACCCTCTTGCAGTAAAACACCGCCAATACCCAATCCACTAGCATCACATTCTATTGCAAAATTTTTAGTGAAATCAGGTAAAACAAGCAACGGTGCTTCAGTCAAGCGTCTCTTAAGTTCAGCAAAAGCATTTTCTTGCGCTACCCCCCACACAAATTCAACACCCTTTTTAGTAAGTTCATTCAAAGGGGCAGCGACGGTGCTAAAATCCTTCACAAAACGCCGATAAAAACTAGCGAGACCATGAAAGCTCCTAATCTGACTTACGTTCACAGGAGTTGGCCAATTTTTAATTGCTTCAATTTTAGACTCATCTACTTCAACTCCCTGTGCAGAAACAACATAGCCCAAAAAGATGACACGATCTTTGCAAAAAGTGCACTTCTCTAAGTTACCAAATAACCTATTCTCACGCAAAACTTGTAGAACTTGTCTAAAATGGTCTATGTGTTCAGATTCAGTGCGACTGTAAATCAGAATACCATCAAAGTACACAACCACAAATTTACCAATGAAATGTCTTAAAACATGATTCATTAAGCGCATGAATGTACTAGGTGCATTAGTCAAACCAAAAGGCATGACTAACTACTCGTACAACCCAAATTTTGTTTTAAAGGCTGTTTTCCACTCATCCCCTTCATGCATTCTAATTTGATGGTAACCACTGCGCAAATCTATCTTACAGAAAATAACAGCACCACTCAATTCGTCTAGCATATCATCTAAGCGAGGTATAGGATGACGATATCGAATTGTGATATTATTAATCGCTCGACAATCTACGCACATACGCCATGAACCATCTTTCTTAGGAACTAAAATAACAGGAACAGCACAAGGACTTAAGCTTTCACGTACATACCCTTTGGAGAGAAGCTCTTGTACTTGTTTCTGAATCTCCTTTGTTTCCTCAGGATTAGTGCGGTACGGTGGTCGGTTCGGCAGCGACGCTCCTGGAATCAAGTCGATCTTATGTTCTATCCCGCGGATTGGTGGTAGCCCAGCTGGTACCTCCTCTGGAAAGACGTCGCTGAAATCCTGCAAAACAGAAACAACACCACTAGGAAGAGAAGTGAAGTCGTTAGTCGAAAGCAATGCGTCTTTGTACAGCAGCACCACGTGCACCAAATTAGGGTCCTCGCTGAATCTCTCATCTCTGATTTGGTGGCTAACATCACTAAATTCTTCTCTCCCTCACGTTTCTTGTTACGACTCAGATGGTTCTCTCGCTCTTGTGCACTCTCAACGTGCATCTCAATTTTCTGCATGGAGGAATTGACAATTTGTTGCGGTGTAAGCGGCTTCAAGATGACATCCACATTGTGCCATCGAAATGTGTAGCGATTTGTACGCCCATCGTGAACAGCGGAACGGTCATATTGCCATGGCCGTCCCAAGAGCAAGTGACAAACCGTCATAGGCACAACATCACAGTCCACAGTATCGGTGTACTTCCCAATAGAAAACGTCACGCGCACCATATAGTTCACCTTCACTTCCTCTTTGTCGCTCAACCATTGCACATGATAAGGACGCGGATGCGGCAAATACTTCAAACCCAACTTATGACACATATCCTTGCTAGCCAGATTGTGACAACTCCCGCCATCAATGATCACTTTGCACACCTTACCCTTATCAAGCTTTGCCCAATTCTGAAACAAATTGCACCGCTGTTCGAGTGATGGCGATGGCATCACACTAAGCACCTTGGGCGTGCAAACAATGGAATACTGATCAGTGTTAGGAAACTCAGGATCGCACTCACATTGTTCTATGTCATCAGTGTGCAAGACTGCTTATGCATCAGGCGACTCATCATCATCACTAGCTGAAACATAACCGCCATCCTCTGTGATAAGCATAGTTCTGACATTTGGGCAGTCCCTCTGAAAATGGCCAACACCCTTGCACTTGTGGCAAATAATGTCACGTGAACGGCCTGTCGAACCCATAGACGAGGTCGCACTAGCAGCGGGCGCCATAGGTCGACGCACCGGTGATGGTGTACTCTCCAGCTTCTTACTTGCAGAATTGCGCATCGCCGAATTGCTTGCAGCCGAAGTGCTCTTGTTTGGTTGGCTGTTGTTATATGTCTGTCCCGGACTAGTTGAAGAACGTGACCGGGCAGCAAACCGTGCGTCGTCAATCACTTGTCGCTCAACTTCGCGTGCTTGGTGCAACAACTCAATCATATCATTATAGGGATGGTGATTGACAATGCGCTTGACAGCATGATTCATACCAGCTAGAAATCTCGCCATGGTCTGTTGTTCATTCTCGTGGACATCTGCATGTATCATGATAGTCTCCATTTCCTTACGATATTCATCAATTGATTTCATACCTTGTTGCAGCCCTGTCAACTTCTCAAATAGTGATCGCTTGTTGTGGCGAGGTACAAAGCGTGCCCGCAAATGCTGCTTCATCTGCTCCCAGGTGATAATCGGCAACTCATGGCGCTCCATGCGCTTACGGATGAATTGCTCCCACCAATGTGTGGCATAATCATCCAAGCCATTGGATGCAAGCAACTTAACAAAACGCACAAGAAATAACAGATTAGACTACGGTTTTGGTATTGCAATTTTTGGATTAATAGACGATAGGACAGAAAACGAATCTAGCTACGGGTAAAAAAAATTCTCACCGAGTAAACCTAGAATCTGATACCACATGATACGGGGAGGGGTCCCGATCTTCTCAGTGAGGAATTGTAGATTGTTGATGCGAAGTAGACGATGTCGCTAGTTGAACACTCGCGCCAATGCACGAACCCTCAACTCTTCGGAATACGCCCAAAACACACCGGATAATTGTTCGTCGCGAGACCACAAGCGACGAACGCCAAGTCCCCAATTCCCAATGGAACGACGGCTTGACCTTGAATTGCAGAACGAACAATAGATCGCCTAGTTCTCTCTCAAAGTCCTCGCATGAACTCTGGTGTTGAAAGAACAAGCAATAGCTATGTTTCAATCTTATGCAAAAACTTGGTTCCGTTTACAATGGGGGTCTACCCCTCAATATATAGTCTCATCCTAAGAACTATTCAACACTAAATTTTCCATGTGGTACTATCCACGCGTGAGTACTGTAGCACGACACTGTTCACGGGCCAGTACTGTAGCGCGACACTGTTCATGGGATGAATACTGTAGCGTAGCACTGTTCACAGGCCGGGTACTGTAGCACGCACTGTTCATTGTACTGTAGCGCGGCCTGGTACTGTTCATGCGTGGATTTGTGCTTCTTTGGATGACGGCCACATTTCCTTGATCTCTGTCATTTCAATCTTGAAGTAGAGATGTCCTCATTAACTTTGGCTCCGGCCTCCCTCTCCTCCCTCGTGGTTCCAAATGCTTCACAATGTTCAAACCTGAGAATGCACAAAACATTTGCATGAGGTAGTACCCAATTCGCATCAATAACAATAGATTCGTTAAGAAACAAAAGCACCTATTGATTTAGAAGTTTAGCTCTTGCTCTAGTCAATGGACCAACATGCACTTCTGCACTTGTATTACTTGTAGCTTCACTTATGACGTCCATCTCAGTATGTGCATGACCACCAATAGGAGAAGATGTATAAGTGTTAGGGATGCCCTCATCACTGTGTTAGTCCTCATTTCCTTTCCAGGGGATTGGACTAGCATAGGGTTCTTTAGCAAACGCACATCCCAATTATATCTTTCAACAAAATCTTTCGACACAAAAGAATGCGAAGCTCCAGAATCAAATAATGCTGATGCAGGTACTGAATTGACAAGGAACTTACCCAGAACCACGTCGGGTGCATCCTGGGCTGCTTTCGTGGTCACGTGATTGAGGTGCCCCCGGCTCACTACCTGCGGAGTTCTTGGAGTTTGAGGCGTCCCACGGCCTTGACCTGCAGTTGGAGCTCGTGCTGGCGTAGTCCCTAGGTTGAAAGGAACTGGGGTCACAGCTGGGCGCTTCTGGGACAGTTGCTGGCATAGTGCCCCATGTTCTTGCAGTTGAAACACTGCACTCCTGCTGCTGAAGTCCTGTTCTGCTGTGGTTGGCCACCTTTACCTGTCCGGGGAACTTGTGGATTTGGGCGGGGTCCTGTAAATGGTGTCCTTGGCACACTTGGTTCCGAGGGTCTATGGAACTGAGGTGGATTGGGACGGAAGCGGGAACTGCCTGCTCCCTGCTGAGCTTGAAACTTCCTCTTCCTGGTTTCATACAGTTGACGCTGAGCATCTTCTTGCACGAATGCTTTGTTCACCATGTGTTGGAAGGTTGGATAATCATTTGACACCAGCTGCACCTTGAGGTTGGGATCAAGCCCCTGCATGAACCTCCAAATCTTGGTTGCCTCTGATGTGACTTCTTCAGATGCATACCTAGACAGTTGGGTGAACTTGTTCAGGTATTCGGAAACACTGAGGTTTCCTTGCTGTAGTTGGTAAAATTCCCTCTTCTTCATTTCCATTATTCCCGTAGGAATATGTGCAGTACGGAAAGCCTCAACAAACTCATCCCAAGTGATGGTTTGTGCATTCTGATGGGCGGCGCGGTAGTTTTCCCACCAGTTCGCAGCGACCCCTTTGAGCTGATGAGCAGCATACAACACCTTTTCGTTGTCACTGCACTGGGCTAGGACCAACTTTCTCTCCACATCCTTGATCCAATCATCTGCCTCCAAGGGATCTACTGAGCCAGCAAAGGTAGGGGGCCTTGTCCTCATGAATTCTCCCAACTTAGACTGAGGAGCCTGGTTGGGTGCCTGGGGAGCTTGCTGTACTTGATTCTGTGCCAGGGCTTGAAGAAGCTGTAGTTGCATGGCCATCATCTGCTCCAAGTTGGGGGCTTGAGGAGGAGGTGGAGGAATATTGATATCTGGCTGGGCATTGTCATCACGGCTGCTGCCAGGGTTGCTCCTTGTGTTCACCATCTGAAGCGGTTTCCAGGGTTAGCAATAGGTAAGAGGGAACTAGCATAGGTAAGAGACTTAGGGGAAAAACTAAACCACATCCCAAACCAACACATAAGAAGGAAGCACACAATCAACTTAGCAAAACGGAACTTATATTGAAATCAAATTAGATTTAGGAATGGCTGTACCACAAGTGCACATAGGCTTGGTACAGTCCATCTAGCACACCAAAACATAGTAAAACGTTCTAATACGTGGACATTTATTTGGGTACTACTGACTCTAAAGACTACCAATCCTCCAAGATGATGCGCTCCTCAGGGTCCTCTGGTTCCTCTTCAGGTTCTTTTTCGGGTTCTTCTTCAGGTTCCTCGAGCTCCTTTACATGATGCTGCGAACAATCACAGGTTGCCGAAGTGCATGAACGAGTATGGTTACGGCTGGAGGCAGTCGAACGCGAGCGGGAATGAGAAGGCTTGCGCTTCTTGAGGGTGATGACAGGTGGCGGGCTAGGGCGCCGCACACTCTTGCACGCGGTGAGCATAGTACGAAGTCCGGGACGTCGAGTTGGCGCCTGGTTGGTGGGGGCGACTGCTGGCACTGGCGAGGACGGCGTGTAGTCGGCTGCAGCTTTGAGACGTCCAAGCTCGAACTCAGCTGCCTGACTCCGAAGAAGCTGAGCCCGAAGAGTGTCAGAGTGGTCGTAGCTGGAAGTGAGAAGCATGCGAAGCTGTCCAATCTCCTCCAATGCTCTAGCATAGGTGACTGCCATTGCCTGCGTGAGCTGCACCTGGTGCGACAGTGGAGGGTCATCAGCTGGAATGTCAAAGGGATTTGGATACCTTTGTTCTGATCGAGGGTTGATGAAGAAGCAGAAGGGTGACTGATGCACAACATCCTTGTGCATATGGCACAATTCATCAATGGCCAGGCGTGCTGCATCCTGGACTGCATCAAAACAGCGGGACCGAGGATGCTTGATGGGGTAGGTGTGGGAGTTGAATTCCCCCTCCCGTGCATACAGGAATACCTCCATCGACCACGAGTCTCGGTCCAGGATCCGTGTCTTTTGCCCCCTGAAAATGGGCGGCTGATGGTACTCCAAACACTGCATGAGCTGACGAAGAAGGCTAGCAAATGCTCCAGCATCCTCACCATGAGAGTAAAAGTCCCACGGGGCAGCAGAGGATGAACCGGCCATCTACAAAGTTGAAATAAAAGAGACGATTAGTAAAAAGTTTTAATAAGTGAGTATAAAGACAAGAGCAGAATGCTAAGTAAGAGGAGAGCAGGAGCAAAGAGGCTTATGTATTTTTAATATACTCTTTTATGAATATAAGTCCTTATGGTTTGCCATTCCTATTCTAGGTCACGTCCTACAGTCAAATTGGCTCTGATACCATCTCTGTCGGGACCCCGGATTTCCGAACCCGGACCCTCTGTGTATTACAGCACTAGTCCCAGATCAAAGCTAGTGCACACAGTCAAACAGAAATGATTACATCACCAAGTACGCTTGTTACAATAATAGAGTACTGACCGAAAGGTCTCATTATTACAATTGAGGTTTCAACACCTCGCACACACGAAAAACAACGGAAGCAAAAGATAACTCGATGAAGACCCATCAACACGCCATAGGCAATTGACTGGGGAAGCGCGACCTAGTTCTCCGGGAAGAATCCATCACAGCCGCAAGCGAAGCAGTAATCGCAGTCACCTTCTTGAGCTTCATAATCTTCTGAGATTTATTTTTAAGTGTAATATGTGAGTACATAAAGTACTCCGCAAGTCTTGGGAAAAATGCAATAGATGCAAGGCTTTGACAAAGGAAGGCGATATGGTTCTTTTGCACAAAGCAATATTTTAAATCTCAATTACTACTAATTATTTTCGAAGGCATCATTTTAATAAAGTAAATATTTTAACAGAAACTATCATTAACTTTATAGTGAAGGTTCCATCTACCAACACTAGTTTAATCAATCCTAACTGATCAAGTTTAAAACTGCGGGTTCCATCCACCCTCTCTGGCTCCAACTGCCAGGATACCCTTCCAAGAGTTCCCTGCACTCTCGGAATACAAAAACTTTGATTTTAAAACCAAAACCAGAAATCTACCATGTGAAAGCATTCCTTGCCCGCCCTTGACCGTAGGCACGGCTATTCGAATAGTTTTACACTCTGCAGATGTTGTACAACTTTACCCACAAGAGATAAATTATCCTAAAAGTCAACACGCTTCCTTTGGCATGAGACTCAGATAAAATATCACAAAGCCTTTACCTTACTCTAAACTAGCTAGATACCACCCGCTGAGGTTTCACCGCAGGTAGGCTAACTGCCCGAACCGAAGCCCCCTCTTGCGCCATATGAGTGCAGTAAATCCCTGTCCCTCACTGTGAATAACCAGTCCATCCCTGGCACCCACTTTCCACTGGTGGCACCTAAACTAGACTATCATAAGTTAGTCAGCTAGGTCGTACCCATATAGACTTGTGGTTGCACGGTTAATGCTCAGTCTGGACAAACACAAGCGTCGGTCCTTAATTGACTAGGGTGGAACATACACTTTTCAAGATCTCGTGCTAACTGCACCAAACCAAACCAACCATCCACCCTAATCTAAACCAAATTCCACATTTTATTTTATTTTTAAAAGAACAGTGGCAACTCCAATTACCACTAAGTTTGCAAACACAAGATTATTACCATAAATCATAATTTCCCCTTTTCAATAATTTCTAAAGTATTGAATAGCAGGACTAAGCATTGTACTACCACTCTAATACCAACAATTTAAGTATATTACTCATTAATGAGTCAAGGAAATTTCTAGGGTTACAAAGGTACATGGTAACAAATTTCAATTGAGGGCATAACAAAATTTGGATAACTAATTCCTTAAAGTTTGAACTAATATTTTATTTAAATAGCAATGCATATAATTTAAAATAATTAAAACATTTCAAAATCATAGGTTCAAGATGATCAAAGGAGACTTGCCTTCTTGCAGGTTCTCTGGGTCTTCTTGCTGTTGAGTGGAGTGATCGTCGACAACATTGGATTCTACGCGCGAAAAGACAGAACAACAAAACAAATAAATACAAATAAAATTCAAATAAAATCCAAAAATTCAAAAGGAGGCCATATTTGGATAGATTATGATTTTAGATGAATTTAGAAATTTGAACGGCTGAATTTGGAGTTAACATGAGAAAGTTATGCTCACTTGAAAATCTCAGTTTAAATAAATCCAGAAATTACGAAATTTCTGACAGGTGGGGCCCACTGGAATATTTAAATTTTTAATCTTTTATTTTAATTCCGAGAGCCTGACAGGTGGGACCCACTGAACAGTAAACCCTCTGGCGGTCGCGGACATGTGGGACCCCTCTGTCAGTGACCACATCCGCTTTGGTCACTGACAGGTGGGACCCACTGGGATCTGGACCCACTTGTCAGAGGCTGACGCAGACGGGTGGGACCCAGGCAGCAGTGGCCAGCGTAGACCGGCGGCCGCTGACGGGTGGGACCCACTTGTCAGCGCGAGTAAATAACGAAAAACTCAACCTCAGCGTGCGGAGCCGAAGGCTCGAACGTGCGCCGAGGGAGTTAAGAGAGAGCACTGTTAACCAGATGGGCGGGGGAGGCTTTGCCTACCCATATAGGGCAGCAAATCCTTTTGAGGTACCTGCCGGAGGGGAAGACCGGGGAAGATGACCGGAGGCGACGGCGCCGGCGGCGAGGGAAGGCCGGATGGCTTCGGGCGATGCGTGAAATGCAACCCTGAAGCGGAGTGGATCCGGTTGGAGGGGTCGGTGAGGCTCGGGGACGAACGGAGGTGACCGGCGACGAGGAAGGGCGACGGTGCGGTTCGGGTCTTCCGGTGCGACGGTGCTCCGGCGACGGTGAGGGACGGTCGAGGTGTCGGGGAGGATCGCGTGGACGCGAGGAAGCTCGGGGTGGCGTCGGCGGGCTCCGGGGGTGACCGAGGCAGCGGCGATTGCTCGCCGGAGTTCTTACTGTGCGCACGGAGAGCTCGCGGCGCGGCGGCGCTCGGGGCTCAGAGAGATGGGTGGAAAGCGTTGGGAGGTGGTGCGGGAGGAGGCGGAGACCGAGGGGCTATTTATAGAGCTCGGGGAGGGATGAGGCGGCGGGGATTCCTTGCCGATGTCGTCGGCCGGCGATCCGTTTAAACCGGGGATAAGCCGACGGAGGCGACGCGGGGTCCGAATTTTTAGGGGATAAGGGGCTTATCTCCCCGGGAGTTCAAATCCCCGCACGAATCGAAGAAAGGGATAGAGTTCGGGTAGGATTCGGTCGCCGGGTTCTTCGGGAGTGAGGGGAAGGAGAGAGAGAGGTCGACGTCCGCGCGGAGACGAAGGTGCTGACAGGCGGGACCCGCGGTCAGTGAGAGGAGAGGAGTGGGGTGCGAGCGGCGCGGATTGCAGCCACGTGGTCCGAAGGCGGATCGGGCGGCGGGCGCGCTTAAGTGGGAAGGGACGGCCGGAAGGACTGCGCGGGCGGCGTGGCGCACATCGGGCCGGATAGGTGTCGGGCGAGGAGAAGGGGAAGGCGGGGCTGACGGGCCGGGCCCGCTCGGCAGAGGGAGAGAGAGAGAGAAGCGGCTGGGATGGGCCAGGCGGCGACGTGGGCGGATCTGGGCCGTCCACGCGTCGGCCGGAGGGAGAGAATTGATTTTTAATTTTGGAATTTGGTTTTTAATCTTCAGAAAAAGCTAGAAAATTATTTAGGCCTTAGAAACATATGAAAATGCCTCCAAAAATTCCAGAAAAATTCACAGAAGCTTCTGGAGATGTTTTGGACTTAAAAAAATTATTTCCAACTATAGTTGGTATTTAATTTTCATACTTTAAACTCTCTTTACAATTTTAAAAATAGATTTTAAACTCCAGAAAATCCAGAAAAACAATTAAAAGCCAAATAAAAATTCAAATACTTTAAAATAACTTATTTGGAATTAAATTTTTCCAGAAAGCAAATTTTGGGATGTGACAGGCTATATTGACGAGGTTAACCATGGAAGCAAAACTTGTAACACTTGATATAGCCACTGTTGAAACTGAATGGCTAAGAGAGCTTTTATTGGACTTGCCATCGGTTGAGAAACTAAACTGGCAATCCTGATGTACTATGATAATCAAACATTGTTGGCCAAAGTCACAAGTACAAAGGATAATATGAAGTCCTCTAGGTATGTAAAGCATAGCCTTAAATCCATTAGAAAACTGAGGAACTCCAGAGTGATTGCTATGGACTATATTCGCATTAAGAGAAATCTAGCAAACCCTTTTACAAAGGGGTTAGCACGGAAAACGATTTTTGTTGCATCTATGGACATAGGAATGAAGTTCATTTAAGTTACATCACAATGGTAACTCATACCTTCTTAATCGGAGATCCCTTGACTTAGCCAATAGGGAAAATAAGTTGATGTTGTAACAAGAGTACATATTAATTGTACCCATGTCCTAATAAATAAAGTACTATTGACCGTATGGAAGGTTGGCATTAAAGCCTTAATATATTATGTTGTCCAAATAAGGAAAAGGTATCAGTCTGCAGGATACCTAGAAATAATACACCTACTTGAGCCTAACTATGTAATCGTAGTTCACGAGAACAGGGCATTATCTAGAAAGCTTATGAGCAGATAAGGAAGCATGACCATATAACGCTTTGTTTAGGCGTGGTTCATTGGTAGCCTAGTACTAGTTGAGATTTCAAGTGAAATCTGATCACGAAATCCTATGAATTCGAAGCATAGTCCATTCATCAACTGTGAGAAGATGAATCTTATTATTCTATGTGCAAGTCCAACCCGTACGGGACTTACACTAAAAAACTAGTATATTAACAACATTTTAGCACAATATCTTTGATATTTTTTGCTGCTTGCTTTGGAATTGGTGGGAGATTGTTAGAAATAGGCCCATATTAGTGAGGCCCATTTCCTATAATTCCAAAGCATTGCATAGTTTTGTATCATATTGCTAAGGCAAGGTGGAGGAGACCCATGTATAAGGAGGCCAATGTATAAGATGGAGCCCTTGTCACTCCTTTAATCATAGGGATGGCACGACAAGGGCTTTGGCTAATCACACACACGTGAACACACGCATGCATGCATATTCACATATTTTCACATTAAAATCACGTGACTTGTGACCTGCGGCACAGCCCATATGAATATATATACCAAGGGAAGATTAGAGGGGGAGGGACGAACACACTCTCCCAACTCTCCACTACAACATCTCTCTCTGTTTGGTCTGTAACCACAACAGTTGGCGACGTCCGTGGGGAGGACAGGAGCAAGCCTGAAATCCGAAGAAGGATGGCACCGAAAAAAGCTTCGTCGACGGCGGCGAAGGGAAAGAAGGCGGCTAGGTCGGAGCGTCGCGTGGGTATCAGGGCTTCAGCATCAGCTGTCGCGGGCGCGATGGCCGTGGACGCCGACGGTCGCGCTGCGACGGCCGACCCCGCCACCGCCGCTGCAACGACCAACCCCGCCGATGCGACAGCGACCAACCCCGCCACCCTCGCCGCAACGCTCGCCGGTAGCGCGGACCGGGCGGTTGGAGATAGCCACAACAGAGCGACCGGCAGCTCGGGAGCTCGCGAGGCGATCGTACCTGTGCCGACCCGTCCGCCGGGCGCGCCGGTGGCCCCGCCAGCACCAGCGGTGGAAAGCGCCCTGCTGGCGGCCCTCAACGCGTTCCAGCGGGAGCTAAGGGATCTTCGCGGGGCTGTCCGAGACATGCAAGAGGCTCGGAGCCAGCCAGCCACGCTAGTGGTCGCGCCAGAGCCCGCGCCGGAAAGGGCAGACAGCCGCGACGCCTCCACATCCAGCCGCGTGCCGCTGCGACGCGTTAACACCCGAAGCGCGCACGTCATCTTCGATGTCGTAGACATCCCGCACCCCTACAACGTCATACTGGGACGGCCCGCCATCAACTCCCTTGAGGCGATCCCACACCACGCCTTCTTGTGTATGAAGCTCCCAGGACCGGAGGGCGTGATCACTGTCTTCGGCGACCAGGACCTCGCCAGACGAGTCGAAGTCAGCAGCCGGGGTTTACACCGACCGGTGCACGTCCTCCCAGGCAGGCTCGGCGATACGCCCTCCGCTTCGGGATGGACACCTAAGCCTCGGCCCGAGGGTGGAGTCAAAAAGGTTCCGCTCCAGGCGGAGGGCCAGTTCGTGTCCATTGGCGAGAGGCTCCCTACGGAGGTCGAGCGGGACCTGCTCCAAGTGCTTCAGAACAACGCCGACATTTTTGCATGGTCACCGGAGGACATTAAGGGCGTAGACCGCGCAGTAATCGAGCATCGCTTGGCGGTCCGCCCTGACGCCAAGCCGGTCAAGCAAAAGCTTCGTCGCATGTCCATGGATCGGCAGCAGGCGGCCAAGGTGGAGGTGGCGAAGCTTCTCCGGGCCGGGGTCATTCGCGAAGTCCACCACCCAGAGTGGCTCGCCAACCCGGTATTGGTCAAAAAGGCTAGCAGGGCCTGGCGTATGTGCATTGACTTCACGGCACTCATCAAGGCGTGCCCAAAGGACAATTACCCCTTGCCACGCATCGATCAACTGGTCGACGCTACTGCCGGGTGCGAGCTAATGAGTTTCCTGGATGCCTACTCTGGCTAACACCAGGTATACATGGCCGAAGACGACGAGGACAAGACCAGTTTCATCACACCGATTGGGACTTTCTGCTTCGTCAGGATGCCCTTCGGCTTGAAGAACGCAGGCGCTACCTTCACCCGCCTCGTCGCACTTGCCCTCGCCGCCCAGCTCGGGAGGAATGTGGAAGCCTACGTCGACGACGTGGTAATCAAAACCCGGCAGCTCGCTTTGCACGGCCGGGACCTCCAGGAGACCTTCGACAACCTTAGGAAGGCCGGCATCAAGCTCAACCCCGACAAATGCGTCCTTGGCGTGCAGGTGGGCAAACTACTGGGCTTCCTCGTATCCGGACGAGGCATCCAGGCGAATCCCGATAAGGTCGAGGCCATCATGGGTATGGAGCTGTCCAAGACGACGAGGGAGGTCCAGAGGCTGGCGGGCCGCATGGCAGCCCTAAGCCGCTTCCTATCTAGGGCGGCGGAGCGGGGTCTGCCATTCTTTAAGACACTCGGCGGGTGCGACGGATTTCGTTGGGATGACAACTGCGCGGAGGCCTTCAACGAGCTCAAGAAACACCTGGCGAGCCTCCCCACTCTGGTCGCCCCAACACCAGAGGCTCCCCTCTTGCTCTATCTGGCCGCGTCGGCCACAGCGGTCAGTGCCTTCCTCGTTCCCCTTGGCAGAGATGTTACACAATAAGGAATCCACGGGGCGCATCGGCAAGTGGGCTGCCGAGCTCACCCCGTTCTCCCTGACATACGCCTCGCGGACGGCAATCAAATATCAAGTTCTCGCCGACTTCCTCGCAGAATGGACTCTGCCGGCTCAGTCCGCCCAGAAGCATGATGACCCAGTGTGGACGCTCACCATCGACGGAGCCTACGCCCGAGGGGCAGCGCCTGTTATACTCGGCGCGCCTTGCGTTTCCGGCCACCAATAACACAGCTGAGTATGAAGCGCTGCTCTTCGGCCTGACGAAGCTCAAGGCAGTTGGTGCGCGGCGCGTGCTCGTCCGCACGGACTCGCATTTGGTGGCAGGCCACGTAGATAAGTCATATCAAGCCAAGGACCCCCGAGCTGGCCAAATACCTCGCGGCCGTAAGAGCGAGGGAAAGGCATTTCTTGGGCGTCACGGTCAAAGCAATCCCTTGCGCGGAAAACGAGCAGGCCGACGCCCTCGCAAAGGCGGCCAGCCAACAACTGCCACCCCCTGACGGGGCGTTTTACGAAGTGTTACCGCAGGCGGCCATCGCGTAGGACAACCGGGACGTGGCCCTCGTGCACTACATCGTCCAGCAGGTCGACTGGCGAGAGCCTGTCTTCAATTTCCTGCAGGGCATTGCCAAGCCGGAGGACCCCGCTGACCTCCGGCATCTGCAACACCGTGCCAGATCCTTCCAGGTGTTCGAAGGGACACTCTACAAAAGGGGAGTCTGCGCACCGCTCCTGCATTGCCTCTCGCATGAAGAAGGGAAAAAGCTCCTTGCGGAGATCCACGCGGGGGTGTGCGGGTCTCACCTCGCGCCAAGGTCATTGGTCGGCAAGGCATTCAGACAAGGCTTTTACTGGCCGACGGCCATCACTGACGCCCAGGACCTCGTGCGTCGGTGTCAGGGGTGTCAGTGGATGGGACGAATCATCCGCAGGCCCCCGACCAACCTCAACCCTATTCCCCCAGTGTGGCCGCTGGCACGCTGGGGCGTCGACATAGTGGGTCCACTTCCCCGAGCCCCAGGGGACCTGCGGTTCGTGGTAGTTGCGCTGGAATATTTTTCCAGGTGGCCGGAGGCGGTAGCCCTGGCCAAAATAACCTCGGCGGCCATGCAGCGTTTCCTCTGGCAGAACATTATATGTCGCTTCGGCGTGCCCAGGGAGCTCACCGTTGACAACGGCCTGCAATTCGACGCCACCTTATTCAAAGAGTTCTGCGACAGTATGGGCATCACGCTTCGGTTCGCGTCGGTCGGGCACCCCCAGTCCAACAGAGCAGTCGAGAGGGCGAATGGCGCCATCTCTATCGCCGTCAAAAAGCGCCTGGTAGGGTTGCCAAAGGGCAAGTGGCCGAGCGAGCTTCACAACGTCCTCTGGTCCCTTCGCACAACGGTAACACGCCTGACGGGGTTCACGCCTTTCAAATTCCTTTTCGGCGATAAGGCAGTGACGCCTGAAGAAATCAAGGCTGGCTCGCGGAGGGTCCTCGTCCAAGCGCCCGACGAGGAGCGTCGCGTGTCCTTGGACCTCTTCGACGGGGCGCGGGCAAGCGCAGCCCAGCATGTCGAAAAGTACGCACGGCAGACTGTGCGTACTCGAGACCGGTCCCTATATCCGCGAGGGTTCAAGCCTGGGGATCTCGTCCTCAGAGTGGCGCTCCATGCGGAGACCGTTGGCAAGCTGGAGTCCAAGTGGGAAGGTCCATACATCGTGGCGGAAGCATTACAGAAGGGAGCATACCGCCTCGCCACACTCGAGGGGCAAACGCTCCGCCACACATGGAACGCGGATAAGTTGCGGTGATATTACGCCTAGAAGCAGGACGAAAAGTATAGTGGCATCAGCCCCTCCTTGTACGATGCTCGCCCGCGCAAACGGGAGTTCAATAAAACTGGCTGTTCGCAGAAAGTACCATGTTGTCTGGCTACAATGTGCAGAAGATCACCCCCACACTCGAGGTCCGCCTCCGCACGCGCTAGTCTACGGACTCTAAATGAAGTCGTAGCGTCGAGGTCCGCCTCCGCACGCGCCAGTCCACGGACTCTAAATGAAGTTGTAGCGTCGAGGTCCGCCTCCGCACGCGCCAGTCTACGGACTCTAAACCAAGTCTAGCGTCGAGGTCCGCCTCCGCACGCGCCAGTCTACGGACTCTAAACCAAGTCGTAGCGTCGAGGTCCGCCTCCGCACGCGCCAGTCTACGGACTCTAAACCAAGTCATAGCGTCGAGGTCCGCCTCCGCACGCGCCAGTCTACGGACTCTAAACCAAGTCGTAGCGTCGAGGTCCGCCTCCGCACGCGCCAGTCTAAGGACTCTAAACCAAGTCGTAGCGTCGAGGTCCGCCTCCGCACGCGCCAGTCTACGGACTCTAAATAAAGTCGTAGCGTCGAGGTCCGCCTCCGCACGCGCCAGTCTACGGACTCTAAACGAAGTCGTAGCGTCGAGGACCGCCTCCGCACACGCCAGTCTACGGACTCTAAATGAAGTCGTAACGTCGAGGTCCGCCTCCGCACGCGCCAGTCTACGGACTCTAAATAAGACGCGGCAGGGGGACGCCCTCGCGCGCACTCTCTGGAGTATAAACAAAACGCAGATCCCGTGCACGCACAGGCGCTGCCTCTGTGCGTACTCGGCGTATAAAAGCAGCACATAACATTAAGAATGGGTGCTACATTGGTTCACTGCAAAAAATGTCGGGGTTACATGACCACAAAAGCAGGAGCGCGCAGTACACCACTCCCCTAACCAACCGCTCATCCTTCGGGCGGTGCCGATGGGCCCGCGCCGCCATTATGGCGCTGGGGAACTCCTTCGAGCCAGCGGAGGAGGTCCCCACCCCCATGCAGCGTGTGCTGCACTGCAACCCTAGCCGCGTCTTCCCCGACATAGCCCCAGATCCGTCGGTGAAAGTTTTGGAGGCCAGGCTCGATGAAGCAAATAGCGTTCGACATCGCCTCCGACCGGGCAGGGAGATCCAGGTGAGGGTTCGCCAGCTCATGGACATGTCTACACCCATGCGTGTGAAGCATGGCGAGGGCGAGGCATGCGCCGAGGAAACCACAGTGCTCGCTGAAGGTGTTAGCGCTGCGGAGAGCAACGCCGGCCCCTTCCTCGACCAGCCCGAGCGTCTCCACCAAGTCCTCCGGCCCGTGAGTAGCGTCCGGCACGTCGACGCACAGATCCCGCAGGGCCCGGTTCAGAGACTCCATTGCCCTCCACGCCGACATGGACGCATTGTCCAAGGCGCGGTCCTTCTCCGCAAGAGACTCCACCAGCTGGGCCTTCTCCACTAGGGCGGTGATCTGCTGCAAAAAGGAGGTACGTTCCTCCGCCGCGGCGCGCTGGACTTCCTCGGTCTCGTGTTGCGCGGCCTCCAGGGCGCCCTCCAGCGCGTGAAGCTGCTCGTCCTTCGTGGCGTGGGCGTCATCTGCAGCACGAAGACCGACCTCCAGGGCTCTCCGCTCCCGAATACGGGCCTCATCCAGCGTCTGGCTGATGACAAGCGTCTGGGAAAAGCAACAAGAGTCAGCAGGTGCCCGGTAGTACTCCAACAACCGCGAGCGCACATACTTACCCTTATCTCCGAGGTCTGCAGCGCGAGGGCCAGGAGGTCTCCCTCGCACGATGACAACATCTGTCGATCCAAGCCGCCGCGGGCACGCTCCGCAGCTGCATTAAAAGCGCGAAGCGTCTCTAGCCACGGGAGGAAGTCGGAGAGAACAAGCTCCGCCCCCGCTGCGTCAGGGGTTGCGAAGGCTTCGGCCACTTCAATGGCGATAGACGCCTGCGGGGCACCCTGCACAGGATCCGGGACGTCGCGCACACCCCCGTTGCTCGATCCTTCACGTCCGGGAGACTTCGTCTCACCTGATGTCGACGGAATGAGCGAGCAAATCGGAGAGAGTTTCGCGAAGTCGTGCGAGGAATGGGAGCTGCGCCTACCTCCTGCACCCTCCGCCGCGACGGAAGGGGGTGCCCGCTCAACCGCCGGCAGGGGGGCGGGTGCCTTGGAGGGCGGTCGAGAAGACCCTTCGGCCGCCTCGGGCACCACAACCCCAAGCACAGGGCCGGCGACGACGTACCGACCCCTCGGCGGCGAGGGACACCGGACTCGAGGACGTTTCGCCCGCGGCACCGCAGGCGATTCTTCCGCGGCGCTAGCAGTCGCAGCTCCTGTTGCGCCTTCAGTCCCTACCGCCCCGGGCGCGTCCTTGGCAGCCGCCGTGGGTGGCAAAGCACCGCCAACTGCAGCACTCTCACCGGGAGCGACATCCCCCCTGGGTTGGCAGGTTCCGGCCCGACGAAGGCCGTGCGTGTGGCCTCGACAGCGCCGGCGGATGGTGCCGCCAATGGGCTCGAGGCGACACGACCACCCGAACTGGTCCGGCCAGACTCGTCGCCGGTCGCACGTCCCGTCCCAGCGGCGCCAGCCGTCGAAGTGGCTGGCGGGCTGGGTACGGCAACCTCAGAGCAGGCCCGGCGCCGCGAAGGCAATACCCCCGCTTGGCTACCACCGCCACGACGGTCCGGAATCTCGGCGGAAGCCTCCGCCGGCACCGCGCGCTCGGGCACAGCAATACCTAGGACCTCGCACGTGCGATTTATCCGCCCCTGCTTCGCCGCTTTGGTCGTGGCCTCACGCAGCTTGTGCTCCTTGAGCGTGTACGGACCCAGGAACGCCACAACCGCGCGCTCCGCATCTTCTAGCCGGGCCACTGCACAGAAGACAAGTCTTATCAGGCGGAGACTACGCAGGCACAAATGGATGCGTACCAACGCACTCTACGACTTACAAGGGGTGGAGGGCGGAAGCAAGCAAGACAGTGGCGGGCAAACCCCGTCCTCTCGGTCGTCGCCCCGTCGCGCGTACTTCCACCGCGAGGAGAGGGGCGCCACCCCGTACATCGTAAACTCCTCGGCCAAGTCGCGCATACTTAGCCGGCGTGCAACGCCAGCAAGCCTCCATAGCCTCTGTGCGTCGTCAGCCTCCGGCTTCACGCTTGGTGAGATATTGAACGAGATTGGCCCACCTTGGCACAGCAGGCTGCTCGCGCTGGTCACGATGTAGTAAAACCACCGCCGCGTCCAGCCGGACTCCCACCTCCCCAAGGTGGCCGACGCAGGGAATAGCGTCGTACAGGACGCTCGCAGCACGAAGTCCACGCCGCCGAAGTTGGATACAACCCCCTCCCCGACTTTCTTGGGTCGGCAGCACGCATCGTGTAGGGTGACGAACAGGCTCACGCTGGGACGCCGGCCTTCCGTCTGTGCCGCCCACGAAAAGACAGCTAGGCGGACTATGGCGTTTGGCGTCAGCTGTGCTAATTCCAACTCATATGCCCGCAGGACTTCGCCCACAAACATCGTTGAGGGCATTCGCAGGCCGGCGTTGAAAAACGCGACGAAAACGATCGCCTCCATCTCCCGGGGCCTCGGCTCTGTCTCGTCGCGACGGGGTAGGCGAGCCCCATCACGCACCTCGATCTTCCCTTCCCGTACGAGCCGCTGCAGCGTCTCTTCGGTTACGCGACTCCTCCCCAACACACGGGAGCAGCGGCCCCCCGAGTTTTCCATGGCGTCCCACCGCCTGTCGGCACGTGAACGCCCCCGCAGCACCAGCTCATACTCAGAAGGGACAGACAATTCGTCCCGGCTAGGTAAGGATCCGCCACCGGGATGGTGGGAGATATCGTCCTAGCCGGCCATTGTCCTCCACGATCAGGGCAAAAGGAACAAGGTGAGAGCAAGTTGCACTATTGACAGAACAAGCAGAGCCAGGAGACAGGCGAGACAGAACATCCCCACTACAACGGGGGCACCTTATAAAGCCCGCTCGCCTTACCCATGGCTACAAGCGCAGCCACATTGACCCCCAGCGGTTCGACTACCCACGGCATGGAAAAAAGAACCGCCAGCACTTCGAGGAGCGTGCCTGGTAGGTGGCCAGACAGTGCGCAATGCCAACGGGCGCCCACCACGTGTCCCGCTTTCCTGGGGAAGGGGCGAACTGCCGTGGTCACGCAACCACTCACGTCCCACGACGCTCCAATCACAAGCCGCCGCATGCCCCACTCACGGCACGGCAGGACAGCCTGCGCCCTGACAGGCCAGGCGTTGGCACGATTCCAGGTACCATTAAAAGCGCACTACCAGACCGCGGGGTCATACCAGCTCCGCTGCCACCCGCTCGAAGGGTAGAAGACAGAGCGCGCGCGAGCCTACTTCGACTAGGCGCCAGCTCCGCTGCCACCCGCTCGAAGGGTAGGGGACGGAGCGCGCGCGAGCCTACTTCGACTAGGCGCCAGCTCCGCTGCCACCCGCTCGAAGGGTAGGGGACGGAGCGCGCGCGCGCCTACCTCGGCCAGGCGCCAGCTCGCCTACCTCAACACCAAGGCTCCGCAAGTTCGGAGAAGTTCACAGGCCGTAGGGACGGAGGGGGCCAAAGGACTCGGCAATATGGCTTCGGCCCTGTGAAGCCCTTCACCATGAGAGGCTCCTGTTGTAGGGGTGGCCCCCACCTAAACCCAGCAGGCCTGTTAGAAGGTTATAGGGCCCAAAATGGGACATATGTAATGGCCTAAATACCCCTGGCAAGGAGGTACCGATGTAAGGGCACATTTGTAATAGCACAGCCCATATGAATATATATACCAAGGGAAGACTAGAGGGGGAGGGACGAACACACTCTCCCAACTCTCCACTACCACATCTCTCTCTGTTTGGTCTGTAACCACAACAGTTGGTAAAGTTACTTTCTCATGCACAAAAGGTTATCATCTATAATTCATGAAGTTACTATCTCATGCACCAGGAAGCCAAGTAGTAAAAATGACACAAATTTCGCAACATCGAAACATATTCAACATGGATCTTATTTTGTTAAGTTCGTAATTTGGAACACAATGGTGCAAATGGATCGCAGGTCGGACTTTCAATGAAAGAGTTATTCTAATTTTTTAGTTTGTAAACAAGATAAAATATCACACATAAAGTGCATTTATTCCCTTCTCTCTCCTGCTATATGCATGCATGTGTCACAAGTTACTGTCTCATACACAAAAAAATTATCATCTATAATTCACGAAGTTACTTAAAGTTCTTACGTGATAACTTTCACATTGCAATACTATGGAAAGTTACTATCTCTTGAATATAAAGTTATCATCGATAATTCATCAAGTTAGTTACATTTACAAAGTTACTATCTCATGCATCAACCGAGTTATACACCAACCACACTAGGACTCTAGCCAGTGACCAATGCGTAGCGTGCGCACACGTGCTCGCTAGCGCATATATATATGGTCATTGGTGCATTCTCCCGTCTTCTCTCTACAGCAATCTGATTTGATCTGGACCGTTGTCTCTCTCCCTCCTATTTCTCCCACGATCTAACCACCCCTCCCCTCCACTTTCCCCTCATGCATTTCGCCAGGCTTCACCCTTCCTCACGCTGCTTGAGCATCTTCTTCTCCCCGATCGCCACTCCGATGTCAACCTCTCTTCACCCCAGTTTGCACTTTGATCTCGACCTCTCTCCTCCTGCCACCGCAATGGACGAGTCCATCGTCAGCCAGGATGTAATAGCCCAGCTGTTTATTTCAAAAAATTTATTAAAAAAATTAAAATTTAATTTAAAGTGAAATCAAGAGTTTTTTGGTTGCTTGACATTTTGGAGATTTTATATGCCTGTTTTCAACTTTTACAAAGGTTTATGTAAATATTATTAAATGAAGAATATTTTGAATTTATGTAAAAACCCTATTTCAAATTAATTATTTTAAAACATTTGGCTTTTATTTGGATTTTCTAGGATTTTGTTTAAAATCAATTTCAAAGTCTATTTTAAAAAAAATTTGTAAAAATTTAAAGATAACTTTAAGTTGTAAATATTTTTTCTAAGTCTAAAACATCTCCAGGAATTTCTGTAAATTTTTATAGGATTTTTAGACTTGATTTACTATTTCTAATATTTTTGAAGCTTCCTAATATTTCTGAAAATTAAAAATGTAATTTAAGCTCTCCCTCTCTCCTTGGCCGACACATGTCTGGCCCTGATTCAATCTGCCCTGCCACTTGATCTAATCTCGGCCATCCGCCTTCACTTACCCCTTTGTTTCCTCACCAACGGCCAGGATTTAATCATCCCCGTCCAATCTAATCCCAGCAGCCCGCTCCTACTTACCCCTTCATCTTTAAATCTGACGGCCCCTATTCGCTCCCTGCCCACGTGCCTTTCATCCAGTCGTCCTCCTCTCCCCACTTCTTTCTCTCTCACCGGCACGTGGGTCCCACCTGTCAGAATTGTCACCTCCTCTCCTTTTCCCCTCAACATCGCCGCCATGGCTGCCGTGTCTGAGCTTTGTTTTTTCAACTGGTCTCTCTTCTCAAAGCACCGCCTCGATTTCCCCTCCTCACCCGCACCTCACGCCTCCCAACCACAGCCATAAATGGTTGTTCCTCGTCGCGTTCACTCCTCCTAGCCGATTTCTCCCCACAGATTCCAATTAGCTACGCCTCCCCTCTCCCCCTATAAATCCCCTCCCCTAAGCACCCCTACCTTCGCACCACCTCTCTCCTCCCTCACTCCCCTCTCTCAGAGTTCCTCCTCGCCGCGTCGTGCCTCTCTCTCTTTGGTCCTCGGCCGACTCCGGCGAGCAATTGCCACCGACTCGGACTGCCCCTCACCTCGCCGCCACCACCTTCACCTTCCCCGTGCACCGACGATCACCCTTCACGCCTCGGCCGAGCTTCTCCTCCACCGGAGCACCACCGCACCGAGAGCCGCCCGCTGGTGCCGCTTCCTGCTCGTCACTCGTCGCTTCCATCGCTCCTTCATCTCCATGCAAGGTACCTTCGGGTTCCCCTCGTCCCCCTCTCTCGTGTAGACCTCGCCGGCCACCGTTGAGCGCTGGAGCTCCGACGACCCTTAGGTCCCAAGCGCCACCCGAGCCGTCCAGACCATGTCAGCACTCATGCCTGCATGGCAGCCGTGTGGCAGCCACATGGCACCACGGCTAAGACACGTCAGCGCTTGGCCGCCACGCCAACCAGTGTGCCACCTGTGTTACCTCTCGGTCCTTGGACTCAGTCCACGGTAGACCTGATCCCACCTGTCAAAGAAATAAAAACCCTTTTCCTACTGAAAAATAATTCGAACAAAAATCTATTTCTCTTGCTGACGTCACCCTGACGTCATAAATTCCTTTTTCCATAGAAAAGTAAATCCGCCAAAAATCATTCCATGCTGACATCATAAATCAAATTTCCAGTACAAAAATAATTCTAGAAAATTAGCCTTTTCCTTTTTCTCTCTTTTCAAACTTCCGGAAGCCAGTATTTCTTCATTTTAACCCTGATTGGACCTGTTTAAATTTATAAATTCCTCTAAAATCTTAAACTACCCATTTCCATACTATTTTTGAATTTTTGAGTTTTATTTGAATTTTGTTTGAATTTATTTGCTTTGATTCTTCACGTATAGATTACGACTATTCCGGAGAGTACGATTTCAACGACTCGCAACACCAAGACTTTGAAAAAGGTAAGTTACACCTTTGATCATGTTGTTCCTAGTAATTTAAATTATTTATGTTATTTTTAAATTGTTATGCATGCATACTTTTATTCAAATTAGTTTAAAGCTGATTTAAACTTTAGTTACACCAAGTTCCTTTGTATATGACCAAATTTAACATTGAACATCAACATGCCTTATCACCTTAGAGAAAACTCTAGTTAATACACTAGTATGGACTAGAGAAATTTTTTATCAAATGCTTAGACATGCTTGGACATAATTTGTGTTTTGGGATAACCTTTTTCACATAAAATGTAAGCCGTTGAAATGAATTTTTAACTTCAGTGTGTCAAGAAAAGCTATGAGTTATTTTAAAATAAAATATAAAAACTTGGTTTAGACTTAGGCAAATGGTTAGGTGGTGGGTGCTTACTGGCATGCATTGTTGTTTGGTCACACAATGTTGATTGCTAGGCACAAGGTGTATGTGTTTGATGCCTAAGTCAGTTAATAACCGATCTGTGAGATACTGCTATAAAGCCCTTTCGTACTACCACAAGGCTGGTATGGGACAGTCTTGGCTGACTAATTTGCAGGTCCCAACCTGAGTCTCCCTGTAGGTTGAAAGTGAACGTGGCGCCATGAAAAGTCTCACTCGGCTCAAGAGGAGGTCCCGGTCTGGTGAATTCCTTACTAGAGTGAAACTTTAATGTTGGTTTGGCCAGGTTGAAAGCTTTGCATTGTAAAGATCTTGTTATGATTTTCTTAGTCACACACCTATGGAAGCGTGTAATGGCCCACATTATGAGATTATCATATCTTGTGAGTAAAGTTGTACAACCTCTGTAGAGTGTACAATCTATCCTGGATAGCCGTGCCCATGGTCATGGGTAAGCTGAGTAAAGTTTTTCACGAATTAGACTTTGATTTTAAAATGGTTTACGAAAAACTTATGGATGGATGGAATCCATAAGAGATTAAAAAGCGTATGGATGGATAGAATCCATATGAGATCTTTTTGGGAAAGATGGTTCGAGTAGGATACCCGTGGTTAGGTTAGTGTGGGGGATAGACCTGCACTAACAGTAACTATTTTGCTTACAATGTTATTTTTATTTACTGTATTAAATCCATCAATTTCAATCTATTTACTGTATTTCTTAAATGTTGTTTTATGCTCAAATAACCTTATTATGCCTTCCTTTGTCAATCCTTATACATGCATTAACTCTGTTAAACATTCTGGTTTAACTTGTGGAGTATTTTATGTGCTCATGTTGCTCAATTCATCATTTTCAGAGGACGACTTCGACTTCGGTTAGGATCAAAACGAATAGGCCGTGACTTACTGTCGTTTGCCTGTGGGCTGGCTCAGTGGGCTTTTTGCGCT
Source organism: Dendrocalamus latiflorus (assembly GCA_017311315.1). Classification (NCBI taxonomy): domain Eukaryota; kingdom Viridiplantae; phylum Streptophyta; class Magnoliopsida; order Poales; family Poaceae; genus Dendrocalamus; species Dendrocalamus latiflorus. The sequence continues at coordinate 5,244,101 of CM029620.1, read as the reverse complement.
TTGGTTTTATCTTCCACTACTTATATTAAATTTTGATTTATGGACCATTGATGTAAACTTTGGCCATCAGGCCTATATTCAGTTAAATAAAGTTGGTCATTATGCATGATATTTGTCTTTGTTATCCACTGTATGCACTAGTTGATCCTAGACTAGTATGATTAACACAGAGGGTTCTAGAGTTGTTGCTCCGAAATCTGACACAGGTAACCCACCCTTCTCCTTCCCACTTCATGCTGCTCTTGCTGCTTTGCTCGCTTCCCCCACTCCCCTCCCTATCTCTCCCAGACGCAGCATGTCCCAGCAATTGAAGATGTTGGAGAAGCAAGTGTTGTCAGTGGCCAAGGCGGTGGAGGACAAGCTGGACGAAGAGATCGTCATGCTTGACTGCCTCGACCCGGACTACATTGAGGTGCTCTAGGAGTGCCAAATCCAGCAAATGCGTTGTGTCTGCAACGCCTTCCCAGAACCAGCCGCGGACTAGGAGGATATGATACATCGGTGTCATGAACAGGGATGAACGGGGATAGTAGTTGAAGAGGGTAGTGGCCAAAGTCGAACAGGGCAGTGGTCGAAGTCGAAGGGGGCAGTGGCCGAAGTCGGTACTGTGGTCGAAGGGGCCGTGGTCGAAGGAGGCCGTGGTTGAGGGGCCGTGCCCGAAGTCGAGGCTGTGGTCGAAGGGGGTGGTGGTCGAAGGAGGAAGTGGTCGACGTTGAGGGCCGTGGTCGAAGGGGACAATGGTCGAAGGGGGTAGTGGTGAAGTCGATGATCCGTGGTCAAAGTCAAAATCCATGGTCGAAGTCGAAGTCATGGTCAAAGGGGGCCGTGGTCGAAGGGGGGAAGTGGTTGACGTCGAAGGGCCTTTGTCATCGAAGGGTCGTGGTCGAAGGGGACAGTGGTCGAAGGGGGCAGTGGTCAAAGTCGAAGATCCATGATCGAAGTTGAAGCCGTGGTCAAAGGAGGAAGTGGTCGACATCGAAGGGCAGTGGTCGAAGGGGATAGTGGTTGAAGGGGGCAGTGGCCGAAGTCGAAGGAGGCAGTGATGGAAGTCGAAAGGGGCTGTGGTCGAAGTCGAATGGGGCAGTGGCTGAAGTTTATGCCGTGGTCGAAGGGGGCCATGGTCGAAGGGGGCTGTGGTCGAAGGGGGTCGTGGTGGAGGGGCTGTGGCCAAAGTCATAGAACTGTGGTCGAAGTTGAAGCGATCATAGCCACGTGAAGCAGTCGTGAGAAGTAGTCATAGCGTGGAGTGATTCCAAGAGGCATGAGAGTAGGCCCAAGTTAGTGGAGTTGTGGGCATGAGGCTTATTTAAGTTGTGTAACTCCTGTTAAGTCGTAAGAGTTGGAGGAAGAAATATGATTGTGTGATTCAATCCCAACATATTCTAAAAGTTTGGTAAAAATTTTGGTATGCTACGAATCCTAGAAGAATAGTTATCCTACTGTTATTTATCATTATTGTTCTAGATGATCAGTGAATTTTGGTATATTACGAATCCTAGAAGAGTAGTTATCTTACTGTTACTTATCATTATTGCTATTACTAGCTGAATGCCCGTGCGTTGCTACGGATTTTTAAAATTTATCATACTGCATGTTCTGAAATTCACGGGTGGTAAGAATTTTTAAAATATACATACAAACATGTTCTAAAAGTTTTTAAATCCGTAGCAATGCACAGGCATCCAGCCAGTATATGTGTGTGTGTGTTGAATTTCCTTTCTGCATATTGTTTTAGATTTTTTTCCTTCTGGTGGTGTGTTGGTTCTTCTAAAAATAACCATGTGTCCTCTTATGTTAACAGGTGTACTGCAAGCACTACTGAGTAACTCTAGATTAAATGACTTATAGGAGAAGATATGCTACAAAACCGAACTTCAATTTGTGTCAGGTAATTAAATCTATGTGCTGTGATGTTCGCGTTGTTGAAACGATCATTTCAATGTGCTGTTAAGGTGATCCATTTCAGCTCTTAATCTGCACTTCGAATTTTATTGTCAGTGGTTTTTTATGCAACTAAGTAGATCCATCTCATTGAAATATTAAATCTCCAGGCTTTTGTTTTTTTGAGGTAATCTGGACATCCTACGCCGGAATGCACAGAAAATGTAGAGCTAATTACGAGCCGAACAAGTAAAAAATTAATTTGTTATTTGATTCTCTTCCTGATTGGTAGCATTTGCTGTTGCTCCGTCATTTTTCCTTGAAAGCTAAAATGGAAGTTGGCCGCAGATCAAACAATGACCTGCTCAGCTGCTAGAGAATTGTTAATGAGAATTGTTTTTATTTTTCTATTCAAGCTTGCACTGGAGTGTCTCAAAATCCAAGACCAAGAAGTTTACTCCAAAAAAGGGGAGCAACAACTAGGCTTGCTTGCCTCTTCTTTGTTTTTTGCTCAGTACTATGTTGTGATGCATGGACCATTGGACCTATTGTCTTTTCTGACGAAGATTGATGTATGGACCGGACCTGCTGTCCCTACTAAATTCTGAAAATATCATCACATTCCTACGTTGTGAAGCATGGTCGCATGGACCTATTCTGGACATGTCTAAAGAGCATGCCAAGCTCTTATGTATTTTTCACGATTCTGCCAGATTATAGTTAGTGCAGAAAAGTTAGCATCTGGAGGTGTTGTTGGCTGAACTTGCAGGGTTCTATTGCGAACATGGTAATTTTCAGGATTTGGTAATAAAACTTCTTATGTGTGGAAGATTTCGAGCCTCCTCAGTGAGTCCATAAGCTCCGGCGTTCCCCCCCACTTGATGATTTGCCATCTTCAAGAATGGGCTTCACACTTTTGCCACTCTCAACGTTGGCTTCGCAAAAAGTCATGTAGTACATTAATTTCTTGATTAGTATGCCATTCCATCCCTTTAATTCATTTTCTTTTTTTTCTAATTTCAGGGACTGGAAAAGACCCTTCTACCCCTGGCTAATTCCTCTTCTTTGTAATATCGAGTGGGAGGTCCAGCCTGGCATCCCAAAGCAACCGGCCCATGATCACCACGGCAGCGGAGTTGGCGCTGCCACCACGGCCGGCAGTAATACTACCTCTGCGGCATCGTCCATGGCGTCGTCGCTACTACTCCCTCCGAGGCTCGCGCTTCCTCTGGCTGCCGTCGCCGCTTCCAGCGTCTTCAGCAGTGCGAACACTCTTGCTTCGACGTTTTCGTGTCGACGGAACTCGGTCGCATCGGCGCTGCTCTCGCCGTCTTCGTCTTCGTCTTCGTCTCACCGGCGGTCCATGTCTGCGCGGTTCGCGACGTCGCTGGTGCTGCCGTTCACGCGGCCGCGGCGGGGACCGTCAAAGGACGAGCCTGACATCACCTACTCGGTGCTGTATGGCGACAAGATCGTGTAGATATACACATATCAAGTCTGTGCGCAGCTTATGTAATAATCAACAGTTAATGTATATTTTCCCCTTTCATCATTCTCTGAGTCTTCTTCCTTTGAACAATTGGGATGGAACACTCGTATGATCAATACTAATCTACCTAGCTTGCCTCAAACAAGCCAATTGTCATACACTGTATACGCCTCGCTCAGACATGTTCAACAAAAGAACTTTGAAACTCGAGGTGAAATCAAGATACACGTTAAGATGAGATTAATGGCGCAGGGGGAAGGGCGGCCTCGTGTGCGCAGGGGAAGGGCGCGCGACGCTTCAACTCTCGATCGAAATCCCTCTATGCATCTACGTGAGAAATTAGCCAGGGGTAGAAGGGTCTTTTTCGGTCCCTGAAATTAGAAAAAGGAAAAGGAAATGAATTAAAGGGATGAAATGGCATACTAATCAAGGAATTAATGTACTACATGACATTTTTGCGAAGCCAACGTTGAGAGTGGCAAAAGTGCGAAGCTCATTCTTGAAGATGGCAAATCATCAATTTTCTCCTCAAAAAAACCATAGGAAAAGAAGCTAACTTACAAATCAAACAACCTTATATTACAATTACGTAGGAATTCCAATGCAAGAAATTGATAGGACAGCACCTACCCAGCCGAGAGCTTCAGATCTTGCCCTAGTAGAGCTCGGCGGTCAGCACCGGAAGCCGAGCACGCGGCCGTCGGCCGGCGAGACGCCGATGCGGCACACCTTGGCGGCCTCGACGTGGTGGGTGAACACCCGCAGCACGGTCACCTTGCCCTTCACCACCAACAGCAAGACCACCTCCATCACCGGCGGCGCCTGCTGCTGCGCCAGCGCCGCGACAGCAGGGGAGGGGCCGGAGGCGGCGACGGAGATGGTCTCCGGCGGGGAGGAGGAGACTGAGAAGGCGGGGACGGTGAAGCTAGTCGCCATGTACTGCGCCCGCCCTCCGTCGATCTGGCCGGCGGGTATGTACATGGAGCCGACCTCCCCGCCGGCGTAGACGACGTGGAGGGAGCTGTCGTAGTGCGCGAGCGGCGCGCGGTTGGGGTTGCGGACGGAGGCGAGCTGCTGGAAGGTGAAGGCGGCGGTGCCGTTGCCGAAGGTGAAGGAGGGGAGCTGCACGGCCGTCACGGCGATGGCAGGCGCGTGCGGCCGGAAGAGCAGGAACAGTGCGGCAGCGGCGCCGCCGGCCGCTAGGAGGAGGAAGAGCGCGGCCACGACGCAGGAGGCCACCGCGGAGGAGGAGGCGTATGGGTAGCTGGTGCGCGCGGCGGCGTAGTACCGCGGCGGCTCCGGCGATACGGCCATGGCGGGGGAGCCATTCTTGGTGGCGAGGGGAAGAGGGCAGTATGAAGTGGGAGGTTAGTCACTACTTACCCAAGTCGCTAATTCAGGTTCACAATTTCGACGAAATTTCGTCAAAATTTTGTGAATCAACCCCGTGCTCCGCGAGCCAATACACAGAATGCAAATAAATAGTATGCATGGCTTAACAAAAGAGAGGCTCAGGTTATTTTATTTGCCAAAAATCGCTTTTAGTAGCTTTGTTATTATCTCATCATAGTGTTATTGTTACTGCCTATATACCACCTAGTGACTACCATAATCGACTTAATCCACCAAAGTACACTTTCTTTATTGATTGCTGTCTATGACTCTAAACAGCGATTATCATCAATTATGCAATCCATCAATCATACCTTCATTGCTGCCTAAATCCACCAATCATACTTTCTTTCTTTCGCGTATTTGCACCTCCATTGTTCCTCTACTTTCTGCTCTTGTGCTGTTGTGCTGCGCCGTCTGAACCTCGTCGACCTTTCTTCCCGGCGTGAACCTGGAAGGAGGGAGAGCGGCTATCTCCGAACCGTTGCCGCAGAGAGTACCTGCACGGGGCGGCAATAAGGTTTCAAGCCTGCGCGGCTTCCTGTTCTTCATCAGGCTAACAAGTAGTCATTCGTGCGCACGTTCGACTTTGTTATTATATTGTTTATCTTGTGTATATTTTGAAGTATGATGAGTAGCTTGCTGTTAGTTGTGAGTTTTGCATCATTAGTTTATTAGTTTTGTCTCCTAATAAAACTTGGAATTAAAATATTACCCACATTTCCAACACATACGTGATGCCATTGTGGATGGTCTAGTTGCATGACGCCATGTATACTATACTACCTCGTATGTGCATGTAATGAACGTATGTACGTATGTCAGTTTGTATGCAAGACACAATCTAAAGTATCCGATTGTGCATTTCAATTTAGACTGTACGTAGCCACATGCAAATTGGCACAATACAATTCAACGTGATCCTTAAATCGGCAACTATGTTTTTTTTTTGGATTCATGAATTTTGGGACAGGAAAGGAATGTTACCCTGAGGATGGTCCTGTTCCAGACCGGTCTACAGTGGAACCTGGAGGAATTGAAAGGTGAGGTCAGGAACAGGCATCTCTCTGTACATGAACAGCAGCTGCGACGACGAGCACACCGATACATGGACAGGACACCATGAACCTGCCATGGCGTAGCCATGTATGTTGAGGTGGAGCAAGGAGTGACTTCGGCTAGGGGATATCTTACAGGACAGAGCACAGGAGCAATCAATCTACGTGATAGTCATAGTGTTGGTATGAAGCGATGGGGATGTATCATGATGATTCTGAAATTCCGAGCTGATGCTTCCAATGGGAGCAAGGGGAAGGCGTGGTTGCTTGCCTCCGGTGGTTATTGTGGCTGGAGGCATCGTAGCTACTTTTTGCAATACTTCTGCACCTGAGATGGAAGTGACAGCTAGAGCAATTACATCCAGTGTAGAAATGAAGTGATCACAAACAAGGTAGTAACACGGCAAGAAAGCAAGCTGCGACAACAGGACATATTAGCCTTATGGATTGCTTTGGTGACATGATTATCACGAGGGGAGTACCATGATCGTTGATGTATTATTCTTCCGTCTACGAGGGACAGAATGGATTCTGTATTCTCTAGGTCTGAAGGTTTTCATTACCGGTTTTAAATTTTTAACACGCCGGGGGTGTGACACCGATTTTTTCGATAATCAGGAAATGTCGGTAGTTTTCGAAATTCCAGATTGGTTTTAAAATTTCAAAAAAAATCGGTTGGTAATGAGAACCCGCTAGGCTCTAGCGCAGCATTTTGTTGCCAGTGCATGTAAGTACTTTGTTGTTCGTGTGTAACAATTGAGCCCTGGTTGGTACGAACAAGCGGCCGATCAAACTGGAGTACAGATAAGGCACCTGCATTGGTCCAAATTTTATCGTGTTGGTTTACTCTTATAGTACCTGTGCATGTTTTAGGTGAGGTCACAAAGGCTACATGTTTTGGGCTGTTTTCAAAAGCAGAAGCGTAGACGCACGTAGGCCTGGGCAAAATACCCGCTACTCGTTACCTGTACCCGAATTACCCGGACCCGAACCTGAAATACCCGAACCCGAGGTACCTGATCCCAAATTCGGATAGCGATTCTGATTACCCGAAATTAGTTTGGGTAGTTCGGGTAATATCCCCCGGTACCCGAACTACCCGAATTACCCGAATTGTATGTAAATTACCCGAATTGTCGGGAAATTGTCTGTAAATTACCCGAATTATCTGTAAATTACCCGAATTGTCTGTAAAATTACCCGAATTGTCGGGAAATTAGCTGGTTTTCTGTAAATTCGGGTATATCGGGTATACCCGAACCCGAATTATCGGGTACCCGAAATTGCGGGTAGTGTTTTTTTGGGGCTAATATCGGGTAGCAGTTTTCATTACCTGAATTTCGAATTACCCGAACTACCCGACCCGAAAAATTCGGGTAACCCGAACGCCCAGGCCTAGACGCACGGCTGCCCTGGGTTAATGGCTTGCTTCTTTTTAGTTTTGGCTTATTTCTTTTTAATATAGTAACTAGTTTTTAAACGGTGTGTCTTTTTAATGTAGAGTCTTAAAATAAATTATAGTAGACATTGTACCGGGTTCAGCTATATTACTAAAATCACATACTACTGTTTCCCTCTATGTATTATCTCTCGTGAACAAACAGAATTAAAAAATCATTGATCAAAAGCCAAAACCACGTCCCAATATTTGAATTGTGAACTCCATCCCATTAGTCATTTCTCCCTCTCTATTTCCTAGGATGAAGAGGCTAGCTATTATTTTCAGCTCTCTATTTGAGTAAGCATTCCAATGGCCTAGCTATTTGAGAAGCGAGTGAGGAGGCGCTCGTCAAATCTAGCTAGCGGCCGGGAGAAAATAGCGACTCGATAAAAATGAAGAGGAGGATAAAGAACCGGTTGAAGTCCATTTCTTGAGTCATATTAGGTAAATATATAATGAAGAGCAGGATAAAGAATCGGTTGGAGATGCCCTTAGAACATTACCATACATCGAGACAAAACATGATGGGCGCATGTGCGTCATGAGAGAGGAGACATCGGTTGGAGCGTTTGGTGCGAAGTGTTGGATCCACCGCATGGAGGGAAGAAAGTATAGAGTGTGTGGTGGTAGTGAGAAGATGAGTGGATATGGGGATATCCAATATGACCTTTGCAATACTTTCTTAATTTTTATAATTTTGGTTTATTTAACTAGACCAACAATCTCACATGTCACGTACCGGAAAAACCATCTTAGCCATCTTATCTAACTTTCAACATTAAAATAAAACAGAATTTTTCTAGCGTTCCAAACTATGGAAAAGTAGACCACCTCCTAACCAGGACAATGAGAAGAGAAACCATGGATGAACCAAAGCGTCTCTCTCTCTCTCTCTCTCTCTCTCTCTCTCTCTCTTCTTGCTAAATTTAGCAACGCATTCTTCGTCCATCTACCTGCTTTCCACCCCACGGGTTCCTCTCACAACCCCACGAATACAACTCCAAGTTTGCATGCACTTTTTACTTTTTTCCTCCCACCAAAGCAATCATTCCTATTTGCTGCAAATTGCATTTTCCCATCATGCCAAGACGAATAGGACCTTTTGTAAATTTGTTCGATTAACCCCCTCGATCTTTCCTGTTGTATCATATGAAGCATTGTTTGCATTATCTGCCATTTGAAGCACTCAGCAAGATTTGACTCGCTAGGTTCGTATTCCTTGCTTGATCATGTGTTTTTTTTTCTCTCACGACAAATGAAATTATTCATGTCTGTGCTATTAGGAAAGAGCAGTCGTAACCTTCAACAGTTTCGTCTAATGGGTAGTCTAATTGTGTGTTAGAATGCCCCAGAGGAAAGAAAATTATCTCTTTTTTTGGTCAATTTTGATGAGTATAATCTGCCATGATATAATTTCTTAAGTGATGTTATGTGCTTCTTGATCCAGGAGAACAGAATAATTCAGATTTTACATTCTAAACTTGCAAGGAAGCAACTATTGGGGTAATTTTTCAGTTCAAAACACTGCTTCATGACCATATTGGCACATCCTGTTTATTCTGTTATGTATGGCGGGTGTTCAGGTTCAGGACATGAACATAAATAGGATTCTATAATCATTTATAAATAACCTACATTTGCACTGATGTCTAGCTATGACAATATTCACTGAATTTCAACATTGTCAGTCGTAAGGATGAACAAAGAAATTTCCAGCATACAATGTATTCTTGTTTTGCAGTTCTGTTATGTCAACTTACCTATTACTGGCCGTTGATATTCTGCCTTGTGAAGTTTCAGATAACTTGTCCTACGTCAAGCTTTCCATCATGGAACACGACATGGATTTCAGCCCTCATAGAGATAGTACTGAACACAATCGCAGCAGCTTCGAACACGATGAATTCACCGTTCAATCTACAACATCCAAACCATCTGCACATTCACAAATCTCTTACGACAAGAAATCAAATCCCAAGAACAAACCAGATCAGATAGCGAAAACTAGCCCGGTCGGCGCAACAAATCCAAACCATGCCTCAAACGCCACGGCAAGCCCCGCACCGCCACAAAGCTCTGAAATGACAGGAATCACGACGGCGGCGACAATGGCGACATCAACAACAACGAGCGCGAACAATACTGAAACCGTCAGCAATGGCAGCTTGGACAGCAGCGGAAGCACCCGGAGCAGCAGCTTGGAGAGCAGCAGCAGCGCCTCGGCCTTGGCGGCGCACGTGAAGCGGCACACCGGCGGGGACAGCCGGTGGGAGGCCATCCAGCTAGCCATGGCCCGTGACGCCCCGCTCAACCTCGGCCACTTCCGGCTGCTGAAGCGGCTCGGCTACGGCGACATCGGCAGCGTCTACCTCGTCGAGCTCCGCGGCACGTCGGCCTTCTTCGCGATGAAGGTGATGGACAAGGCGTCGCTGATCAGCCGGAACAAGATGGCCCGGGCGGAGACGGAGCGGGAGATCCTCGGCCTCCTCGACCACCCCTTCCTGCCGACGCTGTACACGCACTTCGAGACCGACAAGTTATACTGCCTCGTCATGGAGTACTGCAGCGGCGGCAACCTCCACTCGCTCCGGCAGAAGCAGCCCGGCAAGCATTTCACCGAGCCTGCGGTCAGGTCCGTCCATGTTACAACCAAGTTGCTCTAATACCACTTGTTACGACGAATGACAGCGATGCCAATCTTGTCAATGACTCAATGTCACAACGATCTTGTCACGTCTGACAATGTGACGGTCTTTGGTTTGTGCTGGGTGTTGTCAGGTTTTACACTGCCGAGGTCCTGCTTGCACTGGAGTACTTGCATATGCTGGGAATCGTGTACAGGGACTTGAAGCCGGAGAACGTGCTGGTCAGGGACGACGGCCACATCATGCTGTCAGACTTCGACTTGTCGCTGCGGTGCTCGGTCTGCCCGACGCTGGTCAAGTCGTCGTCGGTGCACACGAGCGGGAGCGGCAGCAACTGCGGCATTGGTAGGGGAGGAGATATCACGGACTGCGACAGCGTGGGAGTCACCCAGGGGTGCATCCATCCGTCGTCGTTCTTCCCGCGCATCCTGCCGCGGCGCAGCCGGAAGGTGTCCAAGATCGACATGGGGCTCAACGGGGCGGCGTCGGTGGAGTTCAATGCGGAGCCGACGGACGCGCGGTCCATGTCGTTCGTCGGCACTCACGAGTACCTGGCGCCAGAGATCATCCGCGGCGAGGGCCACGGCAGCGCGGTGGACTGGTGGACGCTGGGCATCTTCCTCTACGAGCTGCTGCACGGCGCCACGCCGTTTAAGGGCGCCGGCAATCGCGCCACGCTCTCCAACGTCATCGAGCAGCAGTTGCGGTTCCCCTCTGACGGCGGCGGCCCGACGGCCGCCGCCAGCGCCGTCGCGCGGGACCTCATCCGAGGGCTGCTAGTCAAGGAGCCCCAGAAGCGGATCGCGTTCACGAGAGGCGCCACGGAGATCAAGCAGCACCCGTTCTTCGAGGGCGTGAACTGGGCGCTGGTGAGGACCATGCCCCCGCCGTCGGTGCCGGAGCCGGTCGACTTCCGGCAGTACGAAGCTGCCGCTGCCAAGGACAAGAAGGCGCCAGAGAGCGCCACAGCGGCTGCGGCTGGTGGTGGCGCGGCGAAATCGAACACCGGCGATCCCTTAACTGAATTTGAGTATTTCTAGGATCAGTTTTGCTATTGCACAGTCGACTGAATTTTTTTTGTGTTTCAGTCATCTGAAATTGCACTATCAATGAACTAAAATTGCAGCCCCCTAAAAAAACAGTTGCAACTTTAGGTGATTCAGAGTGCAACTTTAGGTGACCTGAAATTGCACTCTCAATCAACTAAAATTGCAGCCCCCCCTCAAAAAAAATATGTGCAATTTCAGGTGATTCAAAGTGCAACTTTAGGTGACTGAAAGATAAAAAAATTTCAGTCGTCTGTGCAATAGTCTATCCCTTCTAGGATTGTTGAGAATGTTTTGCGTACGGAATTACGTACTTTTGGTCGATGGTTGTGACTTGTGAACTAGCGAACTTCTGATATATGCTCTGATGCACCCGAATTTTTTGTACGGATAATCCATTTTTTATTCGAAAATACATAAATATACCCGCGGAAATTTTTTTTACACAAATAGGCTTCAGTCGCCCTCCATTGAGCGACTGCCACCTTTCGCCCAACTGGGAGGCGACATTTAGGGAATGTGGGAACCGTTGAGCGAATCAATGGTATCGCCTGAGCGTTGGGCGACTTATTGTAGTCGCTGTACGGTTGGGCGACTGGAATTCCAGTCGCCCAACGGTAGGGCGACAGGGGGTACTTTATTCCAACGCAGTCGGCCGCCCACTACCACTACCACTTTTTGCCCTCATTCTGCGCACAGAGAAGAAACGAGAGAAGAAGAGGAGAGGAAGAAGGGGCACTCATTGTGCGAGAGAAGAAGAGGAGAGGAGGAAGGGGAAGAAAAGGAGGGGTAGAAGAGAGGGAGGAGGGGAAGAACAGGAGGGGAGAAGAGAAGGAGAGGAGGACAGGATTGGAGGAGAAGGTGAGGGAGGAAGGAAGAGTAGAAGCTATTCCATCCATTTGGTTCCAGGTATTTTTTTTATTATGTTGTATTTGCACTATTATTTAGATGAAATGTTGGTGTTAGTAAAAATTGTAGATGTAGAAAATGTAGTACAATTTTAGTATGGAAATATTAGTGTCAAAAAGTTGTAGTATACATTTTGTAGTATGGAACATTTTGTAGTACAGAAATATTATCACCCTTTTTAGTATGGAAAGTGTAGTTTAGTGTAGTACGATGTTATTTGACATGTCGTAAATTTCAATCATACATGCAGACCTACATCATCAATGGCCACTACATTGAGAGAGTATTATGGTGCTAGAATTATTCGTGAAGGTCCGAATGGTGTGGATTTGAGCGATTTTTTGCAAGTAACTCTCGTACTTCCGGATGACGAGAATGCTCGAATGACAGATGTGCAGCATTGGCTGACCGAGAGTTTTTCATTGGACCCCGAGGTGTGCAGCGTCGTTGTGCAAGGGCTTTGGAGACGGTCTCCCACGGACATCAGATGGGAGTTGAAGACATTGGTGCGCTCTGCTTCGTGGAAGGGCTTTGTGCAAGGGTGCTGGCGCCGTGGATACGAGTGTGTCCTGCTTGTGCAACCGTGCTTACTACAAGCAGTTGCGCAAGCTCGTGCGTCCGCCTATGCTGCTTAGGGAGGTGCTAGCAGCTCAGGCGAGCCGCACGTTGGCGGAGCTGATGAAGTTGCTTGTGATGAAGGCAATGCGGTACATGGAGGAGAGTTACAGCCGTCAAGCTATAGAGAGGGAACTGGGCAAGCCGATGCAGTACATGGAGGAGAGTTACAGCCGTCAAGCTATAGAGAGGGAACTGGGCAAGCTGATGAAGGAGAGCATAATGAGTATATCGTGCAACAGATGGAATCTGATGACCAGAGGGCATGGGATGAAGAGCAAGCTGTAGAGGACGAGGAGGAGGACAGTTCCGATGATGAAGTTCCTATCCCCAACCGCCGTTTTGACACCGCAACCTATCGGCATCCGGTAACGACCACATGCACCATTTTCCCCTACCTTTTCTCCTTTACAACACGCACTAACAATATCTCTCCTTTATTTACAGTCTCCGGAGCCCCTATGTGGCTACCGCAAATGGATAGATCTTGAGATCCACCTGCGGACCAATGGACCCTCGACTTCGAGGAGTGGAATGTCACATAGGAGAAGGAGTTGCTGGAGGAGGAGCGCCGCAAGAACGAGCACAACCTGCGTATACAACGCGAGACGCAAGCTCATCTCGAAGCGTATACAACGAGAGGGAACGCGAGAGAAAGAGAGAAATTGCGGCTAAGGCAAAAGAGGCCGCGGAGGAGTTCAACGCCGAGCGGGCGAGGAAGGGAAAGTGGCCCCGGTCCACACAGTAGGTGGTACGAGCAGTTGGGTGGGTTACTCGCATATCATGTTATATGTTATGCATGTAATGAAATTGTACGCGGCATGTTACTCCCATCCGTATTATGAAGTTTATTTCTATTCACATAAGGTTATTATCTCATCTGTTCGCATTCAATGATTCAGATAGCAAGTCATTTAACAATATTAACATACCAGTTCTCTTTGTAAACTAATTCTCGGTAACATGAAAATATCACTTACCAATGTATATATCAAACGTTCTATAGTCAACTGTTCTTAAAAAAATTTCTAAAATTTTTAATGCACCTACAACATACAATAAACATAAACTTTTATTATAACTATACCAAATTTTTTCCAGTTTAAAACTACAAAATTGACAAAACTCTAACAAATCACGGGGACTGAGTAAAGTCGCCCCTCCATTGGGCGACTGCACTTTTAGTCGCCCATCCATTGGGCGACTGCATGACAGTCGCCCAATAGGAAAGCGACTGATTGCAGTCGCTCGAACGTAGAGCGACAGAAATTTTGTCGCCTCCCGGTTGGACGAAAGGTGGCAGTCGCCCAATGGGGAGGCGACTGAAGCCTATTTTTGTAAAAAAAAATTCCCGCGGGTATATTTATGTATTTTCGAATAAAAATTAGATTATCCGTACAAAAAATCCTGATGCACCCTACGTCCCGTAATACAGTAAATTAATACAAATATGTACTACCTCTGATTACAAAATGTAAGTCGTTTTAGAATCCGTGTAAGTCAAATATTTTTAGGTTTGATCATGACATTGATATTACTAGATCTACCGTAAAACATACTTTCATACTGTATAATTTTTTATTGAAGGAATAAAATTTATAGAAATTGATGGTCAAAATATCACCTTAAAGACTATATCAATCTTCAGAACATCTTATATTTGAAAGCAAAGGGAGTAGTGATTTTGATGGCTTGTGAACTTGTTGTATCTGCTTCTTCTTCACCACGATTTTGGTGTATATATATATATATATATATATATATATATATATATATATATATATATATATACTTCAGCTTAACTGCCTTGCCCAGCGTGGTTACCAAGCAATTTTGTTCGTATTATTAGGAATTTTTTCCACCGTGCGTTCTGATGTAACAGTTAATTGTAAAACTTTATGGAACAAATTAATTAAGTCTGGTTTGGTCGTACTAAGTTGTATTCGACTAGTTTCCTGGCCAACTGTTATGTACTACGACCAGTGTGGCACTTCGGTTGTTTGGATGATGAACCTCTCTCTCCGTACGCTTGTGTGACTCCTTTTTCTGTGACCACCACCTCGAGCAAAGCCCAAAACGAGCAGCCTCTGGGCCTATTCTTTTTAGCTGCGGCTTATGGTTTTTGACTGAAATTTTTAAATTTTAGCTGTTTACGGTACAGATTATGGAGAGACCGATATTCACTTACGATTTTGGTTGGTACAGATGTTGGGCTTTTAACGTGTATTACATTTAACTTATAAATCCCGTCTTGAGAAAATACTCCGTTTGAAAGTTAGGTACTGTAGTAAAAGCCAAAAGCCTGCCGGCTTTTGACTTGCTGAACAGGCCGGATCATATTTTAAATCCATCCTGATTGATGGAATTTGAACACCTTCATTCGCGAACAGAGTAAGTGAAGTTTCGGTAAGTTTCACAAAAGTCTCGCTCTCCTCATGAACTCGGTTTCCTACAAACAAGGCTCTGCTTGGTTGTGTTAAAATAGTCCCACATTAGCTGGTAAAAAGCAAGAGATCTAACTTAAAAGTAGGAGAGTCCTTCATCTCATCAGCTAGCTTTTAGGGTGAGAAGGCCCTTACAATCCAACAACTGATATCAGAGTAGGTTGTTATGGTGTCAGATAAGTATGTGAATCGCCACCCCATGCTAGATGGTACTGATTTTGCTTTTTGCATATGTCGGATGCAAGCTTACATTGAGACTCAAGGTAGTGATGTTTGGAATAAAGTTGCTACACCATATGAGGTTCCTGCTGCTGTTACTAGTTTAAATAAAGCGAATGTTGATTTAAATGGTCAAACTTGTAACTTGTTATTTCAAGGGATTTCTCGCAAAGAGTTTGATCGTGTAGCTCATATTAATTCTGCTCACTTAATATGGAAACTCTTTGTGATTATCATGAAGGAACAACTGAGCATCCTATTTTTGGAATGCTCATGGCCGGCCGCCGTTTCCTCTGCCGGCGGCGAGCTCGCCGTTCTTCAGCCGGAGGGAGGAGCCACTGTAGCGAAGAGGGAGAGAGATTATTTAGCTTAAGACAGCAATTAATTACCGGTTAAGATAGGCCATTAAAGCTAATCATGACTAATTAATGAAGAACACTCACTAACATGTGGGCCATCCCTTTTAAAATTAACTAATACCCGGCCCCACCTATCATAGATACAGAGGTAAGGAAATACAAATAAAAAAAATTTAAAAACTTGTTGTGGGTCCCACCTGTCAGATTTTATTTATTTTTCAGATTTAATTAAATTGAGAACTTTAAAAGAGCATAACTTATTCATTTTAACTCCAATCTAAGTGAAACAAATTTCTAAATTCATATAAATTCAACCTCTATCTAATGGAACTAAAACTATAATTTTTAAGCTCATTTGAATTTTTGTGAGAATTTGTTTAGTTTGCTAATTTTTATCCAAATTTTCGCGCAACGTAAAAATAGCGTACGAGACCTAGGAGGAAGAAGCCGAAGTTGAAGCCACATTTGACAATCAAGACCAAGGCAACTACGACCAAGGCGAGTCAATACTTTGATCATGTTGAACCTACATTTTCTGTAAATTAATTCTGTTTTGAATTATCAAATTGCATGCTATTATTTTATGTGCAAATTTATGTTCAATTTCAAGCTGCTAGTTATATACCCACTTATGAACTTGTTAGTATTACTCCCGTTTGAAACCCTTGAATATCTGAGCCTTGTCACCTTAGCGAAAACTATAATGTTAGAACTTTCGAAAATAAGTCTAATATAAGATCGAAATCGGCAACAGAGGGAGGGGTGAATGTTGCTTCTTTAAAACATGCCTCTCAAAAGTATTCCACTAAAAGAATCCCTCCTCCAACAGTTACTGGAACTATGAAGAAAGAAAGATATTTATACTGGAATCTTAACCACACAGAAAAAGGAGCAAGTCGAAAACCAAAATGAAGAAATGGCGCATGCAGCAGAGGGGCCGGTCAGACCGTGGTCACTGGGCCGGTCAGACCGCCGGCTTAAAGCTGGTTTGACCGCTCTTGTTGGTCCGGTTTGACCGCTCCAATCATGCCGGTCTGACTGCTTCCTTGTGGCCGGTCTGACCGGTGCTTACCGGCCGGTCTGACCGCCGAGTAAAATCCGGTCAGACCGCCCTTCGAGCACAGAGTTGGCAGCAAACTAAAATTTTCAGGGACTTGACCAATTTCAATAAGATTTGAGTTTTTTCTTTAATCTCTTCAATCCAGAAGTGCAGAAATATGATCTAAATAGTATCAAGCACTTTTGGAACAGAGGATTTCATCATCTAAGCAAGGTTTTGAGATTTTGCCCAAAAACTGGAAACTTTCAGAGAGAAGCACCAAAACTCAAATTACTTTCTAATCTTTGATCCATAGACCATGAAATTAAGAGATTGACTAAGCAATAACCTCAGGTCCGAAAGGAACACAACAAAACTCAATCTTTTGAAGAGAATCAAAAGATTCCATTTAGCTCTGTACTCAAACCCTAGAAAACCAAATACAGCGAGATTTGACGATGGCTAAAGAAATCACAGAAGTCAACGAATCCTTTACTTGCTCTTGAAAATGGGATGATCAAAGGGTCTTGAGTGTTTTCCCTTCACCAAGAAATCAAGAGCCAGCCAATAGATCAAAGATTCACCTCAAGAACTCAAATGAACAGAGGCAAGAACAAAAACAAGATTTATCACAACTTGAGTAAAAAGGAATCAATCCATCATAATATTGCAAAAAGGGAGATTACAGAGGAGTCCCCATACATGATTGATACAAGGAAATCAAACTCACTAAGTCCCCACACATGATTGGATCAAGAAAAATGCTCTCTCCTCACTACATTCTTGAGAGAGAGGAACACGAGCACACACAGAGAGAGGGCTCTATAGCCTCTGCCCTTCTCACCAACCCATACCAACTAAAGCACCAAAGAAAATCAACTTCAAAAGCATCTAACCCCTTTCCAAAAGCCATTTGACTAGAAACAAAACCCTAAACCATCTCACTCAAGCTCCCTCACAACCAGAAAACTCTCTCCTATTTATAGCCCTTGGCTAATAGGTCTCCAACCCGTTTTACCTGCTAAATCCAAACTGAAACTGCTTCCACTTGTGCAGCTTTGCGCTTTTACTGAAACGCCCCTTCTGCACCTTCCGGGAAGCTTCCGCATTTCTTGTCGCCCAAGCCTCGCAACCACCTCGAGTCCTCGCCGTCTTCGGCACACCTCGACTGTTCTGACCTCGACACCGCCTGCATCTAGTCCGGTCATCCTATGCCTCGCCACGACTCCGCCTCGATGTCCTGCAGCCATCATAGACAAGAAACACATTACATAGCTCCGCTCGAAACATGTAAACCTCATTATCATCAACAAATCGTAGTCAAGCATAAAATGGCCCAAAAGCTCAAACGGGAGGAAGAATACGCCTCAAATCCAACTAACCAAAGTTGACTGAGCCAAATGCCATCATGGCATGAAACGCACAAACCAAACTCAATCTTTCCAAACTACTTGTCAATTACTCATCACAAACATGTGGTCACCTCCACATGGTCTCTCAATCTCTCCCCTGATGAGTATATTGACAAACCCAGAAAAAACATAAAGTTGAGTTTGAAAATAAACAAGAGTCAAACATGGTCTAAAGAAGATCAAGAAAGTTTATGACCATGTCGACAGAAGGAACACTAGAGCAACAACAGAAAGAGCAAATTGTTCTCCAAAGCTCCAAAAAGTTCCCAAATGGCTTTTTCTCCGCTATTCTCCCCCTTTTGGCAATAAAATCATCAAGGCACAAGGAAAAGAACCAATCATGAGAATGTAATTTTATTCAATCTAAGCATTTAGAGCTATGAGAAGTATCCAAAATGACCATATGAGAATTACATCAAGCCATAACACATAAGTATGCTATCAAAATCATGACCATACATGTATAATCAAGCTAAGCCAAATAAGTCACAATCTGAAATTTAGTCGAATTCCTTAGCATGTCAAGTCAACCATGAGTATAGTCTAGCTAGAGGTATCCAAAGATGATGCAGACCATGTTAATAAGCTAAGTGGAACCAAGAAGCTAGTATTGAGTCAATTTGGAGTGCTACAAGCTCAAGAATGAATCACTTGTTCAAGTACTTGGTCTTTTGTGTAATTAAGCAAATTGAGCATATTTGACATATGTTTTTCTTTTAAAGCTTATGATTGTTTCCAACCAACATTTTTAGTCATGTGCTAGATCTCAAGCCTTATACGACCATTCCAAGCGAGAAGCTGAAGAAGATGATCTTGGTCGTCCAAAACTCCCCCTAAGTTCATGCCTAGTGCAATGGCAAGCCGTGTTATGAGAAAGAATTGATGAGATCAGTTCTTTCGCACATAAAAAGAGATTTTTTTGCTTTAAACAGTTGTACTAACTCATGATTTATCAAGAAACTAGCATAGCTCAATCTAAAGCTCAATTAGAGATTCAAAGCTCAACTCAGCCTATTTGACATGACATGAATCATAAAAGAATAACTAAAAACAGACTAGTCTCAAGAGCTAACATGACATGAATTAGTTCAAGTTGAGCATTTTAATCAACCTATCATGGCAAAAACTTGACTACACATATAAAGTCATGGTATATCTAGCAAATAAGCACAGATCATGGCAAGATGTAATTCATTATAAACATGTCATAACAGGATAATAATCAAGGCTCCAAGTAGGTATATTATAATGCAGAATGACATGCAAGAAAATCCAGCTCCCCCTCAACATGTAATGCAACTTTTAGTTTAAGTTGAGTTATGTCAACATTAAGATCTAGAAGCTCCCAAATGAACTCCCCCTGAACCAAAGCAATAAATGCAAGAAGCTGGCAATAAGAACAGAAAAGGGTAGTCCTTAAAGCATAGACAAGATATAGAGGATACTATGGCTCAGACTGACTCTCATCTACCCCATATGACTCTAGAACTATCAACTGATCATTTAACACACTAAGGAGCAAACACATACCCTGTCTACCCAAGGGTGGCCCAACCCTTGCTAGAACCTATAAGAAGTGAGAGAGCTCAACCTAGTGGGAAGAGAAACAGCTAATAAGCAGCATCCTAGAAACACAAGATAAGAGTAAGAAGTCTAAACAGCTAGACAAGAGAAACACTCTAATTTATGCTAGAAGAACTAACCCAAATGCACCCATATGCAATGCAGCAGAAAGGAGTAAGAGCATAATAAACATGATAAAGCATGAAGCACAAAACTCCCCCTCACAGCAGTCCATAAGGACAAACCACCCCAAGCTCTCCCCGCAGAGCTAAAAACCTAGAGCTATCCAAAGGCTTAGTAAAGATATCAGCCAACTGGTGGTCACTCTCTACAAACTGGAGCACTATGCCACCCTTCTCCACATGGTCTCAAAGGAAGTGATATCTGATATCAATATGCTTGGTCCGAGAATGCTGCACGGGGTTCTTAGCAATGTTAATCACAAAAGTGTTATCATAAAAGAGTGGAACACTGTCGATAACTAACCCAAAGTCCCGCAGAGTCGAGACCATCCAAAGCACCTGGCTGCAGCAACTGGCGGCAGCTACGTACTCGGCCTCTGCGGTGTACCGTGCAACACCGGACTGCTTCCTAGAAGACCACGAAACAAGAGAAGTGCCAATGAATTGACAGGTGCCAAAAGTGCTCTTCCTATCTATCCTACAGCCAGCAAAGTCTGCATCCGAATAGGCTCTCAAGGAAAGACAGGACGAGGAAGTGTACCAGATACCATAGTCAATGGTAGCTCGAAGGTACCGAAGGATGCGCTTCACCGCCTGGCGGTGAGATACGCGAGGAGAAGCCTGAAACCGAGCACAAAGACACACAGCGAAGTGTATGTCCGGTCTCGAGGCAGTGAGGTACAAGAGGGAGCCAATCATGCTGCGATACTCCTTCTGATCAACTGGCTCGCCGTCCTCATCTGGGTCAAGAAAAGCTGTGGACGCCATGGGAGTTGACACGGGCTTACCATCACTCATGTCAAAGCGTCTCAGAAGGTCACGAGTGTACTTGCCCTGATGCAAGAAAGTACCCTCCCGAGTCTGCTTGATCTGGAAGCTAAGGAAGAAGGTCAGCTCGCCCATCATACTCATCTCAAACTCGGTGCTCATGACATCCAAGAACTGTGAAACAAGAGTATGAGAAGAGCCGCCAAAAATGATGTCATCCACATAATCTAGACGAGCAGTAGGTCAGTGCCATGCCTACGAATGAACAAGGTCTTATCCACTTTACCCATCTCAAAACTATGACTCAACAGATAGGACTTAAGCCTCTCATACCAAGCTCTAGGGGCCTGCTTAAGTCCATACAATGGTTTGGAAAGCTTGTAGACATGATTTGGGTATTTGGGGTTCTCAAAACCTTTAGAGAATGCAACAAGATACACAGGAATGCACAAGAGATGAACTCCCCCTAGAGAAGGCAAATTGAGAAGAACCAGGAAATTTGGCACAAAATCCAGAAAGAGAGGGTTCTAACTCAAGGAGGTGATTCCTAAACACACCCTATCCACATAGTCTCTAGCCTGTAACCTCATACCACGGAGCAAAAGCACACTATGTCAATGCACAAGACTCTAGTGGCCAAGAAGAAGGTTCAAACTAGGTAGAAGAGAAACCTAGAGAACCACGACCCAAACTAGGTAGTAAATAATTCTAAAGAACCATTTGGAAGAGAAGTGTGAATGAGACAACATCACCTAGAATTGGCTCCTATCTAACCAATCGGACCCTTCCTACCACTAGAATAAATAACCAATGCAAAGTCAAGTGATGGGAAGCAACATACTAAAGATCACAAGGGAGCAAACCTCTCTCACGGTCGCTCGGTGGGGAGTCGTGATCGCAGACCTGATCGAGTATGAGTGTTGCCTTGGCCGAGGTCGAATACGAGTCCAGGACATGGTCGTAGGTGAGTCCTGGCCGCGGTCGTTGATGTGTCCAGACCTCGGTGGAGTGGTCAAAGTCGTGTCCAGGTCGTGGTCGTAGACGAGACCGTGATGTAGTCGCTTCGAATTCGGCCGAGAGTCTAGACCGCACTCGTAGTTGCTATGACGTAGTTGTAAAGACCAAGGAGCAGTCATAAAGGCTGTACCAGTCTCCCCATCATTCACAGCCTACAGGTTAGACACAGGAACGACTGGTGTCCTAGTACTGGGGTAAATGATATTCAACATGGAACCAGTACTATGACAAATGACAACAATAGTAGCAATACAAGTATTAATGACAAAGAACACATGAGAACACACTCCCACACAAGCTCAATCAAGCCCTCATCAAAAGCATCTAGAACACCAAGCCTAGTGCCACCCAATACTTAGAAAAAGCTTGTGACCTATCCACAGTTCTCATGAAGTCTAAGCAAAAGTACCGTCTAAAGCTACCAAGATGTCATACAGTTTATTTCATGCCACAAATGAAAAACATCAAGGTATACATGCATCTCAGTGAATCACAACCATACACATAGCAGGTGACAAGAAAGAGTCACAGAAGCATATGCTAGCATGGATATAAGCATGTACACAAGTAAAGATAAGAAGGCATGAATAAACATAGCATCATGTCATAGAAAACTATCCGAGATATTAATCAAGCTCATAATGTCTATACTCAAGCATACATCATGACAAAACAAAATCATAGAAAAGTGTGCTAACATGGATAAATAATGGTGAATGGACATAAGGAGCAAGATGTAATCAATAAACCATGATAGATACTACAAGGCACAGGGTCATGATGATACTTGACTTCTAAAACATACATTCTACTTATGCTCATGAAGTCAAGTCAAAGCTTAAGCATCCAATTAATTAACACATATATCATGATACAATGATACCTAAGCAACATACACATCTAAGCATGACGAGAAGACGTCAAGAGTAAAACATACCAATATGGTACAAGTGAGCACAAGAACACAACACGCCAATTATGACTAACACTTGAATATAAGGGCATGAGGGTATAGAATAGCTCACAAAGTAGGTGGAGACGCAACCGGTGAAAGCATATGCCTCTTGAAGGCCATGAAGTGGTGAACCAACAAGTGTTCTAATCATGTGATGAAGAAAAAGACTAGAACCCAATCGAATACATGTTCACCATCCCGCATCTTGACGCCTACAAGAATAATGTATCGAGTCTTGGATCCCGAAGGGTTAGTAAGCATGTACTTGGGAACCCAAGACTTGACACACAGCCACTCAGCAGAAAAGAGTGGTCGATGCCTGCTATGACTACGGTCAAGAAGAAATGAGCATCACCGTAGCGCGAGAGGCGTAGTCTTGAATGATTATAGCTGAGAGACGTGGTCGTATGAAGCTACGACTACATCCGAGAAGCCGAAGATGTGATCGTAAGGCATTACGACTACAGCGACAACACAGCAAAGGAACTTGGCTTTACTAATTCAAACTCTAGCAAAATCAAGCTCCTCTACACAAGCGTGGTGAGTCAAAAAATTTTAATTTCTCATTTTCAAATTTTAACAAGCAATTAGAGAAATTAAATTTACGCCATCTACAGAACTAGACTCACAACCCACACATGATAAATGAGATTTCCACCTAGCAAAAACAATCTAGCAATTTATCATCTAGGCATCTCACATTCTCCCTAAGAGCAAGTACATTCATCTTGGACAAGGCCAAGGTCACAATGAGGTTTTACCTTGCTCATGATGAGTTAGCGCTCGTCCTTCTTATCATCATCATCCGTGTGTTCTTTCAAGACTTTCTCGACAAGAAATGCACTAGCCAAAAATAGAAGCAACTAAGCAAAAGGCACAAGTGCAATCAACAATAGAACTATGCTCAAGGCAAGATCCACCTCTTAAATGAAAGAGGTGACAAAGTCTTAGGATGCAGTGCTCGTATCATTGCACTTCTCTCCTCAAAGTATTTTCACCATCTCAGAAAGTATGACAATATAAGCTAGAGATGAGAATGCATGAGTTTAAAGATTGTCCTCTAACCGAAATCAGCCTCTTGTCGCAAAGGACATCATTGGCAAAAACACCCCAACAAGATGCAAAGAGAAGCTCACAAGGTTCCCTACTAGTTGCCATGCTCAAGATCGGTTAAGATCAAATACAGAGCCAACCTCGCTCTGATACCAATTGTAGGATCAAAATTGGCAACAGAGGGGGGGGGGGTGAATGTTGCTTCTTTAAAACTTGCCCCTCAAAAGTATTCCACTAAAAGAATCCCTCCTCCAACAGTTACTGGAACTATGAAGAAAGAAACATATTTATACTATAATCTTAACCACACAGAAAAAGGAGCAAGTCGAAAACCAAAATGAAGAAATGGCGCATGCAGCAGAGGGGCCGGTCAGACCGTGGTCACTGGGCCGGTCAGACCGCCGGCTTAAAGCCGGTTTGACCGCCCTTGTTGGTCCGGTTTGACCACTCCAATCATGCCGGTCTGACCGCTTCCTTGTGGCCGGTCTGACCGGTGCTTACCGGCCAGTCTGACCGCCGAGTAAAATCCGGTCAGACCGCCCTTCGAGCACAGAGCTGGCAGCAAACTGAAAATTTCAGGGACTTGACCAATTTCAATAAGATTTCAGTTTTTTCTTTAATCTCTTCAATCCAGAAGTGCAGAAATATGATCTAAATAGTATCAAGCACTTTTGGAACAGAGGATTTCATCATCTAAGGAAGGATTTGAGATTTTTCCCAAAAACTGAAAACTTTCAGAGAGAAGCACCAAAACTTAAATTACTTTCTAATCTTTGATCCATAGACCATGAAATTAAGAGATTGACTAAGCAATAACCTCAGGTCCTAAAGGAACACAACAAAACTCAATCTTTTGAAGAGAATCAAAAGATTCTATTTAGCTCTGTACTCAAACCCTAGAAAAACAAATACAGAGAGATTTGGACGATGGCTAAAGAAATCACAGAAGTCAACTGTTGTGGTTACAGACCAAACAGAGAGAGATGTGGTAGTGGAGAGTTGGGAGAGTGTGATCGGTAATGGCCTGGGTCCTCCCCCATGGCCTGTATTCCATATATATATATATATATATATATATATATATACATGGGGAGTGCTTTTTACAATTATACCCTTACATCTGAGTATCCCCTTCAGGGGCACTTATGTCATTACACATGGCCCATTCTGGGCTTTATAACCTTCTACCAGGCCTGCTGGGTTTAGGTGGGGGCCACCCCTACAACAGGAGCCTCTCATGGTAAAGGGCTTCACAGGGCCGAAGCCATGTTGCCGAGTCCTTTGGCCCCCTCCGTCCCTGCGGCCTGTGAACTTTTCCGAACCTGACTGAAGGCTGAGGCCGTAGCCAAACCCCACGCCTTGATTGATGGTTGAGGTAGACGCGCGAGCGCTCTGTTCTGAGGTCGCGCCTAATCGAAGTAGGCACGCGCGCGCGCTCCGTCCCCTACCCATCGAACGGGTGGCAGCGGAGCTGGCGCCTAGCCGAAGTAGACGCGCGCGCTCCGTCCCCTACCCTTCGAACGGGTGGCAGCAGAGCTGACGCCTAGCCGAAGTAGACGCGCGCGCTCCGTCCCCTACCCTTCGAACGGGTGGCAGCGAGCTAGCGCCTAGCCGAGGTAGACGCACGCGCGCTCCATCCCCTACCCTTCGAACGGGTGGCAGCGGAGCTGGCGCCTAGCCGAGGTAGACGCGCGAGCGCTCTGTCCCCTACCCTTCGAACGGGTGGCAGCGGAGCTGGCGCCTAGCCGAGGTAGACGCGCGCGCGCTCTGTCCCCTACCCTTCGAACGGGTGGCAGCGGAGCTGACGCCTAGCCGAGGTAGACGCGCGCGCGCTCCGTCCCCTACCCTTCGAACGGGTGGCAGCGGAGCTGACCCCTAGCCGAGGTAGACGCGCGCGAGCTCCGTCCCCTACCCTTCGAACGGGTGGCAGCAAAGCTGACGCCTAGGCGAGGAAGATGCGCGCGCGCTCCGTCCTCTACCCTTCGAACGGGTGGCAGCGGAGCTGACGCCTAGCCCAGGTAGACGCGCGTGCGCTCTGTCCCCTACCCTTCGAACGGGTGGCAGCGGAGCTGGCGCCTAGCCGACGTAGACGCGCGCGTGCTCCGTCCCCTACCCTTCGAACGGGTGGCAGCGGAGCTGGCGCCTAGCCGACGTAGATGCGCGCGCGCTCCGTCCCCAACCCTTCGAACGGGTGGCAGCGGAGCTGGCACCTGGTCGAGGTAGACGCGCGCGCGCTCCGTCCCCTACCCTTTGAACGGGTGGCAGCGGAGCTGACGCCTAGTCGAGGTAGACGCGCGCGTACTCTGTCCTTTACGCTTCGAACGGGTGGCAGCGGAGCTGACGCCTAGTCGAGGTAGACGCGCGCGCGCTCCGTCCCCTACCCTTCGAACGGTGGCAGCGGAGCTGACGCCTAGCCGACGTAGACGTGCGCGCGCTCCGTCCCCTACCCTTCGAACGGGTGGCAGTGGAGCTGACGCCTAGCTGAAGTAGACGCGCGCGCTCCGTCCCCTACCCTTCGAACGGGTGACAGTGGAGCTGACGCCTAGCCGAAGTAGACGCGCGCGCGCTCCGTCCCCTACCCTTCGAACGGGTGGCAGTGGAGCTGACGCCTAGTCAAGGTAGACGCGCGCGCGCTCCGTCCCCTACCCTTCGAACGGGTGGCAGGGGAGCTGACGCCTAGTCGAAGTAGACGCGCGCGCGCCGTCCCTACCTTTCGAACGGGTGGCAGCGGAGCGGACGTCTAGTCGAAGTAGACGCGCGCGATCCTTGAAGCCGAAGCCGCGGCTGGAGCCTGCCGCGGTAGAGGCTCAGCGCTGGTCTGAGTTGTAACTTCACACCGCGGACACCGCCACACATGCGGTGATTGCGATCTGACGACGCGGTCATGCGCTGTAAAGGTTCCTGGAATCGCGCCGGCCCCCGGTTTGCCAGGGCTAGGTAGCTGTACCGTGCGACTCGCCTCGGCGCATGTAGGGTACGTGGCGGTTTGTTACTGGTGCGCGGCGGGATGTGAACGGTTGCGTGATCGCAGCTGTTCGCCTCTTCCCTAGGGAAGGGGGACACGGGGCGGGCGAGGAATGGCGCAGCTTTGATGTTGTTGTGATCCCATGGTCCATTAGTACGCTTTTAATGACAGCTGGAGTTGTGTCGATGCCTGGCCTCTGTGCTCCAGCTATCTCGTGCGGGGGTTGGCACGCGGCGGGAGGCCACTGGAGCGTCGTGCTCTGACGGTCCTTACCGCTGCGGTCGCGCCCCCTCGTCTTTGGTTATGGGGGATTGTTCGGGACGGGCCTTGGTACAACTCTGGTCACGTCCGGTACACGGACCGTCGCGACGCTTTGGCATCGGGGCGAGGTGGCTTGAAATAGCCCTCGGAACCGCGCCCCCGCAGCTCTACGCCCCCTTCTTGCTTGCATCGCCTTCCATACTCCCGTAGTATTCTCGCCGCCATACTCCTTTCGCGAGTAGCGATGGCATCTGGTGGCAAGCGTGGCCAGGCGGGTAGCGCCTGCGGCATTCGTCGGCGATCTTCACCGCTAGAGGTGAAATACTCGCTCAGCGAACGCGACCCGGCGGCGACAGACATGTGTTGGCTGGCGGCGGAGAAGGAAGGCGCGTTCTCCAGCGAGCTGGGCCCGTCGCTTGTGACCGAGAAGACAATCCAAGCGCTTCTGCGCGCGGGGAAGCTGTCCGAGCGCCAGGCGGTACGATTGCCCGCCGCCGATGAGGCGGAACCGCGCCCCGAGAGGTCGGAGGCGCTCGTATTCGTTGCCTTTTTCGACGCGGGGCTCCGCATCCCAGCGGCGGCGATTGTGGGCGACGTCCTGCGGACCTTTGTGCTGGAGCTGGCGCAACTGGCTCCGAACGCCGTGGCCCGGCTCGCGGTGTCACCTTTATTCTTCGGTCAACTTGCGGCAAGCTCTTCCCTGCGAACTCCACTCGCGGGAAGTGGGAGTCTCACTGGATGAAGCGGTGGTTCTACCACCGTGTGGAGAGCGGGAGCGGCCTTGAGTGCACGGGCCGGCCGATCGCGTTCAAGACATCGCCCGACCGGACGCTCGACGACGAGGACAGGCGGAGGGCCCGGCGGCTCGTAGGCGTGGCCGCCCGCTTTAACATGCGCAACCTCGCCGAAGAGTTCGTGATGTACGGCGTGGCGCCGCTCACCCATGACTGGCGCCTTGCCGCCGAGAAGCGTCGAGATGACAATGTTTCGCCGTGGGTCTGTTCACTGCCGGCACCCTCCGGTCTTCGTAAGCCTCGGCCCTACAGACACTGGTGCTGGGGCAGGCCCTGCAAACGGCCTATGTTCATGCACGAAGGGCGCTCGAAGATAGGCTGCGGGTCGCTGAAGAGGAGCTACGTGAAGCCACGGGGGCCCGTTCCGCCCAGGATGCTCGCATCCGTCAACTGGAAGCGGAGTGCGCAACGGTGAAGGCGCACGTCGAAGGACTTGCCGCCTCGGCGCGGGAGTCGGCCGCAGAGGTGATGCGGCGGGAGTTCGCGGCAGAGCGGGACGGCTTTCTGCAACAAGTCGCCTTGCTAGAAAAGGAAAAAGGCGAACTCGCCTTAACTCTAGCGGAGCGTGACCGGACGCTTGGCGAGGCTTCGGTGGTTGCCTGGGATGCCATGCAAGCGCTGGAAAGCCACCTCCAAGGGCTTGTGGCCAAAGTGCCGGACCACGACTTCGGCCCAGAGGAGCTGTCGCGGACCCTTCGCTGGGTCAAAGATGCCGCCGATGCCGCGCGTGGTGCCGCGACGACTTTCGGCAACCACTGTGACTACGTGGCGTCGTGTATGGTGTGCGCGCTCCTACGGCACCGTGGTTGCACGCACATCGCCGGGCTGGAGGACCCCCAGCTGGAGATGCCCGGCGGGGCTGGAGTAATGTCCGGCGGCATCCGCGCCGTTTGTCGCGCCATAAAGTGCTTCTACGAGCGGATCTGGGACTACGCCGGAGTGGCTGCCGTGCAGGTCGAGCTCCGGAAGTCCCTTTACGGGAAGGGGAGCCTCGGCCAATTTCTGGACGAGGTCCCTCGACGCGACGAGGATGATGGTGGGACCTCCGAAGGCACCGAGAACTCGCAGGCGCGGCGCCGGGGTGGCTAGGTGTAGGCATGTGTTGTAATGTCCGCCCCTTTTTGTGAATAAAATGTGCGCTTGTTCTATGAACTGACTATTTGACTTGTGCCCCGGGCAGCTTCCTTGCTGGGGACGACTGCTTGCGTCCGACCTTGCAACCCGGCGGCGCCTTCGACGCTGGCAAAGGGCCGAGGAGTCGCGGAACTTTTGGGCGGGCCGACCCTCTTCAGGCGAGGTCCCGGCCTTAGCGCGTGTTAAGGACGAGCCCGCCGAATAATGGCTTAAAGCGGCAGATATGCTGGCGGGCCTTTGTACTTGTAGAATTTTTCCGATGTATACATCTGTTGGCAATTAGGATGTGCGCTGCGCGCTGTGCTTCGGGCGGTCATGATGTGTTGGGACGAAGTCTCCACATTCAAAGTATGCCGTTGACAGTAGTTGCGCGGGGGCCCCGCCTGCCTAGCCGAAGCGGGCGCGCGAGCACTCCCGGGGCCTTGTTCCTCGGCTGAGGCGAACCTCGACGCTACGACTTGTTTAAAGGCCATAGACCGGCGCGTGCGGAGGTGGACCTCGACGCTACGACTTGTTTAGAGTCCGTAGAATGGCGCGTGCGGAGGCGGACCTCCGCACCACGACTTGTTTAAAGTCCGTAGACTGGCGTGTGCGAAGGCAGACCTCCGCACTACGACCTATTTAAAGTCCGTAGACTGGCGCATGCGAAGGCGGACCTCCGCACTAACTTGTTTAGAGTCTCGTGGACTGGCGCATGCGAAGGCGAACCTCGACGCTACGACTTGTTTAGAGTCCGTAGACTGGCGCGTGCGGAGGCGGACCTCCGCACCACGACTTGTTTAAAGTCCGTAGACTGGCGCGTGCGAAGGCGGACCTCCGCACCACGACCTGTTTAAAATCCGTAGACTGGCGCATGCGAAGGCGGACCTCCTCACTAACTTGTTTAGAGTCTCGTGGACTGGCGCGTGCGAAGGCGGGCCTCCGCACTAACTTGTTTAGAGTCCGTAGACTGGCGCGTGCGGAGGCAGACCTCCGCACCATGACTTTTTTAAAGTCCGTGGACTGGCGCGTGCGGAGGTGGACCTCCGCACCACGACTTGTTTAGAGTCCGTAGACTGGCGCGTGCGGAGGTGGACTTCCGCACTCCCTACCCCGAGGTGGGGGTAGCCTCTAGTGTACCCTGTATCCCGCGCGCGCGCCGCTGCTGGGGTCAGCCTCTAGCGCGCTACGTCGATATTCCTTGAAGCTCTCGGAGTTGGCCTCCATGGTGCGCCTTGCGTACACGTCCCGTGGTGTGCGAAGGCGAGCTTCGACGCGCTGAGGAGGTGCGCGATCGACAGCCACGCAAGGTTCGCGCCGCGTCTGCGTTTTGCCCAGCGCACAGGGACATCATTCGCGTCTTAGTTATACACAGTAGAGCGCGCAGGGAGAACATCCGCGTCTTATTTATACTCTGGGGAGTATGCGCAAGGACGACGTCCATGACATGCGCGGAATTCGCGTCTTGTTTATACTCAGTAGAGTGCGCAGGGAGAACATCCGCGTCTTATTTATACTCCGTAGAGTGCGTGGGGTCAACATCCACGTCGCATTTATACTCCGGAGAGTACGCACAGGGGTGAAGTCCCTGGCGTGCGCGGGGTTCGCGTCTTGTTTATACTCAGTAGAGTGCGCAGGGAGAACATCCGCGTCTTATTTATACTCCGTAGAGTGCGTGGGGTCAACATCCACGTCGCATTTATACTCCGGAGAGTACGCACAGGGGCGAAGTCCCTGGCGTGCGCGGGGTTCGCGTCTTGTTTATACTCAGTAGAGTGCGCAGGGAGAACATCCGCGTCTTATTTATACTCCGTAGAGTACGTGCAGAGGCGTCCCCCCACACGTCTTTGTTTATACTCATGCCCGTGTCTTTGACGGAGAGTGCACACGTGAACGTGCGTCTTCGGTTTATACTCATACCCGTATCTCTGGCTACAGAGAGTGCACACGCGAACGTGCATCTTCGGTTTATACTCATACCCGTACCCCTGGCTACGGAGAGTGCACACGCGAACGTGCATCTTCGGTTTATACTCATACCCGTACCCCTGGCTGCAGAGAGTGCACACGCGAACGTGCGTCTTTGGTTTATACTCATACCCGTACCCTTGGCTACGGAGAGTGCACACGCGAACGTGCGTCTTCGGTTTATACTCATACCCGTACCCCTGGCTACGGAGAGTGCACACGCGAACGTGCGTCTTCGGTTTATACTCATACCCGTACCCCTGGCTACAGAGAGTGCACACGCGAACGTGCGTCTTCGGTTTATACTCCGGGAGGACGCGCGTAGGCGAAGCCTCCGCGCACTCTCACTGTGTATTTTTGCATAATGATAATAGGTTTGCGACAAACGGAACTTTATTATATTCCCGTTTGCGCGGGTGAGCGATTACATATGGCGGAGGTACTAACCATTTGTGTTTGGCGCGGCAACGAAATCCGTCGCACCCGCGAAGTGTCTTGAAGAATGGCAACCCCCGCTCCGCTGCCCTGGATAAGAAGCGGCTTAGGGCTGCCATGCGGCCCGCCAGCCTCTGGACCTCCCTCGTCGTCTTGGGCGGCTCCATGCCCAGGATGGCCTCAACCTTGTCGGGATTCGCCTGGATGCCCTGTCCGGATACGAGGAAGCCTAGTAGTTTGCCCGCCTGGACGTCGAAGACGCACTTGTCAGGGTTAAGCTTGATGCCGGCCTTCCTGAGGTTGTCGAAGGTCTCCTGGAGGTCCCGGCCGTGCAAAGCGAGCTGCCGGGTTTTGACTACCACGTCGTCGATGTACGCCTCGACGTTCCTACCGAGCTGGGCAGCGAGGGCAAGTGCGACGAGGCGGGTAAAGGTGGCGCCGGCGTTCTTCAGGCCAAAGGGCATCCTGACGAAGCAGAAGGTCCCGATTGGTGTGATGAAACTGGTCTTTTCCTCGTCGTCTTCGGCCATGTACACTTGATGATAACCAAAGTAAGCATCCAGGGAACTCATTAGTTCGCACCCGGCGGTAGCATCGACCAATTGGTCGATGCGTGGCAAGGGGTAATTGTCCTTTGGGCACGCCTTATTGAGTGCCGTGAAGTCGATGCACATACGCCAGGCTCCGCTGGCCTTCTTGACCAATACGGGGTTGGCGAGCCACTCTGGGTGATGGACCTCGCGAATGACCCCGGCGCGGAGAAGCTTCACCACCTCCACCTTGGCCGCCTGCTGCCGATCTATGGACATACGACGAAGCTTCTGTTTGATCGGCTTGGCGTCAGGGCGGACCGCCAAGCGGTGCTCGATTACTGCGCGGTCTACGCCCTTGATGTCCTCTGGCAACCACACAAAAATGTCGGCGTTGTCTTGAAGCACTTGGAGTAGATCTCGCTCGACCTCCGCAGGGAGCCCCTCGCCAATGGACACAAACTGCCCCTCCGCCTGGAGCGGCACCTTTTTGGCTCCACCTTCGGGCCGAGGCTTAGGCGTCCATCCCGGAGCGGAGGGCGTGTCACCGAGCATGCCCGAGAGGGCGTGCACTGGGCGGTGCAAGTTCTGGGTACTGACTTCGATGCGCCTGGCGAGGTCCTGGTCGCCGAAGACCGTGATCACGCCCTCTGGGCCGGGGAGCTTCATGCATAAGAAGGCGTGGTGCGGGACTGCTTCGAGGGAATTGATGGCGGGCCGTCCCAATATGACGTTGTAGGGATGCGGGATGTCTACGACGTCGAAGATGACGTGCGCGCTTCGGGCGTTACGCCCCTGGTGGAATGTAACTGGGAGGGACACGTGTCCTATGGCCTCCAGCAGTTGGCCTCCGAAGACTTGAAGTGGAGCTCCTGACTGCTCCAGGCGGCTTCGGGGGATTCCCATACGTTCGAGGGCCCCTGCGAACAGGATATTCGCAGAGCTCCCCCCATCGACGAGGACGCGTCTGACATCATGGCCTGCGATGTGAGCCTGAATGACTAAAGGGTCTTGGTGAGGGAACTCTACGCCCCTGGCGTCATTCAGGGTGAAGGTGATGTTGCAGGGTGGCACCCACGGTATCGACCGCTCCACGGGGCCCTGATATGGAACCTCCAGTGATGATGCTGACAGTGCGGTGCTGCGCGTCTTCCCTGTCGGAGGCTCGCGGGGGACCACCTCCTGGGTGCCGCTCATGGACTTCAGCAAGGGGACGAGGAGACGAGGCCCGAGACTCGGCCATCATCCATCGCAGTTCCATGACTACGGTGCACGCCTTCGTGTAGTGATCGTCGTACCCATGTACCTCGCACCACTTGCCATAGCCCCGAAGCTCTTGCTCTGCGCGGGGTCGCTCGTCACGACCTGGTCCGCCTTCGCATCCCCGGCCTCCTTTCCACGGTATGGGGGCAGGTCCTCGAAGGGTGTTCCCGATACCGAGGACATGGTGGACCTTGCGTGGTCTGCGCTGGTGACGCCGGGGCTTGCGCCTGCTCCTTAACGAGCCTTCCTGCTCCCCGGGGCCGCCACCTCCAGGAGTGTCCTCCCGGGGTTGGCGACTGCGGCCCTTCTTTGGGGAATCATCGCCCACCTCGTCGTGGGCGAGGTCGGGGGCGGGGGTGCTGCGTCTCCGCGCATCTTCCTCGGCCCGCGCGTACCCCTCCATTTTGTCGAAGAGCTTGGCGACTGTCCTGATAGGCTTGCGCGCGTTGTATTCGGCCAGGGGGCCCGGGCGGAGGCCCTGTATGGCCGCGTTGATGACGGTTGTCTCGTTAACGTCCTTGACCTGGCATCGCACGCTCGCGAAGCGTTTGAAATAGTCCCGGAGCCTCTCCGAAGGCTTCTGCTTCACGGCGAAGAACTGGCCTGCGTCGACTTGCTCAGCATAGTTCCCTTGAAAGTTGTTGTGAAGGCGGTCGCGGATCTGCTCCCATGCGTAGATGGAGTTTGGCTTTATGGTAAAAAACCAGGAAAGCGCCACTGCTTGCAATGCAAGGGGGAGTCCCTTCGCCTTTGTAGTGTCGTCTCCCCCCGCGGCTTCGATTGCGGTTTCGTAGACACGCACGAACTCGCGGGGGTCCGTATCGCCTTTGTATGGCCCGATGACATCGGGGAATTTGAAGTCCTCGGGCCACGCCGCCCGCTGTAGCCCTGCCGAGAGTGGGGACTCTAGATCGACGCGCTGCAGCGGCGCGCGGCTGTCTGCCCCTTCCGGCGTGGGCTTTGGCGCGACCGCTGGCGCGGCCTGCTGGCTGCAAGCCTCTTGCATGCCTTGAACAGTCCCGCGAAGATCCCCTAACTCCTTCCGGAACGCTTTGAAGGTCGTCCGCAGGGCGCTTTCCACCGCCGGCGCGGGCGGGGTCGCTCCGCGAGCTCTCGAGCTGCCGGTCGCTCCGCCGTGGCTACGTCCAACCGTCCGGTCTGTGCTACCGGCGAGCGTTGCGGCGAGGGCGGCGAGGTCGGTTGCTGTCGCGTCGGCGGGGTGGGTCATCGCAACGCCGATGACGGGGTTGGATGTCGCGGCGCTGATGATGGGGTTGGTCGTCGCAGCGCCGATGACGGGGTTGGTCGTCGCAGCGGGAGCGTCGATGTCCTCGACCGCTGCGCCTGCGTCGTCATCCGCTCCCGCAACAGCCGATGCCGAAGCCCTGGTACCCACGCGGCGCTCCGACCCAGCCAACTTCTTGAAGGAACGCGCGTAGGCTACGATAGCAGAAAATAAAAAATTTCTACCGCGCACACCAGGACATCATGCTAAGGAGGGATCATAGATTGTTACCACTAGACGCGCAGCGCAGCGGAAGAAGAGTTGGAGAAGCCGATCCAACCACGCGCGTCGAGGTAGTAGTGGAAGTAGCCGATCGTCCCGAACAGATCGTCTCCTCTACGCGATCAACCACACCACGAGCAGATCCAATCTGTAGATTGTTGATGCCGATCAACGCCGCAACGAGCAGCGCCTCCACCGGTATCCACACGTCCGGGGCTGGAACGCCGATCGCGAGTGTACCAGCACTCGCAAGCGGCTAGGGTTTGGCTCGGGAGGTGGCTGCTAGGGTTTTGCTCAGGAGGAACAGAAGCGTGCATCCCTCAGCCCCCCCGTCTCCATATATATAGACCTCCTCACTTGGGCCTCGTGGACCGAGGCCCAATAGGAGTCTATCCGGATCTCTATCCGAATTGAGCCCACATTCGAATCACATTCGAATTAGTGTTCCAACCCGTTAAGTGTGCGACCCTGTAGGTTCACGTATACTTGGTCGCGACCCGGAAACGCCTTTCCGGTCACCCTGTTAATAGCGGCCTCTAGCAAGACATATTAACCCCAAAGTATACGTAAAGATCATATCGGCTGAACCTGTAATGTTCTCATGTACGAATCCCTTTGCCTCATGATATAGATTAAGCTCAAGGCGAGACCTGTGTCATCCTCTTAATAGCTCAATCACTCTCTCGATTCCGTGATGGATTATAAACTCGTGATTGACTCCTCAATCACCTTGGCATGGCCATGCACTTTCATAATCCATTACATCGAGGGGCCCAGAGATATCTCTCCCATAAGGAGGGGCAAATTCTATCTTGATCATTCACATCCCACTACATGTTTCATGGCAAACCCAAAGACTACTTTTATGACTACCCAGTTACAGAGTAGTGTTTAGTAGTCCCAAAATAAGCTACTACGCATGTTGGGAACCATGATGATCTCAAGTCTAAGGATTCCACATAAACACTACTTGAGACCAACTGATGACACATGGAATCTCTGCAGTGTCTCATGGCGGGTCTATCCAACATATGTTCACTAACACATGTCCATATTATTGATTTGGTATCTCCATACCATGATCCATGAGACATGATCATCAATCAATACATATGCTGATCTTTGAATCATATTTGTTCCTCATATGATATATAATCAGGGATCATTTAGAAATAGCAACATTTTGACATTAAGAGTCTCATGAATAAGTCACATACTCATTGATCAATAATGATAATGTCTATTTCAAGGAACAAACTAATGCATCATAAACATAGTATGTGATATATATAACATCTCCATGTTGCCTCTAGGGCATATCACTAACACTTCTTTCCCTTCGGCGCCGCCGACGAAGCTTTCTTTGATGCCATCCCTCTTCGGACCTCAGGCTTGCTCCTGTCCTCCCCACGGACGGCGCCAACTGTTGTGGTTACAGACCAAACAGAGAGAGATGTGGTAGTGGAGAGTTGGGAGAGTGTGATCGGTAATGGCTTGGGTCCTCCCCCATGGCCTGTATTCCATATATATATACATGGGGAGTGCTTTTACAATTATACCCTTATATCTGAGTATCCCCTTCAGGGGCACTTATGTCATTACACATGGCCCATTCTGGGCTTTATAACCTTCTACCAGACCAGCTGGGTTTAGGTGGGGGCCACCCCTACAACATCAACGAATCCTTTGCTTGCTCTTGAAAATGGGATGATCAAAGGGTCTTGAGTGTTTTCCCTTCACCAAGAAATCAAGAGCCAGCCAATAGATCAAAGATTCACCTCAAGAACTCAAATGAACAGAGGCAAGAACAAAAACAAGATTTATCACAACCTGAGTAAAAAGGAATCAATCCATCATAATATTGCAAAAAAAGGAGATTACAGAGGAGTCCCCATACATGATTGATACAAGGAAATCAAACTCACTAAGTCCCCACACATGATTGGATCAAGAAAAATGCTCTCTCCTCACTACATGCTTGAGAGAGAGGAACACGAGCACACACAGAGAGAGGGCTCTACAGCCTCTGCCCTTCTCACCAACCCATACCAACTAAAGCACCAAAGAAAATCAACTTCAAAAGCATCTAGCCCCTTTCCAAAAGCCATTTGACTAGAAACAAAACCCTAAACCATCTCACTCAAGCTCCCTCACAACCAGAAAACTCTTTCCTATTTATAGCCCTTGGCTAATGGGTCTCCAACCCGTTTTACCCGCTAAATCTAAACTGAAACCGCTTCCATTTGTGCAGCTTTGCGCTTTTACCGAAACACCCCTTCTGCCCCTTCCAAGAAGCTTCCGTATTTCTTGTCGTCCAAGCCTCGCAACCACCTCGAGTCCTCGTCGTCTTTGGCACACCTCGACCGTTCTGACCTCAACACCACCTGCATCTAGTCCGGTCATCCCGTACCTCGCCACGACTCCGCCTCGATGTCCTGCAGCCATCACAGACAAGAAACATATTACATAGCATCGCTCAAAACATGTAAACCTCATTATCATCAACAAATCGTACTCAAGCATAAAATGGCCTAAAAGCTCAAACGGGAGGAAGAATACGCCTCAAATCCGACTGAGCCAAATGCCATCATGGCACGAAACGCACAAACCAAACTCAATATTTCCAAACTACTTGTCAATTACTCATCACAAACATGTGGTCACCTCCACATGGTCTCTCATCTACAGTTATTTGCCACGCTTAGTATTGCTTAGATATTTGGGGGCACCAAAAATGCCCCAAAATATCACTTTCAATTATGAGAAACTGGTTTGGGAAGTCATGGTTGTAATGATTGGTATATTTTGGTATTATCATTTTATGCCCCAAAAATCTCAAATTGCTTAGCTATCTAGGCGGATGGTTCGGGGGTATGGTGCAGTAGTGCACGAGAGTGTGGTTAGTGGTAGAACCACCCAGATAACCCTAAGGAGTGAATCTCGTCATGACCTTCTATGTATTACAAGTGCAACCACAAGTCTATAAAGTACAACTTGGCTTAGTAGATTTACTAGACCCTGAAAGTCATCTCATCGGTGCAGGAGGTGAGGTAGTGCAAGTGGCTGTCTGTGTGATGACTTGAATGGGACACTCGTAGAGGGTGAAATTTTCCGCGGTGTGCTAGTCGGTGTGGGTAGTCTAGCTGCTAGCCGCATGGGGAAGAACATCCCGCACAACTTATGGGACCCGCCACAAGCGGGAGAAGCCCATATGGGTGAA
The DNA here is from genome assembly GCA_017311315.1 of Dendrocalamus latiflorus. Taxonomy (NCBI): domain Eukaryota; kingdom Viridiplantae; phylum Streptophyta; class Magnoliopsida; order Poales; family Poaceae; genus Dendrocalamus; species Dendrocalamus latiflorus. The sequence goes on along the minus strand of CM029620.1, from coordinate 5,206,558 downwards.
ATGATGGAAGGGGTGAGGTATCTTGAACAGTTACTGTGATGTCTACTCAACCACATGATTAAGGAATCGTGTGGGGTAACGAGCGAATTGTCTTTTGTGGGTAAAGTGTGCAAACTCTGCAGAGTCAAAACTATTCGAATAGCCGTGCCCATGGTCAAAGGTGGACATAGGAACTTAACTAGATATAGTTCTATTTCAATAATCTTTGTGGGTGGGATTGGAAAAGTAGAGGGTGATGGAAACCCTAATTTATGTTGCCCTGGGTGTTGTCCCAATGATAGTATAAGTGGTTATAATGCTAAAAGATTAGCATATGGTGCAGAAACCATGTAACGGTGGATGGTATCTGGATCACTATTATTATTGCCTTCTTTCTCACATTATGTTTTAAGTTCAAACTGCTAGGTCTTAGGAAATTTTTATGTAGTATATTTGAAAGAAATTTATAGAAAATGAAATAACCCGAGCCTTTCCTTGATAAGCCATGCATGTTACCTATTGCATACTGTGTTGGCTCGCAGAGCACGGTGGATTTGTGCTCACACTCGCATTACCAAATCAGAAATAGGGACCCAAGACTACTACTCTTATGATGATACCCCTGCTGCGAATGGAGGAAATAACAAAGGAAATTAGGGCGGCTATCTCGATTTTGGGTCCTAGACAAGTAGACTTAATGGAGATTGTGTGCACATATATTACCTAGGATTAGATAATATATGTTGCACACATTTACCCCTCAGTTGCTTGCCTGTGGATGATGGTCTTACTTGGCTTTTGCTTCCGTTGTTATTTTTGTAATGTAGACATTTGACCCGTTCGGCCCCTTATGTAAAACTGTCGCCCGACGCGGAGTATTTTAAACTCTGTTCTATAATATTATGGTTTAGTATGTTTCATGTGATGTATGAGATGATGCAGTAATGTACCTGTGAGCAGTATCTACTGATCTCTGGATTGAAAAATCCAGGTCCGACACCTTATCCTCAAGAATTCTGACAATCTGGTCTGAGGGGCTTGAGCTGGCAGCTGGGGAGCATTCTGAACAAGGTTATTAATGGTCTGAACTAGAAGTTGAATTAGCTGATTTTGGTTTGCCATTAATTGAGTCCAGTCGGGTCCAGCTGCTGGCGAAGGCGGAGGGATCAGAGCGAACTGACTTCCCTGCGCTCTGGTGTTGTTGATGTTGTCGCTAACATTCCTCCTGGTGTTCACCATCTGTCAGATTCTTCCAGATTTAGAGAAAAGGAAGAGAGAACTAGGAGAATGTCTATGTAACATTCCCACCACAAAGCAAGAAAAGCAACAAAACTCAAATAACAACGAGCCATATTATTTTATTAAATATTATAACCTTGAGGCTATTGACAAAGGAATAATAGCTCACAAGTGCTGTTCTAAAACTTTAAATTATGGTTTCTGTGGGCCAGTGCTACTACTACTAGATAACTGGGTTTTATGCTTCTTTCGGGGTGGTTCTGTAACAGAAGAACCCTCATCCTCTACACGATTCTTGGCCAACTCTTCTTCTATTTCCCAGAGTCGCTACACTATGATACTCAACTCGTCCAAGGTGCTTTGGTAAACGTAGTCCAAGAACTTGGCATACTGCACCTGCGAGCCGTGGGTTGCTTTCAAATTTGGTGGAGGAGAAAACACTGCTGGTGTTGACAGGAAACTTGCTGGGGTAGTATCGAAATGTGGTGCACTGTAGCTCTTGAGCATAGATGCCCCTCATCTACTGGATAGCCTCATGAGTGTGGAATGCTGCTTCATCTCCAATGTTGGCGTAGATCAGCACTTCTACTCTCCAACATTCCTGATTTCCATAGGTGCTCAAGTATCCCTAGTACACGGGGCATACCTTAAAATCCAATTCTTGGAAAAGATCCCAAAGACAGTCATCTAGGTGTCCAGCTAGGCTTTCGTGGGTGACTTGGGTAGGACATTCAGCCATCTACAATTTTGAAAAAAAGGAAGGAGTTAGTGAACAATTTTTGATGACAGAACATAGTTAAGTGAGAAAGTGAAAAAGACTAGATTCAAGAATTTTCCAAAATAGTTATCTTTTTAAAAAATATGTCCTTAAGGTTTGTCCATTCTATTCTATCTATGGTCACGTCTTAGGGTAATTATGCTCTGATACCATCTCTGTCGGATCCCGGAGCAACAACTCCGAAACCCTCTGTGCACACAGGGTTAACAGAGATACATATCATGCATAATCACCAAACTTTATTATGAAGCAAAATGTACGGGCCTTATGGCCAAGTTTACAATAAAAGGGGTTCATGGCCAACCATAAAAGTAAACAGTGGAAGATAAATAAAAGGAGCAGCCCATCATGTCTGCCCAAAGGCGAATTAACACACTCGTTTTGCCACAAGACATGTCTGCAGAGGTATATAACTTTACCCACAAGACATGTCCTCTCGTTTTGCCACGCGATTAACACACTACCTTAGGTTTGCGGCTGAGAGTTCATGACAAGGTTGTTACAATGTTCCATTACCAAATTAGTTACGCCGCCACTAAGGTTTCACCACAATATGAATCCACATGTTGGAGCCCCTCTTGTGCCATGTGAGACTTCTCATAGTCTACGCCACGCTCACATTCAGCCTATAGCGAAACCAAGATGGAACTTCACAAATTACTTAGCCAGGTCTGTCCCATACCAGACTTGTGGTAGTATAGTGTGACTTTGTAATAGTAGTTCACAAACCGGTCCTTAACTTGACTTAGGCCTAACCACATACCCCTTGTGCCTAGCAATCGACAATGTGTCACCAAACAACAATGCATGCCAGCAAGCACCCACCACCATACCAATGCCTAAGTCTAAACCAGATTTTATAATTTTATTTTATCAAAATTTTATATACTTACTTGACTTACTAAAGTCAAGAATAGATTTTATAAATCATCATTTTGTGTGAAACCATTCTTCCCACCTAATTATTCTAAGCATGGCTAAGCAGTTCTATAAAATTTCCAGTTAATACTAATGTACTAACTAGGTTTTCATCTAGGGTGATAAGGCATAAATATTCAATATCAAATTTGGCCATATACAAAGGAATTGGGCATAACTAGAATTTACATTGAATTTAAACTAGATTTGAATAAAAGTACGCATGCATAATAATTTTAAAAACAACATAAATAATTTAAATTACTGGAAGCAACATGATCAAAAGTGTAACTTGCCTTACTCGAAGTCCTGGTGACATTCGTCGAAGTAAAACTCTCCAAATTCATCGTAGTCTACACGCGAAGAATCAAAACAAATTCAAACAAAATTCAAATAAAATTCAAAAAGAGTTCAGAAATAGATAGTTTAGTATTTTAGAAGAATTTAGAAATTTGAGCATGTCAAATCAGAGTTAAAACGAAGAAATACGGGCTTTTGGAAGTTTAAAACTAAAGAAAAAGACTGATTTTTGGAATTATTTTTATACTGAAAGCAAAACGGTTGCATCTTTGTATACAAGGACAAAGTGCATCCTTAATGGGTCATTGCTCATATATCTTAAATCTGATTTTGTGGCTAACATAACCATCCCTCCCACACTCTTATTTTTTCCTCTCTTATTTGGCTTGTGGCTCTCACTCACCGATGTATGGAATTCTCTCTTTTCTTTCTTTTTACCCTATTTTCAGCGAGAAATTTCAATATTTGACACTGAATACGTGCGCCTCTCAACTTTTAAACCCCAATTCGCACGTCTTTTGAAATTTAACCCTGTCATTGCGAATTCTTTTGATTCAAGGGATTCTCCTTATTTTCTCTCCTTTTATATTTTGACACTTGTCACTGCGAAAATGAAGAGAATCCCTTGAATCAAAAGAATTCGCAGTGACAGGGTTAAATATCTAAAGGCGTGCGAATTGGGGGTTAAAAGTTGAGAGGCGCACGTATTCAGTGTCAAATATCGAAATTTCTCATTTTCAGCAAGCTTCCTTTGCTGAAATTCAGCTTGTATTTGACTAGGAGTCGTTGGATTAAGCTCCTTTGTCTTTCCCTTCCACTTAAAAGCATATCTATTGGAACAGCCATCATGTTGCACTCTTCTATCATGTTGCCATGGCCTTCCCAATAGCAAGTGACACACTGTCATAGGCACCACATCGCACTTAACGGTGTCCTCATAATCACAAATCTTGAAAGTAACATGCACCACAAATTGAACCTTCACATCCCCACATTCACTAAACCATTGCACATAATATGGACCTGGATGTTTCAGCATCTTTAAACCAAGCTTCTCACATAATTCAACACTAGCCAAATTATGACAACTACCACCATCAATAATGAGTTTGATTACCTTGTTGTTTACCTTGGCTTGTGTTTCAAAGAAGTTGAATCGCTGCGGATGTGCATCTCTTTCTTGTGCAAGCATGCTCAAGTTTTTGGTGACAACTAATGCCTCTTTCGTTTCATAATTCAACACATCAACCTCTTTGTTGTCATCCGATGCATCCTCATATCTCTCCTTTTCATGACTAAGCTCAACCTTATCTTCACTTGCGGATTCATACTCTCCATCTTCCGTCACAAGTATAACTCGGTTGTTGGGACACTCTCTAGAAATATGACCACACTCCAAACACTTGAAGCATTGAATTTCTCTACTCTTTGTTGTAGCCCCAATTGAGGACGTCAGGGATGGAGTAGCCTTCTTCTCACTTGGTGTAGGTGTTGTTTTTGCAATTGAAGAAAAACTAGCATTATTATTTGAATTAGTACTAGCTGAAAATGTACCTCGTCCTAAATTCAAACGTGCTTTGGTGGCATTAGAGGATGATGATGGAGCTTTCAAGTTGAAAGATGTTATCCTTGGTGCTGGTCTTAAATCTTCTAATAACTGCTTCTCCACCTTGGTCGCTTGATGCACCAAATCAACAACAGTATTGTAGGGCTGATATTGCACAATGTGTTTAATATTTTTGTTTAGACCAAACAAAAAACGCGCAAGTGTTTGCTCTTCATCTTCGTGCACATGTGCTCTAATCATAGCTCGCTCCATGTCCTTGTAGTATTCCTCCATCGAGCGGCCTCCCTGTCTCAATTCTACAGTTTATCAAAAAGATCACGTTTATAAGTGTTAGGAACAAAGCGTTCTCTCAGCTCTTGCTTCATTTCAGCCCACGATGCAATTGAAGGTTCTCCATTCTCTTCTCTTTGGTTTAACACTTGCTCCCACCAAATCAGTGCATACCCATCAAACTTAAGTGATGCCATGTGTAGCTTCTTCTCCTCCGAATAATTGTGCATCTGGAAAATTTTATCTACCTTGAGTTCCAATGTGAGGTAGGCATCTGGATCAGAAGCACCTTCAAATTTGGGAATAGTGAATTTGAGTTTTTCAAATTTCTTCTCCACGCGCGGGTCATCATGACGACAGCCATGGTGTTGGTAGTTGTTGTTGTAGTGTAGCCAAAAGTCATCATCGAAGTCCTCATTGTAGGTGGCACCTCTGCGCCCACGGCCATGGCCTCTCCATTGGCCATGGTCAGCACCCAAAACACCTCCCCAACACTCAGGAAAGGGTGGTCGAACCGCATTGACATTGGCTCGATCTACTTGAGCTTCTCTAGCGAACTGTGCAGCTCTCTCCTCATCGGTCTCGTCAAGCTCAACACCTCCTTCATGGACACCAATTGGGCCCTATTCTCTTCGAAGCTCCTCTAGTATCTCCCTCCTCAAGACGCTCATGTTGTCATTCAACTGAGTGTTGAAATCATTCGTGAGCTTCTCAAGGTCCGCCTGGGTCACATATGCTTGTTCTCTTTCTTTCCCTGCCATGGTTAGTGCAAACAACAAGACAAGCTATGTATGTGGATGTGGAAAGTATTATTTGTGGAATTCACTCAACCTCACCTTCTCTTACCAACCGAAATTCTTAAGCGTCCTTGATGGAATTGAAGAGCTGCACGCACTTTGATGATGGTAGACAATACAAGGTGGTAGATTAAGCAAATTCAATTGCACAAGCACTGTTATAGCAATGGCTTATATGTGGAGCTTGGAGGGAAAATATCAACCTATGCAATCTAAAATTCTTGATGTTGTTAAGTAATAGTCCAAGTTAGAATACTTTATCTAAGTGCTGATCCAAAATGTTTAAGTGAAGTGTATAAACGCACACGCAAAGATCAATATGACTTAATGCAAACAAAGGACTGAGCTAATTGAAAGTAATCTAAAACTAATGATTAAATATCTCATTTTGCACTAAGTATTAAGAGAGACGCTAGCCAATTGCAAAAATAAGAATAGAGGGCACAAGATTGCTTAAGAATTGTAGCCTTCTCTCAACTTTTTTTTCTTTTTTGTTGTTGTCCGGCCACTGACCCAAATCTCTTCAAATCACTTTTCTGGGTCTATTGAGGTATATGGGTCACAAACGTTTTGTGGAAGGTAGGGGTATAAACTCTCTCTCTCTCTCTCTCTCTCTCTCTCTCTCTAAACTCTAATTTTTTATCGGCCAACAATGTTCAGTCGAGAGTAACTAATTCCATAGTAGCCCTCAATGCAATATCAATGACTAGTCTCAAGTATTCAAGGATTGAAGTGAAGCTTGATCTGTGTGTTGTTCAGTTATTGCGCAAGGCAAAATAATCAACGAAGTAATTCCGAACACAACTCTTCTCTTGGATTCAGAAAGCACTTCCCAAGCAAAACTCGGAAAGAAACTCTCAGATATGAAACTCCAAGAGTTGGATTCGGACTCTACTTCCCCTAATGGAATTCGGATCGGACAAAAGAAACGACACAATGATCAAGCAACGCAAAGGAACACGACGACCAGCACCTAAACAAAATTCTAACGGACAAAAATTTATCAAAACTCACGAAAAATAACATATGCAAAAACTAGGGTTTATATTTTTGGCTTTTTTGGTATAGGAAAATAAATAAATCTAACTACGGGTAAATTGATCCTACCGTGTCAGCTGTGTTCTGATACCAAGATGGTATAGGGTGTCCGATCTTCATGATGTAGGATCGATGACGATAACTTGGATCCGTGCAACCTGACGAATCAATGGTGCCAACCACTGGTAGAACAACAATCTGCGAGAAAAGAATTCACCCAACCACGAGCTCGTGATCCCATCTACCCGACCACACTAGTAAATGTGTCGTTGCTCCTACAAATCGTAAGGAATCACAAGAACAACGGGGTGGAGAATGCCCAATTCTCCTCTAGGTTGCAGTATATGCCAAACCCTAGGAAGAACAAGCGTATAGCTCTCTGAAAATAATAGATTCATTTATGGTTGTTTGTCGTTACAAAAGGAGAACCTTGGTATTTAACTCACGCACCCACAAATCAATAGCTCACAGGCCTAATGCCGACTTGCATCCTGTTCGGCCAAGATATCCAAAACACAATCCTATACGGACTCAAAACTGAAACCAGCAATGCTAAAACAAAAACATGTGGTCCAAACACATAGCCTAATCAATGTTCTTAATATCATAGCTTTGGCTAGACTTGATGCACGGTTGTGGGCTTTTAGGCCACGTGAGTTGGCCTTTTGTTCTTGCTATGCTCAGCAACTAAAGAAACCACCAACTCCTTACGGCCCGCCTTGAGTTCCTTGCATGCACGTGCTGATTTCTTCTGGCTTCGGCATCCCAACGTCTCCTTCTGCACAAAACTAAGACCAATTAAGATACTAGCATTGGGTAGTAGCCAGCTCTCATGTAAATCAAAACCAAATTTAATTAGGAGCGAATTCACCTGTTGATTAATCTTTTAGCTCGTGCTCATGTAATCGGACCAATCGAGATGTCTTCATCACCTATGCTCGATTGGACCCTCGGTGTTTGTCATGCTATCTTACTCTAGGATGGAGAAGATAGTTGTTCCTACTATCAATGGCTCGGGGCATACGTTTTATAGCCCGTGGGGTGTCGCAGTGTTTTTTGACAAACTGCGTTGTGTGCAACCTTTGTGCAGTGACTACACTAGACGGGGTAGTTTTGTGAGGTGACAAGACCACATGGAGCAGCTTTTGCGCAGCTACATGACCACACGGGGTAGCTATTCGCGGCGACAAGACCATAGGGGCCAGCTTTGCACAGTAAGAAGACCACACGTGGCAGCTTTGCGCTACAACAAGACCACACGGGCTAGCTTTGTGTAGTGAGAAGACCAGATGGTCCAGCTTTGCACAGTGACTAAACCAGATAGGACAACTTTGCATAGTGATAAAACCACACGAGCTAGCTTTGCATTGTGACAAGACCAAAGGGTGTAGCTTTGTGCAGTGAGAAGACCTGACTGGCCAGTTTTGCGTACCGATAAGACCACAATGGGTAGCTTTAGACAGCGACAAGACCACATAGGCCAGTTTTACATAGTGACTACACCAGGTGAGGCAGCTTTATGCAGCGAGAAGACCACATGAGGCCCATTAAAAGGAGGTGGAAGAGATTTGAGAGAGACCACTACACAAGCAAATCCAACACTACACCGGGGTAGACAAAAGGTAGAAGAAGCAATGGGGCAAGATGATAAAAGCAATGGGGGGAGACCCGCGAACTAGCACGGTCTACTGCCACCCACGATGAAAAAGCAAAGGCTGCTACAGGCTAGGCCGAACAAGCCAAGCATGCTTCGAGGTCAGCTCCCCGCAATGATGTCACCCATAGCAACAACCTCATTTCGAACGTTCCTACCAAGCGTTCGACGCAACACCCGCCCGAGGGGGAGACGTCGTCCCTATGTTGGTGCCAGGACCCGTGCAAGTTCTTTAAATCTAAGCACCGCCTCAGCCTGAGTATGCGTTATTGGGATTGTGCAAACTACTCTAGTAACTATCCTGATCGCCATAAGGACAACACCAGCTATTGGCAATTGGTAAGGACCAGTTACACTATGTTCCCCCTAACTTTTTCTCCTTTAAAGTATGCACTAACAATCTCTCCTATTTACCCACAGTCCTCAGAACCCCTATCGACTTCGAGGAATGGAATGTCAAAAGGTCCTACGAGATCTAGGAGGATGAGCGCTATAAGGATGAGCAAACTAAGTGTTTACATCGGGAGATGAAAACTCATCTTGAGGCATGCACGTATAGGGAGTGCTCACGAGAGGGAACGCGAGAAAAAGAGGAAAATGGTGGCCAAGGCAAAAGAGGTCATCAAGGAGTTCACCGCTGAGCTCGCAAGGAAGGAAAAATAGCCCCGGTCCACACAGTACGTTGGGCCGTCCCGCACTAACTACTTCCCCGAAGGTCAAATTTAGTTCCATTCCAAAAAGGCGCATATGTATCGTAGTAGCAGTTCGGTTTGTTGCGTCATATATAGTACTCTTTATTATGCATGTAATCAAACCCTACGCGCCGTGTTACTTCCAACTATACTATAAAGTCTATTTTAATTCGGACAAGTATATTTCCTCGTATTTTTGCATTAAATTATTCGCATATTAAATCATCCAACAACATTAACAAACAAGTTATCCTCCGTGTACAAATTTTCGATTACATCACAATATCATTTACCTTCGTACTTACCGATCGTTGTTATTTCAATCATTCTTAAAAAAATTCACGATATTTCTTGCAATACAACAACATACAGTGATCGCAAACTCTTATTGCGAATCCAACAGATGATACCATTCTTAATCTACAAAAATCACAAATAGATTAACCCACACTATGGCTTGTTTGCAATCGCTGCATAGCCAAGCGACAATAATTGTAGTCGCCCAGCCGCTGGGTGATAGGCTGCAGTTACTGAACAGTTGGGCGACTGGATCCTGTCGCCCAACGGCCAGTGGATTGCTTGCGTGTCATGTGGCCGCTGGGCGATAGGTTCCAGTCGCCCAACGGTTCGGTGACTAGAGCCCATTTCTATAAAAAAAAATATTCGCGCAGGTATATTTCTGTTATTTATAATAAAATATGGATTATTTATAACAAAAATTCATTAGTTCTATATGTATTTTTTGCCTATTCAAAGCTTCAGCGGAATACTCTGGCAGCACAAGAACAAGTAAAAATTACCAATGAGAAGCTCTCAGCACTATCTACTATTGGAAAATCCAAACAAGTATTTTCTTACCCTCTTCTAGTTCCAGGGTTTCTGTTTTTTCTAATACAGTCCATAATTATGATGTTAATCTGCTTTCTAATCTTCTTGCAACCATTTTGGTCTAGTAGTCTGATTTATTGACATGATTGGGTACTTGGATAAAACATTTGGATGTAACTCCATGAACTAGCCTATGAATTCCTCAACAGTGTATTGATGGAGACTCAAGGAATAGCTGTGCAGATGGATCAATTGACACGCTTAGTTGACAGTGCTCTTTCTTTTATCGAAGAACTCCTTCTTAATCTCTCCATGATGGTAGAAAGCATAAATGTATGATTCTCTAATGTTGTATGATAGTATCTCCATAGTCCATATCCATATTCTTGAGTAATCATGTCATTTCGTTAAATGCGTTGTCTCATTTAAAGCTCAGTGTTGAATGTTGGCAAGCATTTTACTTAGTAATTCATTAAAAAATATTTTTGACAACACAAATGTTGAATGTGATTTCCAGTATATATTGTTTACCTGTAAGCTACTACATTGGTACGACAAAGAAATATATGTGTGAATGGTTGCCATCAACTTTGTTGGTCATGAACCAGTTTCATTGCTATTTTGTATGAACTATTATCATCTTTGAAGATCCAACATGCAGATGGTCTGGTGAAAATATATGATATATGAAACCCTTTTTTATGCCAATTATTGATTTGCATATGGATCTATCTATGCTGACTTACATTAGTACTGCAGTTAGTGCTGCTGGCTGAATATAATTTTGTCTTATAAGTATGTATGTGTAAATGGTTTGTCATTGCCCGTTCTGTAGGAAGTTGCAAGGCAATAAAGCTAATGCAAGGCTGAATCTACCAAACTATTAATCTATTTTCCCGTTTACTTCTAGACATTTAAATGCATATTGCTACACACTAGTACTTTCATCTTCTCATCTTCTCATCTTTCAATCTTGCTAAATTTTCTCTACACTCTTTGAGACAATGGCAATTTTACATCCAATCTTATTTGTCTATGCAGGTTGAAAGATTAAGTGGTGAGAAATTTTACATATGGGTGATCCCCACTGATTGATCGAGACACAAGAATACCATGAACAATTCATGAAATGGATCAAAAATCAAAGAATTTTGTGAGAACATATAGAATTAGACGTATGTGGTAACATTATGTGCATTTGGCAACACGAAGCTTGTTGCTTTCAGTTGGCTTCTTCGGATTGAGTTGTTAGCAAACATTGCTAAGACATCTTTGCTAACCACAATTATGTTTGTGCAATCCTTTTGTAATGTGCTCAAATGTGACATGAACTCATTTGTCGATGAACAGAAACATTTTGTATATATTTTGACAGAAACTTGTCCTATTAAAGTAGACTACTTGTGTATGTGCGAGGATGGAATTGGATACACAGAGGCCCAATATTATCATTGATGAATGCCAGATTGACGGTTTCATATGGATGGCCTTTATGAGAATAATGTGTTGTGGTGCAATGGATGTTTACACAACATGCATACATATGTACATATATTTGAACTTGCTATTTATTTGGATCCCATAGCATCGCATAGACACTCGGCTTTGTAGGAATTTAGATAGGGAGTTTTTATGTATAGATTTTAACATAAGATGAATTTTATAGTGGCCAAATTTCTTATGGATAGCTCTAAGCATTATGTAATGCTTTCAAATATATCTAGTAAGTTGTACCCAATTGAACAAAAATAAGATGTATTGAGGGTAGTTGGTTCTTAGATTGTATACTCACCTTTCAGGTAAGATAACTAAGTTTGAGTCCACATATTTATACATTGTATCAATAAACAATTTACTCGTACATTTGCTAATAATTTTTTCTCCTATGCCTCAAATGTTGTTACATGGGGGATTCGAGAGCAAAACTAGAAATGATGTGTTTGCAATCTTTCTTTGTAAAATATTTCACACTATATAAAGTATGTTATAGTGTGTCTTCGTAACAAAATCGTTGTAACACATACTATGTGTTCTTGTAGTACTTCTCGGTAACACTTTTTCACATATTATGGAGTATGTGTTACAGCCTGCCCGTGTAACATATATTATGCGTTACTGAAATATTTCCTTGTAACACATTTCTCAATGTGTTACAAAGGCATGTTTTGTGGTAGTGCGTCAGTGACAAACCATCGAACTTACTTTCAACTAAAATAATTACTCACATGGCCATGCATACACATATATATAAAGTTATAGTTTATCATATTTTCTAATTCAGTTTGCACTCTAAAAATTAGTGTAAATACTATGGAATTACTGATTATTTTCAATTAATATCTAACCCTCATTAATTTAATTAACACCTAATTAGTATACTTCAAGTGGGAAACCCCTCACAAGTCATAAAAGCACTTATTTTAGTTTCTTGTTAGTTTAACTGGAGTTTGTAGAAAAGCACCCTTGTATGCATCTCGAATTTCTGAGAGAGCAAGAGTATATATAGTTTGGATAAAAAATGGTGTATGCCATTTTACTAAAACATGGCTCCCCTCTCATTGTTTATGGCCTTATGGGTCTTGTATATTTTTTGAGTTTTTCCCTCATGCTTGGCATCTCCACACACCCTCTATCATACTAATATTTTCTCTAGTAGTATAGGATCACGTAGTATCATACTACTTGTCTACTTTCACGGATATACTACTTCCCCAAGACATACATAAAGTACTTTCTCACTTAGTGTCATACTTCCTTTTTTGGAATGGAGTTTAAGCATATTCTACTTCCTCTGGTAGTATTATACGTCTTTTTTGGAATGAAGTTTCAGACATATACTCCTCAGATATACTCCGAATGAATGGATATCAAAATGCTAGTAGCCTGATACTCTCATGCCCAAATGCACGATGCAACAAACTAACATTCACGTTCGCTTGATTCAAGGGAGTAGTTCTGCATGCAGCCATATTAAAATTTTGATTTAATTAATTCCACTGGTTAATGAAAGTATTGTGGCTACTAATGGATATATCCAAGAAAAAGCACCCATTTAGTCTCATCATATCTCGAAGTTGATCAACAGTAGAGAGGTATGGGAGTACATACTCTTGAGAGTACAAAAGGTCCTATGCTTAGGCACCTAAATCAATATCTATTGATGTGCTTTAAGATACGTGACATTCAACACGAGTATTTTCATATACCCATAAAAAAAGTTTATTTGAGATATCAAACATTGAAAAACTTAAATTCAACTTTATTTTAACTAGTTTGAGCTAATTTCATGGTTGCACTAAATTCAAATGTAGATCAAATTAGTTTAACCCAAATTCAAAACTCACTTGCATAAATATATCAAGAGTATAAAATATTTTCAAACCAAAACTCCAAAATTCGCATTGATCATACACGTGTATCAGATGGTTCTTGATGTGGCACCCAGGTGCCTTATGTAATTTATCTCTCTCTCTCTCTCTCTCTCTCTATATATATATATATATATATATATATATATATATATATATATATATATATATATATATATATATATATATAGAGAGAGAGAGAGAGAGAGAGAGAGAGAAAAGATGAAGTTGGTGGTGGTGATGGTATATCTTCTTCCTCCCACCTCCCCTTCAGTAGTCCAAAAAAAACTCACCTCAAACAAAACAAATTAATTTATCCTAACAACATGCCCCTCTCAAAATTTTCAACCAGAGTGGCAACAACGCTAAGGGTGTGGTTTAGACCAACAATGGCCGCGGAGGCACAATGGCTAAGATGGAGCGTGGCCGAGCGTGGTGACGGAGCTGAGTGTGAGGAGAAATACAAGCCCGCCAATGATGACTTCACGTGCTAGGGTAATATGATTTTGTTTTATCCCTAGCAAGGCATGAGTATTGAATTAGTTGTTTATGATGCACAAGATCTAGTTCTTCTGAGCATCCACTAGGTGTTTTTTTTTTTTGCCTGAGGAGAGAGAGAGCTTTAGAGCCTGTCTCCAAACATTGCAAGGGAAATGGCAGCAACCTCTAATCTTGTTGGGCCCATTTGCTAGAAAGGGGTTAGTGAATAGAGGTGAGAGAGAAATTGTTTTTGCTTTTAATTTATTCAGGTATGGATCCAACCTTAGAGGCAACTGAATGTTTATGAGGAATTGTGCTAAGCTTGGACACCACTAGTGGATCCCAGCTTAGAGGCTATGTGGCTAGGGCTATAAAATGAAACTCAAGGCTCGCGAGCTGCTTAAGCTCAGCTCACTCTAAATTCAATTTGAGCTTTGCTCTAGCTCCAAATGAGCCAAGCTTGAGCCTAGACGAAGGCACGTGAGCTTTTAACAAGCTCTATCAAAATAGTTCGATTAAGCTCATGTACATGAATATTTGAAATCCCGTATGATTTTTTCTCAGCCTAGTTGCTTGCCCAACCCTTCCATCCACCCAATTCAATTTATTTCCAACTCCCAAGGCCTATCGGCCCAAGGTCCAAATTAGCAAACCCGCATTTTCTCCCTATTCCCCATCTCCCCACATGGCAACAACTGGCCAAGCCAACCCTAGCAACCTCCCTTACCTCAACCTTATTCCCCATCTTCTATCCTCCTCTCAATGCTCATACCGACGCCAACTCATCTCGTCGTGCTGGCCGCTGACCATCTGAGCATACCCCTCACCACCATGCCTCCACTGTGACCTCCTATCCTCCCTATGTCGGTGACACCAGCCATGCGTAGCGCACATCACTACTGCCCCCTCCCTAACAACCTTGACCTCCATGACAAGATCGGCTCCAACCGCAACTCTACCATTGAAATATTGTTGATGCCACAGACCAGGCGACCTCCACCGAGATCCACCCCTCACAGCTGGGACCAACATCGACACTATCACCACTGACCACCAAGGATTCGAGGACCATCGGCCACCACCTCCTCCCGCATGACCAGACCACCAAGCTCAAACTTGTTCGAGCTTTGCACGTGCCGAGCTCGAGCCCATCTCTAAGCTCAAGGCCCAACCTAGACTTGCTCGAGCTAAGCTTGGATCAAGCTCAAGCCTAGTCTACGGTGCTCACTCGAGCCACACACTTGTTAACAACCTTATACTAGGCCTCCACACACTGTAGATATCCTAACCAGAGCTTCATTAGGTTTACCCCCATGCAATTTTAACCATATCATGAAAGGGTAGTGTAATATTCTGGAAATATTCTTTTAGGGACTTGTGCATAAATAGAGAAAAGATGATATATATAAAAAGGGATGTGTGGAATTTTAGTGCAGCCATTTGTTTCTTGAAACAAGTTGTACAAAAAGTTACGGTAAGATTAGAATCTCATGACAAGTTAAATAGAGAACATGTAGAGAAGGGAGAAACCCAAATCTCTCGGAAAACCCTAGCCACTTTTCTTTTTTCCGTACGCCGTCACTTCTATCGCTTTGCATCAGGGGCGGATCCGCGGGGGGGGGCTCGAGCCCCCCCTACCGCTACCGAACCCTTGGAGCCCCCCATAAATTTTTAGCTATGGATGTATGGTGTAGGAGGGGCATAGTGGAGTTATGTCACTGTATCGCTTTTGTTCAGCCCCTCCTAAAATTTTTCCTAGATCCGCCACTGCTTTGCATCACGCCGCCGCCGGTTCCCATCGCGCGTACGCCAGCAACGTCGCAGCCAATGCCTTGCCCGCGCGCCGCCAAGGGCGCGATTCACCCTTCGCCATCGCGTGCCAGCGGGTCTGCGTCGGTCGATGCCACGCGCCAGCCGGCCATCCACGCGTGAGCAAGCGCCCACTCCAGCATGAGTCACCCATGCATCTCGCCAAGGCCACTTGCTTGTGCTGCACGCACGACTTCACCCGCTTAAGGAAGCCACGCTACAGCGCCATCGCGCCAAGCTCGGGCAAGCGCCGTGATGCCGGCAGTCGACCATCCGCAGCATGCGCCGCACGCGACTGGACGGCCATAGCACGCGCGGCGTGAAGAAAAAAAATAGACAGGAACAGTAGGGCAACGTCAAGGAAAAGAGAAAAAAGAACAAAATTGTGAGGAACGGATTGTAAATTTTGGTGTTTCTCACCGGGATAACAGTATGGTTTTCTCCTTTGTTTTGGTTTACTAGTTAGAGACCCGTGCGTTACAACGAAGTCATAAAAATAGTGAGACGAAACTTACTGCCTGACCAACTTCACACATCAAACATTGTAGAGCAAACGACAGAGATAGAAGAGTGGCCAAAATGCGTGAGGAGATGGGAAAAGTGAAGGGGGTGGGCGGTTATATTCTGAGAGAGAGGAGGAGAGAGACGAATGGTCCAGATCAAATCAGATGGTTGAGAATAGAGGAGGGAGAATGAACCAACCATCAACTCACACTTTTATAATAGTAAAGATTTTAATTACATATTAGACTTCATATTAGAGAGAGATGTTATGCATGTTCCTTAGAGGGATCGGTTAGTAGATTGGTTTAATCTATTGTATTGTGATTACGAGTAATGTATGGACGGAATTTAGGAATAACATCTACTATAAAGTTGTAGAGGATTTTTGATAGCTTTCTGTACAATTTTTATTTATGTCGATTTAATGAGTAGATTTTGAGATATGAGTTTTGTAAGATTGCTGTTTGATAAATTTATTGTGTTTTGATAGTACGTATCAATCTATAGATTAAAACTAGAAGATAGAATAATTTGAGGATCTGATCTACATGAAAAGTGTAGGTAAATTATTAAGAATTTCAGAGAGTCCAAGAACATGATTTTCGAACAAGTAGAATAGAAATTACGAATTTTGGAAGACTGATGTCTAGAACCGGTTGCTGCTGCACGCAGTCGTGGGAAAACACTATTTAGACTGATTTAATGGTATGATTAAATTTTGGGCATAACTAGGAAGTGGTAGATAATTTCATGTACTTTTTGAAAATATAATGGTTCAATATATTTGCATGTGTAGATTAAAAGATATAAAATTATTAAATCTGCTGTCCAGAAGATAATATATTTGTCTTCTGTGTTAAAAACGAGGTTTTAGATGATTTAATCTGGATATTTGATTAACTAAGAAGTTATAGAAAATTTTGTATAAATTCCAGAACTGGTATGGTTTGTTATAATACGATGTGGGAGTTAAAAGTTACGATAATTTTAGTGTCAATACAACAAGGAAGACTATCCAGTAAAGAGGGAAAGTTGTGGAATTAGGGTGCATATAGGAGCGTTGTCAATTAAGTGTTGTTTTATTTGGATATAGCTTGTTTTGAGATTGAATATTTACTATATGAGAGTAGTGTCGGGTGTGTTGTTATTTTCAAATCATCCCGAACATCGCAACTAGAAAGACAAGTGTATGGTAGAATAGTAATTTAAGTGTTGAAATTGTTATTTAATTGGTTGAATACTTGCAATGATGATTTATATGACTATATCTATTTTATATTACTCACATGCTTATGATGAATTGATGATGATGACCATGAAAGAATGATGAGTATATCAACTAATAATGAAGAATACAAACAATCATTGCATTGCATATTGAGCATTTATAATGGAAAGTGTGACCCATGGGTAGGGATGGCAATTGTGCCCGTTTACCCGTGTACCCGTGGGTAAATATCCTAATGGAGCCGGGTATGGGATATATTCTTTACCCACGGGTATGAAAATAGGGGGGAACTCTCTGCCCATCGAGTAAACGGGTATGGGTATGGGTGAGCTCCACCCGTACCCGTCTCGCCCATTTACCCGCGATCTGACATGTGGACCAGCCCAATAAATAAAATAGAAAACCCTAGCTCCATACCACGCCGCCTCTCGATCTACTCGACTCACTCCCCAGCCGTCGCACTCACTCATTCCTCGCGACCTCGCCCTCGTCTCCTCGGCCTCGTGCCCTCGTCTCCTCATTCCTAGGGATGGCCATCTCTGGCGATTCCCTACTAAAACCAAGCTTTCACCTATCGTGCCGTGCTACCACGCACCGCACTCGAAACAGAGCTTACTACCTACCAGAGGCCGGAAGCGACGGTGCCGCCCGAGATGGAAACAGAGGCGGCGGCGTCGGCAACGGCAACGGTGAGGTAGGCGAAGGATTCGCTAGAGCTGGCATTTCAGATGTCCCAGATCCTGGACACCGGCCTCGACCGCCACACCCTGTCGCTGCTCATGGCGCTCTGCGACCGCGGCGCCAACCCCGAGGCCCTCGCCGCCCTCGTCCGCGAGCTCTCCTCCGCCGCTCCTCCAACCCCCGCCCCCTCGCCCTTGTCCAACGCCGCCGCGGCGCCGACCCTGACAGCCGCTTCGCTGTTCCCCTCCAGCCTTCGCCAACCCTAGGGTTTGTGTCCCCTTCTTCCCCCGATGAGATCACTTGTCACTTGATCTTGCAATATGCACTTGGGTTTCATGAATGTAGGATCTAGCATTTCATTCTGTTCAGTAATTTTGCTTGGGCTGCAAGGGACTCCGGGTTGTTGTCCTCTAGAAGGATAAGGCGCCAAACTCCTACATTCTAGCATAGGGTTTGGTTAAGTGAAAATATACATATAGTTATGACATCAATACATAATTACAGAAATTAATTAATTGTAAGGTGTAACACTCAAAATTACAATCTCTTTATTTGGGCCACCTATTGAATAATTTTGAATTCAAAATTTTTACTGACAGAAAATGGTGTCACGAACTGTCTCGTTTCTTTTTTCTATCATTGAGGATAGTGTGGCGATTGTCATCTCAATGTTCCTTGTGCTAGAGGCATCCCGTTTATCTAATCCTTCTATATCAGTGATTTGGTTGTGGTGTAGACATGTAGGTCGGCTGAGCTTCTGAGCTCACCCTTCATTATGTTATCTTTGTCGCTTAGGGGGTAAGCAAGTTCATGCAGTAGTAAACTGCCCAATTGACCATCAAGTTAGTTCATTGTCCTTGAATAACATATTAGATACAAAGGTTAATAGGTGATGTTTGAGAACAATAGGTTCATCAACTTTGAAAAGAGAGATGCAAGAACATCTGCTTATGAATTGAGATCCTAGACAAATAGAATGAAGCTTAGATCTTGCAACATTTCTTCTTCTTCAACAAGGGTTTTTATTAGGACACCATCCTACCATCATGGTCATGCATTTATGCTTTTTTGAATCATCAAACATAGCATATCATTGGGTTCAGTATAATTCTAATTGATTAATATATTGATAAACATTTTCATTTCTTTAGTGCTTGGCCACTTCTTCACAACTTTCAGGCTGCAAAGGAAACTGGTGCTCTACAGGCTGCCAAGAGTAAACTAGAGAAGGAAGTTGAGGAGCTTACTTGGCGGCTGCAACTGGAGAAACACATAATGGTAAATTAGCACAGTAACCATGGCCACAGTTTAATACAATGTTGTTTATGTATGGTGCAAATGCCAAGATGAGTAACATAGTCTTCGCTACTTTTGGGACTAACTAAACTATCTGCTGACATCGAATCATTATTTCAATGCTGCACTATCTCTAGGACATGCCTTTCCCTGACTTGACTTCTTAAGAAATATATGCGTCAGGCAAACATTTTTGTGGGCCTATGTTATTTTCTCTATTGTCAGATGATTTTATAATTGTCTGTATACTTGTATGTGCTATATACAATGTTGAACGTGCTTTTGTGTTAGCGGTGAGCTGTCTCCACTGCCAAAACAAAACAAAACAAAACTGTTATTTATTGTCATCATATGATGCACTTAGTTCGTAGGTAAACAGGTATGCCCGCGGGCGACGGGTATGGGCAAGGTTTTTTACCTGTCGTCCCTCACGGGTATACCCGTGGGCGTAAATCGGGGTCGTGGGTACGGGTATGGGCTAGCACTACCCGTACCCGCCGCGTCCGATTGCCACCCCTACCCATGGGTGTGGGCTGAGGTCCCCATATGAAAAATATAAGCAATGAGGTCCCCATATGAAAAATGATGGGCAATTGGTCCCCGTACTAAAGAGTGCGGGCATAAGTAAACATCGATGTGTGTTACACTTCGTTGTACTAGTATAAGCAAAAGATAAGTTGAAACATGAGTATGACCATTGTATTCATAAAAAGTGATTTGAGATAATGATACATGTGAATAAAAATTGATGGGAATAAATATGAGAAATTGAGTTAACGATAAATGAAAATAAATTGTTAATAAGATGATATCTCATTCATTATTCTGCTTTATACTTCCTGAGTCGTGAACTCACCTTTGCTTATTTATTATTTTTAGTTAATCATTAAAGACGACGTGTATTAGATAGAAGTATAACATGAAATAATTGCACTTTCTCTCCACTTAGCTATTCACCACTTAAGATCATAAAAAACTAGTATCATTTATTATAATAATTGGATAATTTATGGTTTCATTTAATCCCTTATGGTTCATATTATTGCTATTTGATGTGTTCCTTAGTTGAGAATTATTTATAATATCTATTGTTATTATTTGAATCATATTAAATTTAATTTATGGTCTATCATATTGCTCAAATTTATATTTAATATATCATTGAATGTTTATTATAAAAACCTAGTTGATAATGTTGGTTTATTAGTTAAAAATTAGTAATTATAATTATAAATAATATTTTAGATTTTTGTTAAATTAAGATGTGCAGGTAGAAGGTGGAAGCATGGAATTCGTTACTCATAAATTAAGCTGCTCTTCTTACAGTTCACATAATCGTGACGCAGTGAAAAATACACAGGCATAATACAGATGCTAGTTATCATACCTCACTATCCCTCGGAGCAAGAAATAATTATGCAATTTTGGACATCATGTGCACCATTGCAAAGAGCATCTCAGAGATGGAATGGTACAACATTTCTAGAGAAATAACACAGGGTGCTCACTAGAATCTTGATTCTATTGGTTAACCACATCAACTGGATCGAGTTAGCGGTGTGCCTTCAGATGGTTAATCAATAACATAGTTCGGATTAACTGCCAGGATTCTGCTCTCGGATGTTCTTCGCGCACCACTGTCGTCTGCCGCTGGGGCAACTCCTTCATCTATGACTATAAGATGGCCTTCCCTCTGTATTAGCCTCTGCATATGCAGATAAATCGACAGGTTTAAGTAACATGCAAAGACTCGGTGATGCTACATCCTACATGCTGATTGGACTTTGTTTTGTCGAGGTTAGAGGTCAATTCGGAGCTCGCAGTGGAGCAAATTTTGATGTACCCTTCTATAATGCAATTAGGATGGAAATGTCCAAACTATACTGTACATTGATTAATGCAGAAGGTTTTACCTCTATAATTGCCTTGATGCACTTCACTTCTTCCTTCACCTCTGCTGTTGAACTGTATGCACCTTGGACATTCTGCTGCTCGACATACCAAATGATTAGATCCCCTTGCTTCATGCCAGCCATACCATGTCCTGCCTCAGCCAAGTCAGACAGACAACATGGAAGCATGTCAGATTCAATTTCTGGGTCAGCTATCCATGAAAAGCAGAAAAACTACGACAATGTAATAGTAATAGACCATGCTGAACTGCAGACTATCATTTCATAATATTAACAAATATTTATTATATGTGTACCATTCAAAAACTATTGTTATCCAACCTATAGCTCACCAGAGACTATAATCTAAAAAAGATACCACACTCATCATGTTTCTGAAGCCCCGATCACAACTAAGGAACTTTGGATGACAAACAGGCAGTTGGAATTGTTTTTCTTATTTGAAACTAAGGATATACTCCCATTCTTCATGCTAAGTAGGAAATGTTGAGCTGAACATTATTGCTAGGATAAATATACAAGGCCAAGGAGCAGGTCAAGATTGATCAATAAGACAAAAGTCATGTAAACTCAAGAAGAGAAGTATCAGTACCTTTTTCCATGACTGATTCTTCATGCTGCCGCAATCTCATAACCAAAGCTTGTGTAACTCTCTGGAAATGTTCTTCAGTTATAACCAATTTCTTCTTACCAGCATCCGGTGCTTGATCATTTTCTGGAGTTTTGACGTTACAAATAAAGGACAGAAAATGATTAGAACAAAACCTAGACTGAAAAAAGAGAACCATATTAACAATAGTGGGAAACCCACCTGCACCATCTTGTTGAGGAGCAGCATCTGTTTCTGCTAGCTGTCCAGCATCATTATCAGCAGGTACATTTGTGCCATCCTCGGCATCTTGGAAATCAGAGAGATCAACTTCACTTGATTCCACACTGCACATTTAACAAGCTTCTATGTTAGTGATAATATCATGAAAATATCAGTGCTTACAAAGCTTATATAGTAAGCAAACTCGCCTGATGATGGACGTCTTGAGCAATCGAACTGCCATGCGGACATGGGCTGGGAGAACCTATAAGATTTTTATATCAATTGAAGTTAGCAGCAAAATTTTGAAGAAAGGATAAAATAACTCAATGCAAAGATCATAAAAACAGATTATAAGTCTATCCATGACAGTGCAAGTGATTTAAGTGGTGCTTCAACAAAAACTTGCAGCATGTCATCATCAGACACATGTAGTATATGAATGAGGATTTTACTTACAACTCTTTCTAAATGACTTCGGGCAATAGCTTCTGACAGCCTAATTAATGCCTCTAGTTGCCTAACTGTCATCCTGTAAGCAACCCTAGTACCAGGAGTACTGTCACCTCTACGAAGGGCAACATACGATTCAACTAGAACTTTCTTTGCTTCTGAACTCAGCTGCAATGACATAAATCAATAACTATAAGTTGATGACGATTTAAAGTCCATTTCCCAAGAGCACGAACAGGCAAACCTGAGGTTTCAAAGATTTTGCAAAAGCAATGTAACGCTTCAATTCTGCAGTGCTAAATGCAGGGGCAAGTGCCTCTTCACGTTTTTGATGGACTCTCACAATGTGATGAGCAATGTGGTAGTCAGTGTTTTCATCAGGTTCATCGATCATGATGTATACCAGATCAAATCTTGAAAGAATAGCCGGTGGCAATGCCACATTGTACTGGCAGGTATTGCAGCAAATGAAATATTAGATTTCAACAACTACAATTTTCACCCCATAAGATTCAAACAAAATAAAGGATGTAAAATATTAAAAGATCACAATATGAATTATAATTCGAAGTTTGTTTCAATTACCTTAAGTGGTTTTGACTTGTCATAACGCCCTCCTGTGGGATTTGCTGCTGCCAAAATTGAAGTTCGTGCATTCAAAGTTGCTTGTATTCCTGCTTTTGTTATGCTAATGGTTTGCTGCTCCATTGCTTCATGTATAGCGACCTATGGACGAATGAGATTGGCACTCATTTTCACATCACAGTGAGCAAAAAATGCTAAGTCAATAATAACTAAAAATTGGTAAGCCTACCTGATCCTTAATGTCCATCTTATCAAATTCATCAATGCAACAGACGCCATTATCAGCTAACATGAGTGCACCTGCCTGCAGGAAATAAAATGGTAGCAGCAACAAATGAAAGACATCAGAACTAGCAAGATTGTACACAAACTAAGTGACTTCTAGTCAGCAGATAAAAATACACATTGTAGCTCAATGGAGCATAATTTGGCATTTAGTAATAAAGCCTATACATTGTTAAAATGCTTCAATGGAAGCTAACTATCTTCTGTAGACATGTTGCTATGACTTCCATATGAGCATGGATTTGAACAATATAATGACTTCCACCAACTTTTGAAGTCACAATAACTCTCGTTCTGACTAGAACTACAACTTTTGAACTCAGCAATAACTCTCGTTCTGACTAGAACTACGAAACTCAAAGCAAATGTAGACTTCTCAATGTCTTGCCTGCATCCACAAATATTTGTACTAACAATAGAAATGGATCAAGTTGCTAAAAAATGATATTATGGTATTACCTCAATACAAAATTCACCGGTCTCTGGTTCCTTAGCAACAGTTGCTGTCAAACCAGCAGCAGATGAGGACTTCCCAGATGTGTAAACAGATCGTGGAACAATACCAGCAGTATATCTGAGGATTGGATTGAGCATCACATTTTAGATTTCATCATGATAGGTGAAGCAATAAACTCAATCAAGTAACAAGATAGGAGGCCCAATCAAAGGGAAAAAATCACGAGCAGCTAGAAATGTGTTTATTTGATATTTCAACCCACAAAAAACATATTATTATACAATAAAACATGTTAAGCAGTTTATAACAATAGAACATTGATTAGCAAACTAAAATAAGTCACGTGGTACTGTACTGAGTCATCCTTCTTACCACAAAATCGTGATATGAAGCAGCACTACAAAGTTTATATATCAAGAAAGACAACATTTCATGATGAACCCTTGACATTGTTCAGCACAGAATCAGAACACAATCTAAAATATGACAATGAGAATACAAGAGAAGAAAGCTTACTTTAAGAACTGAGACTTTGCACAGCTTGGATCTCCAACAATACAGACATTTACGTCACCTCTAAGGTTTATACCTTCATGTGTTATCTTGTGAACACCACCCAAAAGCATGAGAAGGATTGCCCTCTTTATTTCTTGATGACCAAAGATGGTAGGACAGATGCTATCAACTATCTTATTGAAAAAATCAGGAGTGTTCCTCATCCTAACAACCTCATCCTCCTCTTCTTCCTGTTAAACATAGACAGTTATGAATATAAGTAGTGTAACAGCCAACAACTGCATGGTTAAAAGGAAGTGATTTAGGAGACAATCCCACAGAAGTAAAACAGATAGCAGCTTGCATAGCCATTCAGAATTATTCATTTCGTAATCTAACATCCATAACATTCACATGTAGCACACAAAATTAACAATGTTTTAGGATCATAAACAGTTCAGGATATAAAAAGAATAAAAGGAGCTTGCTTCTATGCATGTCACATAGAAAAAATACAAATAACATAAATATGGTTCAACCAAATCATAACAGCTTCCTATGGCACACCAGAAAAATAATTTGAATAGAATACCATGTAAGAAGTAGCTCTTGTAGTAGTTTTCCGAAAAGGTTAAACTCCTTTTTTCCTTCAAGGACACAGAGCCGTAGTTCTCAGAGAGTAAATAAACTTACAGTGAACTTTGGTCTCTCACTATCATCACCATCTGTGTCTCGATCCCTGATGTCTACTTCTCTCCTGCCATCCACCACCTAACAATGTTGAAGACAGATGAGAGCCTTATAAGATAAATGTTAAAATTAAACTAGTCAGAAGGAACTTTATTGCTAGAAAGAGTCCATACCTGCACCGAGTTTGCCACAAAAGCCAGGCGATACGATAGATCTCTTACACCAAGGGACTTCAAGCCCTTGACACCTTCTTGGACACCTGACCCGTTCTTTCGCTGAGGAGCTTCCCGGCGACACTCTGCTCTCTCACCAGGTGAAGTTAGTGCCATAACATCTGGAACTGCAACAACAGTTCCAGTAAATATTACCCTGAAAATGCCCAAAACAGAACATTTTAATAAAAGAAAGTCAATCCAACGACTACAAAGTAACGCAAAAAAAGGTTTCCTCACGTGTCCCCAGCTCTAGCCTTCTCAACAATCTCATGCCGCAGAATGACATCCAGGGAACGAGGTAGTGATCCAGCAGGTATCTCTTTTGATGTCTCCTGCATCCTGACCCGCTGCCAATCTGTGAATCTGCTCTCTTGCCGAAGAAGGGCCCATTTTGATCGGTTTTGGCATGTTGCATTCACGCATATTATTGGCTGTAGGTAAGGTACAGGAACCCATCATTAGATACATTGCATGAGAAACAAAAACAAATGGAACATACAGTTCAGAGTAACAACCTCAGTATACTTGAACTGCTGCTCCACGTTCTTTACAATATTTCCACAGTCAAGGCACTTGAAGGTGCCTTGCAATAACTCAGGTCGGACCTCACTCGTCCGTGTCACAACCCCCATTACAGCTGTGAGTTTACCAATCTCTGCTGTCCCAAGCTCCCTCAACCTATCACAACAGCAGTTTCAGTCAACCATAAAAAAGTTTTAGCTTACACCTATGATCTATCAGAGCAATGTAAAATGTCAATACTTTAGACTGCAGTATCTATGCACAGAAGCAGATGACACTAAAATTAAATTCTGCACGCAATGTGCTCCTTCAATTCTGTAGTATTTAACACGGCAGTCTGGAGCACTGCCAAACATTTTAACCAACAACTGCATGTCTTTGGTAAGTTTCACACATTCGTAGTGAACCACAGGCCATTAGCACGAATTGTTCAGTTGCCCAACACATAACGGGTACTTCTGGAGGAGCAAGTACAGACCTTTTCAGCATCGGGATGTTGTAGAAAGCAATGTTAATATCCTTGTTGGGGCTATCGTCAGAGATGATGGGCGCACGGTTCTCCCCGGCCCTATGCTCCGTCACAAACCTCTTGCACGCATTCCGGAGGTACGGCTCAAACCTGATGAAATCAAATGCCGCATATGAGCATCCATTTCCTCCATGTAACATATGAACAAGCTGATGTGTACTAACTCAAATCCTAATCAAATTTGAAGAACAAACTTTTTAAAAAAAAGCATTGCTACTTCGTTGAAATCCTAACCAAAAACTGTACCACCAAAAATAACTTATCCAACAAACCAAAACATTTCAACTGTTGGTGACAAAGCATACTGGATTTAACAACACATTGAGCACCTCTTCCTCCACAAATCCAACACGCCAATTTAACCTAAAATTCAACCAGGGAACACCCAAAAGCCTCACGGCCCCCTCCCAGATCCAGCCAAAAACCCAATCTGACCCAATTTCCGTATGGAATCCGAGTAAACAAACCAAAAGCCGTCGCCTTTTCGTCCCCAAATCCAGCTACAGATTCCCGAAATTTCCAATTCACACCGAAAAAATTCCTATCCCACCTGAGGTACTCCTCGGAGATGGCCTTCTGGAGGACGTCGTTGAAGCGCATGACGTGGGCGAAGTCGACGTACATGGTGGTCGACTCCCGCGACCGCATTGCCTCCATCTCCGTCTCGTAGAACGGCTCCGCCGCATCCGGCTCCTTGAACCTAAAGATTCAAGAAACCCCCCACGCATCAAACAAATCGGACCCTCAGGAAACCCTAGAAATAAAGGGAGGTGGGCGGCGGACGCTGTGGCGGCGCTGGTCTCACCGCTTGAGGAACTCGAGGAAGATGTTCTCCACCCGCGCCGCTTTCTCGTCCACGAAGAACCCGCCGAATGCCTCCATCGCAGAAGAGGCTTCCAGAAGCTTCTGGATCTCGCCGAGGGCTTGAGGATTGGGATTGGTTCTTGCGTCTGGGCGTGTGTGCGCGCGCGAGGTGAGCGCGAGGTGAGGCGCAAGGGTTTTTGGGTTGGGGAAGAAGAAGGGTTTGGCGGGTGGGGTGCGCTTGGCGGGAAGGTAGCGGTAGGTTGGCGCCAATTCTTCGCGCCAAAACTGCGGGTGGAGGTAGGTTGGGTGGACCGGGTCTGTGGACCAGTAGCAGCTGGGAGTCGCTGCCGTGTGGGGCTACGTGAGCGGAAGAGAAGCGGAACAGCAGCGTCGTGGGCTACGTACACGTGGGATGGTTGCGGAAATGGGCTGGGCTCTAGTGGTTATTGACCACACACTCTGAGGCCTATTTCTGTGAGCCTTTTAATTACGTAATTACCCCTGTCATTCTCTTTTTAAAAAATAAAATTTCGCGAAACTACGAGTTTATTTTCGAATCTTTCAAAAACTATAGATTTAAACAATAACTTTGTAGAACTACAGATTTTAGATGAAAATGTATTACAAAACTACAGATTTAAGAGCTGTCGTGAAATTTCAGCAGCTTTGGACGCTTGGACCCATGTGTTAGTGGCATAAAGGAGCTTTATGCCCATCTTGTTGCCAGATCAGCCACCACGCTAGACAATAGTTTGCATTTCACCTCTAAGTGGGCCCCATGGACCATGGTTATGTACTTGTAGCATCCGACCAAACTATTAAACCCACCTCGTCGTACCTCCCCCACCGCGCCTCGCCACCACACCTGTCTCACCGCGCCGTACCTCCCCCAGATGCAACTTTTAGACCGTAGCATCTAGCTTTCAACTGCATATTGCAGCAGTCTTTCAATTTCAATCCATGACCTTTCAACTTAAAATTTGTGAACTTTCAATTCCACCAAACTTTGAACTCAAAACAAAATTGAGAAAAAAAACATTCAACCTAGGATGTTTCCATTGACATTCGCAGCAGCCTCTCAAATTGAACCCACGACCTTTTAACTTGAAATTTGTGAACTTTCAACTCAATTCCACAAAACTTTCAACCCATGCACAGCGACATCGAGGCCGTGAGGGATGGTGGTGGCAGCAGTGGACATATTAGGTGCCGATTCATCAAGAGCAGTGGCTAAGCCATAACAAAAATATAGGGTGGGCTCAAAGGACTATGTTAAATTGAGACGAACACAGCAAGCAAGATATAATTTCGCTTCTCCATTATTACAAATCTATGAATAAATTGTAATTTTCATTACTTCGTCGAAATTTATCAATTAAATGATTATCAAATGCTAATTTCATCAATCATCACTAATTCACTGTACAACATCAAGAATCAAGAGTAAATGAGTAATTTAGCTGAGAAAAAGAATACATATATACCAAATCAAGTTACTGTCTTGCTCTCTACCTGCTTCCCTTTCCCCAAAATCCAAATCACCTACTACCTGTGCAAGCCGTGCATGTGCAGGGCGGCACTATGATAAGCCATCTCCTCGCCGAATTTTTTGTACGAATAATCTATTTTTTATTTGAAATTACAGAAATATACCTGCGGGAATTTTTTTTTACAAAAATAGGCTCCATTCGCCCACTATTGGACAACTGGAGCCAATCGCTCAACCGGGAGGAGACACATGGGGAACCTGGCAACGATTGGGCGAATTATTGCTGTCACCCGTGCGTTGGGCGATTGGAGGTCCAATTGCCGTACGGTTGGGCGCTAGAGCTCCAGTCGCCCAACGCCCCAGCGATAGGGGGGTTATAAAGGGCCGCGCTCGGCCGCCGCCACCCCAGTTGCCCCATTTCATTCAGTCGCTCACTCGGCGCCGAGAGAAGAGAGGAGAAGAGGAGGGGAGAAGAGAAGAGGAGAGGAAGGAGGGGAAGAAGAGAAGAGGAGAGGAAGGAGGGGGAGAAGAGGAGAGGGAGAGAATGGTGTGGATTTGAGCAGTTTTTCGCAAGTCACTCTAGTGCATCCGAATGGCGAGAATACTCGGATCTCAGATGCAGTAGTTAATACTAAAGATATTTTCTATAATAGGTTATCTGTAAGTTATCTGTAATAGGTTGTTTGTAAAAATATAGATAACATTAATACAATGGTACAAAAGCTGTCTATAGCAGGCTATTTATAAATAACATTAACAAATAGTATGTGTTGTGGTTACAGACCAAACAAAGAGAGATGTGGTACTGGAGAGTTGGAGAATGATGGTCCTCGGGCTCTCTCCCATAGCCCATGTCTTATATATACGGGTACCCATGTGGAGAGTGTTTTTACAGTTGTACCCTTACATCAGTATATCCCTATCAGGGGTATTTAAGTCGCTATACATATCCTACTCTGGGTCTTACAACCTTCCAACAGGCCTGCTGGGCTTAGGTGGGGGCCACCCCTACAACAGGAGTCTCTCATGGTGAAGGGCTTCACAGGCCGAAGCCATGTTGTGAGTCCTTTGGCCCCCTCCGTCCCCGCGGCCTGTGAGCTTGTTCGGTCCTGCGGAGCCTTATTGTGCAGCGGAGCCTGCGGCCTGATGCCGAAGTCGAAGTCAATGTCAGGACTGGAGCCTGTCACTGTTGGGGTCGAAGGCGTAGACGGAGTCAACGTCGGATCAAGGTCGGGCCTCGCTTAGCCATGTCCCTTATCCTCTGAAAGGGTGACAGCGGGGCTGGCGTCTAGTCGAAGCAGACGCGCGCGCGCTCCGTCCGCTACCCTTCGAATGGGTGGCAGCGGAGCTGGCGCTTAGTCGAAGTAGACGCGCGCGCGCTCCGTCCCCTACCCTTCGACCAGGTGGCAGTGGAGCTGGCGCCTAGTCGAAGTAAACGCGCGCGCGCTCTGTCCCCTACCCTTCGAACGGGTGGCAGCGGAGGCTGGCGCCTAGTCGAAGTAGACGCGCGCGCGCTCCGTCCCCTACCCTTCAGAAGGGGTGACAGCAGAGCTGGCGCCTAGTCGAAGTAGACGCGCGCGCTCCATCCCTCACCCCTCGAACGGGTGGCAGTGGAGCTGACGCCTAGTCGAAGTAGACGCGCGCGCGCTCCGTCCCCTATCTTTCGAACGGGTGGCAGCGGAGCTGGCACCTAGCCAAAGTAGATGCGCGAGCGCTCCGTCCCTCACCCTTCAAACGAGTGGCAGCGGAGCTGGCGCCTAGTCGAAGTAGACGCGCATGCTCCGTCCCCTACCCTTCGGAAGGGGTGACAGCGGAGCTGGCGCCTAGTCAAAGTAGACGCGCGCGCGCTCCGTCCCTCACCCCTCGAACGGGTGGCAGCGGAGCTGGCGCCTAGACGAAGTAGACGCGCGCGCTCCGTCCCCTACCCTTCGGAAGGGGTGATAGCGGAGCTGGCGCCTAGTCGAAGTAGACGCACGCGCGCTCCGTCCCCTATCCTTCGAACGGGTGGCAGCGGAGCTGGCGCCTAGCCGAAGTAGACGCGCGAGCGCTCCGTCCCTCACCCTTCGAACGGGTGGCAGCAGAGCTGGCGCCTAGTCGAAGTAGACGCGCGCGCGCTCTGTCCCTCACCCCTCGAACGGGTGGCAGCGGAGCTGGCGCCTAGTCAAAGTAGACGCGCGCGCTCCGTCCCCTACCCTTCGAACGGGTGGCAGCGGAGCTGGCGCCTAGTCAAAGTAGACGCGCGCGTGCTCCGTCCCCTACCCTTTGAACGGGTGGCAGCGGAGCTGGCGCCTAGTCAAAGTTGACGCGCGCGCGCCCCGTGCCGAAGCCGATATCGGGGCTGAGTCGCGCTGTCGGGGAGTCGGTATCGGGGTCTTGAATGAGTGTGGGAGCGAAGGCAGGCCTCGTGTCGCCGACGGCGTTGTGCGTGGAGGCGATTGTGGCCCCGCGGCTTGGTAGTGCGCTTTAATGGTGCCTGGAACCGCGCTGGCCCCTGACTTGTCAGGGGTCAGCCTGTTGCGCCGTGCGGTCTGCCCTGGGCACACGGCGGCTTGTGATTGGTGCGTCGTGGTATGTGAGTGGTTGCGTGCCCGCGGCCGTTCGCCTCTTTCCCAGGGAAGGGGGACACGGGGCGGGCAAGGGTTGGCGCGTCATACGGCGCCTAGCCATACTCCGCCGTCCCCTGCCGCTGTCGGTCATCCTGCCATGCTTGTGCCCCAGGCGCTGATGTCTCCGAACTGCCAGGTGCCCCCTGCGCTGAGGGGTCCGCCTTCCGTTTTTCCGTATTGCGCGCTTGTCGTTTCCTGGCGCGGTCCTGGTGCGATCATCGCGGGCTGTTACTGCGGCCGCTACAGTCGCGGTTCCCCCAAACCCACGCCGTGCCTTTGGGGGTGCGATGACCTACAGCTCCTCTGTGATGCCCGCCAGGGTCTCCTTTCGTAGGTATAACACGTGTCGGGTCATATGCCCCCCAGTTCATCTCCTGCTGTGGGGGGATACCACGCGGCGGGAGGCCACTGTGGTGTCGTGCGCTTACGGCCCTTTGCGGTATTGCGGTTGCGTCTGACGCACACCGTCACGGCGCTTCGGCTCTAGCTGTGGGGAAGCATGCGGGACGGGCTTCTGTATGACCGCTGTCGCATCGGGCACGTGAACCGCCACGACGCCCCAACTACGGTCCTTGGAAGATGTGCGGCTCGCCGTATGCCGGTTACGATAAGGGATGACGGAGGGCGAGGGGTCTTCAAATACCCCCCTTGTCAGTGCCCCCGCACTTGTGTGCCCTCTTCTCGCCCGCATCGCCCTCTACATTCCCGTGGTAATCTCACCGCCGCGCTCTTCCACCCTCCATGAGCAGTGATGGCGTCCGGCGACGAGCGTGGCCAGGTGGCCGGCGATTGCGGCGTTTTCCGGCGACCATCGCGGTTGGAAGTAAAGTATGCGCTCGAAGAACGCGATCCGGCGGCGGCGGACAAGCGGTGGCTGGCGGCGGAAAAGGAGGGTTCGTTCTCCAGTGACCTGGGTCCCTCGGTCGTGACCGAGAAGACGATCCAAGCGCTGCTGTGCGAGGGGAAGTTGTCCGAGCGCCAGGCGGTGCGGCTCCCCGCCGTTGATGAGACGGAGCCGCGCCCCGAGAAGTCAGAGGCGCTTGTGTTCGTCGCCTACTTTGATGCGGGCCTATGCATCCCAGCGGCGACGATCGTGGGCGACGTGCTCCGGTCGTTCGGGTTGGAGCTGGCGCAATTAACCCCGAGCGCCGTGGCCCGGCTTGCCGTATACAGCTGGGTCTTACGCACGGAAGCGTGCTGGCCCAGCGCTTTGATGTTCGCCTACCTGCACGAGGCACGGTTCCAGCCAAAGGAACGGAAGGACGGGACGCTGTCGAGGTTCGGCAGCGTCAACTTCCTTCTTCGGTCGTCCTGCGGCAAGCTCTTCCCCGCGAATTCCACTCGCGGGAAGTGGGAATCCAACTGGATGAAACGGTGGTTCTACCACCGTGTGGCGAGCCGGAGCGGCCTTGAGTGCACGGGCCGGTTGATCGCATTCAAGGCTTCGCCCGGCCGGACGCTTGATGACAAAGATAAGTGGAGGGCCCGGCGACTGGTGGGTGTGGCCGCCCGCTTCAACATGCGCGACCTCGCCGAGGAGTACGTGATGTACGGTGTGGCGCCACTCGGCCACAACTGGCGCCTTGCCGCTGGGCAGCTTCGCGATGACAACGTTCCGCCGTCTATCTTCACACTACCGGCACCCTCCGGCCTTCGTAAGCCTCGACCGTGTCTCTCTTGCTCATACGCGATGCGTTACACTTTAACCCCGTCTCCTGCCTTGCCCATGAATTCGCTTGGAAGACGCGGAGTGGGCCGCGCGCGTCTTCCTTGGGCCGTATACCGCCAGAGAGCACGACCAGCGCGCGTCCGCTATCGCAGAGGCGGGGCTAGGGCGGATAAACCGCGTGTGCGAGGCCTTGGGCCTCGCCGTGCCGGACCGCGCGCGTCCGACCCCACAACACCAGGACGACGGCGCGATGAGGACGAAGGCGCCGGCTCGCAAGAGGGCCCAAGGCGGGGCGGCTGCCGTGCTCGGTATAGCAGCCGCTACTGCTGCTGCTACCGCTCCTGCCAGCGCGGCAGACGCGGAGTCGGATTCGGCGAAGTATGTCGACTCGGGCTTGGGGGGCGCAGACACCAGGGGCGAAGGGCCCTCGGGCGGTGCCCTGGGCGGAGGGCCCGCGACTGGTAGCCGGAGGGAGGAAGTCGCGTCACCCGCGACAGTCGTCGAGTCGGGGTCCATACTGGCCGGTGGTGCTGGGGCGGAACCCTCGGCCGTGGACGTTATTACGCCGAAGACGCCCTCCGTGGGGGCACGCGGAGCCGGGTCTTTGCCGATGACAGCGGCCGAGACCGAGGTGCCCTGCGTGGAGGTTGACAGGGTAGTGCCTTCGCCGACGGGTGTTGTGGTCGCGGGGGCCTCTCCCGCAGCGGTTACTGGGTCGGGGTCATCGCCATTCATTCCGGCTAAGCAACCGTGTCTGCGGCCGGAGCCCCATTGGACGTCGAGGGGATTCGTCGTGGCGGCGGGCATCGGGAGCTTGTGGGACTTCGACGCGCACGCCGAAGTCCCTATGGCGCGTGCCCCCCGGCAAGTCAGGACACGACGACCTCCGCGCTGGAGCGATCAACGCCGCCCCCGAGCGCGGAGGCTTCTGTGCCCCGGGAGGTGACGCCCCCCGTAGGGACTTGCGTCATTGCTATCCCGCCTGGGGCTAGGGAGGCGTGCCCACGAAGTCCTCCGTCCGCTACTGAGGGTAAGATTGCCTAGTCTACCTTGTGTATGCATTGTGCCCTACGGGGTTCTCACCTATATCCCTACCTGCAGCGTCGCTTATACCAGAGGAGGATCCCCTGCCGGAACATGGGGGTCCTGGCACTGGCGACGCAAACGCCGTGCGCCCGAACCCGGCGGACTTCGTCCCTCCTTGGAGGCGCTAAGGGCGTGGCGCGGGTTTGTGGACGACGCGGCCACCAGCGTTGGCCACCAAGTGCTGCAGACGTACGAGGCGGAGCGTCTGTGAGATGCCTTGGAGGTGTCGGGGGTGAGGGTAAGTACTTGCTTGTATGGCAACTCGTGGCCATGTTGAACCTGCTAACCCTCTTTGCCTTGCAGACACTCGTGCTGGGGCAGGCCCTGCGCACGGGCTATGTCCGCGAACAGGGGGCGCCTGACAGGCTGCGGGCCACCGAGGGGGAGCTGCGCGAAGCCGCGGAGGCTCGTTCTGCCCAGGACGCCCGCATCCGCCTATTGGAGGCGGAGTGCGCCGAAGCGAAAGCGCAAGCCGAGGAACTTGCCGCAGCAGCGCGGGAGTCAGCTGCGGAGGTGGCGCAGCAGGAAGGTGCGGCGGAGCGGGACAACCTCTTGCAACAAGTCGCCGCGCTAGAGAAGGAAAAAGGCGAGCTTGCCTTGACTCTAGCGGAGCGTAACCGGGTGCTTGGCGAGGCTTCGATAATTGCTTGGGATGCCATGCAAGCACTGGAAAGCCATCTCGAAGGGCTCGTTGCTAAAGTGCCAGACCACCCCTTCGGGCCAGAGGAGCTGTCCCGCACACTCCGCTGGATTGGAGATGCCGCCAGCGCTGCGCGCGGCGCCGCGACAACCTTCGGCAACCACTGCACTTACGTGGCATCCTGCATGCTGTGCGCGCTCTTGCGACACCGCGGCTGCGAGCACGTCGCTGAACTGGTGGACCCCCAACTGGAGATGCCTGGCGGGGCCGGAGTGATGTCCGGTGCTGTCCACGCCGTTTGTCGCGCCGTCAAGTACTTCTACGAGCGGATCTGGGATTACGCTGGTGAAGCGGCAGCGCGGGTCGAGCTGCAGAAGTCCCTTCATGGCGAGGGGAGTCTTGGCCAATTTCTGGACGAGGTCCCGCGGCGCGACGAGGGTGGCGCTAGGGCTTCTGGAGGCGCTGGGAATTCACAGGTGTGACACCGGGGTGGCCGTGTGTAGACGTGCGTTGTAACATATCCCCCTTTTTTGAATGAAGTGCGCATTTGCTTTGTCAATTCTGACTATTTTACCCATATCCCGAGCAGCTACTCTGCTGGGGCCGGCTGCTTGACTCCGACCTTGCGACCCGGCGGCGCCTTCGACGCTGGCAAAGGGCCGAGGAGTCGCTGAGCTTTTGGGCAAGCCGACCTTCTTCTGGCGAAGCCCCGGCATTAGCACGTGTTAAGGATGAGCCTGCCGAATAACGGCTTCGAGCGTCGGAGATGTTTGCGGTCTATGTACCTATGAAAATTTTCCGATATATAGACTTGTTGGTCAGTTAGGATATGCGAGGTATGTTCACGCCATCCTGGGTTCGCCCCCGTCACGACTGTGGTATGCTGTGTTTGGGGCGGGCATGTTATGGGGGGCCGAGGTCCCCATCACCGGGGTATGCTATTGGCGGAGTGGATGCGCGAGCGCTCCGTCCCTTCTTCGAACAGGTGGCAGCGGCGTAGGCGCCTAGGCCGAAGTAGACGCGCGAGCGCTCCGTCCCTCACCCTTCGAACGGGTGGCAGCGGAGCTGGCGCCTAGGCGAAGTAGACGTGTGCGCGCTCCGTCCCCTTTCCTTCGAACGGGTGGCAGCGGAGCTGGCGCCTAGGCCGAAGTAGACGCGCGAGCGCTCCGTCCCTCACCCCTCGAACGGGTGGCAGCGGAGCTGGCGCCTAGTCAAAGTAGACGCGCGAGCGCTCCGTCCCTCACCCTTCGAACGGGTGGCAGCGGAGCTGGCGCCTAGGCCGAAGTAAACGCGCGAGCGCCCCGTCCCTCACCCCTCGAACGAGTGGCAACGGAGCTAGCACCTAGTCAAAGTAGACGCGCGAGCGATCTTTCCCTCACCCCGAACGGGTGTCAGCGGAGCTGGCGTCTAGGCCCAAGGGGGGTCGCGCGCGAGGGGTTTGCGTGCTGCTTACCTTGCAAACTGGCACGTGTGGAGGCGGGGCTCGAGGCGACGACTTGCTTGATTAGGGTTTAGGGGGCGACACAGTCGGTATGTAGCCAAGGTAAGCGCGCACGCGGCGTCTCCTTGCCCTTGGGTGGGAGGCAGCCTCTGGTGTGCCTCATGCTCCGCGTGCGTGCCCTTACGGTGGCCAGCCTTTGGCGCGCTATGTCGGTAGGACTGTTCTTGGAGTTGGGTCTTTATAAATGCATCTTGCGTATATCTCCTGTGGCAAGCGCGGAGGGGAACCTCGTTGCTCTAAGGGGGGCGCGATCGATACTCCCGCCCCCTTTACACTTCGTGGAGTGCGTAGGGACAACATCCGCGTCTTATACTCCGTAGGGTGCGTGGGGAATTCATCCGCGTCTTATTTAAAGTCCGTAGACTGGCGCGTGCGGAGGCGGACCTCGACGCTACGACTTGATTTAAAGTCCGTAGACTGGCGCGTGCGGAGGCGGACCTCGACGCTACGACTTGATTTAAAGTCCGTAGACTGGCGCGTGCGGAGGCGGACCTGGACGCTACGACTTAATTTATAGTCCATAGACTGGCGCGTGCGGAGGCGGACCTAGACGCTACGACTTGATTTAAAGTCCGTAGACTGGCGCGTGCGGAGGTGGACCTCGACGCTACGACTTGATTTAAAGTCCGTAGACTGGCGCGTGCGGAGGCGGACCTCGACGCTACGACTTAATTTATAGTCCGTAGACTGGCGCGTGCAGAGGCGGACCTCGACGCTACGACTTGATTTAAAATCCGTAGACTGGCGCGTGCGGAGGCGGACCTCGACGCTACGACTTGATTTAAAGTCCGTAGACTGGCGCGTGCGGAGGCGGACCTCGACGCTACGACTTAATTTATAGTTTGTAGACTGGCGCGTGCGGAGCTGGACCTCGACGCTACGACTTGATTTAAAGTCCGTAGACTGGCGCGTGCGGAGGCGGACCTCGATGCTACGACTTAATTTATAGTCCGTAGACTGGCGCGTGCGGAGGCGGACCTCGACGCTACGACTTGATTTAAAGTCCGTAGACTGGCGCGTGCGGAGGCGGACCTCGACGCTACGACTTGATTTAAAGTGCGCAGACTACGCGCGGAGGCGTCCCCCCACGCGTCTTTGTTTATACTCATACCCGTACCCCTGGCTACGAAGAGTGCGCGCGCGAACGCGTGTCCTTGGTTTATACTCATACCCGTACCCCTGGCTATAAAGAGTGCGCGCGCGAACGCGTGTCTTTGGTTTATACCCATACCCGTACCCCTGGCTACAGAGAGTGCGCGCGCGAACGCGTGTCTTTGGTTTATACTGCGGGAGCGCACGTGTAGGCAGGGCCTCCGCGCGCTCTCACTGCGTATTTTTTTACAATGATAGGTGGGCGACAATCGGTGAACTTTATTACATTCCCGTTTGCGCGGGTGAGCGGTTACAAAAGGCGGAGGTACTAATCACCCGTCACTGGTGCGGCCGGAGCCTCTAGTGATTGGGCTTATCTGCGGGGCTTGCTTGGGTTTATGGTAAGCACTTCTGAACTCCGTGCTGCGGTGTCGATCCTAGGCGCATCGTTGAGCTTCGTGGTGCGGACCTCTGGGGCCGAGTTCGATACGTCGGGCCATGTCCTGGTCGCCACGGACAGTAATGACGGCCTGCGGCCCCGGGAGCTTCATGAAGAGATAGCCGTGATGTGGCACCGCTCCGAAGGAATTGAGGATGGGGTGTCCCAGTATGGCATTGTAGGGGTAGAGGATGTCGACGACATCAAAGGTTGCATCCTCGGTCCTCACGTTGTCGTCTTGGCCTAAGGAGACCTGAAGACATATCTGACCGAGCGCCCGGAGGGGCTGTCCCCCAAAGCCCTGCAGCGGGATTCCCGAGGGGCCCAGGCGGCTTCGGGAAATTCCCATCTGGTCAAAGGCTGCCACGAATAGGATGTTCGCGGAGCTACCGCCGTCGACTAGGGCACGTCCCACGTCGCACCCTGCTATAACGGCCCGGACGACCAGGGGGTCCTGGTGCGAAAATTCCACGGCCTGAGCATCGGCGGGTGTGAACGTGATGTCGTGCTGTGCCCAGTCCGGCGGTGCCTGCGCTGGGTATGCCGCTACGTGGTGCAGCCTCCGTGCATAGGCCTTCTGCTGCCGTGCTGAGGCGAATTCCAGCGAGGAGCCTCCGGAGATAACATTGATGACCCTGCGGTGGGCTGTCTCTAGGGCTTGCAGCTGCAGGAGGCCCCCCCGCGGTTGCTGCACGTGGGCTTGAATGGGCCCTCGTTGGGATGCGCCCTTGGCGCTTGAACCTACGTGGGGGCTTCGTAGGGGTGCTGGACGTGGGCCACGACAGGCGGGCGTTCCTCCAAGTCTCTATCCCTGGAGACGCTTTCGCGGAGCGCCGCGATGGAGACGCACGCGCGCGTATCGTGGGTGCCACGGCCGTGGACCGCGCACCACTGCCCATAATGCTGGTCGTCGCAATCTCCCCGACTTTTATCATCGCGGCCGCGGCCGCGTCCTCGACCTCGGCGCCCCTTACCGCTACGACCAGCGGAGGCATTCTCTTCGGAACCGCCCTCGATGTCGAAGACATAACGGCCTCGCCGCGACTTTTGCTGGCTACGCTTGGGCCTGTCGGACGGCTCCTTGTGCGGGGCGTCCTTATGCTGGGGCGCGTCCTTCGACGACTTCTGCTTGCGCTTTCCCTTTGAGGAGCCGTCCTTCGGCGGGTCTTCGCCTTTCGCCGAACTGCCGGCCTGGTTGGTGTCGGAGTCGTCACCCTGTCTTCGCCGTTCGTCCTCTTCCGCCCTGGCGTACTCTTCCATTTTGTCGAAGAGCTTTGCCACCGTCTTGATCGGCTTCCGCGCGTTATACTCGGCCATCGGGCCCGGGCGAAGGCCCTGTATGGCTGCGTTGACGACGGTGGTTTCGTTAACGTCTTTGACTTGGCAACGTACCTTCATGAAGTGTTTGAAATAGTCCCGGAGCTTCTCCGAAGGTTTCTGCTTCACCGCGAACAGCTGGTCCGCGTCGACTCGCTCGATATAGTTCCTTGAAAGTTGTTGTAAAGGCGTTCACGGACCTGCTCCCATGCATAAATGGAGTTTGGCTCTATGGTAAAGAACCAGGAAAGCGCCACTCCTTGCAGCGCGAGGGGAGTCCCTTCGCCTTTGTGGTGTCGTCTCCTCCAGCGGCTTCGATTGCGGTTTCGTACACGCGCACGAACTCCCGAGGGTTCGTGTCGCCTTTGTATGGTTCGATGACGCTGGGAAACTTGAAGTCTTCAGGCCACGCCGCCTGCTGTAGGCCCGTCGAAAGCGGGGACTCCGGATCAACACGCCGCAGCTGCACGCGGCTGGATGTGGGGGCGTCGCGGCTGTCTGCCCTTTCCGGCGTGGGCTCTGGCGCGACCACTAGCGCGGTCTGCTGGCTCCGAGCCTCTTGCAGATCTCGGACAACCCCGCGAAGATCCCCTAGCTCCCACTGGAACGCGTTGATGGCCGCCAGCAAGGCACTATCCACCGCGGGTGCGGTCGGAGCCGTCGGTGCGCCTAGCAGACGAGTCGGTGCGGTGACCACCTCAAGGGCTCCCAAGCTGCCGGCTGCTCCCTCGTGGCTAGCTCCGGTCGCACGGTCCACACCACCAACGATCGTTGCGGCGAGTGTGGCGGTGGCGGGGTCGGTTGTCGTCGTGGCGGTGGTGGGGTCAGTTGTCGTCGTGGCGGTGGCGGGGTCGGTTGTCGTCGTGGCGGTGGCGGGGTCAATCGACGCAGCGCGAGAGCTGACGTTCACGTCCGCCGCGCCCGCATCGTCACCCGCGACCGCGACAGCCGACGCAGAAGCCCTGGTACCGACACGACGCCCCACTCCGGCCGTCTTCTTCCCCTTCACTGCCGCCGACGAGGCCTTTTTTGGTGCCATCCTTCTTCGGATTTCAGGCTTGCTCCTGTCTTCCCCACGGACGGCGCCAACTGTTGTGGTTACAGACCAAACAGAGAGAGATGTGGTAGTGGAGAGTTGAAGAATGATGGTCCTCGGGCTCTCTCCCATAGCCCATGTCTTATATATACGGGTACCCATGTGGGAAGTGTTTTTACAGTTGTACCCTTACATCAGTATATCCCTATCAGGGGTATTTAAGTCGCTATACATATCCTACTCTGGGTCTTACAACCTTCCAACAGGCCTGCTGGGCTTAGGTGGGGGCCACCCCTACAACAGTATGAAAGCCATATATAGTAGGCTACTTTCTCGTGTTTCGACCATCTATAGAATTATAGTCGATCTTCTTCTCTCTTCTCTTTCTCTTTCATCTATCTCAGCAAAATTTCTATATGACATCTC
The DNA here is from genome assembly GCA_017311315.1 of Dendrocalamus latiflorus. NCBI lineage: Eukaryota > Viridiplantae > Streptophyta > Magnoliopsida > Poales > Poaceae > Dendrocalamus > Dendrocalamus latiflorus. The sequence continues at coordinate 5,166,072 of CM029620.1, read as the reverse complement.
TTATAGACAGTTTATATCATCTTATTGTACATATCCTAGATAAGTTTAGTTAGTAATTAAATTTTTCTTTGAAATGACAACTATATCCCTATGTAGCCGCCAACGCCCTTGGAACTCATCGATCTCCTCCTAGCAAATTTGACGCCGCCACGGGAAACAACAGATCACCGCCGCTAGCTGGAATCCACCCCTGGTTCTTGTTTGGAAATCCAAAATCTCTTATCTATCTCCGTAGATTTTAGGCTCCAAACAAGGCCTTGGTGTGTATTTCTTCCCTTCATCGGCCACCTCCTTGGATTAGTTGCCACCGTGCGCCAGCCATCTTCCTCGTCTCTGGCCCTTTGGCATCTACCTCTCCGTCAACTTGTTGGCCCAACTTCTCTCGATCACACACACTAGCACTCACACGTTGTTTAGCTCCTGGATGAAATAAACATAAACACACGCAGAGGTTGCGGCACTGCACACCAGTGCCTTTTTCTTGTTTTTTCACTTCACCACCCACTAGCATACAAACCGATTACACGCTTAAATAACCACACACATGCGCACGAGGTTAGCTCATCTGGCCGCACGGCTCGGCCAAGTTAACCTCCCTACATGCAAGCCATAACCACCTACATGCAAGCACTCCCTACATGCAAGCCATAACCACCTACATGCAAGCACCACTAAGTAACACATGCATACAGCTATCTGATCCTTTTATCACGCTACATCTCCACGATTCACTTGACTCGGCACCACACTCCCAAGCTAATCATGGCGTTCTCCAATCAAACTAACTGATGCATGCACCTAATGACACGACTGACTGCAATTCACACTATAGAAACATATAAACAACAAGATTAAGTCTAACACAACTCACGGGCATTCAAGCATGGGTACAAAATAGCCGACGGGTACGGACATGTTCTACTACTACTACTAAAGCCCGCCGTGCCCGGTTGTTAGCCCTATCCCCCATGTCACCGGCGGTGCCTCTACTACTTATCGGATTGCCTGGTGGCTGCTGCCAGCCATAGCCAATTGCGCCTCTACCACCTTGTTTTGTTCGATGCCCACCTACTACGACTACTGTTGTTGCTATCATGCCCTCCCCCCATCGACAGCCTCTCGCGGTGGTCATCACCTACAGTTCATCGCTAAAATAGCTCCGGTGACATCGGCTGCACACCATGGACTACTGGTACATCATGTGGCAACATGTTCCGGTCGTAGTAAACCACCGCTAGAATGAAACTGCCGCTGTGCGGTCTGCTCTATCTGCCCTGATCTCTACCAGCTCTCGATGAATCAAATATTTGCCAAATAGAAATCCTGCAATCAATGTCTGTTTCCTGTTTAACCTTATAAGCGGGGGAGCAATTACTTTTGAAGAATTACCCTTTATTCAGATCTGCTCCAGTAGGATATAATTTACACCAGAATATTTCCAAATCTTGCTCTACCATATCAAACTCTACCATTTTATTTCCCAAATTAATGTTAGCCTGTAACGTTGAACTTGTCTCTTACTGTTTCCTCATCTCGAATCTGTCGTTATCTTTTTCCACTGATGAGAAACATATCCACCGAGATAATGGCGTTTATTGGCTAAAATCTGTCATTTTTCTTTATGGCGTTCATTGGCTAAAATCTGTCATTTTTCTTTACTCATTCCTTATTATTACCTCCACATACTGCACTGCATCTCCACTCCTGATCATCTCCAAGTGCAATAGAGAGAGAGAGGGAGAGGGAGAGAGTAGCCCGGATGCAAGGTCCTGTCAGGGTCCACACCTTCTCCTCCGCTGCCACCGTCCACGCCGTCGAAAGCTCCGACGATGGCTCCCACCCATCCCACCGCTCTCCGGCGATGCAAAACGGCAATACGGTCTCAAGCAAGGAGATAAAGAGGAGGGGAAAGAAGCTTCTCTCGCCCTTGAAACAGAAATGGCGCATCTTCCAAGCATTCAGATCGGGCTCCAAGGCAACCAAAACCGAGGCCATGGACGACGCAGGGGACGAGAGCGACGCGGAGACGTTCGTCTCCGCGAACAGCTCCGAACTGCGCTCTAGCTGCACGGACGACGACTCAGAGCCAGAGCTCCCATCATTTCGCCTCAGCCCGCTGATCTTCCCAGTCGGCACTCTTGAACGCCATCCCACCGCGTCTCCCGTGAAGATCGTCCACAAGCTTCCATTCGGGTATGTTATCGGCCGTCCGCTGGACGGCCCCGCGCCGGCGTTGATGACTCTGACAAGGAACTTTAAGAAGAAGATGCCAAGGCTGCCGGATCTGGAGCTGCGGTCAAGGTCGATGGTGATCAAGAAGAAGGTGGTCCGTGCTCTCAAGGAGAGATTTGGACGAGGCAGCCGACGAGGTAGGGACGGACGTGCAGGAGAAGGTGATGACTGCGGCGACAATGGCGACGGCGACGATGAAGATGTGTTTTGGAAGAAGGATCTCAGGGGGCTGCGCTGCAGGCAAGTGGAGGACGACGAGCCTCCTTACTGAAGGAGCAGAGGACCAGTCGAACGGGGTTTGTGTGGTGTCATAGGTTTCAGGATCTGAGATCTCGTCCCACTTCAGACTGGAAGCAATTGATCGAGCAATGGGTCTATCTATTTCTTATTTCTTATGCTTTTCTTGTGGTGTAATTGATGATTAGAATCTGGGGTGTGAACCGGGCGCGAATTATTTGAAGCATTGACACCTATATTTCCTAGCATGCAAAATGAATTAAGATGTTTTCCTTTTCAATAGTATTTTTTTGTTATAAATCTAGATTCGTCGTAGAAATCCTGATCCAAATATGTATAATTTTTATATCACTTTAATAATATGATCATCGTTGTAAACCAGTCGTGGTTAAATGAGAGGCACAACCCAGCACGGTACGAACCCATTTAGACACAATCCATTTAGACACGGCTCACTTAGCGACTAAACGAGTTGTATCATACCAACCTATGGGCTTAGACATAGACCCAGGTATATTGTTCATTGAGCTCACAGGCCATGTCGTGCAAGTCCGAGCCCATTTAGCTCGACGGGCCAAGGAGGTCCGTCTAACCTATTTCGGCCTGAAAGTTTTGAAAAACTGCAATAATTCAAAAAATATGTAGAATTTGGAAAATACAAAATAAATTGTAGAAATAAATTATATACAAATATACCCATAAAAGAGACAAATATTCTAAATTTAATAATGAGCTTTATTAATGTTTAAATGACTTTCTCGTTAAAACCTTTGCCAAGTAAAAATTCAACTTAAGAAAACTTTAGCAAGAAAAGTACAACCTATAGCTCTGTAGCCCATGTAAAATATACGAAAAGGCATGATGTACACCATACTCTATGTGTCATCATCTAAATAAAGATCATTGAATATGCCTGCGAACTCTATATTCTCTATAGAGTGTCGAGCTCACGAATTAGCGTGTTCTCGGTCTTTCATTGTTAGAAGTACTTCCACCATCTCACTTGTAATACTTGTTATCATCTCCTCTAATATTCTTTCAAAAAGACTGAAAGTAGCATCGGAAGAAACCACTGAGTCAGGAACAGTTAACACATCCCGTGCTAACATGGATAGCACCGAATATGTCATATTATGCTCGTACCACCATTCCAAAATATTAAAGTCCTCTTTCTGGTGATCCGTGAGCACACTATCCAGAAAGGTAGATAGTTCCCTATTACTATGGTGGTTGTGTATTGCTCTAGTAGTTGATGTTGTAGAACTTGATCTTTCGAAGGAATCTGGTGCACCAAAGATTTTACCCCACATAGGTTTCTTCTTACCTATGGTGGGTGTTGTTGAATGTCGTTACAAGCGAACTCTCTGAAACTTTAGTTTATACTTTTGATAAACATCGAATAATTTAGTACAAACATATTAAAAATAGTTAAAATAATATATCTGTGTAGTCTCACTCAAAAGTTGAAGAAGGATCTAAAATAGATAAAATTCATATAAATATGGAATCTCTTTCCAATATTTTAAATATTTAGTTTTCAAAGCTCAGATAGCCTCTCGTAATACTATCTCATTTTCACCGGCCTTCAAGTGAGTTGCAATCTTAAGAATGTGATGTATAATTAAAGGAGATGTTGGATAATATATTTCAGATAAAGCAATAGTGGAATTATAAAAGAGTTGCAGAAATGTTAGTAACTTTCTAGCGGCATAATCAATGTTGCTCAGTAAATAGTGTGCTACCATCATGGCTATGATATTGTGTGAAAAAAATAGAAAATATATTCTTATAGGGTAAATAGTTCTTAAGTATCATATAAGTAAAGTTCCACCTTATCGGTATATCCAAACCATATTTTCTTGGACATACATTCATCGCAATGCAAAAGCTATTATATGATGCTATTTATTGGTTAGAATAATTTAGAAAAGGTATTATATCAAGAAAAGCTTTAATATATATATCTAACTTCTTTAAACCATATTTAACTATAAGATTAATAATATAATAGACGCATTGCTGGTGTAGCAAGAAGAATTTGGCATTTGAACTAAATAATGGAGTGCATTTTGGCTTAAATTCGTGTTGTGATATAGTTTGATATGACATATGAAAATCTATCCAAGGTCATTTAGATCATCGAGGACTCACGAGTAAGAGCAGATCCAGATTTTTCTCTTTTGTCTTTATTTTGGTGATTTTGACAACGATTTTCTTGATCGTTGGCTGGAATAGGTTCGTGACATCTTAGAGAAAGTGCATCATAAGTTTTAAGTCATTTGGATATGTGAATCAAAAGTTACATAGTTTTTTGGTTTAAAAATCATACTGATTTTATTGTTCACCAAGCTGAATTTATTATTCACCGGTATGACCGCTACCTTAGCGGTACAACCGATTTTACTGTGGCGGTATCACCGATTCTACTGTAGCGTTATGACCGGTGGGGTTTTGAATTTCTTGGATATTTAGTTCTTTGATTTGTTGGCTTTTGTGTTGGCTTTACATCCTGAATCTTCGTAACTATGTAGCTATCGGAGATGACTCTAAGAACATACTAGAATAGCTTTATAACTGTAGATGCCAAATTAGTCCCATGAGTGACATAGGGATAGAAATGGATTGAATACGGATTGAATAATATCAAATACAAATACGAATCCATATTTTTAAAATGAATATGAATACAAATTCGAACATTCTCGAATATGAATGCAAATGGAATATCGTAACGAATACGAATTTGAATAGAATATGTACTTAATTCGGTCGAATGTGAATATCCTAAAGCTTTTATAACAAATCTCGGTAGAATAAATTTATGTAACACAACTACATGTCTACACGAGTTAGCAGTGCAGCGCATAGAGTTGGAAATTATACAAAGTAATTTTCACTTTTACTTGTGAACCTTAGTTCATCAGAAAATTGCTTTCTACAATCATCCCTACCGAGGTCGTCGGGGATGGAAATGGATCAAATACGAATTGAATAATCCCGAATACGAATACGAACATTCTTAAATACAGATACGGACATTCTCAAATACAGATTTTGTTTATTGTAGTTATATTTTCTCAGATACTGAAAAGCCCCTGAAAATTTCAAAATTTTTGAGCCTTTTTCTTGGATTTTTGAGTGAATTTTGGGAACTTTCCCTTTTTGGAAAGTCCTCACCGATTCCGCTTTCTTCTTTTGACCTGGCGGTTTCCTCTCTCCGCTGGCGCCCTTCTCTTTTCCGCCTCCCTCCTTCCCCGACGCTCGCGCCTCCTCCCCGTTGGCGCCGCTCCCCTTCCTCCCCTGGCGCCGCCCCGCTCCCTCCTTCCCGTTGGCGCCCCGCCTCCTTCCCGCCTCCCCCGCTCCCTGGCGCCTCCCTCCGCTTCCCTCTCGCTGGCGCCTTCGCCCCTCTCCGCCTCCACCCTCGCGCTCGCGTGCACGCTGACGCCCGCGGCCGCACCGCCTCTGCGCCCTCGGATGCTCCCCGCGCCCGCGCCCTCCCGTCCACGCCGGTCCAAAGGTGGCAGAACTCTTGCGCGACGCGTCGCCGCCCCTCTGCGCTGGCCCCACCTGCCAGTCACCGCACCTCCCCTCCCCGCGCGCGGACGCGCCTCCGCCCGTGTCGCCGCTCACCTGCTCCCCAGCTCCCGTCGCCTCACCTTTACTTCCCCTGCAGAGCCGACGTCACCTCCATCCCGCGGAGAAGACTCCCCACCAGCTCCTGTTGACCCGGCGCCCGCGCCCGTTGCCTTCGCCCCGAAGGACCCCCTCCCTCCGCTCGGGCATAAAATCCCCCTTCTGGCTCCCTCCTCCTCTTTAGCTTCCCGAGCCTCCCCACCACTCTCAACCTCTTCCTGCCACCCCAGAGGATCTCCACGAGCAGTCGATTGAGCCCTCGTCGCCCGTAGCTCCACCACGGTCCTCCCCTGTGCCGGCGACCCCGTGGGCTGATTTTCCCCTTCCTTTCCCCATTCTCCAATTCCTTTCGCCCATAGCTCCTCCCCGATGTACTAACCGTTTTGGTGCACTCCCCTGGCCAGGAGGACCCTCGAGAAGCTCTGACGCAGACGACCCTTCTCCGGTCGCCGCCCCCTCCCGTGGCCAGCCCTCCTCGAAGCTCCCCAGCTCACGCCGCCACCGCCAATGTGAGCATCTCGCTCCCCTATCCGTGTAGTCACCGCCGATTGGCCCCTCTCGCCGCCGGCAACCCTCTCCGCCACAAAATACCCGAGGCGCTCCTTTCTTCCTCCCGCCTTTTCCGTTGATTCCCTCGCCCCTCTGAGCCCCAAAATGGACTCACCACGGTGAGCCCTCCCCGTTGTCACCCTCCGCTACCGCCGACGAGCCCCCTGGCGCCTGGGCCGCCACCGCCATCGTGTCCCCGCCGCGAGGGACACTGTAGCGGCTGGAGGAGGAAGAAGACCCCCTCCCCCGCTACGGGGCCGCATCTCGGCCGTCGACCCCGATCGGCACCGTCTGCCCCCGAGCGTCGGATGGTCGTTTCCCCGCCACCGTCCGATTTCCTTAAACATCTCCCTTCCCGTCCGTCGGATCGCCCCGTACCGCTTCGCCCGCCTCCCCGCTGTCCCAGCCGTCCGATCCCTCGTCCCCGCCTCGATCTGGGCCGCCCGCGCTCGTCGCCCCGCTGCCGTCCGCCCCGCCACGCGTTGGCCATCCCGGCTGCGTGAGCGCGCGCTGGACTGGGCCGCGGCCTCCCGGCCTGCGTCGCCGCGCGCGCGCCGTTTTGCGGGCCGCACGATTTGAACGGCCGAGCAGGCCGTTTTCCCCGTTGGGCCGCACTGTAGCGCCCGGGCTAGCCCATCACTGTTCCAACTATTTTCCAGTGATTTTCCAATTTCCAAAATCCCAGAAAATTCAAATAAATCCTAGAAAATCACAGAAAATCCCAAAAATTCCCAAATTTCACCACTTTGCTCCAAATGATATTCTGGACCCATTGGTGATCTCCATTCCCACAAATTCAACCAGATAAATTCCTAAAATTCCCTATTTGGAGATTTATGCATTTTACTCCTTTTTAATAGATTATTTTTCCTCGCTTGATTAGGCTCAAGCCGGATTTATGTTATTTTCAGTGTTGGCGCTAGTGTCGGAGTCTCCGGAAGTTCAAGTGCAGTCACAGGAGCCAGGAGGTTCTTCGTTCGAGCTAGCGGAAATCATTCGGATTGACGGCAAGTCCCAAATCCTTTGATCATGTTGCAACCCATGTTATTTAATTATGTTATTACGCTATTTGCATTGAGCTAGTTCTGAAATGTTAGTTCAAAATAAAATAAAATGTTTAGAATGACATGTTATATAGTTAACCCTACCACCGATAAATGCCATGTTAAACTCGTAGCCATGCCTTTGTAACCCTAGAATTAATTATCTGTTATTCTAGATAATTGTAAGTTATTATTATAGTGCAAAGTCTTATTCTAATAAGGTTGTGGCTGCGGGCCAATAGAGTTTGGAAAACCCGGCTCTAGGGCAGGGTGGTATGGGACACCGTGCCCTAGGGCGGAGATTGTCGGCATGCGCAGGATAGGGTAAGGGGGGCTGCGGTGCGCCGCAAGACGGTTTTCGCCCGCCTCTTACCCTAGGTTGCAGGTCGCGGACCTGGTAGGGGTTGCGGACCCCTAAGGAAAAAATATAAGGACCAGACCCTTACGCTAAGCAAATGACATGGTGATCGCTCAACCACAGGAGTTGACTTGTCAACACTGGTTTAGTAGCTGCTCAACTCGATTGAAACTCTACAGGTGTTGTGGAGTAGGTGTTTGTGTATCAAAGGTTAGGCAGGCCGTGCTGCGGGTGCCTAACAACGGTAGAGTTCACTCGAAGCGGCACCGTTTTCTTTTTCTTTGTGTGTGTGTGTGAGCGAGCCAGACCCGAGTGAATTCTACCGGGTAGAGCCTATATAAAGAGTTGAGCAGTGAAACGACCTGGCTTTCTTAACTCTGTCGCGGGAGTTAAGGGATCGTGTGGGTAAAGCTGAGCAAACTCTGCAGAGTCTAATAAATGGTATTCGAATACGCCGTGCTCCCGGTTATTGGAGCTGTGTCACTTGGGTGATTCCAGCCGCAAAGCTTAAGTAGTTTTGTAAATGATTAACTTGTTTAGGTTGGTTAATGAACTCTTGTTGAAAAACCCCTGAGTTCTTGAGGAGTAGTTTTGGGTCCGTCTTCTAAAAATGCTTGCAAATAAAACTGCATCCACTCAAATTAATAAACCAAGTATACTCCCTTCCTTTGATGTTCCGTGCATGTAATAAGTTAGGGTCCCTTTGGGACTTGCTGAGCCGGTTGATTGGCTCACGGCTTGCTTTTGCCCTTCTTTAGAGGATCAAGACGAAGGTGTTTGCCTCCCCGTTGAGGAAGTCCCGGAAGGTCGCTTCTTCGACGAGGATCCGTGGCTTTAGGTCTTGGCCGCGCTCAAGCGGATCTTGGAGCTTCTGTAATGTAATTATACTTTGGGCTTGCACGCCCCGCTGTTGAAAATGGATGTTAATCCGTATGTGAAATATATGCTGAACTTTTGTTGTAGGCATGCAATGGTATACTCTTGCGCGACACTCCATAACTGTTCATGCGTGAATAGTTGCGGGGTACCGTGTCCGTACGCGCCCCTGGAAACGGGGGCGTTACAAGATACAAATATTTGATGATAAAAACAGTTTATTGTTTACCGTTCGCCATCCTATGACATAGTGCTTATACTTCGAGAGGAGCTTTGTTGCCGTAACCAAGGCACCAAACTAGATGAGCTAAGGTTGTTATTTTGTTTTTCTGGGTTGCCTAGGCAGAGGGATTTAGCACGATGAAGCATAAATCCAAGAATGACATTCATGCCCCGTGAGCCCATCCTATTTTTAACCGGATTTTATTATGACTCAATGTCCACATTCACTACTAGAATCCTAATTTTTCCCGTGCGTCCAATAACTGTCGACCATCTCCTAAAACACTCGGAATAACAACGACCGACGGTTGACCATCGTCAAGTTCGCCTCGGCTAGTCATGTACCGTACCAACATTACCGTCGGTATAAATAGTGTTACAGACGGTAAAAGCCCGACGGTTCACTGTCGGTCATTCCCTGACTATGCTAATGGAGCAACTGGACGTCCATCCAATTCCCGACCGATGATTACTCTCGGCCATTTTAGTATTGGAAATAAAAAATGACTGCCCATTTTTTAGTATTTTTGAACTAAAAATATTTTTATTCCATAACATTACTATTGTAATTTATTTGACATTTTTAGGGGACAGGTTGTTCAGCCGAAATAAGCTAAAAAATTTAAAAACAGAAAAAACATGTTAGTACAAATTAAAAAATAGTAAACTAGAATCAGAAACTGAAGCCAAAATAAGCGAGACTGTAAGTTCTACAAAAGTTCAGAAAAAGACGCAATTTATGAATAGTGAAAAATAAGCCATAAACCATAAACTGAAGCCGAAAGGAGCGGGGTATAGTGAGGTCATAACAACCTGCAACACAGTACATTTCTAGATCTGTACAAATTCCAACACTATGCATACTAATGAATGCGAGATCGAAAAATGTACATGAGAGTTCAATGCTTTGGATCCTTGTTAGATCAGTAACACTGTAACAGTCTAGATCTATGGAAAAAGGCCAAACTTCTCACGATAATCTAGCACGTGTGATGGCTCGAGCGCCATAAATTAAAGGCAGCAGCCTCACCTGTAAAAAAAGGTCGCAATATTTGTGTAGATAAGTAAAGCAATCGTACCCAAAAATACGTAATTAAGTGATCTACAAAATTGTCCAAAGACTAAACATACAAACGGACTATATAATTTGTTTGGTGCCCAGTCATGGAATTTTTTGTACGGATAATCCATTTTTTATTCGAAATTACATAAATATACCCGCGGGAAAATTTTTTACAAAAATAGGCTCCAGTCGCCTAATGGTTGGGCGACTGGAGCCTTTCGCCCAACCACACGGCGACACAATATATCTCGCTGCACAGTAGAGCGACTGCATTAAATCGCTCTTCCGTATGGCGACTGGCATGCAGTCGCCATACCGTTAGGCGACTGGCATGCAGTCGCCATCCCGTTAGGCGACTGCAGGTAGCCCCCATGATTGTTTTAGAATTTGTGAATTTTGTAACGTTGAACCGGTAAAAAATACGGTGAAGTTGTAATAAAAGATTATGTTCATTGTATATTGTAGGTGTGTAAAAAGTTTTTAAAATTTTTTTTGAAAGATTGAGTAGAGAACGATCGATACATACACTGTTAAGTGAGATAGTTTATATGCGGAAAGAGATGATAGACTTATGTAAATTTAAATAAACTTCATAATATAACTGTGAGTAACATGGCGCATGTATTTTCATTACATGCATAACATATATAGCATCTGCAGCACGCCTCACTGGTCACCCTGCTGTGCCCCGTCACCAGGTGCCGCGAGACCTGCTGATCGTCTGCCTGCGGAACCATGCGCTCCACCTGAATGCAAAAAAGTTGTTATTAGTACGTAATACCACAAATAAGAGCTTCGAAGATACGATCGATTTTATATACCACGTACCCGGTACTGTCTGAGCCACCTCAGTGTCGGCCCATGGGTCTGCGCCTCTCCGAACACGTGGTGGTCAGCGGCTGGTGGAACGACACCCTCGAATCTGCCGAGCAGGTCAGCGCGCCAGTCGGCCGGGGCCTCCGGTAGGAAGACAGCGTCTCCCGCGATCGGAAGCCCAAGAAGCAGGGACACATCCTGCAAGGTCGGCGTCATCTCCCCGAATGGGAGGTGGAAAGTGTGCGTCTCGGGCCGCCAACGGTCCACCAAAGCCGTCAGCAGGGAACGGTCGAACGGAAATCGTCGTGATCGATCCCCGCCCGCCTCGTCCCCGCCCTCGTCCCCGCCAGCGGCTCCATCCTCCTCTGTGGCCTGCACCATCCGGGCAAGAGGGAGTAGCCCGGCATCCCGCAGCCTGCAAACAAAGTGAAGGTCAGCACGGAACGAACTAACGGTCGCACTAAACGCTGGAATAGTGCTCACCTGGCAGTCCAACGAGGGTCGAGTCCCCAGGCCACGCGAGGTGTCCGTGTCCGGACCACTCCCAGCTGAGGCGGCTCGTCCGTGCTCCCCGGTGGCGGCACTAGATGGGAAGCGCGATGAGAGCGGTCCACGTGCTCGTCCAACAGCGCGAACCGCCACTCCGAGTCACGTCCAGCACGAGTCATACCTGCAAAATTTGTACAATACTTTCAACATTAAATTTTCTGCATCTAAATTTGTACAATAATTTCAACACTTAATTTTATACATCTAAGACTGTACATTAAACTTGGTACATCTAAATTTCTACATCTAAACTTGTACATTATACTTTCTACATCTAAATTTGTACAATAAATGGTACACAAAATTTATAAACTAAATTTTCTAAACTTTATTTCTAAACTACATTTAGTACACAAAATTTGAAAATTAAATGTCTAAATTATATTTCTATATTTAATTTCTAAACTAAATTTTGAAACTACATTTTCTAAACTAAATTTGTAAACTAATTTTCTACACTACATTTTCTAAACTAATTTTCTAAACTATATTTCTAAACTAATTTTCTACACTACATTTTCTAAACTAATTTTCTAAACTAAATTTCTAAACTAATTTTCTACACTACATTTTCTAAACTAATTTTTTAAACTAATTTTCTAAACTAATTTTCTACACTACATTTTCTAAACTAATTTTCTACACTAACAAAAAATATAACACGAAAAATTACCTGAAAATCGCACACTCCCCCTCCTCTTCTCCTCCTCCCCTTCTCCTCCTCTCCCTCTCCTTCTCTTCCCCTCCTCTTCTCCTCCTCTCCCTCTCTTCTCTGCGACGGCGGCCGAACGACACAGTGACCACGCTCGGCCACGGCCGAGCGCGGTATATATCTCACTAGAAGTCGCCGAACCGTTGAGCGACTGAAATGCAGTCGCCTAACGGTTGGGCGACTGGATGGAAGTCGCCCAACCGTGGGGCGACTGCAATTAATCGCCCAACGGTTGGTAGATTCATTAAATGTCGCCGTGTGGTTGGGCGAAAGGCTCCAGTCGCCCAACCATTAGGCGACTGGAGCCTATTTTTGTAAAAAAATTTCCCGCGGGTATATTTATGTAATTTCGAATAAAAAATGGATTATCCGTACAAAAAATCCCCCAGTCATGTACATTAGGGCATGTGTATATAACCCAAAGGGTCTTAAGGTGGGTCCTATCTAAACCTTAAGACCAACTCTATAGTGTATATAACCCAAGGGGCCTTAAGACGGTCCCACTTGGCAGATAAAGAAAAATTGTATTTTAATGCTTATGGCCAGGTCTTTAGCTTGAGGACCAGCCTTAAGCTTTTTTTGCTTAGGGTCTGCTTAAGGTCACCCCTGTAGTGTATAAGGTTGACCTTAAGGTGGCTTAAGACCTCCTCTTTTCATACACTACAGATGCCCTTAGGAGCATTGCTTCTCTCTCTCAGTAAATCCACTGCATCATATATCTATAACGAGGAATCTAGCATAAAAGGCAGGTACAATACGCTTTCCCACCAATAGAGTGCAGCATACATGAACCGGCCCTGTAAATTCTCATATGCGACTGGCATCCTAACAATCTGTTTACGAAAACCGTGGATTTCATATCGCATCTGCGGTATCCAAAGTATAAAATAAACATACGTGGATGAAGCCATACATAAACACGAGAGGATAGAGAATACAGCACAAGAAGTCAGAATGTTACCTCTGCACGCCTAGAGAACCATATTCATTCATCCAGTTTCTCCTACTTAGAGCCAGTTCACATTGACTTCTACTGATGAATTTTGGTTTTATCTTATAAATAGTAACAGCCTATATATAGAGAGCCGTATAGAGAGAGAGAATCTTACATGCGATTTTGGCAAATATAAATGAAATCACTACAATATGTATTACAATCAATTAGTAGAGCCCGCTTTGAAAAGACATCTTGTTTGAAAGTTAGGTACTGAAGAAAAGACATTTACTAAAAAAAAAAGTAGTTTTTAAAAATCAATATGAAACGGTTAGTTTTTTTCCATCCACGTAGCTAAAAGTCTAAAAGTCACAACAACAATAGACAAATATCAAATTAGATGTCAAATCTTGGGTCAAACAAAAGGAAAAGCCACGACGATAGCGCAGTGAAAAAATTGTGTAGCCTCTCATGAATCGCTCCCATTATGCTAAGAAGCATGGTTAGTCCTTCATTTTTGGCCGTTGGGGGAAGCAAGAGCTCGGGAGAGGGAGGGCACACGGAGTCGTCGATCTGGAGGCAACGGTAGGGGCCGTCTAGGCAACGGTAGGGGCGCTTAGACGGCAACTCATTGGAGTGCGGCGGCCAGCGTCATGGTTGAAGGAGTAGTGCACAATCATCGAATCTAGTGGCTGCGAGTCAAAGACGTTGAGGTCGATGGCCCCATCGTGGCCCTAGCTAGCATAAGATAGGAAGAGGATCAACGGCAGTGCCAACGTCGACGACAGTGGCGGACCCAGAATTTTATCAAAAGGTATGCCACACCAAAATTTTTATATGTAATTCGGTAAAACCATTTGCCAATTCGATAAATAATTATAAAATTTGTACCGTAATTCGGTATACAGACACTAAATAATATGATAAGTCACATAATCACCGTCCATAGCAAACCTTGAGCCATCATTCCGGTGACAACCGAGCGCGGAGGAGTCCATGGCTTTTGCTGGCCTTTGATGACTCACAGCCGGCATTGAGCTGAGGCCCATTAGCCGGGCTACCACACCCGGGGTACACATTTCACTGCAATTGTTCTCTTGGCCAGACGGTGGCAAGAGTAGGACTGTGCAATCGGTTTTTTCGGTTTAATCGGTTCGGTATATACGGTAAATACGGTATTTGTAGTTCAGTAATATACGGTATTTTTTTAAGTACAGTTCGGTATCGGTAAATCCCAATTTATTTCGGCGTGGTATCGGTAAATACCATATTTACCAAAGTTGACGCGAATTGTAAACGATATAGTGACTAGTGAGACGAGTAGACGATAATATCGCATGGACTAGACGATAATGTGCAAACCTTCCCATGCTCGGCAATCCACGTACAAGATTTCTACGTACGTCAGTACGTGGCAAGCAAAAGACCACCAAAGATCGGGCTAGTAACACTATTGTGGCTACGGGCCAAACAGGGAAAGAGGAGGACTAGTAGAAGGAGGAGAGGAGAGCCAAGTATGTAGGAGTGTTGGTGAGAATGAGGGAGCCCTCCCCCTTTGCCCCTCCTGGGGGCTTATATATATGTGAGTGGGGTAGAATGGGAAATCCCCATTCTACCCCTTAGTATTTACAAAGGATGGGGGTACACTGGTATATTTACACTGTTATATTCCTCTACACTATTGGGCCTATTACATGTTGGACTAGTTGCACGGCCCAGTCACGGGGGGTTGGGCCACCCCTACAACAGTACTCCCTCGACAGCAAGCGCTGAGGTCCCGATGGGCGAGCTGACGCAATCAACCACCCCAGCCCCCCGTTCCCTGGCAGCAAGCACGAGGGTGCCGATGCAACTGATAGCTCGCCGACCCTAGAGGCAATGCTTATGAAGGAACCGGTGAAGCGCCGGAGACGTCGTCGAGCGCCGAAGACGTGCCGTCCCGCCGAGGCGATGCCTACAAGGCGGACGGCGGAGTCGAGGCCGAAGGCGGGTCGTCGAGCGCCGAAGACGTGCCGTCCCGCCGAGGCGATGCCTACGAGGCGGGCGGCGGAGTCGAGCGCCGAAGACGTGTCGTCGAACGCCGAAGACGTGCCGTCCCACCGAGGCGATGCCTACAAGGCGGACGACGGAGTCGAGCGCCGAAGACGTGCCGTCCCACCGAGGCGATGCCTACGAGGCGGATGGCGGAGTCGAGGTCGAAGGCGTGTCGTCGAGCGCCGAAGACGTGCCGTCCCGCCGAGGCGATGCCTTCGAGGCGGACGGCGGAGTCGAGTGCCGAAGACGCGCCGTCGAGCGCCCAAGACGTGCCGTCCCGCCGAGGCGATGCCTACGAGGCGGACGGCGGAGTCGAGCGCCGAAGACGTGTCATCGAGCGCCGAAGACGTGCCGTCCCGCCGAGGCGATGCCTCCAAGGCGGACGGCGGAGTCGAGGTCGAAGGCGTGTCGTCGAGCGCCGAAGACGTGCCGTCCCGCCGAGGCGATGCCTCCAAGGCGGACGACGGAGTCGAGTGCCGAAGACGTGCCGTCCCACCGAGGCGATGCCTACGTGGCGGACGGCGGAGTCGAGGCCGAAGGCGTGTCGTCGAGCGCCGAAGACGTGCCGTCCCGCCGAGGCGATGCCTTCGGGGCGGACGGCGGAGTCGACTGCCGAAGACGCGCCGTCGAGCGCCCAAGACGTGCCGTCTCGCTGAGGCGATGCCTACGAGGCGGACGGCGGAGTCGAGCACCGAAGACGTGTCGTCGAGCGCCAAAGACGTGCCGTTCCGCCGAGGCGATGCCTCCAAGGCGGACGGCGGAGTCGAGCGCCGAAGACGTGTCGTCGAGCGCCGAAGACGCGCCGTCGAGCGCTCAAGACGTGCCGTCCCGCCGAGGCGATGCCTACGAGGCGGACGACGGAGTCGAGCGCCGAAGACGTGTCGTCGAGCGCCCAAGACGTGTCGTCAAGCGCCCAAGACGTGCCGTCCCGCCGAGGCGATGCCTACGAGGCGGATGGCGGAGTCGAGCGCCGAAGATGTGTCGTCGAGCGCCGAAGACGTGTCGTCGAGCGCTGAAGACGCGCCGTCGAGCGCCCAAGACGTGCCGTCCCGCCGAGGCGACGCCTACGAGGCGGACGGCGGAGTCGAGCGCCGAAGACGTGTCGTCGAGCGCCGAAGACGTGCCGTCCCGCCGAGGCGATGCCTACAAGGGTGCCCGCTGAGGGCTGGCGCTTGGAGCGTAGGCCGAAGGCACTACGCACGCCGAGGTAGGGAGGCGAGACCGCCGTTCCCCTACCTTCAAAAAGGAGTGCCCGCGGAGAGCGGGCGCTTGGAGCGTAGGCCGAAGGCACTACGCACGCCGAGGTAGGGAGGCGAGACCGCTGTTCCCCTACCTTCAAAAAGGAGTGCCCACTTGGAGCGGGCGCTTGGAGCGTAGGCCGAAGGCACTACGCACGCCGAGGTAGGGAGGCGAGACCGCCGTTCCCATACCTTCAAAAAGGAGTGCCCGCTTGGAGCGGGCGCTTGAAGCGTAGGCCGAAGGCACTACGCACGCCGAGGTAGGGAGGCGAGACCGCCGTTCCCCTACCTTCAAAAAGGAGTGCCCACTTGGAGCGGGCGCTTGGAGCGTAGGCCGAAGGCACTACGCACGCCGAGGTAGGGAGGCGAGACCGCCATTCCCCTACCTTCAAAAAGGAGTGCCCGCTTGGAGCGGGCGCTTGGAGCGTAGGCCGAAGGCACTACGCACGCCGAGGTAGGGAGGCGAGACCGCCATTCCCCTACCTTAAAAAAGGAGTGCCCACTTGGAGCGGGCGCTTGGAGCGTAGGCCGAAGGCCCTACGCACGCCGAGGTAGGGAGGCGAGACCGCCGTTCCCCTACCTTCAAAAAGGAGTGTCCGCTTGGAGCGGGCGCTTGGAGCGTAGGCCGAAGGCCCTATGCACGCCGAGGTAGGGAGGCGAGACCGCCGTTCCCCTACCTTCAAAAAGGAGTGCCCACTTGGAGCGGGCGCTTGGAGCGTAGGCCGAAGGCACTACGCACGCCGAGGTAGGGAGGCGAGACCGCCGTTCCCCTACCTTCAAAAAGGAGTGCCCGCTTGGAGCGGACGCTTGGAGCGTAGGCCGAAGGCACTACGCACGCCGAGGTAGGAAGGCGAGACCGTCGTTCCCCTACCTTCAAAAAGGAGTGCCCGCTTGGAGCGGGCGCTTGGAGCGTAGGCCGAAGGCACTACGCACGCCGAGGTAGGGAGGCGAGACCTCCGTTCCCCTACCTTCAAAAAGGAGTGCCCGCTTGGAGCGGGCGCTTGGAGCGTAGGCCGAAGGCACTACGCACGCCGAGGTAGGGAGGCGAGACCGCCGTTCCCCTACCTTCAAAAAGGAGTGCCCGCTTGGAGCGGGCGCTTGGAGCGTAGGCCGAAGGCACTACGCACGCCGAGGTAGGGTGGCGAGACCGCCGTTCCCCTACCTTCAAAAAGGAGTGATACACTCCCTGGTGTAACGCGCTCGAAGGTGCGACATCCAGGTGCCGCGTCACTAAGGCGAGGCACTCCCTAGTGTCTCGGTCATTGCGCAATTTTTATACTCCGTAGAGTGCGTGATGATAACTGGTGCGTGCGGAGGCGGATCTCGGCGCACGACTTGTTTAGAGTCCGTAGACTGGCGCGTGCGGAGGCGGACCTCGACGCACGACTTGTTTAGAGTCCGTAGACTGGCGCGTGCGGAGGCGGACCTCGGCGCACGACTTGATTTATAGTCCGCGGACTCTCGCGTGCGGAGGCAAACCTCGGCGCACGACTTAATTTGTAGTCCTCGGACTCTCGCGTGCGGAGGCAAACCTCGGCGCACGACTTAATTTATAGTCCTTGGACTCTCGCGTGCGGAGGCAGACCTCGGCGCACGACTTAATTTATAGTCCTTGGACTCTCGCGTGCGGAGGCTGACCTCGGCGCACGACTTAATTTGTAGTCCTTGGACTCTCGCGTGCGGAGGCCGACCTCGGCGCACGGCTTAATTTGTAGTCCTCGGACTGGTGCGTGCGGAGGCGGACCTCAGCGCACGACTTGTTTAGAGTCCGTAGACTGGCGCGTGCGGAGGCGGACCTCGACGCACGACTTGTTTAGAGTCCGTAGACTGGCGCGTGCGGAGGCGGACCTCGGCGCACGACTTGATTTATAGTCCGCGGACTCTCGCGTGCGGAGGCAAACCTCGGCGCACGACTTAATTTGTAGTCCTCGGACTCTCGCGTCTGGAGGCAAACCTCGGCGCACGACTTAATTTATAGTCCTTGGACTCTCGCGTGCGGAGCTAGGCTCGACGCTACGTCTTATTTAAAGTCCGTGGACTATGCGTGCGGAGCTAGGCTCGACGCTACGTCTTCTTTATAGTCCGAAGACTTGTGCGTGCGGAGCTAGGCTCGACGCTACGTCTTATTTAGAGTCCGTGGACTATGCGTGCGGAGCTAGGCTCGACGCTACGTCTTCTTTACAGTCCGGAGACTCGCGCGTGCGGAGCTAGGCTCGACGCTACGTCTTCTTTATATTCCGGAGACTCGCGCGTGCGGAGCTAGGCTCGACGCTACGTCTTATTTAGAGTCCGTGGACTATGCGTGCGGAGCTAGGCTCGACGCTACGTCTTCTTTATAGTCCGGAGACTCGCGCGTGCGGAGCTAGGCTCGACGCTACGTCTTATTTAGAGTCCGTGGACTATGCGTGCGGAGCTAGGCTCGACGCTACGTCTTCTTTATAGTCCGGAGACTCGCGCGTGCGGAGCTAGGCTCGACGCTACGTCTTCTTTAGAGTCCGTGGACTATGCGTGCGGAGCTAGGCTCGACGCTACGTCTTCTTTATAGTCCGGAGACTCGCGCGTGCGGAGCTAGGCTCGACGCTACGTCTTATTTAGAGTCCGTGGACTATGCGTGCGGAGCTAGGCTCGACGCTACGTCTTCTTTAGAGTCCGTGGACTATGCGTGCGGAGCTAGGCTCGACGCTACGTCTTCTTTATAGTCCGGAGACTTGTGCACGCGAGGGCGTCCCCCCGGTGCGTCTTTTGTTTATACTCAGACCCGTCACTGTTGGCGACGGCGAGTGCACACGCGAACGTGCGTCTTTGGTTTATACTCAGGCCCATCCCCCTGGCTACGGCGAGTGCACACGCGAACGTGCGTCTTTGGTTTATACTCAGTCCCGTCCCCTTGGCTACGGCAAGTGCACACGCGGACGTGCGTCTTTGGTTTATACTCAGTCCCGTACCCCTGGCTATGGCGAGTGCACACGCGAACGTGCGTCTTTGGTTTATACTCCGCCGAGTACGCCGACGCTCAAGGCAATCGTGCGATTTAAACCAAAAGCGAGGACCAAAACAGAGGCACGAAAAGAAATGGCCAAAGCCTCGCGGCAACCAAACGCTCCAAAACGCATTACTGGGAAAGCATTAGATGCTACAGGAGCCCAGAGCAAGCCAAAGCCGAAGAAGCAAACACGGCCAAATCAAATGCTCTCAAAATGGAATTGCACCCGCAGTAAATGATATGATGAACAACCCTTGTTTTACTGCCATGCATGCAAGAAATGCAATGACGATTCACTACCGGGTTCAGCAGCTTTGCCGAGTGCCGGTGGCACTCGGCAAAGCACGAAAAACACTCGGCAAAGTCTTTGCCGAGTGCCACCCACGGCATAGCTCACACGTCATAGTTTCTGACGGCAAAAAGCTCTTTGCCGAGAGCTTTTCATCGAGCACTCGGCAAAGCCTTTGCCGAGTGCCGAAACGACCCTCGGCAAAAAAAGGACAGTGGACGGCGAGAACACGGTGACGGCGTCGTTTGCCGAGTGCCAGGACGGAATGGCACTCGGCAAAGCTATTAACTTTGCCGAGTGTCGTGGTAGCCGAGTGTTTTTACCATGACACTCGGCAAAATCACAACACTCGGCATAGTACGTTCCCAGAATGCCCAGAAACGTTTCTTTGCCGAGTGTTTTTACCATGACACTCGGCAAAGCCTCCCTTTGCCGAGTGTAACACACGGCAAAGTGGCCAAAAACTGCCTATTTTAATTGTTTATTGCACCCCACTCAAACAAATCACAATATCACAGATATATCAACAAGTAATCACCACAAGTAATCACATATATCACATATAGTCCACAATATATCACATATATCACCACAAGTCACAATATATCACATATATCACCACAAGTCACAATATATCACATATCACAAGTCACAATATCACATATAGTCACAATATATCACATATATCACCACAAGTCACAATATATCACATATATCACCACAAGTCACAATATATCACATATCACAAGTCACAATATCACATATAGTCACAATATATCACATATCACAAGTCACAATATCACATATCACATATAGTCACCCCGACTGATGTGGTGGGTCATGAGGCATATTATTCGAAGCCACCGATTGATTCTGCACAAAGGAGAAGAGATTGCATGTGTGAGACAAGATTTAAGGTAGGAACATACAAACTTAAACATTCATACTCCACTAGAAACTCACAGGAGTAGTTGCAGGAGGAGGTGGAGGGAATAGCTCCGGTGGCAGAGGTTGACCCATCCTCTCGCCAAAACTTTGCATCCACTGAAACATCTGCTCCATCCTCTGCCGCTCGGCCTCATTCCTCTGCCGATCGGCCTCCATCCTCGCCTCCATCTCCTCCCGTAGCCTCTTCTCTTCTTCCAGTTGGGCCTACAATATTTCACCCCAATGTTACAATGCAAAGCAAACGTATGTAAAAATTAATGAACGACGAATAAAACATAAATAACCTGGAGTGCCTCCATCCGGGACTGTGCAGTGTCCGGCCGTGGGCGTATGGCCGGGCTTGAGCTCGTGCTCCTTGCTCGAACCTGGGATAGAGTGGGAGTAGTGGCCGTGTCGAGTGTGCTGTCGCCAATCCAGTACCGCCCATGCTTCTTGCCTCCTCCCACCCTCATGACGACTTCTCCATCAAGGTCCTGGGTGCTCGGATCGTACTCTGGCCCATGGACCGCCCTTGCCATCGATGTGTACTCACTGAGGCGGTTGTGGACGGTCGCATTGCTGTACACCGAGGGCGGGTCCTCCGGGTTGTAGTCGACGTCGGATGTCGCCTTGCCCTTGTGGGCCAAAGCCCATGCCTTGAATTGGGAGCAAGGCTGGCCACCATGTGACGACGACTGCGAAAAAAACTGCAAGATGATTAGAAATTATGCAGAATTGAGCGTTACAATAAAGAAATGAATTCACGTACCCATGTAGCCGCGAATTCGTCGAGGCTACGGTTGCCTTGATGGTGTGGTGCACCTGGCATCATCAAACGCCGCTCCCGGCAAGCGTTGTGCGTCTCCTCCCACTCGGCGGCGCACCACTTGTCCACCATCTGTGCCCAGCACTGGAGATGCTGGGCGCACCACCACGGAGGCACCTACACGTCATCAAGTATATGACATATAAGAAGATCAAATTAAGCGTACTTAATCTCAGAAAAAATCAGTATTAATGTTCTATATTTACCTGCATGTATTCTTCCCGGGTCAGCCTCATGTTTCTTGCTTGAGTTTTGTTGATCTTCACTCCAAGGTAGGTAGCGTTGTATGTTACGATGGCCTGGACGCGCGCCTCGTAATGCATGTCCTTCACGAGTTTAGAACAGGCTTTGTGAGCCACACTAGCCGCCTTGGCCTCATATCCATCCTGGCATCTGAAGAAATCCTGCATATAGACACAATGTATCCAGTCATTATTTGAAGAATGTCCAATGAATGCGATGTATTGAGCAATGTAGTGCGAGGAAGACTTACCCACAGCTCGGCCGTCACCCGCTGCGCCTTGTTGGCGAATACCCTGCCATCCCGATCTGGTAAATCGGAGAAGGCGACGTAGTGGTCCCACGTGTAGGCCGGCTCCTGCCCTCCGCCAAACGCAACCAGGCCAGGGAAGTGTAGCCTGCACAAAAGACCCAGGGTGCCATTGACATGGCGTTTGTGATCACCAGCAGCCACAAGCGTCCAACCCCTGCCCAAGTGATTAAGATAAATTATTAGTTTCTATTGTGATTTTCAACATATGAAATGAAAAAGTAGTGATAACATCTAAAGTTACTTACCTAGCCCCAGTGGGTCGAATCAGCGGGCGTCTCTCAAGAGGTATCGGTCGCCTCGGGAGGGTCGAGGGACCTCGCAACCAGACACCCGACGAACCAGAGGAAGCGGAACCCCCTGCCGCCTCCTCCTCCTGCTCCTCCTCCTCCTCCTCCTCCTCCCGCTCCTCCTCCTGCTCCCGCTCCTCCTCCCGCTCCTCCTCCCGCTCCCTCTCAAGAGTGCTCCTGCTCCTCCTACTGCTCCTCCCGCTCCTCCTACTCCTGCTCCCCGACTGCTCAGCTGCATCGGGCCGTCTTTGGTAAAGCGACCTTACGTTCCTCATACCGCCCACCATCTTTGTTCAATCACCTGCAATTAAAAAGAGTAAACCAATAAGCACAGATAAACAAGACGTACTTAGAAAGAGATGCAAAATAAACAAAACATAATTAGAAAATAACAATATATTACATGTATTAGAAATAATCATCATGATCGGGATTAGCTGGATCATAAGTCTCATCATCAGTATCAGCCATATCCATATAATCAACACTATTCGAAGGAGCAATGTTGTCATCACTGTCATTGCCTAAATGTAATCGCTGAAGTAATTCTAAGTCCTTCACATTTTGAACCTCATCTCCAGCGTCCTCGTCAACAACCCTTTCATTGTCTACTTCCATTCCGATCGCTTCGGTTACGTCTATCTCAAAACTCCCTTCTAGCCCCTCTTCTTGAAAGAACTCTCCGTCATATGTGTTTGGGTCAAAGTTGTAATCTTCATTGTTTGGGACAGGTAGTTTACCGTGTGGCGATACCTTGTACACAACATCCCAACCCTTAAGACGGTCGTCTTTTTGGCACGGGTATGAGAGATAATAAACTTGCGTGGCCTGTTGAGCCACAATATACACATCGTCTCCTGGTAAGACGGATGACTGTCGAATTTCGACTAGCCCAAGATTAGGGGTCCGTCTCGTTACTTCAGGATCAAACCAATGGCATTTGAATATGACAGGATTAAGAGGTTTGCAACCATGAAACGTGAGTTCGTATATTTCTTCAATTATTCCATAATACTCGACCCCATCAAGGCCAGGCGTAAAAACTCCGGTATTTGTGGTTCTTCGATTGGGCCGACTCTGCTCATGTCTTGTTGTGTGAAAGCGATATCCATTCACGTCATAACCGGTAAATGAGCTTACCCTATAGGCACAGCCATCGGCAACCTGTCTCAACTCGGCACTCATAGACGCATCGGTTTGGCCCTGCAAGCTCAAGCAGGATAGTTCGTTATATTATTCGCCCGTACGAGCAACTTGTAATGTCAAACTAAGTACGAGCTAAATTGGACAGTACCTTCTGTTTGAACCAAGAAATGAAATCGGGCATTCCTGCTCCCGCACCCTGGCTAAGAAGGGTCTCAGCTTCCTGCGGGGTAGGTTCCCTTGATTCACGCCAGAATTGATGATGAAATTCCCTACACCAACGAGAAACAAGGGGGTTGGATGCAGAATAGTGACTACTCGAGAACAAGTTTGTTGACAACTTACCGCATGTACGGCTCCACTTCGGAAAGGTTGTTCAACACATATAGCATGATAGTGCGCCACTCTTCATGTTTCAAGGTCTTGGGGGTCGCATCACTTGCACTTCCGAGTTGCCCTCGGAAAATGTTGAGGTTCGATTCATTTTCACCAGCATTGTAACAAGGGGGTGGATTGTGCACGCTAGGAAGGTTGTCACCATAGTACGTTGTTGTGAAGTTTGACACCTCCTCCAAAATGTATGCCTCTGCAACGGAAGCCTCAATTTTGCATTTATTTTTACATTTAGTTCGATGAACCTTTAGACATCTCTCAATTGGATAGCACCAACGGCCCTGCACGGGCCCCCCCATTCGTGCCTCATACGGGAGGTGCAAAATCAAATGCTGCATCGGATTGAAGAAGCCGGGTGGAAAGATCTTCTCCAACTTACAGAGCAACACAGGTGCCATTCTTTCCAAGTCTGCAATCACGGTCCGAGATAACTCCTTGGCACAAAGCTGGCGGAAGAAATTGCTCAACTCTGCCAGCACTAGCCAGACATGCTCAGGAACATAGCCTCGAACCATCACCGGAAGAAGCCGCTCAAGCCATATGTGGTAGTCATGACTCTTGAGCCCATTGATTCGCATAGTAGATAAGTTCACTCCCCTCCTCAGATTCGCTGCATACCCATCAGGGAACATTAACGTTTGGAACCATTGTAGTACTTCCCTCCTTTGGGGCCTGGTCAAGGCGAATTCGGCCTTAGGCTTTCTCCATGTCCTGCCGCCTCTAGGAGGCTTCATTTCTTGCTTTGGTCTATCGCATAACGTTGCCAGATCCACTCTAGCCTTAATGTTGTCCTTTGTCTTATCAGGAATGTCCATGATTGTTGCCCAAAGTGCCTCGGCGACATTCTTTTCAGTGTGCATTACATCAATGTTATGTGGAAGAAGAAGGTCATCAAAATAGGGGAGCCTCAACAAGCCCGACTTATGAGTCCATGCATGTTGCTCACCATATCCCACAAAACCACCTTCTTCTTGATTGACCTCGAGAGCATCTATCTGAGCACGAACCGCGGCACCGGTCATCATCTGCGGTGCAGGGTCTATAACTACGACACCTTTCATAAAGTTCTTGACGTCTCGTCTGAATGCATGGTCAAGAGGGAGGAATTGTCGATGTTTGTCGAACGAAGAATACTTGCCACCCTTCAGCAACCAAATGAACTTCAGAGCTGCCTTGCATACTGGGCATGGGAACTTCCCGTTAACACACCAGCCGCAGAATATCCCATACGCCGGGAAGTCATGCAGGGAGTAGTGGTACCAAACATGCATTTTGAAGTTTCTCTTTGTAGCTCGGTCGTATGTCCATACCCCTTCCTCCCAAGCACGGACCAATTCATCAATCACAGGCTCCATGAACACACCCATATTATTCCCCGGGTGTTCAGGAATTATCAACGACAAGAATATGTTCTGTCGTTGGAAGAGGACGCCGGGGGGGAGATTGAGGGGGATAACGAACACGGGCCAACAAGTGTATGGGGCGGCCATCATTCCATAAGGATTGAACCCATCTGTTGCCAGCGCAACACGTACATTACGAGCCTCTAGAGCTTTCTCACGATGAATCACATCAAAGTGGGTCCATGCTTCACCATCGGATGGATGTACCAGCTTCTCAGGATTGTATCGACGTCCATTTTTGTGCCATGTCATCTGTTTCGCGGTTTCCTCGGTCATGTATAGCCGTTGGATCCTCGGTATGAACGGAAGGTACCGTAGGATTTTCACGGGGATCGCAAGCTGCCTCTTCTGACCATCACCAGAGTCCACCTCTAGGAACCTAGAGGATCCACACTTTCCACAGTACTTTGCTTCCGCGTGTTCTTTCCTAAATAGGATGCACCCCTTCAGACAAGCATGTATCTGCTCATATGGCATCTTAAGTGCACGAAGGAGTTTCTTTGACTCGTACATGCTCTTTGGCAGAATGTGACCCTCCGGAAGCATGCTGCCAAAAACTGTCAACATAGCATCGAAGGCGTCTCGACTCAAGCTAAACTGGGACTTCAAGGCCATTACGCGTCCAATGCCATCCAGTTGAGAAACCTTCGTCTGGCCGTGAAGGGGTTTCTGTGCCGCAGACAACATGTCGTAATACGCCTTTGCGGTTGCCTCTGGCTCCTCCTCCCTACGTCCTTCAGCGAAGTGTGCTTCATGATAGTCATTTAACATGTCTCCTACCCCGCCATCAGCATCGTAATCCTCGACACGTGGTCTCACGACCTCCTCTCTCATACGATCGGATTCACCGTGGTAGATCCACCGGGTATAGTCTGCCATAAATCCAAACTTGCAAAGATGTTTACCCATGACCTCCTTTGTTTGTCGACGCGTGTTTGCACATCTGCTGCAGGGACACCAAGTGGCACGCGCTCCTTTAACCTTGGCAAATGCTAGTTCCAAGAAAGCATCGGTCTTCTCAATCCATTCATCGGACAACGAACCCTGACTTGAGCAGCCCGTGTACATCCACTCACGGTCATCCATCCTCTAACATATCAGGGAGTAATATAAGAATCAAATGCATCTACACGATCTTTCTCCTATCTAATAGGTGAAGATAGGTCCTAATCCCACCCGAGGATGCGTAGATGAGGTTAGTTTCCATGCTCTACTCCTATCCGAGACAGAATTCCGGCAGCACCTCCCCGCTGTTCTCCAAATACACGTCCTGGCAGGGAGATTGTGTATCCGGAGAACAACAGGGAGATGCTGCCGAAACTCTGTCACGGATCGGAGTAGACCATGGAAACTAACCCCATCTACGCATCCTCGGGTTGTCCAAAAAAACGTGGACAATTCGAAACAGATACGGTTATAGATATGCAAAGATCTGCATATTTCCAACCGTATCTCTTTCGAACGGGAGACGCCTAACTAGGTTACGCCTAACCAGAGAATAAACTGGGCCGACCAATCAGAGAATGGCATTCAACAAAGTGATATAGCAATAACAAAGTGATATACCAATCAGATATGGCATTCAACTCCCCCTCATTCTTTAGAACATTAACACATCAGTATAGCAATAGCATCTTTCATAAAATATAACAATGGGGATAAACAGAGATATCATGACAATTAGACATGCAGTAAGAAAACAGAGATATCATGACAATGGGGATAAACTACTAAATATCAGAGCAATCACTAACATGAAAATAGATTATGGACCACATACAACATGAACAATAACTAAAATGATTATTATAGTCTGTATGATCTTGGATTAATTATGCAGAGCTGTTGATTGATGAAATGATCCTACTTTGAATTTAGGAAAGAATTAGATTACACTATTTGGTTGTGTGAATAATGGCTTAATGAGTCAATCTTGGCCAAGTGATAGTTGGATAACAATACTCCGACATCCTAAATATAAGCAACAACATAAAGTTACAATGTTATTCTATTTAGGAGAAGATCGGACAAGCTAGTCAAATCTTTGTTGCTAACTATACCTCTGTATATGAATATCAGCCACCATGTCTGAAGGCTAACGCACTACTCAAGCATGTAAAACACTCCTGATACCTTCCAAGCCTATGTGTATCCAAACGTGGAAGTGAAACGCAAAACATCTTCCTGGTCTACAAGAAAATTTCCTTGGTGTAAATGCAACAGAATGGACTTCGTACAACTATTTGAGTAGGGAAGTAAGAACTCTCGTGCGTGATGTGTGTTTAATTCCTTAGAGTTGTGAGCTCTGCAGCTCTCTTATAAGCTAGCACGGCTTTCTACTGGGGCAAGTTAGCCTGACTCTTTCCAAAGGTGCAGGATGCAATCAACCCTTGCATTCAGTGCACAAGATTTCACGCGCCACCAAAGTGCCAAACACCTTATGATCTGATTCCACCAAACTGTATATGACATATTAATGCGAGAAAAAACGAAAGGAGCATGGATCAAAAGCAAGATGCTTTGAGTGGCAGAGCTCCTGTCTGCATTTTTTTTTAAAAAAAAGACATTTTGATTACGGTTATAGATCATCGCTACTGCGTCAAATTAAGGTCACAATGATAAATATACATACTGCACATTCAGGTGTCTCAAACCTTCGGGGACTCAGGCGCCAAAACAAGTTGCCGTGTTCTTGTGATTCATCTCGATTTGTACATACAATTCATGCATGCAGACCTGCAGTACTCATGCGCATTACCTGCAGGAAGAAGAGCGGCTTGCCGAGGATGTCTGTTGTGTCGACTGCGTCGCACAGGAGCTCCTCTTCGCACGGGTACGGCAGCACCAGCGGCTCGCCGAACTCCTCCAGCCGGACGTCGGCGTCCGCCTCCACGAACACCACCCCTTCCCCGGTGCAGTCCACCACCAGCTTGCCGTCCGGGAGCTCCCGCAGACGGCCGGCGATCGGGTAGAAGTGTACAAGAGCCTCCGCAAGGGCCTCCTTGATGGCCTTCGCTGCGTCGTCGGGCGGCGGGCGGCCGCGGGGGAGGCGTCGGGCGGCGGGCGGCCGCGGGCAGTCGGGGGAGGCGTCGGGCGACCGCGGGGGCCGGGGCGGCCGCGGCAGTCGAAGCGGTGGCCGGGGCGGCGGCCGGGCGCGGGCTCGGCGGCGGGCGTGCGGGGCGCGCGGGGGCGGGGCGGCGGGCGGGCGCGGGGGCCGGGGTAGTCGAAGCGGTGGCGGGCGGGGCGCGCGGGGGCGGGGCGGCGGCGGGCGTGCGGGGCGCGCGGGGGCGGGGCAGCGGCGGGCTGTGTGTGTTGTTGCGTGTGTGAGCACGGCCGCGGGGAATTAAAGTTTAGTTTGTGTTGTTTGCCGAGTGCCGCCGATCTAGCACTCGGCAAAGATCCACCTTTGCCGAGTGTCGCCACAAAGCACTCGGCATACCTTTGCCGAGTGTCGCCGATCTAGCACTCGGCATAGCTCCTCCTTTGCCGAGTGTCGCCCACAAAGCACTCGGCAAAGTTTTTTTTAATAGCATTCCTTTCCTCTCTTTCTTTTCCATACCGTGTTTTACAAATTTGCTCGAATGTACTTTGAAAATGCCTTATCAAATTCACTCAACAATGCATATTCGATGCTTCTACGAATATTAGACCATTATTTCATGCAGTTATAGCTCAAATTCAATTTATATCAATTAAATTTCTATAATTGCAGTTTAAAAATTAAAATTATCAAACGGATCCGAAAATTTACCAAAATTTCACATGAAACAATCTCTGTTGTCTATTGCCTATACAAAAAGTTTTGTAGTCAAACCACAATTCGACCGTCACTTTGACTCCAAATCTTACCGGATCCTTCTCAACTCTACGCTTCTTCTTCAGAAATGTTTCGTTTTGTAAGCATCGTACGTGACAACTTATGCGAAATCTTATCAATTTTTTACCATAGTCTCCACGTATGATATCATGACATCTTGACAAATCTCATGATTTTCAGACTTCGTTTGCTTTTTTTCAAAATTTAAAAACCATTCGGCCACAAGTTCGTGGTCGTGTTTCCTGAACAAGATGTTCGAAATTCCATTTCATTTCACAGGTAAGGCCTCAAACCAGGCTGAATAACATGAATATCACTTTTCTACTCATTTTTTCCTATTATTTTAATCACTTGCAGTTCAAATTTGACTTGATTCAAAAAATTACTGGAAATGCAATTAATTAATTAAATATAGCAAACAAATACAAAAATATACTAGATTTTAACATGGAGTACCATATGTTGTATGTGGAGAGTAGAAAAAGTTTGAAGGGTAGGAAAGGAAAAGGTTTTTATTTCTTTGCCGAGTGCCGCAAAAAAAACACTCGGCAAAGATTCTTTGCCGAGTGTCAGCTCCAGACACCCGGCAAAGTTCTAACGGCGGCGGCTGGTCACTAACGGACGGCGGTTGGTGCCGAGTGTTTTATATTTGCCGAGTGTTTTCTTGTCAGCACTCGGCAAAGAGCTTTGTTTGCCGAGTGTCTACTCCGCAACACTCGGCAAAGATATTTTTTGCCGAGTGTTTTATTTTCGCCGAGTGTTCCCATGGAGGCACTCGGCAAAGCGGTTGTTTACCGAGTGCCCGATAGGTTGCACTCGGCAAAAGTCCAGACACTCGGCATATAGCAGCTTTCCGGTAGTGATTAATAAGGCACCCCTGCATAATCGCATGTAGTGCGTACCGGGCAGGACGGTGACGACGCGGAGCAGGCTCTGCATGCAAAGCCGTGGGCTTACTTGTCCTCTGTGCGTCCTCGTGGCTGGACCGCTGGACCGAAGCCGAGGCGAAGCTGAGCGAAGACCGGCGAGGCTAGCGCCGTCGATGCGAAGGCTGTGCAGAGCCGCGCGAAGGCGAAGTTGACGCTGCCGCTGCGAAGCGAAGGCCATGCAGAGCCGACGGAGCCACGTATACCTTACGCCTTCGGCGGCGCGCTGCACAGGCCAGCACCCGGACGGACCTCGCCGCCGCCGCAGGGCCACCGTCCGGGCAGACTCTGTCAGCTCTCGGCACAGCCTTCGTGTTGTCAACGACGTGGAGACCACCACCCGGACAGGCTTCGCCACCGCTGCGCGGAGGCGGACTTCGTTGACGACGCGGGGGCCACCATCCAGACAGACTTCACCACTGCTGAAGACCGTGGAGCGGAGGCTTGGCGAAGTTGAGCTCGCGGAGGCCAGGTCCTGCGCGGAGAGGCGACGCGAGGCCGAAGGCTTCGACAGAGAGCGGAGGGCCGGCGTTGGCTCGGCGGAGAAACTCCCGCGCGACCTGAGCACTCTCCCGAGCGTGAGCTTCGTCCTCCTTGAACAGCACAGCCGCACCTCGGACTCCGCTGATGCGACGACCGTACAGAGTCATGCGGAGGCGAGGTCGACGCCACCGATGCGAAGGCCGTGCAGAGCCACGCGAAGGAGAAGTTGACGCTGCCGCTGCGAAGCGAAGGCCATGCAGAGCCGACGGAGCCGGTGTTGAAATTGCCAGCGTCGACGGCGCCGTCCTCGCTGTTGTCCGGGGCGGTGATGCGCCAGATGCGGAGGAGGTCGGCGGAGGCAGCAAGCAGGTCGGAGCGGACGGCGCGCGGGTCCGGGCCGACTCCCTTCATGACGCTTGGCGGAGACCTGCGCGGAGAGGCGGGGCGCAGTGCCAGCGGACGCCGGGCGATGCTGGGGAGGAGCTCTGCGATGTGTGCGACGGGAGCTGCTCGCGCCACCCAGGGAGCGCTCGCGCACGCACGGGCAGCCACGCTAGTTCCAACCAACGGGCGCACGCATGCAGGTGTTTTTTGTTTTTTTAACTGTTCATACGCGAAGAGATGGATACGTGGCCGAATACGAGTGCATGCATGGGTTTATGCGATTGTATACGTGCATGCAAGAATAAATACTAGTACGGATGAATATGTAAGCATGCAAGAAAGAATAGATATCTGGACGGATGGATACTTTGTGTATGCGTCTTGCAGCGAACGCCTTCATGAGCATTTCTTATATTTCATGTATGATTCATGGATGGGTAAATTTATGCGTGGATGGATACGCGGGGCTCGCGGACGTGCGGAGACTCGGCGGGGGTTGGCGCAAAGGCACGCCCGGCGAGGTGCACTCCGCGCAGAGTCTGGCGCGGGGGGCCGAAGACACACGAGCTGGCTTCATGAACACCCGCGGGGTCTGACGCTGCGCACGCGAAGCCGAGCGAAGACCAACACTTTGCACTTCGCGAGCCCGTATCACGCATGGATGGATATATGCTATGCACGCATGCACAACTGGGTGCTCGGATGGATGCTTTATGCACATACCTTGCTGTGAGCGCATGCATGGATGGGTAAGGGCTTCCTGCCTGCATACGTGAAGATGCCGCAGGCCGAGACCAGGGACTTCGCAGCGGGAGACTTCGGCGAGCGAGGACTTCGGAGGCCAGGGACTTCGCAGCGGAAGACTTCGGCGAGCGAGGACTTCGGAGGCCAGGGACTTCGCAGCGGAAGACTTCGGCAAGCGAGGCGCGGAGACGCTCTATCCTGGGAGAATCCTGCTGCCAAGCTACCCAAGATACCACCTCCGAGCGCCCCGCCCACCCGAGAGCCGGGCAGAGACAGCAGCAGCAGCATAGAAATGAGTGGTTCGAATAGATCTATCCAACTCGTTATCTGCAAAAAAATAGCGAAGTATACAGGCAAAGCCCGTACACTCTACCCAATCAGACCTGCTAGATCTGGATCTGGAAAAGAAATGCGAGCTCGCAATAGATCTGTGTGTTCACAACATTTCTGTGCGCATATATAAATCCCACAGCGAACAAGCTAGCAACAAGATGAACTTATCTGTGATGCTTCACGACACGAGCCGCCCCCTCTAGCGCCCACCTACTTATCCTTTTGTTGAACGCTGGAGAAATCTCTTTTATCTGTAGCTTCTAGTCGTCCCCACGGACGGCGCCATCTGTTGTGGCTACGGGCCAAACAGGGAAAGAGGAGGACTAGTAGAAGGAGGAGAGGAGAGCCAAGTCTGCAGGAGTGTTGGTGAGAATGAGGGAGCCCTCCCCCTTTGCCCCTCCTGGGGGCTTATATATATGTGAGTGGGGTAGAATGGGAAATCCCCATTCTACCCCTTAGTATTTACAAAGGATGGGGGTACACTGGTATATTTACACTGTTATATTCCTCTACACTATTGGGCCTATTACATATTGGACTAGTTGCACGGCCCAGTCACGGGGGGTTGGGCCACCCCTACAACAAACACTTTGAAAATTAGTTATCAGAAATAAAAACAATAGTTACCAGAAGAAAGATGTTACGCTTGGCAGTGATGGCATGCAATGCATTGACACGACACCCAAGGGCGGGCGGAAGGCCCCGGCCGACCAGACCGTCAGACTACCTTAGCTTAGCGCCCCCTGGCACAGTCCGAAGAGAGAATCAGCTTCCTGGTACTCACCAACTGGACCGCGCGTACGTCGACGCGCACTCGCGCGAGGAAAGCCCGGCACGCACCGCGGAAAAGCCACGCGCGCGCGGGTGGTAGAAATCCGGGCCGCGTGGCGCGAGCACCTGGACTTTCCATTTTGCACGGCCCACTGTTTTCGGTAGATCGGTTTTTTCGGTTTTTAACCGGTTTTTCCTGAAAAAACCGAATATCAAAAAAATCCAAAATTTGAAAACCGAACCGAATACGAAAAACCGGTCAAACCGAGTTGACCGATTCGATTCGGTTTTTTTTGGCTCGGTTTTTTCGGTTCGGTTAAAAAATGCACAGCCCTAGGCAAGAGGCTGGTGCCATGGCCTCCACTTCTACTCCTCCGATAGTCTACAGAATCAAGCTGAAGGAAACGAACATGGATGAGCTAGCAACTTAGCATCTAAAGAAACCAATTTATAGAAGAAAAAAAAGGAGTGGAAAGGAAAAAAAAAGAAAAAGGTCAACAAAATGTGGTCGTACTTTTGGCAATTCTGAAGTACTAAACCTCCAAATCTGAAACAAAAATCATTGGCAGAACTTTCCTAGGTCCAAAAGAAGTCTTGGGCACGGTAGATTTAATCATTTAACAAAGAAATCATTGGCCCCAAGCCAACAAAACTTGGTTTTGGAATCTCTAAAAAAGAAGTCATGAACGTAAAGTTAATCATTTAAAAGAACAATTGTGGACTTCATTCATCACAAAAGAACAAGCAACTAATGCCTTCCCCTTGTCTAAAGAAAAGCGACTACGGGAGAAAAAACATAAGCAAAACCAGAGCTCAAAATCTTGGCTTGGGGGAAAGCAATTGGACAAAAATTTCAGCCATAAACTTTGGAGATTTAAGCTAGAACTCAGAACCAAAACAGCTACAGCTTGAGGAAAGTTGTGCCATACCAGGAGAGGCCTCATCGCGGCCACCGGCGTCTTCTCGCCGCCGCCGGGTGGTCTCCCAGGCGAGAACTTCTGTGCGCGCACTGGAACAGCAAAACCACAAACGCTAATGAACAACGAGAAAATTGATGATTTGCCATCTTCAAGAATGGGTTTCGCACTTTTGCCACTCTCAACGTTGGCTTCGCAAAAATGTCATGTAGTACATTAATCCCTTGATTAGTATGCCATTTCATCCCTTTAATTCATTTCCTTTTTTTTTTCTAATTTCAGAGACCGGAAAAGACCCTTCTACCCCTGGCTAATTTCTCACGTAGATGCATGGAGGGATTTCGATCGAGAGCTGGAGCGTCGCGCGCCCTTCCGTCCGCCGCCCTTCCCCTGCGCACACGAGGTCGCCCTTCCCCCTGCGCCATTAATCTCATCTTAACGTGTATCTTGATTTCACCTCGAGTTTCAAAGTTCTTTTGTTGAACATGTCTGAGCGAGGCGTATACAGTGTATGACAATTGGCTTGTTTGAGGCAAGCTAGGTAGATTAGTATTGATCATACGAGTGTTCCATCCCAATTGTTCAAAGGAAGAAGACTCAGAGAATGATGAAAGGGGAAAATATACATTAACTGTTGATTATTACATAAGCTGCGCACAGACTTGATATGTGTATATCTACACGATCTTGTCGCCATACAGCACCGAGTAGGTGATGTCAGGCTCGTCCTTGGACGGTCCCCGCCGCGGCCGCGTGAACGGCAGCACCAGCGACGTCGCGAACCGCGCAGACATGGACCGCCGGTGAGACGAAGACGAAGACGAAGACGGCGAGAGCAGCGCCGATGCGACCGAGTTCCGTCGACACGAAAACGTCGAAGCAAGAGTGTTCGCACTGCTGAAGACGCTGGAAGCGGCGACGGCAGCCGGAGGAAGCGCGAGCCTCGGAGGGAGTAGTAGCGACGACGCCATGGACGATGCCGCAGAGGTAGTATTACTGCCGGCCGTGGTGGCAGCGCCAACTCCGCTGCCGTGGTGATCATGGGCCGGTTGCTTTGGGATGCCAGGCTGGACCTCCCACTCGATATTACAAAGAAGAGGAATTAGCCAGGGGTAGAAGGGTCTTTTCCAGTCCCTGAAATTAGAAAAAAAAGAAAATGAATTAAAGGGATGGAATGACATACTAATCAAGAAATTAATGTACTACATGACATTTTTGCGAAGCCAACGTTGAGAGTGACAAAAGTGCGAAGCCCATTCTTGAAGATGGCAAATCATCAATTTTCTCTTTTTTTGAGTATGTATTTCTTCAATTTTAGTACCTGGTTTGCTACATTTCTGTGTTCTTGTTGTTGTAGATTACTAATAGATTTTGAGGCGCTCAGAGAGTCCAGACCAAACAAAGATTTGGTTCTTGAGATGTTCCAATTGGACAATTGATTCTGTTAAGCAAGCATAGCGAGGACAAGTTACTAGTATGTATTTCTTTTCTTCTTTTTTGCTTTCAATTGGTTTCTTTTTGGAAGTCGCAATCTACTATTCGTTCTTGCAACAGATTGTGACGATGTTTGTATCGGATCAGTTCCAATTAGACGTGTAGAAATGCAAGTGGAAGTGCTCTTACAATGCAAGTTGAGAACTTGAGATGCTCTGTGGGTGATTAAGCAGGCATATTCTCCAGCTCGAGCTGATATTTATGAGACATGATTGGACAAGTAGCCGTGGATTGGGTCAGTTGTTGTAATTCACTGTTACTACTTGCATTGTTTGGTGAGCACTAGTTCATAATAATGGATAACGATAGAGGAGGGGAGTGGTTAGTGCCTTCGGCTGACCACTAGATAGAGTGTGAACTGTGAAGCTTGTGCCACTAATCGTTTCTCATTTCTTTTTCCTCTTGTAATCTCACTGTACAGTGCGATTACTAGAAAATAAAAAATGTTCACGCGGTGGGCTCGAGATATAACAGTTAGATTTGGCCGGCTCATTTGAACTTTCGTCTTTTTTTAGTTTTTATTTTCCCCCTTATACCTTTGTATTGTTTATAATAATGTAATTTTTTTTATTTTTTTAAATTTAATTATACTAAAAAAGCTATCAGTATCTATAGTGTATTTTCAACCGCTCAGTAAAACAACTATAAGACTAGGCTTTTAAACCTAAATAAGCACCACCTTAAATTTGTCATCTAAGCTTGCATGCAGCCATTGGATGCAGATACCTAATTACCTATTCCACTCTTTTTGTAGCTATCGTAAAACTACATGTTTATTATCAAATCTATCACAAAACAACATATTTAAGCAATGACTTTGCAGAATTACGTATTTTCGGTGAAATGCTAACAGCTCTGGGCGCTTGGATCCACGTGTCAACGACACAGAGGAGCCTTGCACGTCCGTTCCGTTGCCAGGTCAGCTGCCATGCTAGACGGTAGCGTGCATTGGGCCGTTCTTATGTACCTGTAGCATATGACGGAAATATCAAAATCTGTAGTTGTTTGAAATGTTCGGCTCTTAAATTTGTAGTTCTACTATTGATTAAATTTGTAGTTTTGTGACAATTTCAATATTAAACTTATAGTTTTACAAAATTTATGTATTTATTCAACGGATTATCTAGTTCACTCTGCGTATTGGCTACTTCTTCCCTCCAGCTATCGTCCCCTATAAAGTGTAGTCCATGTGTTCGACGTTTTTGTTTGGCCCACCATTGCGCGCATGAGCTTTGCATTCTAGAGGAATCCTCTAGTGGCACCATTGGCCGCGCTTCGGTTGCTGCTGCGTGCTCGGCCTCAGGCACCAGACCGGACTTTGAGAGGACGGCTACAGATATATATAGTCTTGCTTCGTCGTGCCTTCTGGGTTTCGGCTTTTCCCTCAGTTCGCGCGCTCTTCGGCTTGTGCTGCGTTCTGGTTCGCTTGCGGTTGTGGTCCTTTTGAGTTTTCATTGCTTCTCTGTGCTTCCTGTAAGTACGCAACTCTACATGGTTTCCGTAGTACATATAGGTGTTATCCCGTGATTGGCCCCTTTTATTTTTACTTAGTTACAATGCTCGCCTGGTTGGTCTACTCAACATACCACGTTTGCACTTTAGAACTTATTAACGATTGGCATGTTCCACATGGCTACCTACGTTCTCTTAACACATAAGGGTTTATGTAGTGCAGGCTTTCACCTTACACTAAATCCTAACACCAGCAACACTTAGTGGATCACACCACTTACAATTGGAATAATCCGGTAACCCATATACAAACGGATTTTACATTTCATACACTTGCACGCTTTCAAAATGCAACTTCCACAAAGGCTCTAATAGCCCGATAAGATACTCTACCCATAAAGACATAACCTAAACCACTTGGACCAATGCTGCATTTTTGCAAATTGCCACTCCACCAGGTATTGGATAATTTTCTCAATTGTCACCTACCGGTCTTCACGTAGATGTGATGCCAAATGTCTCATCGCCATGATCATACACCTGCTTTTAGGCCGTCACCACTTGAAACGCCCGAGCCCTATGGCATACCACATCACACCATAATCCGTAATGCCCGATTATTTGCCACCAAGATCGTACGTCTACTCCGAAAACCACCACCACGTGAAACACACAAGTTCAATTGGCACACCACATGCACACACTTGCCTCTTCACAATTCTTATCTCTCTCCCATGCTTCTCATCTGAGATGATGCTTCATTTGAACTTATGCAACATGCAACGACCACCAATCCTCGGTCTTACTGCTAGCCGTAACAATCATCAAGTACCTGCACATCAAAGATCAAGCAATCGATCCGAGTACAAATAATATGCACTTGACTCTCAATTAGCAGAACACATGCATAGATATACCCATGACTCATAATTACATGAAAACCCTATGATTAACACTTGCATGGACATACTATAACTAACATAGCAAAATAACTCAACTCAGCATAGAGGCCAGTCAGACCGCCCTAACCTCAATGGTTAGAGAGCCATGACAAGGCCGGTCAGACCGATCCTCTCTGGCCATACCGCAACACGAAAGCCAATACTATCGCACCAAGACATAACCTAAAACTTCCAAAAGATCTTCTCTGAAAAATAGCTACAACCAACTACAGACCGATACTACCACATACCGGTTAGACCGCCATGCAATGGTCGGTTAGACCGCCGACCGGTCTAACCACTAGCTAAGGGCCGGTTAGACCTATAACATCCCAAAAAGAGACCTTTTGTAATTGTAAAAAAATTCTTTTATTTGTGTTCTAGTCTTGTTTTAAAAAAATCTGGCAGTTATTTGAATTGCTTGTTTTGGTCCCTTGCTAAAAGTCCAAATGTAAACCTTGATCAATAGCCAAGACTAAAAATCAAACCTCAAATTTCCTTTGCAAGCCCTAAAGTCTGAAAAATATAGAGATATATAACAATTAAAATTTAATTAATTAACAATAGAAAGTTTAAGATCAAAAATGGAAAATTCAAGCAAAAAATATTTGCCCCAAATTAACTTTAGCCAATTTATCAATCTTTGAAAATTTCCAAGACAAAAAAAAAACAAAAGCCCTCTGGGCCCAGCCCATTTCTTTTCCTCCCGCCCGGCCTTTCTCCAAAACCGCAGCCCACCCCAGCCTCCTCCTCCAGTCCTCCTTCCTCCATGTTTCCCCTGCTCCTCTTTGGCTTTTGCTCACCTGGTCTGAAGCTGCCACGCCCACGTCGCGCCACGCTCTCTTGCACGCCCGAGGCGCTGACCCCGTCGTGTCACCGTCCTCTCCTGCGCACTGCACGAGCCCATTTCCCGACAGCCGTGTCGTGTGCGCCTGCACCAGCACCCAGCTCCCGTCGCCCTCAATCATCTCGCCGCCACTGTCGCCCTGCCGTGCCTTGTTCCTGGGTCGACGGCCATAGCAGCAAAGCAGCGCTCCCCCATCACGGCTACAAGTAGTCACGACTACTTCCGGCCTCCTGCGTTCCTCCCCTTCCTCCCCCTGCTCAGCCCGAGCTCAAGCGCCAGCCCAGAACACCGGCCACCGCCGCCTCACCCTGCCCCGGCCGCTCTGGTGACGCCCCCACCGGTCCGACCGTGTCACGGCGTGCCCCACGCAGACTCCTCCCTTCTCGCTCGAAGAATTGGGCTCCGGCGCCTTCGTCTCGCCGCACGGCCAATCTTCCTCGCCGCCAGCCAAAACCTCCATTTTCGCTGCCGTTTCCAGCTCAGCGCATGACTCCTCGATTCCTCGCGTGTGGAGCATCTCAGTGTGGCCCCGAAACTTCCCCAACTGATGGCTGATGCCCTCCGCCGCCAGAGCACTCCCGCCACAGTGACCTGCCCGCGCCGCCGCCCCCGCACGTCACCGGCGCGCCTCATCATCTCCCCGGCCGAGCTACCACCACCGGTGAGTCCCTTGTATCTTGCTCGTGCCCATGCCCCCTCTATTTCTCTCCCTTCCCCCTCCGGCCGCCGCCACCATTACCGGCCTCCCCCACCGCCCGCTTTCCACCGCCGCCAGCTCGCAGCAGTGCCTTTCGGCCGGACCCGGCCCCTCCTGGAGCTTCATCGTGGTCCCGAGATCCCATTTTGCCGGTCTCCTGTGCCTCCCCGGCCACCGCCTGCCGCCGGCGAGCGCAACACTGAGTGCCACCCGAGTCCCCTGTTTTGCCCCAGCCTCACCTCTTGTGCATTACCGATCCCCCTCTAGTCAGGAATAGTGTAGTAGCCCAGTTGGTCAGCCGAGCATGCGCTCACATCTCAGCCGCAGGTCGCGGGTTCGATCCCAGGCCGCGCGTTTTCTTTCTTTTTCCCTCTTTTCATTTTCTCCTTGCTCTTTGTATCTTTCCTTGATCCATTTGATCTGATAAGACTGAGGAAAACTGAAAATAATTTTGGGAAATAAGAATCCAATTGAAGAAAACTACATTTTGGATAGTTATGTGCCGACCAAAATTTATGATTCAACATGTTACCCAAAACAAGAATATGCATGACCTACTTTCAAATGGCAAGTAATTACCTTGGAACCAGTGAATGTAAACATCAAAGTTGAATGTTAATATTAAAGTTTAATATGTGGAACTAATTGAAGGAGTTTACAAATTAGTAATTCGTGAAACTTAACCCTAATTCATTTCTAACTGAATTAGCAGGATCATTGCTATGAAATTAATTAACGTAAGAAGACAAAAATGTATGTCATCATAACCTAGGACTTGAAGCTTTATAAAGATAATATCAATACTCCCAAATACTACTTTCACACAAATCACATACTAATATCACATCCTATCAAAAGCCCAGATAGTATAAACAATATGTCATGTCTTTATCTCCATATCTAAATCTGTTCCAGCAAGATCGAGCCTTGGTGTCTTGCAATCAGCTATGTCTAGCCATACTCCTACCTAAAGCGGAATGTCCTAGTGAATACTCCTTCGATGTCGGTCCTTTTATATCCTTTCCCAGCGAAGTTACTCCGTCACTTCGCTTCCACCCAAAAATTCGTTTGACTCTGTCTCTATCCTGCAACTCACTACATACTCTTAACCATAAGCAAATTATAAATGAATTTAACTAAACTCATTTGGACTTTTGCTGGATTTGTTGAATTTGTTAGTTGTTAGTCGTGCAATTAGTCACTGGAGCCACGAAGAGACGACAAGTTCGAGCAGGATCAAGAATTGGAAAGAGACGAAGACCAATGATCCAAATGATCGACTGAGAAGGCTTTGAATGAAATCGAGGCCATGGTAAATCGAGCAAGGCAAGTCATCACTTTGATCATATTGATCCTACATTTTATGCAAAAGTATGCTCCTTTAAATTATCAAATTGCATGCTTACTTTATTATGCAAATGTATGTCAAAGCTTAAGGTAGTTACATTCCTATTTGATGTTTTAAATACTACTATGCCTTTCCTTGATACTTGAATCACCTGACCATTGTCACTCTAGATGTTAATAATAACTTTACTAGCTATACATCATATTAATGCTGTGCTAGTCTTGTCAAGTCCAGGGCACTAGGGGCCCTGATCATCAATTTCCAAATATGAAAACTGGTTTTGGGACAGTCACGGGATGTACGTGGCTGATTATTTGTGATAATTTAAGTTATGCTTCTCAAAACCCTAAAAATCTGCTATACCGGCCTGGGCGGATGGAAAGAGTGGTGGTTGTGGATGTAACACAAGGTGTGGATGTAACACAAGGTTAGTGGTTTGTGGAATGAACCGCCCGGACAAATTAAGGACTTAATCCTGTGATGACTCCTCCGTGTACAACAGTACAACCACAAGCTGGCAAAATGTAGGCTTGGCTGACTAATTTACTAGACCCTTGAAGCCATCTCACATGTAGGGGAAAGGAGGGATTGTGCAGGAGGAATAGAGATCCGGCTTGAATGGGACACCGAGTAAAGGTGATGATCACCAGCTGCGCTAGACGTTGCGGAGAG
Organism: Dendrocalamus latiflorus; assembly: GCA_017311315.1. Lineage (NCBI taxonomy): Eukaryota > Viridiplantae > Streptophyta > Magnoliopsida > Poales > Poaceae > Dendrocalamus > Dendrocalamus latiflorus. The sequence continues at coordinate 5,124,946 of CM029620.1, read as the reverse complement.
TGGAGTCCAGCTGCGCTAGACGTTGTGGTGGATCTTCCCGCACAACTTATGGGACCTTCTTCATGAGGGATAAGCCCATATGGGTGAGATGACGATAGGGCGAGGTATTGTAAAGGCCTCGTGACGATCTCTCGATCTACATGACAAAGGAATCATGTGGGCCCATCGAGCTGATTGTCTCTTGTGGGTAAAGATGTACAACCTCTGCAGAGTTTAAACTATTCGAATAGCCGTGCCCACGGTCAAGGGCGGACACGGAAATCCTCCTCGAGTTAGTTCTATTTCAAAACTATTGTGGGTGGGAAGAAAACTGTCAGGCGGATGTAACCTGACTTTGGTAATTTTTCCTGGAGGGATGTACTCCCGTGTTGATAATAAGGTGGAAGTAACCTGCTACTCAAAATTAAGCATTGGTGGATGGAATCATGAAATTGGTGGATGGAACCTACACCGCTATAATTACTGTGCAATTTCAAATTCCATAAAGCATATTTTTTAAAATGCTATGTCATAGGAAATTTTAATTATGATTATTGCAAATGTTGCTTTTAGCAAATAAAAGAACCTCAAGCCTCACTTGACAGCCTTGCATCTATTATTATTTGCATTCTGTGTGGTGGGTTGCTGAGTACCATTGTACTCACTGTTGCTCAATTACCATCATTCAGTCAATAAGGAAAAGATGAACAAGCCTAAGGTGCCTCAAGGAGATCAAAAGAGCTGGAAGATGAAGGGGCCAGGAGCTAGGTCGGGAACCCCAGTTGGCTGCTTGTGGGCAAGTCCTGAGGGTCCCACTTGAGTGAAGTTTCCGCTGCTGCATTTTATTGTTTGCGGCCTGATCGGCCCATGAGTAAGTTGTTACTATATTATCTACGCTTCCGCATAATATGTTTTGATATTCAGTAATGTAACTGTGAGCACTATCTACTGATCCAGGGAATAGTGCGGTGGAATCACAGGGGATTCCGGATGGCTAAATCCGGGGTCTTACAAGACCGCAAGCAGATTACACTGCCGGTCGGTCTGACTGCCAGCCAAAAGTCGATCAGACCACCACCACTTTACAGCAAAGACCGAAAAATCAAAGACACAAAATCAAATTTAACCAATGACAAACCAGCAAGAGTAAGTTCAAATACTCATCACCATTATGGAGTTGCCACCACATAATTTTACATTATTCTGTACCACTAGATTCTTGCATAGTGCAAGGATCTGAGGATTCTGAAAAATTCAAAAGGGTTGTGAGAGAGCGATAATCACTTGTACTTTTTGGAGGCTATGCTTAAGGAATTTGTGGTTGATTTCGCTAAATTTTTTCTCTCTCGTCATGGTTGCTTCAACGTCGTTATTTTGGTTCTCTCTACGAGATTCATTTTCTTTGTTCTTGATAACATGCATACTTATACCGTATCTTATAAACTTTGATTTGATTCGAAGGTTGCTACGCATAAGACAGTATATAAGAGTGTAACAAAGGAGAATAAGTCGTGGTGATCATTTGGGCTTTTATTTGGTGGTTTATGGCTAAAAAGTACTGTAGCTGGCTGAAAAAACACTGTAGCTGACAGAGACTTATTTAGCATAATTAAATTTTAAAAAAATAAAAAATATAAAAAAATATGTTAGCCCATTACGTATAATACAAACACATATGGAAAAAAGAACCGGCAAAAAAACTCAACAAAAAGCCAAAAGTTCAGAAAAAGACGAAATTTATAAATAGTAAAAAATAAACTGGAAGCCAGAAGCTGAAGTCCAAATGATCACAGCCTAATATGCTAGAAAGCCTAGAATTGTCATCACGGAGGATTCTTCACGCCAACATACTGGTTGTGATCAAAATGGCTGAAAAGCCCGTGGCTTATGGCTGAAAACACTGTAGCTGGCTGAAAAAAGCACTGTAGCTGACAGAGGCTTATTTACCATAATTAAATTTAAAAAAATTTAAAAATAGAAAAAACATATTAGCCCATCACGTATAATGTAAACAAATACGAGGAAAAAAAGAACCGGTAAAAAAACTCAAAAAAAAGCCAAAAGTTCAGAAAAAGACGAAATTTATGAATAGTGCAAAAATAAGCTGAAGCCAAAAGCTCAAGCCATATTGATCACACCCACTGTATGACACGATGACATCAAGACGATATGAATTTGCTAGCCGTTGGCTAGTCCACGCAGCGAGGTATACATGTTGGTTATAGGGGAAGATCAATTCGACTCCCACTGATTACATATTAGATGAGTAAGTTGTAGGTTTATCTAAGTCTTAAAAAAGCTACGCTAACCAGTTAATTTTCCCGAAAGAAGAAAACCCGAATCTGTATGCGGTATGTAAATCACGAAGATTTAGTTGGAAACAGAAATAAACGATGAGCAAATGCTATGTAACAAGTTTTTTCGTAGAACACTCAAAAGCTATACAACACTAAGGGCCTGTTTGGTAGAGCTCCAGATTCTCATTTTTCAGCTTCTGCTCTGGATTCTCTGAGAATCCACTTCTCTGAGAATCTGGAGCTGCCACTGAAAAGCGTTTGGCTAGTAGGTTAGCTCCAGATTCATAAAAGGGGGGATTTGATGAAAATAGACCATGTTACCCCTAGTTTTCACACAATTATCTTTTTGCTTGTTTTTTTGTTTATTTCGGATACATGATTAAAAGAAAATGAATATGATTAAAATAGATAAATAATGATACTTTTTATGATATGATAAATACACGAAAATACCTTTTAATTTCTAAACACTCGCAGTTTCCAGAATATATGCAAACCATCACCAATTCCAGAACAGTAGATTGCTTGGATTTTTGTTAACATGGCCATCCTTGCTAAGATTGATTTACCTTTTAACTCTGATGTTCATTGTTAACATTGGATGACATAACTCAAGTGAATGGAAACAAAGGAATTACCGTGACATTGAAATTACCACAACTTAAAACATTGAATTCATGCCCCCTCCACTTTTATCCGGGCTTGGGACCGGCATCGGCAGTGTTAGGCATCCCCCACCCCCCACACATACCCCAAAAATAAAGAACATAGGCACTATAGATACTACTGCAAGCTAATTGGTAGCATTTTCCAACCGATTAGAACCCGGGAACATACGGCACTAAAATTAATTAGTATCGCAAAAGTAGCCGCAAGTAATGATCACATCAGTATTAGTAAAACTTAATTCAGAACAAGACCAAGAAACAAGTGCACTACAGGGCAATAGATGGTATACCATAAATAGACCAACAATCATTTTCTTCTCAACAGAAAGCAGCAAACCATTGAGAGCAGCCAGCTTCGTAAGAGAAATGAGCATGGGAGAATTGGTTCCCAAATTTGATAGGTGAATCATGTGCAAAAACCTCTTCACTGCCATTCAAATTTATGCCAAGAACCTCTGTCTGTATGTATGGATGCCATGTATGGATGTATGCCAAAATCATTTTTCACTGCCATTCAAATTTATGCCAAGAACCTCTGTCTGTATGTATGGATGCCATGTATGGATGCAAAATACAAAACATTCCATTACTTCACTGCCATCAACTTGGTTCTTCCTCTGATTTGCCACTGTGCCGCAGTGTATTCTAAAATTTGCCACTGTGCCACTCTGATATACAAAACAACATTTCATAAAATTGTTGTGTGATAATCATGAAATTGTCGGTGATAATGAGCAGTGTATTCTACTCATCTGGAACAGCTCAAAAGATATACCATGAACAGCCAGTTGAATACCATGAACAACAAGTGAATACCATGAACAGCAAGTGAATAACATAAACGCATACAACAGCTAAGCACAATTACAGTAGCAAGTGAATACCATGAACAATTACAAGCCCAAATCTAGGGTTAGGAGAGAGGGGGGAGATTAGGGTTAGGTGTTCACCTTGCTGAGGGGAGGGGGGAGGCGGCGGTCTTGAGGGGAGTGGGGAGGCGGCGGCGGCGGCGGTCCTGAGGTGCGGAAGGAGGCGGCGGTCCTGAGCTGGCGACCGGAGGAGGTGGCGTCGGACGAGATCTGGAGGGAGTCGGCCGTGTGGAGTGGAGGAGGCGGTCGGCGCGAGAGGGAGGAGGCGGGAGGGAGGCGGCGGCCGGCGCGAGAGGGAGGAGGCGGTACCGGTGCTGGGGACGAGATTTGGAGGGAGGCGGCCGTGTGGAGTGGAGGAGGCGGAGATCTGGAGAGGGGCGGGGGGAGGGCGGCGGCGGAGATCTGGAGAGGGGCGGGGGGAGGGCGGCGCCGGGAGAGGGGCGGAGGGAGAGGGGAAGGAGGTGGCGGCGGTGGTGCTGAGGGGCGGGGGGAGGGCGGCGCCGGGAGACGGGAAGGGGAGAGGGGAAGGAGGCGGGCGGCGGCGGAGATCTGGAGAGGGGCGGGGGGAGGGCGGCGCCGGGAGACGGGAAGGGGAGAGGGGAGGAGCGGGAGGGCGGCGGCGGGGCGAGAGAAGGGAGGGAGGCGGCGGCGGGGCGAGAGAAGGAGCGGGAGGGCGACGGCGGGGCGAGAGAGGAGCGAGAGATGGGGGGAGCGGGAGTCGCGTGCGGGAATGGAGAAGGGGACCGGTGGGAGGAGTGGGGGTATTACCCCAATGGCAATTGCGGGTAATTTTTGCGACTTTTGACGAATCTAGAGCTGTGAAGTGGCCTGAACCCTGCTCCATCACTGTAGTACTATTTTTGAAGTGGATTCACCCTGCTCAGCTCCAGATTTTTGCGAATCTCCGTCCGTTTGGCACGGCTTCAGCTCCACCAAAGATGAATCCGGGAGCTGGAGCCCTGCCAAACACGCCCTAAAGCTTCACGCTGTTTATGTTTGTAAGATCCTCATTAAGCAGAAATGTAACATCAGACTCCCGTTGAAACATTTCCTTTCAATCAGCACAATCGGTATTCGAGCCGGCAGTGGCCCGTTTCAGCGCCTGTCCGAAACTACTGTTAACGGCAGTGGTAGCTCAAGCCGTGTTCAGGCGATCGACTACTCGAGGCACAGTGGTCGCACAATCTGGTGGTACCGTCCGTGGTAGCTGGCAAGAAATTGACCATGTGGTAAGGATTGAGAGAAATATTGCACACTGGCCCGTTTAAAACGACTTAGACTTTTGATTTCTGACTTATTTTTCACTATTCAATAATTTTATCTTTTTCTAATTTTTTTTAGCTTTTTTGTCAGTTCTTTTTTTCCTGTATTTGTTTGTACTGTCCGTGATGGACTAAATTATTTTTTTTATTTTTAATTTTTTTTAAAATTTAATTATACTAAATAAGCCACTATCAGCTACAGTGCAATTTCAGCTAGCTACAATACTTTTCAGCTATGAACCACTAAAAAAAGTCTTTTTGAGCAGCACCCTAGATCTGGCAAGTGCTTAAACTAGAAGATGGGCACTTCTTTCTTACGCAATTCATTTTACTTTAAGCAATGGCTCCTTCATTATTTGTGCTCAAGCTTCGCCACTGAGCAGAGGGTTTTGGAGTGGCAATCGTGTTTTTGGGCTTGGGAGGGTAAATCATTTTAGTCTACAAAATATGTACCTATGTCAGAGGCATGACTTCTCGACATGAGCAGCCTATGCATTCAGCCCAAGCATGAAACCAAACTGCCCCAGTGTGTACGGTCGGAGCTAAAATTAACTCCTGTAAGGTCATGTATTGTGAACGGGGCTTCCCTATCCCCTCTTCCTATTCCCCTCCCTATCCCCTCAATCTAGACCACTCACATCTCATCCAATGGCCAGTATTTTTTTTATATTTTCACCATTTGCCCATCCATCATAAATAATAAAAAAATACAGAAAAAAATAAAATTTATTTTTTTATTATAATTTTTTTACAGAAATTATAATTTTATTTTTTTTCTTAAAAAATTAAAATAAAAAAATAAATTTTATGTTTTCTGTATTTTTTTATTATTTATGATGAATGGGCAAATGGTGAAAATATAAAAAAAATACTGGCCATTGGATGAGATATGAGTGGTCTAGATTGAGGGGATAAGGAGGGGAATAGGAAGAGGGGGACAGGGAAGCTCCATTCATGTATTGTCCAGTGCTAGAATTACCACCTCAGCACTACGTCAAGGAGTTGCTAGATTTGTTTTTGAGTAAAGTCCATTACCGGTCCTTAAACTTTTTATGCTGTGTCATCCCGGTCCATAGACTTTTAAAGTATGCCATCCCGGTCCCTAAACTTTCAAAGTGTGCCATTACCACCTGTTACGGGTCCAGCTGTAATGGCACACTTTTGAAAGTCTATGGACCGGAATGACACAGCATAAAAAGTTTAAGGACCGGTAATGGCACATTTTGAAGTTTATGGACCGGGATGACATACTTTAAAAGTCTATGGACCGTGATGACACAGCATAAAAAGTTTAAGGACCGGTAATGGACTTTACTCTTGTTTTTACCTTTCGGTATTTACCACCTGTTTCACTTTTTCCGTGAGATCCACCACAAAAATAAAAAATCGATTCCTCTCCACACTCCTTTCTCTCCGGTCTCTCTCTCTCTCCCTTCCCATGGCAGTAGCACTACCGCCACCACCAATTCGTCGACTCCAGCGGAGTCTGCGGCCTTTAGAAAGACCTACCTGCTCCTCTTCACCTCCTCTCCCAATTCCTTTTACCAAATCTGCCTACCACATCTTAAATCGCCTCCACCACCAAACTCTAGCCAATGGCGGTGAAGCTTGATCTGGCGGTGAAGGAGCTTGTTCTGTCAGTGGCGAGCCTTGACTGGTGGGAGTAGCTTCCAGTGATGACAAGCACCCAAGCACCGCCCTCCATCTATGGCATAGTGTCACGGTGATTCCTATCTATGGCATGGTGGCTTGGCGGCGAGCATCGATCCGACGACGACCAATGAGCCACATCCTCTGGCGACCTTTGTTGACGTGACAGTGGCCTCCATGGTTTGTCATTGAGGTTTTTTGAGGTGATGGTGATCAATATGACAAGTGGGCCTATCAATTTTTTTACTCCCTTGGCACCGGTGTATCCACATGCACCCGTTCGAGAAATATTGCCTATACAGTTTTACTATTGCACAGGCGACTGAAATTTTTTTATGTTTCAGTCACCTGAAATTGCACTCTCAATAAACTAAAATTGCAGCCCCCCTAAAAAACAGCTGCAACTTTAGGTGATTCAGAGTGCAACTTCAGGTGACCTGAAATTGCACTCTCAATCAACTAAAATTGCAGCTCCCCCTAAAAAACATGTGCAACTTCAGGTGATTCAAAATGCAACTTTAGGTGACTGAAAGATAAAAAAATTTCAGTCGCCTGTGCAATAGTCTATCCCTTGCCTATAGCACCACCTTCTCTAGTGGCTAGCACCGGTGGCCACAGGTGTTGAAATTACTTCAAGCGGCTCACCGTTTCTTCATTTATCTTCACCGTTTCTTCATTTACTCCAGCATATCACGTTTCTCATTTTTTTAGTGCTTCCGTTTCAGTTTGGTTTCAGCTAATTGTTGTTGTTTTACTTTTTCCGTTTCAGCGTTAGTAGTGAATGGTTGTGTGCGTCTTTAAGGATGCGTTTGTGCTGTGCATTAAGGGAATGCTAACAGCCATCTTTAGTGGAAAATTTTCTTTTAAATAAGCATGCAATATATCAGAAAATGCTGCCCCGTTTTTGCAGCACCAAACATCGAGTGTTCATCTGTATTCATCGTGTTCTTTAGTGCGTATTTGTGAGTTCGCCGATGGCAAAAGATTGCCGGTGATCCACGACAACGGTTGCTAAATATTTCTAGCACCGCTTTCTAGCGCACGCTGTACATAGCCAAAGTGTGGAGTTTTTACTGTATAAGGATTCCTTGTGCCCGGTAGTCCGGTACCAACCAAAACTCAACGTTGGAGGAGGTACCAAGCAATGATTCCTGAACAGGTGCCCAATACGCTATGGTTCCAAGTAAATAGAAAAACCGACGGCTCCACATGTGAATGAAATGGGGGAGGGATAGAGAGGTGTGGGAAAAAAGAGGCAATAGTTTATTTAGTTGTGTGTCCCACTGTGGAGAAACAAGAGGTGCTAAAACACCGAAGTATAAAGATAAATTTAGCACCGGGGTGATGCAAGTGTAGAAAATAGGATGGCCGGGATACTTGTTGGGTGTATTGCTTGGGTCTTGAAGGGTATCTATATGGAGTGCAGTATGACTTGGAAACCAAATCAATCTAATATAGATGTGAAAGGTTACTAGAGATATGGAATGAAGCATATGGAATGAAACTACAACATCACAACTATTTCTTTACTTCAGGGGCAGTGATCCATCCTCCATATTATACACCAGAAGTCTAAGGAGCATCTAGCTAAAGACCTGGTGCTCAGTACAAAGAAGTCATGGATAGTGTCCAGGTTTTTCACGGCTTCGCTTCATCTGCAGCTGCTGCTGGAGCCTCCTGTGCCTTGTTCTCCTCCGCCTTAATGTCTTCATCATCTACATTTTTCAGCAACATAACATTAGTCCATTGTAAGTGCACTCATAAAGTTGAATACCAAATTATTGCGTTAAGATTCATTGGTTATGACCCGGCATGGTGTGTTCGGTTTGTTTCCCACATTCGCATGTTGGATAGAGTGATCAGATGTTCCACAGGAATTTACACAAAAAGTTGGTGAGCCAGTCTTAGTTTGAAATGGTCTTTGAGAGGCCATGTGGTTGTGATCCCATGAGAGTGATGAGTAATTGACAAGGGTTTAGGATAGTCGAGTTTGGTTTGGGTGACCATGTCGTTGCGTGGTGCAACGGGCTCGGTCGATTTGGTCAAACTTGGTCGTTTGGGCTTATGACGTTTATACTGATGTTTCGACAGGTTTGGACTTCGTCATGCGTGAGTATGATGTGTTTATGCTATTTACGCTTTCATATATCGAGCGGTGCTATTTGACGTGTTTTCTTGTCTGTGTGGCTGCAGGACGTCGAGTGGAGTCGTGGCGAGACACGGAGGACTGGACTAGGCGCAGGTGGCGCTGAGGTCAGAACAGTCGGGAGGTGTCGAAGATGACGTGGACTCGAGGTGGTTGCGAGGCGTGCGAGGCAAGGAGCGCGGAAGCTTCCCGGAAGGTGCAGGAGGGGCGAATCGGGAAATTCGCAAGGCTGCACAAGCGGGAGCGGGCTCCGTTGGATTTAGCCGGCGTAACGGGGCGGAGACCCGTTAGCCATGGGCTATAAAAGGAGAGGAGGGGCTGCATGCCCACTTGAGCACTTGGAGGGAATTAGGGTTAGCTCTAGTCAAAAGAGGTTTTAGGAGGTGGTTTCTCTTTTAGTCTTTAGTGGTTGAGAGCAGCAGGGGTGTCCCCTGAGTGTCTCCTTCGATGTTCTCCATGTGAGCTCTCTGTGTGTGTTCATCCACTCCAAGCATGTAGTGTGTGATTCTTGAGAGGGAGAGGGAGATGAGGGATTGAGAGACTTGTAATCAAACTTCTTGTTCTAATGTCCAGGCGTATGGGGACTCCTCTGTATTTCTTTTGATCTAATGAATGAAATCTGAAGTTTGCATTCCCTGTTTCTTATTTTTCCTTCGATGCTCTATTCTGGTGATTTGTGAGTTTTTGAGTTTCTTGTTGTTTGATGTTGGGAAGTGCCAAAATGGGTTGCTCTAGGTTGGGATATGGCCTCAAGATCATTTGATCGAATTCCCAAGAGCATACTTCGCTTAATCTCAGATTTCTCATTTTGAACCTCTCTGTTCAAGTTCTTCCAGTTCTAGGGTTTTGGGGTTGATCTTGATTCTCTTCACTAGAAGGCCTGAAATTTGGTATGGAAAGCTCTGAGGCTATCTAGTATCTAGTTCCAAAATTTCATAGCCAAAGGATCAGTGAAGAGATGGCAATTTGGATTTTTGAGATGCTCCTGTTCAGTTTCTGCTCATTTTAGGGTTTGGTTGCATTTCTTGATTTCCTTTGTGTGTTGGCTTGAATTTGAGTCAGGAGAGACCCTTTGCTATTGCTAATATAACTGCAAAGACCCATGTGCGAAGGACTTGTGTAGTGTGAACAATTTGGGTTCATTTGCTTCTCTCTGAAGTTTATTGAGTTGTTCTCTGGTTTTGGTCCAGATTTTATTTCTCTCTTTCAGATGACTTGAAACTTGAGACCTAGAGTCCAGAGGCTATACATTAGCTACCCTCAAAGTTTCAAAGTCAAAGGATCATTGGGTAGGGAGTAATTTGGATTTTGGTTCAGCTTGTGCAAGATTTCAGATTGTTGTCAAAATCTGAAATCCTTGGTATTTTGCTTGACTTTCCTTGTCTCCTAAAGTCCTATTACTATTTTGGAGGTTATAGTGTTGCTTTGGCCCAAAAGGATTGAGAGAAAAACTTCAATTTCTCTTGAGTGTTGCTTTGGAGGTTATATTTTGGAGAAGAGCTCATAAGTAGTACTTGTTCGGGATATCTTTTACTTGATCGACATTCACCCCCCTCTGTCGCCATTTCGGTCCAACAGTCTTGCACAAACAAAACAATATACATAGGCTGTGACTAGGACTTTGTACGTCACTTGCACAAAATTCAACAGTAAAACCATTTAGACTGTGACCATGAGCCGTAAGGATCCAATTAATTCAGTTTGGTGACCATGAGCAGTAAGCATCTAATCATCTGTAAGTTATCAAGAATTAATCCTTGGAAAATTAACACAACTATGGGGAGAGAGGAATTGTGTTTTACCCCATCCAGCGGCAGCGGCGTGGAAGAATTTGTCGGTCTGGATTGGAGAAGAATGTGGCACTGGTGGAGGGGGCCGGAGGCGCTCGGGGATGTCGGCGGCGGTGCTCTTGGCAGAGCTCGGGGAGGTGGACGACGACGCTCGAGGAGGTCAGCGGGGTGCTTGGGGAGGAGGCCGGACGAGAGTCCGCGACGCTCGGGGAGGTCGGTGTAGGAGCTCGGCGAGGCCGGGAGGGAGGCAGATGGAGGCGCTCGAAGAGGACTGTTTCGCGGCGGCACTCGACGAGGAAGCTCGGGGAGGATTCCCTCTAACCCTAACACGCAGGTGCTGCCCTGGAAGGAGCAACGGGAGGAGGGACTGAATTGGAAAGAGGAGCTCCGTGCGAGGGGGTTCTCGCAAAACGGCATAGTCAGCCGAGTGCATCCCGCACGAGTGGATCGCGGCCGCCCCAGGCAAATCCGACGATCATGAGTGATGTTTGCATTTTAGCACTGAAATGAGCATTAGCACTAGATATACTCCCTATATATATATATATATATATATATATATATATATATATATATATATATATATATATATATATATATATATATATATATATATATATATATATATATATATATATATATATATATATATATATATATATATATATATATATATATATATATATATATATATATATATATGATGCTGAAATGGGGCACCATGGTGTTTGGGCACCAGGTCTCCCTGCCTTTGGATTGCTTTTATATGCGTGCAAGTGCAATGATACATAATATATTAGAATGGAAAGTCTCAATCATGGATGGTGTACACACACACACACACATATATACATATATATATACATATACATATACATATACATATACACATATACATATACATATATACATATACATATATATATGTATATGTATATATATATATATGTATATATATATATATATGTATATGTATATATATATATATATGTATATATATATATGTATGTATATTTGTATATATGTATATGTATATATCTATATATGTATATATATGTGTGTGTGTATATATATATATCATGATGTCTAGACACCAAGCCTCTATGTCTTTAGATTGTTTTTAGATGCGTGCAAGTATAATGATATATAATATATCTGGCAAATCCATTAACATTCATTAATCCATTAGCATGCTAAATCAATCATGGATGAAAAGTCTCAATCATAGAGTTTAGACACCATGGTGCCCCTGTTATTTATATTATATATATTATATATATATACATATATACATATACATATACATATACATATACATATACATATACATATACATATACATATATATATATATATATACATATATACATATATATATATATATACATACTCCAGGTGTAATTACACTCATCTCTAATATACTACCTAAATAAATTTGAAATACTCTTCTATCACTTTAGATATACTCGTATACTAGTTATAAGATACTCCAATATAAACCATACGAAAAAATTGCAAGAGAGTTTATAGTTTTTAGTGTATTTTGTAAATACCTTCATATACGCACATAAAAAGGAGTATGTCAAAAAAATGTACATACTACATCTGAAAAATTGATCATACCACCTAGATTTTAAATACTCATATACTATACGTACATACCCTCCGTTATGGAAGATATTCTCTACGTTGTGAGATACGATATAAGGTGTAATTACACCCAGGAGTAGAAAAGAGGCTTCCTATATATATAGTATAAATAACAGGGGCACCATGGTATCTGGACACCAAGTCTCTCTGCCTTTGGATTGCTTTTAGATGCGTGCTAGTGCGATTGAGACTTTCCATATATGATTAATTTAGCATTCCTGATATATTATATACCATTGTACTAGCATGCATCTAAAAACAATCTAAAGGTAAGAGGGCTTGGTGCCTAGACATTATGGTGTCCTATTTTAACGTGTGTAATATATATATATTCAGTAGTAGCTTATATATAGGGTATGTTTGGCTACGGCTGCGGTTTATGTCTTTTAGCTGAATTTTTTGAATTTTGGCTGTTTACAGTACATATCACGGAGAGAGATACTCACTTGCGATTTTGGCTGGTACAGATGTTGGGTTTTAACGTGTACATCGTTTATCTTGTAGACCCCGTCTTGAGAAAATACTTTGTTTGAAAGTTAGGTACTATAACAAAAACTAAAAGCTGGTAGCTTCGAAGAAAAAGAATAAACCCTATATATAAACTTGTGGTTAACTTTCAGATCGCTGCCGTGGTCAAAAGATTCCTGACGTACAGCTACCATTTCACTAGCTAGAGAGCCAACATGAACGAAAAACACACTGCTAGAATTATTATAGCACAGACATGAGACAATAGCATCCGATCGTCCATCGTGTGTTCGGTGACTCGAAGGTCAAAGCCCATCCTGAGAAGGACACGTCCTCCAACCGACCATCTGCGAGTGAGATTCACCGTGAGCAAAACAACGAAGCCCTCCGAGTGTGCATGTCTGCCACACTGGTCACTGACAAAAGAAGCTCCACGGCACTGTACGGATCCGTGATACCTGACCAATGCAAGTGCCGTCCAAATATACTGCACTGTGTGATGTCACACAGCGGAGCAGACAGTAATCGCAGTCAAACTGTCAGTGCACAGAGCTAATCGTGCTGTGCTGCAATGCTGCGACTGCAGAAGTGCTTTATGCCATTTCTACCACTCCTGCAAGTCTGTGCAGGTAGGGCTGTAACCGTGCTAAGTTCAAGCGAGTTTGATTTAGTAAGCTTAAGTTTGGCAGAAACTCAAGCGAGTTTAAGATTGATGTCAAATTTTAAGTTGGACTTGATTAGATAAAGCTTGAGCTCAGCTCGTGTAAACTTAGTTACACAAGTAACACAACCATGAACCATCCCATAGTTGCCATCACATATTCATCACAGAGGCACAAAGCATAAGGAGGGTAGTATAGGAGGAAAGGAGTAGAGAGGAGAGGGAGCACCAAGGGTTGGTGCTGGTGGTTGGGGGAGTCGGGCGAGTAGTGGGAGGAGACGGCGCCGGAAGGTTGAGCCGACCGAAGGCGCAGGGGGAGGCTAGTAGACCGAAGGTGGGCTGGACGGGCGGTGGCCTAGGGTTGGGCCGAACTGCCGAAGGGTGGCACAGGGAAGCTGTGGCCAAGCTGTAGGGGACGGGCCGGCCATCGATTTGGCCGGATCCGGGTAAGGGGAGTTGGAGGGGAGGCCCAACCAGGGGCGTCGCGGGGCGAACCAGGGTGGAACGCTGGAGGCTGAGAAGCGCGGCAGGCGAGCTGGAGTTGGAGGTGGCGTAGGGGTTGCCGAGGCGATGTGCAAAGTAGGGGCGACGCAGAGAAGAGGTAGCCGGAGAAGTTGGGCAGTGGCCAAGGCGGAGCCGTGCGGAGGTGCCGAGCAGGCGGCGTTGGAAGGCCGGTGGCTAGGCCGAGGAGGCTAATGCCAGCAAGAAGTGGGGAAGAAGGAAAATGGGGAAAGGAAGAAGAAAAGAAGAGATAAAGAGAGAGAGAAGAGATGGCCAGATGGAGAGTCGGGGGGCCATGGGCTATAAAAAAAACTCGAGGCTCGTAAGCTATTGGAGCTCGGCTCGTTGAAACTTGTGAGTTCGGGATCAAACTTGAGCTCAGCTCATTTGGAGTTCGAGTCAAGTCCGAATCGAGCTTAGAGCAAGCCGAGCTTGAGCAGCTCGTGAGGCTCGAGCATTTTTTACAACCCTATATGTAGGTACAATCTTGTATTAGTACTACTACATGTGTACGGAATTTGGATTGGCTTGCTCACTTTTTTTGTTATTCCTTTTCAATTTATAACTTATGATTTTTTCTGAACAAATAAATAGACTAATTTTTTTATCGTCGTTCGAAACCACTTGTTGGAACAATCTTTTCAAAATAATTTATCAATATACAATTTATTCACATAAGTGCTCATATTAGGAAAAAAAACCTATCAACCATAGCTATTAGTCATAGAAAAAAGAACAGTAGAAAAAAGGAACAGGACCATTCTCATCTGACATTAGATTCGTGACCCGTCCAAACCATGCTTTAGAGTCCATGTGCTGGACCGAAATATAGTGGGAATTCCGTCTTTTTGCCAAACTGTCCAGCATGTCTTCCTGAATCAAGCAAGCAAGAAACAGAACGTAAACATCAGAACAGAAGACAGACATTTATTGGCCAACTTGTAAGATTTATTGGATTCGATATACACAATTAATTTACATGAACATTTTACACCTCTAAAATTTGCTTAAGGTACAACACTGGGACGGTCACTGGACTATCGAAAACAGGAGGACATGGCAATTGGATAAATAACAAGCCAGCCAAATAGCACAATCATTTCAACGCTCTCCGTTGCTCAGCTACAAAGGTTCGGTATGCAGGCTCCGTCCGGGTTAGTCTGCTCTTTCCAGATCCGGCCAGTTACCCTCAGCTTCAGCTCCTTCCTGTCGCCGCCGGAGAAGAACAGCGCCATGTTCCTCTGGATGATGAGGCCATCGTGGCTGTCGCGGACCTTCCGGTGGCTGTCACGAATGCTTCTAGGGGTGCCTTCCCATGCCATTTTCCTGCCATTGCCACCAACCTCGAGGCTGTAGGTGTAGTTCCTTGCTTCGTTCTCATCACCCATGAAACGGAGGAAAGCCATGTATACTGGTGCCATTCCGAGCTGGAAGGCCTCAAAGTGTAGGCAGAAGTACTGTCCGAAACAATGGAACACCTGATTCAAGTGAAATATCAAATCAAAGGTTTTTAAAAGCATCCCAAACCACGGATCATAAGAAGAGTGATAGCATATAGGTATCTGAAAATGAATACTAGGAGCTATTGTAACACTTACTGTTAGCATCCAGGTGGCATTTTCAACCTCTCGTGGATTAGACTTGACATATCTATGGTTGAATGTGCAGCCGCTGTGCATATCAACTTTGTGATCATCCCTCAAATGTGCAACAAGGAAAGGAATATCTCCAGCGACAGCACATTCAGAACCAGCATAGGGGCAGTTATATGGCCTGAAGCTGCACTGTGCTTCATGCTTTATCTTGCTGTAGTACGGGAAGATCTCCGGGCAACCTAAAGAGCAGTACTTACAGGGAAGCTCAAGTGATTCTGCTACTTTCTCCAATGCCAAGCATCTGATATCACCAAGCTCTTGTCTGCATGTAGGGCACCGGTTGTGCACCCTAGCTTTGCATGTCGAACATAAAGTATGTCCATTTTGGCACTGTAAAAAAGTCAAACTGATGTGAACAATCAAATTACAAAGATATGCAAATAGGAACAATCAAATTACAAAGATATGCGAATAGTATGAACAATCTTTTTAGCACCACAAGAATCGTTTTCATTCATTACTAGTGTCTGCATAACATATGCTGCGAGCACAACAGGATAACTTGTATGCTTCCTCTTAAATGTGTTTGTTCAACGATTCAAAGGATAAGCCAACACACTGTACAGAACGAGTGCAGATAGTTTAGAATAAAGAGCATGCGACAGTAACAAAATCGAAACACGGAGGATGTAAATTCCATATTTCTGATTCCTAAACTTGGAAGTGGCTGGTTCCTAGACACCTTGACCCACGGGTGACATCAAAGACATCAAAAAGACCAGAACTAAAAATTCCAAGCTACCTGAGTTCTAAACTATAATATACAGACCGAAGATAATGACCATGTTTAACACCCCAACCTTACTACCATGTTGTCAGTTTACAATGAGTTACACTAGCATATAATGTCTCTTGGTCCAAATCGTAGTTTCCGGGTTAACCCTTTTGGGTGAAGCGAGATGGTATGCATGCGTGTCAGAGGTGGGCCTTGGGCCCAGCCGGTCCATTATTAGAAATAAGAGATTAGATTCTATTTGAGTTAGAGTTTAGTTTCCTTATGTTAGAGATATGATATTAGTTACTATATCTGTTAGAGATATGAGTGGGATTAGATTCTATCTGTCAGGGGGAGCCATCTATATAAGGGGGCTTCCGCATGCTATTGGAATCAAGCAGAGTAATATCAAGTCTTCCTCGTCTAAACCTCTAGTCTCTCTCCCTCTCGTTCTACGCCGACGCCATCCGGCCATCTTCTTGGTGGTGTTTACCCCGGTTCATGACATGCATGCTTGTCCCACTTGGGGGCTAGACTTTTAGTGAATTTTGGGCTACAGGGTGCTACAGCCATGTTACAATTACATAACAGAAGATAGTAACCAACATTACACATGTGCCAGGTTTTTAGATAATGGATCTGGTAACTTATAGAATGGTCTAGAAACTGGGTAGCAACAATAAGCCCTAGCAATTGCTATTCCATGTTAAGGAATGATTAGTGATGTTGCCTATCATTTATTGGTAATCAAAATCAATCATAGGGGCAATGTTTTTTTATGTAAGCAGCTACTTTGGTCAAGACAGACGAAAGAGATATACTGCTGGTAAAAACATAGTAGTCATATAGAACTCATTTTCAGGTTCCTACTATAACTACTGTAGCTAGCTTGCAGATGTAGAGGTCTAATTAAGGCTACCAATATGCAAGCTACTATGTACATAAGCTTATGTTGACATAGATGTATGACGTATGTTATATGGATGGCGGTGATAACATGAATAGAGTGCATACACTTATTGTGGCCATTCTTGAAAGAAATGAAAACATAGAATATAAAAACATTTGACTTAAAGTAGTGTTTCATGCTTCAGCTTAGATGTTTAATTCATGGCTGGTGGGTGTACCTTCCATCATTGTAATGTTAAACAATTATAGTTTTAGTTCTGATCATCTCCAACAATGCAAAACCATTTGAGAAATATTTCTCAGATATCAGTGTTGAGTAAAGGCCCACCATGGCAATGTCCTGGAAACCCACCTGACCCAAACTAGACAAGTAATGCTTGATTTTTGCTTATCATATGAAATCCTGCCCATTTAAGAGGGCAGCTAATTGGTGGAGCCGATGCAGTCAACTGCCCTAAAGTCCTATAGCTTGCTTATCTATTAGTTTTACCACAATTTGTCTACAGGGCCACGATTGTCACCCCAAATTGTGGTGGTTCGAAATCACATTTATCTTAATTAAGAACATATCAAACCATCCAGCATTATCTTCTAGAAGTGACAAAGTGGTGTGCAGATGAATCCAAATAACACAAGACAACATATTAACTAAAAGATACATATTTAGCATAGAAACTCAACTTGTAATAGCAAAAAAAAAAAGGGTTAGAGGATGACGTATTGAATAACTCATGATAGAAAGCATAGATGACACAGAAGTTTTTGATATTAAGATCCAGAATATTCCTTTCATTTTCTAGTCCTGTTCTCACCTCTCTTTAGACCAATGAATTAAAAGAAATTGAAATTTGGATATTCTATGACACCATCATTGTAGCTATGTTTTGGAACATCATCTCACTAGCATGAAGGGGCCATGACAATGAAAGAAGAATGAAAAAAGCTAAGAACTTTAAGGCCGCATTTGGAACGCAGGAAGTTTTACAGATTCAAGTGGGAATTAAACTGTTTCCTATAAAGTTCCAATGTTCCAAACAGGCACTAAGGAATTATTCGGAAGTTCCTGTCAAGAGCGGGAGGAACTGGAGGCAGAAGTACGCATTCATCACCATTCTCTTCATCAAGTTCTTTCCCCTAAGAAATGAAAGACAATCCCAAAGCTTTTTACTATAATCTGAAAAACTTGAGATTAAGGTCATTACCATCAAGTAACTCTTATTGCATCCACATCTCTGGTTATTCCCCTGCTTTCTTTATCTCTTTTTTTGGTCCCATCCAAGCAAACGCAAAATCTCCTTTATTTGAAATCACAAAAATTACCCTAACGTAGAAGTTAGAAACTACGAAAGCAAAACTTGATTCACCCAACTTAGTTCGAGAAAAGATTTATGTTCTGTGTGAATAGAGGTAAACGGAACACCTAATACATTATGCAAATAGAGGTGAATGGTATTGGCATACCTAATTTCTTAACACTTGCCCCCTCTCCTTGCTTCCAATAATATGTCCAAAAAGAATGTCAAGGGTGATCGGTTGGGCTTCAGCTTTTAGCTTCCGGCTTATTTTTCACTATTCATAAATTTCGTCTTTTTATGAACTTTTAGCTTTTTGTTGAGCTTTTTTGCCGATTCTTTTTTTCCCGTATTTGTTTGTATTATATGTAATGGGCTAAAATATTTTTTTATATTTTTTAATTTTTTTAAATTTAATTATGCTAAATAAGCCTCTGTCAGCTACAGGGCATGTTCTTTTTGGCTGCGGCTTATGGCTTTTGGCTGAAATTTTTGAATTTTGGTTGTTTACGGTACAGATTACGGAGAGACCGATATTCACTTACGATTTTGGCTGGTACAGATGTGAGCTTTTAACATGTACTACGTTTAACTTGTAGACTCCGTCTTAAGAAAATACTCCGTTTGAAAGTTAGGTACTGTAGCAAAAGCCAAAAGCCGACCGGCTTGTGACTTGCCAAACAGGCCCACAGTGTTTTTTCAGCCAGCTACAGTGTTTTCAGCCATAAGCCACCAAAAATAAGCCCAAATGTTCAAACCATTCGAATTCATTCCCACACTGGTTCGGTCAAGTCCAAACAGGGTTGATATGTCTGGGTTATCAGTTAGATAATCAATCTAATCGACTAAATGCACAGCAAACAACCACAGGTTGCCACACATCTGTTCAGGCCCAGCACTAGCGCAAAAGATGCAAAGCTTCCAGAGCCAATATATTTTTTTCAAGAAGGGATTTATCTCCAAGCTGAAATGGCACTAAAGTGCTACAAGTACTACAATGGAAGTTATCCTGAACTAAAATTGCACATAAGGTAGCTAAGGAGGTCAAAACATCAACTTCTGTTTTGATGATAAAATGATAAATTAAATTAGTGAAATAACAGAGTTAACTCTATGCTTATGAGAAGACATCTGGCTTCTCAAATGTCAAGTTTCTTGTTTTAAATGTTTTTATATCATGGTCCTTTAAAAAGCCAAGTCAGCATGTGGGAGCTGCAGCTCTTCATGTGCTTCATTAATGTAGGCATGGAGAGTGCAGATCGAAAGGACCAAAAAGCAAATATGTTAGATTGAGCAACCCTCAACTAATCTGTTTGGTAAGCTGTCTCATTGAAGAACATGAATCCAGTGTCCTAAATCCAAATTCATAGATAATGGAAACAGATGAGCTCAGAAAATTCACATAAAACAGTGTGACTTCGCTCCCTTCTATTACTCTCCTCAACTGTTATTTTCTCTTAATTTACACTTTTCCCCATCGGTAAATCCACTGGGGCAAACTAGAAAGAATGGAGTAGGGTTATAACTCACAAGGGCAAGTTCAACCTAAACAAACAGCAAAGCAGCCAACCAGTCAAGTATACTACAACGAGTGTAAGAAAGAACACACTAACGAATAAATCAGTTGTGTAAAATATTCTAGCCCACCACCATGTACGAGATAGTGTTCTAAGAGATCAGAATCTTCTGTTGTTCTCTTCCAAATCCGGTTTGGCTTCACGAAGATGAGCATCCTCTGTTGTTAAAATGCACAATCCGATGGATCACGACCTAAGCCGTCAAATAGAATGAATTGCACAATATTACATTCCCAGGCTAGACTCGATGGTCACCAATTTTTCACAGAAGCATCTCTACGAGTTCTCAGTGATTACTAATTAGGAGTATCAACGATTAGTAACAAGAAGGCAAAGGATTAGCACCAAAAAGCTAACAAGTGAGCAACTCCACAATTTTTCCTACTATTCCAAAGCATTTGGAGCTTGGGAAAACAAGAAACGCAATAAATTGTCCTAAAAAAGGAGCAAATTTAATCCGCGGACAGTGAAAGACTTTAGAGCCACCCAAATTCAGATCCGAAACGGAAGATACGTTTCATTTTAAATCTCGAACAAAAATAAACTAAATCAATACAGAAGCCGAATGAAAAGCCCCAGTTCGCCGAGGAAATTACTGACCACGAATCCAGATGCGCCTAAATCAAACTCCCAGCACAAAATTACCCAAATCCCAATCACCCAATCCTACAGGAGAGGGGACAGAAATCCCCAATTTGAACTGCACCAAATCCGACCAGAATACGCCAATTTAATTCGATGCCCCCAAAAGCTGCCATAAAGATCCCGCCTTTGCTCACCGAGATCCCCAAATCCGCACCCACCGAATCCCATTCCAGACGCAAACCGGCACGCAAGATCACCCCAAATCGAAGCGCGCGCGCGCACCTGGTGGATGGGCGGGAACATGGAGTTGGTGCAGACGGGGCACTCGAGCAGCTCGTGCACGCTGGTCGCCGGCGGCCCGACGGCGAAGCCCACTCCCCCCGCCGCGCCGGCCCCGGCATTCACCTTCGGGAACGCGCGCCCGGCGCCGCCAGCGGCGAGGTGCGCGGGGTGGAGCGGGAGGTTGTGATGGTGGTGGTGGCTGTCGACGTCGTCCACGTCCATGGAGGCGTCGGGGAGGGAGAGGCACTCGACGCTGTCCATATCCATGGTGGCCTCCGCGCCGTGCGCGCCCCGCCGTGAGCTGGGATGTTTGGGGGGTGCACTCGGCTTTGGCGGCGGTCGCGGTTGGGTGATTGGGTTGGTTTGGTTGAGGACGCCGACGACGCGGTGGCCACGGGCTCTCTTGCCTCCCCCTCACGGCCGTCTAAAACATTTATTGTTCCCTATAAGAACGCGGAGACAGCGATCTTCTGGGATGTTGGCTCGTGGGGCGGAGAGTGCAACTCTAGCAAGACGGCGACCGGATCGACAGAGAGAGGCAGATAGGAGGAGGGGATGCCGGAAATGGACGTGGCGGCGGTGCGTCCCTCTCTCCCCAGCCGATGCAAACGCGGTCCTCTGCAGTCGCAACGGCGACTGCAGAGGGAAGTCGCCATCTGTAATGAAAAACCCAAAAAAAAATCACCATCGGTGTAATTAGAATAGAAGTTACTAAACGCTCTTAACATATCATTACTATTATAAAAAAATAAATTGATAGTTGTACGTCCCTTCTTCTTCAATCGTCTCATTCTTAACTTTTTATCATTCTCCACTTTTTAACTGATAAGAGTATTCCTCTTTCATAGCATGATTCTTTATATATCCAATGACTTTCGTTGTAACGCACAAGCATGTGACTAGTTACATAAATAGATAACTTCAAACACATTGTCCTCTCTATCATGAGGCTTACAAGAGATATAAGTAGTCTTGAAAATAAGAGTCCCAGATAAAGAAGGAACTGAGTCCTAGTCGCCGATAGAAAAAAAGAGCTACTTAGAAATTGGAACAGTAACTTGCTTAGAGATGGAAACAAATCCTATTCGGAGATAATAGAATCTTAGAAGATGACGGTGAAGAGTTGTAATCGGAAGCACTTCGAGTGGTCACATCTGACTAGTTGGCTCAAACACCGTTGGATAGCACGTCTGGTGCATGTGGGTGCAGATTCCATCACAGAGACGAAGATGATCTCAATCATAATCTCCAACCAGTTCACATTACCGACTAGTCATTTTGATCTGAATATATCTTTTGAACGAAACCTAATCGGATTCTTCAAGTGGTCAGACCCGACCAGATTTGGATCACAAAGTACAACAATCTCCACCTTAATCTAGATTCCTCTAATAGCAAAAAAGAATAAAAAACTTTTATCGAATAACTTGTAAAACACTTTTTGTCCATCAAACATCTGAAAGAACTAATGAGCAATACTAACCAAATCTGAGCAGAGCTCACATTTAGCGATATAAACTGGTTTATCATCATATCAGCTGAATTATCATGAGTGCTGATCTTGAAACTTTAACATCACCTTGAGAAATAACTCCTAAGCTGAAATTGATATCTGATATCAATGTGCTTTATTCTCTTATACAACATTTGGTCTTTGGTAAGGCAAATAGTACTCTGACTATCACAATGGATATGGTGCAATATGTACTTCCATAAAGCTCAGTATACAGACCTCTTAGCTAAACAACTTCTTTACAGATTTCTGAAATAACCATGTACTCAGTTTCAGTGGTCGAAAGTACAATAGTAGTTTGCAAATAAGTTTTCTAACTTACGACACAGCCTCCAACAAAGAATATATATTCAGTAAGAGATCTTCTTTGTTTAAATCTCCAGCAAAATTAGAATCGACATACCCGAACAATTCATCAATGGTCTTTATAAATTACAAACAAGCATTAGAAGTGTCTCTCAAATATCTAAAAATCTATTGCACTACTCTCCAATGGTCATTCCTTGGATTGACCATATATCTGTTGACAACACTCATAGCATGAAATAGGTTGAGGCAAGAACAGACCATGGTGTACATAAGTGATCCAACTGCACTTGCATGTGGAGTACTTGACATATATTCAACTTCTTCAACTGTTTGTGGATTTGATGTTTAAGAGATTTTGAAGTATGCAGCTAGCGGAGTGTTGGTTAGCTTGGCCTTGTGTATGTTGAAATGGCGAAACACTTGTTCAATATACCCTCTCTGACTTAGGTATAATTTTCCAATCTAACGATCTCTGAAGATTTTCATACCAAGAATCTTCTTTGTTGCACCGTGATCTTTCATCTCAAATTTTCTGCTTAATTGTGCCTTTAACTTTGATATTTTAATCTTATCTTTTGCTGCAATCAACATATCATCAATATATTAGAGCAAGTAGATTGTCGAACTGTTGATGGTATTCAAATAAACACAACTATCATAGTCCAATCTCTTGAAGCTTTGTATGATCATAAAGAAGTCAAATCTCTTGTAATATTATCTCAGTGATTGTTTTAACCCATAAAGATACTTCTTCAATTTGCATGCAAAATTCTTCTTTTTCGGATTAACAAAATATTCCGGCTACTCCATACAGATGTCTTCTCTCAACTCCCCATGTAAGAATGCAGTCTTAACATCTAGTTACTCAAACTCATAATCATGCATAGCTACAAATACTGATTAAGGTCCTAATAGAACTATGCTCATAACTGGGGAGAAAACATATATAAAGTCAATACCTAGAATATAGCTGTATGTTTTAGCAATGAGCCTTGCCTTGTACCTGACCTGATTGGTCATAGATGTGCCTTTCTTCTTCTTGTAAATCCACTTGTAATGTATGTGTTTGTTTTCAATTGGGAGCTCGACCAACTTCCAAGTAGAATTCTTCTTAAGGGATTTCATTTCTTCATGCATGGTAGTCATCCACTTCTCTGACTCATCAGAGCAGATGGCCTCTTAATGAATTGAAGGTTCAGCAGTGTCTTCAATGTCTTCTATCATGTTCAAACAATAACCCACAATGTTGGCCTTTTCAATTAACCTCTCTAGAGGCTGGATTTTCCTCCTTTCCCAACAAGTGTTGACACGAGATTTACCCATATTTTATCGCCCAAAACTCAGCAAAAGGCACGGTAAGATGATGTTTTAAACCCTGATCATACTCATTTATGCAATTATTTCCATATATCTTGTATGTCGGCACATTTTGCAGGAAAAATGCATAAAAAGAGAAAAAAACACACCACAAAATCACTACCCCACCAGTGGATCGGCTGGCTAACTGGTCAACACCACAATGACATGGGCCAAGGAGGACCTACCGGCTAGCCAAGCCCACCAGGCTAGTTGGCCAAGGCTCCATGGGTTAGCCAAGCCTACTAGGCTGGCCGACAAAGGCTCCATGGGACGACCAAGCCCACTAGGCTGGTCGGCCCACATCTCCACAGTCTTCGGTGTAAGCCGCCAACTGCCTTAACCAAGTAAAAAAGACTTCGTCGCCTGGCCAAGTCGACGCCTCCCTTGGCGGTGCTTGTGCGTGGACTCAGGTTCGCGCCAAAAGGGGATATCTTGGCCATCCACACTTGGCTGGTTAGCCCATCAACGCTCTTTAGCAGGCCACATGTCCCTTTCTCAACCAACCTCTAGCCATAGTCATGCTTGGATGACACCTGGTTGGTCGGCCCAACCGACATTGGCCCTCTGACTAAGGCAATACATAGGGGGGTACCACCTCCTATTCAAGCACTCAACACAACTCCATCTAACACATCACAACACTCCACTCTAGAATAAGTCCTATGGTAGTATAGCGACGCTGAAGTCGCTAGTAGCCCGGTAGGATAGTAGGAGAAGAGTTAGTATATGAACCAACAGTTCCAAAGTCATCCTCTTTGGTATCCTGATATGTGCCGAGCTCTATGTACCTACTTTACTTTGTAAGAGAGAATTATCATTTTAATAAAAGTGGTTATTATGTAGTATTTTGTTATCTTTTCCATGGATTAACATAGGACCCAACTAGTAGTACCATATATCCTATCGTGGAAGGGCCGAGCTACCATCGGGCTTGAGGCATAGTGCCTTCATTGTGTAGTTGCTTACGGACCTCAGAGCTAGGGTTGTACACATTTCAGGCTTTTGCCGCTAGTGCTTAATCCTGATTCGCCACTTTTAATCATATGTGTGTGGAGCTTGAACTCTTAGAATAGTGCACGACTATAAGGTATTATCCAGAGACCCTTCGGGATTAGTGCAGTCACATACCTGAGAGTTAGGCTAAGTTGGTGACAGTAGTTAGTCTTGCTTCTGTGAAAATGGTTACTAGTGTGTTGCGTTTTGCTTCCACAGATAGATATCATTTTACTCTGCTTAGAAAAAAACAAGATCACTATTCAGGAACCACTTGCTCCTACCCCTACCAATTACATATCCTAGGTAGCTATCTACAGGCGAAACTTACCTAGAGTTGTTACTTATCATTTAAACGATGCCCTATTTCAGAGAGAAGGGAGACAAGTAGTTAAATAGTTAAGTTAATGTTGTTGTTCGGCGTGATGCTGGAAGCCATCTGTGGTGGCGGCAGGAGCATCAAGCTTGATTTCACCTGTCCCCATCTGCAGATTTGAGCTTCATTTGCAGATTTCAAATCGAGCTCGATTTAAGTCTTGATTCCATCTGCGGTGGTAGCGATGAGGGTGGCGATGATAGGGGAGAGCAGGGAGGCGAGGCAAGGCTGATGAAGTACCGAGAGAAGAGGAAGAACCATGTACTTGTACTGTGATGTCTGATGGGCTGTGTTGGGGTTGAAATGGATTGGAATTCAGGTTAAACCCATAATAGGAGGATGGGTTGGGTGGATGTAGTCAGGGTGTTGGGTTAGGTTGTTTTATAGAGAATGTTTAGTGGGTTAGGTCGGGTAGAAATGCAAATTCTTTATGTAGGTTTAGGTTGGGTTTCAGCCCATAAGCAAGCTTATCGCCACCCCGCTGCCTTGTACATGACACATGTATATGGATTTTTTAATAAAAAATACAAGCATCTGGCTCGCTTGCATACATTACATGAAATGTGTATGATGATAACAAACTGTACGAAAACAGGCCACGATCGGTTCCATGGTCTAGCGGTTAGGACATTGGACTTTGAATCCAGTAACCCGAGTTCAAATCTCGGTGGAACCTCTATTTTTCATATGATTTTTGGCCTCAGTTTTGTTCTACAAATGGGACAAACTATTGTGCCAATACTTGTATTATCAGTTTTGGTATATCGGAAGCACTGGCTGGCCGCAACGTGTGCGGTTTGGTGGTATGTGAATTAAGAAACTCAAGCCAGTAATGGCGCCAGACGCACTAGCTTAACACAATACTCTATTGTTGAGAGATGGTGGTCTCCTGTGATCACTCAGTGCGCATACATGTTCGGAAGCGGACACGGCCGTGTAGCCGAGAAGGAAGCGGACCTGTGTGGCATATATACCAGTGTAGCGCGCGGCGTCTGATTCTGTGTTGGCACCGGCCGTGCCGTCCAGACCTGCCGGCCGGCGAATATGTCGTCATATCTGATGGAGGAGTACGTGGAGGCGGCGAGGGATTGGAAGGAGGAGGAGAAGCTCAAGAACGCCATCCTCGACGAGTGGCTCCCTCCCTATCACGTCGTCACGCACCGCCAAGTGGCAAGTGGTACTACTCGGCCTTCCACAATGTCACGGCCATCTTGGGCGCCGGCGTGCTCGGCCTCCCGTTCGCCATGTCTCAGCTCGGCTGGGATATGGTAGTGATCGTGATGTCGTTCGTGATCATGCTGTCCACGCTGTGGCAGATGGTGGAGATGCACGAGATGGTGTGGGGGAAGCGGTGCCATGAGCTGGGGCAGCACGCGTTCGGCACCGACATCGTCTACATGCATGATTGCATGGTCACCGGTGGCCAGTCGCTCAAGAAGTTCCACAACCTCGTCTGTAACGGCCGCTGCAAGGACAACTCCAGATGCCCAGCTTCAACTCCATCTCCGCCGTCTCCGCCGCCGTCATGTCCGTCTGCTACTCCATGATCGCCTTTTTCTCGTCGGCGGTGAAGGGGGCCACCGCGGGGGTGTTAGCAATGACCATTTAATCATACGCATGTTAGCTAGTATTTTAGTTTCAGCATGCATTTAGTTTTTTTTGCATTGAGTCATTGAGTATTGCCGTCAGTTTCTGAATGCGCGTAGTGGACGTCTGTGAACTGATGCATTGAAGTGCATGGCTTCAGTTTTTTTCGTTTTGCATTGTCTTCTTCGTTGCATTGCTTTAAAAGGAGATGAAAACCAGAAAAGCTACTGATTGAATGCAACACCAATAACAACTGTGTTCCATCCTGTGTATGCATTCCATTTGATGTGAGAGCTAGAGATTTGAGAGATTTGCAAAGGGCGGCTGACAATTGGTATCAGAGCAAAATGTCGGCCCCCGCCTTTGCCATATGCCACTCCCGTACACCGCAACGACACGACTGTGGATGCTCGCCGTCCCCACCAACGCGCCGCCCGCATCGACGTGATGGCGGCCAGCGTGAACTAGTTGTCCAGCAGGTCGTGAAGGAGAGTAGTGGCTCCATCTCCTACCCCACGTTCACACGCTCAAATTACTCCGATTGGGCGATGCTGATGCGAGTCAACCTGCAGGCTCAATGCCTGTGGGACGCTGTCGACACCGGTGATGTGCCATACCAAGAAGATCGCCAGGCCCTTTCGGCGATCCTGCGCGCGGTGCCACTGGAAATGCTCCGGCCGCTCGTCGAGAAGGACAACGCCAAAGAAGCCTGGGACACCCTCAAGGCGATGAGGGTTGGGGCGGATCGAGTGCGTGAATCCAAGGCGCAGAAGCTACGCCAGACATTTGAATCGATGCGATTCAATAATGGCGAGCACGTGGAGGACTTCAGTCTCCGGCTCCAGGGTGTTGTCAGCGACCTTCGCCTCCTTGGGGAGGAGTTGTCGGAGGAGAAGGTGGCCCGCAAGCTACTGCGTGTTGTTCCCCGCAGGTATCGCCATGTCAATTGAGACCTTGGTTGACCTCAGCACTCAGTCCATTGAGGACCTCACCGGCCGGCTCCACGCTGTCGAGGATCGTGGAGAGTCGGACGATGAGGAAGGAGACCAGGTTCTACTCACGGAGAAGGAATGGTCGTCGTACAAAACCAAGGAGACCGGCATGTTCACCTCTCGCGCCGCTGCGAACAGCGGGAACACGTCGCGCTCACGCCAGCGCGGCCGGCGCAGCCACGGGCATGACGGGGGAGACGGGGAACCAAAGTCTGGGCCATCCCAGGCCGCGTGCCACGACATCTCCAAGAACAAATGCCGTTATTGCGGCAAACTCGGCCACTGGGCCAAGGACTGCCGAAAGGCGAAGCGGGATCGTGAGAGGTTGGCTTAGGCGAATCTTCTCCAAGTCGAACCAGAGTAGGCTGAGGGCGAAGATGAGCCCACGTTGTTAATGGCTCAGGTCTGTGATCTCTCTCCCGCCATCAACATCGAACCAGCAGGCACCAAACTCGTTATAAATGAGGAGCGCACCCTTGTCACTCTCCGCGACGAGGGAGAACCAGTCAATCCAGAATGGATCCTGGACACCGAGGCTTCGAATCATATGACGGGTGCACAGAACGCATTCTCCGAACTCGACACCAGTGTGCGCGATTCCGTCAAGTTCGGCGACACCTCGCGAGTCCGCATTGAGGGGTGCGGCACTGTGCTCTTCGCCTGCAAGAATGGCGATCACTGTGCGCTCACCGGCGTCTACTACATCCCGCGCCTCCGTAGCAACATCGTCAACCTCGGCCAGCTGGACGAATCTCGCTGCAAGACGGAGATCGAGAATGGCATCCTCACACTGCGCGACCCCCAACACCGGCTTCTATGCTGGGTTCGGTGGAGCGCCAGATGTCTCTATGTGCTCAATGTCGACATTGCACAGCCTATTTGCCTCGCGGCGAGGGGCAAGGAGGAGGCCTGGACATGGCATGCGCGTTTCGGCCACATCAACTTCGATTCGCTTCGCATGCTCGCTCGGCGTGGGATGGCGTGAGGCCTACCAGAGCTTGAGCGCATAAATCAGGTTTGCGACGGCTGCTTGATCGGCAAGCAGAAGCGAACGCCGTTCCCGCCGCGACGATGTACCGTGCGTCGGAACGCCTTGATCTCGTCCACGTCGATATATGTGGGCCCATAACACCGGCAACCCATGGCAGCAAGAGGTACTTCCTGTTGTTGATCGATGATCTAACCCGCTACATGTGGCACTTTCTGCTGGCGGCGAAAAGTGATGCTCCTGCAACCATCAAGCGCTTCAAGACCGGTGTAGAGGTGGAGACCGGCTGCAAATTGCGTGTGCTGAGGACTGACTGCGGCGGTGAATTCACCTCCGTGGAGTTCGGCCTCTACTGCACCGAGCAGGGGATTGGGCGCCACCTCACCGCGCCCTACTCACCACAACAGAACGGCGTCGTGGAACGCCGCAACCAGACGGTGGTGGCCATGGAGCGGTGTATGATGAAGGCGAAGGATATGCCCGGCGAGTTCTGGGGGGAAGCAGTGACGATGGCGGTCTACATCCTCAACCGATTGCCCACGAAGAGCGTCCCCAACAAGACTCCATACGAGGCGTGGCATAGTCGAACACCTGTCGTGCATCATCTCCGCACGTTCGGGTGTGTGGCGCACGTGAAGGTGGTGAAGCCGCACCTGAAAAAGTTGGAGGATCACAGTAAGGCCATGGTGTCCCTCGACTACGAGCCTGGCAGCAAGGCCTACCGCGTCTACGACCCTGCCGCCAAGCGCTTGTGGGTCAAACGTGACGTAGTGTTCGACGAAATGAGGAAGTGGAACTGGGGGGAGCATGAGTCAAGTACAGGCGCATCGATTGATTCATTCACGGTCCATTATGAGGTGCGGCCCGTCGACGCCAGCACTGCTTCACCAAGCCCACCGCCTTCCGGTGCGTTGCCGTCGGAATCAGCGGCGCCTCCCTCCGAGCCGCCGAGTCTACAGGTGGAATTCGTGTCGCCTCGCACGGCGGACCCGAACCTCGATGACGATTTCGGCGCTCCACGGCGCTACAGAAGCATGCCCAACATCTTCGCCACTTCGAAGCCGGTGGAGCTCGACTCCGACGAGCTTCATTTAATCGCCACTCGGGCGCATCAGGTTTCATGAACTTCGCAAGAAGGCGGGCATCGTCGAGGTCGTCACACGGCAGCAGGATTAGGGGGAGAATTGTTAGCAATGACCATTTAATCCTGCGCACGTTAGCTAGTATTTTAGTTTCTGCATGCATTAGTTTTTTGCATTGAGTCATTGAGTCGTGCCGTCAGTTTCTGCATGCGTGTAGTGGACGTCTGTGAACTGATGCATTGAAGTGCATGGCTTCAGTTTTTTCCGTTTTGCATTGTCTTCTTCATTGCATTGCTTTAAAAGGAGATGAAAACCAGAAAAACTGATTGAACGCAGCACCAAAAACAACTGTGTTCGATCCTGTGTATGCATTCCATTTGATGTGAGAGCTAGCGATTTGAGAGATTTGCAAAAGGGCGGCTGACAGGGGGCTACCATCGACTGCGGGCTCAGGGCGACGACCATGGTGGGGCGGGTGTTTAGCGTGCTCAACACTCTCGGGGTGGTGGCGTTCGCGTACATAGGCACAACGTCGTGCGTGAGATCCAGGCCACCATTCCGGAAGCCCTTGTGACGCGGCGTGGTCGTCACCTACGCCATCGTCGCGCTCTGCTACTTCTCTTCTCCGTCACCTTCGGCAGGTATTACACCTTCGGTAGCGCCATCGACCCCAACGTGCTCATCACCCTCGATAAGCCGCGGTGGCTCGTCGTCGCCGCCAACTTCATGGTCGTCGTCCACGTCATCGGCAGCTACCAGGTCTACGCCTCGCCCGTCTTCCGTAGAGACATACAGGAGTCCACCAAATTATCGGCCTACTTACCTAACTACAGTAAGTTTAACTTGCAGCACTGACGATGTTCATCGGCATGAGCTTCCCGTTCTTCGATGGTCTGCTCGGATTCTTCAGAGGCTTCGCGTTCGCACCCACGACATACTTTGTAAGAGATCACACCTGCATTCTTCTCAGCTACACGCAACAAATTAAAGAGCTATTTGTATTAGCTACGAGCCTATGACTGATAGTTTTGACTGAAAATGAATAATATTGGCTAAAAGAAGTAGCTTTTAAAGCAGGGGATGAGTGGTGGAAAAAGCAAGAAAAAATACGTGCATGAGATGGGAGCGAAAGGAGTAAAGTGTGTGATGCACCTATGACCTCCTACTTTATCCTCGGAGCGAGACGTGAGCGAGAGAAGTGAAAAAGCCATTTCGAGAAGCCAAGTGTTTATATTGGCTTTTGACTTCTCTAAGCAGAAACCAATACAAACATCCTAAGACTACTTGATTTGGATTGCTTGATTATCATTTCACTCTTTGGTTTGATTATTTGCGACTTCCTTGGATAATCTGGCCCATGTTGCGCAAGCCCGGCAGGTGCAACACGACATGGTTCTTCTGTTGGAACATGGGCAGGCTACATTAGTGCAGATTAAAATTTTCTACCACGTAAACTAGAAAATCATGCGAGTAAGAAATTACAGATCATTATTAATAGATGTGCAGTGCAACGGAAATATAGTTGAAACGGTCGGTTCAACGTAGAGTGTTTCGGTGTTGTGGAAATAGTTGATTGTCCTCTAACTAATCGTCTCCTCCTTGCAATCATCCCGATCAACGCCGCAGTTGCAGTAGTGCCTCTACGGAAGTCCACACGTCTAGGGATGGAATGACGTACGTCAGTTTGCTGGCACTAGTGCGCACGTTAGGGACTTTGAGAGGTGATGGCTAGGGTTTCGATGGGTGTGTCTCAGGATACCTCTCTCAGCCCTCACATCTCTGATTATAGAGTATCCAATCGAATCCTTAACCAATATGATCAAATATCATATCCAACTTGGAGAGCCCCTGATTGGATCCTTATCTAGGTGAGAAACAGGCCATCCAATGATAGCTCGATCATTCACTCGAATCTATAGTGGATTACTCAGTTGTGATTGACCCCTCAACCACATTCGGCATGGTCGTGCAATTTCTTAATCCAACTACATTGAGGGGCTCAGAGATATCTCCCCTGTTATATAAAAGGGGAAAATTACATCTTGATCACTTGCATTCCTCCACATGTCTTATAATAAACCCAAAAACTATCCTTGATACCACGAAGTTACGAAGTAGTATTTGATAATCTCTAAGTAAACTATTATACATATACGAAACTATGACGATCTTAGGTCTAATGATCCTACATACAATATAAATAAACCAACTGATGGAACTTAAGAATAAAACAACTCCCGCAATATCTCATTGCAAGCCAATCCAACATCATATTCTCTAACATGTATTCACATTATTAGTTTGATATCCCCATATCCATGATATGTGAAATATGATTATCAATCAATATATGTTTTGGTCTATGAATCATAATCATCCCACATAATGATATATGATCTGGGATAATAACACCAAAACATAAATAAAAAGTTCCATGAGCAAGTCACATACTTGTTAATCAATATAAAAGATATTTATTCAAGGGATAAAATAACATATTATTAAAAAAAATATCATAAATATAGAAGTAATACAATATTCTCCTTGATTGCCTATAGGGTATATCACTAACAATCTTCTACTTGCACTAAAGCCAATCATGCAAGTATCTAATAGCCATAGCTCTTGTGTGCACCTCATGATTTCGCTGCGGAAGAGGCTTTGTCAATAGATCGACAATATTTAAATATGTGTATACTTTGTATATCTTCACATTACCTCTATCAACAATCTCGCGAATAAAGTGAGAACACTGAATTATGAGTTTGGATTTTGATGCGATCTAGGTACCTTGGCTTGCGCAATGGATTCACCATTATTACAATAGAGATCCATTAGATGCTAGCATAGTCCTTGAAGGTCTTGCCCATCTTCCCATAGACTCGTGTTCTCAGGGTGGTGGTCCTAGCTGACCATCATCTTCTTGGCCTTCCACAATGTGACCTCCTGGGAGACATTCTCCTTGTTGTCTCCACTCCACCCCCGCTGCCATCAGAGATGGTGGGTAGCTCGAGCTCAGGCGCAACCTCCTACCGCTCCGCCTCCACCTCTCTCGGTGCCAACGCATGTTCCTGAGGGTGGCGTGCTGGCGATGGGGTGACACCCTAGTGGGGAGGAGAAGGTTGGATTGGGTAGTGGCATTGAGGAAGGACTGCAAGGTTCTGAGTATTCTCGATCTACGCCCCCTCATCTTTGCAATCACCTCTCTACTGCTACTTCCAAGTCAGGGAAAACTATATCGCTAAAATTTCGGCGGTTACCGGTGAAAATCGGTGTTATCGGTGAGCACGGGTAAAAAAAAGTATTGGCCAAAAAAATTTTGGACCTACTTAAATTTTACCAAAATTTCAAAAAAATCACTGAAAAACCAATAGAACTGGTAACCGGTGAAATTTCAAAAAAAAATTGGCCATTTTTCAGTCGATTTCGGCCAATATAAATTTCATAATTAAATTTCTAATTTAAAATTTTGGCAAAAAAAATGAAAGAACCGATAACCGATATTTTTTGACCCTATCACTACTACTACTACAACAACAAAGCCTTTTGTCCTAAACAAATTGGGGTAGGCTAGGAATGAAGCCTTCTCAAAATTAAAGAGATGAGAGCCTTGAAATAAAACCTACAATGCTAAAACCCTAGGTTGTACATTCTGCTATCTGAGCCGAGAGCCTAAAACACTGCCCCTAACTTTTTTATGGTTCCAGTACGTGGATCACTAACTTCCATCACACCTATCCAAGCTAAATCTTTAGATACATTCGAATCCCTCAAGTCTCTTTTAACTGCTTCCTTCCACGTCAGTCTTAGTCGACCTCTTCCTCTTCGTACATTTTTAGTACGTCTTAAAATTCCATTACATATAGTGCCTCAGGAGGCCTTCGTTGGAGATGTCCAAACTATCTCAAGCGATGTTGGACAAGCTTCACTTCAATTGGTGCTACCCCCACCCTATCACGTATATCATCATTGCGGATGTGATCCCACCTTGTGTGACCACAAATCCATCGCAGCATCCTTGTAACATCCCAAAAATTTAAAATTTGAAAATCTGAATTTCTTAAATTATTTTTGCAATATATTCTATTGGAATTTGGATTTCATGGAGTTTTCCTAAATTTGATTGAGGTTCTAAAAAAAAAAAAATTGGAGAAATTCATAAAAGACAAAGGCAAACATTAATAATATCAAAAAGGTGAATATGCAGATAATGAAAACTCAAGATTATAAATTCGAATCTGAAAAGATGATCCATAAAAGAAAGGGGAAAATTTGACTTAAACCATAAAATGCCATCTTGAAAATAATAACATGAATAACAGTAGAAGTAAGCATATGGATACCATCATACATGAATATGTGTGTAAATATATATACGTATATATGTATATCAAAATTTTGCACATGCAAGGATTAATCCAGTGATAAGGAGGTATGAATATGAAAATTTTGTGAGCTAGCAAAAATGAATAGAGTACAAATGCTATATACAAAAATACACAACAAATAACAATAAAAAAAAAGGGGGGTCAGGCCGGCCAAAGGCCCAGCCCAACCCCTCTCCTGCTCATTCTTTCCCACGGCCGCGCTGGCCCTCCCTCTGCCGCCGGGCCCCGCCTTCCACCCGAGCGCCCTCATCTCCTTCCCTCTTCTCCCCGCTTCGGCCGAGTGGCCCAGCCATCCTGTTCGCGCGCTCGCCAGTCCGCTCCTCCCGCACGCGCCTCCCCTCGGTCACTGCCCTGCGGACCCTCGCCCCGTCCACTGGCCAACGGGCCCGCTCAGCTCCGCGCGCCCTCCCTCTCTTTCCTCTTTCATCCCCGTGCCCAGCTTCTTCTGGCGCCGCAGTTTGCTTCCTCCGCGTGGCAGCCATGCGAGCCCGCCTCGCGCCTACGCTCAACCGCTCCCGCGCCATACCCTGGTCTGCCCTGCCCCGTAGCGTCGACGTCTCTCCGAGCGCGCCCTCTCCCTGCCTTGGCGTCATCCCGTCGCCATCACGTCTCTCACCGTCGCCATCATCTGCGCGCAAGCGTCACCTTGCCGCCCACAGTTTCCTACTACCGCGCTCGCATTGCTCATGGTTTCCCACCGTTCCTTGCGGCTATAAGTAGACGGTGACTCCTCCCATTGCGCCTGCATTCCTCTCTTCCTTCCCTGCTTCTTCTCCCGCCTCCGCCCGTGCGCCGGCAGCCGCGCCTCCATGCCGTTCCCGGCCCTCCGGCGACGCCCCGCCACTCCGACCGCGTCATGGTGCGCCCCCAGCAGCCTCCTTCCCCCTCCCACGAGCAATCGGACTCCGGTGCCCCGAGCTCGCCGCGCGGCCGTTCTTCCTCGCCGCCGGCCAAAACCGCCATTTTAGCCGCCGTCTCCAACTCGACGCGAAGCAGTTCGATTCGTCGCGGTGGGAGCACCCCCTTGGCACCGTGATGCTTCCCCAACCGCCGCCTGGGCCTCTCGTCGCCCGAGCAACTCCCGCCACGGTGACCTCCCCGCGCCGCCCATGGCCTCCGCCGCCGGCCCACCTCGGCGCCCCTATGGCTCGGCCAACCTCACGGTGAGGTTACTAATACCCTCCTCCAGCTCATGCTTCCCCTATTCCCGTTCCTCCTTAGCTCCGGCGCTGCCGCACCGTTTCCCCTCCACCGCCGGCCGCTTAGCTCCACTGCCTGCCCACCTCGCCGCCGTTCCGGGCCGCGCCACCTCCCCACTAGCCACCTTACTTCCTTGCGGCTCCACTTTGCCGGCTGCCCTAGCCTCCCCGGCCGCCGCCTGCCGCCGGCCAAGCCCGCACCGAGCACCGCCGGCCAGCTCTGCTTCGAGCCATCCCCGCGCGCACACCTCGTAAATAACCCTCACCCATTCTCGTTCGCCTGAGGGCCGTTGCCCAGTTGGCTAGCCGCACCGCTCGTTACCACACAGGTCCCGGGTTCAAATCCGGCCGACAGCACCCTTATTTCACATTTTTATTCTATTTTTTGTAGCTCATTTTAATTGATAAAAATCATGAAAAATTAGGGAATAATTTAAAGAAGCTAATAAAATTCAAGTAGAATGTAAATGAGATTATTTAAATATTTAAATTTGAATTAGCTCATATATGATTAAATTTATGGTTTGATTAATTATTTAAAAGATTTATTATTAATTAAAGATATTGATAAAGGCATTATGACTTTGATTAAATGTTCCAAATTTAATAAAGATTACCCTTGCATGAAAATTAGAATGTATGATTAATAATTATCATAACCAGCCATTATAGATAAATAAATAAATAAATAAAGCTAAGTTTGACAATAACTGAAGCTCTCTTACCCAAATTCAAAGTGATGAAAATCCAGTACTTCTCTTGTAAACTTTCTATGAAAACGCACTTAAGGCCAAGAGTCATGGTGCTTAACCTTGAAGCTTAATATCAAAGATTGTTTTATTTTTGGAGTAAACAATAGGGTAAAAATTGGAAGAACAAAAAAAAAAATTGGTGGAGCCTAACAGAAAGAATTAGAATGACTAAATGGAGGAATTAAGTTATTCTTGGAGAAATAGGAAATATGAAAATAATTGCGGGAGTACAACATTGATAAATAACATAATTCTTGGGAGATATTTACAATAGTGGAATAATGGAACATAATCGATTGCTAGACAAAATTGAATGAGTTTTGAGAAATTGGAGAGATGACAACAATTATCAAAGTATAGGCTTGATTAATAACATTATTCCTGAAAGATGTTCATAATAATGAATTAATTCGGAGGTTGTCACTGAAGATTTAGGTGGTTACCCGAGGAGTAATTATGATTTTGAATACAATCTTGGATTATTAGGAAGCCTGATACACATGACACTGGTGGATTTAAAAGTAATAATGATGGGTAATCATTAGAATTCAGAATTGAGGAGTAGATAGACAATAAAGATTCAGGTTGATCATTGGAGAAGCAAACCATGGATTTGGGTCAATGACACCCGACTGGATTATTAGGAGGTCACGATACGAAAGACATCAGTGGATCTAAATAAAGAAAGTTAGATCTTCATAGGATTGGAAAGCTGATAAAACTGGCAATTGACGAACCTGAGATTGGATTTATAAAGATGTGGTGGAAAATTCAGGCACATATCATAATTTGGTAACTTCGATTCGATTAATAGAATTTTAAATGGAAGAATTATATTGGTGGATCTAAAGTAAAGGCGTTGGATTTTCATTGGATTGTAGAGTTAATAAGTTGACCAATAGTAGATCCGAGATTTTGATTATACAGTCATAGTGAAAATATGATATTTACTCCACAAATATATGATTGAAGATCAAAGATTTATGCGGGACTTAGATAATCATGACTAGATTAATGAAATGATGGATGATATAATAGGACGAGTATGATTGGTGGATAAAAATAATAATAATAATAATAATAATCTCTTTCGCTGTTTGGAGTCTTAGATGGCAGTAATGCCATGAACAATTAATGAAGAAAGATAGCCTAAGTGCAGTTTGCAAATGTGGAAGTTAAATTATAAAGGCCTTTGGATTCTAAGCCTTATGTACCAAAAAAAATCATTTGGGAGTGAATTGATTCAGTGATGGATAGTTGAACGTTGGAAGAGATTAGAAAAAAAAACTATTTAGCCACAAGGATCATTAAAAAAAAATGATGAGTGCCAAAACCAATGAAACTACCCCAAATACTTTCCAAAAGGAAAATTTTGATCCTTTTCTCGTACCCCTACTCCAAATATTAAGGTTAGGAACGACGAAGATGATCCTGAAGATAAGATAGTCTCGTTTTAGACGGACTGTGCATAAGAACCCTGCACCCTCCTATGTGTGCTCCCCGAGTAGATGTTGTATTGTTGCAAGATTCTTTTGGGCCCTGTGCACTGCCTCTTGCCCTCGGGCGTCCTATTTCGCAGTCACAGGAAAAAGGTTGCTTTTAAAATTTGTGTGGTTCTGTATCACCCCAGCTTCCGGGGTATCTTCCTTTAAAGTTAAATGGGTTAGAACACCTTATCTCCACGATTTAATCCTCATCTCATGCTATTCCCTCTCACCTTTTCTGAAAACCCCATCGGATCCAAAGGAACGAGATAACAGGTAACCCAAAACCAGTGCAATCAAGAAGAAGTGAAGACCCTGCGACCTTCCAATATTTTAAGAGAACAACATCACTGTGAAGAAGACCATCCGCCAATCTCGTGATGACCAAGACAGCTGGAGTACAATGGATGATTAATGACAATCGTCATTTATTTAAGGGGGGTAGTACCAAGAGACAGAACTGCCAAAGGACTACTGCAATGTACATCTTAGGAACTGCAACACCCTGGACTTAGAACTAATCAGGCTTGTACAAGGCATTCGCAAGACCAAGATTTTCTGGTGATGAGAACTACGAAATGTACCTTTAGCTAAAATCGTCGTGCTTGATAAAGCCATAAGGCAAGATCGAGATCCTCGTAAAAGTAAAAGGCCACCATATAGATATGTCCATAGTCACCTCTGCAATCCTAAGACTTTCTAACCCTAGGGCACAGACCATTGCTACCCACCTATCAATAAGAGATTCTACAACCATATGTCCAATAGACGCTGCGACCACTCCATTCTACGATGATGTGAAGACAACAATGTCAAAGAGCAAATAGTTGGAAATCTACGACCTATCCAAGAGAACAAATATCTTTCTTCTCTTTTGACTTTTCCAAGTGATAACCCCTAATGTGTAGATCTTCATCTCCATGTGGAGCTCAGGAACTATACGTCGAACAGCACTCGGAAACCCATTGCTAGCTAGTATAACCCCACCTCCTTTCTTTCAACTCTACCGGAATCTCGGGGTCGAGATTCTTTTTAAGGGGGGTAGGTTTGTAACATCCCAAAAATTTAAAATTTGAAAATCTGAATTTCTTAAATTATTTTTGCAATATATTCTATTGGAATTTGGATTTCATGGAGTTTTCCTAAATTTGATTGAGGTTCTAAAAAAAAAAATTGGAGAAATTCATAAAAGACAAAGGCAAACATTAATAATATCAAAAAGGTGAATATGCAGATAATGAAAACTCAAGATTATAAATTCGAATCTGAAAAGATGATCCATAAAAGAAAGGGGAAAATTTGACTTAAACCATAAAATGCCATCTTGAAAATAATAACATGAATAACAGTAGAAGTAAGCATATGGATACCATCATACATGAATATGTGTGTAAATATATATACGTATATATGTATATCAAAATTTTGCACATGCAAGGATTAATCCAGTGATAAGGAGGTATGAATATGAAAATTTTGTGAGCTAGCAAAAATGAATAGAGTACAAATGCTATATACAAAAATACACAACAAATAACAATAAAAAAAAAGGGGGGTCAGGCCGGCCAAAGGCCCAGCCCAACCCCTCTCCTGCTCATTCTTTCCCACGGCCGCGCTGGCCCTCCCTCTGCCGCCGGGCCCCGCCTTCCACCCGAGCGCCCTCATCTCCTTCCCTCTTCTCCCCGCTTCGGCCGAGTGGCCCAGCCATCCTGTTCGCGCGCTCGCCAGTCCGCTCCTCCCGCACGCGCCTCCCCTCGGTCACTGCCCTGCGGACCCTCGCCCCGTCCACTGGCCAACGGGCCCGCTCAGCTCCGCGCGCCCTCCCTCTCTTTCCTCTTTCATCCCCGTGCCCAGCTTCTTCTGGCGCCGCAGTTTGCTTCCTCCGCGTGGCAGCCATGCGAGCCCGCCTCGCGCCTACGCTCAACCGCTCCCGCGCCATACCCTGGTCTGCCCTGCCCCGTAGCGTCGACGTCTCTCCGAGCGCGCCCTCTCCCTGCCTT
Organism: Dendrocalamus latiflorus; assembly: GCA_017311315.1. Lineage (NCBI taxonomy): Eukaryota > Viridiplantae > Streptophyta > Magnoliopsida > Poales > Poaceae > Dendrocalamus > Dendrocalamus latiflorus. The sequence continues at coordinate 5,084,968 of CM029620.1, read as the reverse complement.
GGCGTCATCCCGTCGCCATCACGTCTCTCACCGTCGCCATCATCTGCGCGCAAGCGTCACCTTGCCGCCCACAGTTTCCTACTACCGCGCTCGCATTGCTCATGGTTTCCCACCGTTCCTTGCGGCTATAAGTAGACGGTGACTCCTCCCATTGCGCCTGCATTCCTCTCTTCCTTCCCTGCTTCTTCTCCCGCCTCCGCCCGTGCGCCGGCAGCCGCGCCTCCATGCCGTTCCCGGCCCTCCGGCGACGCCCCGCCACTCCGACCGCGTCATGGTGCGCCCCCAGCAGCCTCCTTCCCCCTCCCACGAGCAATCGGACTCCGGTGCCCCGAGCTCGCCGCGCGGCCGTTCTTCCTCGCCGCCGGCCAAAACCGCCATTTTAGCCGCCGTCTCCAACTCGACGCGAAGCAGTTCGATTCGTCGCGGTGGGAGCACCCCCTTGGCACCGTGATGCTTCCCCAACCGCCGCCTGGGCCTCTCGTCGCCCGAGCAACTCCCGCCACGGTGACCTCCCCGCGCCGCCCATGGCCTCCGCCGCCGGCCCACCTCGGCGCCCCTATGGCTCGGCCAACCTCACGGTGAGGTTACTAATACCCTCCTCCAGCTCATGCTTCCCCTATTCCCGTTCCTCCTTAGCTCCGGCGCTGCCGCACCGTTTCCCCTCCACCGCCGGCCGCTTAGCTCCACTGCCTGCCCACCTCGCCGCCGTTCCGGGCCGCGCCACCTCCCCACTAGCCACCTTACTTCCTTGCGGCTCCACTTTGCCGGCTGCCCTAGCCTCCCCGGCCGCCGCCTGCCGCCGGCCAAGCCCGCACCGAGCACCGCCGGCCAGCTCTGCTTCGAGCCATCCCCGCGCGCACACCTCGTAAATAACCCTCACCCATTCTCGTTCGCCTGAGGGCCGTTGCCCAGTTGGCTAGCCGCACCGCTCGTTACCACACAGGTCCCGGGTTCAAATCCGGCCGACAGCACCCTTATTTCCACATTTTTATTCTATTTTTTGTAGCTCATTTTAATTGATAAAAATCATGAAAAATTAGGGAATAATTTAAAGAAGCTAATAAAATTCAAGTAGAATGTAAATGAGATTATTTAAATATTTAAATTTGAATTAGCTCATATATGATTAAATTTATGGTTTGATTAATTATTTAAAAGATTTATTATTAATTAAAGATATTGATAAAGGCATTATGACTTTGATTAAATGTTCCAAATTTAATAAAGATTACCCTTGCATGAAAATTAGAATGTATGATTAATAATTATCATAACCAGCCATTATAGATAAATAAATAAATAAATAAAGCTAAGTTTGACAATAACTAAAGCATAGATAATAAGATAATGGTGCCCGTAAATAAACCCTACAGTTAGGTTTAACAACTAATAACGTCAAGCATGGAATAACAAGCTAGAAGTTGTACCCCAAATGAATACTAATTCAAATTGAGCTATACCATGTAATTAGGGTCACATAAAATGATACATTTCAAGCCTTGCGCAAATTGCTAAGCTTAAACTAAAATTAGAAATAAAGTTAAGCGTAATAGTAGCTAAAGTATGAGCAAGCTAATAATAGTGCCATTAATTAAATCTTAACACTAGCTTTAGTGCAGAATAGTATTGAGCATAATTGTATATATAACAAGTTAGGACCCATATGAGTGGATCCTAATTCAACTTAAATTTAGCGTAGCTATGAATAAAGATGCATAAAATATGATAATGGGATTATTACAGATTTATAGAATAAATACAGATCTCATCCATCGGCCTAGGTTGCCTTTACCATAACATGAGGTGCGAAGGAATGCATACCCAAAAGATAAAATTTGGACACTAAACTCCTGCACCAATCCATAGGTCTACCCTAACTCATGGAACTTTCTTGATAAATACAAAAATAAAAAAAAAGGAGTTAGTAATAAAAAGATCGAACCTCACCTTTCTCCAATCGGCTATGTTTGGCCACTTCTTTTCCAAATTAAATAATCCCTGTAGATACCTCCTCACTTATGATCCCTTATCATCCTAAAATTTTCCCTCACGGTAAAGCTATTCAGATAACTCGTTCTCTCACTCAAACCCAGCTACTGCTGTATTTGCAACACACTAACCTGAATCATCCTTCTATTCTCAAATCATAAGAAATGCATAATTTAAATTAAATCGGGTATTTGAAGTGGTTGGCTTTATTTGGATCTCTTGAGTTATTTGTTTCTATTTGGATTCAGTCGCTTATCGCATAGTTAGAAACTGGAGTCCCGAAGAATCAAGAATTAAGCGGGGCCGAGATCGAGGTGAAGATAAAGACCTGAGGCTCAAGATCGACAAATGAGAAAGCCTTGAGTGAGCTCAAGACCGCGGTAAACCGCGCCAGGCGAGTCAATACTTTGATCATGTTGAACCTACATTTTCTGCAAATTATTTTGTTTAAATTATCAAATTGCATGCTGTTAATTTATATGCAAATCCATGTTTAATTTAGAATTCTAGTTAAATGCCTATTGTCTAACTTGATTAATATTGCCCCTCCTTTGGAATATTTGAACATGAGAACCTTGTCACCCTAGAAAAATTATAATAGTAACCTTTGGAAAATAAGTCCCTAAATATATGCCATGCTTAGTATTGTTTAGATACTCATGGGCGCGAGAGCGCCCAAGCATCACTTTTAATCCTGAGAAAAATTGGTTGGGCAGTCATGGTGGGAATGACTGGTATCCTTTGATATGGTTATTTTATGCTCTCAAAAATCCCAACTTGCTTAAATATCTGAGCGGATGGCTTGGGGGCTGGTATGTGGTGCGGTGGGAGCACAAATTATGAAGTGTGGTAGAACCGCTCAGATAATACTAAGGACTGAATCTTGTGATGACCTCCTGATGTAAAACAGTACAACCACAAGTCTATAATGGGTACGACCTAGCTGAATAACTTGCAAGGATTTAGTTCAGATATCACCGAGGAAAGTGGGTGCCAGGGTGTACTGGTTTACTCACAGTGAGGCACAGGGTGTACTGTACTCGCACGGCGCAAGAGGGGGCTTCTGACTGTGGTGGTGTAACCCTTCAGCGGTGAAACCTCAGCGTGGGTGGTGTCTAGCTAGATCGGAGTAAGGTAAAGGCTTTGTGATAAATTATCTGGGTCTCATGCCTAAGGAAGCATGTTGGCAAAAAGGATAGTTCATCTCTTGTGGTGAAAGTGTACAAACTCTGCAGAGTCAAAACTATTCGAATAGCCGTGCCCACGGTCATGGGCGGACATGGGAACTTACTCGAGTTAGTTCTATTTCAAAATGTTTTGTGGGTGGGAATGGAAAAGTGAAGGGCGAAGGACTGCCCTGGTTTGGAATTGTCCTGGGTGTCGTCCCAGTGGTAAGTTAAGCGGCTATAACGCTGAAGAAATTGCTATATGGTGCAGATGCCATGTAACGGTGGATGGAATCTGAATCGATATTAATAATGCATTTCCTTGTACATTATGATTTGGTTCAAACTGCTAGGTCTTAGGGATTTGTAAGTAATTGTATTCAAAAGCACTCTACGCAAAAATAAAATAACCCGAGCCTTCCTTTGATAAGCCATGCATACTATTTAATTGCATTCTGTGTATTGGCTCGTGGAGCACGGGGTCGGAGTGCTCACGCTCGCTTTTGCGACAAAATTCAGAATCAGGAAATCAAATCACCTCGCCTCAGCAACAAGATTGGACAAGCTGGCGAGAAGATGAAGATGTCAAGGGCTAGGTCGCGAACCTCCAGTTGGCTGCCTGTGGGCACGTCCTGAAGGTCCCACTTGCGTGCTTCGTTCTTCCGCTGCTGCAATTTCATGATTTCGGCCTAATCGGCCCATGAGTAAGTCTACTATCATATTTACGCTTCCGCATGATATGAATTTTTGATATTCAGAACTGTAATCTGTGAGCACTATCTACTGATCCAGGGAATAGTGCGGTGGAATCACAGAGGAATCCGGATATTAATATCTGGGTCCTTACAATCCTCATCTTCGCTACACTCATTTCTGTATATGTTGTCTTTTAGTCATCCAATATTCTACTCCATATAGCACCGCGGGTCTGATCACCATCCTATAGAACTTACCCTTGAACTTTTGAGGGATTTTTTGTCACACAGGACACTAGATGCTTGGCATCATTTCACCCACCCCGCTCTTATCCTGTGGTTCACGCCTTCATCAATCTCACCATTCCACTGTAGCATCGATCCCAAATAACAAAACATGTCATTCTTAGGCACTACTTGTCTGTCCAATCTAGCATATCCATCATCTGCACTAACACCATTGAAATCACACCTCATATACTCAGTTTTAATCCAACTAAGTCTAAAGCCCTTCAATTCTAAGGTCTTACTTCACAACTCGAGCTTCCTATCCACACCTATCCTACTCTCATCAACCAACACCACATCATCAGCGAAATGCATACACATAGAGATATCTCCTTGTATGTCCCATGTGACCTCGTCCATCACTAGGGCAAAAATGTATAGGCTCAACGCTGACCCTTGATGTAGTCCTATCTTAATAGGAAAGTCATTAGTAACACTGCCACATGTTCTGACATTAATCATAGCATTTTTGTACAAGTCCTTTTCTTTTGGAGCGTCCACCACATGACCTTTATTGACACTTTGTCATGGGCTTTCTCTAAGTCAATAAACACTATATGAAGGTCCTTCTTTTGCTCTTTATACCTCTTCATCAACTTTCGTAGCAAGAAAATCGCCTCTGTGGTCAACCTTCCAAGCATAAAACCAAATTGGATTGTCATCACGCTAGTCACTTTTCTTAAATGGCGCTCAATCACTCATTCCCAAAGTTTCATTGTGTGGCTCATGAGCTTAATTCCTCTATAATTAGTACAACTTTGAATGTCTCCTTTATTTAATGTGTTCCTTCGCCACTTGTTTGGCATCTTGTTCAACCTAAAAATGCTATTGAACAAATTAGTTAGCCAAATAATCGCTACTTCTCCTAGGCATTTCCACACCTCAATAGGGATGTTATTAGGCCCCAATGCCTTACCCATTTTCATTCTTTTTGAGGCCTCTCTTACATCCGACTCCTAGATTCTTCGAACAAACCGCCTATCGGTGTCATCAAAAGCATCATCTAATTCGTAAATGATAGTATAATTGAATTAGATACTGCCTATCGATCTCAAACTGCATATACTACTCAATCGTAAATGGATACTGTGGGTGGATAACCCACCACAGCCCCAAAGACATGAGCCAAAACTTGACTCTAGTCTGCCATCTACGAAAGTTCTGACCAGAAAACCTCTCAGGTTTCATAGCATCAGAAGCACTAGCCATTTCTGTATTGCAACAAAATTCGCAATAAGGTTTCTGAAATGTTACAAATGTGAGCAATATTTTAATTCCAAGTTTTATTAGGAGACAGAAATAATAAACTAATGATGCAAAACTCACAACTAACAGCAATTTACTCATCATACTTCAGAACATACACAAGAAAACAATATAGTAACAAAGTCGAACGTGCGCACGAACGACTTACTTGTTAGCTTGATGAAGAACAGGAAGCCGCACAGGCTTGACGCAGTACAGAACGTAGGTATAGCAGTGCAGTGAGCGGTCGCGCAGATGCGCTGCCCAGAAACCTTATTGCCGCCCCGTGCAGGTACTCTCTGCGGCAATGGTTCGGAGATAGCCGCTCTCCCTCCTTCCAGGTGCACGCCGGGAAGCAAGGTCGAAGAGGTTCAGACAACACAGCACAACAGAGCAGAAAGTAGGGGAAGAATGGAGGTGCAAAATTCTCTCTTTTTTTGGACATCTCCAGGCCCTTTTATAGGCGCTGCAGTTACTACTCACTAGTAACTGTTGCGTTTTAAACAGAATTATGCACTGGTAACTGCCTCATCAAATCACAAATTAAGCAGTGTAAATTCACTTGTAACTGCCTCATTCAAATGTTTAAATCTCATTTAAACAGAGAGAGTGAGGTGCATGGTTCAGCAAAAATAAAGATGGACTTGGTCTGCCAAGTGGCGCGCCACGTCATGGTTCAGTGAGAACCATTCTCATACCATCTCTTTCCATATTCAAGGAGTGGGAAGGACTCTACCTTATAAATCGGTCTCCCTCACCCTGCCTTAGCAATATGGTACTAAACCATGCATGCTTTGGAATTAAGGAAATAGGCCAAATTAAATGAGCCAATTTCTAACACGAAGATCCTTGCCCATTTTCCCCTACATTCGGGTGCCGACGTAGCGCGTCACTAAGGGAGTGACGTTCTGGCCCTTGCTTATTTATTACCACACCTGGGTTCCGATATGTTGCATCGCTAAAAGGGTTACACCCTAACAAAACTTTTAATTTAGGTTTCATTATATGGAAAAAATGGCATGATTTTTACATTGGCTTGCCAAGTCTAATATAATCTTCTTTTTTTCTAGCTTGAAATAGGCTATGTAAGATGTGAGCGCAGAGCCGAGGCCGAGGGGTGGCTCGCTAGGGCTACAAGCAAGCAATTATTTGTCAGTGGGAAATGTCACGTGTCGTTTTTGAAGTAAACAGGGCCCACTGATGGTTCTTTCGAGGCGGCGTCCGCAAGGTCACCCTTGTGAGGAATGAGGCTTCCCTATTCCCCTCCCTATTCCCTCAATCTAAACCACTCATATCTCATCCAATGGCTAGTTTTTTTTGATATTTTCACCATTTGCCATCCATCATAAATAAAAAAATACAGGAAAAAATAAAATTTATTTTTTATTATATTTTTTTACAGAAATTATAATTTTATTTTTTCTGTAAAAATATTATAATAAAAAAATTATTTTTTTCCTATATTTTTTTATTATTTATGATAGATGGGCAAATGGTGAAAATATCAAAAAAAACTAGCCATTGGATGACATGTGAGTGGTTTAGATTGAGGGAATAGGGAGGGGAATAGGGAGAGGGGAATAGGGAAGCCTCATTCCCTTGTGAGCGGCGTCCATCAGCCGACTTCTTTGGCACTTTTAACCTGATATTTTGTAAAGTTAAATAGTCTTTTTGTATAATTTAAACGGCGTCTAACTTGATATTTTGCAAGAATAAAATAGTCTTTTTGTATCCTCTAAACAACGTCGGATAACGTACGAAACCCTTATGGCAGAGGTATTTCCAAGTATTTTGGCCTCCGTGATTACCATCTTCTAACATACCGATCTATAGGATGCTACTAACCAAATTTGCTTTAAAGAAATTAGTAGTTCAAATTTTCTTGAGTTACTTTTAACACATTTTGTTGTCTACCGCTTAATGAAATGCACGCAAGCCTACTGTACGTTCTTGAAAAAAAAAGCATATATTCTATTGTGTGTTCTCGAAAAAAGCGCAAATTGATGTCTACATAATTGTGACAGTGAGTTCTTACAAAGTATACAACTGAGCAAACATTAACTGGGATTAGGTTGAATTGCAAATTTGCAACAGCTCTGCGAGGAAAGAGTAGATGCTTACGTGGATTAAAACTTCTCTCTATCCCCCGCGCTCGCGTCTCCTCCACCCAAAATCCTCCCGTTGCCATCTCCACCACGCTCCACTCTCTTCGCAGTGAACCCGAATGGCGGCGGTTGGGATCCACGCCGCCGGTGGCGGCGCCGTCGCCGGCCTCCAACGGTTCCGCCGCCGCGCAGCCCCGTCGCTCAAAGACGGCGGCGCCTCTGTCTCGGACGGCGCCCACCTCGTCTGCGGGAGGCAGCTCCGCCCGGCGCTCCTCCTCGCTTCCTCCTTCGGCACCCTGTCTTCTCCGGCGAGTAGGCAGCTCCTCCGGCCGCCAGCTGCCGCCGCCTCGTCGGACCCCGCGGGGTTAGTGTCACTCTCTTGCCTGCCGGCAGCCTCTGCACTACGTACTGCGGATTCGTGAAAGCAGCAGCTCCTCTTTGCTGCAGCGTGCGCTAAACGTTCGTTCGTTGAAGCTTCTAGAATTAGAATCGTACACCCAAATACCCCAATCGACCACTTGCTCTACCAGCTGCAATATTTGGCAGCAAGCCTGCAATACTAGCTTTTATTTCAGCACCCGAAAATAGTTGCGTACCATTTGTACATTGGTCCAAATGTGTATAGTATTCGCACACATGCTCTCGGATTGGAGAAAAGGAGTACTAAGCTGAGATTAAATTCCAAGTGCAGAATTAAAAATGGTCCCTAGTAGCATGCGAGCTCTGAGATTTTTATTGAGACCCTAACACAACTTGCTGTGGTTAATTACAGGGAAGCAAAGCCTGTCGGATTTGCAGAGAAGTATCCGGCTCTGTTCACCGGTTTCTTCTTCTTCATGTGGTATGCTCACTCGTCTCACTTACACCCACAGACCACAGGTGAAGATGCTATCCATAGTAGTCTAATGATTGCCACTTTGTGATATAATTTTGTAGGTACTTTCTGAACGTGGTATTTAACATCCTCAACAAGAAGATCTTCGACTACTTCCCCTATCCATAGTACGTGCGCTGGTGTGCGTGCTCTTTCTTTCATGCTGAGAACAGATGCATTCATGATCTAAAACTTATGCGTATTCGTATAGCTTCGTGTCGGTGAACCATCTTTTGGTAGGAGTCTTGTACTGCCTTATCAGCTGGTGTGTTGGTCTCCTGAAGCGCGCGGTATTCCCACCACACCCTTAACTCATAGTTCATTATTTTTAGTGCCAAGTAATGAGAGGCGGTACGCAAAATTGTTCGTTTTGAAAACATGTAACATGGATCATGAATGGCTTTTAGGGGCTTATTTGTTTATTTGCCATTTTTTTAACAAAATTACACACACACACACACACACATATATATATATATATGTATATATATATATATATATATATATATATATATATATATATATATATATATATATATATATATATATATATATATATATATATATATGTGTGTGTGTGTGTGTGTGTGTGTGTATGTCTTTATTTCTATGTATATATGGGCATGTTCTTTTCGGCTTCTAAAAACTGCTTTTCGGCTTTTTTTGCAGTAACTAGCTTTTAAACGGAGTATTTTTTCAAGATAGGATCTACTAGTTAATTGTAGTACATACTGTACCGACTTCATTTATATTGGCAAAAACTGCACGTGAGTTTCTGTTACTCTATAATCTCTCATATAAACAACCTAAAAAACATAAGCTTCAATCAAAAAGGACAGACTCTATATATATGTTTTAATCATGGATGGAAATTATATATATATATATATGTATGTATGTGTGTGTGTGTGTATGTATGTATGTATATGTATGTATATATATATATGTATGTATATATATATATATATATATATATATATATATATATATATATATATATATATATATATATATATATATATAGTTTTTATTTCTATGTTCTATACATTTCTATGAATCAATAGTTGTTTCTCATCCATAGTCATTTTTAATGTAATGACATCATTTCTGGAAGTAGTAAAAAGCCAACAAAGGTTGTACTAAGGTTGTCAGGATCAAGATCGTGAATCGGATCGGAGATGCCCCAATAGGATTGCATTATAGGATCGAATAATAAGATCTAAGATCCTACTTGATTCTACAAAACAATACTCAATCTAACACATCTTTCAATAGTGACATTAGCATTTGTAGAACTGAGGATGGTGACTAGACGAGATGAATAGGAGCCACACTGAAAATGGTTTCTCTAAAATCTTTTGGCTCAAGATTTTTAGAGTCTTTCACTCCAATAGCTATGATAAACTACAAAGATTAGAGCTTACCCACCCTTAGAGAAATCCCTAAGAAAAACCGAGCCAAACGGTATTTAACATCTCAGAGCGATACTACCACCATGGAAGGTGCGGTACTACCGCGGTGTAATAGGCGGTACTACCTTTCCCTCAGATTTGCACAGGAAATTTAGCCTGAATAAGACCAAAAACTACACAACTTTCACAAAGAACGTCCAATAACTTGAAATTTGAACCAAAGTAAGATTAAAACCTTAAGAATCTAAAACAATAAGAGATCTTGCAAGATTAGGATCACAACCTTAAGAATCTAAAACAATAAGAGATCTTGCAAGATCGAAATAAGATTGGGACCTTTGGCTCATAAAGTTCTGTTGTAGCAAAACTGGATTTAAAGCACAAAATGAGTGAACTCTCAAACCGAGGCTTTAAATGAATTGAAACTTGGCATGCACCTTCTCTAAGATGTCAGGAACCTATTCTAATCAACGATAAAGGAAATCGTTGCCAAAGCTCTGATATGTTTCTGTTTGAAGGAAGGTTCACCAAAACCTGGTAAAAGAGGAAAAACGAAGAATATAATTTACTCGTGGGTGAAGGATGACCAAGATGTCTATAAATGTAATCCTACATGTCACAGAAAGAAATAAATCTCGAAAATTTGAGGCAAAAACGCTTAGATAAAAAAATCTCCTGAGAAGATCAAATCCAAGCAAAACTAGGCAATTTCAAAAACTTGTGAAATCTGATGCCAGGATGGATGGGAATTGATCTCCATTAGTCATCTTCATCACTTACACGTCCTTGGCACAGAGCAAGATTAAAAAAAAACTCGACCTGCAGGGGTACAAGACACCCCCCGGCATTAGCTTAAGAAGAAAGATCCTCTCACAGATCGAGAAAATCCCCGAACCCTTGCCCCACCCTGACACAGCGGCACAGAGCAAGATTAAGAAAGGAAAAGAAAACAAAACCAACAAGATTAAGAGCAAATCAACCAAAACAAGAGTGATCCATAAAAGATGAATACAGTTGATATATTGCTACTTGAGGATAAATATTTTACATCCACTCCACTTGGAGGATAAGAGAGTATACCACTACACTCACACTTCTCAAACCTTGACCCTAGAACACTAGGCTTCAATGAGGAAAGCTAGAATGGTTAGATGGTTCACTAGCAAGTCTTCATTCCAACCCATGAAATAGACAAGGCAATTAACCCTATCTAATTCTAATGGATACTATCCACTTAGCACAAATGGGAAAAACCTGTTAATTCTACACAACACATGTTTTACTTACACATGATAATTATGCACGTTTTTCAAAACACATAAGCCCGAATCCACTAAGTTCTTAGCCTTTGATCCAACTTGATCTTCTCAGTTTCTCCTTGGCCTAAACCTCTTTCTTAAACATTGCAGTTTTGATCTAAGGTAGTTTTAGTTATTTTGGTCAACTTATCAAAATACCATTTCTTGACCCGGTTTTCATCTTCCTTTACAAGCAATCGTCATCCTTGTCACGTATATGTGCACAACTGGTTTGTCATGCATCGACAAGCCTCTTCTATTCCGATTCCATTGGATTACGTCTCACTTAGGCCGACCAAGCTAAATGGTGTAACCCATCACTCGAACTTTCCTTCAACATTTCCCATCCTTGTGCCATACTTAAGCTCAGTCATTTGATACAGTATCCTTGATCATTCTGGGTCTCAGCTACTCTATGAGCGTAATCCCGATTCTTGCCGTTGACTATGGTTGACTCCAAGCGTCCCTGCGCATATAAAGACCAAGAAATAATTTTTGGGCACAAGTTCTTCATAAGTTGATTCACGTTAGCCAAAACATACTTTATGCAACACATGCACTGACCTAAGTCAACCCAAATTAATCTATGACTAAATTTCCCCAAAACTCAAGAATTTTCCATCTGGGCCTCTTTGGAAAATTGCAATTGGCAAGTAATCCATGATACTACCGACCAGTCGTCTGACCGGTGTCGTACCTACCAAGGATCGAAAAACCGGAACCGGATCAAATCCCGCCGGGCGGGCGGTACCGGTAACCGGCCGGTTACCGGAAAACCCGGTTAAAAACCGGTCAAAATTTGCCGAATGGAAATTTTGGGGTGAGCGGGATGTGGCCGGTAACCGGACCGGTTACCGGCCGGAAACCGGGAAAACCGGTGAAAAACCGGATAAACCGGATAAACTCAGATGAATATGCTGATCTGCTGCTACTCTTCTTCTATTTGCTGCTGATCTGCTGCTGCTCTTCTTCTATTTGCTGCTGCAGCTGCTCCTCTTATCTCCTAGCATGTTGCTGCAGCTGCTCCTCTTCTCCCTAGCGTGCTGCAGCTGCTCCTCTTCTCCCCTGGTTGCTGCTCTCTTCTCCCCTTCATCTGTGGCTGCTGCTGCTGCACTTTCTTTACTGCTAAAGTGCTGCAAAACACTCTCAAAGGCAAGCATCCAATGTTCTTTCCAGCACACTAGGCCCAACATGTTTGCCAATAACCAAACTAGCTGCATATCACAATAATTCATCCATTTTTACCTCCTACAATAGCTAATCTATCACAAACAATGCCTAAACCAACCTACCAACTGCATTATACAGTCACAAATTCGAAATCTCATTTGAAAATTTCCGGCCGGGATTTTTCTTACCGGTTCAGTCCGGTATATCCGGTTACCGGCGGTTACCGGCCGGTAACCGCCGGTTTTCTGAACCATGGTACCTACAACATGACAGCAAAACCTATCAAATGCAACTTTGCAAAATCCAAATATTCACTCTACAAACTTAGCAATGGTCTATCACAAAATTATCTTGGACATTCTCACATTGTCCTTCAACATTTAATTAGTCATTTGACACCTAATTAGATTTATAATTGCCTATCCTATTTCCATACATATGATGGCTGTATAACAGTTAATATAAGTTGGCCAAATAATGCACATTTTTGTGTACATATTATGACATTTAGCTTTAAATTATACTTTTAAATATTTTATTTACAAAAATATAGTGCAAATGAAATAACATTTGTTTTTTTTGCAAATAATAGTTATATGAATGAACGAAAGGTGAAGCTTACAATTAATATGACATATGCTTAGTAATTTTTAATAATTAAATGCTAGAATCGGGTAGGATCGTATGTAAATTATGATTAAGATCCTACAAATTTTTTCGCTAGAATCGTAACATATTAAGATTCAACCTAGGATTGGATCGTTCCATTCAATCTAGGATCATAAAGTCTTAAAACTTGCTCGTATCGAGATTCTAACAACCTTGGGTTGTAATTTTGTAGCCAATCAACTCAACGCTTCTGAAGCTGCTGTTTCCAGTTGCGGTTTGCCATGCCATCGGTCATGTAACGAGCACTGTGTCCTTTGCTGCTGTAGCCGTCTCATTTGCCCACACCATTAAAGGTGCTGTAACCATATCCTAATTTTATTATGTATTTTTCACCCTTTGTTCTTTGTGCCAACTTTTTCCTTTCTTCTACAAATAATTGCAATGCAGCTCTGGAGCCATTCTTCAATGCGGCTGCTTCACAATTTCTCCTTGGGCAGCAAGTTCCATTGACGCTGTGGTTATCTCTTGCTCCAGTTGTGATTGGTAATTTTGCATTACACCATCACTTACATATCTGTCTGTACAATATTTTGAACGTCAACACAAATATTGCGTGGTATTCATGTTAAGCTTGCCATATTTGGTAGCTATTTGATTTGGGAGACGAGAAAGTAGATGTTGTACAACACATGGTTATCCCTGTCGTGGATGTGCTGGTGCTGTAGATTTCATTTCCTTTTTGGTGTGTGTTTGTAGGTTAATAAGGTGTACAATAGCAAGTTTGTTAGGATGAGGATCCTAGGTAGGATCGTTTGTGTTGAAAGGTTTGGGATTGTAGAATCATGACATGGTCGCACCTTGAAAATCATGGTTCTAAAAATTTTCAGATTTGGACAAGGAGTAACTGTTTTAAACTGATCAGGTGTCTCAATAGCTTCCTACACATCTTCCTTGCATTTGGAATCATTTTGATTATATTTTGTTTTGAAATGATCAGGGGTCTCAATGGCATCCCTCACTGAACTCTCGTTCAACTGGACTGGTTTCATTAATGCCATGATTTCTAATATCTCCTTCACCTACCGGAGCATTTACTCGAAGAAGGCTATGGTTTGTGTCTTGGCTCTTACTTTTTACACATATTTTCCCCTCCTTTTGAGGAGCTTCTATTTCATAAGTTATTTTCTTGTTATTGCCGTTCTTTTCACAGACTGACATGGATAGCACCAACGTGTATGCGTACATCTCAATAATTGCTCTCGTTGTCTGCATTCCTCCTGCACTTATTGTAAGTCTAATTTGGCTTGTTTCCATTAAATTTGAAATAATTATTTCTGCAATGTTTTTTCTTACTCGTATTATGTATGACTCCTGTTCTTTTCTCAAACTTCCAGATTTTCTATTATTAGACTACCATTGTATTGCAAGCAGAGTACAATGTCGTCAGACTGGATCCAATATGGACAATACAGTAGCAGCAAATGTACTGGAAACAAAGAACATATCAAGAAAAGCTAAAACACAACTTGAGGAAGAACAATAGAGAAAATGATTTGGAACTACTAGGAGATGAACATTCACTCCATTAATAGGGTTTGCGACACACGCAACTGATGCCTGCATGTTATTTGCGTGTGTACATACGGTTGGCAGGCACACAGACGGCCCAGGTCAACGTGATGTTCATGTGCATGTTTAACCAGATTCTTGGATATAATTTCCAGTCCATAAACTACTTTTACAGTCACTTATGCATGAGTATTGAACAATGATTTTCATATTTATTTATCCTAATCAAAACATGCAGATTGAAGGACCTCAACTAGTGCATCATGGATTTAAAGATGCAATTGCCAAAGTTGGATTAAGAAAGTTGGTTTCTAACCTTTTCCTGGCAGGCTTGTTCTATCACCTTTATAACCAGGTACATAGTAATTTCATGGCATATAATTTGCCTGCATTCTCTCATAGTATTAATCAGTACAAAGACCACCATCAAACAACATTGACCATAGATCAAGGATACATATCAACTTCAATCATTTCCACCAGACTAGCACACTGCAACTTTGAATATTTTTTATGAACCGAAACTTTGTGTAGTTGTTTCAGATGTGGAAATAAATCATGATATTGCCAAATGTGCATTACACTTGTGCCATTTGTGTTGGTAATAAATTATGGACATCCAGGTTGCTACAAACACGTTGGAGCGGGTGGCCCCTCTAACACACGCCGTTGGCAATGTGTTGAAACGTGTCTTCGTCATTGGCTTCTCAATCATAGTTTTCGGTATTTCAATGAATCCTTATGTTTCTCAATGGTCAATACTTATTATATTCTTGTTCTTGCCATTTTGCAAACAGTGTACTCTTTTCACGTAACACTTGGCAAACATAATGTTGCGCAGGCAACAAGATCACCATGCAAACTGGAATTGGCACTTGCATTGCCATTGCTGGT
Source organism: Dendrocalamus latiflorus (assembly GCA_017311315.1). Taxonomy (NCBI): domain Eukaryota; kingdom Viridiplantae; phylum Streptophyta; class Magnoliopsida; order Poales; family Poaceae; genus Dendrocalamus; species Dendrocalamus latiflorus. Next base: position 5,069,654 of record CM029620.1, on the reverse strand, counting down.
GTTGCCCTATACTCATTTCTCAAGGCTATGATTGAGGAGAAAAGGGTATGCTTGTTCTTACTAGATCTTCTAAATCTGATTAGTTGGAATGTATTGTACAAATTGTGCACGGCAACTGATGTTGTTTAGAGGAACCACTGCAACTGAGAGTAACATGATTACAATAATACTTCCCTACATTCAAAGCTTAACCTGAAAACTTTTAGGCTCTTTTTGGAAAATTTTGGGAACTTTTCCTCCAGAAAATAAGGTCCACTAGATACTTTGGCCACTAATTAAGCGTGACGAATTAGTCAAAAGACGAAAGCACCTCCGGTAACTTCTTCCTGTTAGTTATTCTGTGACATGACGGTGCCTCCTAGTTTTTCCTAACTAGGCATTATAATTTAGAATCCTAAGTGTACTTTAAGCCAAACTTCTTTGAGTTCAGTTTGTTATACTGTAGCGAACTATCTGAAGACCAAGCTCCTAATTCCTCAGCAAGCACAACCATAATAAAAATGTATGCTTTGCACGCACGCGAACACCTGTGTCCTGTGCTGGTCTGCCATAACCTTGTTCTCGGCATTGTTATAGAAATAGAAACCACAGCCCTACTTTTTGCTACATTTTCAATGTAGAAATAAAAAGGAAGGAACGTACAACTAAGAGGCACCTAGAGCAAAATTCATATCACATAAAACTAACAACCCAACGTAGCTTGGATGAAAGGAGAACAAGCCCCAATTTCACTGTAACAGAAGGATCTACAAATTACAAAGTAAACTTCTAACTGTTTAGTACAGCTGAGGATCAAAGCAGAAAATGGAGAACAGCTGACACCCAAATTTGCACCCACCATCATCTTTTAGGGACGGGGGTTTAGAAATAAGTGCCGCTTGAAGGACGATTCCAATGAGTACTCGCATGCAAAAACACACAGCTCAAAATTTAATGTTGCTTTGGTAAAACCAGAACAGTACGAAACGACTAAGTGTTCTACACACCTTAGCTTGGCATCTTTCATAATTTTCATTTTTGTATTAGTGAAACTCCATTCCTGTGTATGTTTGTCTCATTTGATCTGCACCATATAGCTAGCTTGTAGCTTGTTCATATTATTCTTGTGATTAATTGCAGCAAACAAAGAGTGCATAAGGAGTTGACTGCTGTAAATATGGTTGGATGGCTGTTTTGATCGAGCTGTATTGCTTCGGACAAGCAAAGAAACTTGCAAGATGGATAACAATCTAGGTGTCTTCTGTATCTCATTTTGTTGCTATTTCCAATTTGGCGTTGAACAGCACAAGCTGCAGATGGTTGACTTATTATTTAAAAAAAAATTAAAGGAAGCTCAAATATATGTCGAATAAGCACTTTTACACGAGAATCATTTCATTTTGTATATCATAACTGCTCACAGACCAAGGAACTAAGTTTTCCATTTCCATTTATTTTCTGTCTCGATTATTCTTACCTCATGATGCTCTTGTAACTTTAAGCAGCATAATGCATTGCCCTTCTTTTTCGTTAGAGAGAGATTGCAGTTTTATTTAGATTTTGTTACTGTTGAAAGAGAAGTCGATGAGAACAGTGTTGCAATTTATGTTATGAAATGACCTATTTCATTTACTTACGATATTCAATTATCTTTCATCTATTTTAGCTCTGCACCTGGAGTTTTTTTAGAAGGAATAAGTCCCTGAATTATATTTAAGTGATGCACAGTACACAGTCCCTGAAATTACAGTGTGATCGAGCAAAGCAATAAAATTACAACAAGATCCAACTGGACTAAACTGCAAAGTACACATCATCACACAGGAAACTAGCTCTGCACCTAGTTGAAACTGCGTTTCTGAAATTCAGTGAAGAGTTATCAATTATCACCGGTGTCGTAGGTTGTTGCTTGTTCTGCAGATATAAGTAGAGTGGTTGGGTTGTTACGGATAGGATAGGATTGTTTAATATGTCTTTTTTTTTTTTATCTATGTATGGTATATTTCTTATATATCCCTTGTACTCTCTATATATATTGCCTTCTGGGCCTCATGAATATATTACATGATAGTCATAACATGGTATCAGAGCTAGGGTTCTAATCTAGCTCCTTCTGCTGCCATCGCCACCGCCCAGGCCGTCGCTGTTTCGCCCAGGCCATCCCTCAGTCGTCTAGATCCATCACCATTTCGTCCAGAACAGGAGGCGTAGTCCGCCCTGGATCGGTTGCTTCTCCGTCTGGTCGCCCGACTACGCCCCCGTGTGGATCCGTCGTCGATCGCCACCGACCGTTGTCGGCCACTGCTAATCCACGCAGCTGCTTCTCTGTTCAGCCACCCGACTGCGCCCCCGCGTGTGCTGCTGCCAATCCACACAGATGCTTCTCCGTCCGACCGCCTGACTGTGCCCCACGTGGATCCATCGCCAGTCACCGCCGATCGGCGCCGATTCACCTAGGCGCACTCCCGCCGCCATCTCTGGCTTTGGGTGAAGCGTGAATAGAAACCGAATTGGTTTCTATACACTATGAATTGCTTTTAAGTTTCCTCCGAAAAAAAAGAAAAAAACGTTATCTAACCACCACGCCGTCCGACGCCGCCGGTTAGACTTCGTTGCCTTGGTCGCCACGCCGTCCAGCGTCGTCTACTAATGACTTTCATTCCATCAGCTGCAATCCTATTCTTGGGAACAAAGCTACATGGGACAAACTATAGGTTGTGGTCTTCACTCATGGGATCACGCTCGATGGTCTTCGCCTCTGGGACATATCACTTGTGCATGACCTTCTCTACCATCACCGGTCCAGCCTCCTCCCAGGCCATCTACTTCTGCACCTTCTGCAGACGATGAGGCCGCCAAGAAGGAGGTAGAGGCTGCTAATGCTGCTGATGAGGCCTTTAAGTATGCCATCAACGCTTTCGAGCACTGGTGTGCTAATGAAACCCATGTTCGAGCCATCCTGGTGGTTAGCGTCGACGACTCCATCCAGCTAGACATTGTTGGTCTGCGGTCCACTCGTTAGATCTGGGAGTTTTACATGAGCGATACTAGCAGAGCAGTGATGCTCAGTTCCTCTCGCTTTAGCAATGAGTTAGAGATGTTTTGCTAGGGGATTCGTCCATCGACGACTTTTTTCGAGCCTTGGCCAGTATCTAGCGCCAGTTGGACAAGTTGGCCTCTCCACTTTGCCAGAGTATCATAAAGTGCAGAAGGCGGATTATGATCGCCTTCGCCATTATAATTTCAGTAGGACCTCCTAATTTTCCTATCTCTGTTCAGACAACTGACGGTACTTCCTTGTTTGTCAGCTATCAGTGCATTCTTTTGTCCACTAATTTTTCTATTCCAGCTATTTTCCAAGTTCCCCAGCTTACTATGCAGCTTCTTTCGGTGGTTCAGCTCACCGATCTTGGTTGTAGGATTGGTTTCGACTCTCACACCTGTTTCGTTCAAGATTGACAGATTGGGACATTACTTGGGACTGGCCGGAGCCTAGGGACTCAGGGTATCTACATTCTTGACCGCCTCCACATTTCGTCCATTTTAGTTGCTCCTACCACGTCTGCCTCCACGGCCACCGCTGCCATCATCTTTGGAGCTTTTGCACAGTGGCATCACTGTTTAGGTCACCTGTGTAGGTCCCATCTTTCTTCATTAGTTCGTCAGGGTGTTCTTGGACGCGTTATTGTTGACATGTCCATGTTTTGTCAGGGTTATAACCTGGGCAAGCAGCTACAACATCCTTATCATTCTAGTTAGTCCTTGTGCTCTCGTTTTTTTATCTAGTTTATTTAAATGTATGGGGACCTATGCCTATTATCTCCAAAGGCAGTCATAAATTCTATATAATTTTCATTGATGATTATTTACGTTTTACTTGGCTTTTCCTTATGTCTAACTGTGGTTAGTTTCTTATGATCTATCACAGCTTTGCCACGATGGTTCGTACTCAGTTTGAGTCATCTATCCATACTTTTGCTGTGATTTTGCTAGCGAGTACTATTTCTGTTCTGACGCTTTCAAACATTTTTTTCTGAGCAGGGCACTCTTTACCAGTCTTCTTATCCTGGTGTCTATGCTCAGAATAGGGTTGCTGAGCGCAAGAATCGTCATCTGATTAAGACTACTCGTACTCTTCTCCTTACCTCTCATGTTCCACCATAGTTCTAGGCCGAGGCTGTTTCTATGGCTGCATATCTCATCAATATGCAGTCTTTCACTGCTCTTAAGGATGTCAGTCCTATAGAACGTCCCTACTATAGAGCCCCCAATGCACTCACCTTCATGTTTTTAGCCGCACCTATTTTGTCCTACTGTAGTTTCGTGAGCGCACCAAACTATCGGCCCAGTCCACTGTGTGTGTTTTCCTTGGTTATAGTTCTGAGCATAAGGGTTATCCTGCTATGATCCTTCTGCTCGATGGATTAGGATCTCCTAAGATATTGTTTTTGATGAATCTTGACCTTTCTTCTATCGATATTCTGCTCCTCATCCTATTTTCACCGTTGAGACGATCTCATGGTTGTCTCTCTCTGACTCTTCACCCATTACTCCCCTATCACAATCTTCCTCTAGTCTATCTCTAGTGGTTCCTTCTGTACCTCCACATACTATGCTGCCTTCTGCAGCACCGCCTCTTGTTCTTGTAGCATCATCATCTCATTTCTTTGGGGTGCACTACTACAGGTGTCCCTGTCCTTCACCAAATTTCTCTTCTAGTATCTTGCCAACACCAACGTCGAATTCCTCTGATGATGCTCCTCATTACGCCTTTCGTGACCGGACTTTCCTTCGGTCTCCTAATCGTCTTGGTTTTTCTTTGACAACTCATGCTCTCTCTATCACTGAGTCTAGCTCTTATCGTGAGGCTGCTTCTCATTCCGAGTGGTAGCTTGCTATGGCAGAGGAGTTGATGCTCTTCGACGTACGGAGACTTAGGATATTGTATCGACACCTATGCATGCTTGTACTATCACGTTCAAATGGGTGTACAAGATTAAGACTAGGTCTGATGGTACTATCGAGCGCTATAATGCTCATCTTGTGGCTCGTGGCTTCCAGCAGGAGAATGGTTGTGATTACGATGAGACTTTTACCCCTGTTGCTCATATGACCACTGTCCGCACTCTTGTTGCGGTTGCTTCCATTCACCGATGATTTATCTCTCAGCTAGATGTTAACAATGCTTTTCTTAATGGTGTTTTGCATGAGAAGGTTTATATGCAGCCACCGCCTGGGTATTCTGTTCTAGATGGCCATGACTGTCGTCTTCGTCGTGTTCTTTATGGCCTGAAATAGGCCACTCGTGCCTGGTTTGCACGTTTTACCTCAGTGATTACCGCTATCGGTTTCACTGTCAATGCCCACGATCTTGCTCTATTTGTCCATGTCTCACCTCGAGGTAGGACATTGCTTCTTCTACATGTGGATGATTGCTCATCACTAGTGATGATTCCTCTTTCATCACATATGTGAAGAAGTATCTCAGTGAGCAGTTTCTGATGACTGATTTTGGTTTGCTTATGTACTTCCTTGGGATTGAGGTTTTTTCCATGCCTGAGAGTTACTACCTCTCCCAGCTTTCTGTATGTCCATGATCTTCTTGATCGGTCTTGGCTGGTTGATACTCGCATTGTTGAGACTCCTATGGAGCTCTCTCTTTAGCTTCGTGTTACTAATGGTGATCTTCTTGAGGATCCTACTCGATATCGTCATCTTGTTGGGAGTTTGGTATATCTTATGAGCACTCTCCTGATATTGGCCATGTTGTGCATATCTTGAATCAGTTTATAACTCGTCCTACTCATCTTCACCATAGCCACCTTCTTTGTATTCTTCGCTACTTGCATGTTACTGTCTCTCGTCGTTTGTTTTCCCCTAGCTCCACCTTACTACAATTCAGGCGTACTTCAATGCGACCTGGGCTAGTGATCCTTCTGATCGTCATTCTCTTTCTGCTTATTGTCTTTTCCTTAGCTCCTCCTTGATTGCTTGCAAAACAAAGGAAAAGACTACAATTTCTCATTCAAATGCGAAGGCTGAGTTGAGAGCTATTACAACAGTGACTACAGAGATTACTTGGTTGAGATAGCTACTTATAGACTTTGGAGTACCTATGAGGAGACCTACGACCCTTATGTCTGACAGTACAGGTGTTATCAGTGTCACTCGTGATCCAGTGAAGCATGAGCTCACCAAGCACATTGGTGTGGATGTTTTATACACTCACTCACAGGTGCAGAAGGGAGTACTCGCTTTACAGTTTGTGCCTCAGAGTTACTGATTTCTTCACGAAGCCACAGACAAGGGCACAACATTTGTTTTGTCACTCCAAACTCAGTGTGTGATCTATCATGAGTTTGAGGGGTGTTAAGGATAGGATAGGATTGTTTATTTGTTTCCTTATATTCATTTGTTTTTTTTATCTGTGTATGGCTTATTCCTTGTATATCTCTTTGTACTTCTTATATATATTGCCTTTTGGGCCTCTTGAATATATACACAAAATTCATAACAAGGTGGTACCTATGTGAGAGTTATCTAAAGCGTGAAACATATCTCAAAAACAGGGTGGAGTCATCACAGCAGCTACGAACGCATGCTAATGACTTAATATATTCCACGTTACAGTAGTAGTCTATAATTACAATAACATAATGCCAATTCAGGAGGAACCAAGCAAGTCCAGATTCGGGGACAGGTTCATTGGAGTTGTTAGCAGCTGATGTAATCGTACTGGCAAGATATCAACATTAACATAGATACTCCACCTGTATGTATTCTGAGAGGATAGTTCGCGTTGTAATTGTTGGATATTTTTTTTGTTATTGTGGCTCACAATTTAGCTCGTATAGCATTCATAAGCTCAGTTAAGGAAACTAGGCCGCCATTACAGTACGATGATGTGTATAGCTACCGTACTACTACCTCCAATTGCAAATATAAGTTACTTCGGACGTCAACAAAGGACAACTCGTGATGAACCTAGGAATACCATTTTCATGTGGTCAATCTACAGTCCTATATGTTCATCAAAATTAAAAATGCTTGACTGACATGGAATCTAATATTACTTATATTTGCAAGCAGAGGGAATACAATTTCCTTCTCTCCTTTTTTTTTTGACATAGAGGGAGTGCAATTTTAAGGATAAAGAGTTGGCTACAAAACGTAAACACAGGTGTTACTGCAAATGCTGAAAAGGTATGCCATTTACTTCCATCAAAAGGAAAATAATTCATACATCTGTTGTTGGGGCTGGACAGCAAAGGCCAGCACAAATTAGTACAATGAAGTCTTCTCTAGATCATTATAGGCATTACAATACCAGGAACACTTTTCATCAGGGTACAACCTTAGCGTAAAAAGAAACAACGACAGCACTTAACAAGAGCATTTTCATGGGACCGACTTGGTCCACACTTAAAATACTCCACTATTAGCAATAAGTAGTAGTGTAGTACAACGGAGTCTTTTCTAGAGCATTACAATATCAGGGACACTATTCATCAAGGTACAACCATATATCACAGAAGTCACAACACTTAGCCAGAGCACTGTCTGTAAAGTATAATTTCCCTCTCTTCTATCACAGAAGTCCTGATTGGACCGTCTATTACAAAATCGGTTATTTAACCCCATGAATTCTGAAAACTAGTCCAATTTTCACCCTGACAGTGGTATTGGTAATGGTTTTGCTTATGTGGCATCTGATTAGGCTCGATTAGTTGAGTCAGTAAGACAACTTACTCAGTGAATCAACAAGTTAATTAAGAAAACAAAATAACTTTTCTTCCTCTCTCTCTTTCTTCTCTCTACCTCCTCTTTCTCTTCCTCTTGACCTACCTAATCCCCTCATCAGTTGTGAGACTTGATGGAAATGTGGGCAATATTTTAATTCCAAATTTTACTAGGAGACAAATACAATAAAAAATAAGTGATGCAAAACACATAACTAACAGCAGGCTACTCATTGTACTTCAGAAAATACGCAAAGAAAATACAGTATCAAAGTTGATCGAATACATGAACGACTTACTATTGGGCTCGATGAAAAACAGGAAGCAATGCAGACTCGATGCAGTGCAAAAACGTAGAAGATGCAGTGCAGGACCGGTTGCGCAAAAGCGTTGCCCAGAAACCTTATTGCTGTCCCCATGCAGGTCTTCACGGTAGCAACGGTTTCGAGATACCACTCCCCTTCTTCATGGTGCACGCCGGGAAGAAGACTCAATGAGGTTCAGACACATAGCACAATAACACAAGTTCGTAGAAGGAAGAAATGGAGGCAGTGAGATTCTTAGTTGTATACTCTGGATGTCTCCAGGCATATATATAGACAGACTGTGAACTGACATGATTAAGCAGCTATTTACCCACTAGTAAATAACACATTTAACCAACCATTTACATACTGGTAACTACCTGTCATCAAAACCCAATAAAGCCTCAAATTCAAACGTTTGAATCCCATTCAAACAGAGAGAGATAGTGATGCATAGTTCAACACAAATAAAGGTGGACTTGGTCTGCCAAGTGGCGCGCCCACGTCGCAAGTCACAAGTCACACGATTTTTCACACGAAAATGCGCGAATACGGACGCACGTGCGTGCGCGTGTGTGTGATTGCCAAAACCCTCCTCATACCATTCCCATCCATGCGTGACATGATTCAAGGAGTGGAAAGCGCTCCACCTTATAAATTGGTCGCCTCCATTTGTGTTAGCAATATAGTACTAAACTATGCATGCTTTGGAATTAGAGGAAATAGGCCTCATTAATATGGGCCTATTTCTAACAATCTCCCACCATTTCTAAAGAAAGAAGCAAGAAAATGTCGAAGATATTGTGTTTAAGTACTATTAATATACCTGTGTTTTAGTGTAAGCCCCGTGTGGGTTGAATTTGCTCTTGGAATGATAAGATTCATCTTCTCACAACTGATGAATGGACTATGCCTTGAATTCACAGCTTTTCGTGATCAGATTTCACATGAAATCTCAACTAGTACTAGGCTGCCAACTAGTACTAGAATGACTAGTACGGAGACATATACGATCATGCTCTCTTATCTATTCATGAGCTTCCTAGAGAATACCTTGTTCTCGTGAACTACGACCACACAGTTAGGCTTAAGTAGGTGTATTCTTTCCAAGTATCCTACAGGCTTATACCTTTTCCTTACTTGGATAACATAATACATTAAGGCTTTATGCCAACCTTTCATACAGTCGAGAGTACTTTGTTTATTAGAATATAGGTATAATGAATATGTACTCTCTTGTTATAACATCAATTTGTTTTCCCATTGCCTAAGTTACGGGATCTCCGATCAAGAAGGTTTGGGTTACCATTGTGATGTAACTCATATGGGCCTCATTCCCATGCCCATAGATGCAACGGAAATCACTCTCCATGCTAACCCCTTTGTAAAAGGGTCTGCCAGATTTTTCTCAGTATGAATATAATTCACAGCAATCACTCTAGAGTTTCTCAATTTTCTGATAGATTTAAGCCTACACTTCACATGTCTAGAGGACATCATATTATCCTTTGTACTTGTGACTTTGGTCGACATTGTTTGATTATCACATTACATCAGGATTGCCGGTATTGGTATCTCAGCCAATGCCAAGTCCAACAGAAGCTCTCTCAGCCATTCAACCTCAACAGTGGTTGTGTCAAGTGCTACAAATTTTGTCTCCATGGTTAACCTCGTCAATATAGTATGTTTACAAGACCTCCATGAAACTGCAGGACCAGCTAAAGTAAACACACAACCACTTGTAACTTTGATCTCATCCGCATTAGAGATCTAATTGGAGTCACTGTATCCTTCTAATATAGAAGGGTATCTAGTATAATGAATTTCTAAAGATGTTGTGTCCCTCAAGTAGCGCAATACTCTTTCAAGCGCCTCCCTGTGATCATCTTCTAAGTTAGAAGTAAACCGACTTAATTTGCTCATAGCAAATAAAATGTCAGGTCTTGTAGCATCAGCTAAATATATGAGTGACCTAGTAATTTTTGAATATCTTAATTGATCTTTTCCTAGCCCCTAGTTCTTTCGAAACTTAATGCTCGCATCATAGGGCGTTGGAGAAACCTTACAATTTTCAAAGCTGAACCAGCTCAATATTTTCTTAGCATAATGGGATTAATTCAAAGTGATCCCATCCTCACTTTTGATCAATTTAATATTCAGAATGACATTTACCTCTCCCAAGTCTTTCATATGAAAATACCAAGATAAGAAAGATTTGACCTTATTAATTACAGTAGTGTTTGTTCCAAATATAAGTATGTCATCAACATACAGACATAAGATCACTCCTTGACCCCACACCATAACGGTAATATACACATTTATTAGTTTTAATCACAACGAAGCCAACGGATGTCAAAGTTTTGTCAAACTTCTTGTGCCATTGTTTAGGTGCTTGTTTTAGGTCATACAAGGATTTCAATAATCTATATATATTATTTTCCTGTTCAGAAATCACAAAACCATCTAGTTGATCCATATAGATTTCTTCCTCCAACTCTCTATTAAGGAAAGCTATCTTCACGACCATTTGATGGATATGTAGACCATAGGAAGATGCTAACGCAAGGAGCATTTTGATTGTGCTTAATCTGGCAACAGGAGAATAAGTATCAAAGAAATCTTCTCTCTTTCTGGATGTAACCCTTAGCCACAAGTCTTGCCTTATACTTCTCAGTAGTACCATCAGACCTTAGTTTCTTTTTAAAGACCCACTTACATTCTACAGGTTTGCACCCGATAGGACGATCAGTGATCTCCCAAGTCCCATTAGCTATGATAGAATCCATCTCACTACGGACTACCTCTCTTCAATACTCAGCATCAGAATATGCATAAGCCTAGGAAAGAGTCTTTGGCACATCATCCACAAGGAATACAATAAAGTCATCACTAAAGGTTTTCTCAACCATTTGTCTCTTGCTTCTGTGAGGAGCTTCTGTGACTAGATTATTATCCTCCTTAGGGATATCACACATTGGTTTAGAAATGGTGGAAGTTTAGAAGTTTGATTATTCTCAATTTCAATATTATCAGTTTGAACATTCTTAGTTCGTGAAGTACTGCTAGCTGTTCTTATAGGAAAGATATTCTCCAAAAATGAAGCATCTCTAGATTCCATTATTGTGTTAGCAATAATCTTAAGATTTTTTGATTTAACTACTAAAAATCTATAGACCATACAATTTTGAGCATATCCTAGAAAAATACTATCGACTGTTTTTGGTCTAAGCTTTCTCTTTTTCTGCAATGGTATATTGACTTTTGCCAAACATCCCAAGTTTACAGAAAATTAACAGTAGGTTTTCTCCCCTTCCATCCCTCATATGAAGTAATCTCACTCTTTTTAGTGATTACTTTATTTAGAACGAAAGTTGCTGTCAATATGGCTTCCCCCACCATACCTTAGGCATACCAGAACTCTCTAACATGGCATTAACCAAGTCTGTTAGTGTCCATTTTTCTCTCAACTACCCCATTTGATTGGGGTGAATATGGTGGTGTAAATTCATGGACGATTTCATGCTCAGAACAAAATTGGGAGAATTCATGATAGACGTACTCTTCTCCACGATCAGATCTCAATCTTTTTATTTTTCTTCTCTAGTTGGTTCTTAACCTCAGTCTTATAAGTTTTAAAGTAGTTTAAAGCTTCATCCTTAGTTTTTAGCAAATACACATAGCAATAGCTTGTTGCATCATCAATAAAAGTTAGAAAATATCTTTTGTCTCCTTTTGTCAACAATCCATTCATTTCACACAAATTTGAATGAACAAGATCTAATGGTGCCAAGTTCTTTTCGTCCTCTAATCCCTTAAAGGGTTTTCGAAGTTGCTTTACTTGCACACATAACTGACACTTTGACCCTTTGACAATTTCATATTTTGGAATTAAATCTAATCTAGACATTCTAGCAATACTATCAAAACCAATACGATAGAAACAAGAATGCCAAATATTTGCCTCACATTTATTTAAACCAGTTGCAACATTTAGATTATAACAAGACTCTAAAGTATCAAGGCGGAACACACCTCTGTTCTCGTAGCCTTTACCAACAAAGTCTTGTAATCATCCCTACGTAGGAGAGAACCAGTAATGAAGTTCTTGTTTATTGTAGGAGCATGCTGCATGTTCTTCAAGTGGACAATATTCCCTGAAGTAAGCTTTAGATCCACCATGCCAACACAAGAATAGAAGTATACAACCCGTTTTCCATTAGGACAGAGGAAGCCCCTGCTACTTGGTAAGAAGAAAACAAGGAAATACCATAACATATGTGAATATTAGCACTAGTATCAACCCACCAATCAGTGGATTGACATACTGAAAAGATAACAGGTAAATTACCATACCCTCTTGAAGTCGAGGGCTCACCTATGATCACGTTGACAGTCTTCTTCTTTGGCTGTTGTCGGAACCCGGAGTAACGACTCCTGGATCCTCTGTGTAAATCCCACTAGTCCAGGATCAGCTAGTGCACACAGCGTACAACAAAGATAAATATCAACCATAATGACATTTATTAACTGAATATGGGCATGAATGCCAAAGTTTACATCAACGGCACATAAGCCAAAATTAAGTAATAAGCAGCGGAAGAAAAACCGAAGCGGAAGAAGCCCACTGAGCCTGCCCACAGGCAAACGACAGTAAGACGCGGCCTATTCGTCCAGATCTTCACCGTAGTTGACGTCTTCCTTCTCTGTGTGGAAAAAGCAACGTGAGTACAATCTTGTACTCCGCAAATCACCCGGGAAAATGCAACATAATGATAAAGGCTCCAATGGAAGGCTTATAGGGTTAGTTTGCATAAAACAACATTTAAGAAATACAATAAGTAGATTGAAATTGCTGAATTTAATACGATAAGTAAAAACAGTACTTGTAACCGAAAATAATACCGTCAGTGCAGGCTCCGACCATACACCAACCTATCCACGGGCATCCCACCCGGACCATCTTTTCCAAAAGCTCACGTATGGATTCCATCCATCCACACGCTTTCACTGCGCAACTCTGATGAATTCCATCCATTCACCAGATTTCAATCTCTCACGGATTCCATCCATCCGCAAGGTTTTCATCTCTCGTAGATTCCATCCATCCACAAGGTTTTCGAAAACGTTTTTGAAAAACAAAGTCTAATCCATGAGAAACTTTTACTCAGCATGTCCATGACCGTGGGCACGGCTATCCAGGATAGATTATACACTCTGCAGAGGTTGTACAGCTTTACCCACAAGACACGATCATCCTTTTGTGCCACGCGATTACACACTTCCTTAGGTGTGCGGCAAGGAGTCATGACAAGGCCTTTACAATGCAAAGCCTTCAACCTGGTCGAGCCAACTCTAAGGTTTCACCCCAGTAAGGAATCCACCAGACCGGGACCCCCTCTTGAGCCTAGACGAGACTTCTCATGGCTTAACCACGCTCGCCCAAGTGAGACTTCACATGTCACCAACCACGCTCACTTTCAACCTACGACTCAACTCAGATTGGGACTTCACAAATTATTCAGCCAGGGCTGTCCCATACCAGCCATGTGGTAGTACGATTAGGGCTTTGCAACAGTAGCTCACAGACCGGTCCTTAATTGACTCAGGCCCAACCACATACCCCTGTGCACGACAATCAACCACTGCGGCTCCAACCAACAGGGCATGCCTGCACCCACCACTCTAACCAAATGCCTAAGTCTATACCAGTTTTATATTTGCTTTCAAAATAATTCATAAACCTCATTGACTCACCAAAGTCAAGAGAACATATCATTTTATGTAAACAGGGTCATCATTTTATGCGAAAAGGTATCCCAAAAACAAATAATATAACTTCGCAGGGCTAAGCATTTGAATAAACTCTCTAGCCAACACTAATGTATTAACTAGAGTTTGAATCTAGGGTGACAAGGTATTGAGGAATTCAAATTCAATGGAGGGATTAACAAGTAGGCAATAACTAAATTTAAAACTGAATTGAAATACGTTGAATAAAAATATGCATGCAATATAATTTAAATCAACATAATTTTATTTTGAAAACTGGGATCAACATGATCAAGGAGGGTGACTTGCCTTGCTCTTCAAATTTGCTCAAATCTTCGTCGAAGAACTCTCCCGAATCGTCGAAGTCTACACGTGAAAATAACCCACCAAATTCAAATAAATTCAAAATAAATTCAAATTGACTTCAAATATTTGAATTGAGGCTAGAAATAGATAGAGGAGAATTTTTGATGAATTTAGAAATTTGAACGGGCCAAATGGGAGTTAGAACGAAGGAGAACGGGCTCCGGGAAGTTTGAAAAGAGAGAAAAAGAATAAAAGGAATTTTTGGAATTATTTTTGTACAGGAAATTGAGGATTATGACGTCAGCATGGGGTAAACCCCACTGACAGGTGGGGTCCCGGTCCATGAACCGAGCCCACGGGTGGAGGCGGTGGCTGAGGTGGCACGGGTGGTGGGCTGGCGCTGACGCAGCGGCCACCGGGCGCCACCTGGGCTGCCACGTGGGCACGGCACGCAGGCGTGGCCGGCAGGCCGGAGAGGGCTCGGGGGTGGCACGGCTCGCCGGCGAGCGGCGGCGAGATGGCCGGCGGCGAGGGCCGGAGGAGGTAGAGGGGAGCGAGGTGAGCTCGGAGGTGGGGCGGCATTTACCGAAGGCGGCCGGGGTTGAGCCGGCAGCGAGGAGGAGCGGCGGCGGCACTCGAGCGGCGACGGCGAGGGAGCTCCGGCGGCGGAGAGGCGCAGATGAGGGGCGGCCGGGGTCGAGGGCGGCACGGCGAAGTTGGAGGTGGCGTCGGCTGGGCGCGGGGGCTAGCGGAGCGGCGGCGATTGCTCGCCGAAGCTTGAAGCGGCGGCGGAGGCGACGGCGCAAGGCGCGATGGCGGTGGAGCGCTCGGGAGGGGAGGAGGAGTGGCGGAAGGTGAAGTGCAGGGAGAGGGGAGGCCGGGGGTGGCTTTTATAGGGGCCGAAGAGCAACGGGGCGCCGCGGATTCTTCGCCGGAGTGGGGGAGTGGCGGCGGCGGTTACGGCGAATCGGGGGAGGTGGGCGGTGGTTTGACGCGGGAAAGGCGGGAGGTGGGGCGTGGCGCGTGCGGCGCACGGAGGTGGGCGGCGTGGCCGAGGGAAGCGCGGGGTGGCGACTGGGTCAAGCGGAGGCGGCGGTTGCGGGCGGCGGGCGCGGGAGGAGGAAGAAGGCGGCCGGAGGGAGACGGAGCTGACGGGTGGGACCCGATCGGCAGAGAGATGAGGAAGACAGAGGGCGCCGACAGGTGGGACCGGGGGCGCAGAGAGAGGAAGAGCGGGGTAAGGCGCGGGCGGCCGGATGGCGATCGGGCGGCCGAGAGGGGGGGGGGGGGCGGATGGGCGACGTGGCGCAATCCGGGCCGGCCACTTGTCGGCCCGGGAGGAGGGGAGGGGAATTTATTTTTTTGGATTTTGGATTTTCAAAAATGCCTAGAAATTCCATTAAGCCTCAGAAAAATATGAAATAAATTCCTAAAATCTCAGAAAATTCAGAGAATCTCCTGGAGACATTTTGAACTTAATAAAAATATTTCCAAATAATGTTGGTATTTAATTTTCATACTTTAAAATACTTTTTATTTCCAAAAATACAATTTTAAACTCCAGAAAATCCAGGAAATCAAATAAAAGCCAAATAACTCCAAATAATTAATTTGACATAGAATTTTATAGAAAATCAAAATATCATCTTATTTAATAATACTTTTAGGTTTTTCTGAAATTGCTTTTCAAATCCAGCTTTTTCAAAAACAGAAATTCAGGGCAAATCCAAATTTAAAACTTAGGCACAAAAATACTTATTTTAAATTAAATTTTATTTTATTCCATTTTTATTATTTATTAAATTATTTTTATTTTACCAAAAATTTGGGCTGTTACAGCTGTTCACCATCTTTGCTCTTGCGGAAGCAATAGTCCTTCGCCATATGACCGTCTTTACTGCACACAAAGTAACTAATATCCCTCAAATCATTTTTTAGTTTTTCTTTTCTTAAAGCTAGTTATCTTGTTTGGTTTGTTGGCTTTGTACTTCTTTGCAGTAGTCTTTTTCTGTATGAAATTTGCATTGCTTTGGCCAGAGGTGTTGGGTGCATCTTTTGCAGTTGCTTTTTCTTCCACATCGAGGGCAGTAATAAGATCCTCAACAGAAATCTCTTCCCTCCTACGTTTCAAGCTAGTGGCAAAATCCCATCAAAAAGCAGTGAGTTTGCAACAATGCCTGCAGCCACAAACTTAAGAGACAGCACACAACCCAGGTGCGTAATCTCACTGACTAGTATCTGGAGGTCATGAGCTTGTCCAACTATGGACTTAGCCTCATCCATACTAAATTCAAAAAATTTCTCACACATGTAGAGCCAGCGACCTACCTCTGCCTCTGCATATTGTGCTCTAGTGCATCTTGCAACTCTATGAGGGACTTGTAGTCCATGTACACATCATAGAGCTGATGTGCCAGAAAAACAGATGCAGCAAAGAGCAACGTTGTTTGCATTTTCAAATTGTATGAACTGCTCAATCGTAAATGGATATTGTAGGTGGATAACCCCCCACAGCCCCAAACACATGAGCCAAAACTTGGCTCTAGTCTGCCATCTACGAAAGTTCTAACCAGAAAACCTCTTAGGTTTCATCACATCAGAAGCACTGGCCATTGCTATATTGCAACAAAGTTCACAATAAGGTTTTTGGAATGTTGGGAATGTGGGCAATATTTTAATTCTAAATTTTACTAGGAGACAAATATTGTAAAAAAATCTGGTGATACAAAACATATAACTAACAGCTGGCTACTCATTGTACTTTAGAAAATACGCAAAGAAAATACAGTATCAAAGTCGATTGAATACGCGAACGACTTACTGTTGGACTCGATGAAGAATAGGAAACAGCACAAACTCGATGCAGTGCAGAAACATAGAAGACGCAGTGTAGGAGCGGTTGTACAAATGTGCTGCCCAGAAACCTTATTGCTGCCTTTGTGCAGGTCTTCACGGCAACAACGGCTTGGAGATAGCGCTCCCTCTTCACGGTGCATGCCGAAAAGAAGAGTTGACAAGGTTCAGACTACGTAGAACAACAGCACAAGTTCGTAGGAGGAAGAAATGGAGGCAGTGAGATTCTTAACTGTATACTTTGGATGTCTCTAGATATAGATATAGATATAGATATAGATATAGATATAGATATAGATATAGATATAGATATAGATATAGATATAGATAGACAGACTATGAACTGACATGATTAAGCAGCCATTTACCCACTAAAAACTGACACATTTAACCAGCTATTTACCCACTGGTAACTGCCTGTCATCAAAACCCAATAAAGCCTCAAATTCAAACGTTCAAATCTCAATCAAATAGAGAGAGAGAGAGAGAGATTGATGCATAGTTCAGCCAAAATAAAGGTGGGCTTGGTCTGCCAAGTGGCGCACCATATCATGGCACGGTCGCACGTCGCAAATCACAATTATGCGATTTGCACGCGAAAATGTGTGAATACGCGTGCGCATGTGTGCGTGTGTGTGCGATTAGACAAAACCCTCCTCATACCATTTGCATCCATGTGTGACATGATTCAAGGAGTGGAAAGGGCTCCACCTTATAAATTGGTCACCTCCACTTTGCATTAGCAAGATGGTACTAAACCATGCATACTTTGGAATTAGAGGAAATGAGCCTCACTCATATGGCTCTATTTCTGGTGGATAAGGGATGCCAAATAAGTGGCACTTGCCACATAAGCTGTCGGCATGGCAAAACGCTTTGAAAACCATCGTCGAGAGAGGGTGATTTGCTCTGATTTTTAAAAGATGAAGGGATTAAATAACTGGTTTCACAGTAGTGGTCAGTGGGTACTTTCTAAAAAGTAGAGGAGGTAAACTAAACTCTTTTACTTTAGTATTTCACTCATATATAGCAACACATAGATCCTACAACATGAAACTTGGTACAATCAAAGTATTATGAGTCCCTACATTAGTCCAAATTTTAAGAAGATTGAACAATAGTTGTTCTCCCAACCTGCACAGTTTAATTCAAACATGATGTTATCCAAGCTAACAAAACCTCTTTCAAATTCGATGCTCTACTAAATCAATCCTCAATCAAACTATTTAAATCAGAGATTTATGAATGTAGAATGAATTGACCCTCTTAACATGAACTCGACGAAGATTGTGCAGGATGCACTGATATGGGACATGGTACATGAAAGATAATCATTAATTATTACAACTCAATAATCACAATAATAAATTACAACTTTTGACTCTAGACCTCAAAAATGGATTAAAGCTAATTATTACAATTCCTTTCCAATTACAAGATTTGTGCATGCATGAAAAACTAATTTCTAATAACAATTACAGTGAGCTAAAGATTAAATTAAGTATTGCATTGCATTTCCTTGCCCTGTCTCTGCATGTCGCCAACGTTAGCATCCCAAATCGACCACCCCCTCTTTTTCTTTTGTAGTTAGAGAGCAAATCAAATAACAATCCATGGGGAAATAAAAAGAAGAGGGGAAAGAAGCTACCGACAATACACTCGGGCTCCTAAAGCCAAATAGAGTGGTATTAATCGAGGTTCCCAGACCGTCCTGAGCCGATCGGCACCTCTCACCACAACTGGGCCTCACCATTTGGCATTTTAAAATCCAAAACCCATATTTCTGAACTTTCCTTAGTCTGAAGGAATCCCAAAATAGTGAACAGCCTACATGTAGGACCTTCGGTCCGCCAAAGCCACAGGGAGCCAGGACTCAAGATGGAATAAGATTGGAGCATTCCCAGCTATGCACAACCAAGCTAGAGAGAGAGAGAGAGAGGCCGAAAGCTCCCATATAAAAGCCAACATTCCTAGCCCCAGCGATTTTGCCCACCTCATTGCCAAACTAGCTGAGAGCTCACAGGGCCAACAGAGAGCACTCAACCCCCTCCTGACAACCAAGAACATCCGAACACACTAAGCCAAGACAAAACTAAATCCACCCATCTTCAGTCATGGCCGAAGCCAGAGGGCCACCAGCCCACTTAAAGCCAGCAGCCCACTTAAAGCCAGCAGCCAACCAGTGAGAAGAGAGGAGTGTCGGAGAAGGGGAGGCAGAAAGTAGAGGAAGATGAAGGAGAGCGTTGACCAAGTGATAAGGAGGCTGATTGGGTGGACACCACAAGGCAATGACCACCACAAGACGATGTCCCCAATAGCAACAAAAGCCTCGACCACACCTTCATCCACACACACAACCACACGAGGACCATACCGCAACTGCAGCCAACCAACGAGCTTTCCATTCTCAGCCCAACATAAGTAGGCCCACTCTTTCCCTCCCACCTTTCATTCTTCCTTTTCCCTTTTTCTGAACTCATCCTGCATGAGCACACAAAACACTCGGCACCACTCCATATCGGTTGGGCCGATTGAGCTAGGCAGTTGAAAAGGAAGGAGCAACCCAACTGGTGGCTACCATAGTGACCAGTGGCACACGCTAGCACCGTGAGTGCTCTTGGAATCTGGGGAACCACTCCCAGGCATGAGAGCCCTAGAGGCCAAGTTTCAACAGCACGATCACTAGGATCCCCAAGAACCGAGTGTGGTAAAATTTATGCAAATATAATGAGGAGGAGGTAGAACTGGAGAGGTGATGAAGCTGAGCCTCCCAGCCATGACCACCAGCTAAGAACCAAGCCCGCTGTAAAATCCACCCCAGCCAGTGGCATCCTCCTTAAGGATGAAGAGGAGGTTGAGGGAGCCACCTTGAGCAACCAAAGTAGCCGGAGACCGAGTAGCCAAGGAGCTGGAGTAGTCGGAGACCGACTTGCCAGAGGCCGAGCAGCCGAGTAGCCAAAGGCCAAGGAGCCGAGTACCCGTATATCTAACAAGTAGCTACCAGATCTAGCGGGTAGCCACTAGATCCAGTGACGGGAAGCAGCAACAACAGTAGATCCAACGAGGAGCGACCTCGAGAGGGATAAATCAACCCAGATCCAAGCCGAAGGAGGATAGTACACCGAGTAGTCAGGGAAGGTAGAGCATCCAGTCTCAATAAAGAAGGAAGTTAAGAAGCAACCATCTGCGCCGAGAAGAGGGAGTAATGGGAGAAGAGTGACGGGGAGGAGCCAGAGCGTTGGATGAGCGTATAAGGACCAAGGAGGTGAGGCGTTGTGTGGCCATAGTGGCCGAGCATGTGCTTAGGCAGGAAGGCGAGACATTTTGTGTCGGCTAAGCTGGGCCAAGCATTTTGGGCCAACGGAGCGGCGTTTTGTGCCTACCGATGTGGCCGAGCGTCTGCTTAGCCAGGGAGGCGAGACATTTTAGTTCGGCCAAGCTGGCCCAAGCATTTTGGGTGAAGGGAGAGCGGTGTTTTGTGCTGACCAGTGAGGCCAAGAGTTGGGCCAATAGGCCATGAACTAAATAGGTCAGGCCATCATTTAGAACCAGTGCAACCAATGGACCAAATAGCAAGTGGAAAGAAGCCCAGTAGAACTCTAACATCGTAGATAGGATAGAAATCCACCAAAACGGGGTAAGGGAATTTTTCTAATCTAGTAGTATCCTAAATAAATATTTCACTATAATAAAGTGCCTGGAGTAATGCAAAAATTGAGCCAGTTCAAGCCGAGGTAGCAGACCAGGCTTCAGTTAATCCCATCACTTACTACTACTCAGGCAAGCTATTTCTTGATCAAATATAGTTATGTCAATGTACAAATTATGTTCTGTATCATTACGTTGCAAGTGCATCAGAAAGGTATTTGAAAAATTAAACTGATTAAGGAAATGAGCAAGAGAAAAGAAAAGAAAAGAAGAGAAAAAGAAAGAAAAGAAGAGATGTACGAGATAGAGCTAGTAGTCTGGCTGAGCGGAGTGATCGAACTACAAGAGTATGTGAACTACAAGAGTATGTGGAGGAGCCAGCAGAGAGAGGGCATGCTGGTCCCCTTTACATATGGCTAGAATATAAGGATCCACCAAACTGTCACTCAGATCGGGGACTGTAACTAAAGTGCCATCTATTTTTCCATCTCAGACGGATAGAAAATATTACCCTGTTACATTATTCATCTCTCCACATTGGGTAAGTAACTATGTGTGAGTAGAGATGGATTAAGCTCAGGACTAGTAACGCCAGTATGGAAGTAAGTCCCAAGGCGCTATATGCACAGGTGGAGTGTTGGGCCAGGAGCCAGTACCAACCAAACACTATTAGAAGCTGGTGGAGCCTCGGTATACCAGTGGAAAATAGACGGGCTGAAGATTGAGCAATGTAATCTGGGAAAAGTTCTGTACTTTGAACTTGACCCCACACCAGGAAGTGTGGAAAGCCTAGTTATGATGGTTCAGAGTAGCTATGGGCAAAGTGGCACAACCTGTGCAGTGCTTAATAAAATCATAGATTCATGCCAGTCTTTTGGATTGGGGACTACGGTGATCACTAGGGATCTTTCTTCACCCAAGTGAAAAGTAGAATCTTCATAAATGAAAATGTGTCACTTATTTTGATGAGGGTAATTTCTGAAAGTAACTAATTAGAAATGGAAGTAAGGAAAAGGAGAGGCATGCAGTGCATTTTGCTATTATTACGCTTGCTGAGTACATTAGTACTCACCCTTACTATTATCTTCCTTTGTCAGACTCTGTTCCGACTGGAGAGTACTTCGAGCCGGAATAGGGGACAACGAGCATCGCTGAGTTCAACAGAGAGGAGGATGTTGGCTATGAGGAGTCAGGGGAGATGGACCCCCTATACTACGGTTGGGACGAGTAGGCATCCCATTGAGCCAAACAGGAGAGCCATTGGGTATCTGTGTTGTATTTTTTGCTATTTATATACCTGTGCTAAGACTATAGCCCTCATGGTAAGTGCTGTAATAAGAGTACAGTTTCTATATTATTGTTCTACTGCGTAAATCTGGTAAAGGCTTATTATTTGTCAGAATAATGTTTTACTGATTAGACAAATAATAATCCATTGCTTAAGTGTGATTATCCTTGGGATAATTACATGGGGTGCCACATGTGGTATCAGAGCAATAAGTAGGGCCATGCTAATAATGTAGATACTGCAGTAGGACTTAAGTGGACTTTTCCCACTTGTTTTGTGGCACTAAGTACTTTTATTTAATTCTTGCCCTTGCTTCAGTTTCTATTCTACTTTGTGTCAAAATTATTATATTAAAAGCTCCTCTCTCTTAAAGGTAGTACCTGTAGTAAAATAGAACCCCCTACTTTTGCAGGATGGCTCATTTTATTGTCCCATCCGACAGGATCCATGAGGAGCATGTATTGATGTTGGGGAGGCTACTACATTCCTTAGGAGCTCCTTTTCTGGAGTATTTTCTAGAGTTCCAAGTAGGCAGTGCCACACCGCGTTTAGGAGTCTTTATAGCAGGATTTCCCTAAATCTAGCATATAGTTTATAGAGTGTATTGAGGAGTGGCGCTTAGCAAATGATTACCTACCCTTACAGGAGGTAGCCTATAAGGCTACACATGCACCTTGGGCACATTTTAGTGATCAGCTGAAAGACACACCCTTTGGACAAATCCCACCTTTTGACCTGGGTAGCCAGGGTGTACAGTTTGGTCCTATCCCTTCTAGCTGATCCATAGGGATACCTTCCATCACCACGGCCACCTTACAAAGGGAGACAGCTGGCACGATGCTACTAGCCAACACCCTCCTTCATAACACCACCTATGGAGCCTTAGCCTAAGCAGAGGAGAACTCAGAGATTTGGAGGAGGCGCTGCATTGACTTGGAGTTAGATTCCTTGAGAGGATCCCACCCTTCCACTACCTTAGGTGCCACATCCCAGCCTTTGACGGATATCCCAAGGACCAGCTATCCTAGTGCCGCACCTCCAGCCCCAACACCTCATTTGGCTTACTCTCTGCCATTGCCTCCACCACCGCCACCACCACCCCCACCTTCCATAGTTAGGACTTTTGAGGGAGCCGACTATATCCCTGTGCCCTCCCCAAAGTATGTTCCAAATTCTTTCTTTGACTATTACTCCAATATTCCTATCACACTCTATGACCCCTACCCTTACCTTCCTACTCTACCACCTCAGGGAGGCTTAGGAGGCACCTCAGCACATGGACTCTTTCACCCCCGCCCCTGCCATCCTAGACCAAGGACCAGTGGAGCCCACATCACCGTGCACCCTGATCCCATTCGAGACTTAGCCACTCTTGAGGAGCTCTATCGATCTTGCTTCAAGGACCCGGGTAGCAGCCGTACAGCTGGTTGGGGAGAGGGTACTAGCCAGAGACCTAGGGGAGACGATAGGGATGATGGAGATGAGGATGGAGAGGGTGAGGAGAGTGACCCAAAGGAGAGAGAGCCAGTGAGCCCTTAGCTTGTGAGATCTTGTCGGAGTGTTTCCCATCTGCTGGGTAGTATTATTATCTAGTTGTATAATTTAGCATGCGTACTATTTCTAGCATGACTTTAGCAGTGACACCATGATCTGTACCAGTATGCTTTACATTCTTGTCACTTATTCCTGTTTTAGTCAGAGTATATTCTACTCCCTTATACCTGCTCTTGTGTTGTTCAAATGGAAGGTTTGCAGCTCAACATAGGATAGGTTGCTTGAGAGCTAGAGGTGGCAGTCTCACTTTAAGGCATAGGTAGTAATGCCTGAGCTAGAGGCATGAAACTTGTAGGATCGTATAGCACAATTAGAGGGGGTGAATGATTACCTCTGCTTTTTGATACCTGAAAACAAATCTCAAACCAAAAGAAAAACAATATAAATTATCGAATGTAGATTTCGACTGCAAGTCATTTGACTACTCGCTCGACTGCATGCTTGACCTCCTTTGTCAACTAGAGGAGGTAAATCTTCCTCTACTCGAAAGCTTCGACTTCTTGGAATGCTTCGTCCCCACATCGCTTCGACCGCTCGAACAAGAACAAGACGAAGACAACACTGCACTCATAGATCATAAGGTCGTGATGCGATAGCACACTGACAAGAACGCAGCAAAGTGATGCTCAGAAAATCTCATCGTGCTTCGATTGAGACAACGAGACAACGTCAGCGATGATTTCTTTCTTTGAGAACTGATATGATATTTTACTTCTATATCATGTTTATGACTACAAAGCGCCTCACAGCACCCTTAAAAACTCTAGCACAAAAAGCATTCCAAAGCCACGGCTAAACCATCAGCTTCTCCCCTGCTTTTATATGCTAGAGCCCTAAACCGTGTCCTTACCAAACTGGACATGCAATTCTATCTCTTCTAAAACAAGGGACTCGAAACCCTTCCAAACACGGGTTTTAACCAAACCCTAAATCTCCTTAGTTACAGACTCCATCCACTCATCACATGATGAAGACTCTAGGATAGCACCTCTTGTATCTTCATCACACACTATCAACTTCTATGTTGAAGCCTCCAGGACTGCACCTCCTGTGGCTTCTCTACGCATCACCACCACTCGTGTCAAAGCCTCCTGGACAGCACCGCACGTAGCCTCTCCATGAATCACCACCTATGATCTCCACATGCTCTAGTGTGAGCCCGACGACCTCGCGTGACATCATCGACTGCCTAGACATCAGATTTCCCCATCTTAGTCCCAGTCCTCCTCGTCACCAACCATGACTGTCTCCACACCCACCTGCATATGCAAAGACCAAAGAAATGTTTTCCCCAACACAAGTTCTTTATAACTTGACCAACATCAGTACACACATATAACACACCCTCGTCTATCAATAGACAAGAACCAAACCATCTACGAATACTAACCAGGTCATCCACGAACATAATTTCCACACTCTCTAGAAATCACCAACTTCAGATCATTTATTACGACCGGTTACAACCGCTATGCAAGACCGATCGCTAGCTCATAGAGCACTCAAACATGAGTACTTCGGAAATACCAACGCTTAGAACACTAGAGAATAGCAAGCATCGCTACTAGTAAAGTCTATGACCATCGATCAGTTACTGTAGCTACGACCACAAACAAGGCACTGTAGCTACGACCATCGACAAAAGCACTGTAGCTACGACCATTGAAAAGCACTGTAGCTACGACCATCAAAAAGTATTGTAGCTATGATCGATTCACTGAAACTTACCATTTTCAACCAGGTATAGTCGTTCTACTATAGTTGATGTTCCATGGTCGAAATGTCGTGACCGAAGAATGATGAGATCGAAACACCATGGTCGAATTGCCGTGGTTAAAATCAGATGTGATCGAAGTTAGACGTGGGTGAAGTCAGCTGTGATCGAAGTCGGACATGGTTAAAGTCTGCCGTGATCGAAACATGACGTGGTCCAAGTCGGACGTGGTCAAAATACCATGGTTGAAATACCGTGGTCGAAATGTTGTGGTCAAAGCTTGACGTTCGGACCTGTCGTTCGGACCAGCCATCACAAGGCCAATTAGACTACCGTCCGTGGTCGAAGCCAGACTGTAATATCCCGAATGGTAGTCGAGAGATTTGGTGAATTAAAAAATATTAATGATAATTAAAAATAATAGAATTAAAGATGTAATTTTCTGAGGTTCGCAAAAGGGAAGAAAATTCAATATTTTGATGAGTTTTTGGCCATGGAGTAATATTCCAAACGACGTTTGGAGATTTTGGCGATTAAAATTGAGAATTGAATGAGGGTTAAATAAGTTTTTCTAGGGTGATAAATAGGGAATTAAATTCTACATAATTTATGATAAAAAAGGACTAAAATTCTAAAATTTTTGAGGTGTTGGAGGCATGGGCCTTTGGCCCAAGGTTTTAGCCCATTGGAGGGTGGGTCGGCCACCCCTTTACCCCCCAAACCCTCGGGCACCTTTCCCCTCCCCTTTTCTTCCCCCATAGCCGCCTCCTCCTAGCCTCCCACCTCCCTCACGTCTAGGGGTGGAAACGGATCGGATACGGTCGAATAGTCTCAAATACGAATACGAATCCATATTTTTCAAACGAATACGGATACGAATTCGGATATTTTCAAATACGGATACGAATATTCTCGAATACGAATACGGATATTTTCGAATACGGATTTTCTCGGATACGAATATCGGATAAAACGGAATCCTAGCGGTTTTACCGATTTTTCACCAGTTTTTGACCGGTTACCGGTTTTAAACCGCCTAAATTCAAATTTTGAATCACAAAATTTGTACGATTTTTTCATAAGTTCTAGAAACGGATCGAATACGAATCGAATAGTCTCGAATACGAATACGGATACGAATATTCTCGAATACGAATGCGAATACGAATACTCTCAAATACGGATACGAATATTCTCGAATACGAATACGAATATTTTTGAATACGGATTTTTGCTTACCATATTTTTGTTTTCTCGGATACGAATATCAGATAAAACGAATTATCCGTTACCGTTTTCCACCCCTACTCACGTCCCCCTTCTCCCTTGCAATCCCTCCAATCTGCAGCACCTCCACCCCTTGTCAACCGAGCAAAAGAGAAGAAGGGAGGGAGGAAGAAGAGGAAGAGAAGGAGGAGGAGAAGAAGAGGAGTAGGGTAATTTGTGCTGGTGTTCAAATGTTCTTGCTATGGTCTATAAGGGTAACAAACAATTTTCTACCTTAGAGACCATGTGGAGAAGGGTGACATAGTGGTTCAGTTCGTGGAGAGTGACCACCAGTTGGCTGATATCTTTACCAAGCCTTTGGACAGCTCTAGGTTTTCAGCTCTGCGGGGAGAGCTTGGGGTGGTTTATCCTTATGGACTGTTGTGAGGGGGAGTTTTGTGCTTCATGTTTTATCATGTTTATTATGCTTTTACTCCTTTCTGTTGCATTGCATATGGGTGCATTGGGATAGTCCTTCTAGCATAGGTTAGAGTGGTTCTCTTGCCAAGTTGGTTAGACTTCTTTCTCTCATCTTGTGATTCTAGGATGCTGTTTATTAGCTGTTTCTCTTCTCACTAGGTTGAGCTCACTCACTTCTTATAGGTTCTAGCAAGGGTTGGGCCACCCTTGGGTAGACAGGGTACGTGTTTGCTCCTTAGTGTGTTAGATGATCAGTTGATAGTCCTAGAGTCATATGTGGTAGATGAGAGTCAGTCTGAACTATAGTATCCTCTATATCTTGTCTATGCTTTAAGGACTGCCTTTTTCTATTTTTATTACCAGCTTCTCATTTTTATTGCTTTGGTTCAGGGGGAGTACATTTGGGAGCTTCTAGATCTTAATATTGTCTTAACTCAACTTGAACTAAAGTTGCATCACATGTTGAGGGGGAGCTGGATTTTCTTGCATGTCATTCTACATTGTAATATAATTACATGGAGCCTTGATTATTATCCTTTTATGACATGTTTACAATGCATTACATCTTGCCATGATCTGTGCTTACTTGCTAGATATATCATGACTTTATATGTGTAGTCTAGTCTTTGCTATGATAAATTGATTAAAAATGCTCAACTTGAACTAATTCATGTCATGTTAGCTCTTGAGACTAGTCTCTCTTTAGTTATCCTTTTATGATTCATGCCATGTCAAATAGGCTGAGTTGGGTCTTGAATCTTTGTTGAACTTTAGATTGAGCTATGCTAGTCTCTTAATGAAGCATGAGTTAGTACAACCTTTTAAGAAAGCAAAAAGATCTCTTTTGTGCGAAAGAACTGATCTCACCAATTCTTTCTCATGAGACAGCTAGCCATTGCACTAGGCATGAACTCAGGGGGAGTTTTGGATGACCAAGACTATCTTCTTAAGCTTCTAGCTTGGAGTAGTCGTATAAGGCTTGAGATCTAGCACATGACTAAAAATATTGGTTGGAAACAATCATGAGCTTTAAAAGAAAAACTTATGTCAAATGTGCTCAATTTGCTTAATTACACAAAAAGACCAAGTACTTGAACAAGTGATTCATTCTTGAGCTTATAGCACTCTAAATTTACTCAATACTAGCTTTTTTTGTTCCACTTAGATTATTGATATGGTTTGCATCATCTTTGAATACCTTTAGCTAGACTAGAATCACGGTTGACTTAACATGTTAAGAAATTCGACTAAATTTTAGGAGTTATGAGTGTTACCGTGTTGCTGTGCAGTGTGATCATTTGAGTTTGGGCAGTCGGTAAGAATTAAAAGATTAAAAATAGAAGACGAAATTTCCTGCAAAAACCATGAATATGAAAGTTATAGAAGACTCAGATACCTAGTTTTTATATTTTATTTATAATTGTTGGACCAGTAGATTGGGTGCAATAGAGGTCGGAATTCTGCTATGTAGCAGAGTTAGTTTCAGGATTCAGTTTTTGTTCATGGACGGTTTCAGAGGCCCTAATGATTTTTATGAATTTTTTCATAATAATGAAAGTTGTAGATAATGTTGTAATATAGCTTCTAGTAAAATTTTATAATCTTTGGAGTAGTGTATTGTCGGTGGTGGTCTGTAAAAGCTCGTTGGTCAGAACTTAGAGGCAGATTATGTCCTCTGATTTCCATTGTGAATTATGCCCTTTTAATGGCAGAATAAAATTATGGTGTCTTCGCAAAAGATGTAGCTTTCGTTCTGTAGATTTCAAAAAAGTTTTTTTTGGTGTTCCATCTAGTGGATAAAAAGATTTGAAAAAGGCAGGCAGCGCTGCTGCAGTAAGCTGAGTGTCGGAACGGTAGTTTGAGATAGAGTTGTTGGGTTTCGGGTGTAGTGGCACTTTAACTTTTAGATATGAATGTTATATTAAGGTTTTCTGCTCAGTGGTGACCTGTGAACAAGTTGCTTCACTCCTGACAGTGCTTGAGCTCTTCGCCCCTTCGGTAGAGGCAAGTAAGTGTAGCGGTTGTTGCTACAGTTTAACTTATTAATTTAATTGCCTTCACCATAATTGTTGATGGTTGGTAATTAATCCACCTTTAAATAAGGATACGCTGTTTGCTCTATGTCTTATTTTACATATTTTTGTCCATGTGGTTATATTTCTAATGAATCAATCGTGGCCATATCATGCATGTCATAGCATATCATTCGCATTGAAGCTATGTCGCTGCACCTAGCCGTGACCGTACCAGTACCAGTGCAATGCACACTCTTATGTTGCCTGGTAAGAGTTCAATGGATCATTTACAACATATGCATTTTATGAGGATAAATCTTGTTCTGAGGTTTTAAGAGGTATTGGCTTGTGAGAGTCACTTGTGGCATGTGGTAATATCTTGTAATTGTCATTGGTGTGAGTAGAGGAATGGGCTCATGAGAGTCACTTGTGGTATAGGGTATTTTTCTTGTAGTTGCTGTTGGTAGTAATTGAGATTTTGGATATGAATGAGTCTACAGTGTGGACATCAAGAATTAATTGTTAATGTCATTAATTTGATGTTTAATCATCCATAGTTTAATTAATTTGTTAAACAGTTTGCTTGTTGAGATTTCATCTCACTCCTGCATTTCCTCTCCCAGGTGACCCTTGAGTATGTTTGGAAAGGGTAGAGTAGCACGGCATCATTACACAAGTCTTTATGAGTTTTACTGTAATAAGTTAGAGGATTTTTTAATCATTTCTTTCTCTTAGTCATTGAGTACTATAACTTAATAATGCTATATCGTGGTTGTCTGTGTTTGTCAATATACTCATCAAGGGGGAGATTGAGAGACCATGTGGTTATGACCCCATGTTTGTGATGAGTAATTGACGAGTATTTTGGAAAGATTGAGTTCGATTTGTGCGTTTCGTGCCATGACGGTATTTGGCTCAGTCGGGTTTGGTTAGTCAGATTTGACATGTATTCTTCTTCTCGATCGGGCATTTGGGCCATTTTATGCTTGAGTACGATTTATTGATGCTAATGAGGATTACCTGTTTCGAGCGGTGCTATGTAATGTATTTCTTATCTGTGATGGCTGCAGGACGTCGAGGCGGAGTCGTGGCGAGGCACGGGATGACCGGACTAGGCGCAGGTGGTGCCGAGGTCAGAACGGTCGAGGTGTGCCGAAGACGGCAAGGACTCGAGGTGGTTGCGAGGCTTGGACGGCAAGAAATGAGGAAACTTTCCGGAAGGTGCAGGAGGGGCGTTTTGGTAATTACGCAAAGCTGCACTAAAGGAAGTGGATTTGGATAAAGCACAAGAGTTGTTAGAGGCTTAATGGGTAAAGAGAAATCAAACCCATTAGTGGGAGGCTATAAAAGGAGGGGTGTATCCTGCATGTAGTCTACAAGTTTTTGGGGTTGGTTTTACTTTGTATCTTTTTTGCTTTAGTTGTTGGAGTTATTGAGAGAGAGCAGATGCTGTGAGTCCTCCTGTAGTGTGTGCATGTGTTCTTGAGAGAACCATGTAGTGAATCTTGTATCAATCGCGTATGGGGACTCCATGTAATCATTCCTCTGTATTCAATCATCCATGGGAATGAAGTTCTTTGAGATTTTCAACTTAATTTTCTTCTTTTGTGATGAATTTTAATTTCTGCAGTTGCTCTGTTCTTCCTTTGGTTTCTTGTGGTCTTGAGTTGAATCCCTGATTTGAGGGCAGGTTCTTGATTGCTTTGAGAAGGGAAAATGCTCAAGGCCCCTTGATCATCTCATTTTCAAGATCAAACTGAAGTTTCAATGTCTTGTGTGATTTCTAGATTCTTCGTCATGTGCTCCTCTGCTCTTTGAGTTCTAGGGTTTTCATGCAGGGGTAGTGGAATCTTTTGATTCCCTTTGGGAGATGGTTTGAGATTTTTGATTGTGAGTCCTGAGTTCATTACTAATCTATTTGCAAAAGATCTTGAGCAAAGGATGGACGAATCATGAGCAATCTGTTTTTTCTCTCTCACCATCCTATTTTCAGTTTTTAGGGAAATTCCTTAATTCTTGCTCTTGAGTTAAAGTTCCTTGGTTCCCTAGGCTTTACATGCTATTTAGGGTGTTATCTTGTTGCTCTGGGGTGAAAAAACCAGAGGAAAATCTGAAATTTCCTTGTTGTGTGGAGGTTCAGCTTTGATGTCTGAAATTTTCATTCTGTTTGCACTGCGCCTGACGAGCGGTCTGACCGGTGCCTAAAAGCCTGTCTGACCGGATCACAAAGGGCGGTCTGACCAGCTCTTCCCGAGCAGTCTGACCGGTTACATACCACCGATCTGACCGGCTCCTCCCGAGCGGTTTGATCGGCCGTATCCCACCGGTCAGACCGGCTCCCTGCAGGCAACATTGCTTTTCCGGTTCTTTTCGAGGTTGTGTTTTCTAGATTTTCTCTTCAATGCTTTGCTTCCTCTTTTTGCTAAACTTCTTGTCCCTCCAGTAAGCACACATCCCTCTTTTCATAGATTCTAATATCTATTGGAGAGAAACGTGCTGTGGATTCGTTTCTTGGGGGCTATTTTTTTAAAAGAAGCAACATTCAACCCCTTCTGTTGCCGATTTCGATCCAACAATACCACTTATACGTATTATAGTTATAAAAAACGACTCTATTTGCAAATGTAGAGATAAATGTATTATCGCATAATTATGTAGGGTTTATAGCTACTGATGATACATATTCTTTATTAAGTTAGGTGGAAACGAGATGGTTTATGTAAGGCCGGACTTATGGTTTTGACTAGCAGTTACTAGCTGACAAAACCTATTTTAAATCCGATGCTAGCAGTAACATGATTAGGAGAGCGCAGAAAATTTACTACAAGAAAAACTTACGAGCCACGCTATCTGTAGATATGTTTCTTTGGTCATGCAGACAAGCTCGTACATAATAGTACACCAGAAGGCAGAAAACATGGAATAATCAACATGATATAGATATGAAGTTATGAACAAGCAACAAATTGAAATCATACATTAGACTAGTCAAGAGGGCAACTGTGGTGAGATGGTGACCAATGAGTTATGAGCTTATCCATGAGTTAGGTTAATTTGACCCTTTTTTCCCTCAGGATTAGCAAGATTAATAAACTTTGCACAGGTGATGAACTCAGACATTCATCCTAAATTCTTAATATTTATCCTTGGAGTACTTATTTGTTGAGACTTGCGTTGTCTCCAAGCAAAATCATACTTCAATTCGATTACATCATCAACCAAGATATTTTTCATGGAGCCACCCAGAAATGAAAAAAACAAAACTTTTTTCATGGGGCCACCCAGAAATGAAAAAACAAAACTTGTGCCAGATCCACAATATCTTCAAGCAACTTAAAGAAAAAAAATAGTAATGTTATTATATTACGTATATATAGCGCTGTACAAACACATGTACGGCCTATTAGATTGTCAACTCAATCACCGTCACCTACACCAACTAGGCATGCACGGACACGCCACCATAAAAAAGACACAGATTTTTCTTCAAGATTGTGATACGTGCGTTGTCGATCGCATGCTGGGACTTTCCTGTGGCCAGCTTGCACGAACAGTCAATGTTTAAAAAGTCAGACCCTGGTAGCCTCAATGAAAATGAAGAATTGTATGAATGTACACAACGACTTTTCAGATCGTCCTGCACTTCTTTGTCCGTTTCGGTTTTGATTTCTAGTTTTCGGCATATTTTTTACTATTTCTAAATTTTATCTTTTTTTTAATTTTTTAGATTTTTAAGCTTTTTACTGGTTCTTTTTTCCATATTCGTTTGCATTACACGTGCTGAGCTAACCCGCTTTTTCTATTTTTAAAATTTTTACATTTTAATTATCTTCTACACTAATAATCCACCAGTTAAAATTATCCTACATCCACCCAACAATTACCTGCTCCACAGTCATGACCTTAACTACGTTTACACCACAATGTGCACCCATAATTACACCATCCTAAAAACGTCCGCACCAGATTAACTATCCTCCATTCTCTCTCTTTACTCAACCATATCCGACGGTCATCCTTCAATGGATCTGCAGTACCCCTCCCCACCCTCCCTCCTCCCGAACCGCCCTCCCCACCCGCTCTCTGATCCCCCCAGCTCGCGAAAATTCTGCTCACCCCGCCCCCAACGCCCCGCACCGCGCCGCCGCCTCCCACCTCCCACTCCTCCGCTGCACTCCGCCCTCGCTCCTCCTCCCCCGCTCCGCCGCCGTCTCCTCCTCCCCCACCCGTCCGCTCCGCCGCCGCCTCCTTCCCTCCCCGCCCCGCATCGCCTCCTCCTCCCCATCCCTCCGCTCTGCCGCCGCCTCCTCCTCCCCCCACCTTGCACTGCCGCCGCCTCCTCCTCCCCACCCCGCGTCGCAGACTTCACTCCGTCCTCGCCCCCTCCCCACAGATCCCCCGCCGAGACGACCTCCGTCCTCGCCTCCTCCCCACAGATCCTCCGCCGCTCTCCTCCTCCCCACAAATCCTCCGCCGCTCTCCTCCTCCCCACAGATCCTCCGCCGAGACCTCCGTCGTCGCCTCCTCCCCATAGAGTCCTCTGCCGCTCCTCCCCCACCGAATCCCGTGCGCTAGCTTTTCTCCCCCCACCGAATCCTCTCCCCCGTCTCTCCCGGTTCTCTGTGCCGCCGTCATCCATCAGGCAACCCCTGCGCTCCGGCGCTTCCCACCCCAACCCGCGCCGCCGCTTCACCATCCGATCCGGCATCCCGGGAGCTTCCGGTTAGGGCAGCTTGGGCGGTGGCCATGGCGCTCGCTTTCGACGAGTTCGGGCGGCCCTTCATCATCCTCAGGGAGCAGGAGAACAAGACGCGGCTGCGGGGCCTCGACGCGCAGAAGGCCAACATCACCGCCGGCAAGGCCGTCGCCCGCATCCTCCGCACCTCCCTCGGCCCCAAGGGCATGGACAAGATGCTCCAGTCCCCCGACGGCGACGTTACCATCAGTAATAACTAACCGACACTCGCCGCCCCACTCTATTCCCTTTCTCCTTCCACTAACCGACACTCGGCGGCAGAGGTGGTTTCTTGGACGGAGATGTTCAGTTTCTTGCATTAATCCTAGGAACAAATGCCTCTATTTCTAAGCATTGTTTTAGCGTTTCAAAATATTCTTGATTGATTAATGTTCCAAGAATTGATTTACATCCAGTTGTTACATGTAGCTGCCAGTTTTGTAATCCGTATTCTGTATCCACCTAGCTATGGTCTTTATCTATTTTTGGTCTTTCACGGCTCATTACGTAATTCAAAGATGTTAATAAGCGAAACTACTGCAGGAAGAGCAAGAGAGGTTGCCAACCAGAGGAGATTTCATGAAGCCTTCTACTACACCGCGAAACATCAGACTACAGACGCCCAGGCACCCTTCTCTGCTGGATCGGAGAGGTGGCTCCTTTTGCCTGTCCTGTTCATAGATTGACCTCACATTTTCTTGCATTGCTTGTTCAATAAATCCACTTGAAATATGCAGTAGAGGGAGCCAATCGAGTGCCTCATAGATTCACCCGCAAGGCCACGCCAGCTAGATTGATGCGCCGAGCTCGCTCCTCACATAATTACCGTGATCGTATGGGGGCAATTGATGCTATCAATGAATGGAGATTGCCTAAAGTTAGTGAAGAGGAAGATGATATAGTGGATCAAAAGGACTGGCAGGTTGATACTGTGTCGTCTCGTGTATCCTCAGGTATTGGCCTAAATCTCATATTCTCATAAGACCCAACAGTTCTTCAGCAAAACATGAATTTTGGGACAATTCTGTATGTCGCAGCCCGTGATTGGAACTTCGAGTCTGACGGTGCTTATGAGGGCAGCAATCACAGTGGTGGTGCTTTTGACCATTCAGATGGCGAGAATTGTCCAGCTGCAGTGCAAAGGATTGAGAGACGGCTCCATGGCCCTGTGGCAAAACCTAAGGGAAATTTCGTCCACGCCAAGTTGGTTGCCTGGAAGGATGCACAGATTGCAAAGCTCATAGACAAGTAATTCTCCTTATCTATTCTTTCATAATCATAACCTCCAAATTTGTTAGCAATTAATTTAGGGCTTCCCCAGAATCAATAATCCACATATAACAAGAATAGCTGTATTGATTCAATGATGATGAGATCTGAAATTGCTTGTTAGATAATTACATGTAGCATAATATGTCCTAGAAAAAACATTTAGCATAATATATCTTCAGTCTTATATTGGAATTTAAGTAAAGAGCTTGATCCATTCTTATATTTGGAGTGGGACTGCTAGGTTTCAACAACAAAATCGTGCTGTACTAAAGTCTAAAGATTGAACATGAGCATGTCTTAAATCAACTACCCTGCTTGGAAAAATTGCGACTTGTATTCTATTATATGCTATTTTCTCTGATAACCTTTTATAGATGGTCTATCACATAATTGCCTCAAATCTCAATACATACAGTTTCACACTGTTCTGCACTGAACTTAAATTTCCAGCTTTGATTCTTTGCCCCCCTGTAGCCTGCAATTTGCTCAGGAATTTTTCATATCTCAAAGTTCTTTCATTTTTCCCCCTTCTCTGCAGTGCTTACTTGTGAAGGGATGGAAGGCTAGCGCCAGCTGGAGCTTTCCTCGTGGAAAGAGGAGCAAGGATGAAGATCATACTTGTGCTATTAGAGAAGTAAACTTTTGAGCTGGATCACGTGTTGTGCTTTGGAGTTTCTGTCGAGTGCATTGCCCTTGTAGCAAAGCAGTAACATTCTTAGATATTGCTAAATAGTCATTTTTCTGGTTTGCTGAGGCACCTGTAGCAAAGCACATATTCTTCCACACCCCAACACCTAACATTCTTAGGTTAACATTTGCATTATTTCTCTATTGCATATAAGTGTCTCCTTAGGTCATTTTAACATTCCCTCTTAACAATGAACCACATTGCTGTTGGGATTATTTTTCCTTTTTGGCAAGATATTAGCAATGCCAAAGATAACAAGTGAATCTCCAGTTTGTAGCATTTTACACAATGAACGTGAAAGATACCATGTTAGAGCTATAATTTCCTTCTTAGGTGTATATTTTAAGGATAGGTTAGGTTAGATTTTATAGAGTTCTTTGCCAAATGGGAGTGTCAAGATCCCTTTTGGTTCATCTCTTCTTTTTTTTGGAAGAGAATGAAATGATTTAGCATCAGTTAGCTGTGTTGCCCATTAGATCTCTTCATAAATTACTTGAAGATCTGCAGGTGATCATTGTTTAGCTTCTGTCCAGTTTGGAGCTTGTCTTGTCCATATTTGGCACTTCCCCTTCATTATATAACTAATTTTCCCTAAGTGGCATTTGTTTGCATAACAACGCAGGTTCTGGAGGAAACTGGGTGTGATGTTTCTAAGCTTTTAAAAATGGATGATTACATTGAAGTTTCAATTGGACAACAAAGAGTCCGGCTCTATATCATAACTGGTGTTAAGGAAGATACTGTTTTTGCACCTCAAACTAAGAAGGAGATCAGTGTATGCAAATTTTCAAAGTCCTTTTCTCATCTTTCTATTGGGTAAAATGCTAATTTTGTTTTTGTACCTTTTCATTGCTTTATTGTATCTAGAACATGTTGTAAAGAGATTTTGTTCAAAAAGCTTGTCAGACTTGGTATCTCAAAAAGATAAAAGGAAATGGTATGATATGACATGGTTGCTTGACCCATAAAACCTTTATGTTTTTTAGTATGTAGTATTGACTTATTGTAATAAAGGATTTATCCTTTCTAAATAACTGGTTGTACTACCGATAATAGAATGATCATAATGCTCTGCAAAATTGCAACCCACCTGAGAAGCGCAGTAGTGTTGTGGGCTTGTGGCATTATGTAGTCATATTATCATTATTCTAAGTTTCTAACTGCTAAATGACTACATGTTCTTATTTGTGTGGTTTGTAGCCACATGTCTTTGCTTGTAACTGCAGCACCGTCTTCTTTGTTTTGGTCAATAAACTGCTCGCAGTTTCTTGTTATTATCCTCAATACTATCAGCTGGAACTTTGTGCTCACTTCTTTTGTGTCTGCTTGAAATTTAAAGCTATTGTTGTTTGCATTGGTTGGTTTTCCTTTACTATTCTCCATTCTTTTTAAAAACCTTTTTTAGTTAAAAAAAAGTGAAATGACCACCGCTAAGCTATGGCCCTCTGCGAATTTGACAGGAAATCTCGTGGCACAGAATTGATGACCTTCTAAACCATAATGGGAAACCCGTCACCGAAAAGGATTTCTTGGGCAAATGGACTCTGCTATATTTTGGATTCACACACTGCCCTGACATTTGTCCAGATGAACTTCAGAAGATGGCTGAAGCAATCAATAAAATGAGTAAGTCAATTTGATTTCTATGCTTTGGATACAATTATGTTGATAAATCATGTTATATATGCTTATTATGTACCCAATCATCTTTGCG
Source organism: Dendrocalamus latiflorus (assembly GCA_017311315.1). Classification (NCBI taxonomy): domain Eukaryota; kingdom Viridiplantae; phylum Streptophyta; class Magnoliopsida; order Poales; family Poaceae; genus Dendrocalamus; species Dendrocalamus latiflorus. Next base: position 5,032,386 of record CM029620.1, on the reverse strand, counting down.
TCCTTCTCCTATGTAGCATGATGCTGCCACTGTAAATTTATTTATACCAACTAAAGGAGTTTTGTGTTATCATTATATTATTTGCTTACGACTTAGAAGGTGTGGCTGTGTGCTATTGACTACTGTAGCAATTTCAAAATAAATATGCATGACAGTTTGAAATGTACTTAAAAGTTTATTTTTGTTTATTTAACTGAACTAATGAAAGTTTCCACCTTCCGCTGGTGAGCATGCATGTAGACTTGGTATCCTCACGGATGCATTGGCCGAAGATGGAGAAAAGAGTCCCAGTGCAGTTGTAGATGTTGATGGAAAAGAGTGCCAGTGGACATGGGCCCGAAAAGAGTCCCAAAAGGTTTGAGATAAGCGTAGATGTTGATGGAAACAGTGTAGATGTAGTCTTGTCTCGTGCAGATGCACAAAGTCGTTGGATCGGGCCTCATCGCAGAGCGCGTCACCGTGCCCGTCCATCTCCAGCGCTTCTCCCTCGACCCGGCCCTCCTCCTGCCCTAGGCCGCCGCCGCCCCGCCGCTGCTGCTCTCCGACCCGGCCGCCCGGCTCGCCTCCCTGAACCTCGCCAACGGCTCCTTCGTCTACCTCTCCTACCCGTCCGACGCGCGCTCCTCCCAGCCGCCGCCGCCCAAAGGCCTCTCCCCCGCCGGCTCCTTCGGCAAGAAGATGACCATGGACGACCTCATCGCGCGCCAGATCCGCGTCACTCGCCAGGAGGCGCCGCTCTGCGCCGCAGCCTCCTTCGACCGCGACGCCGCCAACGCCTTCCAGCTCTACGTCACCGAGGCGCTCGCCTTCGCTGTCAATGATGTGGGAATGGAGAAAGTCGTCGGTGGGTGAGTCCAATGATGTTGTCGCCTCCTCAAAGGATCAGTCGTTATGTGACATTCATTATGTGACAAAAAATATTTGGTTATACAATATATGAGACGTGAATCTTAATAATTTGATTGTTCGTTTTATTTTTTACAAATTTTATCTTGTTTTGTATTTTACCGTAGCGTTAGCACGGGCACACTACTAGTGACAAATAAGCCACCATCAGCTATAGTGCACTTTCAGCCAGCTACAGTGAAATTCAGCCATAAACCACAATAATTCAACTCAACCGAGCACCACCTTTATGTAGTTTAAGGAGCATATGAGGTGTGTATACACCTTAAAACCCTGTTTAGAATGCATGAGTTTCAGAGGAGTTTTATAGTAATTTTGTAATAATTACATAGGAAACAATTCACCGTAGAAATCGGGAAAATTCCGATTTCGGTGCCTACAATGGAAGAAGGTGAGCTCTTGACTACATACAACTGACCGATTTGGCCTGCACATAGGGACATAATCATCACTTATTTCTTAAGGACACTCACAACCCTGCAATCCAATGCAAGTTTCCCTTGTGTGATCGGGCGAGACTAGAGTTAGGAGTTGGGCCAGGCTTATCCGTGCTAGCCCAAGGCCTGGCTGGCCCAGCACGGCCCAAGCACAGTACGAGCACGCCATGTGGCAGGATGTGCCGGCGTAGCATGAATGGTGGACCGGGTCGGGTCTCGAAAGCTGGCCCATCGGGCGGCACAGCACAACACGCCATATTATGTCGTGCTCAGGCCGGCCTGGCCCAGTGAGCACAGCCAGCACGAGGAGGCACAGCTGGCACGCCAGCGCTCGCGGCCAACTCGGACTTGGCCTCCCGCCTCCCGTCGCACTCCCGTAATCCCATCACCATCCTATGGATTCCCCAATCCCTACAAACCATCATAGAGTAGAGAGAGGGAGAGTAGAGGACTAGAGGAGGAGTATACCAGATCAAAGAAGTTGTGTCACTGGTGGTCGACGACGGCGACGGCAAACCCGGCCTTGACGAAGTGCATGGTGGTGAGCTAGGCCATCCAGCTAGACTTGCCGGTGAAGCCGTCGACGATGACGATGGCGCTGAGGACGGGAGCGCCGCAGCTGGGGACCCAGTGTTGGGTGAGGATGTGGAGCCCCTGCAGGTTAACGAAGGTGGAGGACGTGTGCGCGACACCATGCCACGTGTAGAACTCCTCGACGGTCAACCTACCGTTGGGAGGGTGGAAGCTGGGGAAAGGGGAGGGAGCCGGCAGGTGGCGGGAGGGGAGGGAGGCGGCCGGTGGGTGGAGGGAGGCTGCCAGTGGGGGAAAGGGAGGGGAGGCGGTAGGGTGGTGAGGGGAGGGAAGATGGTGGGGAGGGGAGGGAGGCGACAGGGATGGGAGGGAAGGGGAGGGAGGCGGTGGGGATGGGAGGGGAGGGAGGTGGCCGATGGGGGGAGGGGAGGGTGGCGACCAGGGAGGGGAGTGAGATGATGGGGGAGGGAACAGGGGAGGGAGGTAGCCGGTGGGGGAAGGGAAGGGTGGCAGCGGGGAGGGGAGAGAGTGGAGATATGAGAGGAGTGATTCTGAGTGAGAGAGAGAGAGGAGAGTGGAGAGATGAGAGAGCGCCTAAGGGAAAGGGAGGAGAGATGAGAGAGTATTGAGTGAATAAGGTTGGGGAGGGATGAGAGTTAGGAGCATTTGAAGATAGCTGTCTCCGAAAGGACAATCATTTTCTTAGAGAGATAAGACTGATGAGTGTAGTCTCTGAAAGATACACGCAATGGTCAGAACTAAGAAGCAATGTTCGGGAATCGGGAGAAATGTTCGAGCGCAACGTTCGGGAGAGCAACGTTCAGAAGAGCAACGTTCGAGAGCTGATGCCTATAAATTCACTTCGCTTCTCTCATTTCTTCACAAGCTATCCAATCTCTCATTTCTTCAAAATCCCTCTACACTCCTTATTTCTTCAACATCCCTTTATACTCCCTATTTATTCACCATCCATCCACTATACTACCAAGGAGTCGGAATACCAAAGAGCTCCCGAGCGGCATGCAGAGGAGTCGAAGCATGAAAAGGGCAGCAGGGAGACTAAGCACCCACTGTCGCTCCCCTAGTCCTCCTCCGGCTCCAACTCCCATTGATGCTCGTCGGCTCTCAGCAAGCATGAGAGACTACGGCATGGATGACCATCATATGGACGGTACAGAGGGCTACGAAGAGTACCAAGGCGGTCTAGAGCCAATGGGGAGTCCAGAGTTCCCTCGCCAGCCCGCGAACGGCAACATTGGTGGGTCTGGATGAAGGGCAAATTACTGGAAACACATGACCTAGAGCCAGGAAATCTGAGACGGCGAAACGTTAGAAATCGTAACTTGTAATTATTGCAATGCTAAATTGACTGCTCATACAGTTGTAAGGACAGTGCACTTAAACCGGTACTACATGTATGCTTACGCAAGATGGCAGCACATGGCCAAGGGGGAGGAAGAGGAGTACAAATGCAACTAAACTATGAAATATTGTCTAATACTTGGGTATACAACCCGCTTTCTGCCGTGAGAAAATTGCTAGATATATTGTTTCAGAAGATCAACCGATTAGGATGGGTGAAAGTCATGCATTCAAAAGAATGATCCAACGTAGCTTTTTCCCACAGTACCAACATATTAGTAGGAGAACTACTACATCTGATATTTTACAGATGTATCAAAAAGAAGTAGTAGAACTGAAAGAACTATTCCAATAAGTTCAGTTTTCTTTTGTTGTATTCTGAGATATTTAGACATCATCACACCAGATAAGTGCCTACTTAGTGTTGTAGCCCTTTGTTTAGACGATAATTATAAACTAAACAAGATAGTCATAGGATTTAAAGTAATAAATGAATCACACACGGGAGAGGCCATTGCCGAGCGTATACTACACGTATTTGATGATTTTAAGATAGATAATAAAATTATTTATATAACTCTTGATAACGCATCGGCAAACACAATAGTTGTGAACATCGTCACCCTAAGGTTGTGAACATATATTGGTGATTATGTCCTCCACCAGAGATGTGAATGCCACATCTTGAACCTTGTTATTCAAGATGGTATGTAAGCAATTGCTGCATATTTGAACAGTATCCATGATGCCATTCGTTACCTCACAAGTTCCCCATAAGTGGTAGCCAGATTCGTGGAGTACTGTGCAGCCAATGGAAAAGAGCTAAGAAAATTCGGTCTTGACATGAAGATGAGGTGGAACTCAGCATATATCATGTTAAAGAAGCTACAAGGGTACAAACATGTTATATCTGTTTTTGTCAATGCTAATTCTCAAAATAATGAATTGGTAGTTACTAATTCAGTATAGTGGATTGCTAGTCGTTTTTTAGAGTTTTTAAGACCTTTTTTATAAAGCAACAAATGTTTTATTTGGTGTTTATTATCCTACCTCTTGCTTGGTTATAAAATATATTTGGTTAATTGCAGACAAAATTGTCAAATTTAAGGAGGATCTCTTTTAGGCCATGCTGTCATAGCAATGGAGGAAAAATTTATTAAATATTTTGGTTCTATTTGACACTTGTATTGCTTTGCTATCATTTTTTTATCCTACGAAAAAGTTGGTAAGTTTACAGGTTGGTATGGAGGGAATAGGTGAATGCCTTGGTTTTTAGTATTCGAAAGCTTACGCATATGTCAAAGAGGAGATTTTTCGTGTTTTTCGTATGTATTATGACAAGTTTGGCAGCAATGCAAGATCGGAGTCCTCACAGTAGACGCAACAAGGAACGACAAGTTTGACATCACACTTATAGAAGAAGCTAAAGGACAAGTCTACTTCTTCGTCCTCTTAGCCTCAGGCAGCCTCCAAGTGGAATTCTATCTTAGAATTGGACTAGTACTTGGAGAATGATTTTGTAAATATTGATCCTAATCTTATTGGTGGAGGCAAGATAGACTTACTCGAGTGGTGGAAGCACAACAAGCGGATATTTTCTGTACTACCACATTTCGTACGGGATGTTCTCCTGGTGCCGGTGTCCACCATCTCTTCAGAAGCGACGTTTAGCACGGTAAGGAGAATAATCGAAGAAATGATATCATCTCTCACGACCAAGATGGTGGAGGTAATCACATGCGCCAAAGATTGGAAATTAGCTAAAGAGCGGCAACAACATCAATTAGAGGATCCTGAAATTGTGTAGGTGTACGCTGACCTCGAACGCATGAACAACGTAGACATTGATGAGTAGATACTATATACGTATGTTGTTATAGTTAGTGTATATATATATATATGTGTGTGTGTGTGTGTGTGTACTTTTTTCCTTACTCGAGGAACCCCACTTTGGGGCATAAATTTTTTAACGAGATAGTAACATTGTATTTTTAAAATATCAAGGAAATTTCACTTTTCTGAAATATTTAGGTCGTTGCGTGCCTATGTTTTTATGCAACTAATTCAATTTCAACTAGTTTTTAACGATGCGGGTACGAGGGAAAGGAAGATGGTGGCCGCCGCCACCATCATCGTCGCCGCCTTCGTCATGTATAGTTACTTCGGACTGACCTTGGGCTAGCATGGCATGAACACCGGCATAGTGGATTTTGGGCCGTGCTTGGGTCTGGCTGAAGACGAGGCAGGCCAACAAGGCATGGCACGACAGGATGACTGGACTGAGCCGGCATGGCACGAAGCGACTCGAAGTATAGTGGGTCCATGCCGTGCTGGCACGACACGATCAAACTCCTAGCTCTAGGCGAGACTACTAGAAAGTCTAGAATCCTAGGCATTGTCACCTAAATTTGGCAGTATAGTAGCCTCTACGGAAAGAAGCAGCAGTTAAGGAAATAACGGTTTGAAATAGAAGCGCCAGTGACAGAGATGATCGATTGGAACATATAAGTAACTGAATGGAAGGCGGAGTATCATGTAAGATTGGTATCATCCGGAGATAGATATGGAAAGTTAAGTGACAGAGATAGAAAATTGGATCTTACATGATACCGATCGGCAAAAGAATTTCAATCAAACTCATCAATTCCATTCCAGTACTGATCAAAATAGTTAGAACATATCATATCAGCACCCAAAACAGTATACAACAGGATCAATCCCGTATTGGCCTTAATTACTGACCATTCCGGCTAGAATTGGTCACTCCACCCATTCCCGTATTGGCCTCAATACCGACCATTCCAGCTGGAATTGGTCACTCCACCCATTCCGGTACTGGGCATAATAGAAGTAATCTCTTATTTTTATGCTATGCTTATGTATTTAAAGTGAGATTCTAAGTGAAATTATGTGTCCATGTAATTACATAAATATACTTATGAATAAATATATTATTATTTTAAAATATTAAAATCTAAAACGGTACACCGGAAATGAACCGGTACATGCGCATTCTATAGTAAGAAGCAAGCCAGAATGGCCTCCGAATAGAATTAACAGCTATGGTTTCAATCAAAGATTGTGGAGCAGATGACTGTATAAACCGAGGAAGGGGCATCCGGGCGAAGAACACACGCATCCAATACTTGTACCTATGTCTACCTTTACACACTTTTACCTTCCCCGCATCAGTTGTTGCTAATTTGCACATCCAATCCATCTACTCTGTGATTCCTTGTTGATCATCGTTGCTCTGCAAATTCTTGTTGATCGTATTGCTTCAGATCGACATGTTGATCTCCTTCCCTAATATGTTTCATGTTTGCCCCACTTTTCACAGATTTCTAGTCCAGCTGCTACTGACTATAGCTAGGACTAACATTGTGAAGTGGAGAAAATATACATACAAAGACAAAAATGGCAAGGAAGGCATTGCGGAGCAACAGATAAACAGATGCTATAATCTCACGCTTCATCTCAAAACGCTGTAATCTCAAATAACTACAACTTACACGGCTACCTCTAAGTCTCTAACAACCTCCAATGGCACAGAACGTCCGTCACGGCTACCTCTAAGTCTCTAACAACCTCCAATGGCACAGAACGTCCGTCAAACTGGCGGCTCAGAACGTCCGTCGGCCGTGAGCTCGACGACGGCACGGCAGATGGGGCACGTCGAGTGCGAGCGCAGCCACATGTCGACGCACTCCGCGTGGAACAGATGCTTGCACGCCGGCAGCCGCCGGACCACCTCGCCGACCTTCACGAGCCCCAGGCATATCACGCACTGCGCCCACCCTCCTGACCCAGCGCCAGCGGCGTCACCACCACGCTCCCTCTTGTACGCGAACGTCGGAATCGCGGACACAACGGCGGGATCCAATCCACCGTTGCTCCGACCCACACGCAGGCCGGCGTCGGCCGCGGCACGTCTCGACGCGGTGCGCCGCCGAACGCTGAGGTAGCAGAACGAGAGCGCGACGGCGCAGGCAGTGACGACGGAGGCCCAGACGACGCCGGCGAAGAGGTAGAGGAGGATGAAGAAGAAGAAGATGGCGAAGGTGAGGAGCACCACTAGGCTGTGGTCCCTGCCATCGTGCGGGTCGGCCTCACGAGCACCCCGGTGGTACGAGAGCCCAGAGAAGAACATAGCCGTACCTAGCTAGCTACCAATTATCTAAGTGTTGTTGATCTTGCGGCGTACAAGCTGTTCTTAACTTCTTATGGGCAAAAAAAGAAGCAATCTATGTGTAATAGTGTATGCCGTACATGATACTGTACCGGAAGCAATGACATATATAATTAATTCAAAATATAAAATATTCGGTTTTGAGCGAGTAATGAGGACCATATATTTAGACTATTCCAGTGGCCAAGCGGCGAGGATTTGGCCAATGATATTGACTAAGAGTTGGGGTGGTTAGTTTTGACTTTGTTCTGATTGGCGAACAAAAGTTGCACCACTGAACCCAGACATATATGCTTGGATTTGATCTCGGGTTAGTATTTAATTAGCGGAGACAAAATGCGTGATTACGCTAGAAGTTAAGCTGATCTCTATTTGTTCTGTGTCATGTTGTACTTGTCAGCGAGCATGCATGAAATGATACTTCCTGTCCCTTAAACAATCCAATAAACTCCAATTTTCTCTTGACGAGCACAAGAGATCAGTACACCCCTACTACCTTAACCTTTTTCGGCGAACTTGTTGGGATACGGCTTATGTGTCCCCTTTTCCTATTCCCAGTGGTATTGTCGGTTTTGACTTGTCCCGAAGAAGAAGAAGATATATGGGTATATATCAAAAGGACTTAAGCTATAAATATTAGGGAGGGGTTATTGTAATTTATATAAAAGAATATTAAAATAAAGAAGATCACTGAATTACTCTCTCTACATCTTGTATCTAGTTATTCTATTACTTTTGAATTGTTTAATTATGTGATTATTTCTACTTCTAGTTGTATTGATTGGTTGTGTCGATTGCTCGACAACACGAGTTATTTGACATGTATATACTTTGTGGCCGCAAAGAACTCTAATGATTATTTATTTCCTTTTCTTTTGTTTTGGAGGTACTCGCCATTGGAGACAGGAGTAAGCCCGTCTGGTGCGAGCTGGGAGAAGAACTGCATACAGATCATCCCCCATCTCGCCTCTCGCATCTGCACTGGGTGCTCAAACTTCTGGGCACACTCCTGTCATCAATGTCCATCATGGATCTAATGATCATTGCGGTTCCCCTTGGCGATCACAAGCTTGGATATAAAAGAAGCTTCTGCTTAAATTTGGGACTTCTTTCTCTTCATCTCACGTCATCAACTCGATCTGTTGGTTCATACCAGCCATCCACGAACCCTGCTAGCTTCGTGCTCGTTCGAGTGCTCCTGCTATATCTGTAAATGCCTATTCGCATTGCTTCCATATGTGGGTGAATATATACAGACGGAGACACCGATGGAAATAGGAAAAAGGACAGGGAAGCCGCATCCCAACCAGTTCACCAAATGCAGGTTCTTTTGAGCTTTAGATTTATGGATTTTGGTTTATGCTACAGTAACTAACTTTTAAATGAGGTGTTTTTTAAGACAGATTCACAAAATTGATTATAGTAAACACTATCCTGACTTCATTTATATCGGTCAAAATCGTACGCGAATATCTTTCTCTCCATACTCTTTTTCGTAAATAGTCAGAATTCAAAATTTTAAGCCAAAATTCATAAGCCACTAGTAAGGTACCCATGCGTTACAACGGATTCCAAAAGAGGATGGTACATATCATCAAAACATGAAACCAAGCATATAACGAACATCAATTTTCTCTTACACGTATTAAGAAAATTACATAAAAGCAAGCCCATTAACAACTTCAAAAATTATCCACCAGTATCCTTAAAAAAAGGGTCTACCGAAGGATAAACAAAAGAGAGTACAACAGACATGAGAAATCTAAGACATTTTTTTTTGCAGAAACATGTCTACATGTTGAGCCACCATTGGAGATCTCCGGTTTCACCAAAGAATATACCTTGCATGTCCTTGCGTCTACCTCGGTAACACGAAGGATTCAATTCCAGTCACCAACTTAACATTGACCACATCCCAAATAGTAAATGCTGCTGCCATGGTAAGTAATATTTGCATAGATAGGACTGCATCTTATCGAGATTCTTTGAAGTGGACGCACATAATGTCTTATATTAAAAACAACGTAATAATCCAATTTGATAAAAACTGATACCAGAGCTAAGTGAACTAACACTTAAGAAAGCAATACTACAATGAAATATTTGAAGGTGTTTATGTTAGATAAAAGGGAAATGTTGATTAAACAATTGTATGCAAAATTTAGAAATGATTCAAAATTAATCCAGAGCAACATAAAACAGCCAAATGGAAGGCTATGCCAATCAATTCACCTCTATCTAAGATCTGTGCATGTCAGTCCCAAGCTTATTAGTAAGTAGTAAGGCGCCCCCGGCCGGCAAGGCGTCGCCCCGTCTTGCCCTGCGCGTGTATGGCGTCCGCCTCAGGACCAAAGCATCGCCGAGGCGACAATTAGGCGGTGTATGGTGTCGGGAAGGCTCAAGGCGACGCCTTAAGCATGGAGGTGACGGCCGCATCCAAATAAAGAAGTGAACCCGAGCGAACCCTAGGCGGTGGCCTGGTGGCTAAACCAGAGAATAAAGAGATCTCAAGAAAGAACCCTAGGCGGTGAAATACCTGGAACCTTGGCTGCGACCGGTGGCGCCTTCATCTGGCCGCTCCAATCTCTCGGCGGCGCCTCCATCTGGCCGATCCCGTCTCGGTGGCGCCTCCTTCCCCACCGCCCAGTAAGGTACTCCCCTTCCTCCTCCCTCCGCCCTCCTTTACAATCACCCAACGCAGCATCGGTGCTAGAGAGACACAAATCTGGTCCGCGTCTCTCCTGCGCCGGCGCTGCTACTAGGCGATGAGACAGATCTGTGTCCCTCCGGCGCCGGTGCTGCTGCTGGGCAATGAGAGAGGAGGGGGGAGGGGAGGGTCACCACCGTTGTAGGATCAAGGATACCGACAAGAGGGGGGGTAAATAGGAGGTTTTTTAAAATTTTCTTATTCACTTGATTAATTCTTCACAAATTTAATAACAAGAATGTAAAACAATTAATCCTACACAATTCTAGTCAAGAGTGTACCAATCCTAGCTCTAAGTAAACAAATGATCACAATGAAGTAAATAGACAAAAGCTAAGAAAGTGATGAACACAACCGATGTTTACCGTGGTGATCGGAAACTCGCTGGTTTCCCCTAATCCACGTTGAGGTTAGCCCGAATGAATCGGACCGGCTCACGAATTAAGCCGAAACACCTCGATCACTAGTGATAGCTCTTCCCCGCTCCGGGTAGGTGAGCTTCAACCTTCACAAGTCACCGGGCCTTCTCACAAGCTCCTTGAGAAGATCACCGATTGAACCTTCACCCAATCGTCCAAGTGCCGGTAAGCACTAAGAGTAATAAATCCGGGCTTCACTTGAATGCAATTCTAGTGCCAAATGGATCAACTAAAAAATTCTAGCACTAATTGCAAAACCACCTCAATTTAATGCTCAATGTGTGAATGAGGGTGGAGTGAATACTCTAGGGCTCAAGAAATGTGCAATGGGTCTCTAACCTTAGCCCTTGTGCAGTGGTGGGGGTATTTATAGCCTCCACCAACCAAAACTAGCCGTTTGGCACAATTTCCTGAAAAATTCAGGATGAGCGGTACTACCGCCCTTAGGGGCCGGTACTACCACTACCAAATCTTTGCGGCAGAACGGCTATGTCAGAGCTCTGTAATGACCGTTGGATTTGGCGGCGCGGTACTACCGCCGTTGTAATTTGCGGTACTACCGCTCTCCAGTAGTTCCGCAAAGTCGGCGCGGTACTACTGCTCTGGCCGAAATCCGAAGGGTCCCAAATTTAGCGCTCTCTAGAAAAAAAACGTTCCGCTCAGAAACCGGAACTTCCGGATTCCGGAAGTACCGCTCGGAGTAGCGGAACTACCGCAACCAGCGGTAGTTCCGGCGTTGAAAACACTGGTACTTCTGCTCCGAGAAATTCCAATTTCATCCGGAGGAGCTCTCCGAAAAAAACGTTCCGCTCATCCTCCGGATCTTTCGGGCGCCGGAAGTATCGCTCCAGAATGCGGAACTACCGCTCACTGCGGTAGTTTCGGCGTTGAAAGCACTGGTACTTCCATTCCTGCAAGAGATCAGATTTATCCGGGGGTGCTCTCTGGAAAAAAGGTTTCGCTCGAGATCTGGAACTTCTGGTCGCCGGTACTACCGCTTCAGGGCGCGGAACTACCGCTCTCCGGTAGTTCCGACGTTCAAATCTGTGGTACTACCGCTCGTCCAGACAGAGCACAAACTTTGTTTTAAAAGTGATTTTTTGATGAATGCATGCTTCTAAAATTGATCCAGGAGGCACCTAAAGTTTGCATTCGAGTTACTTGCCACGATCCCTCTTTATGGTACGATTATCTATCCTATAATCCGGTCTTCCGCCTTTTCTCCTTCAGACCGGTAAAAATAAAAAGGGATCCTATCTAGGTATACCTTTGCCTTGAGCCATATTGAGTCTTCATTTTTCTCCTTTGGCTTGCCTCTTGTTGCTTGCATATGGACTAAACTTTTGCATGCTTATAAAACACATTAGTCCCATATTCACATAAATTCATTAATTACCAAAACCATTTTTAGGGGCCTAGATGCTTTCAATCTCCCCCTTTTTGGTAATTGATGACAACACACGATTTATGTGGAGTAAAATGTTTTTGAATATACCACTTGTTTGGCAACTAGTTATATATTCTTTGTTGACTTTTAAATGAGAGTAGTTCTTTGTAATAAATTTTGTATTGGCATAAAATAAACTATCTCCATTTGAAAGTCCAAGAGGGGAGATAACTCCCCCTAAACATGTGCATGGATAACAATATGGCATTTTATATAAGATGCACAAGACAAAGAGATATCATAGAGTGAAAGTAAATTGACATTTTAAGAAAAAGATATAATAGGCATTCATGAGCATAGAGTTCATTACGTCCAAGCAACCATAGACATAAGTTCATTACAACACATAAAACATTAATAGTTCATTACAACCCAAACGCAAATAAAATAGATAGGCAAAAGATAGATAGATAAAGCCCAACTAGCTAGCTAACCTAACTAGCCCACACTTCTCCCCCTTTGGCATCAAATACCAAAAAGAGATCACTCCTGGGGAGAAGGGTCACGACGGAGACAACGGCGAGTGTAGCGAGGAGGCGACCTAGGCGGCGACACAGGCAGCTGAGATGAGGGCTGCTCCATGGCTGCAACTCTGCCATCCAGTGAGGTCAGCCTGTTGTCGATAGAATCCAGTCTCCCATCAATCGTGTCCATCCTGGAGTTGAGGGTGGAGAACCCCTCAAGCATGGTCGAGTAGATCTGGGAGAGAGAGGGCTGGCCGGGCTCCTGTGGCTGAGCTGCTGCTGAGGATGATCCTGCTCCTGGATCTGCCTGTCGAGCTCTAACAGCTATGGGAATAAGAGGCTCAGGTCTGGACTTGTATAGCTTGTGCACTACACCACATCCTCTGTGAAACTCAAACTTGGTCCTTATGAGTGCCATTATGTAGGGTGCATAATTGATGCGCTTGATGCGATCATTCTTGGAAGAGACTATCTCCCGAATGATAACGTCAACTACATCAAATTTCTCCCCCTTCATGATGTAATCTATGAGGTTCCAAGCGTGACCTCGAATGGCATCATAATTACCGCTCTTTGGGAAGATAGTGTGGTTGATTATACGGTTTACCAAGCTAGGGATGGGAAGAAGTCCAATATTCTTGCCAAGGACAAACTTTTCAGCAATGTTGTAGTAGATGGACATAGCATGAATATCAAGAGCGGGCTTGTCATATACCTTCTCATAAGCACTTAGCTCCGCTCTTAATGCCAACTCAAAGTCATGCTTGGTAGCCTCCAGCTTGGTGCAAACAGTAATCCATGTCATATGCTGGAAATCTGGAGTGATGTGCACAGTAGCATAGAACTGACGGATCATTTCTTCATTGTAGTCGCATGGAAGGGCAACAAGCTGATGAACACCTGCCCTTTGGAAGAGTCTGTATGTCCCATCATACTTCTCAATGGAGTCTATATGATCCCAGTCAATATACTTATAATCAGCAAACTGTCTATTCGGTCCATATAGCTGATCAAAAATCTGCTCCTGAAACTTAGTATGAAATTTTGGATTGGTGGAGTTGGAGCGAAGCTCATACTGGTTTCTGTGACGAAGACTGGCATACTCGTCAGCAGTGATCTTTTTGAGGTCAATCTCCAGACTTTCCCTTTCAGTCAAGTCCTCCTCGGATGCCTCCATGGGAGAATTGTCACGGCGCTCAGACTCTGTCTCGGACCCTGAGTCAGACTGAGATGCCGGGGCCTTCCCTTTGTCTTGGGATGCCTTTTGGGCAACCTCGGTGGTAGGGAGAGATAGGGTGCCCGAAGAATCCCCGGAGATGGAGGAGTACATCCTCCTGCCAGCGGTTCTTGTTCTAACCATCTATGGACAAGGAAAGAATAACTTATGAGAATCAAGGAAGGAATAGGTCAAATTAGATTGAGAAGATTGAAGTGAATTTGCTGCACAGTCAGGACAATCAGTAGTACCGCCGTTCTGGGCCGGTAGTACCGCTCAGCGGTAGTACCGCTCCTGTCGGGCGGTAGTTCCGATCCCTGGCAGATTCTAGGGTTTTAACAATGTACATAGATTTTTGGTGTTTTTTTGGATTGAATCCATGGAATAGGCTTGCAAATACCCTTAAACACCAAATCTACTCATTTTCTAGAATCAAATAACAAAATCATCTACATTTCGAGTCAATCTAAAAATATGACCTAGGGTTCAAAATAGAGATCAAAAAGAAGTTTTGATCCGAGATACCTTGAGGATCGGAGGAGGTGAACCCCTTGAGAATGATTGGACTTGCAAACTTGAAGAAAATCCCACGAGATTCGAAGATCTAGGGGGCGGTTTGGAGAGTTTTTTTTTAGTGGGAGAGAGAGAGGAGAGGAGAGGCGGCTTGTACGGGCTCGGGCGGAAGTGGATGCGAAATAACCGCAGAGGAGAGGGGTCCCACAAGAAAACCCTTAGACGGAGAACGGTTGCCTTTCTTAGGCCACTTGCGGTAGTACCGCCGATATGGCCGGTAGTACCACTCATCGGAAGTACCGTAGGAGACAGCGGTAGTTCCGATTTTCTGGAACTTTAAGAAAATGGATTGGAATGAGAGTAGATGCAAATGATTCCTAGTTTTTGCACTCAACTAAAATCTTTAAGGATCATTATGCATTAAATACCACAAAAATAATATTTTTAAATAGTTTTTGCATTTTATTAAAATCAAAACCCTTTCTCATAAAATCCTTTTCCGCACAAACTTTCAAGCTTTTGCAATTGAGCATACATTTAATTATGCCGTAAACTTATGCAACATTAGAGTAATCTAGGACATTCAATTCACTCCTTAGTTTGCAAAAGCGACTTTCATCTAAGGGTTTAGTGAAAATATCCGCTAATTGGTCTTCGGTTCGGATGTGGCTAATACAAACATCTCCCTTGCTAACATGGTCCCTCAAGAAATGGTGGCGTATGTCTATATGCTTGGTTCTTGAGTGTTGGACAGGATTATTGGATATTTTGACGGCACTTTCATTATCACACAAGAGAGGCACGTTATCAAAATTAATTCCATAATGCATCAAGGTTTGTCTCATCCACAATAATTGAGCACAACAACTCCCGGCGGAAACATATTCGGCTTTGGCGGTTGAAAGTGCTACAAAATTTTGTTTCTTTGAGGACCAAGACACTAAAGATCTACCTAAAAATTGACAACTCCCCGAGGTGCTTTTTCTATCCACTTTGCAACCCGCATAATCAGAATCCGAATACCCAATTAATTCAAATTTAGCACCTTTAGGATACCAAAGCTCTATATTTTGGGAATGTTTCAAGTATCTCAAAATTCTTTTTACGGCTTTTAAATGACTCTTTGGTGAAGCTTGAAAGCGAGCACACATGCATACACTAAACATAATATCGGGCCTAGATGTGGTAAGATAAAGCAAGCTACCAATCATAGATCTATAAAGCTTTAAATCTACCGATTTACCTCCTTCATCAAGATCTAGATGCCCGTTTGTTGCCATTGGTGTCATGATGGATTTTGCATCCTTCATGCTAAACTTTTTGAAGAGGTCTTTAATGTATTTTGTTTGGCTTACGAAGGTCCCATCCTTGAGTTGTTTGATTTGAAGTCCAAGAAAATAACTCAATTCTCCTATCATGGACATCTCAAATTCTCTAGACATCATTTTTCCAAATTGCTCACAAAAATCTTGGTTAGTAGAACCAAATATAATGTCATCAACATAAATTTGGCATAAAAAGAAGTCATCACCAATGATTTTTGTGAATAATATTGTATCTATTTTACCAATTTTAAATCCTTTTGAAACAAGGAAATTTCTAAGGCGTTCATACCATGCTCTAGGAGCTTGTTTTAAACCATATAGCGCCTTTGAAAGTTTATAAACATGATTAGGGTATTTAGGATCTTCGAACCCCAGTGGTTGTTCAACAAATACAAGTTCGGAGATGGTTACATTAAGAAATGCACTTTTAACATCCATTTGAAATAATTTAATATCGAAGCAAGATGCAAAAGCAAGCAAGATTCTAATTGACTGAAGTCTAGCAATGGGTGCAAAAGTTTCATCATAATCTAATCTCTCGACTTGAGTATAGCCTTGAACTACTAACCTTACTTTGTTTCTTACCACAACTCCATTTTCATCTTGTTTGTTCCGGAAGACCCATTTTGTACCAATCACATGTGGCACCAAGTAGCACTACAACTTTGGTTAGTACTTGCAGTTCCGCGCATAATTTTCAAGAAGCTTTGAATACCAATTCTGAGATTTCTAATGTGCACAAGAGACATATTTGGAAAGCTAATGAAGTCTATTTTCCAACGAATCAAACTTGATTTGGAGCTTCCTACACAAAGTTATGGCAATTTCATTGGATGCTGCACGAGCTGTCTGGAGAGACGCGCGAGACTTGCCAAACATAAAGAGTTCGAGTATTGCAATGCAAGTAAGAATAAAATCCGACCACACCATGGCTTTCTAAAGGTTGAGAAGGACTCCTTTTCAGGTTCCAAACGAATTTGGAAGCCCCTTGAACAAGAAAACAAAACATATAAAGATTCGAAACCTATTCGGACTCGGATTGGGACAGCTGGCAAGACCGATACTAAAATGTCCATAACTTTCACAAACGGAGTCTGATTTGGGCGTTCTTGGACTCGTTGGAAAGCTATTTTAAAGCCCCACACAATGGATGAGGTGCCAGACACGGAATCCTCACGGTCAAGTCATAAATTGAGAGAGAAACCAAAGGTAGCAGTTTAGGTATTTCCTTTTTAGTTCGTATTGGAGTTTGTTTCGGCCTTAGGCCAAGTAGTGCGTGAGTTGTAATCAAGGCCGTGCATTGTGCACCAATATAAGGCTAGGGCCTTAGCCCCATTGTAACTTAGGTTATGATTTGAGAAATAGAAACCAGAAAATCACCATGGTTTGGTGGCCATTGTTGGCGTGTTCTTGAGATTTCCATCGAGGAATTGCTCTTGGTGTGTTGAATCCAATTGTGGTGTTGGATTCTACTCGCTGAAACTTCGGTTTCTCTACCCTTCGTTCACGTGCTGCGGTGTGCATGGGAGAAGGCTTATCTTGGAGAGGGCATCCAACAAGGCGTATCGTGAAAGATCAGGGCCAAAGCAACGAGGTTCAGCTAGCTTGCTAGGTGGATCCGCATCATCTAGGTATCAGAGCGTGGTTGATCACGGTACGAGGTTGCTGAATTTTTTTTTGATGGCGGGTTCTATGAAGATTGAAGATGGCAAGGCGCGACATAATCATGCCGAGCCAATCAGGGAGGTGCCCCAATATGCGGCGTCTTTGCTGCCCGAGGTACGAATTGGATTTGAAGCGACACGTGACTACCTCTTAAGTTGTCACCAGAAGCTTGAAGGCAAGGTTGATGATCTGGGGGCGCGAATTGATGCTTTGACGGAGGAGATACGCAACCAGCCACCACAATTTCAGCATGCTAAACGGGAACCTCAATATCCCAAACAGCGTGCACCATATGAAGACGATGAACACGAGATCTTTAATGGTGCAGCGGGCTTTGCTCCACAACCACGCCATGCTCGGGACTACCATGGTGCTGACCGTGGTAGGGACATGCGTGGCAGAGGTGGTGTCGGGTTTACTCAGTGTGTTGCCGTGGATGATGGAATTGGGCGGATAAAAATTTCTATCCCATCATTTAATGGTAAAGCTGAACCGGAGGAGTACTTGGATTGGGAGATGCGTGTCGAACAAATTTTTGACACCCATCACTATACTGAGGATAAGAAGATCCGTTTGGTGACAATTGAGTTCACTGGATATGCTCTTGTTTGGTGGAATCAATTGTGTCGCGTAGGAGCTCGTCCAGATACTTGGGCACAACTGAAGAATATTTTGAGGCGACGTTTTGTCCCAGCACACTACACGAGGACCTTGTACAACCGGCTACAACAACTACGTCAAGTTAATTCTAGTGTTGATGAATATTATAAAGAGATGGAGATGTTGATGATCCGTACAGGGACAGAGGAGCATGATGAGGCTACTATGGCACGTTTCTTTAATGGGTTGAATGAGGATGTGCAAGATAGGGTGGAGATGGTCCATTACTACAACATTCAAGACTTGGTGCATCAAGCTGAACGTGCTGAACAACAATTGAAGCGCAAACAAGCCAAGGGTGGACATGCTAACACTCAAACAAAGTCATGGAGGCGTTCATTACAGCAAGACGATGATGTGGGTTCACACTCCAAACTGGCGGCATCAAGCCGTTCAAATGGTGCTCTTTCAAAGGAGGCAAGCAACAGAGGTAAAGAAGCAACTAAAACTGATTCTAGTTTGCCTTCTAATGCTTGTGCTAGAGAAATTGAGTGTTTCAAGTGCAAGGGAAGGGGTCATATGATGCGTGATTGCCCAAATCAACGAAGAGTGCTTCTCACTAAAGATGGATACGCTTCAACAAGTTCTAGTAGTGATTTTGAAAGCAAAAAATCCGACGATTCTAAGGAGGATGTTGTCTATTGTGACCCAGTATTGAATGGTGTTAATCTTTTGGTCCGAAAGGTACTGCAAAGCAAAGAAACTGAAACCAAAGGACAGCGGTGGAGTGTTTTCCAAGCGGAGTGCAAGATTAAAGATAAAGCATGCAAGTTGATCATAGATGGTGGAAGTTATACCAATGTGATTAGCAAAGATTTGGTGTATGCTTTAGGGCTGTCCACGTGGAGGCATCCTCAACCACATCATGTGGAGTGGCTACACAACTCCGGAAGACTAAAGATAACTCACAAGGTACGTGTTCCGTTTGTTGTTGGTGACTATGTTGACAAGGTGGATTGCGACGTAGTTCCAATGGATGCATGTGGGTTATTGTTGGGAAGACCATGGCAATATGATCGCAATGCTACGCATGAGGGCCGGTCCAACACATACACTTTTGTACATGGGGGAAAGAAGCATGTGTTGAAACCAAAATTGGAGAGTGATATTTATGTTGATGAAGAAATTACAGCCAAGAAGAAGCAAACTCCCAATGTTACCCCAAAGCCGAGGACGGCTTTGCTTCAAGGAGGGGAGGATGATGTGGCACCAAATAGCACTACAACTTTGGTTAGTACTTGCAGTTCTATACATAATGTTCAAGAAGCTTTGAATACCAATTCTGAGATTTCTAATGTGCACAAGAGACATATTTGGAAAGCTAATGAAGTCTATTTTCCAACGAATCAAACTTGATTTGGAGCTTCCTACACAAAGTTATGGCAATTTCATTGGATGCTGCACGAGCTGTCCGGAGAGACGCGCGAGACTTGCCAAACATAAAGAGTTCGAGTATTGCAATGCAAGTAAGAATAAAATCCGACCACACCATGGCTTTCTAAAGGTTGAGAAGGACTCCTTTTCAGGTTCCAAACGGATTTGGAAGCCCCTTGAACAAGAAAACAAAACATATAAAGATTTGAAACCTATTCGGACTCGGATTGGGACAGCTGGCAAGACCGATACTAAAACGTCCATAACTTTCACAAACGGAGTCCGATTTGGGCGTTCTTGGACTCGTTGGAAAGCTATTTTAAAGCCCCACACAATGGATGAGGTGCCAGACACGGAATCCTCACGGTCAAGTCATAAATTGAGAGAGAAACCAGAGGTAGCAGTTTAGGTATTTCCTTTTTAGTTCGTATTGGAGTTTGTTTGGGCCTTAGGCCAAGTAGTGCGTGAGTTGTAATCAAGGCCGTGCATTGTGCACCAATATAAGGCTAGGGCCTTAGCCCCATTGTAACTTAGGTTATGATTTGAGAAATAGAAACAAGAAAATCACTATGGTTTGGTGGCCATTGTTGGCGTGTTCTTGAGATTTCCATCGAGGAATTGCTCTTGGAGTGTTGAATCCAATTGTGGTGTTGGATTCTACTCGCTGAAACTTCGGTTTCTCTACCCTTCGTTCACGTGCTGCGGTGTGCATGGGAGAAGGCTTATCTTGGAGAGGGCATCCAACAAGGCGTATCATGAAAGATCAGGGCCAAAGCAACGAGGTTCAGCTAGCTTGCTAGGTGGATCCGCATCATGATGGATCTTCCTTTAGCGTGATGTCTCTAATTTGCATGTTTTCCATAACTTTGTGCAAGCCTTCATCACCTACATCATTCAAATTTTCTTGCTCTTCTTGAGAGCCATTAGTTTCATCGAATTGTACATCACAAGATTCTTCTACTAAACCCGAATTTTTATTATAAACTCTATAAGCTTTGATATTTGAAGAATAACCTAACAAAAATCCTTCATCACATTGACTTTGAAAATTTAAAAGCCGAACACCCTTTCTTAAGATATAGTATTTGCAACCAAATACTCTAAAGTAGGAAATGTTCGGTTTCCTTCCAATGAGAAGTACATAGGAAGTCTTTTTCAAAAGACGATGCAAATAAAGACGATTTATGGCATGACAAGCGATGTTAATAGCTTCAGCCCAAAATTTATCGGAAGTATTATATTCATCAAGCATTGTCTTAGCCATTTTAATTAATGTGCGATTTTTCCTTTCTACAACCTCATTTTGCTCCGAAGTGTAGGTTGTGGAAAGTTCATGCTTTATTCCAAGTTCATCACAAAAATCTTCAACTTTTGTATTTTTGAACTCGGATTCATTGTCACTCCTAATTTTCTTTATTTTAAAATCAAATTCATTTTGGGCCCTTTTTGCAAAACTTTTGAAAATTCCGGAGGTTTCGCTTTTATCATTTAGGAAGAATACCCATGTATATCTAGAGTAATCATCCATAATGACTAAACAATAGCTATTACCCCCAATGCTCTTATAGGTTGTTGACCCAAACAAATCCATTTGTAAGAGCTCTAATGACCTAGAGGTTGACATGATACTTTTGGAAGTATGAGAACTAGCGACTTGCTTTCCGGCTTCACATGCACTACAAAGTCGATTTTTCTCAAACTTCAGATCCTTCAAGCCAACAACT
Organism: Dendrocalamus latiflorus; assembly: GCA_017311315.1. NCBI lineage: Eukaryota > Viridiplantae > Streptophyta > Magnoliopsida > Poales > Poaceae > Dendrocalamus > Dendrocalamus latiflorus. The sequence goes on along the minus strand of CM029620.1, from coordinate 5,011,447 downwards.
AAGTCATGTTTGAAAAGTTTTTTAAGTTGTACCATACCCACATGACCTAGTCTTCTATACCATAGCCAACCCAAAGAGGTTTTTGCAATTAAACAAATTTTTAAGCATGAATCATTTGAAGTAAAGTCTACTAAATATAGATTTCCAAATCTAAAACCTTTGAAAACAAGTTCATTATTATTTTCTTTTGAAATGATTACATTTTCTTTTAAGAATGAGCATGTTAATCCTAAATCACACAATTGAGCAATGGATAGCAAATTGAAATTTAATGTTTCAACTAAGGATACATTAGAAATAAAAAGGTCATTAGATATTGTAATTTTACCCAGACCAAGTACCTTCCCTTTGCTATTGTCTCCAAAGGTGATTCTTTCATTGCTCCCGCTTTCAAAAGTGGTAAACATTTTCCGGTCTCCGGTCATGTGTTGAGTGCATCCACTATCCAACACCCAATGCCTTCCACCGGTTTTATAATTTACCTACAAAAGAAAATCAAGCTCTTTTATGTACCCAAATTTGTTTGGGTCCTTGGAGGTTAGTAACCAAGGTTTTGGGCACCCAAATAGATTTCTTTTTAGCACCCAAAATCGAGGTGCCAATAAAATGAGCAATGATATTTCCATTCTTAGATTTTTTTAAGCATATAACAAGAATCATATAAGCCAATGGAATGCATTTTATTTTTAGAACAATCATCTTGTATATGTCCTACATTCCGGCATTTAGTGCAATATTTACCATTTTCTTTTACAAACCTTGGAGGTTTGCATACCGGTTTCTTACCTTTCTTGGGAATATACCCAAATCCTTCTTTGTTAAAAGAGCATCTTTGATCACTTAGTAGCTTGTCAAGGGTTGCCTTCCCTTTATATGCTCTTTCTAAACTTTTGTTTAATTTTAGCACTTGTTCTTTTAGATTTTTATTTTCATTAACAAGAACATGATCATATTCAAGAGTTGAAGCAATAATGGAATCAACATTTGAAGAACATGGCATATCAAGCAAATCATCACAAGATGTAGATATGCTAGATTTTGATTTATCTACACTAGACATCTCATTCAAAATATCACATGATATACCAATGCTAGTGCTAGATTTCGTTTGATTTTCTTGGAGAAGCAAATCATGAGCTTCCTTTAGCTCCTCATAGGATTCTTGAAGAGACATGTGCTCCCTCTTCAAGACCTTGAATTTTGATTTCTCTTGTCCAAGAAATTCATTCAATTCTACTAACATATCCATTAAATCATCATAAGAAGGCTCATCGTCATCAAGAATTTTTACCTTTTCCCCTTTTGCCATAAGACATGTGGGAGTGGAGAATAGCGATGGAGCCTCATTGATGGCGATGCCCACGAGCCCCTTCTTCTTGGGAGACTCGCCCTCACTTAAGTCGGAGTCGGAGTACTCCTCCTTGAAATCTCACTCACCAATGTGGGCTTGGTTCTCGTCTTTGTGAAGCTTCTTAAAAAGCTTCTTCTTGCCTTGATAGCCCTTCTTCTTGGATGACTTCTCCTTGTCATCCTTCTTCGTAGGGTATTGTGAGGTAATGTGCCCCTTTTCATCGCATTCATAGCAACGAATGTTGCTATACTTCTTGTTGGAGGAGGATTGCCACTTCTTGGTCTTCTCATGGCTTGCGCTTCGGTTTGAGTGTCTTCTCATGAATTTGTTCATCCTTCTCACAAGAAGGGCAAGCTACTCTTCGGAATACTCTTCTTCATCTTCGGACTCCTCACTTGCCACCGCCTTTGCCTTGAAGGCGGTGATCTTCTTTCCTTTGGAGGTGGATTGCTTCAAAAGTTCCTCCTTGTCCTTCTTGTACAACTCATTGGTAATTAGATTACCCAAGAGTTGTGTTGGCGTCATCCTCGCCAACTCCGGAGAGTTGAGAAATAGCGTCACCAACATTTCGTACTTCTCCGGTAAGACCCTAAGCATCTTTCTCACAATGTCAAGATCGGAAAGGTTAGTTCCAAGACCTTTGAGTTCATTCACAATGTTGTTTAGCCGTGTGTACATCTCATTGATGTCCTCATGGGGCAATATTATGAATGTCTCATACTTGATCCTAAGCCGATGCAACTTTGCTTCCTTAACCGTGGATGTCCCTTCATTTATTTCTGAAAGGGTAGTCCAAATAGCGTGAGCCGTCTCAAGATTGCTCACTCTATTGAACTCATCCGCGTTTAAGGCTCCAAAGAGAGCATTCATAGCTTGGGCATCCAAATGAGTGTTACACCCATCTTGTTCCGTTGGATGCTCGGGATCAAGAGACATGATGTAACCATCATTTACGATTTTCCAAATATTAGGACTCATGGCCTTTAAATAAATTGGCATCCTAATTTTCCAATAAGCATAATTAGAGCCATCAAATAGTGGTGCCTTACCTACCGCAATCCCCTCACTAGCCATCCTTTTCTCTCTAGACGGTTAAGTCTAAATGTGAGAGACCAAGCTCTGATACCACTTGTAGGATCAAGGATACCGACCAGAGGGGGGTGAATAAGAGGTTTTTTAAAATTTTCTTGTTCACTTGATTAATTCTTCACAAATTTAATAACAAGAATGTAAAACAATTAATCCTACACAATTCTAGTCAAGAGTGTAGCAATCCTAGCTCTAAGTAAACAAATGATCACAATGAAGTAAATAGACAAAAGCTAAGAAAGTGATGAACACAACCGATGTTTTACCGTGGTGATCGGAAACTTGCCGGTTTCCCCTAATCCACGTTGAGGTTAGCCCGAACGAATCGGACCGGCTCCACCAATTAAACCGAAACACCTCGATCACTAGTGATAGCTCTTCCCCGCTCCGGGTAGGTGAGCTTCAACCTTCACAAGTCACCGGGCCTTCTCACAAACTCCTTGAGAAGATCACCGATTGAACCTCCGCCCAATCGTCCAAGTGCCGGCAAGCACTAAGAGTAATAAATCCGGGCTTCACTTGAATGCAATTTTAGTGCCAAACGGATCAACTAATAAATTCTAGCACTAATTGCAAAACCACCTCAATTTAATGCTCAATGTGTGAATGAGAGTGGAGTGAATGCTCTAGAGCTCAAGAAATGTGCAAGGGGTCTCTAACCTTAGCCCTTGTGCAGTGGTGGGGGTATTTATAGCCTCCACCAACCAAAACTAGCCGTTTGGCACAATTTCCTGAAAAATTCAGGATGAGCGGTACTACCGCCCCCAGGGGCCGGTACTACCGCTACCAAATCTTCGCGGCAGAACGGCTATGTCAGAGCTCTGCAGTGACCGTTGGATTTGGGGCGTGGTACTACCGCCGTTGTAATTTGCGGTACTACCGCTCTCCGGTAGTTCCACAAAGTCGGCGCGGTACTACCGCTCTGGCCGAAATCCGAAGGGTCCCACATTTAGCGCTCTTTGGAAAAAACGTTCCGCTCAGAAACCGGAACTTCCGGACTCCGGAAGTACCGCTCGGAGTAGCGGAACTACCGCAACCAGTGGTAATTCCGGCGTTGAAAACACTGGTACTTCCGCTCTGAGAAATTCCAAATTTCATCCGGATGAGCTCTCTGGAAAAAACGTTCCGCTCATCCTCCGGATCTTCCGGGCGCCGGAAGTACCGCTCCAGAATGCGCAACTACCACTCACTGCGGTAGTTCCGGCGTTGAAAGCGCCGGTACTTCCGTTCCCGCAAGAGATCAGATTTATCCGGGGGTGCTCTCTGGAAAAAGGTTCCGCTCGAGATCCGGAACTTCCGGTCGCCGGTACTACCGCTTCAGGGCGCCGAACTACCGCTCTCCGTTAGTTCCGACGTTCAAATCTGCGGTACTACCGCTCGTCTAGACAGAGCACAAACTTTGTTTTAAATTTGATTTTTTGATGAATGCATGCTTCTAAAATTGATCGAAGAGGCACCTAAAGTTTGCATTCGAGTTACTTCCCATGATCCCTCTTTATGGTACGATTATCTATTCTATAATCCGGTCTTCCGCTTTTTCTCCTTAAGACCGGTAAAAATAAAAAGAGATCCTATATAGATATACCTTTGCCTTGAGCCATATTGAGTCTTCATTTTTCTCCTTTGGCTTGCCACTTGTTGCTTGCATATGGACTAAACCATTGCATGCTTATAAAACATATTAGTCCCATATTCACATAAATTCATTAATTACCAAAACCATTTTTGGGGCCTAGATGCTTTCAGCCGTCACTGGGGTCATCGCCGCCACTGCTTGGTTGGGAGGGAGGGGAGAGGAGGGAAGGGTCGCCGATGCCGCTGCTTGGTTGGAAGGGAGGGGAGAGGAGGGGAGGGTCGCCACCACCGCTGCATATGCTCGGAGGGAGGAGGAGCGAGCGAGCGAGGCTTGGAGCGACCGAGCGAGCAAGGCTGCGCGAGAGGAGTGCGTGGTTGAGAGCTAAGTGCGTTGTTGATTTTTATTTGGTGTCGCCGCGTGCTGCTCGTTGTCACTGCTCGCTTTCACTAGCTCGCTTTGTGCTGCTCGCTGGCTCGCTGTGCTGCAGTGCTTAGTTAACTGTCATCTAATACTTCTTTTATTCTCTGTAACGCAGAAACAAAAAAATGACAAATGCAAATGCAAGTACAAGTATTGCATCCTCCGAGGTTGTGTATGATCCAAAGACAAATCCATATGGCTTGTTGCATGGGAGAATAGAAGAGAAGAGTGGAGAGATTGTCAACAAGGTATGTCACTCAATCCGTATTTACTCAATTAATTAGAATATAATTTGTATCTATTACATTTGTAATAATCTATATGTTGAAACTTGCAAGGGAACAACGGGAATGGATGCTACATGGGAGAAGAGCAATTAGAATGGGGGATGGGTGCAACATGGGCTCAAGAATTGACAACAAGGTACATATGTGCTGCTAAAATGCTCATTTTATTTATTGCCCCTTAGCGCCTTAGGATGTGTAAGGCGTCGCCTCGCCTCGTGCCTTATCGCTTAAAAGGTGTGAGGGGGTGGGTCGCCTCGCCTCGCTTTACCGTCTTAATAACCTTGGTCAGTCCATGAAATTTGGAGAAAAACTTTGTTGTGACACATGAAGCAAAGCGATCAGTAGAGTAGAAATTTTCTTGACCTATACAACTTTCTAGGTTAGTGTTACAGGTTCCTTTGAGAACATCATCCTTATTTGGACCGGAACTAATTAAAACTGTATAAAATTAGTCAACAACATGTTCATCCTAATCATAGTTGCCTAGCTATATGCTAGTGTTACAAGTTATGACCTCTCACAGTTGCCTAGCTACATGATGATGCACTTGTGTTTGTTTTGCAATACGTTACTACTATGACATATCATATGGCACACATAGAAATAAAAAAAATCAAAAGAGGTTCACAAAGCATGTCACATGCACACACAGAAACAGAAAATCAATACTCCCGATTTAACATCTTGTCTACACATAACACTTGCATGAAACAAACTCATCCTAATCATCTCTCAACCAATTTTGGGCCAAAAGCAAGCAGAATCATCACAATGGTTCTGGGAAAGAGATGATCACAATTCAAAAACCTTTGAGCGGGGTGGGGCCACAAAAGAGATGTAATTTTCTTGCATGCTTGTGTGTTTGATGGCTGTGTGATGGTGGTGATAGTCAGGTTAGGGACGATGGCCAGTAAATAGGGAGGAATCATAATGCATACAAAAAATCAATGTAATAGCAATAGTGCTACACACATCCAGGATAAACACAAAAAATCAATTTAACACCCAAATGAATAATACTCTGTACACAAGGAAATCTTGATCTGAGAGACATCCATTGCACATTCTAGAGGTATCAACATATCTTTATTAAAAAAGTTATTAAAATTAAGCATTTATACTAAACTAATTCTAATACGTAGGTGTAAACAACTCAACTCCTTCAGATCGAACTACAACTATGTTAAAGGTTTGATCGCACACATATACAGTTACTTCTAAAGTTATAATAACGATGGGGGAGTAACGAAATGTGTGTTTAAACAGTTCAACCACTACAAAACTAACAACTACTGATATATCTCTCATCAGACATGAAGAGGGCACTCTTTGAAATAAAAGGAAATAACAGGGCACTGAAAACACACTATAAGTAATCCGTAAAAAAGCATTGTTCCAATAAAAATGACAAAGTGAGCAACAATGCTTAGCAAAGTAGCTATAAAAAAGCAACTACCTTAGATTTAGGCCAACCTTTCACAAACAATAATAAACAACAATAGCAGTTTTGTAATAAAGTAATAACTTATTCTAGAAAATATAGAATGGTCTATTATGTTTTGTTCCTAGTTTATTGTAGTGATCTTGTTAAGGTTCATCAACCAAGAAATTTTGTAACAATTACAAAAGAGCAATACACCACTCCTACATGAGGACAGCATGATCTGCACCTGCATGTGAGATCAACGGCTACAAAGTAGCTATGCTTATATCAACCTTTGATGAGACATCGGTGTTGAAGCTCACTGACAATTCTTGATGTAGACCATCAATTATCATTAGAGATCACTCAATCTGATCATAAGTTCATTGCCAGTTTACCATTCAAATTACCTACATTACTATTTGGTACTTTTGTCTAGTTATATATGTCCTAGGGTCAAACAAAAAAAGAACATAATTCAATTCTACATTCCAAATAATAGATCAATACACAAAATCTAGATTGCAAGAAATACAAAAACAAAAACAAGAGCACCTAATGGCTAGCTAGTAGTGGAAACACCAAGCTCTTGAATTACGTATCGTATATTAGGATGAACTACCGAAATTGATCGGATTTACCGGATCCACACCACACTAGATGTAAACTATCCAAAACAGGAGCAATTAAATAGCACAAATTCTTATAACTCATCAGACATAAAGAAAAGAAGACCCCATTTCACCTTGCTCTTGGTGACTTAGTTGTTGATGTTGGTGGCAGGGAAGAGCAGCATCCCGCAGTCCTGCATCTGGTAGAGCTTCGTATATTATGAAGAACTACCAAAATTGATATGACTTATTGGATCCACAACACACCAGATGTAACTATCCAAACCAGGAGTGTAAAATAGCACAAATTCTTATAAATCATCAGACATAAAGAAAGAAGATCCCATTTCAACTTACTCCTGGTGACGGAGCCGTTGACATTAATGGCGGGGAAGAGCAATGTCCCGTAGTCCTGCATTTTGTAGAGCCTCTTCACCCTAGCGATGGTCTCCTCAGACACGTCGATCAGCCTCTCTTTCATCGTTTGGTACTTCTTGTGATCAACCTTGAGCCCGTCACGAATAATCTTGAGCACAATCTTGAACTTGGGGTTGTTTGTGGACTTTGGGTAGGGGACCTTACTGGACTTCTCAAACTCAATTCCTTTGGACGATGACTTTGGTCAACGACGGTGGCAATAACCAGATCTGGTCGAATTTGGATGGGCCAAATTAGATCAAGCTGGGGAACTCTGATGGACGGCTCAGTTGGAGTGATGACGGTTGGACGGGAGAGCAAAAGGGGGAATTTCTATGGGGAGGTGGTGTGGGGCAAGAGACAGATGCAACAGCGGCATTTGGATTCAATGGGGATTTTGGATCGGTGAAGAAACGAGAGGGGAGAAGGGAGGAGCGGTGGCGTGGATGCGAAGGGGGCAGGGACGGTGGGCGATGGCGCAGATTCGAGATGAGGGAGGAGTGGCGGCGTGGATACAAAGGGAGTAGGGACGGCAAGCGGTGGTGCAAATTCGAGATGAGGAGGGGAGCGGCAGTGCGAATATGAGGGGAAGCCGAATGGCGACTAGCGACGCGATGCAAGGGAAGGAGAGATGAGCATTGGCGGTGGCTGGGATAGGGACACGAAAGGCGCGGAAACTAGAAACTAGAATGAAATGGACAGTAAAATGCCCTTGTTATCTCAGCTCAATCGCACGCTATCATATTATGTGTTTATAGCTTGATATTATGAGTTTGAGATATCTTGTAGGTAAAGTTAGATAATTCTGCAAAGTATAATAAATAATATTCAAATATGCCATGCTCTTGATTAATAGAGCTGTGTTTTATGAGTGATTCTAATAACAAAGCATAAGTAGAATTTAGGTAGTTTTAATATAGAAATTACGAATGACAAACACCTTGCTAACTAAATATCGTTTTACGATTCTATGTGCAAAGTTCTTTAGCAGCAAACTTGCATCTATTTTTTTTATATTATAATATGTGACCATCCTATTGAACTCATTGCATATTAGTTAACTAGCCTTCCTATATAGCTTGTTGAGTATCTAGTATATTCAATCTTGCTTATTTTCATCAGATCAATACCTGAAGAAGTAGGGATGTTTCAGCTAACATGTTAAGGTTACGACTGCGCTAACATGTTAAGGTTATGACTGCACTCAAGCGTTCTTGTGGAATTTAATTAGTTCTTCTGTATATAAGTTCAGTTTTAGACTTAGATGCTCATAAAGGTGTTATAGTTTGACCGTTTCATATTTTAATCAAGCTAATCCTTTTTAAATACTCTTAAACATGCATAATACTCTTTTTATCTGCGACTGAACTCTTAAGGTATTATGGAAATCACAACGATTCTATTCTTAAAATGAGTTCATTACATAATAGTATCAGAACAGGCTTGATTGTGGGTTTTAGTCCCTAAGTATAACCTGTCAATCCATATTTTTATCAACGAATGAACTTGTAACAACGGTTTCAGTCACGATCTCTAATGTCTCGAAGAGCAAAAAGAGGCAGCAGAAGCCAGAATGCAGGATCTGATATAACAGCATAAGAAAGTGAAATGCAAGGGAATGTGCCAGGTGAAATCTATATATGATGGGCGCAGAAGACACACTTATGACAGAAGCGAAGAGCTACATCCAGTCTATCAAAGATGAGCAAGACAAGCTTACATCGGAAGCAATGAGCCCTACTCAATCCACCCAGTAGAGTGAATTGACAGAACGAGGAACATACAATCTATCAAGGGTAAGCAAGACAGATATCACAGAAAGTGATGAGACACATGAAACAAGTTGATAGAAACAAACTTACAGAAGGAGTCATTCCCAGTCTATGAAACGTGAGCAAGACAGCTCTATCGTGCCAGACTGCCAGTCAACAATGGAATCCAGTCAGTAATTGAACAGCTCAAGATCCATACATCCAAAATTGATACACTCCATCTTCTTGGATTGCTCATCAAAGATCTTGAAAACCCTGGAAAGTAGAGACTGAACAAGACAAGATAAATAGGGTATGCACTACTCTTGCCCATTTGATTTCTTCTCTGTAAACTATGTCTGTTAAACCTCGACGATCTGCACTCAGTTTTACTTGTACAGAACTTCTAAAGGAAATGGGGAATCATATCCAAAGTATCAAAGACAAGCATAATCAATCATTTCCACAGTTGCAAGACAAAATCTGATATATGCAAAGAAAATAGCTGATGAACTGATGGAACAACAAGATGATCTGACAGAAGAGGAAAATAATTTCCCAGAGGAATAAGATGAACTGAGATAAAAGCACAGTGATGTGGAAGAGCATGAATGACAGCAGTACGATGACCACCATGGTACGGACACCTGTTGTCAAGGTTCCAAAACCTAGAACCAGAGGTAATCCCGACTGGCAGCCGGTAACGGTAACGGTTACTGAAAATCCTGGGAAAAATCCTGACGAATTTCGTGATTCGAAATTTGAATTTAAACGGTTTGAAACCGATAACCATTCCGGTAACCAGTCAAAAACCGGCAAAACCACTAGGAAAACCAGTAAAAGGCAGAGAAAACATGAGAGAAAAATAATTGAATTGATGCATGTTTACTTCATACAATAGGTAATCTAGCATAACAAATATCTAAACTAATTTAGGAAGTGCATTATGCAGTCATAAATCTAAATTTACATTTGAGTAATCCTTGCCGGTTTTTTATCCCGGTACCGATCGGTATTTCCGGTAACCAGCGGTTACCGGCCGAACCCTGTTGTGGTAACATATATACATTGTGACTAGATCCTTACACATAAGTGAGTTGTCAGCCAAATAGGTATTTTTCCTGACTGTAGGGCTTGTATAGCTCAAGTTGCATTAATTATGACAATGCTTAATCCATTTCATGATGATACATGAACTGATGTGCATGCACAAGAGGATGGCTCCTAAAATGTATTCATTTATAGGATGATTGCTCATGATATTAAAAAAAATGTTCCAGATCATCCTAAGAGGCAACACCTCATGTTTGAGCATATTTGTAGGGAAAGAAATCAATCTGAAAAATCATGTATCAGAATGGCTGAAGCTTAATGTCAATAAATTCTATTCAGAATGACAAAAACATGAACCAGGTTTTTCTTTGAAGGAGGAAACATAACAGGAGTTAAGACTGTAAGAGATAGCATAAGTACTAGTGACAAAACTTAAACTCAAACCTATTGAACCACATTGCAATTCTGCTATCACGAAAGAACACTTATTTGATTTGTCAGATTAAGAAATTGCTATGCCCAATTGCCCAAATGACTTAAGGTTGTAGCCACCCTAGCCATGCCCTTAAATTGCAAATTCGGCAACTCGTTTTTGACAATTAAACCTCCTTCTCTGATTGTTTTTTATCATCTTGTAATGAAAAAAATGCTGCAACCAAAGGCTATTGCTATAAAAGAAAAACTCTAGAGGACAGCCATGTGGCCTAAGAGCACAAGATTGTGGTGTTTGAGGTCTTGGGTTCAAGTCCTCATTCTCCTTAAAATTAAAGATTTGTAGTTCCTTCTACATATTATTTTTTTAAAAAAGAAAAAGAACAACTCTAAAACTATAGGGGTAAAAAGCTAGTTCACTTCACAGTTGCCATTTTGAGCACGCACATTCATGCTTATCTTCTCCCTTTTCTTTCTTCATATAAAAAATAGGCAGCACTGACAAGCATGGACTGCTCAGCATAAAGCTAAGCCGATATGAAGAAAGTTGAAAAAAGAATAATTAATTACCTGGTATCTTCTAGACAGAATTTGAGGATAACTAATGTGTTCACACCCATCAGCACTCACTCATTCCTTTGAGAACTTGATGGGAAACAGTGCGAAAATGCAGATATGTATGATGTGGAAGGCTTGCACCAGATATGCCTCTGGTTAGCCATAAACATATATTGAGTAGAGCAAGACAACAAAATTTCATCAAATGCTTAAACATCTAACTATAAAATCCTAAAACCTTTCCTTACCGTGGAGAAACATGGTTCTATAAGAATGAATATCAATAATGTTTTAGTTAAAGTAGTGTGAAGGTCATACAGGAACTTGCAAAAAATCTATGCAAGTAATTGAAGAATTTAGAGGCTGATGTCTCACGACCTTGCAAAAATTTATGACTGAATTTAATGACATTGAGAAGAAACGAGAGCAATTTCTGAATTCTCATAAATACAGTCAAACTTAATATTGAAATGTTTTGGTCATAAAACTTCTCTCCCCCACATCTAGCCAAAATTTTCAGTTCTGGAAGCTTTCCCACAAAATATGCAAGGGCTTACATGGAGTGGGGACTGCACTAGATATGCCGTTAAAATTTTAGTTTGAATTCCTTGAACAAAATTTAATTCAACACCGAACAATTTTTTTAATTCAACATGAAAAATTTCAAGCTCACACTTGCACAATCAGTCTTACAGTCAAATAGCTAATATATTAGTTATAACATTAACATATGTTACATACCTACTGATCCCAAGACAGCAGTGATATTAGGCAGTATGTCAGGTCATACACTACATTTTAGAGCCATCATTCAGACCAACAAATTGTAGGTTCATATCACACAAACTAACACTAGTCTGCAGTTAGTGAGTTCTCCGGTTAAAGTGCCATGCAAACTGATCAACAGCCACCATTGCTTGTGAAGCCGAACCAAGAGAACCATCATACCTATACATTAAGATACCCATGCGAATTAAATAAATTTTTGGCAGAACGCAGATGTATACTGAAAATATTTAAAGGAAACTTGATAGCTGATTTCTATTAATTAAATGTTCAACAAGGAGATGCATACATAGAGACTAACAAGTATGCTCCAATCTGCATAATAATAACTCCTTCGCCTCCTGGCTTTGTTGTGTTAACGCAACGGGCACAAAACCAGTGTTCATGTATCGAGGTGACCAGATCTATAAACACATAATTTGCAATCACAATATTGCTGAAGATAACAAAGATTCGAAGATATAATTATCTTTCAACTTTTCTAAAAGCAGTAAGGAAGATTCAGGCACATAATGCGAGAGACTCACATTGGTTTGACCCAATAGAGAAGAACTCCATCTGCGGATTATTCAGTTTAACAAAGTCCAAGAATGGTTGCAGATCAACAGCTTTCAATTGTGTTCCCTCTTGCTCTGCTCTGGATAGTAAAAAAATAGTTTGTAAATTTTCAACTTCAGGAACTTGAGCATTCATGGATCTTAACGAACAAGTTTTTTCATTTCTTTGACACTGAGATAGTGAGATCTCTGTCACATCTGTGATTCAGTTATTCAACTCCACATCAAACAAATTATTCATCAACTTAAATCTAGGAGACCTGATCCAAATTTCTGTGTTCAGGCTTCCCTTCATGTCTAAAATAAATATGAATTGATTAGCATGCAAAGATAAATAGAGTGAACCAAAATTACCAACAAGAAAAGTAAAATTGTGTAAATGCATTCTTTCCTATCTCCCTCAGAGTATATATAGGTTTGGAACAATCGTTTATCAAATTGGCATTTCAACTGCATCTTCCAATAGCTGTGGATGGAATTATGGAGATAGTACTGAACTAAATTCATCAATCAAACTTCCCAACCAGTTTCAATCAAACTATGACATTTTTAAATTCATCTGTAACACTTTTTGCTATTGAACTGCTGCTGCTGTCAAGAACCGAATAATGATTAAACTAATTTGAGCTGCTGCTGTCAACAACCGAATAATGATTAAACTAATTTAACACTCAACAAAATAGACAAAGAGCTCAAAAAAACAAAACAACCAAATAGCTTCCATGTTAAAACTCCGCGACCAAATGGGAAGATTCGCAATGCCCATCCCCAATCCACCAACACAACCGCCAGTAAGGTAGATTCTACAACCCCCCACAACTTGCAACAAGGAAGAGCAGAGGCAATGGAGACGGATATACGGTGGATATGAGCAAGAAAATGCCCAAAAATTGTCCGTGTTCTGGGTGCTGGGGATGAGACTCACACGATGGGGAGGAGGCGAGATGGCCCGGTCGGGTCGTAGTTGAGCAGCAGTGCCGCCTTGACCGGATTCCCTGCAAGAGGACGGCGATTAGTTAACAGCAAGAGCAGAAGGGGTTAAGAGAGCTACAAGAAGCGAAGCGGGAGGGAAGGGGAGGGGAGACCGGAAGGGCCAACGTGCTTCCCGGCCCACTTCTCCCACGCACAGCGCGCCCACGTCCAGTCCGCAGCCATGGGATGATGGGAGTGGTGTCGTCAGCCGCAACGGGGAAGCTGCGGTGGGGAAGGTGGCGAAGGGGCCGCGGGCGGGGCTGCCGGCGGTGAAGTCCCGGGTCTCCGAGTGGTGGGTTTTGGATTTCTGGGGGTTCCACGGATTTTCTCTCTCTCTCTCTTCTTTAGGCCGTTTTTTGTTTTCTTGTGGGCTCGTGGCCCAGCCTGCTTGTTCTTCTGGGCTTCTCTGGCAGTTCATGCATATGTACATGTGCTGTATCGTTCCACTCGCATATCGTTTCACAGTACACTAGTTAGAGATCTGTACATTGTACATTGTAATGAAGTTATAAAAATAATAAAATAAAACTTATTGTCTAGTCAATTTAATACATCAAACATTAGAGAGCAACTGACAGAGATAGAAGGGTGGCCAGAATGCGCGAGGAGATAGGGAAAGTGGAGGGGGTGGACGGTTGTATCTTGAGAGAGACGAATGGTCCAGATCAAATCGGATGGCTGAGAAGAGAGGAGGGATAATGGACCAACCACTAACTCACACTTTTATAATAGTAAAGAAATCCATTTTTGTTAAAAAGATATATAGGGTTTGTCTATGCCTCTACTTGACTATTTTCCTTGATGAGATCAGTCGGACTCTTGAGCTATCAGATTGAAATTCAATAACCCAGCCACCCTCATCTCCTATTAAAAATGGCCAAACAAACCCTAGCACTAGGCGCCTGCTGCTCCATGCTACCGCTACACACCGAACGTGATACGGGGTGATAACACCGAGTTCGCAAGAAAGGGAAAATGGTGATACAGGGTGTCCAATCTTCACGACGTAGGATCAAAAATAACTTTGGATCCGTGCAACCTAACAAACCGATGGCGCCAATCACTATTAGAACAGCAACATGCGACAAAAGAATTCGCCCAACCACATGCTTATGATCCCGTCTACCCGACCGCAAGTAGACGTGTCGCTGGTCCTGTAAATCACAAGAAATCACAAGAACAACGGGGTTGAGAACGTCCAATTCCCCTCTAGGTTACAATTATATGCTAAACCCTAGCAAGAACAAGCGTATAGCTCTCTGAAAATAATAGATTGGTTTTCTCTGTGGTTTATCCAAAAATTAACCAGAGTACAAGGTATTTAAAGGCCAAAGGGCCGACTCGCTTGGTTCGGCCAGATAGCCGAAGCGGACTCTGCTACAACTCAAAAATTGAAATCTGGCAAAAGCGGACTCTCCTACGATTCAAAAAGCTGAAAGAAAAATGTACATAATGAACCTCCAAGGAAATCTAGTTCGAAACAGAGCTGCCGGCGCAGCAAATCCTCATATGCGCAAGAAAACACCGAGTGACATGCAAATTGTGGACGTGATTCTGGTGGGACCCACGGTGTACTATGCAAATTAAAGAAAAATCTCTATATACATGCATGTGTTGTGTTGGCTTGGTCGGAAAATTTAATCATTTGACACTCTTATGAGTCCAATGGTAACAGATTTGCCACCCTGGCCTATTGTCAGTGACTCAGGTGACCCCACATGTAAGTGACAGAGTGAATTGGTCAATCTTAAGAGTGGCAAAAAATTGAATCTCGGTCATGCATTCATGATCTTTCCCTTGGTATTTGCCTTTTTCTCATACGAGCTACGCTAAATTTCTTTCTTTGCTTTCCAACCAAAGCTTTTAATGCTACAAGCTGCATTCCTCTGCACCGCTCTCTTTGTTAGTTGCCTCTTGTATAAACCTAAGAACAATTAAAATAATATCATTAGGTAGTAGTTAGTGCTCATGTAAATAAAAACAAAATTCAACTAGGAGCGAGTTCACCTGTTAATTAATTTTTTTAGCTCGTGTTCGTGTAATTGGTCCAATTGGGATGTCCTCATCATCCTCCCTCTTTTGAGAAGGAGTCATCCTTGACTCTAATTCTATCGGTCTGAAGAACGGTGACAAATCAGCAACATTAAATATAGAACTCACAGCATAATTATCACTCGGAAGCTCTATTTTATATGGATTGTCATTGATCTTCTCAAGTACTCTGAATGGACCATTTCCACGAGGCATTAACTTTGACTTACGCTTATCCGGAAAGCGTCCTTTGCGTAGATGCACCCAAACCAAGTCACTTGGTTCGAATAACATCTTCTTTATTGACTTGTTCACTTTTTAGCATAGTAAAGTGCCTTCTTTTTGATCTCTTCTTTAGTCTTGACATGAATCTTTTTTACATATTCAACACATTTTGATGCCTCCATATTAACTTTCACGTAGTGGAAGTGGTAGTAAATTAAGTGGTGTAATTGGTTTAAAACCATACACCACCTCAAACAGGCACAATTGGGTAGTAGAATGTACCACCCTACTGTACGCAAACTCTACATGCGGCAAACAATCTTCCCACTCTTTGATATTCTTCTTGATCATCGTTCATAGTAGCATTGAAAGTGTTTGATTCACCACCTTTGTTTGCCCATCCGTTTGTGGGTAACAAGTTGTTGATAATAACAACTTTGTCCCGAGTTGGCCAGAAAGTCTTCCAAAAATAGCTTATGAATTTAACATCGCGGTCTAACACAATAGTCTTTAGTATGCCATGCAATCTTACAATTTCCCTGAAAAACAAGTCAGCTACATGCAACGCATCATCGCTTTTGAACAAGGAATAAAATGTGCCATTTTTAGAGAATCTATCCGGAACTACAAAAACTAAATCCCTCCCCCTCTTGGTCCTAAACAAACCTAAAACAAAGTCCATACTAATATCCTCCCAAGGTGCAGTAGGAACAGGAAGTGGAGTACATAAACCATGTGGATTAAGTTTAGATTTCACTTTGTGGCAAGTCACACATCGTTTTACAAACCTTTTGATGCTAGACCTCATTTTAGGGCAATAAAAGTGATTGCTTAGCATCATGAAGATCTTTTCTCTCCTAAAGTGTCCCATCAATCCACCTGCATGAGATTCCTGCAATAAAAGCAAACGCATGGACTAATCTGGAACACATAATTTGTTAGTACGAAATAAGAATCCATCATGAATATGAAACTTGTGTTGGTTATGCGAGAGCATTTCGATAATTTCCCAATTGAAAAAGGAAAAAATAAAGCAGACGGGGCCCACCTGTCAGTGAGCCCGGCAAAGAGATAAGGGGAGGAGACGTCCGTGCGCGTGCGTGCGATGGTCTACGTGGGCAGTTCAGCTTCGCCCAGATCTGGCGCAGCGGCTACCGATTTCGGTGGCACATGGGGGGAGGCGGCGACTAGAGAGGCGAGCGACGGAGGCGCGGGCTGGCCCGGGTTCCTCGGAGCCGACCGCTCGCGTCACCTCACCACAAACCCCCGTCTCCTCTTCTTAAGGCCCGAGTTCTCCATCATTGCGGTACATCTCTTCCGATCTGACTTGCTCCTCTTGGGTCTTCTTCCTCTCGGCTCTTCGGGTTGTGCAGAGGTAAAACAGAGAGACCGCAAGCAAATCAATCAAAACAGCACGTAAAGATAGAACTTGAAATGGATGCAAAGAAATGTAAGATTGCATTAACGAAGAGTTCTACAGCCATTTCATACAAAGTCTCACATTCTGAGCAACACACACAAATAGAGATAAAGGGCACAAGCCAAAAAGAACACATACCCAGCACCTGAGCTCTAGCATCTCTATTTATAGCCTCAAGTTACCGGGTTTACAACTAGCTTTACACAATAGCTCCAACAAACTCAGCACTTTACCCATTAATACCAACTAACTCAGCGCTTTATCCATTAATACCAACTAACTCAGCGCTTTATCCATTAATACCAACAACCTCCACTTTACCCGTTATCTTCAACCGAATCTGCTTCCTCCTCTTGCCTTGTTGTCCAAGCCTTGCAACCACCTTGAGCCCTCGCCGTCTTCGGCATCTCCCGACCACTTCGACCTCAGCATCGCCTGTGCCTAGTCCGACCATCCCATGCCTCGCCACGACTTAGCCTCAAAGTCCTGCAACCATCACAGACAAGAAAACATCACATAGCACCGCTCGAAACGTTATGAACAAAAATCTGTATCAAGAAAAATTTACTCGCAAAACATCCCTGCTGGTCGTAACCTACTTACGACAGATTGAATTCACAAAATATGCAACGCTCATAGACTACGACCACAAACCACGTCGTTATGAGCAAATCAAAAGTCCATATGGCCGATTCCTAGGTGATACATCGAAATCGGAGCCCTTCTGACCGTAACTGACCGCATCCGACTTCGTCCAACCGTATTCGACTGCTTCACAGTGTGGTCGGAGTCCGCCGACTTCCAACTGCAGCAGTCGTGGCTTCGACTTTCGACTTCCGACCGATGTCGACCACGTCCGACTGCGCCAGACTGCGCTATGCTACGACTTGGCACAAAACACACAAATCAAACTCAAACTTTCTAAAACAAGTGTCAATTACTCATCACACACATAAGGTCACCTTCACATGGTCTCTCAATCTCATTATCTAGTACCATCCAAGCAAAGCAAATGTGGTAGCTGATGCCCTTAGTCACAAGGTGGCATCCTCTACTTCGAATTGTCTTTATTGCTGATTTTGAGCATTTCGAAAACTCCTATTGTTATGTGGGCATTGCATAGGCTGAAACTCGATTGCTCCTTGAGTCAGCCATCCCAAAGTGGGTGCAGGAGGCACAACAGCATGATCAATTACTCCTGCAAGTGAGGAAGCGTCGGGTAGGGTAAAGAAGGTGATTTTAGCATTGATGAGACTGACGCATTGTAGTTTAAAGGCCGCCTTTGCGTGCTACAGAAGGCTCAAGTCAAGGTTGACATTCTAAAGGAAGGTCATCATGCCCGTACATTATTCATCTTATCGAGACCAAGATGTATCATAATTTAAAAAAGAGTTTTTGATGGAAAAGAATGAGAGCGGAGATTTCTTAGTATGTGGCTTTCTACGAGGTTTGTCATTAAGTCAAGATAGACCATAAATGTTTGGCAGGATTGTTGCAACCATTGAAGGTTCTGGTGTTGCCATTTTTGTGATATAACCATGGACTTTGTGATTGAATTACCTTGCACGCAATGAGGGAAGGATGCTATCTGGGTAGTGGTGGACCGATTCAGTAAGTCTACACATTTTATTCCCATTTGTATGATGAATACGATGAGTGATTTGGCTCCTATTTATGTGCAGGAGATAGTGCAATTGCACAGTGTGCCTAAGATTATTATTTCTGATCGAGATATAAAGATTGTTTTCATGTTTTGGGAGAGCTTGCAGAGTGCATTGGGAACACAGATTCATCTTAGTATTGTTTTTCATTTGCAAATAGATGGTCAGCCTGAGCACACTATCCATACACTAGAGGAATGCATAGCTCCAATGTCTTGTCGTGGAAGGGAAGCTGGGATTATCATTTGGCACCAATAGAATTTACCTACAATAACAGCTACCATGCTAGCATTCGAGCAGCACCATTTGAAGTCCTACATGGGCAGAGGTGCAGGTCACTACTTTGTTGGGATGCTAAAGGTGAGAAAGGCGATTTAAGTAGACTGTTGATCGAGTGGCAGAGATTAAGCAGAATCTGTTTGCCGCTTAGAGTAGGTAGAAGAGTTATGCTGATGTGAGACAGTAGATATTAGAGTTTGAGGTGGGTGATCATGTGCTCCTGAGAGTGTCTCCCACCAAGGGCATTGTGTGGTTTAATACCAAAGGAAAGCTTAGCCCACCGTTTCTGATAGTGGCACGAATTGAGAAACTGGCTAATCAATTGAACCTTCCTGAGTCCATGCGTTGTATGCACAACGTGTTCCATGTTTCCATGTTGAGGGATCCAAAGCACGAGATACCGTTAGAGCCAATAATCATTGAGCAAGATCTCATCTTTGAGCCCCATCTAATGTGGGTCATGGGGGAATTAGAGTGGGTGTTGAGGCATAAGACATTGAATTATGTCAATGTGCTTTAGTCACATCAAACCGAGCGGGAAATGATTTGGGAATTGGAGTCTCACATACATGAGAAATATCTGAATTTGTTCACAATTGGTAAGTGCTAAAGTATAATTTGAAGTTCAGTTTTTTTCTTGTGTAGAATCATGGGGGTGTAGAATTAGGGGTCGAATTCTGTTAAGGGGGTAAAATATAATATCCCAAAACAAACCCTCCTAAGGACCCATTTGATAATTTGGAAAAGGATTAAAGGAAAACAAAATTGGGGGAGGAAAAGGGGGAGGAAGGGAGGTGTTAGAGATGAGTTTTGATATTGTTGTTCATTAGGGTTTGCTGTTTTGTCTTGTGGACGAGTTTTGAGATAGCTATCTTCTGTTTCATCACTTTGGTGTAATATGAAAATGGTAGAAAATTATTTAAGGTTTCCATAGACTGCAAGAAGATGTGTTTTAGTTGGGTCATTTAGGAGTTATGACTTTAGGAAGACTGCTATCTTGAAATTGGTCACTACTGGATGCAGTCATGGTAATATGCAGTTTATGCCTAGTAGATGGCTCCATTAAATTCTTAGTATAACTAAGAAAAGATAGATAATTTTATATAGATTTTATAAGTGGTATTATTTATTATGTATGAACCAGTAAATTAATAGTTATCAAGTTGTTAAGTCTGTTGTCTAGTAAGATAGCAGCATAGTCTTCGGAGTTAAAATGAGGAGTTAAATGGATTATTTAGGCTTTGTGTCCAATTAAGGAAGTGTAGAAAATTTTATGTAGATTCTAGAACTTATATGGTTTGTCATGTTAGGGCCTTTGAGTTGAGAGTTATGGTATTTTTATTACTGAGACAATAAGAAAAAATTGCTCGATAAAAAGGGGTTGTTAGACTGGGAAACACGTAGAAGCGATGTTGTGTTTTTTTTATGTTTATGAATTATTATGTCATGTTGTTCAAATTGGTATTTATTTTAGGAGTAATCTTGGGGTTGGTGTCATCTTCGTGTTGTATAATGTTAACACGTGTTATTTGCTCTTATTGTTTTATGCTAACAAAGTATTTAACATGCTGATTTACATGTTTGCACTTGCTTTCTATAATGATCATATGATTTTGGATTAAATGGTGATGATGATAAATGATTAATGTTAATAAATGATTAATGATGAGAGAATCATTGCATTTGTATAATGAGCATTCATGATGGAAAGAGGTGAAATGTGTGGTCCTCTATAGGCTACTTTGTGTGGGCAACCCAGCGAGTGGATAGAGTAAGAGCTACTTTGGTAGGCATTCCACAGGAGTGGAGATAATGTCTCTATATGAAAAAAGGATGGGCTTGAGATCCCTGTATGAAAGAGGATAAGCTTGAGGCCCCCATACGAAAGAGGGCAGGCATGGGTTGAGGACATGCTTGAGAACCCCACATGAAAGAGGATGGGCATGGGTGAGTACCAATGGGTGTTACACTCCACTATACCAATATAAGCAAAAGAGAAATGATGAGATATGCGCATGGCATTCATGAAAAAGATAAAATAGTTGATGAGATATGTGCATGGCGTTAATGAAAGATAGATGGAAATGAGATAGTTGTAAATTGGCATACATACTTGATGAAATGTTTTAATATTGTTCACCATTTTATTATGTGTTTACTGAGTTATGAACTCACTCTTACTTATGTTGTTGTTTTAAGGTGAATGTTGAAGACGTTATGCATTGAGAGGGAGTAGCTCAAAATTAGTTCATGCACCGGTGTTGCTTGAGAATAATCATTTATCATTAGTATTTTGGTTTATGCAAACTCTTGCTATTAGTTAAGTAGTTTCTTTGGAACATAGTGCTATTAGTAACATTGCAATCAAATAAAATATCATTGGTTAGTCTTAATAATTAGATTATTTTTGTTTGGCTATTGCTTTAATTAAATGTTTTGTTTTGTTATACTCAGTATCGTCATGTTTATGCTTAATTTAAAATTTTATGAAAGCTTGTTTGTTGTATGGATGTTAGTAGTTTGTGAAAAATGGTTTTAATTTGGAAAAGGATGGAGTAAGTGGTGATATTATGGGCTCATGTCGAGCCGGTGTTACACCAACAACTTAAACGCTGGCAGAGAATTAAACTGAAGGAGATAATTAATATAGCTTAGATAAGACCGAAGCAAGCTAGTGGTATTTTTTTAACAAAGCAAAACTGCAACACTGAAACTGTATGCCAAACTGTACTCACTTTGTAAACCTAATAAAGCAATCCTCCACAGATTCGGCAAGTATAGTGCTTCTCTCTATAATTTGTAGCAGTTTTTCTATTTATAAGATGGCTGATTTTTCTTAGCTCTAGGTTCATTTTTCTAGCCTTTCGATTAGTTTTTATGTGTGTGTCTGATTCTATTTTGATCCAGTGTTCACAAATGTGACTTTACTTAAGAATACATAAGTTACCTTGTAAATAGGCATCTCAATATTCAAAAAGAAAGGCATCCCAATTTATCATGCCCAGCACGTTCATGCTTTTAAAATCCAGAAAATTGGGGCTGCAGAAAGCTATTAGTTTCCATCGCCCAAAAAAAAAGAAACAAAAGCTATTGGTTTTAGCAAACATCTTAATTTTTTTCTTTCTGTGGAACTAAACATAAAGTTTCTTATAGTGTGAAGTGGATGTCTTATTATATCTTTTTCTATTATTTTTATGTATTTTTGCCCTATATTTTTGTGAATTTTCTTCTCTCTAGGTATTTTTATAAATCTTTATCATTTTTCATAAATTTTATGGGCTTTTCGTTTTGTGTGTGATCTTATTTTTTGTGAATTTTCAGTTATTTTTTATTATTTTTGCTGATTTTTTTACTGATTTTGTTTAGGAGCAGGTAGCTCTGATGGGTTGGGAACAACGGGTTGAGCACGCGTTGAGGAAATTGGTTTGGGTTAAAGTTGCATATGGGTTGGGTTGGGTTGAGTTTTGGAGATGGAGTAATGGACTGGGTAAGGTTGGATTGATGTGATTCATTGGAGTGGGCTGGGTAAGGCTGGATTGATGTGATTCATTAGAGTGGGCTGGGTTGGTTGGGCTGGATTTCAATCCATTAGCAGGCCTAGTAGACCCACAACTGTAATTACTAGCGACGACGGTGGTACATGTTACTACTCAATTTACAGTGGTATATGCTTAGTGCAATTATTTGCAAGTCATTAAAGAATTTTGTTGAATTTTTTTTTCAACAGTGGGCTAGATAATATTAAATGACATGTTATAGGACCATGGCTGGCAATTTCATCACCTCAACCAAGGAACCGGCAGGGTGACCCCCACATGGTCCTTCACGTATGTAGCTTCTAGCTACGCCACTGCACTACAGACGTATTTCACGGTTCATAATGGGCCATACAAGATTACCACTAGCGAGTGACCAGTGTTAAGAGTTGGACAACCGGCGGTGCGCCACTACTGACGACACATGGGAAGGAAAAATCCAATGGTTAAGAGCTCCTTGTGCCGGCCCACTACATGCCACTATGGCAGCGAACTATTTCTTATCTTGTTACCTGCAACAAGTACCCGTTTGGCGCCCTAATCCGGACGCGGTTCTTGTCGCCGGCGTTGCGCATTATCCAGAACTTCTCCGACGCCCCCAGCGTGGCCGCCGTCGCCACCACCGCGCCGTCGCCTCCGACGCTCACGAACTGGTTGCCGAACACCTTGAAGTTGAACGTTGTATCTGAAAAAGCCCAAAAATTCAAACCCAAATTTTTTTGTGTTTTTACTTGAATTTTTAGTGCTTTTCTCAACTTTCCCTTTTTGGAAAGTTCCCCTGGAAACTGCTTTCCTCTCTCGGCCTTTCAGCTTTTTTCTTTTCCTTGGCGCCTTTTCCCTTCTCTGCCTCCCTCTCCGGCTGGCGCCCTTTCCCTTCCCGCCTTCTCCCTCGGCCGCGCGGGCTGATTTTCTGCCCGGGCTACGCTGTAGCTCCAGGCAGGCCCAACACTGCGCAAAAACATTTTCCAGAGATTTATTAATTTCCAAAATCCAGAAAAATCCAAATAAATCCTAGAAAATCACAGAAAATCCCAAAAATTCCCAAATTTCACCACTTTGCTCCATTTGATGCCCTGAACCCATTTTTTTACCTCCATTTCTCCAAATTCATCCCAGAAAAATTCCAAAAATTCCCTATTTGGAGATTTATGCATTTTACTCCTTTTTCATAGATTATTTTTCCTCGCTTGATTAGGCTCAAGCCAGACTTATGTTATTTTTGTGTGTTTGCACTAGTTTCGGAGATTCCGGAAACTTCAGTGCAGGGCCAGGATCCAGGAGTTGCTACGTTCGAGATCGCCGAGATCATCCAGATTCACGGCAAGTCGCAAAACCTTGATCATATTGAATCCCATGTTGTTTATTTATGTTATTATGCTACTTGCATTATTGCTAGTTGTGAAATGCTAGTTTGAGTAAAACAAAATGTTTAGAATGACATGCTAAGTAGATAAAACCCACCACCGATAAATGCCTCGATAATTTGTAGCCCCGCCTTTGTAACCCTAGACTTATCATATGTGTAATACAACTACCTATAGGTTACTTATATCTCATGCAAAATCTTTATACTACTAAGGTTGTGGCCGTGGGTCGGTAGATTTCTAAACTCGGAGTTAGGGTAAGGTGGTATGGGACACCGTACCCTAGGGTGGTAGTGCAAGCGTGCACGAGTTAGGGTAAGGGTGTTGTGGGAAGTTGCGAGACGGTCTTCGCCCACTGCTTTACCCTAGGGTGGAGGTTAGGAACCTCAAGAAAATATAAGGACTAGACCCTTACGCCAAGCAAAAGACATAACCGGCCGCTCAACCACAGGTGCTGACTTGTCAACCCTGGTTTAGTACCTGCTCAACTTGAGTGAAACCCTGCAATTGGGAGTCGGTGTGGATCGAGGATCCAAACTAAGACAACGATAGGGCCACACAACTCGGGCCCGACGTTCCGTGGTGGCCAACGGATACCCGAGGGTGTGCGGATTCCGAACCTATCGGGTGGAGTGTATATCAAGGGTTGAGCAATGAAAAGACCCGGTTCCTTAACTCAGTCATGAGGGTTAAGGGTGCATGTGGGTAAAGTTGGGCAACTCTGCAGAGTCAATTTAATGGTATTCGAATACGCCGTGCTCCCGGTTAATGGAGTTGTGTCACTTGGGTGGTTCCAGCTGCGAAGCTTAAGTAGTTTTCATAAAGGTTTAACTAGACAAGTTGGTTAATTATCTTTTCATGAAAACCCCTAAATCTAAGGAGTAGTTTTCATCTGGTGAATTTCCAAAGATGTTTACAAATAAAACTGCATCCACTCAAGATTAATAAACCAAGTATACTCCCTTCCTTTGGTGATCCGTGCAAGTAGTTAAGGTATGTTTTCCGTTGTGACTTGCTGAGCTGGTTAGCTCACGGCTTGCTAAAATCTTTCAGAGGATCAAGACGCTGGTGAAGGTCTCCCCGTTGAGGAAGCCCCTGAGGAGCCTTTCTTCGACGAGGACCCTTGGTTCTAGGTCTCCACCGCGCTCGAGCTTTCCTTGGAGCTTTTGTGATGTAAATATACTTTGGGCTTGCGCGCCCCACTGCAGAAAACTGGGTTGCTAAACCTTATCTTGTAGTAAAGTTGGACTTTTGTTGTTAGCATGTGATGGTACGCTCTTGCGCGACATTCCATAACTGTTCAAGCAAGAATAGTTGCGGGATGCCGTGTCCGCAAGCGCCCCTGGAAACAGGGGCGTTACAAGAAGTGGTATCAGAGCAGGCTCCTTGACCGCAGGTTGAGACCTAAGGCAAACTAGGAAGCGATTTCATCGCAAAACCTAATTTAAGCCAAAAAAAGGGTTTACGAAAAATATAAGTATTATTACTGTCTTTTTCCTCTCTTGTTCCTATCTTATCTGTCTTAGTTTACTTATGCTTAAGTTTTACTTTTGCAAAATGTTTACTGCTTTACTTGTCTAACTTCAAAATTTCATTTCTCGGCAGATGGTTCACTTCGTGCACTCTCGTCCTGACCGCATGGAGGGTTGGCCCTTCAAGTTGTGGGAGATGCAGAAGTACATTGGAGCTATCGGGTACCACTGTCCAGTGTTCCACGCTGTGAGCCGCTTTCACCAGGAGCAGAGGTTTGAGTGGAAGGCGTGGGTGACCCTGACACCCCTGCCTGTCCGCCCAGACATTGAGAGGAGGTACATCGCTAGGAGGATCAAGCAGGAGGATGCAGTTCAGGATGCAGCCCAGAAGGCTGTGATCTATCTTCGCGGCTACTACGACCTGGAGTTGGCTGAGTCACCCTTCGACCTGATCCCGAGATCACTCCATGGAGGCTTCGCCGTTCCTCAGTTCTGCGAGAATGACGATCCCCGCCTGGCGGGCATCGCCACCCTTGTGGCATAGCAGGTGTTCCGGTACGAGCGAGCTGTCGAGGAGTCCCGGTCCCTGTAGAGCCAACTAATGGAGGCCCAGCAGGAGGTGCAGCAGCTTCGTGCAGCCCTTGTTCGCTTCGAGGCAGTCGAGGTGGGCGAGGCTTCACAGTGTGGAGAGTCTCCCAGCGTCTCCTCCTTGTGCGCTTCTGTGCAGTCTCGGCCCAGGCGTAGGTTGACTGCAGGAGAATACCGTGCTCGGTTTCGCCCTGTAGCCCCTCTCGCCTCACCAGCTTCGGACGCCATGGAGGAGTAGTTGGTGTTCGCTAGTTTAGTCTGACCCTGAGTAGTAGTGGTACTTTTGTAATGTAATGTAGTCGGACCACAGCGCCCGGCGCCGGGTCGAAGATAAGTTCCTTCCGAAACTTGAAAATAGGCATCCTTCTGTTCATCAACATTATATGACAGTGTCCATCAGCGCTAACCCTGCTACAAGACAATCCTTTCAAAGAATGCAGATGAACTGAGGCAGCCTATTTTCAAGACCAAGATCATCCCAGCCGTACCCGGCCGCGGCCCAATGAAAGACGGTGCAGGAGAGCGACACATATATACTCGCTGCGCCCCGAGCCGACGAGAAACTCAACCAGCGGCACTTCAATCGACGCGACTGCAACCGACGGGTACCGGGCGGTATGGCTGATGAGGACATCCGTTCCATAGATACAACTGTGCCAACTCCACAACAAACTCCACAAACTCAAGGACCAATAACTCGAGCACAAGCACGTCAACTTAACCATCAGGTGAATGCGTTCCTAAGTTTGCATACAAATGTTTCAAAGAATGGCATACTACTTAATTCTTGTGATGATTTAATTGTCCTTAGGAACCATGGTGAAGAACCACTTGAGCTCAAGTGTAGAAGTGGAACCGTCAAGCGCAATCCAAGTCCTGTTCGCGAGTTCGATTCAGATTCAGCCTTTGCAACAGCGTCTACTTCAAATGGCCATAACTTTTGATCCAGAAGGCTTCTCGGGGCCCATGAGTACGCGTTGGAAAGTTCTTGAAGTCTACTTTCAGATGGATCTGGTCTCACATATAAACTCCATCCGAGCAGATCAAAAACTGCGAAAGAAGACACGTCACGTTTTCAGTCCGAGTCAAAGTGGGCCGAGGGCCTTGTAACTTAGACTATTTGGGCTGGTACTGTTCACGTGAACAGTACCACGGTCGCATGAATAGTAACTTTGAATAGTACCACATCCCTTTTCATTAGATAAGTGCGGTTTCCCCCTCCCCTATTTGAGGAGGTCGCACCCCTTTAGTTTTTCTCGGGTTTTTCTTAAGAGATTATTCTGCTTAGCAGTTTCACCGCATATTCGATTGAGGAACCCCAACTTGTGAACTTAAACATTATTCGCAATACAATTTCAGATTGCATCTTAAACTCTCTTGCTTGTGTTCTCGATTCACTTGCAGAAGATAGCCTTCTTGGCGAGGTCAACCGTGTTCGGCACGGTTGATAACCAACGGAGCAGTGGTGTAGTGATTGCGAGGGGTTCGATCTATTTTGGTTGGAGCCTTTGGATCATCAACGTCGAGATCTCCACAATTGACTTATCAGTACCTCTCGGAAGATCGGGCCGTCGACACATCAGTTGGTATCAGAGCAACGGTTGCCCGTGAGGTAATTCGTCCCTTTTAGATTAGTTTACATTCATCGTATCGTCCCATAAACTCTAGAAAATTAGCCAACAAAAAATTCGTACTATTCTTCCGCTGTCCCAACACCCCCTTGTGTCTTTGCAATGTTTTTTCGGTATTGCTTGTTGAATTTTTGGTTACATTATCGTGTTCAAGTTGCTGATTGCTAGTCTAGTCAGAGTTTAGTTCGTCATTGTCCTGTTGCATCTCGTGTTCCTTTGCGTAGCTTCATCGTTGTGTGTTCTTGATCCTTGCCGCCCCCGATCCCCCATCCTTTCCGCGCTGCCATCCTTGCTACGGCCCTTGCCACGCCGCCATCCTTGCTACGGCCTTCCATCTGCTGCCAACCCTAACTGTGGCCCCCCAAGCGTTTCCATCCTCTGACGTGCCTCCCACTTGTGCAAGAAAAAAAATTAGGGTTTCAGACTCAAAAAGAGAGAGAGAGAGAGAGAGAGAGAGAGAGAGTTGATTTCGGTTGTTAAAAAAAAGAGAGAAAAAAAGGGAGAAAAAAGAGAGAGAAAAAGGAAAGCCTCCAGAAATTTGGAAATTTGGAGAGAGAGAGTCCCTCTTTGCCGAAATTTATAAAGTGCATCAAACATTGGCCAAAAATAGTGAAAATTGGTGGAGCTGTTCTTCATACATCCAAAAGCATCCAGAAAAAAATTTGAGCAATTTTGGCCACGGAATCAAAAGTTATTGCAGTTTCAATTGAGGACAAAACGAATTCGAATCCGTTTCCGACACACCTTCAGTAAAACGGGCATAACTTTTGCATACGGTGTCCGTTTTCGACGTTATTGTACTCGTTGGAAAGCTAACGACGACGCGCATCTGAAAATCATGTCACAAGATTTCGCTTTTCAGTCTTTGGCTATTTTTTCAGTCTTCCCTTCGGAATTTGGGTTTCGTCCAGTTGAAAAAGTTGTAGATCTTGTTGAAACCTTTCAAACGAGTATATATAAGCCATATAAAACTCTACCTTTTCATCATTTGAGACTAGCTATTGTATCTGCTCAATCTGGAGGGTTGTTCGCGATTTATCGATATCGCTGTTTTGTGCTCTACATCGCGCGAATAATCTTGTGCCCTTAGAAAGAAGTTTGAGTAGTGGACTAGCGTCTCTCCTAGTACTTGTTGTGAGGTTCTCCTTTGCTTACATCAAGTCACATTGATCGTTGCGTGTGCGTACATACACTTCCTTGCATAGGGCTTGATTTTGCTAGCTGTGATTAGGCTAGGATCAGCAACCTTTCACGAGTATTTTGAACAATCTTTCAACTTGCATTTACTGAACTGATTATTGCCGATCCTTTTTGCTACCATATTGTGCCTTCCAAGCTCCACATACTCTTGATCAGAATAGGTCCCCTCTTGCAATCGTACCCACGCTCGACACGGTGTCACGAACCAGCCACCAGTTGTACCACCTGCTGCATTGGTAAGATGTAACATCCTGAAAAATCTGAATTTTAATTATATGAATTTCTTAAATTATATTTGCAATTTATTTTGTTGAAATTTGGATTTTGTGGTGTTTTATCATATTTGGATGAGATTTCAAAAATTGAATAATTCATAAAAGGTGAAGACAAACATTAGTGATACCAAAAAGGGAATATGCAAACAATAGAAAACTAAAGTTTTAAATAAGAATCTGAAAGTATGATCCAGTCTAGGAAAAGAGAAACCTGAAATAAAATGTAAGATTATATTTTGAAAATAATGGCATAACTAGCAATAAAAGTACATGAATAAAAATACAAATGCATATATATGTATGTATAAATTGTGCAAGAAAAAGGCCTGTTAAGAATAGCAAATAAAAATAAGCAAGAATTAATTAAGCCAGCAAAATAATAATATAAGGAATTATACATAAATATACATATGTGCAAATAAAATATATAAATATATATGTAAATAAAATAAATGTATATGTGCATATACAGAAACAAAAATGAATAAATAAATAACTATATATATTATACATGTGTATATATATTTATATATATACATGCATATACACACAATAAGTAAAATAAAACAAAAAAAAGAGTAAGAGGGGAGTCAGACCAGGCCGCCTCGGCCCAGCCCGACCCCGCCTCCCCCGCTTGCTTCCTCTGCCGAACGGCTCCCCCCACCAGCCACTGTTCTTCTTCCTCCCCGCACTCCGCTCTCTCTCTGGGCCGCAGCTCCCTCGCGCCCCGGCCCCGCGCTCGCCCGTCCCTGCAGCCCAGCCCGCTCTCCCACCCGCGCTCGGACCACCGGTCTCCGCCCATCGGTCCGCCGCGCGAAGCTCTGCCACCGCGCCCTCTTTTTCCTCCCCTGCACTGCCAACCCGTCTCCTCGAGCGCACGGCTCGAGCTCGCTGCCACCACTCCTCGAGCGCCACAGGTACTCATACCCTACCCCTGCTCTGCCTGCCGTCTGCGCCTGCCGCTGCTCCGCCGCCCGCCGAAATGACCGCACATGCCGCCTTCCCGATGCTGGCCCTCCTCGCTCGCCAATAAGAGACGCCGAAGCCTCCATGGACCTCCCCACACTTCAATCTCCCTCCCCCTCCAAAGAATCGGGTTTTCGCGCCTCAAGCTTGCCGCTGCGGCCATCTTCTCCGCCGCCGGCCAAAAACGCCCCCACCGCCCCATTTCCCCCTCGGCAAGTCTCTCTCCGATTCTTCGCCAGTGGAGCACCCCTGCGCCACCCCGGACCTTCCCCAACTGCCGCCAGAGTTCCTCCCCCACCCCAGCTCGCCGGCGACGATGGCCCTCCCCGCGCCGCCGTAGGCTCCCGGTGCCGGCTCGCCTCGGTGCTTCCCCGGCTCAACCAGACCCGCGGTGAGATTCCCCACACCCCACTCCTACTCACGCTCCTCTCCAATCCCCCTCTCTCCCACCACGGCGGCGCCGCCACCTTCCACCCGTGTTCCGGCCGCCGCACACTGATGTTGGTCGCCGAGGCTGCCTTCCGGCCAGAGGCGCGATCTCCACCGGCTCCCTCGTCTCATGTCCTTTCCATTTTCCTACTCGCCAGCCTCTCTCCGACCTCACCTCGCCGGCGCCGCCGCAGCCCCGTCGCGCCGGCCAGATCCTCTGTTTTGGCCTCAGCCCCACCTCACCTTTTCATGTTTCCTGCGCCCCCTCTGCCAGTCCGGCCGCCTCGCCCGCTTGGTTAGCCGACTGTGCAATAACGTGATCCAGCCTGAGGTGGTGAGTTCAATTCGGGCCGGCTACAAATTCTCACCCACACATTATTTCATTTTTGTATTTTATTTTTGTAGCTCATGTTAACTCATAAAAATCAAAGGAAATAGCCTAGAAAATATAACAGATTTAGTTAGGATGAAAAACAAGGTCATTTAACATTTAATATCCGGTTATTTACTGCATAAGCAACTAATGTAAATTAAATGCTTAATTGGATCATAACATCAAACTGATTAGTGTATGAATGTGGTTTAAGTTATTATGTTTGAATAATTAATCCTGTTTGAATAATCAATTAAAGAACTAAAAATTAAAATAGAGATTTTAATAAAGAAAACTAGCTTAGGGTAAATGACCAAATAAAGATTTCCGTTAATTGAAAATAGGGTATATGCCAATATTTAACATGTTGCCATCAAATAAATTATAGTGGTAGATTTTACTAACTAGCACATATCGAAATATATCCTAGGTAGATAAGTCAATTTTAATTAGAACTGATAGCAGCTAAAGTGTAGAGACTTTCCAAGTAAATATATGTATAACATCTATATATATATATATACCATAAAATACATGCGTAACCATTAACATGAACAATTAGGTTTGCATAAAATGATACATATCAAGCAATGCTCAGTTGCTAAGTTTAAAATGGAATTTGAAATAAAGTTAAGCATAATATTATGCCTAATAGTAATTTAAGTAGAAATAAAATAATAATGGTATCATTAATCAAATCTTAAAAACTAGATTAACAAATAAAAACGATGAGCATGAAATAATAAGGTATGAGTTAGTGACAACTAAATGCGCATAAAATGTCACCCTACAAAATGCTACACACTTACACTCTAACATTTATTCGGTAAGCCAAAATGCCCTGAAAAGTAACGTTTGACAAAATGGTACCTACTCATAGGTCCATTCTAACTCATGGAACTTCCTTGATAAATATAAAAATAATAAAAGAAATTATTAATAAAAGATCGAGTCATCGTATCCTACCACCGGTCTTGCGTCAAATCACCCAAATCATCTATTAACTCATAAAGCAAAAGATGAGTTTATTCGGATTTATTCGGATCTTTTGAGTTATGCGCTTTCATTTGGATTCAGTCGCTAGTCGCGTAATTAGAAGTTGGAAGCCGTGAAGATTCAGTGGATCCAGCGAGATCAAGCTCGAAGTGAAGACAAAGATCAGAAGCTTAAGAGAAGTCGTTGTGTGAGCTCAAGACCGCGATAAACCGCCCAGGCGAGTCAATACTTTGATCATGTTGAACCTACATTTTCTGCAAATTATTTTGGTTTAAATTATCAAATTGCATGCTGTTATGTTATATGCAAATACATGTTAATTTAAGATTCTAGTTACATGCCTATTGTTTACCTTGAATAATATTACACCCTCTTTGGAATATTTGAATGTGTAAACCTTGTCGCCCTAGCAAAATTATAATATTGACCTTTTGAAATTAAGTCCCTAATTATATGCCATGCTTAGTATTGCGTAGATACTCATGGGCGCGAGAGCGCCCAAGCATCACTTTTTAATCCTGAGAAAAATTGGTTGGGCAGTCATGGTGGGAATGACTGGTATATTTGACATGACTATTTTATACCCTCAAAATCCCCAACTTGCTTAAATATCTGGGCGGATTGGTTGGATGGTGTGAGTGTGGTGCAGTGGATGCACAAAATGGGTTAGTGATAGACCGCCCAGATACCACTAAGGACTGAATCTTGTCATGACCTCCCGGGTAAAACAGTACAACCACAAGTCTGTAAACTATAGCTTGGCTTAGTAGATGTGCCGGACCCTGAAAGTCATCCTTCCAGGAGTGGGTGTTGGAGTAGTGCAAGCGGCGGTCTGTGAGACGGCTTGAATGGGGCACTCGTAGAGAGTGAAGTTCTGCTGTGGCGGGCTAGCAGGGGAGTAGCCAGCTGCTAGACGTTCAGAAGGAGAACATCCCGCACAACGTATGGGACCCACCGCAAGTGGGAGCGCCCCATAGGGTGAAATGACGGAAGGGGCGAGGTACTTTGAACGGTCACTGTGATGGTCTGCTCAACCACATGACTAAGGAATCTTGTGGGGCAACGAGTTGATTATCTCTTGTGGTGAAAGTGTACAAACTCTGCAGAGTCTAAAACTATTCGAATAGCCGTGCCCACGGTCAAGGGCGGACATGGGAACTTAACCAGATATAGTTCTATTTCAAAATGCTTTGTGGATGGGATTGGAAAAGTGAAGGGCAGTGTAAGGCCCTAGTTTGGAATTGTCCTGGGTGTCGTCCCAGTGGTAAGTTAAGCGGCTATAACGCTGAAGAAAATGCTATATGGTGCAGATGCCATGTAACGGTAGATGGAATCTGAATCGATATTAATAATGCATTTCCTTGTACATTATGATTTGTTCCAAAATTGCTAAGTCATAGGGCTTTTTAATTAACTGTATTCAAAAGCACTCCTTGCAAAATAAAATAAACCGAGCCTCTCCTTTGTTAAGCCATGCATACTATTGATTTGCATTCTGTGTATTGGCTCGCGGAGCACGGGGTCGGAGTGCTCACGCTCGCTTTTGCGACAAAATTCAGAATCAGGAATCAAGTCACTGCTCCGCAGCAACAAGATTGGACAAGCTGGCAGAGAAGATGAAGATGTCAAGGGCTAGGTCGCGAACCTCCAGTTGGCTGCCTGTGGGCATGTCCTGAAGGTCCCACCTGTGTGCTTCGTTCTTCTGCTGCTGCAATTTAATGATTTCGGCCTAATCGGCCCATGAGTAAGTCTACTATTAAATTTTACACTTCCGCATGATATGTATTTTGATATTCATTACTGTAACTGTGAGCACTATCTACTGATCCAGGGAATAGTGCAGTAATCACAGAGGAATCCGGATGTTAATATCTGGGTCCCTACATAAGAACACTTGTAAGAGTGTGGTAAGACGCTTGAGAGTGTGTGATTCCACTTCCCGCCACCTAGTAGTTGATAGGGATAATACCTTTGTGTTGTCTTTTATTTGCTACTAACCATGGCAAGTGAGACGTCTGATGCGCAAGAGTGTGTTTTAAAGGGAGAGCTCATGACGCTTTTGGATGAACAACGTGCTACCATTACTGAGGACATTGATAGGAAGATGGATACAATGCAGCGTTCCATCAATGAGAACATTGCAACACTCACTGCACGCCTTGAAAGAATGGGGAATCGACCGCCAAACAATGGACGTGAGTATGATCACTATGCAAGCCAAGATCTCGAAGAGAGAGATGATAATGAGAGGTAAGACCGTGACGCCGGCGCTGCATTTGCTGCCCAAGATGCACGCCAACGACACCGCCTACATCAAAACCGTCACGGTATGGGAGGTAATAATTTTTAGCACCACAATGCTCGTGCTCATGATGACCCATTTGCTAAAGTCAAATTTACCATACCATCTTTTGCGGGTACTTATGATGCTGAAACTTATCTAGATTGGGAGATGACAGTTGAACAAAAATTTAATGCCCATCTAGTTCCTGAAATGCATAGAGTCAGACAAGCCACTAGTGAATTTAAAGATTTTGCTATCATTTGGTGGACTCAAGTAGTTAATTCTGGTTTAAGACCTGATACATGGAATAGATTGAAGGAAGCTATGCGTGCTAGATTTGTTCCTCG
Source organism: Dendrocalamus latiflorus (assembly GCA_017311315.1). Taxonomy (NCBI): domain Eukaryota; kingdom Viridiplantae; phylum Streptophyta; class Magnoliopsida; order Poales; family Poaceae; genus Dendrocalamus; species Dendrocalamus latiflorus. The sequence goes on along the minus strand of CM029620.1, from coordinate 4,977,087 downwards.
TGCTTTTAAACGTGAAATGCGTAAGAAATTGCAGCGCTTAGACCAAGGTAATAGATCTGTCGAGGAATATTATCAAGAACTACAAATAGGCATGCTGCGTTGTAATGTTGTAGAGGATGACGAGGATAAGATGGCTCGTTTTTATGGGGGCTTAAGGCGTGAAATTCAGGACATAATTGATTACAAAGAGTATAATGATATCAATAGATTGTTCCAGCTTGCTTGTTTGCCAGAGAAAGAATTGCAGGGTAGGCAACAAAGGACAAGGAGCAACTTTGGAGGTATGTCTACATCGAGATCGACGCCTGGGCAAGCCAAGACAGCTCCACCTCCTGTTTTTCGAGCTGTTGCCACCTCTGTGAGTAAGGCGCGTTCAGCAGCACCGCCGCCATCATCACGCGCACCCGAGACGAGCAAATCTACTAGTGTGCAAGCACCAGCAAAGAGCTCTTCATCGGTTGCTTTCACGGGCCGTACGACGGGAATTGTGTGCCACCGTTGTAAAGGGATGGGCCACGTCATGAGAGATTGCCCAAGTCAGCGGGCGTACATTGCGACAGAAGATGGAGGTTATGTAAGTGCTAGTGATGTTGAGGATGAATATGTTCTTGCAGCTAACCTTGCAGGTAATGGTGATGATCATGAGACAGATAGCGATGGTGAGGAAATTTTAGGTGCCGCTACTACGGCGAATTATAGAACCATAATTGTGCAACGAGTATTGAGCACTCAAAGAGAGCAAGAGGAGAAGCTACAACGTCATAATCTGTTTCAGATGTTCCTCATCGTCAAGGATTGCCATGTTCGTGTCATAATTGATGGCGGGAGCTGCAATAACTTGGTGGATTCGGGATTGGTCAAGAAGCTTGGCTTGACCACACGTGCGCATCCTTACCCATACCACATTCAATGGTTCAACAACAGCGGTAAGGTGAAGGTAACACAATCTGCGAGAGTGCATTTTTCCATTGGTTCTTATCATGATGTTGCTGATTTTGACGTAGTACCTATGCAAGCATGCTCACTGTTATTAGGTCGTCCATGGGAATTTGATACCGATGCAACTCATCATGGTAGAAGTAATAAGTACTCTCTTGTGCACAAAGGAAAGAAAATAACTTTGCTACCTTTGACCCCTACTGAAATTGCTAATTGTGATAAAGAGCTAGCTGAAAATAAGAAGAAAGAACTTGAACATGAATCTGAAAATCAGCAAGTAGTGAAGAATGTTTTCCCATCTAAGAAAGAGAAGTTGGAACCTAGTTCTAGGACCGAGGGAATTAAATTAAAGGGTTGTGTCATGCTTGCAACCAAACCTGATCTTGCTGAAATTTGTCATGATGATATGCCATGCTATGCTTTGATATGCAAAGATGCTTTATTTTCACTTGATGATGTATCTAGCTCTTTGCCGTCTGCTGTCACTAACCTTTTGCAGGAATTTGAGGATGTGTTTCCTGCTGAGATACCCCCAGGGCTGCCACCAATTAGGGGTATTGAACATCAAATTGATTTGATCCCAGGAGCTTCCCTACCCAACCGCGCGCCATACCGAACCAACCCAGAGGAGACTAAGGAGATTGAGCGTCAAGTGCGAGACTTGCTTGACAAAGGGTACGTACGTGAGAGCCTTAGTCCATGTGCTGTTCCTGTACTTTTGGTTCCAAACAAAGATGGGTCATGGCGTATGTGTGTTGATTGTAGAGCTATCAATAATATTACCATTAGATACCGTCATCCTATTCCTAGGTTAGACGACATGCTTGATGAATTAAGTGGCTCTACAATGTTTTCTAAAGTTGACTTGCGTAGTGGATACCACCATATTAGAATGAAACTTGGAGATGAATGGAAGACGGCATTTAAAACTAAGTTCGGGTTATATGAGTGGCTAGTGATGCCTTTTGGTTTAACTAATGCCCCTAGCACTTTCATGAGATTAATGAACGGAGTTTTACGTGCTTTCATTAGTAAATTTGTGGTAGTTTACTTTGATGATATATTGATTTACAGCAAGTCACTAGATGAACATCTTGAACACTTACGTGTTGTTTTTGTTGCCTTGAGAGATGCACGTTTGTTTGGTAACCTCGAAAAGTGCACCTTTTGCACCGATCGAGTTTGTTTTCTTGGCTATGTTGTTACTCCACAGGGCATTGAGGTTGATCAAGCCAAGATCATCGCTATCCAGAGTTGGCCGCCTCCTAAAACGGTCACACAAGTACGGAGTTTTCTCGGGCTCGCTGGTTTCTATCAACGTTTTGTTCGGGATTTCAGCACCCTCGCTGCACCATTGAATGAGCTTACAAAGAAGGGTGTTTCTTTTACTTGGGCCACCAATCATCAACAAGCTTTTGACACTCTCAAAGATAAGTTAACACATGCCCCTTTGCTTCAACTCCCTGATTTCAGCAAGACTTTTGAATTAGAATGTGATGCTAGTGACATAGGTCTTGGGGGTGTGTTAATGCAAGAAGGAAAACTTGTTGCTTACTTTAGTGAAAAGTTAAGTGGTCCTAGTTTGAACTATTCTACCTATGATAAAGAATTATATGCTCTAGTTCGAACTTTGGAAACATGGCAGCATTATTTATGGCCCAAAGAGTTTGTAATACATTCTGATCATGAATCCTTGAAACATATTCGAAGTCAAACCAACCTGAACCGTAGACATGCTAAGTGGATTGAGTTTATTGAATCTTTTCCCTATGTCATTAAATATAAAAAGGGCAAAGAAAATGTGATAGCTGATGCTTTGTCTAGGAGATATACCATGCTTTCACAACTTGACTTCAAAATCTTTGGGTTAGAGACAATAAAGGAGCAATATGAGCATGATGCTGATTTTAAAGATGTGTTGCTAAATTGTCAAGAGGGAAAGGAATGGAATAAATTTGTTGTGCATGATTGGTTCGTATACCGTGCTAGCAAGCTATGCATTCCTGCTGGTTCTGTTCGTCTTTTGTTGTTACAGGAGGCGCATGGGGAGGATTGATGGGCCACTTCGGCGTGAAGAAGACTGAGGACATTTTGTTCCACCATTTTTATTGGCCAAAGATGAGGCGTAACGTCGAACGCTTCATTTCTCGCTGCACCACGTGCCAAAAAGCTAAGTCACGACTTAATCCTCATGGTTTATACATGCCTCTTCCTGTTCCAAGCATACCTTGGGAAGATATTTCTATGGACTTTGTTTTAGGGCTTCCTAGAACAAAGAAGGGGAGGGATAGTATTTTTATTGTCGTGGATAGATTCTCTAAGATGGCTCATTTTATACCATGTCATAAAAGTGATGATGCTACACATGTTGCTGATTTGTTCTTTAAGGAAATTGTTCGCTTGCATGGTATCCCGAATACGATAGTTTCATATCGTGATGCTAAATTTCTTAGTCATTTTTGGAGAACCTTATGGGGAAAGTTGGGAACTAAACTGTTATTTTCCACTACTTGTCATCCCCAAACTGATGGACAAACTGAGGTAGTCAATAAAACATTGTCTACTATACTTAGGGCTGTGCTTAAAAAGAACTTAAAAATGTGGGAGGAATGTTTGCCTCATGTGGAATTTGCTTATAATCGTTCGCTGCATTCTACCACAAAGAAATGCCCTTTTGAAATTGTTTATGGTTTCATACCTCGTGCACCTATCGACTTGTTGCCTCTTCCAGCTTTAGAGAAGATAAATTTTGATGCGCAACAACATGCTGATTTGATACGTAAGATGCATGCAACAACTAAAGAGAACATTGAGATTATGAATGCTAAATATAAAGTGGCTGGTAGTCAAGGACGCAAGCATATTACTTTTGAACCTGGTGATCTTGTGTGGTTACACTTGCGTAAAGAACGATTTCCTGAATTGAGAAATCTAAACTCATGCCTCGTGCAGATGGTCCTTTTAGAGTGCTTGAACGTATTAATGATAATGCATATAAGTTAGACTTGCCTGCAGATTTTGGGGTTAGCCCCACCTTTAACATTGCAGATTTGCGACCTTACTTGGGCGTGGAAGATGAGCTTGAGTCGAGGACGGCTCTAATTCAAGAAGGGGAGGATGATGAGGACATCCGTTCCATAGATACAACTGTGCCAACTCCACAACAAGCTCCACAAACTCAAGGACCAATAACTCGAGCACGAGCACATCAACTTAACCATCAGGTGAATGCGTTCCTAAGTTTGCATACAAATGTTTCAAAGAATGGCATACTATTTAATTCTTGTGATGATTTAATTGTCCTTCGGAACCATGGTGAAGAACCACTTGAGCTCAAGTGTAGAAGTGGAACCGTCAAACGCAATCCAAGTCCTGTTCACGAGTTCGATTCAGATTCAACCTTTGCAACAGCGTCTACTTCAAACGGCCATAGCTTTTGATCCAGAAGGCTTCTCGGGGCACATGAGTACGCGTTGGAAAGTTCTTGAAGTCTACTTTCAGATGGATCTGGTCTCACATACAAACTCCATCCGAGCAGATCAGAAACTGCGAAAGAAGACACGTCATGTTTTCAGTCCGAGTCAAAGTGGACCGAGGGCCTTGTAACTTAGACTATTTGGGCTGGTACTGTTCACGTGAACAGTACCACGGTCGCATGAATAGTAAATTTGAATAGTACAACATCCCTTTTCATTAGATAAGTGCGGCTTCCCCCTCCCCTATTTGAGGAGGTCGCACCCCTTTAGTTTTTCTCGGGTTTTTCTTAAGAGATTATTCTGCTTAGCAGTTTCACCGCATGTTCGGTTGAGGAACCCCAACTTGTGAACTTAAACATTATTCGCAATACAATTTCAGATTGCATCTTAAACTCTCTTGCTTGTGTTCTCGATTCACTTGCAGGAGATAGCCTTCTTGGTGAGGTCAACCATGTTTGGCACGGTTGATAACCAACGGAGCAGTGGTGTAGTGATTGCGAGGGGTTCGATCTGTTTTGGTCGGAGCCTTTGGATCATCAACGCCGAGATCTCCACAATCGGCTTATCAGTACCTCTCGGAAGATTGGGCCATCGTCACATCAATGGCTCCCAGCGACCGAGGAACGTAACCGCTGGCAGGCGAACGTGTCAGACCCAGATTTTATAATCCAGAATCTACTGTGTTTAGCTACACTATTCCCTGGATCAGTAGATAGTGCAGACAGTTACAGTAATGGACATCAAATTACATATCATGCGGAATCATAAATAGAATAGTAGACTTACTCATGGGCCGATTAGGCCGAAATCGTTAAATTACAACAGCGGAAGAACGAAGCACCCAGGTGGGACCTTCAGGACATGCCCACAGGCAGGAAACTGGAGGTTCGCGGCCTAGTTCCTGACATCTTCATCTTCTTCGCCATCATGATCCAAAAGTATTGCTGAAGCGTAATGATTTGATTCCTGATTCTGGATTTTGTGGGGAAAGCGAATATGAGCACAAACCACCGTGCTCGCGAGCCAACACACAGAATGCAAGTAGATAATATGCATGGCTTATCAAAGAAGGGCTCGGGTTATTTTATTTTGCGTAGAGTGCTTTTGAATACAATTACTTAAAAATTCTCTAAGACCTAGCAGTTTGAACCAAATCATAATGTGTGAAAAGATTGCAATATCATTAATAGTGATACAGATTTTTCGTTCACCATATATGGCATCTGCACCATATGCTTATTTTCCAGCGTTATAAACGCTTAACTTACCACTGGGACGACACCCAGGACAATTCAAACCAGGGCCACCTGCAGCCCTTCACTTTTCCAATACCACCCACAAATATTTTTGGAAATAGAACTAACTCGAGTAAGTTCCCATGTCCGCCCATGACCGTGGGCACGGCTGCTCGAACAGTTTTACACTCTGCAGAGGTTGTACACTTTCACCACAAGAAATGAATTATCTTCATAGCCAACATGCTTCCTTAGGCATGAGACCCAGATAAGTTATCACAAAGCCTTTACCTTACTCCGATCTACCTAGACACCACCCGTTGAGGTTTCACCGCTGAAGGGTTACACCACCACAGTCAGAAGCCCCCTCTTGCGCCGTGCGAGTACAGTAAAACCCTGTGCCTCACTGTGAGTAAACCAGTACACCCTAGCACCCACTTTCCACTGGTGATATCTAAACTAAACCCTTGCAAGTTATTCAGCTAGGTCGTACCCATATAGACTTGTAGTTGTACTGTTTTACATCAGGAGGTCATCACAAGATTCAGTCCTTAGTATTATCTGAGCAGTTCTACCACACTCCATAATTTGTGCTTCCACTGCACCACTTACCATCCCCTAAACCACCCGCTCAGATATTTAAGCAAGTTAAGAGTTTTGGGAGCATAAAATAACCATGTCAAAGTATTCCAGTCATTCCCACCATGACTGTCCGAATCAATTTCTCATGATTAAAAGTGATGCTTGGGGCAATTTCTTGCCCCGAGTTCCTAAACAATGCTAAGCATGGCATATAATTAAGGACTTATTTTCGAAAGCTAATCATTATAAAGTTTTCCACTAGGCGACAAGGCTCACATATGCAATATTCCAAAGAGGAGTGTAATACTTAGTCAAGTGGAACAATGGGCATATAGCTAAAATTTTAAATCAACATATTTTGCACATAAAGTAACAGCATGCAATTTGATAATTTAAACGAAAGTAATTTGCATAAAATGTAGGTTCAACATGATCAAAGTATTGACTCGCCTGGCGCGGTTTACCGCGGTCTTGAGCTCACACAATGCTTTCTCTTGAACTTCGGGTCTTTTTCTTCTCTTCCCTCTTAATCTTGCTTGATCCCTTGATGCTTCAGGACTCCAGTTTCTAACTACGCGCTAAACAAATGAATACAAGTAAAAGCAAATAACTCAAAGGATTCAAATAAATCCGAATAAACTCAATTTAGCTTTATCATAAGTTAATGGGTGATTCGGGTGATTTGAGGCAAGGTCGGCGGTAGAATACGATGACTCGATCTTTTATGTAATAATTCCTTTTATTATTAATCTCTTTTTATTATTTTTGTATTTATCAAGGAAGTTCCATGAGTTAGGTTAGACCTATGAATCGGTGTACGAGTCTAGTTAAGTATCATTTTGTCGAGTGTTAATGTTCCGGGCATAGCATTTTGTGATATGACATTTTATGTACCTTAAGTTATCCCTAGGCCCAGTTTTAATTTGAATTATCGTCTACCTATATGGGTCCCGGCTTGTTATATATACATTTATTCTCAATGTTATTATGTATCAAAACAAGTGTCAAGATTTAATCACTGGCACCTTTATCATTCTGTTTGCACCTTTGTTATTATTAAGCTTGGCATTATTTTTTTTGTCCAAGTCTATTTTAGTTATTCACATAATAAGTAATCAGATATTAAACAGTGAGTAGACTTATTTTAACTCCTAATTAAATTTTCTACATTCCAAAATTATTCCTAAATTATCCAAAATTTTCACTAAAAATTCATATGAGCTCTAAAATTCATGGTTTTGGTTCCATTGGGCAGATCTTGAATTTAGATGAATTTAGAAATCTGTTTCACTCAATTTGGACTTAAAATGAATAAGTTATGCCTATTTAAAATTCTCAGTCCATTTAAATCCAGAAAATATTAAAATCTGACAGGTGGGTCCCACTTCCTGTTTTTTTCAAATCTTTCTTTTATTTTTATTCTCCTTTTATTGAGCCTATGACAGGTGGGACCGGAGACTATTTAAATTAAAGGGGCATGGCCCACATGTCGGTGAGACATTTCATCTAATTAATCATTGTCAGCATTAATGACATGTCTTATACTAATTAAGTGTGTCTTAACGCTAATTAATCGGTCTTCCTCCTTGCTACAGTGCCTCTTCCTCCGGCCGAAGAACGGCGAGCTCGCCGCCGGTGAAGGGAGCAGCGGCCGGGCGTGGTTATCCCCAAAATGGGTTGCTCGCGCCCGTGCCTACCTCTGGACGAGGTCTTGCCGGCCAATTTGGCCGGAGGGGCGGCCGGCGACGACCCGGGGCGGCAGCGGAACAGGGGAGATGGGGATACGGCAGCACACTGGGTTAGGAATCGATTACAGGCTAGGGGAGCATCCATAGGTGGTTAGAAGGTTACCTTGGGGGTCAGAGGAGCTCGGGGATGGCCGGGGCGGCTTGGCGGCGTGCGACGGCGGCGAACGGAAGGGGTGCACGGCGCCGGTGAGGAAGGGTTGGAGAGAGGCTTAGCCGAAGGTGGTGGTGGCTTCGCGACACCCTGAGGGTGCTACGGATCGGCGGAATTGGCCTGGCTTGGCTCCAATCGACGGCGGGCCGGATGGCCGGAGTTGGGGAAGGAAATGGCTCGCCGGTGGCTATGGCGCTCGGGGGTTCAATTGCTCAGGGCAGGAGGTGGATACGAGTGTGGCGATCAAGATGGGAGGGTCGCACGGGCTTTATAGGTGGCAGGGCGAGGCTGGCAACGGGCGGGGCTGTTTGGTCACATCGAGACGGCGGTGGCAGGCGGCGGGGACAGGTGACGGTGACAACGCAGCTGCGGAATGATCTTGTGAATCTTTGTTCGTGACTTCCCTCTACCCTCTCTGCAGCTTTGCTTCGCACGCGCGCCGGGCGACACTTTTGTGCCGCGTGGCCGACGAGTGCGACGGAGCGGGGGTCGATGGCGCGAAGCTGCGGGCGGCGAGGGTGAAACCGGGGGCGGTGTGCTGGCGCGCCGCTCGCACGAGGTGACAGCTCGGGGCAGGCCGCTGGCGTCGACAGAGCTTGCGCGCCACGGGGAAGAAAGAGTGAGCGCGGGGCAGAGAGGTGAGTGAGACGGGAGGAAGAAGGAGTGCAGGCGGGGCGGGGCCGCTGGCCAGAAAGAGAAGGCGGGGAGGGGGCGGGGCCCGTGCGGCAGTGGGCGGAGGGCGAAGGAGCGGGCTGGGCCGCTTCGGCCGAGGCGGGAGAGGAGCGGGGATGGTGGGGTTGGGCTGGGCTGATGGCCGGCCTGACTCCATCTCCCCAATTCTCTTTTTTTTCTATTTATTTATTCATTTATGTGTTTTTGTGTATGTAGCATTTATATTTTATTCCTTTTTGCTTGCTCACAAAAATTTCATGTTTCCTTACTACTGAATTAATCCTTGCATTTTGTAGGCATATTTATATGTATATCTAAATACTTCCATAAATATTCACTTGGATTTATATTTCCCTCATTTACTTTTATTATCATGTGCCCCACTATGCCCAAAATGAAATTTCATGTTTTAATTCAAGTTTCTCCCTCCTTATATTGGATCATCTTTTCATATTCGTATTTTAAATTTTAATTCTCTATTATTTGAACATGTTTGTTCCTTTCTTGAAATTTTACTTTTTGGAACCTCAACCAAATTTCAGAAGAATACTTTAAACTCTAAATTCAAATACAACGTATTGCAAAAATAATTCAAGAAATTCATATTTTCAAATTTAAATTTTTCAGGATGTCACAGAACGAGCGCGGATGCAAGCCGCCTGACAGCGCACGACGCGTCAGTACTACCATCCTCGACCTTCGCTGGCATCCTTGACTCCGCTGGCATCTTCGACTTCGCTGGCATCTCCGACTTCACCAGCATCTTAGACCCCGCTGCCATCTTCGACTCCGTTGGCACCGTCGACTCCGCCACTCAGGGGTCCTACGGTCGAAGATGCCCCCAGCGACCCCTTCATCGCCAGGTCCTCGGCGTGGCCCGGAAAATATGTCAGATAATCAGACTCCATCCAACAACGCAGAAGGTCACAGGCCGCAGGGACGGAGGGGGCCAAGTGGCTCGGCAACATGGCTTTGGCCCGTGAAGCCCTTCATCATGAGAGGCTCCTATTGTAGGGGTGGCCCCCACCTAAGCCCAGCCGGCCTGTTAGAAGGCTGTAAGGCCCAGAATGGGACATGTGTAATGACATAAATACCCTGAGAGGGATACTCAAGTGTAAGGGTACTGCTGTAAAAACACTCCCCATGTGGATATATATATACGATACAGGTCATGGGGGAAACCCTAAGCATTGCTCACCTAACTCTCTACTACCATACTCTCTCTCTCTGTTTGGTATGTAACCACAACACTAATCATTGTAGAATAATGCAATCTGTTCATAACTGCATAGGATTTGTTTCCATCCTTCGCAACCTAGCTCCCTTGGCTAATTAAATTACATGATAGTGCATTATTTACAATAATATATTCTACGAGAATCTGAAATTTAATCTCTGAATACATTTCTCATGTCCTTGTGGGTGTTTCCAAATTATTTAAAAATGAATCCACCGCCTCAACTTCTTTTCCACTAGGAAGGAACTTCATGCACATTGGTGGCTGCACATTGAACATGGTGAGTATTGCTGATGGCAATGTAAATAGTCCTTCTCCACAGATCAAGCCTGCTGCAACTGCCGTTGACAATAACTCTGCACTTTGGCTATTCATTTTAGTCCAGATAATCAGCAGTACACTACCTAGGCTCATATCTATGGCGAAGTAGGATCCGGCGAAGAATGGTAATGCTACCACTGTCATACTAGGAATATACTCGTGTATTGTCCAGCCTTTTTTCTGAGATGCCAATACAAGTAGCTTTATGGCTATCGTTATGCAAAAAGCAACCAAGCAAAATGCAACACAGTGGTCAGGGAGCCCATTCACACCTCCCGTGCCAATAGCCCCAATGGCACGATAGAGTCCTGCATAGGGACATGGGTATTCTGATTGCTTCGATCCAATGGGAACATTGGCTTTCGCACCTCTTTGGAAGGCAAGAAAGATGCATGGGTTAATAATAGAACCAATTGCTACACCAAGGATCTGCCCAATGACCATAGCTCGTGGTGAGGTCAGGGTCATGTAACCTGTCTTGAGGTCTTGCGTTGCCTGTGAAGAAACATGAAGAGCTGCCATGATTATCCCACAAGCAACAAGGCTAGCGATAATTGCGCCAGGTTTTCCAATCCATGCGGCTATGACGAAGGACATGAACTTGGCATAAGTTTGTGAAACTGACCAATCTGTGAGTCCAGTTCCATAGGTATTGCAGAAAGCAAACACCGGAGTAACAATGTACAGCGTGGCTACGTGATAGAATTTAATCTGATTGAAGAACCATGGGATAACAACTGCACAGATCGTTGCACATGCAATGTATCCGGCCACTGGTATGGAGATAGGAATTTGTTGGCTAATAAATGCCTCAATCCTTTTACGATCATCGTAGTTAAGGCTGGGGTGTTTTTTGATGTAGTTAGCCAGCCCTGAATCTTTTTCTTTCCTTTTGTTGTTGAAGTCAATTGAGCTTGTAGTAAGGAGTGTCATTAAGTTGGAAATGCCATCAGCAATGATAATTGTTATGCTAATGAACACCTGTCGTATAACTTAGAAGAATGAGTCTCACTTTAAAAAAAAGAAGAAAACTTAGAGCAGGTACAATAAGACTTAGTCAGCAGGCTATAGCAAATATAATATCAACCAAATCTTACGTGGCAGAGAAAGAAAGGAAGAGAGAGAAGGAAGCTGGCTATTAAATTACAGCTAGCTATAGCACGTAAAAATATGCATTTCACTCTCTTACACGTGGGGCTAAATAGTTATTGTAATAGCTACCTTATTGTATGAACTATTTTTTTGAAGACTATAGATGAGATGGACAAGTGTTATAGCCACTAGTTGGCTATACTATTGTACTTGCTCTTAGAGTAGTGACTATTTCTCACTCATAAAAATTATATTAATGCTGGTAAAAAAGATCAAAACAGTAAAATAATCCAATGCAATGGCAGTTTTATAAGATCTTTTGAACAAATAATGTTTGAAAACGGCGACAATACTGACACCTCAGATCATCTGAGAATCAGCACATCCCTATTACTACTACATTAACACACGCACATGGTGATGAAGCTACGGTTGGAAAGTGACAAAATATCAAAAAGAAGCATATTTAGGTACACTGACAAAAGGCCGTACGTGCTAAGTGGTGACTTTGTTACAAGTCTAAATTTTGTATTGATGAGAATTATATACTGCCTCATATTTGTTCTCTACTTGTCCTCATATATTTAACCCAACAAGCTAGCAAATCTGGCTCAGAGGGGACAATGCATTGGAATTTTTTTTTTTTGAAACAGGAATGCATTGGAAAATATTTAGTCTCGGAGAAGTTGAGCTTGTTGGCGAACAATTACAGTTACCATGTGTTTGTTTTTCTCCCTTGTTTGTACGATCTCAGTGAGCCACCTCATAAATTTTCTTTTGAGAGGAAATCACCTCATCATTTGTATGAGACGAATATGGAACCTGTTTGCATTTTTAGGCTTTCGCATGATGAGAAAGCACAATTGCATAGATACGGAACTTATTGCACTCTTTATTTGGTCAACTTGTTCATACGAACGGTATGCGGATCTCAATCATATGTGATGTTACCATGTTAGAACTCTAAAATGTGGATCACCTTTGTGCTTGGTGGATACTTGTTTATGCTATCTTGGTCTGTTCATGAGGCCCACTTCGATGGTGTTTAACAAACCCGGTGTGTTTCAGAAGAAAAACATGATGTTTCGAATAAATATAGGGATGCATTTTTAACATAGTAGTTTGTGAAACGATTTTCATCGTTTATGTTTAGAAGAAGCAAAACAGAATAAAAAATTCGATGAATTTGCAATTAATAATCACTTGCTTAATTTTGGTACGTACCTTGTATCCATTCGATCCCTGCAAACTTGTAGGACTATCGGTATGATACCATTGCCCATTTTTGCTTTCAAAAAAAGGGTATAAGAGTCCCCAAGATATGATGGACCCAAAAAGCAACCCAAAATTTACTATATGTGGACAAAGCATACCCAGACCAACATATGTTGGAGAGAAATCAAAGAAGAATCTGTAGCACAATATTATATATTAGTACTTCGACCGATCGATGTTTATCCTATATAAAAATCTTGTATATGTACAAGGCTATTATTAAGATCAGCACCAGCTTATTCTATTGGCATTACTGCCTATATTGTATTTCACTCCATTCCCTCTTTTTATTACAAGATGGACGCAAATACACATGGCACCACTTATCGACACCATACACATATATACACGAGTGTGTCCCTTAGCACACACCCGGAAATATGGATGCTAGAGATAAATCAACAACTTCACAAAATTCCTACTAAGATGTAAACGTTTGTGTGTAAAAACGGACACAAGAATTTGAACCCTGTTAGATAGAGTTATATATCCAATAACTTCACCACCCCACCAAGAGGAGTCTCTAGTCGTTGACCTGTGTGTCAACGCACCGATTGCATATACTGTTTTAACAAACCAAGAGGTAGGACCCAACATGGCACCTAAGTCATTAGATTCCGTTGATCGGATGGTCCCAAATCAATTGGAGATACAAAATGGGGTGGTTGCAAAGAACAAATTCGTGCTTATTTATATTGGCGCACAAAAGAGGTTGAGTGGTTGAATCATGCCATTTAATCACATTATCTAAATTATGGATTTGATGCCTCTTTGTTTTGTGAGCATTGCTATCTCTGGCTTACATATTGTGAAGTGCGGGAGTATTATTTTCTCTATTCATATGAGACAGTCTCTAATATACAACTTTGACTACTAATATCAATAAAAAATGTTGGTAAAAATTGTTATATATATATATATATATATAAAGAAATTTTATGATGTATCTTGACATTATTTTTTATATAACTAATCCAGGTACTGTTACCTACAATACCAACAAGGAAAAGATCAATTTTACTCCCCAAAGTTTTGAGTTTGTCTACTTAGCCCGTGAAGATGTGTTTAGTTTACTTAACTCTCAAAACTTCTAATACCATGTCACTTTACTCCCGAGACCGGGTTGGAACGTGGTTTACCACAGTGAACGCCACGTAACCTTGTTTTGCCACGTTGGCCCTCCAAGTCCAACAACAAGAAGTTACAAAGGATTAATTTGCTCTCTAAAATTACTTCTACCTGTGAAGGAGGATGTATGTAGCAATAACATATACTCACTCCAGTCACAAAAACATGTCACTTGTATATTAACATGGTCCACAAAATACAACTTTGATCACTAATTTTTACTGTAATATATTTATAAAACCAATAAAATTATAATATTATGAAAAGTACATTTTGAGACAAAGCTATATGATTTCTGTGTATCCAATCTAAATATTTTAAAAAATATTGATAGCTAAAAGTTTTGACAGTTTGACTGCACGTATCTCAATACAATATATTTTTGTGACCGAAGGGAGTATAACATCTTTTGAAGTAAAACTTTGGAATATATTACCAACCTGTGCTTATATAATTCTAGTCCAAACATTGGAAAGTATTCAAATCCACAATCTTTGCCAGCAGCATAGAACCATTGGAAAATTTTCCAAAAAAAGCTACCCAGAAATGATTTGAATATCCTAGCAACGTGCAACCTGAATTAATGATGAATATCAGTGCAAAAACTCCAAAAAGAACAAATGAGTTTCTAACTTCCATTTTGCACTGAGAAAAGATAAAAGCTCATTTACTTTGCTACGTAAGCTCCTTGAGGGGTGTGAAAACTGTTAATAAGGTGAGCTTGAACTGAACCTGTTGGGAATAGTAATCTGTAGTCGATAATCATGACCTATATTGAGAAGAAAATCCATTAGTGGAGTACTTATGAGTTATGTGCAAGAGAGAAGAAATATAATGTTTTTACTATTTACTGTGGCTGTATATTTAATATTCCATCCATTTCATAATAGGTCAATTTTCTTTTGAATTGTCGTTTCCCATTCCAAGTCCATTGAGAAATGGAAAGCATAGTTATGGCATCATTTTTCGCATTTTGCCCCTGCTTTGAAAAATGTGGAAACGGTTGAGTTGTTTAAGTCTCACAAATAAGTACCATTTTGAATATTTTCATGATCACGAAAACCCAATTTCATCCACCAAACTTTACTGTAATATATTTCTAAATCAAATAGACTAATAACGTAGGGGTTAATGATTATGGTAGATGACTTTGTATTTTACATACTTTATACACGTTTCCCACCATCCACTGGTCATGCTACAAGTGAGAAATATTGAGAAAAAATATATATTCTAAATTATGTGCAACACAATCACCTTTTAATGATTTGAGGGAACACATTTCTTCCAGAGAAAACTATGTTAGTTCCATCACAAACGTTGATATTTAGGAACGATGGTTATTTTGCCTAAAATTTTACGGAACATATTGTCCGAATGGTGTAAAAGATCAATAGCATACATGTCGATTTATCTACCCTACTCTATAATACACCAAAATTTTCTTTACTAAATCCACCCCCTCAACCACCCCCACAGTCATGCCTAATCTAAGTCCACCCAGATTTGTGTACCAAAGTAATTCAACTTCATACAAATGAATGGCCTGGATCTCTCCTCAAGCTTTCTTCTCTTACTCATTGAAAGATCTAAGGTCAAAATTATTTGGATCATGCACATCATTGAAGCACATCTGTTCAAAATTCCCCTGCATCCCCTCTCGCACCCGCCGCGTTCCCCTCTCCCCTTCCCCTCTCGCGCCAGCCGCCTTCCCCTCTCACGCTCGTGCGCCCTCCGCCCCTCAGGAACGCCGCCGCCGCCTCCTGCCCCTCTCCCCCTTCCCCTCTCGCGCCGCCGCCCGCCTCCTTCCCCTCTCCCCTTCCCCTCTCGCGCTGCCGCCCGCCTCCTTCCCCTCTCCCCTTCCGTCTCCCGGCGCCGCCCTCCTCCGCCCCTCAGCACCCCCGCCTCCCTCCAGATCTCCGCCGACGCCGCCTCCCTGCATCCCCCTCTCGCGTCCGCCGCCTTCCCCTCTCCCCTTCCCCTCTCACGCCAGCGCGCCTCCCTTCGCCCCTCAGGAACGCCGCCGCCTCCTTCCCCTCTCCCCTTCCCCTCTCGCGCCGCCGCCCACCTCCTTCCCCTCTCCCCTTCCCCTCTCGCGCCGCCGCCCGCCTCCTTCCCCTCTCCCCTTCCCGTCTCCCGGCGCCACCGCCTTCTTCCCGTTTCTCGGCGCCGCCCTCCTCCGCCCCTCAGCACCGCCACCGCCGCCTCCTCCTTCCCCTCTCCCGGCGCCGCCCTTCCAATCCAAGGTGAGACTTGTGTAGCCGAACTGTATTATACTTGCTATATCTCCTTCCTATTTTAAAATTGTATCACCTATGGCCGGCATCTCTGTCATCGTTGACATCATCACCAAGGTCCGCGAGGACTTAATCACCTATGGTGTCGGCAACGTCGTCCTGAATGAGCTCTAGGCTGTAAGTACTTTCGATTTCTTGAGTCCCTGATACTTCTTGTCTCAGGAATTGCTGGTTCATTCTGTGATTTGACAGCTGCCTCTGAGATCAGGCCAGAAACGCCAGCTCTGGGAGATGAAGATGCTACACTGTGGCGCAATCTCAGGGAACATCGACCGCTCCAAGGCGCCTGCCCAAGGCGCACCAGGCTCCGGCGTGACCTCGCCCGTTCACGACCTCAATGTGCCCTACGAGGCCACCTCCGAGGAGTACGCCACCCCCACCGCCAACATACTGTTCCCACCGGTGAGTCAAAATCCTTTGATCATCCCTCCAAATTGGCCACTATCTCTGTGATTGACAGGCAAGGTGTTGATATGGTTGGTTGTACTTGGCTATGGACGCAAGATGGGTATGTGCTTCTTACCTTTTTATCTTAGCCCGCAAGCGCAAGGCGTTGTGAACTATATATGAAACTCAACTGTAGTAATGTTATTAGTTTATACAAAAGTCTGATAGTATCAGGTACATTGAAATTGGCTGACATTTATAAATGAAATATGAAGCATGTTTACATAAAGAAGAGCATTAAACTACTGCTACGACTACATTAAACTCCAACTAGCTGCTTTTGAATTCCAATCAAGTAAAAGTGCTCATGTAGAGTTATGTAGTCATGGTTTGTTTAGACAGTTTTAGGCATCTTGAAATGTTGGCGGCAGTGGGAAGATTTAGGATGGCAGTGTTGGAGGTCTTGGACAGAGGCGTCGGGTGTACTTTATCTAATAGGTATGATTTTGGATCATGTTTACTGATATATATATCACCCTCTTTTAGTATTTTGTTGCAACACATGGGCATTTTACTATGAATTGAAATTGATGTAGGATTCTGCCATAATGATCTTCAATATGGGAATGTTATGATATATGAAGAGACCAGACAAGTGACCTTAATTGTAAGTAATTCTTACTGTCCTTTGTTTGTATTCATACAAATAAATAGGCAAACAATCCTGATTATTGATTTAAACATAAACTGGCACCTGCTTGCATAATTACAGTCTGAGACCCAAAAAAACGTTGAACTGTGATTTTGTGGATTTTAGTATGTCGCTAAGTGATCGTAGCCCATAGGAATGGGGACAATGTGGTAGACCATTTTTCCGTACCTGATTGGTCTCTTTTATCCTACAGGACTATGAGTATGCCAGTTTTAACCCAGTTGCATTTGACATTCATTTAATTGATCAATAACATTCTGCTGTGAGCTACTTGGTATCAGTCATTCATTGTTCAATAACATGGAACTTATGATTTGACTACGGCAAAATTACGATCTGTTTGTTGTCCCTTAAGAATAAATAATCTGAATTGTGAGATTTAGAATTATATGAGTGTACAAGAGATATTGATGCAAAATTAAGGAAGCGCTGATTCTTCTAGGTAACTCATATTGATGCTATGACTCAGGCTCGGAAAGGACATTAATATCTGAACCTAAAGTTATTCTTTTTTGGTGGACAGCTGCGATACAAGAGATGGCTTTGGTGTACAAGGTTTGGAATGGCCATCACAGTGCTGCAATTTGTGTTAGCACTTTATTTGATATGTGTTATTATGAGGGATTTCTCAGCTGGAGGGTCTTCGAAACAGTCCTTTTCAGGTGCATGCACAATGTTATAGATGGATTGTTTCAAATAGGATAGTAAGATGTTCGTTGAGATTTTTATATGCTCTTAGACCCTGGAAATTATTTGCCATCATATCTATGACTTGAAGCCTGGATTCTGCACAACAGTGCATCTGACTGCACCGATTTCCCATACTTGATAAGGAACTGATGCTGAATTTGCATAAAGTACAGAGAACTTAGTTCTTTATTTACTCTATCCATGTCCTTTCTGCTTACTCCTTACTGAATTTTCAAAGAGCAAAGCTGATACATAACTTAGTCTTTTATTTACTGTATCCCTGTCCATCGTGCTTAAATTCTCTGTATTATCAAAGAGTGAAGCTGATATATCACTGAGTCATGTTTCTGTCTGGTGTTAAGTCGTATACCCTAGCTGCATTGATATTTGAACAACCTCAGCAGTCACTTCCTCTAGGAGTGTATTGAATGATGATGATATATGTGTTGTGGCAAAATCATTGGGTGATCTTATGGCGATGTGCTTTCATGGTACTGTTTTTCATTACTAATATCGGTGTCTCAAATAAGTTTTTAGGGCTTTCATTATTGCAGAAATCTAAGTTGTCCACAGTCATTTCAATCCTCATGCTACTACACCCTCCAAGGATGTTGTCTGGTTTATATTGACGGTTTTTCTCTGACTAGGTGATGTAGCTTTGCATATATAATCAAGCAATTATTTAAGTAGAGCAACTCTTCTTCCTTTCGGTGTGTGTGGAGAAAATGCCTTATGCTTATTTAGTATTTTTTCAATTCTTTTCTTGAGCTATGATATTAATTGACTTACTACGGACTGGGGGTCCATGTCGATCTTCTCTCTCTTAACATCTACACAATTAGTCCTTGAGGAGTACTTAGGCTTTAGTCGGACGATGGAATCAAATGTCGCAATTTGTAACCTTAAATTATTTACTTTGATGGCTTGCTGAACTAGATGAGCTGCTCCCATATTCCTTCGCAATGCTTGTTTCTTGGTGATCAGTGCTGTGTAATGGGATCCAGCCGGGAGTAGCTGCGATGGTGAAGGACAGCGCGTACTATGACATCTTAGAGGTCAGCACTGACGCCTCCGCGGCCGATATCAAGAAGGCCTATTACCTCAAGGTGCGTAATCCTTCCGCGATCAAACGCTGATGGTATTTTTGTGCAATGTGCTCTCATTCCTTAATTCAACCGTGCTGGCGATGTTTGGGTTTCTATAGGCCAAGGTGGTGCACCCGGACAAGAATCCTGGGAACCCTGATGCCGCGCGGAAGTTTCAGGTAGATTTTTCGCTTCTGTCCTATTGCGTTTCGTGTTTTTGTTTCCTGTTACATGATTTTGGCGTGCAGAGAGATAAGTGTGTTATGGCTGTAGAATCAATGTTCTAGGAGAGGAAATAGTGCAGACAATGGTTTTTAGATGACAGAACGAATGAGATGGTCACTCTGGTTATGCCTTCTGTTTCTAATGATGTTTTATTTCATAATAGAATTCTTTATATTGGGCGAGTTCCAGTAATGTGAAGGCTAAACTCTGTTATACATGATTGGGTAAAGAAAGATGTGTCTGATTGATGCACTCATTAATCCATTATCTTTGTAGAGAGTTTCAAGCTATTTAGCTGAACCAGTAGTATAGATTATTGTTGACATTGTCACTAGCATGCTTTGTTAAACAATGTGCATGACAGGATTTAATATGTCCTATATATGCTTATATGACAGGATTCAATGTTATGAAGAAATCACTATATCTTCTGTCTCCAATGAGACCCTAGGCGTGCAAGCCCTCAAGTCCCATGGAGTCTTCCCGGAAGCCAAGTGGTATTGGATCGGTTTTGGTGCATTGCTCGGATTCATCATGCTCTTCAATTGTCTCTTCACTCTTGCCCTGACATACCTCAAGCGTGAGTTCCTTTGGGACTGGTTTGCTTATTGTTCTTGCATTTGACAATACCAAACCTGAGAACTGTTTTATCTTCTTATTTTGCAGCATATGGTAAGTCCCATCCGTCAGTATCTGAAGAGGAGCTGAAGGAGAAGCATGCAAAGCTTAACGGTGATGTTCTGGACAATGATAGCTTGGCATCAGGAAGTGCTCATCAAGCAATGGTTAGCAACATTGAAACTAGCTCAGCAATTGTGGACCCTTCTCGCCCTATGCAGAGGGGTATGGTCCTGCCCTTTGTCCCACTTTCGCTCACTTTCGACAGCATCAAATACTCTGTCGACATGCCACAGGTAAAATATTGAAATTTCTTCTTTTATACTATCCATAGCGAGTCATTGATCATAAGTTTGTCATGACCTTGTGTATGAAATTACAATTCAGGAAATGAAAGCACATGGTGTAGTCGAGGACCGGTTGGAGCTCCTCAAAGGTGTCAGCGGGTCTTTCAGGCCAGGAGTGTTGACAACGCTGATGGGAGTCAGTGGCGCTGGCAAGACTACTCTGATGGATGTGTTAGCAGGGAGAAAGACCGGTGGGTACATTGAAGGAAACATCAGCATTTCAGGATATGCAAAGAAATAAGAGACATTTGCACGTGTATCAGGATACTGTGAACAGAATGATATCCACTCACCGCAAGTGACAGTCTATGAGTCATTGCTTTTCTCAGCTTGGCTCCGGCTTCCCAAGGATGTAGTTTCAAACACAAGAAAGGTCAGTCAAACGGAATAGCTGTAATTCCCAGCTTTAGTCAATACTCGACATGTAGTTTCTTATCTTTGTGTATGCAGATGTTCATTGAGGAGGTGATGGAGTTTGTGGAGCTCAAGCCTTTGAGAGATGCATTGGTTGGTCTTCCCGGAGTGAATGGTCTGTCAACTGAGCAGAGGAAGAGGCTGACCATTGCTGTGGAGCTCGTTGCTAATCCTTCTATCATTTTCATGGACGAGCCAACCTCAGGGCTTGACGCCCGAGCAGCTGCAATTGTGATGAGGACGATGAGTAACACTGTTGATACTAGTAGAACTGTGGTGTGCACAATTCATCAGCCTAGCATTGACATATTTGAAGCATTTGATGAGGTGAGCTTACCTTGAATATTTCCTATACCTTTTGGTGATTTCTTACCACCATTATTTTTAATCTGGATAACTGTGCTGAATTGGTGAAACTCACATGATACTGGGCGGTGTTCCAAACTTTGAACAATGTTGTATGGTCTAAAATGTCAAATGATTAATGCTTGCAGCTTTTCCTTATGAAGCGAGGAGGAGAAGAGATCTATGTTGGTCCATTGGGCCATCATTCTTCAGAGCTGATTAAGTATTTCGAGGTATAGCGATATTAAAAGAATTCTAATATTCTTTAATTTAATTTCTTCATGATTACTGATAATCTTTTATTGTTTCGTATTGTCTAGGGGATCCAAGGAGTCAGCAAAATTAAAGATGGCTACAATCCAGCAACGTGGATGTTGGAGGTGACAACAGTTTCTCAAGAACAGGCACTAGGTGTTGATTTCTGTGACATATACAAGAAATCTGATCTCTGCCAGTGAGTAACTTACTTGACTCACTTGCAATCTTACAAGTCACTAGATTTTTAGAATATCCTTAGGTGGTTTAAGGTGACAACAACTTAACATGGGTAAATAATTAAAATTTGTTACAATTGGTCAAAGTAACGTGCTGTGCTAAAGGTGAAGTATCATACTAATACAAGTATGGTACTAAATAATCTAGCTTGTTTGACAGACTGTAAGACAATCGGTTTCTGCGTACCAATACACTTTGCGGTTTTCAGTAGGATTCAACTTTTGTTTTTCTCCAAAACATTTTTGCAATGGGCGAACTAACATCGAAGCATTTTTAAATCGCAGGCTATAGCGGAGGTATTGTGGTTTCGCGTTTAACACTATGCTATATAGAAAATGCACAGTAGTACAGCTACAAGTGCTATAGTGGTCCACTACTACCACTGTAGTGCTGTAGCAGATAGCGAAAATAGCGTGTGCTACATGTCATATGATACATTTTTTACTCGTCAACAATTGATTGATACGTGCATGGTGTTTTTGGAATATTAGCTGACTAGCAATTAGTTTTTTCGCAAAACAATCTGCACAATGGTAGTTCATGTGCCATTTTTAAATTTATATTGAAAGTAGGAAGTATTCATTCTAAATATTTAAACTTAAAATCACAAGTTTTAACATTATAAATATATCACTAGAATATTGAAAGTAGGCTATAGCGGAGGTATTGTGGTGTTTTAACATTATAAATATATCACAAGTTCGACAAAGCAAAGTGGTCGAACGGCTACCTGAGTGGTCGTACGGCAACAGAAGTTGTCGGAACCGGTCAAACCGGTCGTAATTGATTGGAACCGGTCGTAAACGACTCTAACCGGTCGTAAAAAAAGTCCTAGGAGGTCGTAAGGCCTTTACAACAGTGTTTTAAGGAGACTAATGAGATCATTAGATTAGGAACCAGTTCGTTCAACAGAACCTGTTCCGCCTGCTTCACCCAGGTACGTCGACCATACTGCCCGACGATGAGCAGCAGGACGCCTCCTCTTTTCAGTTCCTACTAATTTGCCGTCTTAAGAAAAATCTTATCACAGTGTCATGCAAATAAATTGCCTACTGTACTGCAAATTTGGTTTGTGCTTCCATTGACCTGTACTACAATATGGATTATTGCAAATCATTTGAGCACCCTATTGCCGGATGCGCTACACTGTCTAGCCTACTTTTGCTTTTTCACTTACCCACATTATATGTACTGTTTGTGTTATAGACAGAAGAAGAAGAGGAATAAGTGAACATTGCCGATACTACAACTCAATAACTTGTCCTAATGGACCGGACAAAAGGAGGCCGACGCGTATTTGGAGATGTATCAAATAACATAATCACAGATGGAGACAAGTTTAAACAATGTGGGGATGGAGAAAGTCGTCGGTGGGTGAGTCCAATGATGTTGTCACCTCCTCAAAGGATCAGTCGTTATGTGACATTCATTATGTGACAAAAATATTTGGTTATACAATATATGAGACGTGAATCTTAATGAATCTGATTGTTCGTTTTATTTTTTACAAATTTTATCTTGTTTTGTATTTTACCGTAGCGTTAGCACAGGCACACTACTAGTTTCTGAAAAGGTTAGCATCCTCATCTGTCCTGACTGATGTAGATTAGTATGTTGTGCCCGCAGCTATTTTTGCATCGTCAATTACTTTGGGCAAATTCGACGCTCTAACTAATTTCATTGCAAAAAGGTATAAGCATATACCACCCGGTTGGTAAAGTTCTACGAAACTGAAAAGGTCGATTAAACAAACTCTCTCATTTGAATTGCCTTGTTGCTGAGGAATGCGTTCTGCTTTCACTCTGCAAATTAGCTTCACTAGGCCAACCTAAATTCTTTCCCTTGTAATCTGTAAATGAAATAAAGCAGGTGCTTCGAGCTAATCAACCACCTTGCTAAATTATCTGCAGGTGATATGGCTTTATTTTGCAAATCAGCTGGAGTTAATCATCACGCGGGCTGTTTACTATATGTTGGAAACAGGCATTGTTCACACACCACACATCCAGAGCCTAAGAAATCTATTACATCTATGCCTAATCTCTTTTGACAAACAGCACGCCTAAATCTGGGAAATGTATTTTTAATATTTCTATTTTCAATTCATCCATCCTCCATTTCATTATTTATCCATGCATAAACATAGTCTAGTGCTTTTACTTGCATTACAGGAAGATTATGTTTTTTCAGTTATATTATAAAATAAATTTAGTAGATCATGAAATCTGATTGTAAGTGTGCTTGAGCTGCTATTTCACTTGGAGTACTGTTGGATTAGCTTGGGGGCCTTGATGCAAATTGCAACTGTTTATTCTCATGATCTCTTGCAAAATGCAGTAAAGCCCGCTCTTTCTGTGTAGAAATCCAATGTTTACTCCCTTCATGTTTTACTTGATGGTTTTGATTTTTTTACTGTCTCCAAGATACGATTTTGAATATTATTTATTATAACTTTACACTAAGATATACTAATAAAATTATAATTTGTCACAGCTGACCACTCTTGATAAGAATACTTTGTAACACTGTTTTCGCAAAAAAAAGTACCAAAAATCAAGCCAAAACACATCATAAAGCCAAAGGTTAATTTTTCAAAATTATGAAGCAACAGTCCAGAAGACAACCGACATGGGCCCCGAGGGCTAGGGTTGGCGCCACTTGGTTCAAAATTATGAAGCAACAGTCCAGAAGCCTCCTACCGTCTACCGTTCGGAGAAGTTCAGAATCAGAGAAATGAAAGAGGAGGGAATTCAAAAGGAAGATTGACTCAAATCCAGAAGTGATGAGGACATCCACAAATCAGAGAGAGAGAAGATTTCGGAGCAAGAGAGTGAGGGACCATAGTCCAGGTCGGTACCCACAAGTTCTCACTAAATTGTTAAGGACCTGATCAGTTCAGTTTAGGGATGGAAATTGTACCCGTTTACCCATATATTCATGGGTAAATAGAGGGAACATTATACCCGTCGGGTATAGGATATTTTCTTTACCTACGGATATGAAAATAGAGGGAACATTATACCCGTCGGGTAAACGGGCATGGGTATGGGTAAGCTGCACCCGTACCCGCCCCGCCCATTTACCTACGATATAGATTACAGGTGGCGCAGCCATAGCAATATCTAATTGCTATTGATTATTATAAACGTTTGCATATCTCTAATTGCTATTGATTGTTATAAACTTTTTTTTGATAATTATTACATTTCCTAACTATAGATGCTACTTATATGTATATGTTATTAGTTCAACTCTCAGATGGTGACTCTCAGTTCGCGGATAAACGGGCATGCCCACGAGCGACGGGTATGGGCGAGGGTCTTCACCCGTCGTCCTTCGTGGGTATGCCCATGGGCGTAAATCGGGGTCGTAGGTACGGGTATAGGCGAGCACTACCCGTACCCACCGCGCCCGATTGCCATCCCTAACCCACATACGCCACCCCTGGCTCTGGTCCGTATATAGCCGGCAGTTCCTCCTTGGCTTCAACATCATAGTTCAAAAGTTCAAACTACAAAACTCCACCTAAAAATCAAGATTCCAAGGGTTCTAGCTCCAATTGTTTAGGCGAGGATTAATCTAGTTATAGCCCATTAGTTAGCACTCTAGTTAGGATTAGATCTTTTAATTCACTTCTAATAACCAACTAATGCGGGTGTTACATAGTCTTTCTTCTTCATCTCATCGAGTGTGTGTAGTTCTCTCTTTTCCTCGGGGTGTGGGGATCTTACCATAATTCTTGACTTATGGATTAATCTTTATAATTAGTACACTTTTATGTTATAGTTGTGTCTACTTGATATTATGCTTTTTGCTTGGTTGATAATTTAATATGAATAACAGTTTTGCTATTGCACAGGCGACTGAAATTTTTTTATCTTTCAATCACCTGAAATTGCACTCTCAATTAACTGAAATTACAGCCCCCCTCCAAAAAAAACCTGAAATTGCACTCTCAATCAACTGAAATTACAGCCCCCCTCCAAAAAAAGCAGCTGCACTCTCAATCAACTAAAATTGCAACCCCCTCCAAAAAAACATGTGCAACTTCAAGTGATTCAAAGTGCAACTTTAGGTGACTGAAAGATAAAAAAAATTTGAGTCGCCTGTGCAATAGTCTATCACTATGAATAATTATTGCTTAGTAATAGATGTAAACATGGTGTCTAGATCTATTAGGCCAATCTATATCAAATAGTGCATGTATTGCTGGATGTGATTAAAGCCCCGTTTGGCACAGCTCCACCACCAGCTCCTTGGAGCTGTTTGGAGCTGTTTGGAGCTGTTTTGTGCCAAACGGGGTAAAGCAAAATAGCTCCACCCAAGGAGCTCCTTAAAATCTGCTGAGACAAAAATAGCTCCACCCAAGGAGCTGAAAAAAGTAGCTTCACTTGGCTCCACTTGTGAAGCCAAAAAAAACAGCTCCACTTGTGAAGAGGAGCCCTGCCAAACAGGGCCTAAGGTGATGGACTTATGACATGGGTGAAATTATGAAAACAGTCGACATAGGTATGTAGGGTTAGAACTAACCTAGTATGAAAAATGCTGATTGTTATTATATCGATTAAGTCTTGAATTGCAATTAGTGAACCTAGCCTAGGGACGATCTCAATTAACTTGTATAACCTTTTTTCTTCTCTTTTAGTTTATTAAATCACGTCTTTGATCTTCTCTTTAGTTAGTAATAAATTGTTCGAAGTAGTAAATCTATCGTTCATATCCCTATAGATTTCGATATATAGGAATACTCCTAGGTGAAAACGTACAGACGACACTGCACTTGCAGATTTAATTTGTGCGTGTATCTAACATCAACAATAGGTGGGACCTTTGCCCACCTGTCAGCGGAGCAGCGGGTACTCTGGGTGAGAAGGCGGGTTTACATGAAGCCGCCTTTGCAAGGCACAAGCGGAAACAAGAAGAGATCCAAAGCGGAATGGGCTAGCTAACTGAATGGGTTGGGAACGAAGAATGGCTTGACACAAGGATTTAGTAGTCCCAACATGGGATCATTGAATTATAATTATTTGTGCTTTAATTTAAATCATAAAATTCAAGTGGGCTACGAAAAATATCAAACTCTGGGAAGCCAAAAGTCAAAAGCAGATATGGATGACGCATATAATTTTAGACTCAGAAAGCTATTTGGATAATCTATTTCAAAAAAACCATTCTATTTTAACGTTTGCCTTTTCAACTTTTGGAGAAACCAAAAGTTAAAAATTAAAAGTCAAAAACAAAAAATAAACACCCCTCATGATTACTTCTAGGAGATTAAATGGGTTGGTTTTGGCCGTTGAGGGTGTGTGAAGCCAATGGCTTTGTAGTTGGACACGTGGAACTAGTTAATGCTGGTATGGTAAAATGGACGGAATCAACTCCTCTGACGTAACTTCCCTCTGACGTTGGGTCACTGCGCGTGGGCCCCCTCACCGCGTGGCCCCACGCGTCAGTGACGGGGAGTTACGTCAGAGGATCTCATTTGAAAATGGACTGCTGGATAGATCGAAGGGTACAATGCACAGCTTCCACTAGTTTGATTCAACCCGACTTGACCGAGGTTACACATTTGTACACACTTTTTGTCCTTCCCTGAGCGTGTCGCACCACGCGACCTCTAGTTGTGTGTCTTCTTCCCTACACCGATGTATTCCTCCCTGTTCGTGTTGAGCACAGCCGGTGCCACTCCAAGCGAAGTGAACGTTGGTTGCCTTCACCGGAAACAATAGCCACCGATGCCGATCGGCATCCTACTCCACTGCTTCCGGTGAAGACTCCACCTCTGGCCACGAGAATGTTGGAGGTGATGGGCAAAATCTTGTACTACTATAGAAAATCTAATACTAGACGTCAAATCACAGACGGTTTGACAAAACCATCTGTAACCGACACTAACACAGACTGTTTTAATTTGGACACCGTCTGTGTTGATGGCGTCGGAGAAAACGAGTATCACAGACGGTTCTTATCGATGAATCGTCTGTGATATTTCAGTATCACAGACGGTTTTTATTTAAAACCGTCTGTGATAATCTGGAATTATCACAGACGGTTCGTATTAAAAACTGTCTGTGATATGTTTTCCGCCTTGCAATTCTCTAAAATTTCATAATTTCCCGCCTGAGTTCGAGTAAGATTCAGTTTTGAGACACCTTCAGTAAAACGGGCATAACTTTTGCATACGGTGTCCGTTTTCGACGTTCTTGTACTCGTTGAAAAGCTAACGACAAGTCCGATCCAAAAAAATGACCTACTTGCACCAGTCGCCCTCCAAGACCCCAAAAAGCGGCCATCTTTGGACCTAAACCTGCATCGCAAGTTTTTAGTTTCTGTTTTTGCCCTTTTTCTTGGTCTTCCTTTCAGAATTTGGATTTTTCTTCAACTGAAAAGTTGTAGATCTCATCGAAACCTTTCAAATGAGTATATATAAGCCATATAAAACTTTGCTCTTTTATCTTTTTAGACTAGTTGTTTATATTGCATCGGTATATAAAATTTTGTACTCTAATTCACAGACGGTTGGCATATAGAACCGTCTGTGATATTCATTCATCACAGACGGTTCTAGCTACCAACCGACTACGATAATCTGACCGCTGGGCCCGTCGATCCTCCTTAACCCAATCCTAACCAATAGAAATCCACCAATCCTCACCCCCACGGGTCGTAGCTCCGCCTCTCTGTCCCCGTACCAAAAAATTTCGCACTCCCTCCCCTATAAATAGTCACCAGAACCCAACTTCCTTTCTGTTCTCCTCTTTGCTGTTCTCCTCCTCCTTGCTGTTCTTCTCCTACTCCTGCTCCTCCTTGACCCATACCATAATAGCCCCATGAAGCAGACGATGCACAAGGCAGCGCTCAATCAATGCCGACGATGGTGGGCGTCAAAGACATCCAGCTCGTGTGCTGCATCAGGGGCGAGAAGGCCTAGGCATAGAGGATCTTTGCTTTTCTCTGTTCTTGTTGTGTTAGCTAGATGGGCAACCTGTTTGTTGTTCTCCTCCTTGTTGTTTGTTGTTTGCCTGTCTGTTCTTGTAATGGTAGGCTATAATCTTAATAAAAATAAAATGTGTACTGTGTTTCATACTATATTTGCTTGTTTTCATTTCAATTAATTGATTTGCGAAATAGATGTTTTATGTTTGTGAAATGAATTGAGATGTGAATTGGATGTATACATGTACATGTTGATCTGCTTGTTTCAGAGGGCATGGCTAGCATTTCCTGAGGCTAGCCAATAAACTGAAATAGATTTAGGGGTAGAAGAGTATAGCACAGACGATTTTTAGTTAAAACCATCTGTGATTATCACCTATCACAGACGGTTTTTAGTTAAAAACCGTATGTGATTATTAGCTACCACAGACGGTTTTTAGTTACAAACTGTCTGTGATATTTACACCACAAACGGTTTAAAACCGTTTGTGATAACCTTCGATTATTACTGACTCATAAATTCAGACTGTTCAGAAAACCGTCTGTGATGACGTTTCTGAACCGTCTGTAATACGGTTTTTTGTAGTAGTGTCGGGTGAAAGTTGGGGGTTTGAGTTGATTTTTCGCAATTTTGAGTTGAAATTATTTGAAGTCAAGTTGATAATTTACGAATTTTTAGTCAAAATTTTAAATTTCAAGTGGAAAGTTGAATTTTATATGTTACTCATATATATCCTAATCCTATTAGGACTTAGAGAGTTGTCCTATATGAATTCCTAGACTAATCCTAAGTAGATTATTATTCCTATACTACACAGTGGGACATGTCGTGGAATATATAAATCCGTAAGGTGCGGCAATAGCTTTCGAGATTATGTTTAAGAAATTTATAGTTAGATTTGTCAAATCTCTTTCTACTTATTATGACTGTTTCATAGTCGTTATTTTGGTTCTTTCTCTCTACAAATTTGGTATACTTCATTTTTGATATTGAGTATCTTTGTATCGTATCTCATAATATCTTATTTAATCCGAGAGCTGCTATGTTTAAGAATAAGTATCATAGAGTAACAGATTTGTTTTGAGTTGAAAGTTGAGCGTCTCAAAATGAAAGTGTTCGATTTGTCGAATTAAACGTTTTGTGATGGTGGGCCGTGGGGTGGCTAATCTCTACTCTTAAAAGAACGAGTTGAAGGTGATGGTGCGTCCGACGCTCTGCCACCCTCTCACAGGAAAAAAAAAGCGCCGACATGTGGGCCTCTCTGCTTCTCTCCTCTCTGCTTCTCTCGTGCGCAGCTTCTGCTCCTCCGCCCTCACGCCCGGGCGCCTGCCTCCCCACCGAATCCCGTGCGCCTCCTCCCCTCCCTCCTCCGCCGCCGCTCTTCCCTCGCGTGCTCCCCTCCCTCCTCCGCCGCTCCGCCGTCGCCTCCTACCCTCCCACCTTCGCCGCTCCGCCCTCGCCTCCTCCCCACAGTCCTTCGGCGCTGAGACCTCCGCTTCGCCTCCTCCCCACAGTCCTCCGCCCTCCTCACGACTAGGCGCCTGCCTCCCCACCGAATCCCGTGCGCCTCCTCCCCTCCCTCCTCCGCCGCCGCTCTGCCCTCGCCTGCTCCCCTCCCTCCTCCGCCGCTCCGCCCTCGGCTCCTACCCTCCCACCTTCGCCGCTCTGCCCTCGCCTCCTCCTCCCCACCCCGCGCCACCATCGCCAATGTTGTGTTATTTACGACCACTCTGATCGTGGTCGAGTGCACTTACGACTACATTGATCGTGGTTGAAAAGGGCGGAGCGCGGGCTGGCGCGGGGGTGGCGGAGGAATTTTTGAAGTGCAGAGGGTGGGAGCACGGGCTGGCACGGGGGTGGCGGATGAATTTGTGAAGTGCAGAGGGTGGGAGCGTGGGCTGGCATGGCGTAGGCGGCAGCGGAGCGCGGGGGGGGGGGGGAGGAGGAGGCGGCGGCGGAGGAGCGGTAGAGGAGGCGTCGGAGGAGGAGCGGGGGAGGAGGCGATGGTGGCGCGGGGTGGGGAGGAGGAGGCGAGGGCAGAGCGGCGAAGGATGGAGGGTAGGAGGCGAGTGCCAATAAATTAGTTTCGGCACAAAAGCATCTATAACTCAGGTGCCAAGAAGAATAAAAGTTACATGATAAGGGCTACATGTGTAACCAAGTTTTATTCAGAAATTGTATACTCGGAATGCTAGCAGCATCTCATGACAAAACTGGAGCAACGGTAAAATGAATAGGAAAAGCCACAACTGATCACATCCCAACTATTTGATTTATCCCCAAAGCAAGATGATAATAAAAAAAGTAGATAAACGGATGTTTGTATTAGTCTTTTTGTTTTTTACCGTAGCGTTAGCACGGGCAAGGAAAAAATATCATCATTTGGTTGTTTTCATGTGCATCCCTCAAATGCCGCCGTAGCGTTAGCACGGGCACTCTACTATGAACAATAATGCACAAGACCTATGACCGCTTTCCAAGTCAAGACAACCAGCCCAGAAGTCATTACGACCGATTCCCAGAAGATTCTACCGCTCCAGGAAGCCATACGACTGGTTAGACTCAAGTTACGACCACGACAGAAGGTTCTAACGTGGTCGTAAGGACTTCCGACCACGTCTCACCACGTTACAACCGCATCCGACCGCTACTCGAGCACTTCCAACCGCATACAACCGCAAACGACCACGTCCGGGGCTTGTCCGACCGTGTTCGACCTCAACTGACCACATCCAGTCGCTCCTGAAGAGCTACGACCACAACCGACCGAGCTCTGACTCATTACGACCACAACCGACCGACTGCGACTACATCCGACCCGCTACGACCACAACCGACCGAGCCCGAGGCGATCTGACCACGTTCAACCACCTCACAACGTGGTCGAAGACTGCCGACAACCCACGTGGTTGAAGTCGAAGTCTGCCGACTTCCGACCACAGCGGTCGAAGCCTTGGCTTCCGACTGCTTCTCGCTACAACGTGGTCGTAAGCTACTGACTTCTTAACGTGGTCGTAAGCCAGAGCGCCGACTATCGACCGTAGCGGTCGAAGCCTCAACTGCCGACTTCTTCTCGCGTTAATGTGGTCGTAAGCCGCCGACTACCCAACGTGGTCGTAAACCACAGCGCCAACTTCTAATCCCTTCCGCTCTCGACAACGTGGTCGTAAGGCGCCGACTCCATAACGTGGTCGTAAACCACAACGCCGACTTCCGACCGCAGTGGTCGTGGCTTTGACTTACGACTTCCGACCACAGCCAAGGTGGTCGTAGCTGCATTCGACCACGACCAACGTGGTCGTAGCTGCGTTTGACCACGGCCAGAGTGGTCGTAAACGACACTACGTGGTCGTAAACGGTCCTGATGCCCTTCGACCACGGATATGCGACTACGTTGAAGCTACAGTGGAGCCGCGACTACGTTGAAGCTACAGTCGATCTCCGACTACGCTGAAGCTACAGTGGAGCCCCGACTACGTTGAAGCTACAGTCGATCTCCGACTACGTTCAAGCTACAGTCGATCTTCGACCACGGCGGGGTTGGAACTGAACTCGTTAGCTCCGATTGCTACTCGCCAGGAGAAAATGCAGACATGCTTTTTTCCTTAAAATGACACACATGACTGCGACTCATTGGGTCAGCCGTTACTCGAATGCCCAATGATGACATACGACCACATAGTTCTAGACGAAGTCATGAAGGAGTTCCGGTCAGACCAGAAAGCCAGTAGAAGTCATAGTCGAAACATTAGCCCAGGTGGTCGCAATCGATTCCAACCACATATAACAGGCGAATTCATAGCAAACGGCACAGGAGATGTCGACTCGCATGCAGATGTTTCTAGAGGTGTTCGGATGGGCGTGGTCAGATGGCGGTGGTCCAAAGATGGCGTGGTCGAAGATGTCCGTGGTCGAAGATCGCCTTGGTCGCAGAAGCCCTTGGTCAAAGATGGGCATGGTCCAAGATGGCCGTGATCGAAGATGGCCGTGCTCGGATGGGCGTGGTCAGAGATGGGCGTGCTCGGAGCCGTGGTCGGATGCCCGTGATCGAAAGATGCCCGTGGTCGAGCCGCCGTGCGTGGTCGGTATCGACCACGTTGTTAGCGGTCGTTACGACCACGTTGCAGCGAGCGGTTATGACCACGTTGAGCGGTCAGTACGACCACCTTGAGAGAGGTCGTTTACGACCACATTGTAAGCGTGATAAGCAGACGTACGACCAGAGCAAAGGTGATGGAACGTGCTCGGGAGGCGCTACGACCATGGTAAGGTAGAATTGAACTGATCGGGAAGGCATTCGACCACGCTGAAGAGTTGAACGTGGTCGAAAGGCTTCGATCACGATGAAGGAGATTGAACGTGCTCAAAAGGAGGGCAGGGACCATGTTGTAAAGACACTAAACATGGTCGGTGAAGGCTTCGACGACGTTTTGAAGCTTTGACCACAGTGTGAGTGGTCGGAAGAGGCTGCGACTGCGCCGTTAAGCCTTGAACGTGGTCGAAAGGGACTTCGACCACGATGTAAGGAAGTGATCGTGGTCGAAAAGGTGTTTCGATCACGGTGAACACTGATCACCAGCATCACTATGTGATCGGTGAGAGTTGTGATCAAGGTGATTCAAGTGGGGTCGAAGGAAGCGCAGCACACCGACAGAGAAGAGCAGTATGAAACCTTAGTAGAAGGTTTACGACCTCGAAGGAAAGCGGCCAGAATGGCCGACAGAGCGGTCGAATGGCAGCGAGAAGCAGTCGTAAGCAGCCATGGCTGGTCGTAAGTGGTTAGAAGCACTCGTAAAAGGTCGAAAAAGTCTTGGGAGAAGTCATAAGACTTACAACAAGTGGTATCAGAGCAAAATCCAACACTCGAAACAGACATGCATTTATAAAAACGAAACAAGACAACCATAGAAAGAATAAAATCTGCGAAGCAAATAATAACACATATAGAACGTGCGGTGCAGAAGCTCTACGTTGTTTGTAGTTGATTATGACTACGGTGTGTAGTCGTAACAGGGCTTGTGGGACTGATCGTGGACAAAAGTTTGGAGTCATAGTCGAAAGTTTGGAGTCATAGTCGGAGTCGGAGTCAGAGTTGGTCTATAATCGTAGTCAAACCCATGTTAAAGTCAAATAGCCGGGTATAAAGGGGATGTAGACATGTGTAGAAAAGCACCAAGCAATTGCGAGTAATAAGGGAGAAAAGCAATCCCTGAATGAACTCGCAGACGTGGTGAAAATTGACTTACGAGCACGGCAAGGCAAAGTAGGAGGTGATCGAGAGGTTTACGACCACGTTGAAGGAGCGCAGCACATGGTCGTAAAGGGTTATCGACCACGACCAAGGAACAAAGTTTTTACAACCACGACAAGCTACAGCAAAACCAGAAGACGGTAAGGTCGGCAGGTGATACGACCACATCAGAAAAAGATCGAAGGTGATCCGAAGGCGTACGACCGCAACAAAGAAGTTTGAACATGGTCATAAGGAGGCTACGACCACGTTGTAAAGTCACTAAGCGTGGTCAAAGAAGGCTATGACCACAGTGTAAGTGGTCGTAAGATGAATTACGACTACGGTAAACCGTCAATAGACATGGTCGAAAGGTGTTCAACCACAGCAAAACTGAAAGAGGCATGCTCGAGAGGACCTACGACCACAGCAAGGCAAAGTAGGAGGTGATCGAGAGGTTTACGACCATGTTGAAGGAGCGCAGAACGTAGTCATAAGGGGTTATCGACCACGGCCAAGGATAGTGTTATTACGACCACGGCAAACCAACAGTAGACGTGGTTGAAAGGTGTTCGACCATGGCAAAACCAGAAGACGGTGAGGTCGGCAAGTGATACGACCATATCAGAGAAAGATCGAAGGTGATTCGAAGGCGTACGACCGCAACAAAGAAGTTTGAATGTGATCATAAGAAGGATACGACCACGTTGTAAAGTCGCTAAGCGTGGTCGTAGAAGGCTATGACCACGGTGTAAGTGGTCGTAAGAAGACTTACGACCTCATCAAACCGTCAATAGACATGGTCGAAAGGAGTTCGACCACGGTAAAACTGAAAGAGGCGTGCTCGGGAGGACCTACGACCACGGCAAGGCAAAGTAGGAGGCGATCGAGAGGTTTACGACCACGTTGAAGGCACGCAGAACGTGGTCGTAAAGGGTTATCGACCACGGCCAAGGACAATGTTATTACGACCACGGCAAACCTACAGTAGATGTCGTCGAAAGGTGTTCGACCACGGCAGTTTGACTCCGACCACACAGAAAGTCTATCGACCACACTCACTCTCTTACAGCGTGGTCGTAACCCTTACAACCACTCATAAACGCCCACCACCCACTTATGCCACGGTCGAAGCACTTTTCAACCACGCTCATATCGTTTACAAGTGGTCGTAACCCTTTGCGACCGCTCGCCTCGTGGTCGAAGCCTCATCGACCATTCCCAACGTGGTCGTAGCACCTTATGACCACGTTCATCCCGGCACAACGTGGTCGTAGTCTCCTAACGACCACATTCAACTTCCTTCGTTTTGGTCGTACGCCTGCAGATCACCTTCGACTTCTCACCAATCTGGTCGTATTGCTTCCTGACCTCACGATCAATCGATTTTGCCGCAATCGATCGCCTTTCGACCGCGTTAGTAATTTTACCACGTGGTCGTAAAATCACTGTTCCTCTGCCGTGGTCGTAAATGCCTCTCGATCCCGCCTGCTGGGATTTTGCCGTGGTCGAACGCCTTTCGACCACGCCTGCCGATATTTGCCGTGGTCGTAAGTCCCTCCGACCACGTAATCGTTTACGGCCGGCGTTGAACTCACAGCCATGCAGTCGATTTTCGACCACGTAGTCTCCACAATCACGCTGTCGTCTTGCCTTCGGCTGAGGGTCCCGCCTGTTAGACTTTCATCTTTTTCCGAATTTATTCCAACAGAGGATTTCAACCGACCATAACTAATTCATTTTAACTCCGAATTGAATGAAACAAATTTCTAAATTTTTCTAAAATCAAAATCTAACCAATGGAAACCAAAATCATGTATTTTGAGTTCATTTGAGTTTTTCTATTTGATTGTTTTGCTGATTTTTATTCGAATTTTTATCTTATGTTGTATTTTACCGTAGCGTTAGCACGGGCACACTACTATACCAGATTAATTAGACCCCTGGGTAAAATGGGCTTCTAGGAAAAACATTTTTGCCCAGCTAGCCCATCTGAAGCTGGAAAGTGTTGCCCTAATACCCCAGCCCCTAGGTGCGCATTGCTTCCTGGCGGCGTGACCATTTTGCTCTGTCTTCAACCTCTGTTCGTTCGCCGCTCACTCGCCCATCTCAATCGCCATTGGATCTTTTACTCGGTTCGCCGCCCTGATCCCCACTTTGGCACTTCATTCCTCTTAAGTCCCCCTTGAATGGTGGGCGGTGGAGGGGGGGACCCTGCACGATGGTGGAGACTAGGGCAAGGGTGGGAGAAGGCAGGACAACGGTGGAGGCTGAAGCGGCGGGGGCGGAGGCGAGGAGGGCAGTGGCGGAGCCCAGGTAGGTGGTGGAAGAGGCTAGGAGGGCAGTGGTTGCCAGGATGTCGGGGGCATAAACCAGGGCGGTGAGGGCAGAGCCTTGGACAGTAGTGGAGCCCAGGGCAGATCTGCTACAATGATAATTTCAGGTTAGGTTCGAATGATCTTGCTGGCTTGCCCTCTGTGATTTTTTATACTCTACAATATGCACTAGAGTCACAATGCCACTCCACTACTCTTCAGCCTACAGGACAAAACAATAGAAAGGCTATATACCTAAAGGCAGGCATCTCACTGAGTCATGTCTCTTCACATACCACCACTCTCTCCTTCCCCAGGAAATTTACCCATCTTCCCCAATGTGCTGCAGCAGTCCCCCTCGATCTCTCTCATGCATCTGTCTCCATCTGTAAAATCGCCAGAGCTGTGTCTTGTCCATCTGGCGCCAATTAGAGCAGGAGCTGGATATGGTGCTTGATTTTGTCCATCTAGCGCCAATATGGGAGAGAGGTGCAGGGGTTCAAACTTTTGGCGCCCAATATTTTGTGATTGCAGCTATAAATAAACATTCAGTGTGCCTTGCTCCATTGTTGTTATCAGACCAGTGTGCTCTATCAGGTACGAGTCAATTGCAATTTTTCTTTATGCACCGATTTGATGCATAAAGTTTGCAACAGTAGATTAGAATAGAGGCATCAGTTTGGTATTTTGGTGGAAATTCATAGTTTGCAGTCTATGGGCATGCTACTTCCAGGTGTGCTGAAATGGTAGCTCTTCACACAAATACTTTGCTTTGAGGGGTTCTTGTGGGTGGTTATTGTCGAGCTGGTGTCCCTAGCTTGTCATTTTTATTTCCTGTTTGTTACTCTGTCCTGTCAGACTGGTTTTGATGGAGGCTTTCTAATAATGCTGGGCAAGGTCTTGTTTGTGGTCTATAAAAGTATCGCAAAATGGAATTTTATTCATTTTTCTTGAAATGAGTTTAAGATGAATCAGCATCTACCTATGTCCTTGAGAAATATTCAATTGTGGTAAGGGATACTGTTTAGGTGGGACCATGAAATGCGGTAGTTTTCTGTACTTTAGGCAAGATTGCAACAGAAAGGCTTGCAGCATTATGTTCATATGCGTTTTTGAACTTCATGTTTATATTTTTTCGGGGGATTTAGGATGAGGCCCTTGAAGCGTCTTAGAGTTGAAGCTCCACGTGTTCCAACCTTTGGTGATTTTCATCCTTCAACAAAATGGAGCATAGGTGTTCGAGTTTATCACAAGTATCATGTTGAGACATTCGCTCCTGGTAGGAAGAGGCTAACCTTGGTTTTGTTGGATGAGCAGGTAATGTTCACACATGTTTTTTTAGATATGCTTAGTTACATTCTATTGAATTTTAATGGTGTCTGACTTTGCCTACTGTTAATAGGGCAAAAAAATGGTAGCCACTGTTTACGATGACCAGGTGCATCGTTTAGATCCCCTACTTCGAGAGGGCTGCGCATATTATGTGTCAAGGTTGTCCGTAGAGCCTACGAGGAGAATAGAGCATAAGTGGCTTGCAGAGCATGCTTATGGGTGTGTTTTCACACGTGTCACTACTGTGAGTGAGATACCAAACATGAGTGAGAAGACATTGCCGCTTTTTCCGCCGCTCATGCCACTTAGTGAAGTTTTTGAATTCACCTATCATAATGACATTTATGTTGGTATGTATTTCAGTTGACCACCCAAGTAATAGTGCTTTGTAATGAATCAAAGTTTTACTAACATTTTTTTTCACATGTCAGATGTTATTGGAATGGTCATGTTTGTAAGCACTGTAGGCTATATGCAAGGCTACTACAATAGAAATATACCTTTTAGAAATGTTCTTATAATTGATGGCAGGTATGTACTTTGTTGTAGTATCTTCTTGATTTTATGGTTGCACGTCTAAATTATTTATGTTACTATACTGGTTTCTGGAAATCATTATTGTCCATGGCTCCCAAAGTTTGCTCCTTTGCCACTTAGAACATTACGGTTTGCTGCTATATTTGGTTGTTTTTGCATAGAACGGAACCCCTCTTGTATAATTAATCTATAAATGCTAATGGCCTTCCCTGTATAATTAATCTATACATGCTAATTGCCTTACAAAATTTCCCTTCCCTTCATGACTTGTCTGGTTAGAATATATAATCATGTTTGGTGATTACATTTTCAAACAGATGGAATACCTTCTCAGTTTTTATATAATAGTGATAGTGATAGTGATAATATATGAATCAGAAAATGTTTTTTCTTGAGTCTCCCAAATTTTTTATAAAGTAGAATAACCTGCTAAGTTCATATGTTAGATAAAGTGCCATGTTTATAGAGCTTTTATAACACAAAATGGAAACTCAGCCCATGTTTATATTCCTGTAGCTTCAAACCTGTGAAGTTAGTTGTTAAGGACAAAGTACTTACCAGCCATTTGACTAAATGAACGAGATGCTCTGATGATCGAACTATCATCGTGGCAACTATGCTTCAAGCAAGGCGTGAACAAGGTGAGTTGATGTGTGTTCCTTGTTCATTTTGTGTTGATCTACTCTATGTTTTATACTTACTTATTTACTTTTTAGATCATAGCCTGCACACTACATGCTTCAGTAGGGTGCACTTTGAACCTAATGTTGCAGTTGCATGCGATCTGAGACGGAGGTAAACATAATTTTGATTATAAATTTTTTAGTAATTAGTTTTAGCTATATGGTTTATCATTTATGGAATCTTTTGTAGGCTCAACAACGAGCTTATTGGAAATGCTTATTGGAAATGCTTCTCCATGACATTACTAGGGGAAGTAAATGCAAATCTTTTGGCTAAGGGACCTCTAGCTATATAATTGCTAGAAGTGCAAGACTCATTTTGGTGGAAGTAGATGTGATTTGTCATGAAGGAAGTTGATATGGTTCTTTTGGCTAGGATATTCATAGCTAGGATGCTTGCTAGAAGTAGATGCAAATGTTGTGGCTAAGATACTTCTAGCTATCATGCTTGCTAGATGATTGTGCTTTAATGTGTAATTTGACGCATAGCAAATTGGACATGTGTTCATGCCATTCTATCTAATTTTAGTGGTAGTATTTGTAGTATCAAGAAACTTTCTTATATATCTGTGGAATGGAGTTATATCCTAATTGAATATCACTAGGAACAATGAGTGCATCCATTTGTGAATTGTTCGACGACATCTTGTCAATATCTTTTATCTTGTCCATGGGATATGCTCATACAGGTGTTTAGCTTGCTGTTTTCTGGATGAGAGATTTCCCATATGTAACTGGGTGTTCTCTTTTCAGCTTGTACCATGTAACCCCTGTGGAAAATTTTTATTTGTGAATTGCAATTAATTACGTCTCTCCTTTTTTTGGCAATCCTTGTAAGTCAAAGTCTTTCTATATGTGGATCTATAGTGTTCTTGTTTGATAGAATAATTTTAGAGTATTTCCTTTGCTCCCTATCATTTTGCAATTAGACTTTTTAAATGTTATGATTATGTTTTAATCCGTAGCAACGCACGGGCATCCAACTAGTAGAAGAAATGGGCGGGCTGGGTGCGGGGGCTTATCGTCTGCTAGTTGTACCAGTGAATAGCTGGGTATTAGCCATTCCCTTTTTTTGTTACATTGATGCGGGAATTTCTAGTGTCATTCCTTTAAGTGATGTGGTAATTTCTTAGTTTTTTTGGGTACCTTCTACTCCCAATTAAGAGGTAGTATAGATTAAATATAACTGCCAATTAATTAAAATATGATAAGCCCTACTCAGAAGGACTTATTTTGAGTGGCTTATGGCTGAAAAACACTATATCTGGCTGAAAAAACACTGTAGCTGACGGTGGCTTATTTAGCGTAATTAAATTTTAAAAAATTTTAAAAAAATAAAAAACATGTTAGCCCGTCACGGATAGTACAAATGAATACGGGAAAAAAAGAACAGATAAAAAGCTAAAAAAAGCCAAAAAACTAGAAAAAGACGAAATTGTTGAATAGTGAAAAATAAGCCAGAAGTTTAAGCCGAAATGAATGGGGCCACTAGTTTTAGAGAAGTTATTTTTACCTAAGGCAATCTTGAGTTATTCTTTAAACAAAAAATCCACTTTTCAACCTTACACTCCGATCTCAATTCGTTCTCCGACCTTGAATTTTGAAATCGTTTATAACATAATCTAGAACTATCAAAACCGTTCACAACTCTTGACCTATTTCAACGCGATTTTGCGCTGATATGTTGTCCACGTGAGTTTGGTTTCACTTACATGGTTGCCACGTGGATCTAAGTGTCTATCATATTAGGGCAGTCCCAACCCTCCAACTAGGATAGTTTCCATAGCATTAAATACCCTGCCATGTAGGCAAAAAATCTGATGTGGCATCTTATTTAATGAGGAAAGAGAAGAAAAACACAAGAAACCGTTTCTCATATGAGAAACGAAGTCGGCTCAACGTCCGATGCGGAAGGAAATCGCTCATTTTGCGTTGGGGACTCCAGCATCGTTTCCATCCGATCTCGTGTGGCGCCACCGCCTCCCCCTCCGATCCCGCGCGCCTCCCTCCGATCCCGCGCGCGCGCGCCTTTTCTGTTCCCGCGAGTGGTGCTGCGACCGGCGAGCTGAGGCGGCGGGGGAGGAGAGGAAGCGCGAGGGCGGAGTACCTGGGCCGGTGGATCTGCGGGCTCTGCGCGGAGGCCATCGGCGACGAGATCCGCCGCGCGGGAGCCGTGGAGATCACCACGGCTGAGGCGCTCGACCGGCACGTCGCGTTCGCTCGCGCGGCGCCGCGGGGCCGGGGGGGGCCGTCCGACCAAGAGAGGCAGCAGCAGCTTCCGCTGCTGAGGCTGTCGATGCAGCAGCAGGACGACGACGTGGCCGCGGGCGTGGTGCCGCCGGTGACCGTTGTCCTGGACGGGCGCTGCATCTGCCACCGCATCCTCCTCACCAGGCACACCGGATACCACAGCCTCGCGGGCGCCCTCCGCCGCATGTTCGTCGACGCGGACGCCGGCGGCGATGAGGGCAGCAGGAGCGTCGACGCGGACCACGGCCTGGACCTCTCCAATGCCGTCCCGGGGCACGTCGTGGCCTACGAGGACATGGAGGACGACCTCCTCCTCGCCGGTGACCTCAACTGGAAGTAATAATAATCAATCACCCACCAGTGAATTTCCGATCTTGATTTCTTAATGCATTTTGTGTTGAGACGCCGTTTGATTTGCCGTGTCAGGGATTTCGTCCGTGTTGCAAAGAGGATCCGGATAATCCCAGCGAAATCATCAAACCGAAGGAAGCAACAATGCGGTGGGGTGGGCGGCACGCGCGGCCGCGAGGCTGGGCTTCTCCGCGCTCACGGCCGCGCTGGCGGCCGCGTACCTCGACCGGTGCTTCCTCAGCGGCGCGCTGCGGCTGGGGGGCCGGCCCTGGATGGCGCGGCTGGCCGCAGTGGCCTGCGTCGCGCTCGCCGCCAAGGTGGAGGAACTCTATAGGAGAGAAGATCCCAATCCATGGTTTAGTTTCCTAATCATGCTCTGCTTTTTGGTTGCAAATTGTTGTCACAGTGAAGCTGCAAACAGGGAGATGTCTCAAAGAAACCAAGAAGCTATCGGTATTCATGCTGAACTTAAACATGTTTGTCTTTGCAATTAGCACATTTGTTTCAGTGACATATACTACTAGTGAACCTAGCTGCTTTGCTGGTGTCAACTTTAATCTAGAATAGAAACTAGATGCTTTGCTGGTGTCAACCTTAATCTAGTATAGACCATTCTTATTGCATAGAAGTTTCTGGTGTTTGATACATTAGGTGAGAAAAATAACATATGCAGAACAAGTTTGAAAAAAATTACAAACTTCCATGTTAGATGTCTAGAAGATTTATATCTCCTCGCTATCAGGTCTGAACTGTCTAAATTCGAGCTAACATGAAATATGTTTGTAGTTGTCTTGATATTTAAACATCTTGTTATCGGCTGCTTTGTATCAGAAACATTCAATAGAAGATTGCAAATGAGCATGAAACTGTAGATTGATCCTTGAATTCTCTCTCTTTTTTTTTTGTATGCGTTGCAGAGATGTCCAGGCAACAACGGAATAAACGTAAGAAGAGACAGAAGTGGTTCTGGGGTTCAGTTGGGCTTGCAGTCACCTTTGGCGCAGCAGCTATTGCCTGGTCCTACCTACCTGCAGCGCAGCCTCAGGCCAGTCCAGACTCGAATAGCACCAACAGCGACTAGAGCTAGATGAAGATGCATCTTCTCCACCTTTGGCTTGCCACAATCAATCAAGGTCTCTCTTGTACTGTCATTAAATTTTTCTCTGTATGGAAATTACTATGGAAACTGTGGGTTGGAAGGGGTAGTTTCTACTGAACATTGATTGCACTCTCTCTCCTCTAGAAACTACCCATGGAAACTATGGGTTGGGAGTGCCCTTAGCTTTTAGCTTTATTTTTTGGTTTTGATTTATAAATATTAATAGCTTATCGAGAATCTTGTAAAGAGAGATACAC
Organism: Dendrocalamus latiflorus; assembly: GCA_017311315.1. Lineage (NCBI taxonomy): Eukaryota > Viridiplantae > Streptophyta > Magnoliopsida > Poales > Poaceae > Dendrocalamus > Dendrocalamus latiflorus. Next base: position 4,934,625 of record CM029620.1, on the reverse strand, counting down.
ATATACGATTTTAACCGATAGAAATGAAAGTATTGTAGTGTATATTACAATAAACTAGTAGACTTTATCTTAAAAAGACACTCCGTTTAAAAATTAGATATTATAAAAAATATTTACTATAAAAAGCAGTTTTTTAGAAGCTATTGGGCCTGTTTGGCAAGCCACAAGCCGGCCGGCTTTTGGCTTTTGCTACAGTACCTAACTTTCAAACGGAGTATTTTTTCAAAACGGGGTCTACAAGTTAAACGCTGTACACGTTAAAAGCCCAACATCTGTACCAACCAAAATTGTAAGTGAGTATCGGTCTCTCTGTAATCTGTACCGTAAACAGCCAAAATTCAAAAATTTCAGCCAAAAGCCATAGGGCCTGTTCTTTTGGGCTTTTAAAATCGGCTTTTGGCTTCTGCTACAGTACCTAACTTTCAAACGGAGTATTTTCTTAAGACGGGGTCTACAAGTTAAACAATCTACACGTTAAAAGCCCAACATCTGTATCAGCCAAAATTGCAAGTGAATATCTATCTCTCCGTAATCTGTACCGTAAATAGCTAAAATTTAAAAATTTTAGCCAAAAGCCATAAACCGCAGCCGAAAAGAACAGACAGCCAAAACAAACAGGCCCTATGAATTAAGTGGATGACACTGGACGCCACGAAATAGCAAAAGTCTCTGAATCCTCTTCATCTTCTTCCCCATCCCTTCTCTTCCTATCTCTACTTCTCTCTCTCCTCATATCTGTGGCCAAGATTCCACCTCCCCATGAGCCACCAGTTGCCTGCCTTGCCTCCGGGCTCGGCTCGCCAGCCACCGCGCGACATTTGCACGGTCAACATCACTTGAGAGGAGGGTAACTGACTCATTCGTCACCGCCCATTGCAGGCGAAGCAAGATGGTGACCAGCCACCGTCGGCGATTTCGGCGAGAAGAAGCTCTAGGCATTCTTGCGGGAGGCGCGCTGTGCGTGAGCTCTCCTGGCTCCAGTCCGCTTACGAGCGCGTCGCCACGCAAGCTGCGTCGTCTGCAGCTACCTCTAGGTGATGAGGTACTCGTTGCCCGTGTGTGTGTGTGTGTGTGTGTGTGCAGCTGCGATATCCTTTCTTGGGGTTGTATAGACATTGTTTCTTCTGGATTTAATTGGTGCTGTACGTTGGTTGGCACGGCGGATTTGAGGAGGAAAAGTCTTTTTCTGCTGCTAGTTCATGCTAGTTTCCAGTTGAATTGAGTGGTGAAAGTTGAATCTTTGGTAGATTTAGCCAGAGAGGTACTCGTCCACATTTTCTGAAGCTGTAATGTTTTATTGTTTGGTGTGAATGCTTGCTTGTTCTTGCTTAATTCCATAGTGTGTTTTGCTCACATCTTCTTCGTCTCCTTGAGATTAACATCGGGCAGGAGGTGAGGAGGAAGTTGAGGTTCATTGACGGATGGGGATGAACCACGAACGCACCCTTTAGGCTTACCCGAGCATCCCCGCCCTGTGGCCATGGCCGCTGTGTTGCGTCGGAGCGACGTCGACTCTGCCACCACGCCTCCCCCCTATGCTGCTGCTTGGGCAGTCGCCATCGAGGAGCAGCTGGAACAGCGACACCCCGACCGATGAGCAGCTGGACCTGCTCGTGACCAGCGGCGATGCCGGCGCCGGCTCAGCGATGCGGGCGGCTAGACAGAGTCGATGTTGTCGAACAGGGTTGCGAGGTGGCGGAAGCGGCCGGTGAGGACGGAGAGCGAAACGGTGAGGTGGGTCGGGAGGCAGTGGCGGCGCGGCCCGTCGATGCCAGAGTTTAGAGCATGGAGAGATATTTAGTAATAAAAAACTGATTTTTCTTGCCACATAGGATAGATAAGGTGTTTATTTTGAAGCATCGATGCTTAAATAAGCACCGGTGCTTAGTAGGTGTTTATGTGTATAACTATATCTATTAATAGATAATATAGCATCTAAGCACCTATGGAAGATATGTTTGCATTGGAGGAAATAACTTTTGTATGGATGCTTGATGATGTGGCTATATTCTCTCTCTTTAAGTATTTATATATAAGCATCTTGCATTGTACATGCTCTTAGAACAGAAAAATAAACTTTTTCCTTCTTTAAACACTTCATCATCTCTAACCTAACACCTACTCGGGCTCTCAGATGTTGGGACACAGGCAGCGCCAAACGGAAAGAAAAACATGGCCCAAAGCTCGTTGTTAATTAAGCAACATGACCGGAAGAGAAGATGGCTGGGAAGTACCCAGGAACTTAGGAGCTATTTGGTTTAATGCCAATTATTGCCAATGACTTACCAAATTTTGGTAGCTGTGACCAGATTTGATAAGTATTTGGTTTGCTACCAAATTTTAGCAGATTTTCTTCTCCTCCGTCTCTCTAGCTCATTTTTTTGGTGATGTCTGGCCAAATCATTAGTTGTCAATTTGATGCAAGGTTTGATGGGGCATCTTTAGGGGTGGTAATTCCCCGTGGGGTGTGGCCCTAGGGGGAATATCTTCATAGGTGCAGGGATGATCTTCCTCCACGAGGGAAAAGGAAGCTCTGCCCCGTGGATCTTACGGGGACCTAGTAAATATAATTTTTTTAATAATAGATTATGATTTTTAATATAGAAAATTGTATTTTTTTGTATATTTGATTAAAACTTGAATCTACATGTTAGAGTATATATTTTAAAAATTATATTTTGAAAAAACCTAAATAATTATAAATTAATGAAAAGTTTGTATTATTATTATTTTTTAAAAAATTAACCTATTTTTATTTCTGTAGGGTCAGCTTCCTACAGGGACCAGGTACGGGAGGCATCTCCCGGCCTTAGCAGAGCAGGTCGGGGCCGGGTCCCCCGCCCGGTTGCCACCAATAGGCATCTTTGGTATGAAACCAAACGAAAGATGCCCTTACTTTCTGAAACCAAACGACAGATGCCTTGTGGTCTCCGACGGCGCGGGGACGGAGGCGGAGGCAGCGCCGGCGAGCGGGGAGGCGCTGGGACAGAGCCGGCGGCGGCGCCGGCGCAGGCGCTGGCGCCGGCGAGCGGGGCTGACATGGCGCTTCGTGGGCTCGAAAGTGGCAAAAAATTAGTCAACCACATGTTAAGAGTGGCAAATTGTTGAATGCAATGATAAGGATGGCATTTGGATAGGTGGCATTGTTATGGGTGGTAAAAAGTTAAATTTCCCGATTACGCTCTGGAAAGCGTATGCAAAGTGCACAAATAAGGATTGAGATCCCAATACATAATCAGAATCAACAAGGAAGAAGGGTTACCTCGTTAAGTGGCACACTGGCCAATATTCCCATCAGACCAACAAGGAAAAGGAATAACATCCATTGTCCTGTCGGCACATGGTCAACAACATCTCTCGGATCTGGATCATCAACAAATGATTTGGCCACTGCAGAACTCATTCCAATGATGTACGTTGCAAAGCCACCTAGGATAGAGGTAAACAGAAGATAAATTAATCAATCTGAAAGTATTATGTAAAATGATATAATTGACCGGAGGTGTCCCGGTAGAAGTTGAATGTTTTGCTGCTAAGAAGTATTCAAAATTTGAAACCTTATATGGATCCAATGGATGAACTCACTTCTCTCTAGGGTGTCAACAGATCGAATAAAAATCGGATAGTTTGGATACGGATGCTAGATAAATGGATAATAAAGATATGATTGACACTCTTTGTGTCTTAATGTATCGAATACGAATCAAATAGTCCGGATACAGATACCAGATAAAACAGATAATTTGGATCTGATTGACACCCCTACTTTCCTCACTCCTTTATAATCCCACGTTTCCACTCCAAAACCCTATTTGCTAGGCTAGCTACCACCCCACCGCCTCGCTGGTGTTTCATGGCCTCGTCGCCCTCCACTTGTGCTACTTGCTCCTCCTCCATGCCACATGACTCCGCCTTCTGTTCCTCCCCTATGCACTGCCACCTGCGTGCTGCGGCACCAGCAAGGCCCACTTACCTCCATCTTCGCCTGCTCCTCATCAACACCTCTGTTTCCTCTCATCTCACAACCCGCCACCTTCTTTTCCTCCCCTATAAGCTACCACATCAGCCAAACCCGTCGTTGTTCCACCTGCTACCACCGGCGACCCCAAAATCTATAGGTGGGGGATGCAATCCTAACTCCAGTGAACCCTATACCATTAGGGCCTGTTTGGCAGAGCTCCACCACTGAAAAAATGAATTTGGAGCAGCAGATCCACCAAAAACAGCTCCACCGTGAATCTGGGATCCCACCATGGAGCTGGACAAAACTGTTTGGCTTGCACAGCAGCTCCAGATCCACGAAACTGAGTTTTTGGTGGGAATGGCCTGTTTTGCCCATGGGTTTTATGGTGGTATGGGATGGGGTGTGTAACCAGTGGCAAAAGGTGGGTAATTACCACCTAACTCCACGAGTAGATACGAAACAAGGTTTCGTGGAGCACCCCTTGAAGTGCTCCATGGATTTCATGAATCTGGAGCTAGATTCAGTATTTTGGTGGATCCAGATTTCGTGGAGCTGAAGCGTTTGGTCAAAATTCGTGAAGTGGAGCTATTTTTGGTGGATCTGGAGTTGGTGGAGCTCTACCAAACAGGCCCTTAATTGCCGCAGCCCTGCTTGCTGTCTGAATCTTGATGAAAATCCAAAGTTGAGAAATCTGAGTATTCTCAACCCAAAAATACATCTATGTACTAGTTATCAATTCCCAATGTGTGAAAACATGTACCATGCATATACCTATGCTTAACTTGAGCTAATTATATCTCTCCAAAATATTGAGTTAATTACATAGTATACTCGTGCATGTCAGTGGAAAATCATGTGCCCGCATGCCATCAGGTCTTAGAGCCTCCGAAAAATTCGTAGCGTGTGTAATGAACATGCGCTCATGTGTTCGCATATCCTAGCTATCACTAGTACACGAAAACTAAACATTTCCAATATTGCCAGGGTATATATGCTTACCGGCAAGGGCCATGTTGATGCTGGTTACGACAGTGGTCAGGAGGAAGATATTCTCCTGGCGCGTGAATGGCGCTGCGGCGATGCCGCAGCTCCGCAGTAGGGTGACGAGCCACTTGACGGAGAAGAAGCTGAGGACACAGATGGGCATGTTGAGAGCTGGCACGATGCCGACTATCATGTGAATCCGTAGCGCCACGAAGCAGAAGGAGATCCCAAGCACCACCGAGATGGCCATCGACCGCAGCGTCACCTGCCCCCACGTCCCCGACGGCGGCTGCCCCTCGAACTCCCATTCCACCGACGCCGCAGCTCTTGGATCACCGATTGTTGAATCCATGGCGAGCTACGCATGCTCGACCGAGCTCCTTCCTTGGGCTTTGGTTAGTGTTGTGTTGGAAGAAGCGGTGGTACGTACGTGTTACTTCTTACTTCTTCTAGCAGGCATGCATGCGGTTGAAAGTGGTGAGAGGTGGAGAGGGAGTTTAGCGCGGGAGGAGCAAAAATAGCATGCGGAACGGATGTTGGTTGCGGCAGGTAGTGTTTAGGTGGTGGCTGTGAGCGCACTACGCAACTTATAGTTTCTCTAGTGTTTTCTTCCTCCGCGTTAGGGAACCGAGGCATGCCTAGTGTCCTATTTTCATCCCTGGGAACTTTTTTTTTATCACCCTTGGGGCATTTGCAGATTCTAGCTGTGAGAGGGAGCAGTACAGTTCCAAGAAAAGAATAGAGCGACGGATCGTTCATGGATGTGTCTATGATCTGCTCCAACCGTTGCCAAAATTAAGTTTTTGACATCACTAGGAAAAAAAAGATGGTGTCACAACCATAAAAAGGCTAATACTTGATATCTCATCATAGACAGTTAATCAAAACCGTCAGCATTAAATACAACCACAGACGATTTTGGTTCAGCGAATGTCTATGGTACTAGCTACGCTAAAACTGTCTGTAAAGAGGTAATATCACAAATGGTTCATGTTAAACACCACCTGTGATATTTCACAGACGGTTATGAACAAGAATAGTCTATGATAATAAGAAATATCACATACAATTTTTTCTTAAAACCATTTGTGATACTTTCACAGACGGTTTTGTATTAAAAACCATTTGTGGTAATTTCACTTATTGCAAACTCGACCTTCACAGATCTGTCTTAAATTTCAGATCTGTTCTCATAGACTGTTGCTTTGAGGAGGTGGGGCTTTGAGGCTATTTGGTGAAAGAAGACCGCAGATATAGGAAGAGTGATTATTTACATCTAGCATAGTTTAGGGTTTAGCCAATTCATAATCTTTTTTACTTAATTCAATTTAATTAATTTTTGCTACATAGAGCTACTTTAAATCATATATAGTATACTAATTAATTAATTCAATATTTAACACTAAATTGTTATATGCGTACCATAGGACCGAAACTGAATGTATGCTGAGAGCCATGTGAGTTAAGACTATCTTAATGGTATGTCTGTTTTTACAAGAGCTGCCAAGGAGGATATGTTGAATAAAGGGGTGGAATGTATGTATTGTCCATGTATTGACTGCGACAATATGAAGATATTTAAGAACCAAGCACAGATCGAATCACACTTGATTCGAAGGGGTTTTAAAAAGGGGGCATATACGTTGGACTAGTCACGGTGAAGAGCAAATTACACAGGAAGGTAGTAATAACGACATCGCCGACGAAGTCAATGATATACCGCTGGATAATGTCGATTGTGGTTTCGATTCGGATAGGCTGTACGATGACAATTTGGATCATATGCTTCACGATGCAGAAGGAAAATGTGATGAGAGAGTATGTTAAATTTCGATGCCTGATGAAGGACTCGGAGAAACCTTTGTTTACGTGCTGCAAGTTAAAGTACACAAGGTTGTCAGCTATGCTTGAACTGCTGAAATTGAAGGCAAGCAATGGTTGGTCCGACAAGAGTATTATGGCGCTGTTAGGTCTCTTAGTGGACATACTTCTAGAGGGAAACGACTTGCCCAAAACCACCTACAAAGCTAATAAAGTTCTTTGTCCATTGGGAATGGAAATAGAAAGAATACTTGCATGGTTGAACGACTGTATCATCTACCGTAAAGAGTATACAAACATGCATGTATGTCCAGTGTGCAACACACCTGGAAACAAGCGTAAGAATCAATCTATGACAACAAGAGAATCGAGGTAAAGAAAAGACCTCCTACTAACGTTGTGTGGTATCTTTCTGTATTCCCCGTTTGAAGCGATTTTTTGGCGAACCCAAAGGCTGCAAAACTTCTGTGTTGGCACTCAGAAGAGCTTAAGAAGGATGAAAAGGCAAGACACCTTACTGATTCCACCGAATGGAGAAACATCGATAAGAGGTTTGCATACTTCAGTGCGGAACCAAGGAATATGAAGTTTGGATTGAGTACAGATGGAATGAAGCCTTTCGGTAACACGAGCAGCTGACATAACACTTGGCCTGTGACTCCGTATCTACAACCTTTCTCCTTGGTTGTGTATGAAGCAAAAGTATATTTTATTATTGATACTTATTCAAGGGTCGAAAAAACCTGAAAATGATTTTGATGTGTACCTAGCACCTTTGATAGAAGATCCAAAAATATTGTGGATCGAAGGGTATAGGTATGGGATGCATACAAATGAGAGAGCTTCACTTTACATTCCTTATTGTTCTGCACCATAAATAATTTTTCTGCCCCTGCTAACCTATCAAGCTAGAGTACAAAAGGGCAAAAGCCTGTACTCACTACTTAGATGATACCGAGAGTGTGCGGCTGAAGCACTTGCACAAAATCATGCACATGCATCACCATAGATTCCTTCGGAGGGCTCACACAAAACATAGAATGAAGAAATAATTTGACAGAAAGAAGGTGGATAGTTTAGCTCCAAGGTATTTAAGTGGAAAAGAAATATATGATATGGTTAAGGATTTAAATATTGTACTTAGAAATGGACGTAAATTAAGGACCCATGAGAAGAATATCTAGAAGAAGAGATCAATATTTTGGAACTTACCTTATTGAAAGCACCTAGAAGTTCGCCACTGTATCAATGTCATGCACACAGAGAAGAATGTATGTGACAGCTTGATTAGTCTCTTACTGAACATTCGTGACAAAACAAAGGATGATGTCAATGCACAGTTTGACTTGGTTGATATGGACATCAAACTTGAGTTAGAACTGACAAAGATTGATAAAGGACGAATGTACTTTCCCCCTACTTGTTACACTCTGTCCAAGGCCGAGAGAACTGAATTGTACCAGTGCTTGCATGGTGTAAAAGTTTTGTCTGGTTACTCTCCTAACATGAAGAAACTTGTTTCGATAGAAGATTTAAAGTTAATTGGCATAAAGTTTCATGATTGTCATGTATTGATGACATAGATACTCCCTGTTGTAATTATAAGTATTTTGCAAATCAAGGTCCGAGAGACAATCATGAGGATGTGTTATTTCTTTAACTCAATTGCTCAGAAGGTCATCGATCCTATAGAACTAGATGGTCTGTAGGACGAGGTGGTGACAACTCTATATCATATTGAGATATATTTTCCTCTATTGTTTTTTCATATCATGGTCCATCTCATTGTTCACATTGTGAGGGAGATAAAGATGTGTGGCCTGTGTTCCTACATAGCATGTACCCATTTGAGAGGTTCATGAGAATTCTCAAGTCCTATGTTCTGCATCGATTACATAGTTTATGTTGAACTGATAGGTGTGTCTCGATCTCGTCATGAGGGGATGCTTGAGGGTATCAGGACCATCGAAAGAAAAGCAATCACTCTAGATATGGATGCATATACTCAAGCGCATTTCACAGTCTTACAACACATGACTAAAGTGTCTTCGTATATCGATCAGCACAAGGATGCTCTTCGACAATAGAATTCGGAGTGGTTAGATGTTTGGATCACGAGACAATAGAACACTCGGTTCAACCAATGATTGAGAGAGCAACTAGCTAGGAGTTCGTCAAGTGATATGTTGATATGGTTGGCAAAAGGGCCAACTTTTATAGTTGTGACATGGAAAGGATATGACATAAATGGGTACATATTTTATACGCATGCTCAGGATATAAAGAGCAGTAACCAGAACAGCGACGTTCGCATAGATGCGTTCAGTACTAATATGTTGAGGAGCTCTTACTATGGATTCATAGAGGAGATTTGAGAGCTCGACTATGTGCTTTTCATGATCCCCATGTTTCAGTGCTGTTGGTCTATCTCCCACAGGTGAAGGTCGATAAGTACAACGTCACTACCATGGACCTCAAACATATCGGGTGCAAAGACAAACCATTTGTACTTGCTAACCAAGTTGTTCAAGTCTTCTATGTAACCAGCCAGGAAAATAAGAAGCACCACATAATTCTTCATAAAAAAGGAGGATTGTCAGAGTTGAGAATATAGTGGACGAGGAAGAATAAATTAATTCGATGAATTGCTTCCTTTCGGAAATGGCATAAGGGTCGAGAAGAACAACTTGATAAAACTAGATACATACACATTGATCATCATGAAAGGCTAATTTTTAAAGAAAATAAGTAAGTGGAATGATGAATGAAATGTTATATGTCATATGTTCTGAATTTGCATTTATGTATATGAGAATATGTCAGATATATGTGAATTTGCATTTATATATATGAAAATGTGTCATATATATGTGAATTTGCTTTTATGTATATGAGAATGTGTTGAATATGTGTGAATTTAAATTTATGTATATGAGAATGTGTCATATATATGTGAATTTGTATTATATATATGAGAATGTGTCATGTATACATATACATGTGTGAAAATTGCATTTATGTATATGTGAATGTATATTTATCATAGATGGTCATTTATTAGAACAATATGTGATGTATATTTATCACAGACAGTTCTACTTTAGAACCATCTGTGATGTGTATTTATCACAGATGGTTCTATTTTAGAACTGTCTATGTTGTCCAACCCTATTTATATTAGGACTCTTGGTTTGCTCGTGCCCCCACTCAAACGTTTAATTTTCTCTAACTCTCCCTCCTCAATGCCGCCTCCTCCTCGAGCCTAGTGCGGCTCCTCCCCGATCCTGCTATCTCCTCCCCAAGCATGAGCCACCGCCTCCCCAAACTCGGCACCCCTCCTCTCCCGAGCCCGGCACATCTCCTTCCTGAGCCTGTTGCCTCCTCTCTGAGCTTGTTGTCTCCTCCTCGAACCCGGCACCTCTCCTCCCCCGAGCCAGCATGCCTCCTCCCCCGAGCCCACCGCCTCCTCCCCAAGCACAAGCCGCCGCCTCTAATTGTTGAGTATCATTTTGCATATATATATATATATATATATATATATATATATATATATATATATATATATATATATATATATATATATATATATATATATATATATATGTGTGTGTGTGTGTGTGTGTGTGTGTGTGCTATGATAAATCTAGAATTGATTTGATGCTAGTACTGGAAGATATTGCTAGTGATTCTCTGGTTCAGTTTAATTACTTGGTTTAAATATTTGTGGACATCAGCACTAATATTCTGGTTACAAAATAGTTGTGTGTTGTTTCGTTATTACATTCACACTGATATTTAATAGGACATGCAATCCACATTTCATTACTGATTGTACCATCAATCAACTTTACTGTAGTAGTGTACATTACTAATAAGCATGCTTTGAAAAGAAGTCAAGTTCTAGAGAGGTATGTGTTGTGTTGGTCAGGCTGAGTTGAGTTCAGTGGACCATTTGCAATGGAGAAGCGGATTGTCCACCAATGCACATAAAATATGGCCAAAAGAGATTGTCTTGGTTGACTTGTAACTTTGGTTTAGGTCAATAAGGTAATTGCATAGGGGTTACATGATACATGTTTTGACTAATGTGAGTCAAGTGCATAAAACTTATGCTTTGGATGTGCATATGACTTTCAGAACATCAACGACTAAGCTATGAGAGCTTAGCATCCAAAATAGTCGAGGAGTCTGAGGTGAAGTCACATGTCTCAAGCAGGGCAAGAGAGAAGAGAAGAACTATAAACATGCAAGTTGGTGAATGTGGCAAACCAAGTGATTCAAGTCAGTCAGGTGTCGTGGCGGTTTGGTGGCATCCGAAAATGGGCCTTCCCTGATGAAGCAATGGGGTCCCAATCTTCTGACAGGATGATAACCTTGATTTGGAGGAGAACGACTTTGATGGTACAGACTTCTAACCGGTCATGACTAGCATACCAAGCAATCACTGAACTACACTCCGAGTCGTTATCAACTGTGCTAAGAACGCAGTTGACCTAACCACGAAGATCTATTCTTGTATGCAATCGAAGAATAAGAAAGAACAAGATAACAAGCAATATAAAATTACAAATATTTATGAATTACTGATAAGATGAGATTCCAAATAAGAATCTTGACAACGTGATCTAGTTGACACATGTAGAAGATACAAGTTGTAACAAAAGCAAACTAAACATAAACAAAATCTATGGAGACTAGAGGGGTGCGACCATCTTAAATAGGGGAGGGGGAGCCACACATAGTTAGAAGATGGCGCGATGGTACTATTCGTGGTACTGTTCATGCATGAACAGTACACGCGAATAGTAACCACCATATGGGCCAAGCCCGGTACGATTACAAGGCCTAAATTGGCCTAAATAGGTAATGCAGTAAATTCTTTTGGTGATTGTAGTGTATACAGAAAGAATTTGAGGTGAGGCTAGATTCGTTGAAAAGAGAATGAGATAATCTTTCAATCAAGTACTCGTGGAGCTCAAACGGACAGCGCATGTGAAAGTTATGCACGTTTGAAGTCAGTGCTATCTCCAGAATGTTGTAGCACCTTGTTTTGATGATTGCAACATGCTTGGAAGGAATTTGAAGGTGAGGCTAGATTTGTTAGAAAGAGAACGAGATAAGCTTTTCATCAAATACTCGTAGACCTCAACAGACTCCGTATGTGAAAGTTATGCACATTTGAAGTCGACACTGTCTTTAGAGGCCGAATTGGATTCCAAAACGTGTTTAACTTAAACTCTTGCTTGGCTTGTACAAAAAGTGACATGGTGCTATACAAATATATATTTTCATCATTAGATAGCATCATAGAATTCATATAATCTAAAGGCACTCTTAAAAATGAGCTCACCTAATAATTTAAGTGAAGTGTGTGAGCTCTTATAATCGGAATAGAAAGTATAGCAAATACGGTTGTATCCATAAGGGACATGTCCTCATCCTTATCATCCTCCCCTTCTTAAAAATAAAGTCGCCATCGGCTTTTGATAAGCTGAAAATAGGGTAACAAAAAAGACAATGTGTATGCATGATATATGTATATGTCATCCGTTTTACCAGTTCTTCGTTGTTACACAATTAATGTTATAAAAACAGCAGTGATCATAAAAGATCATCATATTATTAATCCAAGAGTAATCATATATGTTAATGAGCAAATCAAAATTTCTCACACAACAATTATTGCAACTTGTTTTGCAAATGTAATTGAAATATTTATGTAATTTAAATATCTGAAGTTGTAAACTTGCAGTGGTAGCACATATGGGCAAATCTACCACTTTTGGAATCAAAGAAAGTTAATCCATATAATCATATTTCAATCGAGTAATAGCAAATTCATCTAATAAGGGTGAAAAGATTTGTAACTTCTTCTATACTTCAACATCATTATTTAGATTATCCATACTAGATGGTGTAATAAGAAATTAACACATAAGGATTGAAAGATCACTAAATTCTATTTTCCTCTCATAATGAACAAGATTCAGTACACAAGAATTGTTGTTCAAAATAGCAAGCTTGAATTCATTTATGTGATCACAAGTTATGCATATTCGATATATTAGAAATTTATTGTCTTCACCACAATCTCTAATTAATTTAAAATAGTCGGTCTAGGTGCTAGAAAGAGAATTTAGAGATAAAATTTCAGAAACTTTCTCCATAGCACATTCCAAAGTAACGGGTTTATTAAGCATGATATAGCACAATGTTCAGTAGGGGATATTCCATCAAATATTTTCTTATATGTAATTAGTTTGACATGTGTAAAATTATGATAATTCAGATCAACACATGGTTCACTCAAGTAAACACAAGGAATGTCAAAAGATTGCACTACAACAGGTATATACTCACAAGGTACACTATGTCTTGCTGTAGCACCAAATCAATACCTTTGTCATTATCGTCCTCATCAGATACTGTAGATACCTCAAACGTCTCCTCTAATGATATAAGATGCGCCAGATCATCCTTATCTCTTCAAGTGTGTCGACGGTATCTGTAGATGGAATAGGAGCCAAAACAATGTTAGCATTTTCAATTACCTTAGGTTGCACCTCACTTGTGACCGTGGGTGGTGGAGGTACAAAACGACGTTGCAATTTCTTCTTCATCTCCTCCCATATGTACATGTAGTGGTACTTGAGATTTGACCACCAATGTTGAATATCATCGATCAGCGCCGTCCTTGCCATGATCATCTTCTCATAAGAATCAAGGTCTTGTCTTTCAAAGTAGCTATCTAACATAGTAACCCACAAGAAGTAGTCTGACGACGTACTCTCATCGATGAGCGGCAAGATGTATATCGGTAGTTGTTTCCCTTTGAGTTTAAATCTGCTCGCGATGTCATTGTAATCTACCCATTTTCTCAAGCCTGTCATTGTTAATAGAAAACAAGAAAATAAATCACAAGTATATGTTCCTATCAACTACAAGGATCTGGAGACTCAAAATCGCTCACACTCAAGCTCTTATCAAACTCTGGCAAGTTCTTACCAATGCAAACATGTGGACCAACTAGTGGCTGGTTCATGATAAACTTAACTCAAGTGATGAGTAAAGTTATTACAAAGGCCAGTTCAATGTGAACTTCTCAGCTAGTACAAGGTGTAGCTTGGAAGGTGTAGCAATAGAGACCAATCAATTAATTTTAGAAATTGCACAGAATTGAATTATAGTTCATATCTAGCTCTTAGTCTATGTTGCTGATTAACCAAGGATGGAAGAAAGCTAAAATAAGTATATAATAATGTATAAGAATGGTAGATAAGATAATTCAATAGGATGCAATCTGGAATTAAAAAGCACAAGGATTGACCCCAAATATGAGAATTGCATATTTCTGTCCACTGGACAGGATATCAGTATTTTGGTTGTAACTTTTTGTGAGTTGCATATTTTTCAATGATTCATTTTTTCTTTGTTTCTGACAGCTTTTTCTACAATTTTTTTGGGGTGAATGTTATGGGGGTGCCTGATCTTCACGATGTAGGATCGATGATGATAACTTGGATCCGTGTAACCTGACGAACCGATGGTGCCAACCACTGTTAGAACAACAACCTGTGACAAAAGAATTCACCCAAGCACATGCTCGTGATCCCGCCTACCCGACCACACAAGTTGAGGTGTCGTCGCTCCTATAAATAAAAAGGAATCACAAGAGCATGGGGTTGAGAATGCCCAATTCCCCTCTAGGTTGCAACCATATGCTAAACCCTAGAAAGAACAAGCATATAGCTCTCTGAAAATAATAGATTGATTTCTCTGGTCTATTTAAAACTCATAAATACAAAAGTATTTAAAGACTCACATCCCAACTATTCGGTTCCTATGGTAAATCCGAATAGGACTTTGCTACGGCCAATGGATTGGGTTCGGCCGATTGACTCAGTCGGACTCCAAGCAAGTAATAAATTAAACACATTATCGAATCGGAGACAACATCATGAATCGGCTCAACATGGAAACGTCTTGGTTCGACTAGAAAATGAAACACGCAGCCAACACACGCGTCATTACCTTTGCTTGAAATTCCATCACGTAGCTTGGTCATGCATGCATTAACTCTCTCTGTTCTATTACTTTCCAAAAAGGCAGCAACACTCAATCCTTGTGGTATGTAGCACACACAACACATAGATGCCTGCATGTATTTCTTTCATTTTATCTTTTGTCTTGATCCACATGCACATGAATGATTTTCTTGCTCGGCTAATTTCTTCTGGCTTCGGCATCTCAACATCTCCTCATGCACAAACCTGAGACCAATTAAAATACTAGCATTAGGTAGTAGCCAGTTCTCATGTAAATTAAAGCCAAATTTAATTAGGAGTGAGTTCACCTATTGATTAATTTTTTTAGCTCGTGTTGTGTAATCAGACCAATAGGGATGTACTCATCATTCTCCCCCTCTTGAGAAGGAGTCGTCCTCGACTCTGATTCTTCCGGTCCAAAAAATGGTAAATCATTAATATTGAGTGTAGAACTCACAGCATAATCATCACCCGGAAGCTCGATTTTATATGCATTGTCATTGATCTTCTCAAGTACTTTGAATAGACCATCGCCTCGAGGCATTAACTTGGACTTACGCTTATCCGGAAAGCATTCCTTGCGTAGATGCACCAAAACCAAATCACCTGGTTCAAATAACATATTCTTTCTTGACTTGTTCGTCTTCTCAGCATAGTAACATGCATTCTTTTCAATTTCTTCATTAGTCTTGACATGAATTTTCTTCACATATTTAGCACGTTTGGACACCTCCATATTAACTTGTTCATGTAGTGAAAGTGGCAGCAAATCAAGTTGCGTGATTGGTTTAAAACCATACACCACCTCGAAAGGGCATAATTGAATAGTAGAATGTACCACCCTATTGTATACAAACTTCACATGCGACAAACAATCTTTCCACTGTTTGATATTCTTCTTGATCATCGTTCATAGTAACATTGAAAGTGTTCGATTCACCACCTCCGTTTGTCCATCCGTTTGTGGGTGACAAGTTGTTGAGAATAACAACTTTATCCTAAACTTGGCCCACAAAGTCTTTCAGAAATAGCTCATGAATTTAACATCATGGTCTGACACAATTGTCCTTACCATGCCATGCAAACTTACAATTTCCTTAAAAAAACAAGTTAGCTGCATACGACACATCGTCGCTTTTGTGACAGGGAATAAAATGTGTCATTTTAGATAATCTATCCACAATTACAAAAACTGAATCCCTCCCACTATTAGTCCTAGGCAATCCTAAAACAAAGTCCATACTAATATCCTCCCAAGGTGCACTAGGAATAGGAAGTGGAGTATATAACCTATGTGGATTAAGTTTAGATTTTACTTTGTGGCATATCACACATCGCTGTACAAACCTTTCGACGTCACACCTCATTTTAGGCCAATAAATGTGATTGCTCAGCATCATGAAGGTCTTTTCTCTCCCAAAGTGTCCCATCAATTCTCCTGCATGAGATTCCTACAATAAAAGCAAACACACGGACGAATTTGAAACACACAAATTGTTAGCATGAAATAAGAAACCATCATGAACATAGAACTTATCCCAACCTCTCCTATCTTTGCATTTAGAATATGATTCTGAAAATTCATAGTCTTGCATATAAATCTTTCAAGCACTCTAATCCGGGTACCTTAACTTTCAACTAAGTTAAAAGCACATTCTTTTTAGATAAAGCACCGGCTACCATATTCTCTTTTTCTTTCTTGTACTTAACAACATATGGAGAAGTTTCAATGAATTTTACCCACTTAGCATGTCTACGATTTAGTTTAGCTTGGCTTTTCAAATATTTCAAAGTTTCGTGATCAGAGTGAATAACAAATTCTTTAGGCCAAAGATAATATTGCCAAGTTTCAAGCACACGCACCAAAACATACAATTCTTTATTATACATAGGATAGTTCAATTGAGCACTTCCTGATTTCTCACTAAAGTATGCTACTGGTTTTCCTTCTTGCATTAAAACACCACCAATACATATTCCACTAGCATCACATTCAATTTCAAAAGTCTTAACGAAATCAGGCAAAGCGAGTAATAGTGCTTTAATTAATCGTTTCTTTAGTTCTTGAAAAGCGTTTTTCTATGATGCACCCCATTCAAACATAACACTCTTTTTAGTTAACTCATTTAATGGAGTAGCAATGGTGCTAAAATCTTTAACAAAACAATGATAAAAGCTAACAAGACCATGAAAGCTTCTAACTTGACTAACATTCACGCGTGTAGACCAATTCTTAATCGCTTCAGTTTTAGATCGATCTACCTCAATGCCTTGTCTAGAAACAACATAACCTAAGAACACAATTTTATCGGTACAAAAAGTGCATTTATCCAAATTAGCATATAATTTCTCACTTCTAAGCACTTCTAGCACTTGTCTAATATGATCAATGTATTCATCCATCGTTTTGCTATAGATAAATATATCATCAAAGTATATCACAACAAATTTGCCAATGAATATTCTTAAAATATGATTCATCAACTGCATGAATGTACTAGGTGCAATAGTTAAACCAAATGGCATTACTAACCACTCATACAATCCAATTTTATTTTAAAAGCAGTCTTTCATTCATCACCAAGTTTCATCCTAATCTGATGGTATCCACTTCTCAAATCAAATTTTGTGAATATAATAGCACCACTAAGTTCATTTAGCATATCATCAAATTTTGTAGCAATGGGGCAGCACGTGCACTAGGAGCAAAACTTCCACTAGATGGATTAGTTTTAAATGAATTGAAATGAGATGTGGTTTTATCTCCTGTAGGTGCTGTACGGGGAGTGTAGAAAGATGATTTTGAAACCCTCATGTCCTCCTCGGTCTTATTGTGCAAAACGAACGAAGGGCCGTGCACACTTGTGTCATCAGCTGGTGCACCTCCACGTAGATTGTGGTGTGCGAACATGGCACACAGCTCCTGAAAGTTATTGTTGATGGTCGTACGCAATTGTGTGACCTCCTCCCCGAGGGTGTTCAGTCCAGTCTGAACTTCCCCGATCTCATCGCGCACGCCATTGTCACCATCATGAAGTTATTTTTGTAGCATCTCGCGCAATCAAGTGTACTCGGTCCACGTAACCGGCGCCTTCGGATGAGGTGGATCCTCCTCGTGACCTGACATGGAAACGACTCACAAACAAGAAACGAGGTTATATTCGGGTTAGTAAAATAAAAGCTCTCTCTAAGTTTGCAACTCACTGTCCTAAAAACAAGACAAGCTTACTGTTCCAAAGTGAATCAAGGACGGCAAATCGATAATTGTGACAGCGAACGACCTCAACCCAGTAATGTATGAGCGTAACCAAGAACAAGGGAGTACACCAACGGGTGTAGGTGGAGCTTGGACAGTTATGTATTTTGTAGCAAAGGAAAACAATTAATTAATTTTAGAAATTGCACAGAATTGGATTATAGTTTGTATCTAGCACTTAGCCTATATTGCTGATCAACCAAGGATGGATGAAGGCCAAAATAAGTGTATGGCAATGTATGAGAGTGGTAAATACAAGATAATTCAATCGAATGCAATCTGGAATTGAAGAACCCAAGGGTTGACCCAAACTTGAAAACTGGGGATTTCTGTCTACTGGACAGCACGTCGGTATTTCAGCCGTAACTTTTTGTCAGTTGTCTTTTTTTCAATGATTCTTTTTTATAAATTTTCTGACGGCTTTTTCTACAACTTTTGTTTTGGGGCCAAGTTTTGGAAACCGACCAAAAAATTCGCACAAAATTCACAAGTGCCGACTGTTGCAGATTCAATTCAGAAATTTGGGTCAACTTTCACCACATATATCTCTTAACTTCCTTGCTGGAATGATGTGAAACTTTACCAATAGATGGAAAATGAAGTTTTGAATCTAATGGCGGTGGTCTCACTCAAAAATAATCTCGGAATCAAAAGTTATGGCATTTTTGGTGGCGGCTGCAGAGAAATGAAAAATCAGCCGAATTGGAATTAGGGTTTGGGGTGGGGAATTTTTTTGTTTGGATTTTTAATGGAACAAAGATATGACCAGCAACTAGACAATGCTAAGACGGACACAAATTCAATTTACCAAACCAAAACTAACAGATTGAAAGGCACAACGGGGTTTGGACAGCGGAATTAACTCTTTTTGTGGGGCAATTTTTTTTCTGGACTATAGGAAAGAAAAACCAATCTACTAACTACGGGTAAAGAAGTTCTCACCGAGTAAACCTAGAATCTGATACCACATGATACGGGGAGGGGTCCCGATCTTCTCAGTGAGGAACCGTGGATAGTTGATGCGAAGTAGACGATGTCGCTAGCTGAACACTCGTGCCAATACACGAACCCTCAACTCTTCGGAATAAGCCCAAAACACACCGGATAATTGTTCGTCGCGAGACCACAAATGACGAACGCCAAGTCCCCAATTCCCATGGAACGACGGCTTGACCTTGAATTGCAGAACGAACAATGGATCGCCTAGTTCTCTCTCAAAGTCCTCTCATGAACTTTGGTGTTGAAAGAACAAGTAATAGCTGTGTTTCAATCTTATGCATTAAATTGGTCTCCCTCTAAAGGCTGCCAATACAAGGCTTATATAGCCCCTTGGGACATCCATATGATCCCCAAACCAAGTATAACTCAACCCTATATGGTTTTGGATACAAACTCTCACAAAAAGGAAACTATAATTTTCACCCATCATATTGTTTTGGTTATAACTTTTTATCCATGATGACTTTAAAGGTGGGACCAGATCCATTACGTAGCCCTTGAAATTATCTTTGCAACGAGTACAAGAACACCTGAATCGGACTCCGTTTATGAAAGTTATGGCCTTTTTAGTAACTGCCTGTTAGGCTGTCCCGAACCGAATCCGAATTGAATTCTGAGTTGAATCCGAGTTTGAATTGGGTTGAGCACGTGGGAAGTCCGAATTTGGCTTGAAATTCTTATCCAAAACTTGTAGTTTAAGTTCTTAGGCTTCTCCCCTTTTGCTCTCCCCCTGCATGGGCTTCTTTCTTTCTTGATCAGCTGCATGGGCTGCTTGGCTCTCTCCTTTCTATTCCCATGGGCTTTGAGCTTTTTGTTCTTGGTAGCAAATATGATTAACCTCCTTGTGCTTCTCCATTGCTTTGGCCCCGGAATCATCATAATATTCAAATTAATCATGTGCGTATCCGCATCACAATTGATGAATAAAAAAAATTATGAATGTATTCGGCCAAACAACTGACTACAGCACCTAAAAGATTTTTTTATGTTTCGCACTATAGCAACACTGTTGGTCATTGTAGGTGGTATTGTAGCACAAGGTGTTTATCGTGGATGGCACTGTAGCATGCGCGCGGTACTGTAGCGTTCGAGAATTTTTTTATTCAGATGAAACAAAGGAACAACACAACGATTAAATGATGCAAAGAAACATGATGGTCAGTATCTAAACAAAATTCTAATGGACGAAAACTTAACAAAACTCATGAAAAATAACATATGCAAAAACTAGGGTTTAGATTTTTTTGGCTTTTTGTGTATAGGAAAAAATAAATCTAACTACCGGTAAATTGATCCTACCATGTTAACCTTGCTCTGATATCAAGATGATATGGGGTGCCTGATCTTCACGATGAAGGATCGATGATGATAACTTGGATCCGTGCAATCTGACGAACCGATGGCGCCAACCATTGTTAGAACAGCAATCTACGACAAAAGAATTCACCCAATCACACGCTCGTGATCCCGCCTACCTGACCACACAAGTAGACGTGTTGTCGCTCCTGCAAATCACAAGGAATCACAAGAACAATGAGGTTGAGAACGCCCAATTCTCCTCTAGGTTGCAATCATATGCTAAACCCTAGAAAGAATAAGCATATATCTCTATGAAGATAATAGATTAATTTTTGTGGTCTGTCTAAAATTCACGAATACAAAAGTATTTAAACACTCACATCCCTATGGTTTGGTTCCTATGGTAAATCCAAACAAGACTTTGCTACGACCAATGGATTGGGTTCGGCCGATTGACTCAATCGAACTTGAAGCAAGTAATAAAGTAAACACATTATTGAGTAGGAGACAACATCATGATTTAGCTCAACATGGAGATGTCTTGGTTCGACTAGAAAATGAAACACGCAGTCGCGTTGTTGCCTTTGCTTGAAATTCCATCACATGGCTTGGTCATGCATGCATTAACTCCTCTCTCTTCCATTACTTTCCAAAAAGGCAGCAACACTCAGTCCTTGTGGCATGTAGCACACACACGCAGCACATAGATGCCTACATGTATTTCTTTCATTTTATCTTTCGTCTCGATCCACATGCACATGCATGATTTTCTTGCTCGGCTGATTTCTTCTAGCTTCGGCATCCCAACATCTCCTCATGCACAAACCAGAGACCAATTAAAATACTAGCATTAGGTAGTAACCAGTTCTCATGTAAATTAAACTTAAATTTAATTAGGAGTGAGTTGACCTGTTGATTATGAGAGACCATGTGGTTATGACTCCATGTTTGTGATGAGTAATTGACATCGGTTTAGGAAAGTCGAGTTTGGTTGGTGTGGTTCGGACCATGTCGTTGCGTGGTGCAATCGGTTTCGGTCGGACTTTGTCAAACCTGGTCAAAGTGATTAGGATGCATATTCTCTTGATTTGACAGGTTTGGGCTCTTTCATGCGTAAGTTGGTTCATTGATGCTATTTATGCTTACATGTATCGAGCGTTGCTATTTGATTTGTTTCTTGTCTGTGATGGCCGCAGGACGTCGAGGCGGAGTTGTGGCGAGACACGAGGTGACCGGACTAGACACATGCGGTGTCGAGGTCAGAACGGTCGGATGTGTCGAAGACGGCGGAGACTCGAGGTGGTTGCGAGGCTTGGACGTCAAGGAACGCGGAAACTTCCCGAAAGGTGCACGAGGGGCGTTTCGGTAAAAGCGCAAAGCTGCACAGGTGGAAGCGGTTCCGTTCGGGATTTAGCGGGCATAACGGGTTGGAGACCCGTTAGCCAAAGGGCTATAAATTGGAGAGGGATTCTCAAGTGCATGTATATCTTGTGAGAGGAAGTGCATGGTTTTTAGGGTTTTGCTTTAGTCAAAATATCCTTTGGAGAGGTTGTTTTGCTTTGAGGCTTTAGTTGGTAGGAGAGAGCAGGAGTTGGTCTGCCGTAGCTTTTCTGGTTCATGTGTTCTTGAGGGAAGCATGTACGTAGCGTGTGCTCTCAATCCAAGCATGTATGGGATTGTAGGGATGATATGAGTTGATACTCTTTGTAATCATGTATCTCTCATCCTCAATATCAATCTGAGATGGCTTTATTTGAGATGGATTGAGTTCATAAGTTCTCTCTGTTGGTTTTTGCCTTCGATGCCTTCTCTGCTTGATTTCTTGATTTTCAGTTCTTGTGTCGATTCTTGCTGAGGGGTGCCAAAATGGGTTGCTCTGTGATGGAATTAGATCCCAAGATCATTTGATCGATTTTTTCTAAGAGCAAATCGAATGAATCAAAGTTTCCCATTTTCAGCCTCCTCTGCTCTTCCTTTCATTTCTAGGGTTTTGTTGTGAATCGTGTTTCCCTTCTTGAGATGGCATGAAACTTGATATCTGAAGTCCTGAGGCTATTAATTAGCTATTCTCAAAGTTTCATGTACAAGGATCAAAGGTTAGCTGGGAATTTGAGATTTGGGGTAGCTCTCTGCAAGTTTTCAGTTTTATGGTCAAATCTCAAATTTATGCTTTTGGGATTTATTCCCTTGGTTCCCTTGTCTCTCCTTGCTATTTAGAATCTTTTCTTGGTCTTTAGGTCTCAGGAGAGCAATAGTGAATCATCATTTTTGTTGAAATCCGAAAGTCCCTGTATTTCAGTTTTTCTTCAGTTTCGGGCTCGAGCTCTGCTGCCAATTTTCAGCTTAACCAGTCTGACCGGTTGGTGGCTTGCGGTCTAACCGCCCATGTCACGGTGGTCTGATCGGCGTGAGGGGAGCGGTCAGACCGGCGGCATCCATGCGGTCTGACCACCCCAAGCATTTCGGTCAGACCGGCCTCATTGCTGCCTTGATGCCATTTCATACTTTGCCTTGGGTTTCTGTGCCTTCTCTGATGGATCTTCTTCCATTATCTTCTCTGTGTTGTGAATTTTTCAGTGAGCGCTTAAAATCATCTTCATAGCTCTCTATAGCTATTGGAGATACACTTAGGGATACTTTGGAGGGGTCGTTTTTAAAAATCGACATTCACCCCCCCTCTGTCGCCGATTTCGATCCAATAGATTAATCTTTTTAGCTTGTGCTCATGTAATCGGACCAATCGGGATGTCCTCATTAGTCAACTTCTGGAAACTGACAGAAAAATTCACACAAAAATCACAAATGCTGACTATTGTAGATTCAAACCAGAAATGTAGGTCAAATTTCACCGTAGATATCTCTTAATTGCCATACTTGAATGATGTGAAATTTTATAGACAAATGGATAATGAAGTTATGAATCTAATGGTGGTGGTCTTACTCAAAATGGATCATGGAATCAAAAGATATGAAATTTTTTGTGGAGGCTGCAGAAAAGGGAGTCTTCTGGCCGAAATTGGGAATTCAGGTTTGTTGTGTTCTTGATAGTTTTGGACATGGGAATTTTTAGAGTTTATGAATTCAAGGATATGACCATCAACTAGACAAAGCTAAAACAGATGCAAATTCAATTTAGCAAACCAAAATTAATAGATTGAAAAGCACAACGAAGTTTGGACTGTGGAAATTAACTCTTTTTGTAGGGCAATTTTTCTGGACTATGGGAAATATTAACTAATATACTAACTAGGGATACAAGAAATCCTACCAGTCAACTTTAGCTCTTATACCACCTGATGAGGCAATTGGGTCCCTATCTTCCGATAGAATGACAACCTCGATTTAGAGGAGAACGACTTTGACGATGCAGGCTTCTAACCGGTCATGACCGGAACACCAAGCAATCAATAAACAACACTCTGAGTCATTATCAACCATGCGAAGAACACGGTTGACTTGACCACGAAGGTGTATTCCTGCATGGAATTGAAGAACAAGAAAGAACAAGATAACAAGCAATCTGAAATTGTAATATTTATGACTTACTGATAAGATGGAATTCCAAATAATGATCTTAACCAGGTAGTCTAATTGACACACATAGAAGATACAAATTGCAACAAAGGCAAACTAAATATAAACGAAATCGAAGGAGACTAGAGGGGTGTGACCACCTTAAATAGGGGAGGGGGAGCTGCACATAGCTAGGAGATGGCAACATGGTACTATTCATGATACTGTTCATGCGTGAATAGTGCAACATGAATAGTGACCACCATATGGGCCAAGCCCGGTATGATTACAAGGCCCAAATTGGCATAAACAAGTAATTTAAGTGAAGTGTAAGAGCTCTTGTAATTGGAATGCAAGCATAGTAAGTATAGTTGTATCTATAGGGGGTCATGTCTTCATCATGCCCTTTGTTTAGCCTTGCATCTATTATAATTGTATTTTATGTGATGGCATGTTGAGTACCTTTGTACTCATTGTTGCTCAATTACTATCATTCAGTAAGTGAAGAAGAAGACCCTATGAGATCTTAAAGGTATCGGTAGGAGTTTGAAGAAGAAGAGGCCAAGATCTAGGTCATGAGCCCTAG
This sequence comes from Dendrocalamus latiflorus, assembly GCA_017311315.1. NCBI lineage: Eukaryota > Viridiplantae > Streptophyta > Magnoliopsida > Poales > Poaceae > Dendrocalamus > Dendrocalamus latiflorus. Next base: position 4,910,158 of record CM029620.1, on the reverse strand, counting down.
TCAATTTCTTGTGGGCATATATTGAGGGTCCCATGTAGATTTTGTTTCCATTTCTGCTTTCGCTGTTGAACTTTAAAAGTTTTGGCCTGATCGGCCTGTATTGCAAGTCAACGACAATGTGATCTATTTATGTATTTTTTAATATTATGTAATAGTTTTCTTATTGCAAGATATGTGTGAGATATTCAATGATGTTACTGCGTGCACTAGCTACTGATCCAGAGATTAGTGCTGACGTACACAGAGGGTTCCAGATGATAAATATGAGTCCCGATAGCGTTTATGTGGTGAGTCATTGAGCATCACGGGTTATGTGAAAGCGCGAGGAATGTTTTGAGGTGAATAAATTGGAAAGTTAAAGTGGAAGGGTATTTTGGTTCTTTGCCAAAATACCAGAGATGATCCAATAGAAGAAACCACGACGGAGAGGAAAGATGTTTAGGTCAAGGAAGGTGAAAGATCAAGTGGATTTGGATGACAGAGCTTAAGTTATGATTTGCTTTGAGAAGCGTGCGTGAGTAGCTAGTTGGATAGGACCCATTTGTGTTTGTGGGTTTAACGAGTGCCCGCCTTGTGTTAGGGTTCAAATGTGAGTGGCAGCTTTGGTCTCCATTATATAATGGAGATGGGAGGTATGCCTACATGTCAAACCTTTTAGAAGAGAGAAACCCTAGTCTAGGTTGTTAGAAAGAGATATTAAAAGTGGGTCACCTACTTTCCCTAGTGGCTCTTGTTAGCCTTGAGGGGAGTCGTTGTAATCATTCATCTCCTAGTATCAACACAAGTTCAAATTTCGTCCAAGATGTTCATATTCCTGGTCTCTGTGTTGCCTCTTTGGTTTGGTGGATTTTGGCTTACTCCTTCTCTTCATGATCTTCTATTTGCCTAGGACATGTAAGAGATGTGATAGACATCCTGTCTTTGGATCATATCCAGCTAGGTACTTTTGAGACAAGTTTTTTAAGTCGCTCGATTTTGGCTTGAGAAGGTTGTTTTGGTAAAGTTTTTGTTCCAAAGGGTTTTGGGTTCATTCTTGTTGTGGTTTAGAGTACTATTACACGTGGAAAAAAACTTGGTCGACATGACTTGATTCCTTCCACGAGCTACTCGAACACATGGTTTTTGGTTTGAACCCAGTTTCAGTAAACTTTGGCTTTGAAAGAAAAAAGCGTCACAACTTTGGGTTAGTTTTGCTAGACCTTTTCTTGTTCTAGATTCCTCTGATGTTCATGTAGCTCTTGGCAAAGTTTCATGTCATTTGTAGCCTCTGTTTGAAAGTTATGCTTGTTTTCAACTTTTCATCCCGTTTGTTTGCTAATTTTTTTGTTCATGTTCTGAGTCATGTAGACACGGTCCGTCACGCAGACATGATTCGTGACATGATGGGAGATGGTCTGCAATTACAATGTTTTTTGGTTTGCAAAATTGGTTTGAACCCAGTTTCGGTAAACTTTGGCTTTGGAAGAAAAAGGAGTCACAACTTTGGGTTGGTTTTGCTAGACATTTTCTTGTTCTAGGTTCCTTCGATGTTCATCTAGCTCTTGGCATAGCTTCATGTCATTTGTAGCCTCTGTTTAAAAGTGTAAGACCATATGGCTAGGATTTTTATGATGATGAATAATTGACAACGTTGCTTAGTATTGTTATTCGAGGCGTGTGCGAGTGTGCGTGGACTAATATTGGTCAAGTTGGTGAGAACTTGTGCCGGGAAAACGTTCTTTGGTCTTTGCATGTGCAGGTTGGGCGTGGAGACGGTCATGGTCAGTGACGAGAAAGATCGGGACTAGGAGGGGGAAATCTGAGGTCCTGGCGGTCGAGGATGTCACGAGGTGGTCGGGCTCACGTTGGAGCACATGAAGATCAAAGGTGGATGATGCGTGGAGAAGATATAGGAGGTGCGGTCCTGGAGGCTTCGACACGCAATGTGTTGAAAAATCGGAATAGTGAAAAACCCGTGTTAGGAAGGGTTTCGGGTCCCTTGAAAATTAGTGGGCCAAAAGTCTAGTTGAGGTAAAAAGGCCCAAACCTAGTTGGAGTTGAATTAGGGTTTTAATTAGAGATTGAATAGGTAAGAGTTTGGGATATAAAAACTAATAGATGTGTGCGGCGGCGTTTGAGCCGTTTTTGGAGCGAACAAAAAAATTACGTAATTGAGCGGCGGCAGCATGCATGCATTGAGTTGTTGATTTTTGCCGAGTTCTTCGCTGGCGAATTTCGGGCACCGGCCGTGATTGTGTTCAAGTCTCAAAGATCGAAGTATTGAGCAGCCGTGTCGATCGGAAAAAGGAGCGAGCGGCAGACGAGTTCTTCGCTGGCAAGTTTCTGCGGCGGCCAAAGCGGTGACTGTGCGTATCGAGAGCTAAAAAAGGAATCGTTGGCGACTGCATCCAAAATCATTAGCCGTGAGGTGAGATAGTTGATTAGGTGAGGCTAATTAAGAATTTTGTATTACATTTGCTTACTGCATGCATGCACGTTCTTTGAGACATAGTATTGTTTTGAGGTGAAAAGGTGTGTGCAGCCTTGATCCAAAAAGCAAATCACATGCATAGGTCACGTGATCTTCTCTAGATTGAATTTTTGTCATGCATGGATCTTTGATGTTGCGTTGCATGGAAAGCTAGCATACAGAGACGCTTCTCTTGTGTTCCTCGCGTACATCTATTTTTCGGTTTTTCTTTCCTTGGCCAGAGAGCGGCAGCATAAAAAAAATACTAGTGAGTTTTTTTTGGTAACTAAACTAGGTAAGCTTATTTTAATTTTTGGTACTGTTATTTTGGTTTCGTTTGTTCTTACTATTTTCGCAAGCTAAACGATCAGAAGACAGAAGTTTTTGAGAAAAAGTTTCCGCTGTGCGCCGCAATCATTCACCCCCCCTCTGATTGCCGTTGACGATCCTACAAGTGGTATCAGAGCAGGTTGCTATGGCGTCCGAGAGGTATGTGAATCGTCCCCCCATGCTAGATGGTACTGATTTTGCTTTTTGGAAGTGTCGGATGCAAGCTTATATTGAGGCTCAAGGTAGTGATGTTTGGAATAAAGTTTCTACTCAATATGAGGTTCCTGCTGTTGTTACTGATTTAAATAAAGCAGATGTTAATTTAAATGCTCAAGCTCGTAATTTGCTGTTTCAAGGAATTTCTCGTAAAGAATTTGATCGTGTAGCTCATATTAATTCTGCCCATTTAATTTGGAAAACTCTTTGCGATTATCATGAAGGAACCACTAAAATCAAGAAGGTGCGTAAAAATCTTTATCAAAAAGAATATTCTGATTTTGCTATGAAACCTAATGAATCCATTGATGATCTCTTTGCTCGATTTGAGAAAATATTGAGTGATCTACGTGGTGTTGGTGTTATTCCTGCTGATGAAGATAATGCAACTAAAATTTTGAGATCTTTAGGTTCTGAGTGGTTGATGGTTGTCACAACTATTAATCAAACTGTCGATCTAGATACTTTAACCATGGATGATCTTTATTCTAGATTGAAAACCTATGAGATGGAAGCTTTGCCATCTAAGATTGATAAATCTTCACCTTTAGCACTTATGACTAACCCCGTGCAGGCTGCTTCGTCGAGTGCTTTGTCTTGTGTTTCTTTGTCTGCCTTGTCTTCTTTTTCAGAGGAACAGTTCGAACAGCTTCCTGAAGAGGACTTGGTGTTGATCTCCTCACGAGCATACAAGGCACTCAACAATGTGAGGATGAGAAAGCGAGGAGGCATGTCAGGTCCGATCAGATGCTATGAGTGTGGCGAGCCTGGCCACATTAAGATGGATTGTCCCAAGCTCAAGGGGAAGATGATCAAAGAAGACAAGAATTATCGTCGTCGGCCATCCAAGAACAACAACACCAAAGGTGGAAATTTTCGTCGCAAGTTTGCTGAAAAGGTCCTAGCCGCCCTCGAGAGTCTTGACTTGAGCGATGTGGAATATGAGAGTTGTGACGATGATGACCGTGATGACGATGATGCTAAAGGAAAGAAGAAGAACAATGATGATTTCACGGGCATGTGCTTCATGACAGGCAACAACAATGATGACAACGACAGTGATCCCGATGAGGTAAGACCATCATATGATGAGCTTGAAGATGGTTTGATTAAACTTGCTATTGAATTAAAAAAGACAAAACAGAAATTGAAAGAAAATAATTGTGTTGTTGAAAGTCTAAATTCTGAAATTAATAGACTTAGAGCTTTAATTCCTGATGATGAATCATGTGAGTCTTGTCAAGTTTTACATTCTGAGTTGGAGGCTGTTAGATCTATTAGTGCATCAAATCTGGATCAACTTAGAGATGTAACTGATAAATTTGATGAATTAAAATTGATACATAATTCTTGTGATGAAAAATTAAAAATTGTTAATGATGAAATTGATAAGCTCAAATCTTGTTCTTCTGCATGTTTAGAGTCAAGTATTTCAAATGCTCAATCTAAAGCTTGCTCTAATTGTGAATTGCTAGAAGCTAGACTTAATTCATCTCAGGAATCTATTCAACAAATGCTTTATCATGAAAACATGTCTTGCTCAAATTGTCCCAAGTTAAATATTGAAATTGACGCTTTAACTAGACAATTGAATGATTTTGCTGAAAAGGAAAAATTGTCTCAATCTAGTGCTTCCAAGAATTTTGTGAATGAACATGTTAAATGCACTACTTGTACCACTTTGGCTAAGGAAAATGAGTACCTTAAAGACACTTTAGAGAGATTCTCTTTTGGTAAGAAAAATCTAAATATGATTCTAGACAAATAAAAAACAAGTGTGAAAAATCGTGGTCTAGGATTTAACTTTGTTGAGCATGCCAAGAATAATCCTCCTAATGTTGTTAAGGTTCTTGAACCTGGAAAAATTGAAGTAAAATCTGAAGTAAAACAAACTGTGTTTAAATCTGCTGGCTTTGTGCAGAGTTCAACGAATAATAATGTAGGTGCTAGCTCATCATCTCAAAATAATTCTAGTTATGTTAAATTTCATTGCACCTACTGTGGAAGAGATGGGCACTTGCATGAATTTTGTTTTAGGCGGGCTAAGAAAGAAAGGAAGGAAAGGTTGAATGATTTAAGACAAAAACGTGCATTGTCTTTTGTTCCTAGATCAAATGCGAAAGCTATATTTTTAGAGAACTTTTATGATGGCCTTAAATCTACTTCACATGCTAGATTGGGATTTAATTCAAATAGTTCATGCTCTTTTTGGCATTCTGATCATCCACATGCACGTGATTCTGGCTCTAGTTTTGCTACTCCTGTTCGCCGTGTATCTCAGTACTGGATTCCTAAATCTTATTTTACTAACCCCAGTACTAAGATACCGACGATTGTTCGTGCTTTGTAGGCTCGCTACAAGCGGAAGGAGAATATATGGTTCATTGACTCCGGTTGCTCTCGCCACATGACCGGAGATTCACGATGGTTCTCCTCCCTCACTCGTGCTACCGGTGATGAGATGATCACTTTTGGGGACAATGTTCAAGGACGAGTTCTTGCAAAAGGTACTGTGCTTGTCAACGACAAATTCATCTTAAAAGACGTCGCACTTGTCAGTAAGTTGAGCTACAATTTGCTTTCAGTTTCACAGTTGATAGACGATAATCTTGAGGTGAGCTTTAAAAAGCATTCATGTTGCATTTTAGATCCATCTGGAAATCTAGTATGCAAAATTATTCGAGTTGGTCGTCTGTTTAAGAGTGACTTCTCATATTCATCATCTTCTAATCTTAGATGTCTTGTTTCATCTGATTCTAAGGACTTATTTCACTGGCACCGTAGACTAGGACATATTGGCTTTGATCATCTTGCTCGACTTAGTAATATGCATCTTGTTAGAGGAATACCTAGTTTTAAAATTGAAAAGTCAATGGATTTGGTCTGTTCACCTTGTCGCCATGGTAAAATGGTTTCATCATCACATCCTCCACTCACACTTGTTATGACTGATGCTTCGGGTCAATTGTTGCACATGGACACTGTAGGTCCTTCTAGGGTTCAGTCTGCTGGAGGTAAATGGTGTGTTCTTGTTATTGTTGATGATTTCTCTAGATACTCTTGGGTCTATTTTATGGCATCTAAGGATGAAACTTTTGGTCATTTTAGAGAACTTGTTCTTAGACTTGCTAATGAGCATCCAGGAGCACTTAGAGCAATTAGAAGTGATAATGGAACTGAATTCAAGAATGTATCATTTGCTTCTTTTTGTGCTGAAAAGGGATTACATCATCAATTTTCGTCAGCTCGTGTGCCACAACAGAATGGTGTTGTAGAACGTAAAAATAGAACATTAGTTGAGATGAGCATGATGGGAGAACTCACGTTCTTCCTAGGCTTTCAGATCAAGCAATCAAAATTGGGTACTTTTGTTCATCAGACTAAGTACACCAAGGATCTGCTTCGTCGTTTCGACATGGGTACAATAAAACCAATCTCCACACCAATGGGATCTACTGCAGTATTGGATCATGATGAGGATGGAGAGCCTGTTGATCAAAAGGAATATAGAAGCATAATTGGCTCTCTTTTGTATCTCACTGCCTCGAGGCCAGACATACACTTTGCTGTGTGTTTGTGTGCTCATTTTCAGGCTTCCCCGCGTGCTTCACATCGTCAGGCGGTAAAGCGAATTTTCAGGTATCTTCAGTCAACTTTAGGATTTGGCTTATGGTATTCTTCTTCTTCATGTCTTACCCTTAGAGCTTTTTCAGATGCAGACTTTGGGGGTTGTAGAATTGATAGGAAGAGTACCTCTGGTACTTGTCACTTTTTAGGCACATCTCTTGTTTCATGGACTTCTAGAAAACAATTGTCTGTTGCACTTTCCACTGCTGAGGCTGAATATGTAGCTGCCGCTTCTTGTTGCTCACAATTGCTTTGGATGACAGCTACACTTAAGGATTTTGGCTTAGAATTGGATAGTGTACCACTTTTTTGTGATAACACTAGTGCTATTAGTATTGCCAAAAATCCTGTGCAACATTCAAGAACCAAACACATTGATATTCGGTATCATTTCCTTAGAGACCATGTGGAAAAGGGAGATGTCGTTTTGCACTTTATTGATTCAGATTCTCAAGTTGCTGATATTCTCACAAAACCGCTTGATTCTGCACGTTTTGCTCTTTTGCGAAGTGAGTTGGGCGTGGTACATCCTGTGGGATTATTCTGAGGGGGAGCTTGATGTTTAAGAATTTAGGAAGCTTTGTTTATTATACTTGTCAATTAAATTAACAAGTCCAAGCCATCAAATTTAAATGAGTTGTGGAGCTATCTTTATCATATCTATTCATATGTTGTGTAGCTTTGATCAGGACTGTTTATAATTAAATTACTACATTTGAATTAAAAGTATGACATGGCGAAATACTTTGACTAGATTGATTATAATTATTACTTTGCGATGTCCATCGAAAAAGATTAACTTGATTGTGAGTCTTATTTTAACTCTTGGTTATGAGGCTCGCATGTTTCATGTTCCAACTCTTATGATCACTCAATTTGGCATGTTATTAAAAAATATATATAAAAAAAATGAAAAGATGTATGCTTCAAGCATACCATGGTGAAAAAAAAGGCACAAAAGTGCGCAAAATGAAAAGAAGTATGCTTCAAGCATGCCACCATCAAAAAAAAAGAAGAAGAAGAAAAATATGTCATTATGAAAAGAAGTATGCTACAAGCATGCCACATGCCTAAAAATTGAGTGTGGAGTAATAAGTTGTTACATGAGACTGCTAGCCCATCTAGAGTTAAAATTTGCTTCACTTTTAGGTTTTGACTTTTCGTTGTGATATCTCATTGTGCTTTCTATAATTGGTTTGGTCATTTTTGATATGCCTGTCATTGACATAAATTGCTTAATCATATTAAAAATTTGTTTTGACATTGCTATGTGATATATGACTTTATATGATCTAGATAGCTCTACTAAAAAATATGGCTTGGTTAAATTACTAAATCAATTCAAAGTGACTTGGATAATCTACAAAGCTTCTAGATTTTTATTCTCATTGCTTCTTTAGAATAGTTCTTCTTTGAAAGTTCTTAATGATTACATTGCCAAAGGGGGAGAGATTTGGTGTGTGCTTTGTGAGATATTGGAAATTTGCTCTCTTGTGTTGAGGGGGAGAGATTTGAAAATTTGTGACTTAAAATATTTTTTTTTCGGCTTCAGTTCTTCACTTATATCTGTTTGAAGCTATTTCATCATGGTATCTTTCGGTGTTGTCAATGTATTCATCAAGGGGGAGATTGTAAGACCATATGGCTAGGATTTTTATGATGATGAATAATTGACAACGTTGCTTAGTATTGTTATTCGAGGCGTGTGCGAGTGTGCGTGGACTAATATTGGTCAAGTTGGTGAGAACTTGTGCCGGGAAAACGTTCTTTGGTCTTTGCATGTGCAGGTTGGGCGTGGAGACGGTCATGGTCGGTGACGAGAAAGATCGGGACTAGGAGGGGGAAATCTGAGGTCCGGGCGGTCGAGGATGTCACGAGGTGGTCGGGCTCACGTTGGAGCACATGAAGATCAAAGGTGGATGATGCGTGGAGAAGATACAGGAGGTGCGGTCCTGGAGGCTTCGACACGCAATGTGTTGAAAAATCGGAATAGTGAAAAACCCGTGTTAGGAAGGGTTTCGGGTCCCTTGAAAATTAGTGGGCCAAAAGTCTAGTTGAGGTAAAAAGGCCCAAACCTAGTTGGAGTTGAATTAGGGTTTTAATTAGAGATTGAATATGTAAGAGTTTGGGATATAAAAACTAATAGATGTGTGCGGCGGCGTTTGAGCCGTTTTTGGAGCGAACAAAAAAATTACGTAATTGAGCGGCGGCAGCATGCATGCATTGAGTTGTTGATTTTTGCCGAGTTCTTCACTGGCGAATTTCGGGCACCGGCCGTGATTGTGTTCAAGTCTCAAAGATCGAAGTATTGAGCAGCCGTGTCGATCGGAAAAAGGAGCGAGCGGCAGACGAGTTCTTCGCTGGCAAGTTTCTGCGGCGGCCAAAGCGGTGACTGTGCGTATCGAGAGCTAAAAAAGGAATCGTTGGCGACTGCATCCAAAATCATTAGCCGTGAGGTGAGATAGTTGATTAGGTGAGGCTAATTAAGAATTTTGTATTACATTTGCTTACTGCATGCATGCACGTTCTTTGAGACATAGTATTGTTTTGAGGTGAAAAGGTGTGTGCAGCCTTGATCCAAAAAGCAAATCACATGCATAGGTCACGTGATCTTCTCTAGATTGAATTTTTGCCATGCATGGATCTTTGATGTTGCGTTGCATGGAAAGCTAGCATACAGAGACGCTTCTCTTGTGTTCCTCGCGTACATCTATTTTTCGGTTTTTCTTTCCTTGGCCAGAGAGCGGCAGCATAAAAAAAAATACTAGTGAGTTTTTTTTGGTAACTAAACTAGGTAAGCTTATTTTAATTTTTGGTACTGTTATTTTGGTTTCGTTTGTTCTTACTATTTTTGCAAGCTAAACGATCAGAAGACAGAAGTTTTTGAGAAAAAGTTTCCGCTGTGCGCCGCAATCATTCACCCCCCTCTGATTGCCGTTGACGATCCTACAAAAAGTTGTGCTTATTTTCATTCCATTTTGTTTGCTAATTTTCTGTTTATGTTCTGAGTCACGCGGACATGGTCCGTGACATGATGGGAGATGGTATGCTATTACAGTGTTTTTGGTTTGCGAAATTTTCTGGCAGATTGTTCACCTTGTCATCGCGGATCGTCTGCCTTGTCATCGCGGACTGTCCGCTGGAGGACAGTAATTTTTTGGCTCCTTTTGCTCGGGTTGTTGTACGTGTTTTTGCTGTTTCTTTACTCTGACCTTATTAGCTCTTCATGGCAAAGTGACAGGAATATTTTTGGGGAATAATTAGAGAAGCACCTATTCACGTTCTCTCTAGTCATCAGAAACAGTTCTACACAACGTTTTACTAGCCACATGCTTGTTTAAAGACAGTAACCATTTTTAAGTAATAGTTTTCAGCGCTCGACTTATATTAGTCAAAACATGCAAATGCAGAACATATGCAGTGGCCCAAGTTGTCTAAACCGAAGCGACGAACTTTTCGACACTTTCCTGCTCGGCCCTATTTTCTACGCACTGGCGGACGGTCCACCGTACCATGGCGGATGGTCCAACAGACTCAATTCAGACCAACCATGGTCGGCAGCCAGCGGACGCACATTTTCCTCGTAGGCCGCAGACTGAAGTCCAGGTCCTACACAATGTTTTGAAACACTCGATAATGCCCTGGTGTCGAGGACAGTCCGCCAGTACTGAAAACTCTGAAAATTTCAGAAACTTGCAATCTTGCCAAGGACAAACACTACAAACACAAACCCGGGTTGTCAATTGTTCAAACCACCTCATCCGTGGAACCACGTTCATATGGTCTTTTTACTTACGAATAAAATTTTAATTTTGCACTTTTGATTATGGTGACGTGGACTCCACATGCACTCTCACTATTGGTGAAAGAGGATCACCTTTTAGAACTCTTACTATGTACATCTCTCTCTATTCCTCGATAATGCCCTGGTGTCTGTTAGAGATATATGTATAGTTTGTTATTCCCCATTGTTATGAGGGGTTCTTTGCATATTTACCACCTGTACTTTGTGTATATATACCGGCCCATTGGCCTCATATGAATACAAGCGCTATTCATAACATGGTATCAGAGCCAAAACTAGGGTTTTGGCTTACCTAGGGTTCCGCGCACCCGTGTGCCGCCGTCGCCGACTCCCGGCCTCCGCCGTCGCCGGCCTCGGCGCCTCCCCCGCTCGGCGCCTCCCCCGCCGCCGTCCTCTGCTCCCGCCCGGTCTCCGCTGCGGCCCCGCCGGCCGCCTGTTTGCCTCCCCGCGCCTGTTGCCGTCGGCCCCGCCGACTCCCCCGTCGGGCCCGCCGACTCCCCGGACCGCCGCAGCCTTCGCCGGGACGCCTCCGCCTTCCGCCCGGCCCCGTCGGTCCCACCGACTCCCCGGGCCGCCGCCGCCTTCATCCGCGCCCGCGTGAGGTTGCTCCAACCCGAGATCGTCCCGCCCGAGATCTTCGCCGGCTGCTCATCTCCCGCCCGAGGCCGTCGCCGCCGGCTGCTCCTCCCCCATCGCCGCCGCCGCCGGCTTCCCCGTTGCCGCTGCCGCCGCCTCCGCTGATTCTGCCGCCTCTGCCCGAGTCCGACTGAGGCTCGGTCGGCTCTGAGGTTTAGTCGGTTTTGTAAACCGACCGAAAGAAAAAAAAGAAGCAAAAAAAAACGTCGTTCTAACCGCCGCGCCGTCCAGCGCCGCCTGTTAGACTTCGTTGCCTTGGTCGCTGCGCCGTCCAGCGCCGCCTACCAATGGGCACCGTTTCCCTCCCTCGCTGCCCGGTGATTTTTGATGGTGTTAATTACACCGACTTCGTGTCTCACATGCGCATTCACATGCGTGGTCTTCGTCTCTGGGGCGTCCTCTTTGGCGATGTCACCTGCCCGCCTTGCCCTATTCCTTCGACGGAGCCTACGCCTGTTGCATTGCCTCCGACAGCCGATAAGGCTGCTGCTGATGATGACGCTGATGATAAAGCTGCCTCTGCCTACCAGGAGGCTCTGGATTCCTACAATGATCGTCTGACTGTCTACACTCAGTGGTACGATGATGACGCTCGGGCTGCTGCTGTCTTCATCGCCAGTGTCCAGCCTCAGTTTTCTTCTGAGGTTGTGGGACTTTCTTCGGCTTTCCAGATGTGGACTCATCTTCGTCAGCGCTACGAGCCCTCTGGTGATGCCCTGTACCTGTCCGTGGTCCGCAGGAGCACTCTCTTCAGCAGGGTGATGCTACTGTTGACGCCTTTTACGCTCAGAGTTCTGCTGTCTGGCGTCAGTTGGACTCACTTCGCACTGCTGGCTGTCGTACCTGTCCGTGCTGCCTGGAGGTACGTGCTGATCTGCAGTTTCAGCGGGTTTACGAGTTCCTTACTCGCCTCCGTCCTAAGTTCGAGCAAAGGCGTGCCCAGCTCCTTGCACGCCACCCTCGTGTCACTCTCCTGGAGGCTCTTACCGAGATACGCACAGAGGAGACTCGTTTGAGTGGTGCTGGTCTGATGCCACTCCCCTCTGTGCTCGCCGCTTGTCCGCCTGCTACACTGCCTCCTCCAGCGGCTACCACAGGTGGTGGTGGCCGTCCTCAGTCTGGAGGTGGCTGTCCTCACTGTTCCTACTGCGACAAGGATGGCCACACTGAGTCCCAGTGCTACAAGAAGAAGCGGCATCTTTCACGCCGTTCTTCTACTGGCACTAGTGCTTCTACGACGACGTCTGGCTCGACTTCTTCAGCAGCTTCTCTCACCGAGCAGGAGATAGCCAGACTTCGACGCCTGCTTGCCGCTTCAGGTTCTCCCTCGACAGGTTCTGCAGGTTCTGCTACTGATTCTTCAGGCACTGAGAGACCACCTCCTACACAGTCAGGTACCTCCCCATGGATTCTTGATTCTGGAGCATCTTTTCACATGACTCCTGATTCTTCCACTCTGTCTTCTATTACACCTCTTAATTCTCCTGTCAGTGTTCTTACTGCTGATGGTACATCTCTTTCTGTCTCTGGTCGAGGATCTCTTAGCAACTCATCTTTTCATGTTCCTTCTGTTGCTCATGTTCCTCGCCTTACCTTGCAGCTTCTTTCTGCTGGGCAGATTACTGACCTTGGTTATCGAGTTATTCTCGACTCTGACTCTTGTTGTGTTCAGGACTGCCACACGGGAGCTCTGGTTGGTTCTGGCCCTCGGCGCCGTGACTCACAGCGTCTTTGGGAGCTTGACTGGCTTCATCTTCCTTCCGCTGCCACCACCGCCGCCAGTCTCTCCGCTTCTGCCACTTCGTCTACCGGCTCTTTCCAGCAGTGGCATCACCGTCTTGGCCATCTGTGTGGATCTCGCCTGTCGTCCTTAGTTCGTCGTGGTCTTCTGGGGTCTGTCTCAGGAGACGTGTCTTTAGATTGTCAGGGCTGTAAGTTAGGTAAACAGATTCAGCTTCCTTATCCTCATAGTGAGACTGTGTCTCAGCGTCCTTTTGATCTTGTTCATTCAGATGTTTGGGGTCCGGCTCCCTTCGTTTCGAAAGGGGGTCATCGTTATTATATTATTTTTATAGATGATTTCTCTCGCCACACTTGGATATATTTCATGTCTTCTCGTAGTGAGGCCTTGCCTATCTATAAACAATTTGCCACTATGATACACACACAGTTCTCCACTCCTATTCGTGTCTTTCGTGCTGATTCTGCTGGCGAGTACCTCTCTCGTCACCTGCGCAGCTTCCTTGCTGAGCAGGGCACTCTCGCTCAGTTTTCTTGTCCTGGTGCTCATGCTCAGAATGGTGTCGCTGAGCGCAAGCATCGTCACCTCCTTGAGACGGCTCGTGCTCTGATGATCGCCGCCTCTATTCCACCTCACTTTTGGGCCGAGGCTGTTTCCACTGCCACCTATCTCGTCAACATTCAGCCCTCTTCTGCTCTTAAGGGTGTGATCCCTGTTGAGCGTCTCTGTGGTCTTCTTCCTGACTACTCTGCCCTTCATATGTTTGGCTGCGTTTGCTATGTTCTCCTCGCCCCTCGAGAACGTACCAAACTGACCGCTCAGTCTGTTGAGTGTGTCTTTCTGGGGTACAGTGCTGAGCACAAGGGCTATCGGTGCTGGAATCCTGTTGGTCGTCGGATACGGGTTTCTCGAGATGTGACTTTCGACGAGTCTCGTCCATTCTACCCACGTCCTGCCTCTCCTTCGGCTTCCTCTGTGGAGTCTCTGTCTTTCTTGACCTTTCCAGATACTCCTATATCTGTTTTGCCCTCGTCCACCTGTCCTACTGAGTCTCCACATATTCCCCCTGTGGCCTCTCCGCCGTTGTCGCCGCCTGTGTCGTCTCCTACGACTCCCCAGGCTCCTCCCACTATCGTCTACACTCGTCGACCTCGTATTGAGGATCTTCCAGATGAGTCATCTTCTTCTGATGTTCCATCTTCTTCTGATGCTCCATCTTCCCCTGATGGGTCATCTTCTCCTCGCTACGCTCTCCGCGATCGCCAGTCGATTCGGCCTCCTGCCCGTTTTGCCTTTGCTGGCGCAGCTACTCGTGAGCCTGTCTCCTATCGGGATGCTGTTACTCACCCTGAGTGGCAGCTTGCCATGGCCGAGGAGATTGCTGCCCTCGAGCGTACTGGTACTTGGGATCTTGTTCCTTTTCCATCCCATTCTCATCCCATCACATGTAACTGGGTCTATAAGATTAAGACTCGCTCTGATGGCTCTCTTGAGCGTTATAAGGCGCGTCTTGTTGCTCGTGGTTTCCAGCAGCAGCATGGTGTTGACTACGACGAGACTTTTGCTCCTGTGGCCCACATGACCACTGTTCGCACTCTTCTTTCGGTGGCGTCTGTTCGCCACTGGTCTGTTTCTCAGCTTGATGTCAAGAATGCATTTCTTAATGGCGAGTTGCGTGAGGAGGTCTACATGCATCCGCCACCTGGGTATTCTGTTCCTGAGGGCATGGTCTGTCGCCTTCGTCGCTCTCTCTATGGCCTTAAGCAAGCCCCCCGTGCTTGGTTTGAGCGCTTCTCCTCTGTGGTTACTGGTGCTGGATTTTCAGCTAGTGATCATGATCCTGCGCTCTTTGTCCACACTTCGTCTCGTGGTCGGACTCTTCTTCTCCTGTATGTTGATGATATGATCATTACGGGAGATGATTCTGAGTACATTGCCTTTGTTAAGGCTCGTCTTAGTGAGCAGTTCCTTATGTCGGATCTTGGTCCTCTTCGTTATTTCCTTGGGATTGAGGTTACTTCCACTCCAGATGGTTTCTTTATGTCCCAAGAGAAATATATTCAGGATCTTCTTGATCGCGCCTCTCTCACTGATCAGCGTACTGTTGAGACTCCCATGGAGCTCAATGTTCACCTCCGACTCTCTGATGGCGAGCTTCTTTCTGATCCGACTCGCTATCGTCATCTTGTTGGGAGTCTTGTCTACCTTGCTGTTACTCGTCCAGATATCACTTATCCAGTTCATATTCTGAGTCAGTTTGTTTCAGCTCCCACTCAGGTTCACTACAGCCACCTTCTTCGAGTTTTGCGATACCTTCGTGGGACTATCTCTCGCCGTCTCTTCTTTCCCCGTTCCAGCTCGTAACAGCTTCAGGCCTATTCGGATGCTACTTGGGCCAGCGATCCCTCTGATCGCCGGTCTATCTCTGCTTACTGTGTTTTTCTTGGTGGTTCTCTTATTGCCTGGAAGACGAAGAAACAGACTGCAGTGTCCCATTCGAGTGCAGAGGCTGAGTTGCGAGCTATGGCTCTCTTGACAGCAGAGATTACTTGGCTACGGTGGTTACTTGAGGATTTTGGTGTTTCTGTCACTACACCGACCCCTCTCTTGTCAGACAGTACAGGTGCTATCAGTATTGCTCATGATCCTGTGAAGCATGAGCTCACCAAGCACATTGGAGTTGATGCTTCTTTCATGAGGACTTGTGTGCATGATCAGGTGATTACTCTTCAGTATGTGCCTTCAGAGCTTCAGATAGCGGATTTCTTCACGAAGGCCCAGACTCGAGCACAACACAGCTTCTTCCTCTCCAAACTCAGTGTTGTTGATCCACCATGAGTTTGAGGGGGGTGTTAGAGATATATGTATAGTTTGTTATTCCCCATTGTTATGAGGGGTTCTTTGCATATTTACCACCTGTACTTTGTGTATATATACCGGCCCATTGGCCTCATATGAATACAAGCGCTATTCATAACAGTGTCGAGGTCCAGGACCTCAACCTCCTGCCTTCCACAACTATCCTTTGCGCTTGCTACCTCCAGCATGTGACAAGGTGCCACAACAAAGTTTTGAAATGTTGCATTGCGAAGTTGACAAGGAGGGTACGAGACCACAAGTCAGTGTCAAGAGTAGTGGGCATTTCAAAACTTTTTAGTGGCACTAAATTACCATGTTATGTATCTTCTGCAATCTAGTTACATAACTCCAGTTAGAAAAACATCAGCTCACAATGGAAATTAAACTACATGATAAAAATACGTGCAGCATTTACAAAATAAGCTCTTGAGAGAATATGCAGACCGAACTCGGAATACATTTCTCATGTCTTTGAGAGCCTCAAACTTTTGAAGAATGAATCCACCACTTCAACTTGTTTTCCACTAGGAATGAACTTCATGCAGATAGGTGGTTGGAAATTGAAGAAGCCCAGTATTGCTGCTGGCAACGCAAATAATCCTTCCGCACATATCATGCCTGCTGCAAGTGCGCTTGACAGTAGCTCTGCACTTTGGATATCGATTTTAGTCCAGATAAACAGCAGTACACTACCTAGGCACATATCTATGGTGAAGAAGGGTCCGATGAAGAACGGTAATCCTAGTGCCGTCATACTAGGAACATACTGCTGTATCGTCCAACCTTTCTTCTGAGATACCACTCTAAGCGAATCTATGGATAATGTTATGGCAAAAGCAACCAAGCAGAATGAAAGACAATGCTTAGGCAGCTCCTTGACACCTCCCGTGCCAATAATCCCAATGGCACGATAGAGTCCGGCATAGGGACATGGGAATTCTGATTGCTTTGATCCAATCGGAATGCCGGTTTTGGCGGTTATTTGGAAGGCAAGAAAGATTAATGGGTTAACAATAGAACCAATTATTACACCAAAGATCTGCCCGGCGGCCATAGCTCGTGACGAGGTTAGTGTCATGTAACCTGTCCTGAAATCTTGCATTGCACATGCAGAAAGATGAACAGCTGCGAGGACTATGCCACAAGCTACAAGGCTAGCGATAACTGCACCAGTTTTGCCAATCCATGCTGCAATGACGAAGATTATGAATTTGGAATAAGTTGGTGCAACTGACCAATCTGTGAGTCCTGTTCCATAGGCGTTGCAGAACACAAAAATCGGAACAAGCATGTACAATGCTGCTACATGGTAGAATTTAATCTGATTGAAGATCCATGGGATAACAACTGTGCATACTGTTGCGCATGTGACGTACGCGGCCACCGGAATGGAACAAGGGATTCGATTGTTGAGAAATACCTCAATCCTTTTACGGTCATCATAGTTCAGGCTGGGATGTTTGCTGATATAGTTAGTCAGGCCTGAATCGTTTTCTTGCCTTTTGTTGTAGAAGTCAATTGCGGCTGTAGTAATAAGTGTGATGAAGTTGAAAATGCCGTCAGTAAGGATCACTGTTATTCCAAGGAATACCTGCATATAATAAACTTTGAAGAGTCAATATATCCCACTCATGAAAAATCATGTAAAATGGATCACAACGCTAGCAATTTAATAATGCATACAATGGCCATTATTAAATTCTTTCGGACAAATAATGTTTGAAAAAATGCGGATCAGATTATTGGTTGTAGATGTAGATGCGTTAAGCATGTGCTGTGTTTGTGAAGAAATAATATTTAGGAAGTGCTAAACATCACTCGAGTGTTTTTTTTGGACTTGAAACATTTAGATTTTTCTTTTATATATGCAACCCTTCCAAAAAATGTAAAACATTTGAATCATCTTCTTTCATATATGCACCCCCTCCAAAAAAAAAATATGAGCGCTTTGAACCGCAAAAAACACTTGAATTCCCTTTCTCTCATGTATGCACCCCTTAAAATATTGTAAGTACTCCGAACCACAAAAAATACTTGAGTGCTCTCTAGACACCACTTGAGTGTTTTTTTGGACTCAGAGTACTAGATTTTTCTCCTATGTATGCACCTCTTTAAAAAAATGTGAATGCTCCGAACCACAAAAACACTTAAATCTCTTTTCTTGTAAGTATGCACCCCCTCCAAAAAATATAAGTGTTACGAACCACAAAAAACACTTGAATCCTCCCTCTTTTATGCATATACCCTCTCTAAAAAATCTGAGTACTCTAAACCATAAAAAACAATGGAGTACCCCTAGACACCACCGTAATATTTTGCCATGGCAGTCATTAGGAGGTGTACCACCCCATGTTACATGAAAATGCACCATCACCATCGTCTGCGTAATGATGCTTCCGAGAAACATGATGCTATTGTTTCAAATTTCAACTGCATAATTACCATTACTTAACCCATATGAAACCCAATATCATCACCTCTACTTTGAACACGGTAATGCGTGATTGTAATCCCATGATTCGACGGTGGAAGCTACGTACGCTTTGTCCATTATAAATCCTGCATGGGATACCTTACTCTGTTTTACATATATTTGTGCAAACAATTGCAGATTTGTCATTTTTTTAACAGCTTCACAGTGTACCACCCCATCATTTGGAGAGGCGAACATGGATCTTACTGCATCTTTAGGCTTTAGCATGGTTATTAGAAACCGCAATTGCATATATAATTTGTCAAACTTTTTGCACTATTTGGTCAACATAGACATGAACGGTATGCGAGGGTCTATCATGTGATCTTGCCATCGTAGTACTCCAAAATGTGGACCAAATTTATTCTTGGTCTAACTTATTGAACTATTTGTGCTTAGTTGCTAATTAAACAACAGATTCTAGACTATGCTATATATGTCCTGGTAGCGCACAAGGCCTGTTCTTTTTGGCTGTGGCTTATGGCTTTTGGGATGTTTGTATGAGAAATTACAGAGTAACAAAAACTCACGTGCGGTTTTTGCCAATATAAATGAAGTCAGTAAAGTATGTATTACAATTAACCAGTAGACCATATCTTAAAAAAAAATACTCCGTTTAAAAGCTAGTTACTGTAAAAAAATGAAAAGCAATTTTTGGAAGCTGAAAAGAATAGGACCACAGTGGCATACATCTGGGAGGCTAGATGTGTTTCACAAGCAAAATATGATGTCCCAAATAAATATAAGGACGCATAATAAATGTCTTGGGAAATGAATCTATTTATCTATAGATGCTAGAAGTAGAAGCAATGAAATGAGCAGTTTTAAGCTTAATATTTTTATACGTACCATGTATCCATTCAATCCGTCCAAATTTGTGGGACTATCAGTACTAGTAGTGTGCCCGTGCTAACGCTACGGTAAAATACAAAACAAGATAAAATTTGTAAAAAATAAAACGAACAATCAGATTCATTAAGATTCACGTCTCATATATTGTATAACAAAAAAATAAATTAGTTTATTTGTGATATGTTTTATATGATCTAAATTTTCATTGTCTTTCACAAGTTTCTATTATATCACTAATAGACAAGATTAACCTGCCATATTAGTGTGGTAACTAATAAAAGTGAAATAACGGTCCACTTTGCTACTTTGTGTATTCAACACAGATACAACAAAAAATTGCCAAAAAAAAAAAGAGAAACACTCTCGGATGAGGCTACATATATGAGTAATTCATATTTTGGCCACCTATACATAGTTTCACAACAACTACATTTGAAGCAATCATCCAGAGATGTATACAAAAAAGCATCCTTGTTAACAAAAAAGAATTGTGTTCCTCCTAAGAGATATGTTGGTTCCTCCTAAGAGATATGTACCAACAATCAGTATTTAGAGCTGCCCCCCCCCCAACCAAAAAACGCAATTGCTCAAACAAAACGCCATATGCTCCAGCTGCATTCACACGACAAGAAAAGGTTTCAGCATGAAACAATTCCATGGAAAATCTGATATGGAACTACAGAGAGAGATTAGTCCAGTTCTCTACCTCCTTGTCGCTTACAGCAGCTTTCACAAACCGCACGAGGAAGACATAAGGTGTGGGGATAGTAAGGTTCCACTCCAGCTTATTCAAAATGCTCTTCTCCATGGCAAGAATTTGCTGCCGCGTGTAGGCATTGGCAGATATGCAGATGAACTCGCTGACCTGCACAACTCAAGCAATCGACCACTGAAGAGTGTTCCAACAAGAGCTAGAAATGAACAATGATGCGAAGGTTATGTTTTGCCTACCTCCGACGCCCAAATCTTCTCATACTTGCAGGCGATCAGCATGGCCGCGACGCCGACAAGCTGTAGCTCCCTTCGCAGCACGGGTTGCAGGGAGAGGTACCGATCTATGACGTAGATCGTGAGGTATAGGGTCTCCGGCATGAGCTCAGACTTGTGGTGAACTTCAACGATCCAGTCGGCGAGGATCGCCCGCATGTTGGGATTGATCTCGAGCTGGCTGCTCATGTAGTCAGTAGGACGGCTCTCGTGCTGCATCGGCCAACAAACATGGTGAACACTTTCAGAACATGCTGAGCTCAATTGATCAATCTTCCTAAAGGTGACGAGGTTGTAGTTACCTGGGCAGTCCTGTAGAACTTGTAGATGTCCTCAATGTAGTCAACCACAGCCAGCTGGTTGTCGCCGTCGAGCTTGTCAATGTCCTCGATGAGTTCCTTTTGCTTCTCAGAAAGGCCACAGGCGAACTGACATTAACAAGGAAAAGCGTGCAGAGGTTATGGCACTGAAATGATCAGCTACAATGCAAAAGCAGGATGGATTGGATCACTCACCTTAGAACGAGCAGTAAGCACAGTTTTCTTGCAAACAACGCATCATCCAAGAACCCCTTCTTGCAGAACCCATCTATCAGTGCTGTGAAAGCAATCTCATTCATCCGAAGGCCCCTCTCCCTCATCTGCCCCAACAGCGCCACTGCTCGCTCCAAGTTCCCAGCCCTGCACATTGCATGGATCAGCGACGTAAATGTCACAACATCCGGCACAACCCCTTTCTGTGCCATCTCGGAAAACACTGACAATGCTTCATGCAAGCACCCCGCCTTGCAGTACCCACCCACCAAGGTGTTATAACTGAACTCATCCGGCGTGAACCCCTCCCTCAACATTTCATCAAACACCTTGCGCGCGTCCTCCATCCTCCTCGCTTTACAAAGCCCATTCACCACCGAGTTGAAGGTCACCAGGTTCGGCCTCACGCCTCCCTCCCACATCACACCGAAGAGCCTCTCCGCACCGTCCACATCCCCGGACCTGCAGAACGCCGCGACGAGTGTGTTGTACGTGACGGCGTTGGGTGCGCAGCCCGAGCCGCGCATGTCGCCCACGACGTCGAGCGCCTCCTCCCGGCGGCCTCGGGCGCAGAGCGCGCGGACGAGGATGTTGTAGGTGTACACATTGGGCGCCACGCCGTCACGGAGCATGGAGGCTTGTTCTCAGTATATTTTTCCTAACACAACAAATTTGTGGCAGAGTTTTGGCCCCAGTTAATTTACTTCTTTAGAGAAAATCGTACCTTTCCCATTGGATTACCAATTTGTGCATGCAAGGTACCTGAGGTACCTTCTCTTAAAAAACATATCAACCATTGATTCACAAAGGGGCAACTTTGGAATAGTTCGATGATCTGTCATCCAACCATTGAGGCGTTCAAACTTGAATACATCAACTTTCCATCCAGCTTGCAATTTGAGAGACAACTCTGAAGTCTGAAGAAAATTTGATAAATTTATATACTAATGTATATCAACACTTGTGAATTCGTCATTTAGACCACTATGCAATAACAATTTGGCGACACTATCATACAGAATGCCTTCAAATGAGTTCAGCTCTTTACTGAACCATGTATTAATCCCAGCACGATAACTTGCCATAACAGAAGACAATAAGGGTCATGAATAATCTAGTTGTTTTCAAAAGTGCATCTTATTAATATGAAAGATTTTCCCATTCAAGTTTTCCCTGTTTAATGTGAAAAACTATGTCTACTATTAGTCTAAACATATGCATGTCAAATCGCCAAGATCCAGCTCTGGTCACAGATATAGATGTTTTGATGTCAAGAGTGATATAAAAGAGTATGTGTGAAACATGAGTACTCACACAAATGGATATCTGGCCTAGCAGCAGCTGTTGCATCAATGATGACTGTAACTTTCTCATAGTCCAGTGCTACAGCATCATAGACCGTCTGCCGAATGCAATTTGGTGTTTGAACCCCTGAAAATCAATACATATATACACATAAGTAACATGGTGATGTACAATGTGGTATTGAACTCTCAAGCACAAAAGAAAGGAATCAATCTTTGTTCCAAAAAATTTTTCTTTTGGTTTTTGTTGTGAAGATTGCTGCATTGTGGGCAAAAGAGAAAAAAAAGAACTGTGCATTAATTTCCTTTTGGGCCCTTTCACCCTTCATATAAGAATGTTTATCAGAATGTTGTTATTAAAGAACAAACGACAAACATTACAGCAACAAATTATCAAGCTAACAAAAAAATTGTCACTTCCATATCAATCGATGTATATTAGTGCTTACCAACGATGACCAAGTTCTTAATTCCTGAAGTTTTGAGGACAGAATCAAGGTGTGTTGCAAAGAAAGCACTAAATCTTGTCTTCACCAACTTATATTCCCCTTCTTTCATAACAAGCCCATCTGCCAGCTCTGCACCTTTCAAACCTTTCACCGTCGGACCCTTTCCACCAGAATACAAGTGCCTGCGGAAAAGTTCAACATCTCTTTCAAAAGGGTCATGCTCTCTGACCACCTACATTGCAGTTCATCATCAATCAATGCTGCAGCACTCAAGAGCTATGACACTACCTGAACATTAAAACCACTACCCTACATTCTGAAGCATATTGCTTTGTGTAGATAGGGAGAAACTGTAGGTTACTTAACAGAGGTTTGCTTGAAAGTGGAAAAAAGCATCAAATGAATATTATAAAATTGTGTTTATCGTAGTTCAGAATTACATGTAGCCTATACAACAAAGAAAAGGTAAATGCATAAGTTGGACATACACCAACTCAAAAAAGCAAAAATGATTTCAGATTGGAAGGTGTGCGCTACATATTATTTCAGTTCTTGCAGGAAAAATACAAGAAATGGAATACATGCTAGCCAGAGTATTCGTTTTGTAGCAGATTTTAAAATAACATCATACTGTTCCAACAATTTCACACAACAGCTTTGTGCTCTTTCTGGATGAAATAAAGAAATCTAACACCAAATCCAGCAGCGTGGCAACCCTCACATGCCACAATTGGTAACTTTATCAAAGAAAATATTGTATGTCTAATGCCCTATGTAAATTTTTGGTTTATGTACATTCTAAAATAGCAATTATGTAATGCCGTTTGTTGTACAGAACTTTGTTCTAATTGTCCCTAGAGAAAAAGGAAATTATTCCAATTTGTTAGTCAATCAGGGTACACACAATGAAAAATCCGAAGAACCATTCACTTTCCAACCATCCGATGCTGAATTGCACAGATGTCAGAGACCTAAATAACGATCATCACCGTTAAGTATCACGACTACAAAATGTTCAAGTGCCATATGCACTTACGCTGAGCAGGATTCTGAACAAACTGAGACCTTGGTCATTGGCCCAAGAAATTATTTAGGTCTCACCCTGCTGCGGACACTGTTGCATTTGACCAAGAAATTAATAGGGCACAGATGTTGCATTGAACCAAGAAATCTGTGGGTCTCGTGGGCAGCGAAGATTCTTATTTCGATGGACTAAGATATTATTGGATCTTGCGGGCTCGTGCTAATTCCTTTTTTCTTTTTCTTTTTGCAATATAGGAGCTAATGGAAAGGAACCAGCAAAAACAGGAGCTGTATCACTTGCGCCAAGAACGTAACACAAGCTAAAAAGATTCGTCTTGAATTGGACGAAGAAATCAGTAGGCCTCGTTGCATTGAACCACTAAATTAGAGACAACTTGCATTGAACCAAGAAAACACTAAATTAGGGGCTCATATCGTTCTGATTAACAAGAACTAAATTAGTACCGCCGAAGATGATAGAACTAACCCAAACGACGAAGATGCCGCGCCCCCTCGCGACGGCGACGGCGGGGACCACGGCCTCGCCACCGGCCACGAGCATCGGGCTGCCCATCGCCGGGTCCACGAAATCCTTCTGCAACCCCCGCCACCAATTCCACCCACAAAACCATCCACAAAACCATCAGAACCCACGATTAACAACCAAAAACCACATCAGGAGCACCCAAATCCTAATTATAGACCTGACTATATTTCTAGAAGAACGGGATCTAAAACAAAGCGCGATACAGATAAAAAGAAACTAATATGTTTTTTCAACCCATTAGGCCTCTAGTAAAACTTAAGGAAGGAGGTAAAACTTGGGGGGGTGGCAGATCGATCTAGAAACCGAGGGAGGGAAGCAGATAAGCCCTTAAACAACCAAATCGACAACTGGGGGAACATATACTTTGGAATATCAGCAGCACAAGAAGCAACAGTGAGACCTCACAGACTCACAGTCACAATGAGCTCCCCTCCCCTCCTATTTCTTTGCTGTTTTCCGCTTGGACAAAAAACGCAATGCGAGAGGCGATGTTTCGTCCGCCTCTTGCAAGAAAAGATGCAAGCTTTCGCGCGGGCGTTTTCCCACCCACACGGCATGAGTGATTTCTTTCTCCAACTCTTGTTGGGTAGCTGTGCTGGTATTACCATCCTAAAACAACTGAGGCAAGCAGGAGGGGGATAAAATTGGGATTAAGCCCAAAGGGGAAAGAAAGGCAGCGATTGACCGAGAAATCGCAGGCCAGGGCGGCCCCAATCCTTCACTGAATCGTAAAGCAGCGGCACAAATCAAGAATCGCGCAGCGCCGGTACGACGCCCACAAGGAAGAATGCCAAAAACAAGAACTGAACACGAGGACGGACACATGCCACCCCAGGAAAGGCAAAGAAGAAGCAGACAGGGCGGAGCGGAACGGAGGAGCATGACGAACCTTGCACTCGTTGCGGTTGACCTCGTCGCTGCCGGCCATGGCGGTGGGGGTCGGCTCTGAGGGAGGGGGCTCGGACGCTCGGCTAGCCGCCGAACGGCTTCAGCTGCTGCAAGATCTCCCCAGGCAACAAAGCGGGAAGCTGAGGGAGGGAGAAGGCGATGCGGGGTGGGGAGGGAAGGAGGCGGCGGCGGGCGGCGGAGAGGAGGAGGCGGGGAGAGGCGGAGCAGGAGGCGAGGACCAGGCTCTCCATGCCGCGCCGCGCCAAACCCTAGCTCTGCGCCTCCGTATGTGAGGCCTCTCTCACAATCGCTCGTGCTAGGGTTTACTGTGGGGCGAAGCGCGCTGCGCGCCTGCGCCGTGAGAACGGGGAGGGGAAGGTTCAATGATGTGCATGATCCGGATGATTTTGGCCTTAGGATCTTCAATGAGTAAGAGAAAAAAGCTTAAGGAGAGATCTAGGCCATTCATTTGTATGAAGTTGGATTACTTTGGTACACAAATCTGGGTGGACTTAGATTAGGCATGACTGTGGGGGTGGTTGAGGGGGTAGATTTAGTAAAGAAAATTTTGGTGTATTATAGAGTAGGGTAGATGATACCAGTGCCATCTTTTGCTTTCAAGAAAAGGATGTAAGAATCCCCAAGACACGATAGCCCCAAAAAGCAACGTAAAATTTACCATATGTGGGCAAATCATACCCAGACCAACATATGCTGGTGAGAAGTCAAAATAGAATCTGTAGGCATAACATTATACATTAGTACTTCGAATGATGCTTATGGTATATAATTTTTTTTATGTACATCAGCATCCCTTTATTCTTCTATTGGCATTATTGCCTCTCGCATTTGGTATTTATTATCTCTATCCTGGTCAGACTTATTGCAGAGTATTCTTGAACCACGTCACTAGCTACTAATGCTATGACACTAGAAAAGCCATCCGAACTGTCAGTTTGCAAGATTAGGTTCAATGTAAGGATTAAGGCTTCGCTCATTTCAACTTAAGTTTTTACTTTCTAGCTTATTTTTTAGTATTTCTAAATTTCATCTTTTTCTTCCTTTTTGATTTTTTAAAGCTTTTTTACCTTTTTTCCCGTATTCATTTACATTATCTATGATGGACTAACCTATTTTTTCTACGTTTAAATTTAGTTACATCAAATAAGCCAACATTAGTTACAGTGTAATTTCAGATAGCTACATTGTAATTTTAGTTATAAACCAGTTTATTTTAGTCCAACCGAGCGGCTCGATGGAACCGTTGTAACAGAAACTTCGTGGAAATTACAAATTTGGTTGGGCACCAAACACATTGATGACTTCAATTTTAAACGCTTGGAGTTGAACCATTATTGTCAGTATGAAGTCGGAGTACCCAGTTATTACTTTTGCCTGTTCACATATACGTATCATTTTCGACGGAGGCACTGTCTCGAGCTAACAACTTTTACATTTAATATCAATCAAAATATGCTGGTAAAAACTGTAAGAAACATATATTGTAAACGTATTTTACTACTAGTGCACTAATATTGCTTGAATTTGACCTACTTAAATACTTTTTCCTGCAAGAGTAATCAAAAAGTTTGCCTACACACACTATTTGCGAGAAGGATGGACTATCTAGACTAGCAGTACCCAAGGATTTAAAAATCGGAAATGGGAAAAACATCATACGCCTGCTAGTACCAGTTAACGTAAAACCAGCTAAATTTCATCAAATAAAATTTAAACTCAAAATTTGAATTGGCCAGTTTTTGGCTGGTTACCGCTTGTTTGACCGGTTACTGGTCAGTTATCGTCCAAAAATACTGTTTATCAATTTAAATTTAATATTCAAATTTCAAATTTAGAACTTTTTGGACTGATATTTTTTACGGTCTGGGATGGTACGGCCGGTAACAGCTGGTTGTTTTTTATAATTTCCAGTACCATTATCTCTATGAAATAAAACTTTGGAATTGCTTTCCCACCTGCGCTTATATAATTCTAGTCCAAATGTTGGAAAGGATTGAAAACCACAATCTTTGCCTGCACTATAAAACCATTGGAACAAACACCAAAAAAAGCTGCCGATAAAAGATTTGAGGAGAGTCGCAACCTGCATCCTGAATTGGTGATGAATATCAGAACAAAGACTCTTAACATGAGAAATGAATTTTTAAGGCCCCGTTTGGAACTTTGGATTGTTTCAGATTCCTTTAGGAACTGAACTATTGCCTGTGAAATTTTTATATTCCAAAAAGGACGTAAATTTCATTTGACTAAGAAAGCCATATTTGGAATACAAAAATTTCGCAGTAATTTCAGAGGATCTCCAGTTCAGTACCTACAAGATTATGAAGAAATCCCCACATTCCATACGGATCCAAAAAGATAAAATTTATTTACTTTGCTACGTAAGCTCCTTGAGGGGTGTGAAAGCTGTTAATAAGGTGAGCGGTAACTGTTCCTGTTGGGAATAGTAATCTGTAGTCGACAATCATAACCTGTAGTGAGAAGATAACTCGTCAGCGGAAACTTGCAGAGGGAAACAACTTATGTAATTATTTTAAAAGTAAACTGAATTTTACATTAGGAGTAAGTATGGGTGGGTTCTTTTGAGCTATGCCTTATGACTTAAATTTTTGAATTTTGACTGTTCGCGAGAGACAGTACACACAGGAAAATAGTCGCAATGTGATTTTGGCTGAACTTAGTACACTTTTTACTAAAATCTTCGTGTTGACCCTGCCTTGAAAAAAACAGTGTTTAAAAGTGAGTTACTGTAGCATAAGCCATAAACCACAAGCCATAAATGGAAAAGATTTCAGCTGTTGTGTCTCATGTGTTATTTTGCACTAGGTTTTGGCAATATTTTCACTTTGCGCCATGCTACACTTGTTGGGCTACCCGGTTTGGTTCTAGTCAATCTGGTCCCACCCATACGGAGCAGTTGTGCCATGACAAATCGACCACACAGGCAAATGTGAAGCTGAGGTGGTGGGCGGCGCATGCCACCGTGAACTCAACGGTGCACGGTGGACATAAGAGCTGGAGTGCGTAGAAACAGAAAGGGGAGTGTTGTGGTTACGGACCAAACAGAGAGATGGTAGTATGGTAGTGGAGAGTTAGGTGAGCAATGCTTGGGGCTTTCCCCATGGCCTGGATGGCTTATATATTCACATGGGGAGCATTTTACAGTTATGACTTTACACCCAAGTATCCCTCTCAAGGGCGGTTATATCATTATACATGTCCCATTTTGGGCTTTACAACCTTCTAACAGGTCGGCTGGGTTTAGGTGGGGGCCACCCCTACAACAGGGAGCAAGAAGAGGAACATGCCGTAGCTGTGCAGCAACACATAGCAGCTAGCCGGGAAGGTCACCATGCCATAAGCCTCTCCATCAGCTTCCGGAAACTGTTAGATCCAGACCCTGGCCTCTAACCGGGTTTACTTCTTGGGACACAGGTCCAAATTAGCTAAGCACCTGAGCCCACGGGTTGCCCGTATGCAACCCTAAAGCAACAACCTTGGTTGCGCAATCCTGTAACCTGGGAGATGTTAGGCGCCTAGGCTCTGATACCAAATATCAGATCTGGACCCTAGCTGTATGCCTAAATCCAACCAGATTTACTCCCCGGGCCACAAGTCCAATGGCCTAAGCACCTAAGCCCACGGGCTGCCCGTATGCAAGCTCTAAAGCAACAACTTTATAAGTGGTATTGGGTCTTCTCCTTGCAAAAGACTAGTCCAATGGGTTAGGGCTTCCTCACACTTATAAGTTGTGCTTCTTCTTTTCCCACAACCAATGTGGGATTATTCCCAATTGATTCCATTTGACGAGTTAATCTAGTTGTCTTTAGGTTTGGTCGAGTCCACGACAAGAGTGTATCCTATGAGTATGTTGTGTAATTGGTCAAACCAAGTTTACAACCACAATAGCTTGTACGACCATGACAGTCTATACGACCACTATAGCTTACAACCAGTGCATATGTTCGAGTACTGTAGCAATTATAAGTCGAGTAGCAGTCGGAGTCAAAAAGGAAAGTACTATAGCAGTCGTGAAAGGTCAGGATTCAGAGTTTGCATGTAACTAGGATTCAGAGTAGTTGTAAAGGAAAGTCAAGGTATGTCTGTGTAGGACTCTTAACATGGGATGGCACGTTAGATACGGAGTTTTGTATTTTGCTTCTCTATATAAGAAAAACAAAAAGGACGCAGGCGTATCATGTCGCCAAAGATCAATATGTGTTTTACTCTTATGTTCGCGTGCGTGATCTCAAGGCTCATGTTTGTTGGTCACTAAGATCATAGGCTAATTCTCCAACAATTGGTATCAGAGCCTAAGGGGGTGAAGCGATGGCCAACAATGCGGGCGATCCATCGAAGTCAAGCGTGATCGTCAATACCACAGGTAATGAGCTTGATCCATCGAAGTCAGGTGCAGTCATCAAGCCGACGGCAAGAAACACCTCGATCTCGATCCAATATCAGATGTTGAGCGAAATGAATTATGGCATATGGGCTATGAGGATGAAGATAATCTTGCATTCGCTAGAGGTATGGTCAACAATCGAAGATGGAGAAGACGACGGTGACAAGGATCAATGCGTGATGGTGGTCATCTAGCAAGTGGTGCTAGACAACATGATGACGTCAACTGCAGAGAAGGAGACAACGAAAGAAGCCTGGAACGCACTCAGGGAGATGCGAGCAGGCGAAGATCGCTTCAAGAAGGCATGTGCTCAAGTGCTAAAATGGCAACTGAGCAAGTTGTAGATGGGGTACTCCGAGACGATCACCGAGTACTCCATAAAACTCACCACACTGGTGGGTGAGATCCATTCGCTCGGCACAACGCTGGAAGAGAGTGATGTCGTCGAAAAACTATTTAGTTTGGTTCTAGATTGTTTCCTCCAGATTATCGGAATGATCAAATAGTTCGATGATGTTGCAGTGATGTCGCTTCCGGAGGAGATCAGTCGCCTCAGAACCTTTGAGAAGGACTCAAGGAGTGGTGGCACTTGAAGAATGGGGGAGATAAATTACTCTTTACCCAAAACTAGTGGGAAGAGAGGAGCTTGATGACAAAAAAGCATGAGGGCTCGAGCAGCACCAAGAGAGGAGGTTGTAACAGAGGAGGTAGGGGACGTGGCTGCAGACAAGGTAGACACCGAGGCGATGGCCATCACGTCATCAATGAACGAATGCCACGTAACTCTGGCAAGTCCTTGTTCAAGTGTTTCAACTATAATGAATATGGGCACTTTGAGAAATAGTGTCCGAAGCTAAATCAAAGTAAAAGGGCCAATCTCGTAGTGAAGCAGAACAATGGAGATCCCCAATTGTTAATGGTTGAAATATGTGAACTCATCCATACAGTTCCAACGCCTGAAGAAGAGGTATTACTATACGAAGACAAGGTGGTGCCGAAGCTTAGCAGCACTCAAAATAGGGCATGGTATCTTGATACTTGTGCAAGTAACCACATGACCGACTGCATGGAGAAGTTTGCTGAGATTGACATGACTGTAAAAGGTTTGGTCAAATTTGGAGATGGTTTGCCTGTGGATATACAAGGAAGGGGCTCGATGCTATTGGAATGTTCTACGGGTGAACATCGTATCCTCATGAATGTTTACTACATCCTAAAGTTGAGAAGTAATATAATCAGCCTTGGTCAGTAGGATGAGAATGGTTGGAAGATAGCGGTCGAAGGAGTGATGTCGATCTTAGACAAAACTTGCTGAAACCAGATGTATGTGTTACACATCAATCCGGCTCTTCTGGAGTGTCTCTTGGCAAGAAGCAATAAAGAGGCATGGTGTTGGCATGCTAGGTACGAGCATGTGAATTTTCATGCTCTGAAGGATCTGGCTCACAAGAAGATGGTGTATGGGATGCCTATGATCGAGCACGTGGACCGCATCTGCGATGGTTGTCTGATCGGCAAGAAACATTAGAACCCATTTCCAAGCATGTCTCTGTACTGAGCAGTCATTCCTCTCAAGCTATGGCATGGTGATTTATGCAGGCCAATCACTCTGACCACACATGGAGGAAATCGATACTTTTGGCTGTTGGTGGATGACTGCATAAGGTTTATGTGGCTGCCTTTATTCCAAATTAGATGAAGCATTCAAGTCATTTAAGAAGATCAAGGCTACAGTTGAGATGGAGAAAAATCTAAGACTGAAAGCTTTGCACACTGATAGCGGTGGTGAGTTCACCTCAAATGAATTCATGGACTACTATGAGCTGTTGGGAGTTAGGCGTTACCTTATAGCACCTTACTCTCCCCAGTAGAATGGAATGATCAAAAGGAGGAACCAGATGGTGGTCAGCATGGCGAGGAATCTGTTGAAGGGTATGGGTGTCCTAGGTGAATTTTGGGGAGAAGCAGTATCAACTGTTGTTTATCTCTTAAATAGGGCACCAACGAAGAGCGTCATCAACAAAACTCCTTATGAAGCCTACTACAACCACAAGCCAAGTATTGGTCACCTTTGCACTTTCGGGTGCATTGCCCATGTGAAGATGACCACGTGACATCTCTCCAAACTTTTAGATTGAAGCAAGCCAATGCTACTCATTGGGTATGGTCTGAAGACAAAAGGCTATCGGATGTTCGATTCGACAACACGATGAGTTGTGGTGACTTGTGATGCAGTGTTTGAGGAGGAGAAGAAGTGGGAGTGTAGCAGAGATTCCTTAGAAGAGGTACGATGGCTTGGAGATATCTTTATGATACATGACCCTTCTAACACTCATGTAGGTCCTTACGATCATGTGGAGGCATCCGATACGTCGACCATGGAGGGCGTAGTTTGGGGGCCCGACCATGAAGCGCAACTCCAGGCAGGACCATGACTAGG
Source organism: Dendrocalamus latiflorus (assembly GCA_017311315.1). Lineage (NCBI taxonomy): Eukaryota > Viridiplantae > Streptophyta > Magnoliopsida > Poales > Poaceae > Dendrocalamus > Dendrocalamus latiflorus. Next base: position 4,878,573 of record CM029620.1, on the reverse strand, counting down.
AAGAGCATGGGATCTAGGATGCCTGGCTCATCTACACCATGTATGCTTGTAGCAATGCTCGGAGCGCTGGTCTCACCTAGAGCTCCGCTACGGATGGAGCTCGACGAGAGCTCATTTGAAGGACCACAATGGGAGCATGACATCAAAAATCTCTATGATGTCACATCCCTGATAGAGCTGGAAGATTCGAGGTTCTGTTTGCTTGGGGAGGACGAGCCCGTGAACTTTGAAGATGCCAAAGCAAATCAGGCCTGGAGAAGAGCTATAGAGGAGGAGATGTTCTCTATCCAAGAGAATGGAACACGGCAGCTTATTCCATTGCCATATAACCACAGGGCGATCAGATTGAAGTGGGTGTATAAGTTGAAGAAGGACACTCAAGACATGATCGTGAAGCGCAAGGCTAGTTAGTAGCGGTGGAAACATATCGGTACGGTCGAATAGTCTCAAATACGAATACAAATCCATATTTTTCAAACGAATACGAATTAGAATATTCTCAAATACAGATATGAATATTCTCGAATACGAATACGAATTTTCTCGGATACGAATATTGGATAAAACGGATTCCTAGCAGTTTTGCCGATTTTTCACCGGTTTTTAATCGGATACCGGTTTTAAACTGCCTAAATTCAAATTTTGAATCACAAAATTCGTATGGATTTTTCATAGGTTCTAGAAACAGATCAAATATGAATCGAATAGTTTCGAATACGAATACGGATATGAATATTCTCGAATACGAATGCAAATACGAATAATCTCAAATACGGATACGAATATTCTCGAATATGAATACGAACATTTTCGAATACGGATTTTGCTTACCACATTCGCGTTTTCTTGGATACGAATATTGGATAAAACAAATTATCCGTTACCATTTTTCACCCTACTAGTTACAAAGGGGTACGTTCAACGATAAGGCATTAATTTCGATGAATTATTTACCCCTGTTGCGAGGCTAGAGACAGTGTGCCTGCTCATTGCAATCACGGTACATAAAGGATGGGAGGTTCATCATATGGATGTCAAATCAGCCTTCCTCAATGGTGACTTAAAAGAAGTTTATGCTGTGCAATCTCCGGGATTTGAGAAGAAAGGAGAAGATCACAAGGTGTTTAGACTACATGAAGCCCTGTATGGTCTCCGTCAAGTCCCAAGAGCTTGGAATTTGAAGCTAGATAAGTCCTTGGTGGCATGTGGTTTTGAAAGATGCCTGTTAGAGCATGCGGTGTACCAACGAAGCTAAGGAAAAGGGAATTTATTGGTTGGAGTTTATATGGATGATTTGGTTATCACTATAGAGAGTATTGAAGAGGTCAATAGCTTTAAAAGCCAGATGAAGAAATTGTTTAGTATGAGTGACCTCGGGTTACTCAGCTATTACTTAGGTATTAAAGTTTGTCAGAGCTCTGGGAAGATCACTCTCAACTAGTCTGCATATGCAACTAAAGTGTTGGAGAAATGCGGTATGAAGGATTGTAATCCAACACAAATTCCGATGGAACCCCCTGAAGTTGAGCAAGGGTAGCACAAATCCTCCTATGGACAAGACCTTGTACCAAAGAATAGTTGAAAGCTTGAGATACCTGCTACACACATGCCCAGACTTGGCGTTCTCGGTTGGCATGGTGTAAAGCATATGGACGCTGTAAAGCACATACTTAGGTATGTGAGAGGAACTTTGAGTTACGGGTATGTCTATAAGAAGAAGGAAGAAGGTTTGGGGCCAGATCGGTTACTCTGATAGCGACCTAGCCAGTGATACTGATGACTAGAAGAGCACATCAGGCATAGCATTTTTCCTTATGTTGAACCTGATCAGTTGGTGTTCACAAAAGTAGAAGGTAGTCGCTTTATCCTCGTGTGAAGCAAAGTACATCATAGCTTGTGTGGTAGCATGTCAAGGGGTATGGCTGGGATGATTATTGGCTGATATGCTAGAGACGAAGGTTGAGAAAGTAACTCTGAAGGTCAATAATCAGTCTGCAATTGCGTTGAACAAGAATCTAGTCTACCATAAGAGAAGCAAACACATCAATACCCATTTCCATTACATTAGAGAATGTGTGGAATCAGGGTTGATAGAGGTGCAGCATGTTTGCACAGAAGACCAGCTTACTGATACCCTAACCAAGTCACTTGGAAGATTGAAGTTCATGGAGATGAGGGAGAAATCGGTGTGTAGAATATCGATAGAAGACAACAAGCTTAAGGAGGAGATTGATGAGTTAATCTAGTTGTCTTCAGATCTAGTCAAGTCCATGACCAGAGTGTGTCCTATGGATACATCATGTAATCGATTGAACCAAGTTTACAACCACAATAGCTTGTACGACCACAGCGGTCTATACGACCACTGCAGCTTACAACCAATGCGTATGCTTGAGTATTGTAGTAGTTGTAAGTTGAGTATCTGTTGGAGTCAAAAAGAAAAGAATTGTAGCAGTCATGAAAGGTTAGGATTCAAAGTTTGCATGTAACTAGGATTTATAGCAGTCGTAAAGGAAAGTCAAGGTGTGTTTGTGTAAGACTCTCAACATGGGATGGAATGTTGGATATGGAGTCTTGTATTTTCTTTCTCCATATAAAAAATGAAAAGGATGCTAGCGTATTGTGTCGCCAAAGATCAATATGTGTTTTACTCTTTTGTTCGTGTGCATGATCTCAAGGCTCGCGTTCATCGATCGCTAAGGCCCGAGTTGGTTCTCTAATAGACACCACCACCACCTTCTCCAACCCGGTAAGCCTGCATTCATTCGCAATTCCCCCACCTCAGTCACCCATCTCCTAAATTAGTGCTTTCACTAGCACCTCCTCACAACCATGAACCCATCCCACTACTTCTTGGCCTTCCCCATCACCGCTAGTTCGCCACTATAGTGCTCCCTGAGCCATACCACCATGGCTGTCGTCGCCAGGCCACCTTGGTCCTCCTCTTGCCACACCATCACTAGCATCTCACTACCCTTAACCCCCAAGTGCTCACGTGCACGACGGTTTTGGCTGCCTGCCATTGCCGCGACCTATTTTGGCCTTAGTGCCATACACCACCTCCATCATGAGCCCTCCCCATACCACCTCCTCCCACGCATGTGACCAAAATGGATACCTCTTGCCTCATATATGCTCCCTACACTCTTCCCCCCACCACCAACCCTCATTGTTGGCAAAATCATTGTCTATTGCAAATATAAGTTATCTCATAATACATACTGGTCAAACATTTACCATATTTTGCCTTCATTATATGAAAAAGTATCAAAATTGGTCACACAAAATATTGGTATCACTAGATTTATCACGAAAGGTACTTTCATAATATAATCTTTTATGATTTGTGGCAACATATTTTGATAGAACATACAAAGAATGTAGTACCTACAAGACTGTGCCAACTTTGAAAATGATATATATTTGCAATTGAACACAACATTAAAGCCATGTGACAATATAATAATAATATTTTGAATTGTCATTTTACATTGTATGTCTATTAAGAAAATGGAGAGCATCATTATTGCATTAATGTTTGAAGCCTTTACCCCTACTTTCAAAACTGCAAAGGAGGTTGAGTGGTGTGTCACAAACAAATATTATTTTGGACATTGACATGACCTTGAAAAATGTTACTTCGGTCACCTCTTTCTATTGTACTCTCTCTGTTCTTTTGTAAATGATGTTTTAGAATATGTGCACTCAAACTCTCTAGATTTTTCCCCATTAATATGCTTAAAACTATCACGATTGGTAATATGAAAACTATATCACTAGTTTGTCGTTAAAATTACTTTCACAATATTTTTATGATAGTATTTTATATTAAAAAGTTAACTAAATTAATTATGATCGTAAAATATCTGACTGTGGTAGTAATGTATTTGCTCTAATAAAATTATAGGAATGTGACTATGGTACATGCATTTGTATTTTATGTACATGCATTTGTATTTTATATATGCTATACGTTTTTCTACCCTAAACTACTCATGATACATAGGGATGATATATGGGTCCTAATAACTCAACCATATCACATGACTAGTTGCAAACGTCGTAGAAATCAACCAGAAGTTAACAAAAAAATATTAGGGATGGATTCTTGCATAGATTAGATTGTTTTAGTGAAGAACTTACACAAAATTACTCTAAGCTCTTTACATGATTTTTTTTACTAAACTGAACTTGATGAACATAGAGGCTAGCCACCAAATTGAACTTATGATCCTCTCATTGGTCTCTAGTATCCACAAGGACAAGAATGCATCTCATGAAGGAGATGTCATCAGGCTGCCCCTGGTCTATAAATGTGGGCCCATCGAGAGATAATGGACCCGTGATAATGTTGACCACCACATGCATGGTCAGCCACTACCGTGCCACCTAATGCAGTTCCTTTTTCATGCATGTAGGTGAAAATTACCCATGCATAGAGTCCAACAATCGCCCACCTTAAGCCATTCTAGAAAGCACAACCACATCCATGGGAGAAATCATAGAGGAGCAACTGCCTATTACGACGTGAGGACAACCTCCACCAGGACCATGGCTATAAAATGATGGACACCTAGACTTTGGGAGGAGCTTTAGCTACTACAAGACATAGATTACACCCATGATAATCAGCATTGCTGGTGTATAGCAGTTAGGCTATTCTAGGCTAGTTTCCCCTTTCTTCACCAAGAACATTTTTGTAAACACTTGTAAATACCCTCCATTCAAGGAAACACGTAGCAGTAGGGCTATTACCTAGACTACGGGTGTCTAACCTGGAAAAATTGTTTGTGTCTAGAGCTCGTTGATCCCTACATCACATTCCATGTTATAAATTTGCGTAAGATCATCGGTCTTGGAGACAAGATCATCCATAGAACTGCTCATTGATCCCTTCATCACATTCCATCTCATATATGGATACTTAGGTGTATCTAACACTCACTGTTTCTTACTTTTTTTTATAGGAACACCACTCTTTCTAGTTAACCTAATGTACCAGAATTTCACTTAATGAATCATTTTATTGTTTGTAGGATCCTGGCTACTAAGTTAGATCCAAATTTGTACCATGTCCAGTTCGGACACGAGCGCTAGCCTAGTCCACACCAAACTAATTTCACATTGGTTTCTTCATTGCTTGGGACTCTTGTTCCTACCCCTATATTCACACATTTTAGACGTCCCATAATCCTGTGCTTCTAATTCTCCGGATGCAATGAATTTCACCTTCATGCGTATGTGTTTTTTTTTCAACAAGTGCTTTCCATCTTAACTTTATTTCTCTTATTCCCTAGATTTGTCTCTTATTTTCTAACAAGGAGTTGAATCTAGGTTTTGGAGAGGAGAAGCTTATGCATTAGCCCATGTCTCCTCGTCTCGCCAACTCACATCTCATCTTCAACTTGGCGTTGAATAAATCTGATTCTGAAGTGTCAATCCATGCCTCGGATTAGATTCACCAACTTTGTGAATCCGTACCTTGACTCAGTACCGACCTCCACCGATTCAGAGCGTTAGCTAGTACTGGCCCAATCCATCTAAAGTGCCGGTCCATGCCTCTAGCCCTATGCTGTTCCAGCGCCTCCGATCATGGTTGAAGCTAGGGTTTTATCTATCAATAGCAAATCAAAATATGGTCTTCCGTTGCTAGCTTGAGACATGATATTTTCTGTATGGCAAATCAAGAGGCAGGATATTCTTGCATAGATGGTTTTGGATTATACTCTATTGCATGTCAAAAGTAAAGAAAAGATTATGAAGCATTATTTATCTTATATTCATCTTCATATATCAAAATATATTCTGTAGGAGGTTTCGAAGGAAAAGACTATCATCGCATTATGGGTTAAGTTGGAGCATATTTGTATGACAAAGGATTTAACCAGTAAGATGCACTTGAAGAAGAAATTTTATTAGCACAAGATGACTTAAGGTGGATCAATTTCAAACTACCTGACAATATTGAAAGAAGTAATCTCTGACCTTGAGTCCATAGAGGTAAAATATGATGATTTGGGACTAACTCTTCTATATATATTGCCTAGCTCATACTTTACTTTTAAAGATATTATTCTATATAGTTGAGATACTCTTAATGATGGAAATGAGAAAACACAAGGTTGAGTGAAAGTTTCAGTTCACATGCAGAAAGCTTAGTTGTCCATGCTTAAGAATAGAAGAGTTTGAATGGTGATTTAAGAAGCAAAAAACTTGAGTTAAAATTATAGATGTAGATTGAAGCCCAAAAACAGGAAGTCATGTAAGTATTGCAAGAAACATGGTATGATATATATATATATATATATATGTATGTATGTATGTATGTATGTATGTATGTATGTATGTATGTATGTATGTATGTATGTATGTATGTATGTATGTATGTATGTATGTATGTATGTATGTATGTATGTATGTATGTATGTATGTATGTATGTATGTATGTATGTATGTATGTATGTATGTATGTATGTATGTATGTATGTATGTATGTATGTATGTATGTATGTATGTATGTATGTATGTATGTATGTATGTATATATTATATCCTAATGCTAGCAATTGCAAAACAAGGAGATGAGAAATCACAGCTCTAAGTAGAATACAAATCAACAAGATGATGCAAAAGCCACTGTTGTTATCAAAGAATCTTCTGATGGATATGTTCTCACCGCCTTTGCTAGTAATTTCAAAACTGATGACAAGTGGATTCTTGATTCAACCTATAGTTTCCCTATAAATCCAAACTAGGATTGATTACTATGAAGCTCCAAAAGTGGTTATGTGTTCATTGGAGATGCACATTACGCAAGATTGTAGGCATTGGATCGGTTTAGATCGAGATGTTTGATGGCACCATTAGAAATATGTCGGATGTTTGACATATTCCAAATTTAAAGAGAAACATCAACTCTTTGAGTACTCTTGATGCTAAATAATACAATTATTTAGGTGAAGATTGAGTCGTAAAGGTCTCAAAAGGTTTTCTCATTGTGATGAATAGTGATATAAAAACCGCCAACCTATATCACCTACAAGGTGCTATAATTTCATGTAATGCTATATTGTGTACAATAAATTATTCAATTCTAATGTTACAAATCCTTGGCATATGTGTCTAGGGTCTATGAGTGAAGTTGGAATGATGGAGTTATGCAAAATAGGACTCCTTGGTAGTTAAAACATTGATAAGTTAAGGTTTTGTAAATAGTATCTTTCGCAAGCAATAGAGAGAAGTTCAGCACAACCACTCACAAGAAGCGCAAGCTGGTCTGATCATGCTTTTGTGGATTGGACACTTGACAATGCCATTCGAAGTTGGGTAGAGTTACCAAACCATACCAACGCATAAAACCAGCAAATCGACTCAGCCAAACACCGTTTGGCCTCATCGCCCACCGAGTCCTCCCCCCACATGTCTAGGTGGTGACTAGAGGTCGGCTATGCCCAATTGCCCATGCCGCCTTCCGCTGCTACCGCCCTCTGCGACACTGCCTCCCTCTACCGTCCGTGATGACTCCTTCCGCTGTCAGCGACGCCGCCTCCCTCCGCTGTTCGTGACATCCCCTCGGCTGCTTTGCCTCCATCTGCCGTCCACGAAGCCTCCATCAGCTGTCTGCGATGCTTCCCTCTAGTCCTGTGACCCCTCTGCGGTTCACAAAGTCTTCCTCCTCCGTCCACAATGCCGTCTCCCTCTGCCATCCTCATCCCCCAGAGCCACCTCCCTGCGTCGTCCTCCCTCATCACCGATCCCATGCTAGCTGCTCCACAAATCTGGCAGACTATAGCAAAGCTAGGTGGAGGCAGCGGCCCGATGATGCCGTCCAGTTCGGCGGAGGTGACCACGGCCAGTTAGGTTGCTACATCTATGTTTTTATTTCCCAATTTTTGTAATTTTTTGTTTGAATTCAGTGCCAGTAATGATTGCATGAGTTGAGTACCCTTTACTGATATTGTTGAAGTGAGCAATTTCAATCACGAGTTTTTGTCAATGGTCGTGGTTTTGTTTCTGGAAGTGCAGAGCTATTTCAGGCATGAGCTCTTTAGGCAGAAGTATTTGATTGTAAAAACATAATAGATTTTTCTATCATTAGAATGTTATTAATTTGAGTGGATCGATTTGTATTGTGGTTTTAATTGAACCACTTTATGCTGTTAGTATGGCGCAATTTGTTCTTCAAAAGTCTTTAAAAAAACAAAAATTTGCATTGTTATTAGAAAACCTTTTAGTAAAAGGATATTATAAATGATCTAGTTAGCATATAGAACTCAAAAACAAATTCTTGAATACATTAGGGAATATAATTAAGAGAAGTAATCCGATTAGCAAAACTCCCCAACATTTGCTAGTTCAAAACACCTAGCCAGCCTAACAAAAAGCTAGGCTGCCAAACAGCATGTGTTAAAAACTTGATCCAGGAGAAAACACACACATCACAAATAAACTGAGAAAACACAGGAGAATTTCTGAATTTCTCTATTCTCTTACTTGCTCCCCCCTTTTTCTTGTTTTTCTTACAAAACTGGCTACAAGTCTCCTCAATATATAGGCTAATAATCTCCTACTAGTATATGTATTCGGACTTCAAATTGGACACAACTTCAACTTGAGTTACACACGGAGACAGACTCTACTACATCTTGAACTCTAAGTCAATATTATTTTTAACAATCTCCCCCCTGAATTTTGACTTGACACACTCTAGTTTTAGTCTCAATGCATTATGAACTACCAGCCACGTCTCCACATGAAGCGTTCTACATGCAAGCTACATGTAGGAACTCAATTTAACCGGTACGGGTCCATCCAGATACAAAGATTCTAAAACATTGAGGCAGTCAGTCTTAACTACGACTTACTAAACTCATACTTGACATAGAACGGTGACACATCTCCTCAATGTTCTTCACCTTACTTGAGTTTGGACAGTGACACATCTTCTCGACGTCCCTGACTCAACTCACCATCCGAGCACTATTGATTCATCATCGCTGAGCGCTTCAACAACAAATGCTTTCTTCATCTTCGGCTTGGGGCATTTTGAAGCAAAGTGTCCATAATCATTACAATTATAATACCTCACTTTTGCCTTATCAAACTTTCGATTTTGATGGCCTTGGCGACCACTCCTAAAAGTGTTCTTGCCTTCACACTTTGATGATCGAATCTTCCACTCAGCGCTGGTCAACAAGAGTTGTCCATCGCCTTTGTTGCTATTGCCGTGGATGCATTCCTTACATGCCTTAAGATGACCGATGACCTCCTCCATGGTCATTGTCTTTAGGTCTCCAAATTGGTCTATGACCGAAACAATCAGGAGAAACTGTGATGGAACAGCACGAAGCAATTTCTTCACTACGTATAACTCTTCGACCTTCTCACCAAGGGCCCGAATCTTGTTGACGATGACTGTCAACTGGACGGCAAAGTCATTGATCGACTATGTTTCCTTCATACGCAGCACCTCCAACTCGGTCTTAAGATTTTGTATCTTTGCTTCCTTCACACGATTGGTACCAAGGTGCATCGTCTTCAATGCCTCCCACGCGGCTTTGGCCATCTCCTTTTCGGCTAGTAAGAAGAGCGTCTCCTCTGGGATGCCCTGGTAGATGGCCGCCAATGCCATCTGATCTTTGCGCACATCGACGTTGCCGTTCTCGATCGCATCCCACACTCCTTGAGTCTTCATGTACACCATCATCTTGATTGCCCAGGTTGCATAATTGCTCGTCGTGAGCATCGGATAATGTAGCGAGACAGCAGAACTCTCCTTCGCCATCATACTAGATGATGCCTCGTCACCGGTGACACCACTCTCTGAAGAACGCGACATGATCTTGAGCATGGATCAAGAAATCGGGCTACTTTGAAGTGGCTCTTGGACCGAGAAAACGGAAAAAAAAACTGCACTATCTTTTCTTTTTCCTTGCTTGGACTTGCTCTCTGTTTCTGCGTGGATGTATGCCTTTTATTAGCGCTACTGTTTCTCCAAACATGTCTCAACTTCAGAGAGAAAAAATGGCTCGGATTCAATGGACACAAAAGGACTTAGAGAAACTTGCCCTGTGCGGACCCAGGAAAGACGAAAAGCAAACAAAAAATGTTGATTTTTTCTTTCCTTTCTTTTGTGTCTTGTCTTGTCTCCTCTTTCCTGTGCAAGAGATGCTGCTCGAATCGACGCAAAGCAGAAGGACGTGCCACTTTTCTTCTAGTGCTTCGCCTCGGAGACAGATGAATGGATAGAGGCTTTGCTGATGCATTTTTCATGACGCGATGCCTCTTTACTCTCTCGATGAGACCCACTGGTCCCTGCCTTTTTCTTCACATGATGCAACACCACATGCAGCCTGAGAGTCTATCTTGCACTTCTGTTTTTACTTCCTTGCTGGACAGAAGACGTGATGCCGTGCGTGTCTACGCAATCTCTCTGCGCGCTGTCGCTTACGTTTCGCCTCGACGGACATGACGCTTGCTTTCGCGCTGTACGAATGGAGATGTGCTGAAACGAAAAAATCCCTGAGATGTTTTTCAAGGACTCGCTTCTCGCCTAGGCTCTGATACCACTTGTTAAAATCTTGATCCAGGAGAAAACACACACATTACAAATAAACTGAGAGAACACAGGAGAATTTCTAAATTTCTCTATTCTCTTACTTGCTCCCTTTTTTCTTATTTTTCTTACAAAACTGGCTACAAGTCTCCTCAATATGTAGGCTAATAATCTTCTACTCGTATATGTATTCGGACTTCAAGTTTGACACAATTTCAATTTGAGGCACACACGAAGATGGACTCTACTACGTCTTGAACTCTAAGTAAAGATTATTTTTAACAGCATGCTTCTCCAGGCAACCGCTTCCAGAAAGCCAGCCACAAAGCTGCTTTTTTGAAAAGCTCCAGCCCCACTCCAATCAAACATGGCCTAAGTTTGATCGTTGCTCATTTTAGTTGGTATCACCTGTTAGTCCTATGGACTTTTAACACAGAAACACTTATTGATGATGATTGGAGGAGATGAACGTTTTTGGCTCCAGGAGGGAATTTGGCTCATGGAGATTATTGAATTTGATCCCAATTCATGCCATGCCTAGTCTGGACACGAGCACCAGCTCCCGTGCCAGGCATTAGTTTCTTCATGGTTGGGACTCCCTATGAATGTATCCCGGTATTGACACATTTTAGACACCTCATCATCCTGTATTTATAACTCTTCTTATATAGTGAATTTCATCTTTGTGTACCTGTTGTTTTTTCGTACTAGTGTTTTCGCATTAAATTCCTATCACCTTTTCTCTGGATCATCTCTTATTTCATAGCAAAGGTCATCTTCTTTTGAACTTCTACAACTATGTGCCTATTGATTTTTTTTTTCTCACAGGTAAGCTCTATTGCTTTGGCTTTCATTATCAGTAAATAACATATATACCTTTTAAATTTGAGAATTACTACAAACATAGTGGGGATCAATCAATGGAAGAAGTATTTCCTCCTTCAGCGGTTGAATGGGCAATATTCCCATCATACAAACAAGGAAGATGAATATCATCCAGTTCCCTGTTGGTACGTGGTCAACAATTTCTCTAGGATCTGGATCATCATCAAATGATTTGGCTACTACAGAAGTCATTCCAATGATGTAGGTTGCAAAGCCACCTAGAAGAAATGTGAACACCAAATAAATTTATGAATCTGAAACTTCTGACGTAACATAACTGCGTAATGCAAAATGACCAGATAAAAGCAAGCGTATACCTATGCTTCACTTGAAATAGGAGGCTGTCTACTTGTAATGTTAGGTTTTTGAGCCATTAAAACAGACTCAGAATACGGAACACACATCTGGTAGCTAATCCAAAGGCCCAAAAACAAAATCTACTTGTATCAAAACCACTTGAGTTATTATATGCCCTTTATTTATCTGTACGAGACGTATTTAGAATTTGCACAAGGACCAAGAAGCAAACAGATTGACTAAACTAGTATTAATTATACTTCCTTCGTTTCACTATATTTGTTTATGGTCATGAAAATATCTATTTTAATATATTTATTCATTAAAAGAATCTAGAGTAATTGCAATTTTTCCCCCTCTACCCTACTTAAATGCTTTGTAAGAGATTAAGTGATTATGGTATATTGTTTAATAAGGATATATATAGTTATTTCTCATTAAGTATTTGTTATATTTAGTACTTCTTTGATCGATGCGGATGGTACCCTGTAGACAAATGTAGTGAAAAGGATGGAGTACAACTTTGATTATCCCCTCAAAGTGCATGACAAATCAAAATCACTCACTGCTTCACAGGACTATGTATTCAATGCATGGAATGCATTGCGTTGATAGCATACTCAGAGCAAGTATAATAAGAGGCTGTTAGTAGGCTGAAGGCTGTATTATTAGCCTTGCTCTCATCATAGACGCCAATGCTTTCTGGATTAGTGTGTGCTTTGCTTTTATTACCTACCACGCTACTAGGGGACAATTAATAGGGTTAGAGAAGGGAAAATGTTGCCTAGGTTAGTGCATTCCCCCTATATAAATCAGCAATATCCAGAAAAAAGCACGCCCTATATAAAAAAAACAGAGGGAGCTCTAGCTAATACCAGTGCAGGGGTAAAGCTGAGATACTAAACTAGGCGCGTTATGATTACCGGTGAGAGCCGTGTTAATGCATGTGTTGACGGAGGTCTGGAGGAAGATGGTCTCCTGGCGCGTGAACGGCAGCGCAGCGATGCCGCAGCAGGGTGGTGACCCACTTGAGGAAGTAGAAGCTGAGGACGCTGGTGGGCATGGTGAGCGACGGCACAATGCCGGCCGTCATGTGGATCCGCAGCGCCACGAAGCAGAAAACGATCCCGAGCACCACCGAGATGGCCAACGACCGCAGAGTCACCTGTTCCCATATCCCTGGCATCGGCTGCGCCTCGAACGCCCGCTCCACCGACAGCGATGCCCTTGGCTCGCCGATCGTTGCGTCCATGGCGAGCTGCGCTAGGTCGAGCTCGAGCTCCCTCGGCAAATTTGGCTAGAGTTGCGACGGACAGGAAGCGATGGCGGTGCTGGTGGCTTCTTCAAGGAGGCGTGCATGGGATTGTGTGTGTTGAGAGGCGGAGAGGCAGTGTAGCGGCAGAGTTGCAAAAATAGCATGAGCACAGACGTTGGTTGGGGCACCTAGTGCTGCTTACTTGGTGGTTGAGAGCGCGAAGAGGGAGCAGTCGGTTGAGAGAACGGAGCGGGGGATCGATCATGGATGTGTTTGCGATCTGCTGCAAAAGCCATCCGCACCTTGCTATGCCTTAGAGCATCTCCAATAGTGACTTATAAGTTAGCTCTAAACATATTATTTTATATTTTAATAGAAGAGAGAGAAAAGCTATCTCTTGATCAAGAGCTAGTCTCATACACACATTCCAAGATTATGTAAGAGTGTCATGTGAGGTTATTTATGTTATGAGCTATGTGCTAAAAGTTAGTACTATTGGAGAAGTTGTCTTAGAGCTAGTAACTAGCTCATACTGTTGGAGATGCTCTTACTTGGGTATAGGAGCCCCGCCCATACGCCCCGGGATAAATGGGGGCAAGCGGCGAATCCTGGGCTCCTGGCCCAACCCACGAGGATTAAAAAAAATGCTTGAGGAAGTACGGTCGTTTGCTCAACGATGCTCTCGCGTAGGGTTCTGACAACCGACCGAATTTCAGTTGTATCAGTGTAACCGGTCCCTCCGATGAAATGGGCTGCCGAGCAAACAATTTCGGCCCATTTTAAATTGCAGCCGGCCCAGAATGGCCTAAAGCATGGCGCCAAGCTTGCTCTAATGCGTAGCATCGCCTTCTCTAGCCCTCCCCTCTGGCGGCTCGTGCATTTGCTTCCTCTTCCTCCCTATCTTATGTTGCGGCTCGCCCGATCTCTTCTTCAGTTCCTCGCCAGTCCCCCACTTACTTCCTCTCAAATCCCCATTGAATGGAAGGCGCTAAAGGCAACGGAGGGAAAAGCCTGGACGGCGGTGCAGGCCAGGGTGACAAGGGGGAAGGCAGAACAACGGTGGATGCTGGGGCGGAGGCCAGGAGGGCGGTGGTGGCTATGGTGGAGGCTAGGAGGGTGGTGGTGGCTGGAACATTGGGGGCAGATGTCGGACCCCAGAACAACAACTCCGAAATCCTTTGTGTAAATCGCACTAGTCCAGAAACAGTTAGTGCACACATCGTAAATAGGAATACAGATCACGCATAATGATAAACTTTATTAATTAAAAGATTATGGGCCTTATGGCCAAGATTACATCATCACAGTACATAAGCCAAAATTAAAGGTAAATAGCGGAAGATAAATTAAGCAGCAGCCCATCCTATCTGCCCACAGGCGAATGACTATAAGACGCAGCCTATTCATCGCAATCCTCATCACAGATGATGAAGTCATCCCCTGGCAACAGATTTAAGCAAGGTGAGCATATAAAGTACTCCACAAGTTACATCAGGAGAATTAACAGATGTGATGCATGCATGAATGTTATCAAAGGAAGGCATAATAAGGTTGCTTGTGCAAAAACCTAGATTGAAGTAAATACTATAAAGTAAGTACAAAAGCTGAATATAATACAATAAGTAGAAATGATATTTTAATTAAAATAATATCGTTAGTATAGGCACCAACCTAGCACTAACCTAATCATGGGTATCCCACCCAGACTATCTTTAAAAGTTTTCACAATTTTCACAAACCAGATTTTGTAAAAACCAAAGTCTGATAAGTGAAAAACCATACTCAGTATGTCTATAACCGTGGACATGCTATCTTGGATTGTTTGTTACTCTCTAGTGGTGTACAACTTTACCCACAAAGACATGTCCTCTCATTTTGCCACGCGATTAGCACACTACCTTATGTGTGCAGCTGAGAGTTCATAACAAGGCCGTTACAATGTTCAGTTGCCAAATTGGTCACACCATCACTAAGATTTCACCACAACATAAATCCACAAGTTGGGGCCCATTCTTGTGCCATGTAAAATTTCTCGTGGCCTACGCGACGCTCACATTTAGCCTATAGCGAAACCAAAGTTGGAACTTCACAGATTACTTAGTCAGATCTGTCCCATACCAGACTTATGGTAGTACGGCATGACTTTGTAAAAGAAGCTCATAGACCGGTCCTTAATTTGACATAGGCGCTTCCCACATGCCCCTTGTGTTAGGTATCAGCATTATGTCACCGAACATCAATGAGAACCAGCAAGCATCGACCACCATACCGATGCCTAAGTCTAAACTAAATTTTATAATTTTATTTTGTCAAAATTTCATATACTTTCTTGACTCACTGAAGTCAAGAATAAATTTTAGAAAACATCATTTTATGTGAAACAAATATTCCCACCTAAAATCATTCTAAGCATGGCTAAGAAATTCCACAAACTTTCTAGTTAATACTAATGTACTAACTAGATTTCTATCTAAGGTGAAAATTCATGTTGGTGCTCAATACCGAGTTTGGCCATATACAAAAGAATTGGTATAACTAGAATTTAAATCGAATTTAAACTAGGTTTGAATAAAAGTATGCATGCATAATAATTTAAAAACAACATAAATAATTTAAATTTCTATGAGCAACATAATTAATTGTGTAACCTGCCTTGCTCGAAGTCTTGATGCTGTAAATTGTCAAAAAAAACTCTTCAGAGTTGTTGTAGTCTACGTGCACAAAAATCAAGGCAAATAAATAAAAAACTAAATAAAATTCAAAAATTAAAAAGGAGTCTTGAAATGTATAGTTTAGGATTTTAGAAGAATTTAGAAATTTGAATGGGTCCAATCGGAGTTAGGATGAAGAAATACAGACTTTCGAAAGTTTGAAACTAAAGAAAAACGAAAATTAGGAATTTTTGCAGCATTAATAAGCTACAGTGGTCGGAAGCTATACTAGTCGAAAGCTACAAAAGCTACAGTTGTAAGTTCAAGCTCCATTAAGTTAGTTTTGATGATAATAACAATTACAATTATGAGACTAATATGTTTGTTGATTATAATATTGATTAGTCTCATTTGGATGGAAAGATAAAAAAACATGTGCAGTATGTATTCAATATCACATTCTTATCTTATTGCATTCCTCGGATCCAAAATATAAAATGAACTTCACCAAATAAGTCAAACTTGAATATGTGCATATGCTTTCACAATACATTCTTATATGCATATATTTAAGGGGAGTTCATTCTATGTTTTGTGGTTTCATTAGTATTGATCGATGTTTTTTTTCACATATTAAATATCTTTACTTTGAAACATACCCCTTAAGTATATATAGCTTGTGTAGTTCATATATACTTGTAAGACCATGTGGAGGTTACCCCATGATTGTGATGAGAAATTGATCCTTGCTTTAGATTTTGTGTAAAGGTTGAGTTTGATTTTTGAGGTCTGTGCAGAAGTTTGTTGGCTTTACGACCTCTGTGTTCATCTTTGTGATCGGCAGCTTGTCTTATGGCTTGATGGTCATAGGTGCTGTTAAGTGGTGGGCTGATAAAGTCCTGATTTGTGTTGCTCTGGGCGTCGTTCACAATGATAATACGGAGCAGATGTAATACTGAAAAACTAGCTTATAAAATATTATTGCAATCCTTCACACAATTTAGAAAATTTGTTTCAGTTAAACTTGCTAAGTCTCATGATTTTTCTATATCTGCATCTCAAAATGGTAATGTGTTTCAAATAAAAGAACTATAAATCATCCTTTATTTAGCCTTTCATCTATTATTATTGCATTATATGTGGTGGCTTGTTGTGTACCTTTATATTCACTGTTGCTCAATTACTATTATTCAATAAGTTAGAAGAAGAAATACAAGCTCAGCGGTCATCTAAAGGAGTCGACAGAGCTGAAAGACGATGAGGCTAGGAACTAGGGGCCTGTTCTTTTCCTCCGAAGCCGGCGGCTTTTGGCTTTTGCTACAGTACCTAACTTTCAAACTGGGTATTTGCTCAAGACGGGGTCTACAGGTTAAACGATCTACACGTTAAAAGCCCAACATCTGTACTAGCCAAAATCGCAAGTGAGTATCTGTCTCTCCGTAATCTGTACCGTAAACAGCCAAAATTCAAAAATTTCAGCCAAAAGCCATAAGCCGCAGCCGAAAAGAACAGGCCCTAGGTCACGAACCCCAGTTGGCTGTCAGTAGGCATGTCCTAAGGGTCCCACCCATGTGAGTTTCCATTTTCACCACTAGTTTTATTGATCTTGACCTAATCGGCCCATGGTAAGTTTATTGCTATATTAGTTACATTTCTGCATGATATATGTTTAATTGTAGGATCGTTGATAGCAATCAGTGGGAGTGAATGATTGCAATACACAGCGGAAACTTTTTTAGATTTTCTACCTTTTAATTGTTTAAAAACCAGAAATAAAAAAACAGATTTTTTTTCTGAATTTACTGTAGCGCACTGTAGCAAATCGATGTAGTGGTTAATGTAGCGTACCGTAGCAAAATATTGTAACGTTACTGTAGCAAAAGTACTGTAGCGCGAAAACTACCGATCGATCAGCGAACGTGCACATTTTTTTCTCAAATTTCTAATCAATTTTTTAATTAAAACTAATTTATGTATATAAGCAACAAAAATATCTAGACATAGATTAATGCATGGAGAATTTATAGGAATCAGAAAACCAAGAAAAAAGATAATATATGTGAAATAAAAAACTCACAAACTTTATTCAAAAACACGGGTACTATTCATCCATCCATTAGCATCCAGCGCCACGCCTCTTTTGTTCACCAGTACCGCGCCGTCCCAAAAGCGTACTCTCCTTTTCTAACATCCTACCAACCGGCGGCTGCATATATATATATGTATATATATATATATATATATATATATATATATATATATATATATATATATATATATATATATATATATATATATATAAGACGCTGAAATGGGACACCAAGGTGCCCGGGCACCAAGCCTCTCTGTCGTTAGATTGCTTTTAGATGCGTGCAGGTGCAATATATTAGGTAACCTATTAAGATTCATTAATTCGAAAAGGTATCAATTTGGAAAGGAATCAATCATGGATGGAAAGTTTTAATTATGGAGCTTGGGCACCATGGTGCACCTGTTATTTTGCCTATATATATATATATATATATATATATATATATATATATATACACACACATACAGCCCCCTAAAACACCTCTTCAAACTCTACTTAAAATCCTAATTCAACTCCAACTAGGCCTTAAAATCCTAATCCAAATCCAACTAGGCCTGGGCCTATTTATCTCAACTAGACTTTTGGCCCAGTAATTTTCAAGGGACCCGAAACCCTTCCTAACATGGGTTTTTCACACTCACGACTTTTCTAACGCGTCACGTGTCGAAGCCTCCAGAACCGCACCTCCCGTAGCTTGTCCACGTATCATCTACCTTTGATCTCCATGCGCCCCAAGCATGAGCCCGATCATCCCGTGGCCTCCTTGACCGTCTGAACCTCAAATCTTCCCATCCTAGTTCCGGTCCACCTCGTCACCGACCATGATCGCCTCCATGCTCAACCTGCACATGCAAAGACCAAAGAACATTCTTCCGGCACAAGTTCGTCCCAACTTGACCAACATCAGTTCACGCACGCACCACACACCTCGCATAACATCGCTAAACAAAATCACCAATTATTCATCATAACAAATTAACCATTGTCAATTATTCATCACCAAAATATCCTAAACCTAACTACATGGTCTAACAGTAATGTTTAGTAATGTATCTATTAACACTATCTGGATTGTAAAACTGGATTCTGGATTGTAAAACTGGGGTTTGACAATTTTGATTTAAAAATATTGCATCCGTACTTTCCACCAATTTATCCTTTTCTGGATCATAAAACATGTACCCTTTAGATTCCAAAGAATAACCAATAAAGATTACTGGTGTGCTTTTAGGCTGTAATTTTGTACGGCTTTGATTTGACACTCTAATTTGTGCATTACACCCCAAACTGCTAAGTGGCGAAGTGATAGTTTCTGTCCACAACTCATGAGGAGTGACTGTTACAGCCCTTAACAGTGAATGATTTAATAAATAAATAACAGAATGTAAAGCTTCCCCCAAAAATATAAAGGAATATCTAAATAATACATAATAGACCTAACCATATCCATAAGTGTACTATTCCTCCGCTCAGTATCACCATTTTATTCTGGAGTGTAAGGTATGGTATAATGGTGAGTAATTCCATGAACTTTAGAAAGTTCATTTAATATTCCTAAAGTGTATTCTACTCCACGATCATATATCAAAACTTTGATATTTCTATTCAATTGATATTCCACTTTAGTTTTAAATGTGTTGAACACATCAAATACTTCTAACTTATATTTAAGAGGATACACATAAACAAATCTAGAATAATCATTAATGAATGTGATAAAATAAATCTGTTGACCTCTAGTGGGAGTAGACATCTCATCACAAATATCGGAATGAACAATGGCAAGAGGCTCATTAGATTTGTTCGCCTTTGGAAAAGGTGCACAGGTCATCATACCTATTATACATGTCTCATAAATACCAAAATGCTCCCACGTAAAGTGTAGAATTCTATAATTAATAAGCCTCTTAATTCTGTATTTAGATATGTGACCAAGTTGTAAATGTCATAAATAAGATGTGCATGTGTTTCTATCATTAGTATTACTCACTATGGAGTTATTTTCATCAACTAAGCAGTTTATATTATCGTCATTTGATAGTTCATCAAGAAAATAATGACATTCATGATGAGTTCTAGTATGCACTAATTTCCTATTGAGCAATATTTGAACTCTTTCTTTTCCAAACAGTATGTCATAACGAATAGGTTCTAATTGAACAACAGAGATTAAATTTCTTCTCATGCTAGGTGAATATAAAGTATCCTTTAATAATAATTTTCCTTCATTAGGATATTTTAGGATATAATTTTTAATTCCAAGTATATCAGCTTTAATATTAGTGTCCAAAAAGACTCTTATTTCCCTTTGGAATTGTTTTCATAGAAGTAAAAACTCTATGATATCTAATAATATGAGATGGTAGCACCTGAATCAATAGCCTAACTGTTCGGAAAAGTAGTAGTAAGTAAGATTCAGTGCATATAAAAATATTAGACATATCATCAGATTAAAAATTGCCTTTATGCTCAAATTGTTGATTGTTTTGATTTTTTTCTCATTCTGCTTCTTCTTTTTCCTGCAGCCAGCTCTGAAATGGCCATACTGACCACAGTTGTGATATTTAAAATTCTTGTTTTATCATTTCTTTGAGCAGAGTTATAATTTGCATGATTACCCCGATCATGTTTCTTGTTAAGCTTTTCTCTCAAATCAATATTAGGTTTTCTTTTTTGCCAATTCCTTTTATTACCTTTTTCCTCTCGAAGATGTACTCAGAATTATGAGTATTTATTTCCTTTCCCTGAGAGAGTTTTCTATCTTCTTTCATAAGAAAATGATACCTCAGAGTGTGCATATTGAGTATCCTATTAGAATGACAGAAAGATATTTTAAATTATTCTCATGAATTTGGCATGACATGCACTTCTTCAGAAAAAGGATATTCAGCTTTTTTAATTCATTTGATAAAACACAGAGTTTATTAAGATACTTATTAATTGTAGTGCTGTCATACATCTTAGTAGAGAGAAAGCAATTAACAAGATTAAGTACATTAATAAGAGGTACTTCACCAAAATCTTGTACAAGACTGCGCGTTATTTTCTATGCATTCTGTTCCCCTCATACTTAGCAGCTAAAGAATCAGTCATTAATCCCAACATAAAAATTTGAGCCCCTTTATTATCTCTAGTTCAATTATCATATTCTTCTATATAATCTTCTTTTTTCCTCAATAATGGCATTTTTCATATTCTTTTGATTCGTTTTCATTTATTATATAATCTATATTTTCAGCGGAAAGTAAATATATGATTTTTTTAAACTATAAAATTTGAGCAATTTAATTTGTAAGATCTTAAAAAAGACACTGATTGTTATTATGAAAATAAATATTACTATATTGGTTGGTACTGCGGCTTCACGACTTTGCTGGTACTGGGAGACACAAGCAGCAATGGGACTTCACGACTGTGCTGGTACTAGTGCGACGCAGGCTGTGCTTTTCATCTCCTCGATCTCCATGCGTGGTGAAGAAAAAAATCACGCACAGGCGCACAAGTGACTCCTCTCGCGTGATGGAGCACAACAGATCCTTTGCGGGGTGAACAAATGAATTTTTTGTACGAATAATCTATTTTTATTCAAAATTACAGAAATATACCCGTGGCCTAATTTTTTACAAAATAAGCTCCAGTCACCCAATGGGGGGCGACTGGAGCCAATCGCCCAACAGACCAACGACAGATGTCCAGTCGCCCAACCCTCAGGCAACTGTAACCAGTCGCCCCCATTGGGCGACTTGAAGTGCAGTGGCCCCCATTGGGCAACTACACTCAGGTCCCGTGAATTTTGTAAATTTTGTAGTTTTTAACTAGAAAATAATCTGCTGGAGTTGTAATAAAAGTTTATGTTCATTGTATGTTGTAGGCGCATAAAAAATTTTGGGAATTTTTTTAGGAACGATTGACCGTAGAACGATCGGTACATACGATGGTAAGTGATATTTTGATGTTACTGAGAATTCGTATACGGAGAAAACCGGTAAGTTAATATTGTTAGATTACTTGCTATGCGAATGATTGAAAGCGAAAAGACAAGATAATACGCTTGTTTGAATTTAAATAAATTTCATAATGCAGTTAGGAGTAACATGCCGCATACTTTTTTATTACATGCATAGCATATAGCATCATGTACAACTAACCCACCCAACTGCTCGTACGACCTACTGTGTAGACCAGGGCCATTTTCCCTTCCTTGCTCGCTCGGCGTTGAACTCCTCGGCGGCCTCTTTTGTCTTAGCCGCCATTTCCCTCTTTTTCTCATGCTCCCTCTCGCGAGCCTCCCGCTCCCTACGCGTGCATGCTTTGAGATGAGTTTTCGTCTCACGTTGTATACACGGGGTTTGCTCGTTCTTGCGGCGCTCCTCTTCCGCATCTCCGATGACCTTGCGACATTCCACTCTTTGAAGTCGAGGGCCCATTGGTCCTCATGGTGGATCTCAAGATCGATCCATTTGCGGTAGGCACATAGGGGTTCTGGAGACTATAAATACAGGGGAGAGATTGTTAGTGCATACTGTGAAGGAGAAAAGGTAGGGAAAAATGGTGCACCTGGTCCTTACCGGCTTCCGATAGGTTGCGGTGTCTAGACAGTGGTTGGGGTAGTCACTGGAGTAGTTTGCACAACCCCAGTAATGCATACCTAGGCTGATGCGGTGCTTAGACTTGAAAAACTTGCACGTGTCGCTGCACCAACATAGGGGGGTGTCCCCCTCGGGTGGGAGTTGCGGCGAACGCTCAGTGGGAACATTCGGGATGGGGTTGTTGCTACAGGCCCCTCATTGCAGGGAGCTGACCTCGTAGTACGCTGGGCTTGTTCTACTCGGGTCGCAATAGCCCTTATTTTCTCATCGCGGGCGGCAGCTGACCGTGCTAGGTCGCGAGTCTCCTCTCATTGCTTCATCATCTTGTCACATTGCTTCTTCTACCTTTTGTCCATCCTGGTGCAGTGAAGGCGGCGTGGTGTAGTGTGGGGTTTGATTGCGCAGTATTCTCCGAGAAATCCCGTGGACCAATTTATAGTGTGCAAAGCTGGGCCGTGTGGTCTTGTCGCTGTAGAAAGCTGACACGTGCGGTCATGTTGCTGTGCAAAGCTGGCGCGTTCGATCTTATCATTGCACAAAGCTAGGTCATGTTGTCATGTCACTATTAAAAGTTGCGTCGTCATATCATGTCATTGAGGAAAGCTGGCACGTTCGGTCTTCTCACTGCGCAAAAGCTGAGCCATGCTGTCATGTCACTGTGAAAAGCTACGTCGTCATGTCATGTCACTGAGAAAAGCTAGCACGTTCGGTCTTCTCACTGCGCAAATCTGGCCCATGCTGTCATGTCACTGCGAAAAGCTGTATCGTTATGTCATGTCACTGAGGAAAGCTAGCACGTTCGGTCTTCGCACTACGCAAAGCTGGGCCTTGTTGTCTAGTCACTGTGAAAAGCTGCACCGTCATGTCATGTCACTGAGGAAAGTTGCCCCGTGCGGTCATGTCGCTGCGGAAAGCTGGCTCGTGCAGCCATGTCGCTACAGAAAGCTGGCCTGTGCGCTGCGCAAAGCTAGTGCACCCGGTCTTCTCACTGCGCAAAGCTGGGTTGTCATATCATGTCACCGAGCAAATATGGCCCGAAGTTACGCTATATAATGAATGGACGAGGTGGTGCTGGTTGGAAGAACTATCTTCTCCGTCGTAGAGTAACCCACCATGACGGACGCTGAGAGACCACTGGAACATGGGTCACCAAAGGAGGACCTTCCGCTCGAAAGGAAGGAGGACTTCAGCCCTACGTACCGCTTGTTGCCAAGTGTGGCCGTAATGCAAACATATGTAGGACGTGGTGGTGCAGGTGGCAGAGGGCCATGAGCATGGTGGTTGACGTTTCTTTCGGTGCCCATACTCCGGGGTACAAGTTCGCACTCGTCTATTTTGTTGTATTACTAATATAGCTTCGATGTTAATATTTGTTTGTAGTAGGTGCATAAATGTGACTTCCTGCGATGGATCGATCCTCCCTACGAACATTATATGTCGACGTACGTGCATACGTTGTGGGAGAGAATCTTTGATTTGGAGGTATGCATTGAGAGTCTTGAAGAGCAGAACGATGACCTCTGTCAGCAGGTAAAGCGCGAGAGGGGCAACGAGGAGGTCATCAACATAGGGAGTTTGTACAATCCTTCATGCTACTGCGCGAACCCTAGTTTTATATGTGCTTACCACTACAATGACGGCCAGCCACGTCTGAGGCGGCCCCCTCAGCAATACTCCATGTGGGTGCCACAAGGCTCGTTCGACATATAGACAACGATGTGTGCGTTGTACCAGTGTGCTCAGTACTCTTGTTTGAAATAATTTTCAATGTTGTTAAGCATGTAATTGAATGGTTCATGCGTTGCTGCAGTTTGCATCAGTGCAGTTTGTTGTTCATGTGCTGTTTGCGTCGAGAAGGTAAGGAGAAGTAGAAGTAAGCTCGGCACCATACAAGCAAAAGTTTACTACGTAAATGACAAACGTAAGCAGTACATGAACATATAGTAGATAGTGAGGACTACCGTCCCCCAATAACATCCCCAACACCCCCTTTATCGCCAACCTGGCCCCCTCCGTCTCCACGTCCGCGTACTCCCAAACACGGCGGCGGCCATTTTTAACTCCCTTGTCACCCAGGCGTTGGGCGACTGGAGCTCCAGTCATCCAACCGTATGGCGACTGGACCTCCAGTCGCCCAACCGTATGGCGACTGGACCTCCAGTCGCCCAATCCCCAGGCGACAGCCACGTGTCGCCTCCCAGTTGGGCGATTGGCTCCGGTCGCCCTCTATTGAGCGACTGGAGCCTATTTTTGTAAAAAAAATTAGGCCACAAGTATATTTCTATAATTTTAAATAAAAAATAGATTACTCATAAAAAAATTCGTGAAGAAATTCCCGCTCGAGGGAGAGATGACATGTGCGACGAAGACTTTGCTTTCGAGGACGTAGAGACGCCGCGTGACCGAGGGATGGAGGCACACCGAGATACCGCACGACCTGTATTGTGTCTTGATCGACGGACCTCTGACGAAGAGACAGACATGCCGTGAAGAACGAAGCAGTCATGAAGCACCCCGATCGCCGTGCGCAGCAGAAGAAAAGGCAGGCACGCGCTGAGCACCTCACGTCTGCTTCGATCATGACTCGGATACGAATGTTGAATTTTATTTAAATCCTAAATTAATTTTGTAGAGAATATTTGATCTATTCTATACTTTCTGATTTTTCTATGGTACCATTTATAATTACATTATAAGCCTAGAGGGTAGAGATCTATTTATAGACTCTATTTTCATGTGTTACAAAATGACCCACTCGTTTTCCGTATGCCGTGAGACTCATGAACCATATCACCAACCAGAATTAGATACGTAAGTTTCATGAGTCTAAAATATATTAGCCCTTAGTACACATGTGTGAGTCATGCGTCATGATCGGATTGTTTATGAGATCAATTCCAATGTAATCATGTGGGTCAATATCCTGCAAAGCCAATCCTATAAAACAAACCCAGCTATTTCGACTTGTGTTGTACCTGGGTTAAATATATACATGCATATTAAATTCCAGTGGCTCGATCTCAATAAATGTGTCTACCATATTTCAGCACAGCCGTCCTCGGTACCTTGAGTATTAATTTCTTGAGTTAAATTCCGCATCAAATTATTCACTTTCACTTGTATCGATAATATAGATAATGCTACATTAAATTAAATAAACAATAATTACAATAAATATTGAAAGCTAAAAAAAAGCCAACACGAGGTGCACACACCGGCGTGCCCCTTCTCGGCCACCCGATGCCGCACTGCCGCCCGCTCCCAGCACGGCCCGCTGCACTAGGCCTAGGGCGTCCTTGATGCGAGGGTGTAAATCAGACTTGGGATAAGTCTAAAGACTGTTCGCACACGAACACGTCACCGTGTGCCCCCGGCGTCGAGCGCGATACGCAGGACACGTCGCCGGAGGAGTCTCGCCGAGAGCGCGATACGCAGGACACGTCGGCGAGAGCTCTTGAGACCCGACACCCCACGCGCCCGGGAGGGACCCCGTCAGGGCGAGCGGCGGCGATGGGTTGTCCTAGGTCGGCCTGACCGCCCCTAGGACCTTGTGACTCGTTATCGCAACGGAGTAAACGACAACGAAGAACAAGAAGCAAAATAGGGTAGAGGAAAATAGTAGATTGCAAAATAATATAATAGATGAGTTTCGATTGTGTGTTGTCAATCGGCCGTAAACCCTACATACATATATATAGGGGGAAGCTGGTCCTAGCTTCTTTTGGAAACAACAATTATTTGAATCGAATCAGAGTCCAGACCGAATAAAACTTATCTTAATTTATTCGGTTGCAATTTTACCGCGCGGCAGAGATCGCTTCAAGATTGTTTCCTGATCCTTTCCAAACTGTTGCCCGCGCGTGTCATGACTTCCCAAGATCGTTTATGGCCGGCCGGCGCTGCCTACGACCGATCCCGAGTGCTCTTGATGCCGTACGACCACTCCAAAAACATCCCTTTTACCATGCTCACTTCCTTCAACATGGTCGGAATCGCCTTTGGCACGTGCTGGCCTTCTCGATTTGATTGCTGCTCCTTACGACCGCCTTCACCGCGACCGTGGCCTTCTCTGCGTGGTTGAACCCTTTACGATAACCGGTCAGTGTCTCTTACGACTTCCCAGGGTCGTTTACGACTGGTTAGAATCGTTTACGACTGGTTAGAACTATCTATGACCGGTTCTGGATGCTTACGACCAGTTCCGATCCTTCTATTGCTTTACCAATCAATTTTCCTTCGTGATCGTAAACTTACTGTAGCAGTCTACGACCGCTCCATTGCGTCGCTGCGCTGTCTTTCCTTCAGCCGCTCAAAATACCGTGATCGAAACCTTCAATGAGCACGCATTGATGCTGGCGATCGTCAATTTTCTGTAGTCGAACCACCCTTTTGATTACGTTCATTTCCTTCAATGTGGTTGGAGTTGTTACCGCTTCTCGTTATAACGTGATCGTAAGCCACCGACTTCTCATCGTGGTCGTAAGTTCGACTGCCGACTATCAACCTTGATGTCGTCGACTGTGAACCAGGCTTCTGATCGTGGCCAATCGTGTTCGTCGTAGCCTCCAATGCAGTCGTAGGCTTCTACGTGGTCATAGACTCCAACGTGATCGTGGCCTTCAACGTGATCGTAGATTCCACCGTGGTCGTAGACCTCACTGTGGTCGTAGCCTCCAACGTAGTCGCAGACTCCACCGTGGTCGTAGCTTCCAACGTGGTCGAAAACTCCAACGTGGTCGTATACCTCAACGTGGTCGTAGATCCCACCGTGGCCGTAGCCTCCAACGTGGTCGTAGACTGCCTTCGACCACGGCCAACGTGGTTGTAACCGGTCCAACTAGCTCCCGACTTGCTTTGCCGTGGTTGTAACGACCGCCAACGTGGTCGTAACTGCCTTCGACTACGGCCAACGTGGTCATAACCGGCCCAGCTGGCTTCCGACTTGCTTTGCCGTGGTCGTAACGGCCGCCAACGTGGTCATAACTGCCTTCGACTACGGCCAACGTGGTCGTAACCGGTCTAGCTGGCTTCCAACTTGCTTTGCCGTGGTCGTAACTACTCACGACCATGATATAGGCACAACCTTCCCTTGTTAACCTGCTTTTGGTTTTACGATGATTGTAGTTCCAAGCCAAATTTGATTATCAACATATGCCCCCCTGTTTTTTGGTAACACTTGTGTGCCAAAAAATAAGGATTACTTGCTCGACCAACAAGGCCAATGTCAACACATCCATTGGCCATGTTTATATGTCTAAGGGCGATAAGTTATTATCGGCCATGTTATAAAGTCTAAGGGCGATAAACAAGTATCGGCCATACATGTTCAAGCTTCCTGCCACACACTTGGATGAAACTTCTTCAAGTATCTCCCATTGAGAGCACGGGGCAGCAACGTACCTTGCAATGATTCGACCAAATATGAGTTACCGGGAACCACTCTTGCAATCTTTAAAGGACCTTCCCAACTTGGAGACCACTTCCCGAACTTATTATCTTTCGAGCCAATTGGTAAAATCACTTTCCACACTAGATCACCAACTTGAAAGCTCTTCAACTTGACTTTGTTGTTGTATGCCTTTGCCACCCGTATCTTATCTTTCTCTTCAAAACCATTCAGCACCATGTTCGTCTTCTTCAAATCATCATCTTGCAGCCCCAATTTTTTAAAGACTGAATACGGCATGATGTTGACGACAGCACCACCATCAACAAGCATCCTAGCAATCGGTGACCCGTTAATGTGGCCCTTGATGTACAGCGGCTTCAAATGCTTCACCGGCTCTTTAGGCTTCTCGAAGATGGCATTTTTAGGACCAAAGTCCAGCTGGGCTATCTCCCCTTCTTCATCAGCAGCACGAAACTCAGCAGGTAGATAGTAAACCATATTGATATCCATACCTTCTCTAGCTGGTGTGGGCTCAAAATCTAACATCTCCTCATCATCTCCCAATGTACATACCTGCTCATGCTCTTTAGGTGATGTATGTGCTGTTGCGGTAGTAGTATCTGTAATCCCATCCACTGGTTTAGGCCTCCATACATGCTTCATGGGCCGACTTTTATTGAAAAATTCATCTCTCTGTGCTTCTGCTGCGTCTTCGATCTTCTGCTGATTTCGCATACGCTGCAACCTTCTTTTCTGAGCTTTGGTCAGGCCTGAAGGGCACCACCTCGGCCGGGTATACTTGGGGTCTCTTCCCTTCGCGCTACTGCTGCTGGCTTCATGATCATTAGCTGCTGAACCTAGCTGGACAGCCACCATAGTACTACTGGATTTAGCCGGATTATTAATGACAATTGGCTTTTTACCGAGATCTTTGGTTGATACTTCTGCAGCACTGGCAGTCCTGCTTTCTTGCTTGTTGGGTTCTGAATTTTCAGCGCTTGGCGACTTAGCACGCCACTCTTGCTTCATAATCTTCTTCGTTGCAGAGGCATTGGATGGTCGACCAGTACCACCACCCAAACAACTTTTTGTAGAGTGGGTTAGCCTCTCAAAAACTGATCTTCTAGGTGCTGTCCACCCAGGGTGAAAAGCATAGGGCACCATTGGAGGCTGCGCCCACCCTCTATTCATATTGTATGGTGTGTAGGAAAAAGGTGTCATCCATTGCGTAGGCGCCCATGGCTCATACGGACGAAACTGACGTTGTATTTGATGCCTCGGAGGTGATCTTGGACGCTTCAATTGTGATGGTCGATTAGAGCTAGAAGTGGCCGCTTGGTTAGCATATTAGGACAGCAGCATATCGAATGTTGGCTTGATGCGCTTCCGCTGTACTTTTGCTTTGTTTATCTTCCACTTGCCAACCTCTGGATTTTTGGGCTTGATAAACTTACTGCAAGCCTCATGTTGCACTTGCCCCCCAGGTACAGAAGTCCTCACAGTGATCTTCAATGTTTCCTTTCCATTTGGGGCCTTCTCCAGTACAACCTCTCTTCCTGAGAACTTGTCATCGGCATGTATCACTCTAGGCTCACCGATAACAACACCTGGCTTTCCTTTTGTTGATTCGGCATGTTCAGGCCGAAGCAACACTTTCCTGCCCTCCATATCCATTGTGTTCATGGGGAAGGGAGACTTGTCCACTTGCATTTCGGCAAAACTCAATCGTCCATCATTGATAGCCGATTGGATCTGTCGCCGAAAAACATTACAATCATTAGTGGCATGAGAAAAAGAATTATGATATTTGCAAAAAGCTCGTCGCTTCAGCTCTTCAAACGGCGGTAAAGTATGAGAAATTTTAATGACCTTATCATTCAGCAAAGCATCAAAAATTCTATCACATTTTGTAACATCAAAAGTAAACTTCATCTCCTCTTCACGATTTTTGCGAATTGGCTTAAGAGCATTACATGCATATGGTTTGGCCTTTGAGGGCCAAACAAATTCAGCAGCATAGACATCAATTTCATCATCCTGATCGGAAGAATAATCAACGACGTTCATGCGAGGAAGGTCAGCTTTAGTCTTATGGTTTTCTTTGATATCTTTACTTTGGCTTTCTTTAGCCAAAGCTCGCTGCAATACTTGGTTAACGGTTAAAAACTCATAACTTTCCAACTTTTCTTTAATGTGAGTTCTCAAACCGCTAAACACAAGATCAGCCAAGTCCCTTTCACTTATCACAAGACTATAGCACCGGTTTTTAACATCTCTAAACCTTTTGACATAATCGGAAACCGATTCATCATTTTTTTGCCTAACCGATGTAAGATGTGATAACTTAAACTCAGCGTCACCGCTATAAAAATGATCATGAAATTTTTGCTCAAGCTGCGACCATGTAATGATAGAACCAGGGGGTAAAGCAGAAAACCATGAAAAAGCCGTGCCAGTTAAAGACAAAGAAAACAAACGAACTTTAAGTTCATCTATATTACCCGCTGCTCCCAACTGGGCGAGATATTGGCTAACGTGCTCCCATGTAGTTTTGCTGTCCCCACCATCAAATTTAACAAACTCAGGAAGCTTATAACCTTGGGGATAAGCAATAGTATCAAAATGAGATGGATATGGTTTCTGATAAGTGCGGGCTCTAACTCTCGGCTCAATGCCGAAAGACTCAACAAACATCCTGCGCACATCATCTCTAATTTTTGCCAATGCTTCGTCCATATTGGCCGAAGCTGTGATGGGTGACTGCAAAGGAGCTATAGGGGTGTTGGTCACCATGGTAGGCAGTGGAGGCGGCATCGGCGGTATAATAGAATATGGCAAGGACCTTGGCATACTTATATCGCCTGATGTTGATGTTCCCAAAGGTGGTAGGCTCATGATATGATTAGGATACGTGGGCGCTACCATTAGTTCACCTCCAGGTTTAGTTTGCTGTCCGGAAAAGAAACTCAACGGCATGCCACATTGGGGTTGTATACTTGGTACTCCACTACTTGCCGATGAATTAATAGGCGCTGTCGGCTTAGAAAGTTCTACGCTAGAAAAGTGCCAACCTGATTTGTACCCATGGCCGCACTATTTATTTTCTTAATGTTTGCCATCTGATGCATATAATCAAAGATCTCTCTAGTGTTCTCATTAAGCATGTGCTGAACTTGCTCCATTGTAACACTAGATGAATTGGTAGCAACAGATGAAAGGGTTGATGCGGCACTTACAAGGGGTTCCACCTTTTCCGAGTAATGCGGAGGAGGGAACGTGATGTCGCCGAGTGGGGTTATGTTGCCTTGACGATCCTTCCTGAATTCTGCAAGGAACGCTCGTAAATCCTCCTCCTCGCACTTTTCCTTGTATGCCTCAAAAGCTTGGCGATGCTCTTCCGATAATTCATCGTAGCCGGGCTTGACGACATTATCGGTGTTAACCTCCCCGGGCATTGGGATTTTGCTGCTGCCAGTCATGGTGATTGGCGGCGTCAATTTTCCTTGATCTTTCCCCAGCGGAGTCGCCAAAAATGTGTTCGCACACGAACACGTCACCGTGTGCCCCCGGCGTCGAGCGCGATACGCAGGACACGTCGCCGGAAGAGTCTCGCCGAGAGCGCGATACGCAGGACACGTCGGCGAGAGCTCTTGAGACCCGACACCCCACGCGCCCGGGAGGGACCCCGTCAAGGCGAGCGGCGGCGATGGGTTGTCCTAGGTCGGCCTGACCGCCCCTAGGACCTTGTGACTCGTTATCGCAACGGAGTAAACGACAACGAAGAACAAGAAGCAAAATAGGGTAGAGGAAAATAGTAGATTGCAAAATAATATAATAGATGAGTTTCGATTGTGTGTTGTCAATCGGCCGTAAACCCTACATACATATATATAGGGGGAAGCTGGTCCTAGCTTCTTTTGGAAACAACAATTATTTGAATCGAATCAGAGTCCAGACCGAATAAAACTTATCTTAATTTATTCGGTTGCAATTTTACCGCGCGGCAGAGATCGCTTCAAGATTGTTTCCTGATCCTTTCCAAACTGTTGCCCGCGCGTGTCATGACTTCCCAAGATCGTTTATGGCCGGCCGGCGCTGCCTACGACCGATCCCGAGTGCTCTTGATGCCGTACGACCACTCCAAAAACATCCCTTTTACCATACTCACTTCCTTCAACATGGTCGGAATCGCCTTTGGCACGTGCTGGCCTTCTCGATTTGATTGCTGCTCCTTACGACCGCCTTCACCGCGACCGTGGCCTTCTCTGCGTGGTTGAACCCTTTACGATAACCGGTCAGTGTCTCTTACGAGTTCCCAGGGTCGTTTACGACTGGTTAGAATCGTTTACGACTGGTTAGAACTATCTATGACCGGTTCTGGATGCTTACGACCAGTTCCGATCCTTCTATTGCTTTACCAATCAATTTTCCTTCGTGATCGTAAACTTACTGTAGCAGTCTACGACCGCTCCATTGCGTCGCTACGCTGTCTTTCCTTCAGCCGCTCAAAATACCGTGATCGAAACCTTCAATGAGCACGCATTGATGCTGGCGATCGTCAATTTTCTGTAGTCGAACCACCCTTTTGATTACGTTCATTTCCTTCAATGTGGTTGGAGTTGTTACCGCTTCTCGTTATAACGTGATCGTAAGCCACCGACTTCTCATCGTGGTCGTAAGTTCGACTGCCGACTATCAACCTTGATGTCGTCGACTGTGAACCAGGCTTCTGATCGTGGCCAATCGTGTTCGTCGTAGCCTCCAATGCAGTCGTAGGCTTCTACGTGGTCATAGACTCCAACGTGATCGTGGCCTTCAACGTGATCGTAGATTCCACCGTGGTCGTAGCCTCCAACGTAGTCGTAGACTCCACCGTGGTCGTAGCTTCCAACGTGGTCGAAAACTCCAACGTGGTCGTATACCTCAACGTGGTCGTAGATCCCACCGTGGTCGTAGCCTCCAACGTGGTCGTAGACTGCCTTCGACCACGGCCAACGTGGTCGTAACCGGTCCAGCTGGCTCCCGACTTGCTTTGCCGTGGTTGTAACACCGCCAACGTGGTCGTAACTGCCTTCGACTACGGCCAACGTGGTCGTAACCGGCCCAGCTGGCTTCCGACTTGCTTTGCTGTGGTCGTAACGGCCGCCAACGTGGTCATAACTGCCTTCGACTACGGCCAACGTGGTCGTAACCGGTCTAGCTGGCTTCCAACTTGCTTTGCCGTGGTCGTAACTACTCACGACCATGATATAGGCACAACTTTCCTTTGTTAACCTGCTTTTGGTTTTACGATGATTGTAGTTCCAAGCCAAATTTGATTATCAACAAAGACCAAAGGTGAACTTCCCCTTTTTTTTTGAAAGAACGGCAAGAGAATTGCCATCGTTACATTGACAGGACGAGAAAATATCACACTAACCGTACCAAGACAATATGTGACATATATAAACCATATCATGCGACCCTACACGGGCGATGTGAGTAATGGTAAACGATTAGCAGGCTAGATGATTATTCAGCAACAAGTATGGCGAGAGATATACCAAATTAACAGTTTTAAAAAAGAGATATGTCAAATTAATTGTAAGCACAAAGATCACATGGAGGCCCTTATAGGAAAACCACTGGCGGTGCGACATGATGAACAATCTAATGTGGAGACGTGGCGCGCGAACATGGGCTTGCTCGGGTGGGCGCATGGTGTGGCTGGACGAATGGGGGACAGGAGAGATACGAGAGTGGTAGAGAAGGGTAGGGAGAAAGAAGAGAAGAAAAGGTTAGAGAATGGCAGAGGGTATTTTAGGTATTTTCAAAAAAATACAGTAGGCAGTGGTAGAAAAACTGAAACACTGTGCGGTGGTAACTCTTATGTCAGTGCTGAGTATTTGACAATGATCGTGTGTTGATTTCATTACTTGATTTTGAACTTTTGATTTTGTGAATTAAGTTAGTGTTGTATTAAAAAAACTGGTTAGACCAGCTGGTCCAGGCAGTCTGACCGCTGGGACCAAGCGGTTTAACCGCTAGGACTGAGCGGTCTGATCGGCCATTATTTAGGCAGTTTGACTGGCTCGTGTGCAACGGTTAGACTGGCACCAGTGTAAGTCTGTGCTGTTTGAGTCTGGTTTAGGTGTTAGTCATGATGGTGTGGCACAAGAGTTAGTCATAGGGGAGTCCATGCATGTGTGAGTCGTGGTGTGTGTCTCTACATTGGTTTACTGGTGGAGAGTCAACTGCATGGCAGCGATTCAATTGCTTAGGGTCAGCGATCTGATCGCTGGACCAAGCGGTCAAACCGACTTGACAAGGATCTTCAACTAGGTTTTGAGCTTTGGGATTGTTGAGTTGCGAGATGAATTTGGTTTGACCTGGGTCGTTGCTTGTGTGCACATGGGTTTATTGTTTGGTCCTAGGATTAGGATCGGTGATTTGGTTGCATACATTTCGCATGTTGCATTGTACGGATTAATTGTATCAATTAATGACTTTGTATATTGTGCGGTGCTATGTGACAATTTGCTTGTTGTTGTTGATTGTAGGACTCTAGGGCTATGTCATGGTGAGGCTGATGGGACCGGGACTAAGTTAGGAGAGCTTATATCCAAAGCAGTCAAGGGATCGGGACTACACTCAAGAGGAGCCAAGGTCCAGACAATCAACGAGCCGCCGAAGATGACCGATGTTTGCAGGGTGGTTACAAGCTAGGACGACGAGGAACCGGAGTTGGATCTACTGGTAGTGGACATGACGAGCAATCGAGGTCTTGTGCGGTCAAGGAAACCGAGTGCTGTTATGCATGAGGAGAAGCATGTGGTGCACCAAGTAGTTGGATCATTTGCAAGGAAGGACGGTTCGATAGAATCTGGACGTGTGAGAGGCTTGATAGCAAGTCATTGGAGCCACATGGCAGATGGTGAATCATGGGCAATGTGTCGTGGTAAAGGAAGCGGAAAATTTCGTGGAAAGCGGTAGTGGGGCATTTTTGTAAACTGCTCAATACCAAAAAAATGATGGTGTGCAAAACTGTGGTGTCGCTTAAGTGGTTTAGGTCTTGGTTGTACTGAAAATATAAGTGGATCGAGTGTTAATTCATTAATGAGTTAATGTGTGTGTGCGTTTTGAGAAGCATACTTGTATAATTGTAAAACCTGAAATTGTGTTGGGTTAATGGGTTAGCCCATGTAAGTGGATGAAACCCAATTAAAGGGGTTGGTTAAGGTTTCTCATATGCCTCCACTATAAAAGGGTGGAGAGGGTGCTTTAGGGTTAAGCCATCTATGTCAAATAGAGAGAGGAGTTAAGATTTTTGGAGAGAACTTTGTGAAAGATATAAGAGGCTCTTCTGGTTGAGTTTTTTTTATCATCATTAGGCTTTGTGTGTGGTTAGAGAATGGTTGTAAGCATTCATCTTCAAGTACCAATAGAGATCAAAATTCATCCAAGTATTTCCCTCTTGTGCTCAAGTGATGAAATCTTGATTTGACTTGATTTTTTGTGTTTCCTCTTCTTCTCTTGATCTTGCTATGAAGATATGTCTTAGATATCAGATCTTATCCATCTAGGCACTTGTATTTGCAAGTTCTTATGTTTGACTAGTTTTGGCTCAAGAGGGGTGATTTTGGAGTTTTGATGTTGTTCATGTTTTAGTTTGAATTCATGTTGTGATCTAGGTTGCTATGATATGTGAGAACCTATCTAAGGTTATCTAGATCATCAATAATTCACGAGTAAGAGCAGATCGAGATTTCTCTCTTTTGATCAGTTTTGGTGCACCCTTCCATCGAATGGAAAAATGTCAGAATTTTGGCAACAATTTTCTTAATCGTTGATTGGAATAGATTCCTAACATTCTAGAAAAGGTGCATGCAAAGTTTCAAGTCATTTGGATCAATAAATCAAAAGTTATATGAATTTTTGGATTTGAAATAACTCCGAAATTACTGTTTATCCTTGAAATCACTGTAGCAACGATCTGACCATCACTATAGCAGAAGTTTGACTGGGGTTATATAGCTTTGCCTGATTTTGCTGTTCATAGCGGTTTGACCGCTATTAAAAATAGAGGTTTGACTAGACTGGAGATCAGACTGCCCCTTTCATGGAGGTCAGACTGTCATATATGTAGTGGTCAAATCACTGGGGGTTTTCGAAGCGCATTTTGTTTGATTTTGATTGGATCTTTTCTTGTGATTATTTGTCTCTGATTTTCGTAGCTTTCATAGCAATTGGAGTGAAGAGTTTTACTTTCGCTCAAAAGAAAAGATTTAAAAGTCTTGAATTGAATTTGGACTCCTATTCACCCCCCTCTAGTCGCCATACTTGATCTTACAAAAACCCTATTGCCCCTCTGTACAATGGCATAAAATCAATTAGCTTGATTAAGATGGCAAATCACTAACTAATTACACACCTTTGTTATGGCAAATGTGCAACTTGTCCCCATCAATTACATAGCCAACAACGGTTGGATTTGGTGGCACTCAGCTCTCTACTTGTCACCTCTATTTTTAGATAAAGGATATAATATCCGGCCTCTATATCCACGAGGGATATATACGGCCTCTATATCTACTTGTCACCTCTATGCTCAATTAAGAAGAAAAAACGAACAATGCATAGGTTAGGGATAGGAAAGGGATAAATAGGTAGATTCACAGAAACACCCCAAAAGGTAGTACAACTAAAATTTCAGCCTACTATATCCATAAGCAATATTTTGCATGACAGATGAGTCAAAATGGCTTCCAGATGATGAAACATGAGCCGCACACCACATGGAGCAAATGCACCGGTGGAGTTTTATCCAAAGCATTAATTTGTTTCCAATATAATGTCTGAAAATTGTGCTGGGATTTGGGGATGAAGAAACATGGAGTTAAAGTCTAAGTATTACATTAGGAATGAAATTCTGGAGTCATGCAAAATGAGCAAACTCCACTGGAGAAGAACTAAAGGTTCTCCGCCCGTCTTCTGCAATGTAATCCATAACAGGTGCATTTTGCTGATTAAACAAACTATACATACATCTTTTCGCTGACGGGCGCGGCAACAAGCGCCACCTGATCTAGCTAGTACACGTATCATACACTGCAGCTCCGTCCTCATCATGTTGAGGCGTACGTCGAGTTTTTCGACTCGCCGGCGGCTTCGACGGTGTCAACCGCCACAACCTTGGCCGGACTGAACCAACCAAGTCCAGTCACGGCCGGAACAAGTACCTTCTTTGCCACTGCCACGCGGACGCCACAATCACTGTCAGTCATCTGGGCCTTGACGTCGTCACAAGTACCCTTTGTACTCGTAGCAGCAGCAGCAGTGTCCTTGTCCCCGTGGTCGACGACGTGATCCTCTTTCTGCTGCTGCTGCTGCAGCTGTTCGGAATTGCTAAGTAGTAGGTCCCTGGGAGGCAAGAAGCAGTCCATGGACAGCCCCACGATGTTGAAATCCACCTCCTCGATGCTCCACGTCTCCTCCATGCACGTGCACGACCACTTGCTGCGCGCGTCGGCGTCGTCTTCGCAGCCAGAAGCGCCCCCGAACCGGGACAGCGAGACGACGGTGCGGCCGGCGTGCGCGATATTGATGCCGTCGACGGGGCGGTAGTCGCCGACGGAGGACTCCATGCAGGTCTCCCAGTACACGCTCTCGGCGGCGTTGCTGCCGGTATTGGTCTTCAGGCGGATGCGCAGCAGGTGGACGTCCTCCAGAAGGACAAGCAGCCCCGTCCTCTGGCTGAAGTAGCCCCACACGGCGTGCCGGACCACCTCCACGTCGGCGCTACTCCGGGAGAGCAGAGCTGAGGTGTCGGCGTCGACACGGAGCACGAAGCAGTCGTCGCCGTCGATGGACCTCTCGCCGACCCACACAGCGCTGGAGAAGAGGTCCGCCGTCGACTTCGGGTCCAAACCCTGCAGCACATAAGGTCAATTGGTTATGATACTACTGAAATTAACAAGGATACGAGGCACACATACAAGCAAGTAGCCGTTTGTTGACTACGTGAGGTGAGGGTAATTCGCCCGTTACATGCAGCAATGTTCGCACATGGGTCCACGTTTGGCCAGCCCGGTTGTTCGGTGTATACATGTGTTCTGCTTAATTGTTAATTTTAGCCTTGTTCGCTTTATTTGCAAATTAAGGCGAAAATTTACATGGTGATGATGGAACTAGTTAGTACCTGAACGCATCGGCGGAGCGGTCGCGGGGGTCCTCGGGAGGCGTGGGCCTGCTGCCAAGGAGTCTGGCGCCAGGCGACCCTGCCGTCGCAGCCGGCGCTCATCTTTGTACCGCCGGCGACCACCATCTCCACGCACCACAGCTCAGGTTTCTTCTGCCAAACCACGAAACCGCCGGCCACCTCGCCGCCGCTGCCGCCTACGCCGATTCCCTTGTTCTTAGTCTTCGTCCTCTTGGTCGTCCTCATCCTCACCTTCCCTATCGCGTACATGCTCGTCGCCGCACGCAGTGCCGCCTCGCCACCGGCCGCCGCGAAATACTGCTCCATTATGTACTTCGCCTTCGACACCTCCTGCAAATCAAACAATATTATTAGCCAACGCAGTTAAGAGTTCATCAATTCCTAGCCAGTGCTACGTCGACGAGTTGATCGATGGGTACTTACAAGGGGCTCCTCTCTGATGTCTTGTCCGGCCATGGCCTTCCGCGCTTCCACGGGTTGCGGCACCAGCGGCGCGCCGATCACGCCGAGCATGAGCTGCACGTCGGCGCGCGAAGGCGCTGCACCTTCAAGCCGGTGACGGTGATCCATGCGTGAGCGCATCCACGACTTGACGGTGCGGGGCCGGCGCCGGCCGCGGGCAGATGCTTCATGGTGGACTTCCGGGACGGGCACCTCGAGCACTGTGTCGAGGCCGTGCTCCCGGTCTAGGTTGGGGCACACCTTCCTCATGGTGAATACAACTGTGCTGATCAATGCTGAGAGAGTTATCAATTATTTGACAGGCTAAGCACTAATGGAAGAGAGCTTTGACGTGAACGACGCTCAGTTCAGTCGTATATATAGATGGATCATGGATGTGGCTGCACGTTCTGCTACCTTTGCTTTACCGACCAATCACAATATTTTATACTTGCAACGAGATACATCATATCCCATTGCACAAGGGATCGAGTATTTGTTTAAGAAAAATTGAAGCCCTGCTTCTTGTGATGAATGAATGATTTTCATTCTTGATTCTTTAGTCTGATCTGATTTGTTGTTTCGTGGGGCAACCAGGAATTTTTTTAATAATACCATTTTTAATTAATATAACATAAATAAATGCTCGGCTGAAAAAATCCCAAAAATATACCTCTCTCCTTCAAAACAGCGATAAATACTCTATAACCATTTCATTTGGCAATAGAGCTCTCTCGCCGAACAAAAGGACAATAGGAAGCTACATCCACGTGGTCATTGGGCCAAGGCCAGCTGTCGCCATTTAATTCGGCAAGGATAGATCAATCGCCAATTCAAACGGCAACAACGAAGCAAATCACCATTTCAATTAACAACAAGCCCCCCGGACCCTCTGTTGCCAATTCAAATGGCGACAAATGCCCAGCCTATATAAGGGCTAAAAATTGACCCGAAATTCATTTATATTTGGATAAAAGAGAAAGAGAGGAGGAGAAGAGGAGAGGAGAAGGGTGGAAGGAGCAGATCTTTTCATCCTAGAGGTAAAATTTCTATTTCTTTGTACATTAGTTTTTGAAATCATGTTTGGTTAGTAATATAAATAAGTAGAGCCGTACTTGTATAGAATAGGTAGTTTAGTACATATTTTAGTTTTAGATCCGTGACTATTTAGAGTAATTTGTTATAGTAGATATTATGTAGATCCAATCAATAATCGTAGTAGTTAGGTGTTCTGAGTTAGTTGTTTTTGGAGTTGGTTTGCTAATTTTAAAAATTCAAATTCAATTTTTGCAATTAAATCAATTAGAAAATGAATTCAAAATCCTGCTCCGTCTATGAGCTGAATTCTTCCCCTCAGCCTAGCCCATTCCTGTTCTGGTCCACCTCCTCCTTCTCTCTTTGTCTTGCGGGCCCAAGACCCCCCATCAGGTCTCTTCTACTAGCTCGTGCCTGCCCCATGACTGACCTCCTACAAGATATGATCCACGCTACATCAAAGCCACGATGCTCGCCGAGCTCCACAAGATCCCATCCCCATGCGCCTTGCCGCATCCCCTCTGCTTCCCCCTGAGCCATCCCATCGCTAGCCCAGGGAGAATCTCTAAGCCAAGCCGTGCCATCGTCCATTCTTAAGCCTACCCG
Organism: Dendrocalamus latiflorus; assembly: GCA_017311315.1. Classification (NCBI taxonomy): domain Eukaryota; kingdom Viridiplantae; phylum Streptophyta; class Magnoliopsida; order Poales; family Poaceae; genus Dendrocalamus; species Dendrocalamus latiflorus. Next base: position 4,838,581 of record CM029620.1, on the reverse strand, counting down.
AGCGTGTCTTCCTTCTTTACACTTTGTGTCATCTCCATTTGACCCCTTGGCTGAGCCTTTCTTTCTCTGGGTATCTTGGAACATGCTCATCGCCTTTAGCTCCAGCACACAGCCGCTGCCATGCTCCACCATGGCCCGAGCCCTTCCTAGCGAGCCCTTAGCCTTCTAACCACATCACTTTGCACCATTTCTCTCCAATTTGGAATCCCCTCACTTGATTTCACCTTTCCTATAGCGGCTCGCTGAGACCGTGTAGTCCTCTTCAACCGCGGCCACCGCCATCACCATTGATTTACTACCTCTCCGATGAGCTCCAGCCCTTGCCATGGCCATTGTCAGCATCCTCTCTCCTTCCTATTTTCATTCCCTCCCTCAATTTCTACTGAACATCACCGTGGGGACCTGCCACCGTGAACGACCTCGTCGTCACCACAGTTCACCACTATCCGACCACTTTAGCACCTCTCCTCAGTTGCCATCCTCACCATTGTCTTCTTGGTGAGCTGGTAGTGCTTTTTCATTATTCATTTTTGCCTAAAATAATAGGCTTGTTGTCACCGCCGTAGCTCTGCCTAGCGCCACCGCTTCACTCTGTCGCCGGCCTAGCTCCGGTACCACCACCAAAAGAATCACCATGGTCTTTTCTTCCCATCCCCATGGTCGCCTATGCCCCTCCTCCACTCCCTCACCATCAACAAGCTTGGCAATGGGGTCAACCATGATGCCCAGCTCGTAGCTCTACTTCTCTCTTTGACCAGTAGGCCTGCATGTTATGACTTGTGGTGCAAGAGGAAAGTCGCATGTATTGGGTGGATGGTGGAAGTTATGTGGATATGACTTGTGGTGAAAAAGGAAACTCACATGTAGTGGTTGATTGTTGGAGACTCCCACCCAAGTCAGTTAAGGACTGTGAACTTATGTGTTACTGATCTAAACTTTTTGTACAACCACAAGCGCCTTTGTGGGAAGGCCCTGGTGTAATAAGTTGTTTGGGTCTAATCTTGAACCTGTGGTAGATCATAGTAGTTTGAGCACTAGAAAGGTGGCTCAAGGTGGTTCCTGTCATTGTCGTGTATGGCGCCAAAACCGTTGACACAACAGTTGATTCCTCGGGGTTCAACGTGTTCTAACTCCTGAGGGCTACAATTCATTTGGTAGGGTAAGGTTGGAGTCAAGCAATATAAAAGCCTTATTATGATCTAGTGTCGGCCACACTGTTCATATCTTGTGGGCAACCTTTACAGAGTGTAAAATCTATTTGGATATCTATGCCTCTAGTTATGAGCAAAACTTAGTGATGCCACTGAGGCTAGTCTTATGTTTTTAAAACTTGGTTGGGTGTGGGAGTTATCCACTTTTGAGACTTGGTCACGAGTATATGAAAGTCATTTCTCATGGCTATAGAGAGCTAGTTGTGATTTATGCTTATATTACTTACTGGTTACTTTGTATTAAATATCAATTGCTTTTATAACTTCCATTTGCAATCTATTATTCGTTATCACAAATAAAAGCAGGTTTTTGCAAACTAAAATAGATTAGATAGCCATCTTTGTCTCAGCTTGCATACCATACATCTTTGATATAAAGTCTTACGTAGTACATTTTTGTACTCACCGTTGCTTGTTGAACACTATCAGAGTAAAAGAAGGAGATCTCTTGATCGGTTGCTTCCATACCGCGAGTTTTGGTAAAGATGATGCCATTTCCTAAGGTTTAACTTCAGTCAGTTGTTTGTGGTGGGCCATAGCATGTTTGTTGGAATTTTTGTCTCATTTATTGTTATTTCTGCTACTATTTACTTGTTATGTACTAAACCCATCGAATCAACATCCATCGAACCCCTCAGAGTAGCAGGATCACCCTGTTGTGGGGCTAGCCCAACCCTATGACCGATTAAGTTCAGCTACTAGGCCTTACAACAGGCCCAATAGTATAGGGATATGTGTATAAAGAAATGTGCCAATGTAACCTAAACTTTTGTAATTATTAGGGGATAGGATGGGAATTTTCTATGATATCCCATCATGTATAGTAACACCCAAGAGTGGTACGAGAGGGCCATGTCCACTAATTCTACTCACTAGCTCTTTTTCTCTCGGTTGGCTCTCTAGCTCCCTTAGCTCCATATCCCCCAAGGGGGAAAGGGGCACCATGTATCCACTGTTGTCCTCATACCACAATAGTTGGCATCGTCTGTGGGGAGCATGCAAGAAGATGTGTGAGGAAGAGTCGACGCCATGATAGAGATCTGTTGGATTTCGACCGGCTAGAAGGAAAGCGCTACAAAGGTAAGAAGGTAGAGAAACTTCAAACTGGTTATATAGTTTGTATACATGATGTTTGGCACCTGTTGGCTTTATCGTTCTTGTTAGGCCGCTATTCGATTTGATTTGTGCTCAAATCACATGGCAGCTTTGGCCTCGTAGTATTCTATGGAGTATAAAGTGTCGGGAACCTCATGTGTCCTGAGACACTCTACGGAGTATAAAAAATCACACAATGGCCTCGCACCTCAGCATACTTTATAGAGTATAAATAAATCACATGGCAGATTAGGCCTTGGCATATTCTGAGTATAATGTGCTAGGAACCTCGTGTGTCCCGGACTACTCTACGGAGTAAAAAATCACATAGTGGCCTTGTGCCCTGTGTAGAATCAAATACTGCAATCAGTGGGGGTGAATGATTGTTGCTGCTTTTTGAAATCTCCTACTAGTCAATGAAGATTTCAATCACTTGTCACACAAATGCTCGAACAATCACTCAGCTTCAACTACTCGTTGATCGCTCTGTTCGATTGCTTCGATCACTTTGTCTATGACTAGTTTGTACATGGTCATATGCTTCAACCCAATTGCAATCATCAACAATCTTCAACAAATCATGAACCAGATTGATTCAAAATGATCTTTATTGTTGGATTTCTATGGATTTACAAAGTTCCCTCACAAGCACCCCTAAAAGCCCTAGCCAAAAACTAAAGCCAAAACCTTCTCAAAATTCTCTCAGAACAATCCAAAAGCCCTTCTGTTGGCCCATTGCCTCTACCTGCTTTTATAGGCTAACATACCAAACCGTGTCTATCTCAAATACGGACTCAAAACTTAATCTCTTTTGAAAACTAAGGGATCCACAACCGTTCCGAACATGGGTTTTATTCAAATCTCTACACCTTCCAAGTTACGAACCCTATCTATAACTCTTCCAATCTTAGTTATAGAATCCTTCCACAGCTCCTAACTCACCACGTGATGAAGCTTCTAGGACAACACCTCTTGTATCTTCATCATGCACCATCATCTCACGTATCGAAGCCTCTAGGACAGCACCTCCTGTAGCCTCTCCACGTATCACCACCTTTGATCTCCACGTTCTCCAGCATGAGTCCGACCACCTCGCGTGACATCCTCGACTGCCTGAACATCAGATTTCCCCATCCTAGTCTCGGTCCTCCTCTTCACCGACTATGATCACCTCCATGCCAACCTGCACATGCAAAACACAAAAAACATTTTCCCAACACAAGTTCTTCACAACATAACTGACATTAGTTCACACACTCATATCACACCCTTAACCATCCAACAGGATCAACCAGATTAGCCATGACAACGAAACCTATTGCTTTCCAGAAATCATTGTCAAATCACACTCACGACCGCTAGCTCATCAAGTACTCAAAAACATTAGTACTAAGGAATTACTATCGATCCACTTAGAACACTCGAGAATCACAAGTATCGTAGCACTCTCATTCTACGACTAGTGACCATCAAAGTCTAAGACTATGATAAAACACTGTAGCTATGACCGCTGACCGTTTACTATAGCGGACAAGATTACGACCTCCAATCGGAACTCTGTAGCTCACAACCTATTCATTGTTACTAGATCGAAGCCGACTGATTACCTCATCATGGTCGCTCTGTCATAGTTGAAATGTTGTGATCGACAAACAGTGGTCGAAATGCCGTGCTCGATCTGCCATGCTCGATCTGCCATGCTTGAATTGCCGTTGTCGACGCCTACCGACCAGACCTACTAATCTGAATACTCTAGCAACAAGAGCACATCAACCAAAATGTTCACAAACGCAAATTTCAATGAAACCTGAATGTCAATTATTCATCATCACTATGCGCACGACCACCACATGATCTAACAATGTCCCCCCTGATGAATACATTGACAACACTCAAAACCTTTTGAAGAGAAAATTTGTGAATAGTAAAAATTCAAAGTCACAGATTGTAGATCACAACAAAAAGAGTTGTAGACTAATAGCACAGCCAAAAGAAAGAGCTACAAACCACAACCGAAAGAGCATAGAGAGCACATACCACAGTAAAAAGCACCAGAAAGCTTAGAAACTCCCCTCAACACTAATCATCAAGGGCAATGAAATCATCAAGGGCTCCAGAGAAAGGATAATTCTAAAAAAGAGCAATGAGAGTAAGCATCCAGAAACTTTGTAGATTATCCAAGTCACTTTGCATTGAAGTAAGAGTATGTCCATGCCATCCTTTTTCTTTGTTTTTTTAATAGAGCTCCCTAAATCATATAAAGTCATATACCATAAAGTAAGTCTAAACAAGTCTTTAGCATAATTAAGCAAATTAGATTAATGATAGGCATCTCGACCATGACCAAACTGATCTATAAGGAGCACAAAGGGATATCACACTAAAAAGAGTAAGCCTAAAAGTGAAGAAAAGATTAAATCCATATGAACTAGCAATCTCACAAAGCAACCTATTGCTCTACACTCAATTTTTTTAAGCATGTGGCATACTTGTAGCATACTTCTTTTCATAATTCCATCTTTGTAGCAATCCTTTTTTAAATGGTGGTATGCTTGAAGCATACATATTTTCGATCAAACACGTTTTGTGCGTTTTGTTTTGTTTAACCATGGCATGCTTGAAGCATACATCTTTTCAATCTTCTCATTCTCATTTTTTATCATAACGTGGCAACTCGAGTGAACATAAAAGATTGCAATATGAAACATACATGGACAAGATTTAAAGAAAAACTCATGACCAAGCTAATTCTTTTAGATGAACATCACAAAGTGCTATATACACAAATCTGGTCAAAATCTTCTGCCATGTCAAGTTTTTGTTCACATATAGCAAATTGATTACAACATGTTATGACCATGACTACATAGTAGATGAGTAAACATAATAAAGACAACTCTACTACTAGTGTTTTCAATGACTTGGACTTCGATGTATTATTTGACATGTATAAGAAACAAAGCTTCTGTAACTTTAAAATACCAAGCTCACCCTCAGAATAATCTCATAGGATGCAATACATCCAACTCACTTTGCAACCGAGCAAAATGAGAATAATCAAGTGGTTTGCTAAAAATATCAGCAATTGGAGAATTGGAATAAATGAAATGCAAGACAACATTTTCCTTTTCCACATGGACTCTAAGACAATGATAGCAAATATCAATATTTTTGGTTCTTGAATGTTGCATAGGATTTTTTAGCAATACTGATCGTGCTAGTGTTATCACAAAACTAGAACACTATCCAATTCTAAGCCAAAATCCTTAAGAGTAGCTATCATCCAAAGCAATTGAGAGCAACAAGAAGCAGCATCTACATATTCAGCCTCAGCAACAGAAAGTGCAACAAACACCTATTTCCTATAGGTCCATAAAACAAGAGATGTGCATAAAAAGTGACATGTACCAGAAGTACTCTTTCTATCAATTTGACAACCCCAAAATTTGCATTTGAATAAGCTCTAAAGGTAAGGCATGAGGAAGAAGAGTACCATAAGCCAAATTCTAAAGTTGACTGAAAATACCTGAAAGTTCGCTTTACCGCTTGACGATGTGAAGCACGTGGGGAAGCCTGAAAGCAAGCACACAAACACACAGCAAAGGTCTGGCCTCGAAGCACTAAGATACAAAAGTGAGCCAATTATGCTTCTATATTCCTTTTGATTAACAAGTTCTCTATCTTTGTCAAGATCCAACACAGCAGTAGACTCCATGGGTGTGGAAATTGGTTTGACTGTGCCCATGTCAAAGCAATGAAGTAGATCTTTGGTATAATTAGTTTGATGAACAAAAGTACCCACCTCTGATTGCTTGATTTGAAAGCCTAGGAAGAATGTGAGCTCTTCCATCATGCTCATCTCTAATTCCCTACTCATACTATTTAAAAACATGGAAATAAGAGCATGAGAGGAACCATCGAAAATGATATCATCCACATAAATCTGAACGAGTAAAATACTATTGCCATGCTTGAGAGTAAACAAAGTCTTATATACCTTGCCCATTTGGAAGTCGTTTGTTATAAATATGATTTAAGCCTATTATACTATACTCTGGGTGTTTGTTTTAAACCATATAAAGCTTTGGTCAATTTGTAGACATCATTAGGAAACTTACGATTTTCGAAACTAGGTGTTTGTCTAACATAAACTTCCTCCTCAATATAGCCATTAAAAAAACACTTTTCACATCATTTGATAAAGTCTAAAACCCTTTGATGTAGCAAATGCTAACAAAATTCTAATAGCTTCTAATCAAGCAACAGGTGCAAATGTTTCACCAAACTCAATACCTTCTACCTGGGTGAATCATTGAGCCATAAGTCCAACCTTATTTCGAACAACACTATCCTCAGTTTGTTTATTCTTAAAGACCCATTTAGTTCAAATGACTTTATGACCATGAGGAGGGGAAACCAAGGTCCAGACTTTATTATGCTCAAAGTTTTCTAATTCCTCATACATGGTATTAATCCAAAACTCAATAGATAAAGTGTGACTTACATCCTGGGGTTCAAAAGAGGAGATAAAAGCAGAATAAGCATATGAGGCATTGGAATTATACCTACCACAAAGAACTCTTTCATTTTACTCACCGATCATTTGTTCAGGGGAATGATTTCATTGAATATATAGAGGAGCCTGTGAAGTGATCGCAGGAGTTGTCGTAGATGTAGTTGAAGAGGTAGTGGCCTCTACCTCATGAGTGGTCGTAAGAGTGTTTGTAGAGATGGTCGTAGGTATCGTAGTGTGACTCAGGAACTCCTTGTTGTTATCGTCACAGTCATAGAAAATGTCCTCATGTGCATCAGAGATCTGTATACCTGCATTATCAGGTCTAGTACCAAAACTAGCCTCATCAAAAGTGCGATAGCCTCAAGTGTGAATTGCATAACCAAGAAATATGCTATATGAGGATATAGATTTAAATTTATCAACATTGCCCTGTTTAAGTATAAAGCATCGACATCGAAACACCCTCAAGTGAGAAACAGTAGGAGAATAACCAAAATGAAGCTCATAGGAGATCTTATGCAGTTTAGTTTGCAAGAATACTATAACATCCTAAAAATTCAGATGTTCAAAAATATCAAAATTTTAAAACTTTTTCTTGCATAGAATAAAAATTTCTTTCGCAATTTTATTTGGGATTTTCTAAATTTTGTGCAATACAAATTAATAACTGGGAATAATTCCCAAATGCAAGTAATACTTGTAACCACAAAATATACAAAATAAGTTAAGGCAAGGAATTACAAATGTGGAAACTAGAATTCAAATTTAAGTCACTAACACTAAACTTGAAATTTACTAAATATTTAATGAAGGAAAGTACAACCTAAAAATTTAATTTTAAAAAAGGAAATAAAATAAAATTCTGATTTCTAAATGCAATTGTCTTTCAAATCCCAAAATTTGGAATTCAAATTCCAAATAGCTGGCATTTGTTTTCCCTGATTTTGTCTCTTTCTTCTCTCTTTTCTTCTCTCCCTACCAAGTGGGTTCGGCTCCTTTTCTTCTCTGGCAGCCGACCCCCTCCTTCCTTCTCCCTCTCTCTGTTGCTTCTCTGCTTTGGCGCCCGACAAGTCGTGCACCTCCCACGTCGCAAGCACGCCACGTGCCTGCTCCTGTCGAGTCATCTCGCCTTGCCTGCCCCCGTCGAGTCACCTCGCCATCATCGTGACACCCATGCCCTGCACAAGCCTGTGCGCCTGGCCAAGCCATGGCCATCCTCGTGCCTGTGTGTGCACGCCGCCCGGCTTTGCATCGCTTGCGTCGACCACAGACATTGCCATCCCATCCCAGACACTGCACATTGGTCGTCTACAGGGTGCATCAACCGAAACCCCGTCGCCATCACCATGCCCTGCGTCGGCCATCCCGTCGCCCATGCCCTTTCTCCATGCTCCGTTCAAAGCCCCCATGTCGCTCAGTTAGCTTAGCACCTATAAAGGTGTATGCGTGCTCTCATCAACCTCGCCTCATCCCCCTCTCACTCCCACCTTGAGGAATTGGCCCTTAGAGCCTCACAGCTCACCAGCCGCCCGGTCTTCTCTAGCTCCGGTGAACCAGCGATCCACCGATCGAGACCACCTCAGACCAATTGCTCTTGGCCAGAGCATCTCCAGAGCACTACGATCCCGAGCCTGTCCTTGGCCAAAGCCCTTACTGCCTGTACCTCATCGGCGTGGTGCGCATGCCTACGGCACCCAGGCCTCATGCCACCATAACTCTTATTTAGCAAAAATACACACTGAGCTATGCAATTGTGCCCAAAGTGTTTGCCCATTGGAGACCATAGGGAAAGGCACCCATGGTCCTTGATGCCTCTGTTGCACCAAACATTATTCTGGACTAGGACAGGCCCGAAAAAGACCTCATAGATGAGTATTGGGAGGCTTGGGCGAAGGCCCGAGCCCATAAGGGGAGTAGGACATATGTCTATAATCCTAACTTGTTTTTGGGCAACTTGTAGGGTCAAATGGTTGCATTTCAGGGGCATGTTATTTGACAGATCGATGGGTTGGTCGCAAAAGGACAAGGAGGCAATGACATATGGAGATATTGGCGAATTTGCTTGCATGTGTGCCAACAAAAAAATGGTCTTCAAATTGATGGGATAATTCATGATATACCACTCAAAAGAATGACATAGCTCATAATACTACTCTGAAGATTGACTTTCACCACGTATCACTCCATATAAATTTAGATTTAGCATATACAATTTTGTCAATTTTATTGTAAACTAAAGCATTTTTCTTCTTTTTGGCCATGGAAAAGGACGACTTTGCCTATGTGACTAATGTTTTCATGATTCTAGAAAATATCACTCCAAGCCATGCGGCCGAACCAGCATTTCCATGCCATTCAGGAAGGCAAAAATCTGGTTTGATGAGTTTCTACTACTGATCTTTCTCTGAGGACAACCTATAGTCTGATGCCTTGTCATGTATAAGTGATCAATCACTGTGTTCCTTGGTTTTGATTGCATCCAAGAATGTAATTTCTCACATATGATTGTGCACTACTACAGAAAATCGTATTACAGACGGTTCAGAAACGACATCACAGACGGTTTTATGAGCCATCTGAATTTATAGGTCAGTAATGATACGAGGTCATCACAGATGGATTTCGAACCGTCTATGGTGCAAATATCACAGACAGTTTTTAACTAAAAACTGTCTGTGATATTTCTATTTCTGTTCTACCCCTAAATCTATTTCTGTTTATTGGCTAGCCTCAGGAAATGCTAGCCATGCCCTCTGAAACAAGTAGATCAACATGTACATGTATACATCCAATTCACATCTCAATTCATTTCACAAACATAAAACATCCATTTCGCAAATCAATTAATTGAAATGAAATAAAATATCCATTAACAAATACACAATTACAATCAATGTCAATCTTATCCCAAACAAAAATCATTGTACGTTGTGGAACTCTCCCTCTGATTTTATGACTCTAGCCATCAAAAAGTACACGCACTCTCGTCGAATTTGTGCAAGGTCGGGCTGTTGCAATGCAGTTGTAGAGATGGACGCAGCCTGTCGATAGGTGTAACATCCCAAAAATTTGCTTTTTGAAAAATTTAAATTCAAATTAATTATTTTAAAGTATTTGAGTTTTATTTGGATTTAATTGGCTTTTATTTGAAGTTCTGACCTTTTCTGGAGTTTAAAACCTATTTTTGAAAATAAAAAGTATTTCAAGTATGAAAATTAAAATACCAACTTGAGTTGGAAATATTTTGAAGTCCAAAACTTATCCAGGAACTTCTGTGAATTTTTTTGGAATTTTTGGAATTTATTTCATATTTTTCTGAGCTTTATTGAATTTCCAAGCTTTTCTGAAAATCTGAAATCAGAAAAAAAACTAAATCCCTCCCCTACCTCTGGCCGACGCGTGGACAGCCCAGATGGAGCCATGTCCCACGCGCCCGGCCCATCCCCGCCACTCACCCCCATCCCGTCTACCCCCTCCCGGTGGCCGACACGTGTGCGGCCGACTCATCTCGGCCGTCCATCCCCTCCCACCTCCCTTGGCCACCCGATCCCCCTCTTCCCCGCGTGGCGCCATCCTGGCCGCCCGCGCCCTCTCTCTCGCTGCGCCCCGGGCCCACCTGTGGGGTCCTCCTCCTACCTTCGGCCGCGCCTCGTCTCTCCTCCCGCACTTGCCTCCGCCCAACCCGCCGCCCGCCTCCTTCCGCACACGCACCCACCTCCCCTTTTCTTCCCCCGCAAGTCGCGCCCCTTCCATCCTTGCCCCTTCCTCGATCTCTTTCCTTATGCGGCCGCGCCTTCCTTTTCTCCCTCTCCGCAATCCCCGCCGACCGCAATCTCCAGCGCGCAATCCTCGCCGATTGCCCCCTCCCCGGCCCCTATAAAGAGCGCCCCGAGCTCCGCCCCACCTCACCCCACCTCCTCCTCCCTCCAATTTGCCCTCTCCACCGCCCGAGCTTCCCCGCGCCGTGTCTCCTCTCCCGGCATGCCGCCTCACCTTCGGTGAGAAATTCCCGGCACGCCGCCGCTCCCCGAGCCCCTCCGACGCCACCTTCGGCTTCGCCGCGCCGCCCTTGACCTCGGCCGCCCCTCCGCCCGGCTCGAACGCCGCCCGAAGGCCGATCTCGCCGGTGACCCGAATAGCGCCGTCGCCTCTTCACGCCGCCGGCCGCCTCCGGCCGCCCACGGTGAGCCCACGCCCTACCCCAAAACCCCAGTGCGCCCCTCTTCCCGTTGACGCCCTCGCCGCCGGCCGCCGCCCACCGGAGCGCCGGTGAGCCCGCCGCCCCGAGCACCTCCCTCGCCGGCCTGTCCACGTCGGCTTAACGTGCCTGCGTGGCAGCTGACATGGCGCCACGCTAGCGCCACCTCACCCTATTCGTGCCCCGTCGGCGCCACGCAAGCCGCGCCCTCCACCCGCCACCTCAGCACATCCTCGTAGACCGTGGACTCGGTCCATGGACCAAGGCCCACCTGTCAGTGGGATTTACCCCAGGCTGACGCCAGCTGACGCAGTAATCTGGATTTTTCAATACAAAAATAAATCCGGCCGAAAAGAAATTCCTCGCTGACGTCATAATTCAGATTTTCCTTTTGGAAAATAATTCCAAAAATTCATATTTTTCTTTTTCTCTGAATTTAAACTTCCCGGAGCCCGTTCTCCTTCATTTTAACTCCGTTTGAGCCCATTCAAATTTCTAAATTCATTAAAAATTCTAAAATATACATTTATTCCATCCTTTCAAATATTTAAAATTTATTTGATATTTCAAAATTTAAATTTCAAATTCCAATACCTAGTTTAATTTCAAAGTCTCAGTTCCATTCCAAATTTTTTGTGCACTTTCAAAATTTAAATTCAAATCTTGCAAAATCTCCATAAAATCCATTCTATTTTTCTTGGTCCAAATATTGTCTCAGTAATTTCTTTTCCCAACCGATCTTCCAGATATTCGTTCTCCCTCGTGTGAACCCCAATCTGCTGAATCTTTCTCCTAAATTTGTATGAAATCATAAAATTCCTTCCAGTATATATATATTATTTTTTTGTTTGTGATTTGATTTGTATTTATTTGTTTTATTTGCTTCGTCTTTTCGCACGTAGATTCCACCGTTGTCGACGATCTCTCCACTCCGCAGCAAGAAGACCCCGAGAGCGTGCAAGAAGGCAAGTCTCCTTTGACCATTTTGAACCCATGTTTGTGAAATGTTTTTAAATTATTTTAAATTTATGTGCATCGCTATTTAATTAGAACTCTAATTTTGGTGTTAAGGCATTAGTTAAATCCAACCTTGTTATGCCCTCAATTGAACTTGAATGCCATGTACCCTTGTAACCCTAGTATTACCTTTGTCTCAATAATGAGAATTACATAATCCTTTGATAATATTAGACGGTAGTATAATGCTTAGTCATGCTATTTAATTCTTTGGTAATCTTGAAATGGGAAATCATATGTCATTCAACTGGTAATTGTATTTAGAAAAATCAGTGGTGACTAGTGTTGCCACTGTGTTTTTAAAAATAAAATAAAAATGAGAAGTTGGTTTAGACTGGGGTGGATGGTTGGTTTGGATTGGTGCGGCAAGCACGAGATCTTGTAAAGTGTATGTTCTGCCCTAGTCGATTAAGGACCAACGCTTGTGATTGTCCAGACTGAGCACTACCGTACAGCCCCGAGTCTATATGGGTACGACCTAGCTGATTAACTTATGATAGTCTAGTTTAGGTGCCACCAGTGGAAAGTGGGTGCTAGGGATTTACTGGTTATTCACAGTGAGGGACAGAGATTTACTGTACTCATATGGCGTAAGAGGGGGCTTCGGACTGGGTGGATTTAACCCTTCTGCGGTGAAACCTCAGCGGGTGGTGTCTAGCTAGACTAGAGTGAGGAAAAGGCTTTGTGATATTTTATCTGTGTCTCATGCCAAAGGAAGTGTGGTGACTGTTAAGATAATCTATCTCTTGGGGGTAAAGTTGTACAACCTCTGCAGAGTGTCAAACTATTCGAATAGCCGTGCCCACGGTCAAGAGCGGGCAAGGAATGCATTCACATGGTTGATTTTTGGTTTTGGTTTTAAAATCAAAGTTTTGGTATTCCGAGAGTGGAGGGAACTCTCGGAAGGGTATCTTGGCGGTTGGAGCCAGAGAGGGTGGATGTAACCCGCAGTTTTAAACTTTATTGGTTATGTAGTTTTGGTGGATGGAACCTTCACTATAAAAAGTTAATTAATTTCAGTTAAGCAATTTACCTTGTTAAATCAATGCCTTCGAAAAATATTTAGTAGTAATTGAAATAAAAATATTGCTTGTGCAAAAGAACCATATAACCCTCCTTTGTTAAGCCTTGCATCTACTGTATTTTTCCCAAGACTTGCGGAGTACTTTATGTACTCACATGCTGCACTCAAAAATAATACTCAAAGGAATACGAAGCTCAAGAGGGAGACTACGACTACTTCACGGGCGGATTCGACGAAGGATTCCCGGAGTTCTAGGTCGCGCTTCCCCAGTCAATTGCCTGTGGCGTATTGATGGGTCTCTGCTGAATTTATTTCTGCTTCTGCTGTGTTTTATGAGTGTGCGAGGATTTGAAACCTCATTTGTAATAAAGAGACCTTTCAGTCAGTACTCTTTAATATTGTAATAAGACGTTATTGGTTATGTAATCATTTCTGTTTAACTGTGTGCACTAGTTTTGATCTGGGACTAGTGCTGTAATACACAGAGGGTCCGGATTCGGAAATCCGGGGTCCCGACAATAGGAATATCAATGTGCGTACATATATAACCTGATAAGTATGAAATAATTGTGGGAAGATTGATAAACCTTAGGATTGGTGATCTTCGAGGAATCGAGTAGTAGTTTCATATGGTGGCAAACGTAGAATCCACAAGTGTTGCCCGGCTGCTGCTGGTGGCACTGTATGTGTTAATTCAAGAGGCATTACTACCAAGTGTTGTATAGGATTAATTAATGTATACTAGCAAATACCTGAAAATTTAGAACATGTTGCAAAGGCTTGGCCCCTTCCGTCGAGCCACGTGTCTCTGCAACGTACGTGGCGAACGACCTTCGTGATTCAAAAAAGTTAGCTTAGTCATTCGGAAGGAAGGAAAGAGTACAATATAGTTATGTATGGAGAAAATGTACTTACCTATCGAGTAATTGACCGATAACTGTGTAGTCGGTTTTGTTCTTACTTAGGGAATTAAGGTATATTGTCTTGTTCCATTTTGGTATAATTACAATTAAAATCCAATGGAACCGCTGATTATAGGGCATAAGAACAAATTCCTTATCGCGGTGAGCCAGCATTGTTGTTGTAATATACCTCTCGACGAAGGATGCATCCTCGTTGATGGTATCCATGGCAACCAAGCGTGGGTCCAGGAAACCAATTGGTGATTTGGATGATTTAGCTTAAGTCACCATGTACCTATATATATACACAGAAAAACAACAAATTATATATGACATATATCGATATTACATGAACGGAGACTGTGATTGTACACACTTACAGCGTCCAGCATCGAATGAGTGAGGCATCGAGAGCGTTGAGCGTGAAAAAATCAAATACATCCTCGAAGGTCACCGCGAAGACACAATCATGAACTTCGTGCTGTAAATGATCTGGCATGAATTTGACAATGATACCTGAGCGCCGTTCTCCCTGTGTCTTATTGGCCTGTTCCATATACCAAGCGTGTAATCTCTGGAAACTACGTCCTAGGGTTAGGAGGCGCTTTCCTGGGATGATCATTGGCTCGCCTAGCACGAATTTGCGGGCCAATGGTAGGTATAGGATATCATCATCGGTCTTCTTTGATTTGCTCCTGCTGTCTCGGCTGTAGGTCGACTTCATGGTAGTCGATTGTAAAGGTAGCACTGGTGCAAGTTGCTTCATCGAGAATAGCACCCGTGGAGGTGGCACCGGTGCAGGTAGCGGTGGTGGAGATAGGCTTTGTGGAGATGGCACCAGTGCATGTAGCTCTGATTCAGACTGCCCTTGTGGACCTGCCACCGATGAAGAAGCCTCTAGGCAGATGTTGATTTTGGGCCACTTGAAGAATGTTCCAATGGCTTGAAGAATGTTCCAATGGCTTCGGTAGCGGGACGACCTCGAAATTGGCATGCACACCATCCACATGAACTTTTCTGAACCCTGGTGCTAAAGGTGTACGGTGCACCATGGCCCCATGAGCAGACGGATATGCCTGGCCCCAAGTAGCGCACAAGGGAATGGAAGCATATCTTACTTGGAGGTTGCACTTCGTAGGATCCTACATAACGATACAAAATTAGCTACTCTAATAGGCCTATGAACGGATCGAGCATTCTAGAGATAATAATTATTACCAGGATGTCGTCCACAGGAAATCTGGCCTTGCTTTCCGTTGTAGGATTGGACGCGCAACTACTCCGATGGTTGGGGGGCTGGCTAGCATAGGAGCGGCAGGGGCGGCCTGCTGATTTTCTGTATATCTTCGCATCTCATCTCTGACGTAATCAGCTAGCTCCTCTCTAAGAGATGCCTTGATCTCCTCTCGTAGCCATGCCTCACGCTCGGCTTTGGTTATCTTCCTACTCCGATACAATTTGGGGTCATATGAGAAACAATATTTCCAAGGAACATAAAGCCCAAGGCCTCTCATACGACCCAGGTGCTCCTTGTTTCCCAGGGCCGCGGAGAGTATATCTTTCTCCCTAGTTGCCTGGAATAATCCCTGGAAAGATTCTACACTCAGCGCTTCCTGCAAGAGCCCAACATGTCATTTCACTTCCTAGGAAGTTGTGGAGTAATTACAAGCTACATAGTTCGATCGATATCTTACCAGGCGGTGGGACACTTCCTGGTCTGCAGGGTTTTGGAAGGAGATGTCCCCCGATGACGTGGTAGATGACCTCGCTCTAATCCAATTTCGAGCGCGCTCATCCGGGATCGTGGCAAATGGCGGGGCGGTGTCCCGCAGGATTGCTTGTTCATCCTCCGTCCTCCACTGTGGGATTTTACCCGCATACCCAGCTATGCCAAGTCTGTGGGGGGTGTGTGTTTTTTGCCTGGAGGGCCTTGTGCAGCGCACTTGCACTTCTAAAATCTTCGGTCGTCTTCATCGTCTTAAACTCTTCCCATTGTGGTTCCAAGAATGGGTACTTATGAAAGGGTGTTAGATCCTTCTCCACGTACTGCTTGACAAGCACACTCTTGAAGTTCTTCCATGCTTTGCGCACTGCTAGCAAAGCATGTCATTGCACAGAGTCGTGGTGTTCTTCTGGGATTTCGAACGATGCAAA
This sequence comes from Dendrocalamus latiflorus, assembly GCA_017311315.1. Lineage (NCBI taxonomy): Eukaryota > Viridiplantae > Streptophyta > Magnoliopsida > Poales > Poaceae > Dendrocalamus > Dendrocalamus latiflorus. Next base: position 4,822,464 of record CM029620.1, on the reverse strand, counting down.
AATTTCTGTCAACATGTTGGACCAAATGGCAACAGAGGGGGGTGATTGTGCGTTTTAAAATCGCTCCCAAAGTATCCACAAAAAATTCTTCTCCGATAGCTATATAAAAGCTATGAAGCAAGAAACTAAAACTCAGATTGCCGAGAGCAAGAAATCAGACAGAGAAACAGCCATGGCAAAGAACCTATAGTAAAGACATGCCACGACAAAGAAAACAACAATAAAATGCTGCCACGGCAAGACGAAATAACCAAATCACTGTCACGGTAGCTGCTGGCCGAGAAGAACCAGTACTGCAATGAACTGAGAAAGATTAAGCCAAGAGAAGCTTGTTCGGCAAAGCATTGCACTGAAAAATCAAGATTGCACAGCTGGCCTAGCTGAGTTAGTATTGGCCGAACAAAAAGATTTAAAAGACTGTGCTGCAGTCCCAAAGCTAAAGCTTACAAGAAAGAAAGACTGCACTGCTTGGCCGAACTGTAGACAAGATTAAAAGACTGAAATGGCTGCCAAAAGAAACTGAAAAGGGGAGTAAAAAGCCACTTAAACTTGCTGCTGCAGAACTGCTCAATCTCAGGTACTATGCAAACTTTCAGTAGAGCAAATCATTGAGACTTGCTGTCCGAACGCTGCTAGAACAAAAGATCAAAAGCTGGAAATAAAAGAAGAGCCGAAACACATGGTAAATGGATGCTGCCGAGAGAAATAAAAACAACACTTCAGAACTGTTTTGCAGCCATGGTTAGTTCCAAGAACTGTTCTGCTAGCCGAACTCAAAAACAGCAAAGAAATTGATTGGTTCACAGCTGTCCGTCTCACAACCAAGAGATTAGACAAAGCAAAGAACATGCTACTTGAAAATTCAGAAGATGAAGAAGTAGATACAGCCTGGAAACTATAAAATACAGAGCCAAGAAAGATTGCAAAGACTAAAGAACACAGAGCAACAAACAGAGAATAGGAAGCAAACAGGACAGATTGAAAATAAGAACAACTCAAGATAACTTAAATAGATTCGGAGACAAGAATGCTTATACAAGGTTGCTCTCAGCTCATCTCTCTCTCAATCTCTCACTAACTAAGTCCCCAGACATGCTTGAAAGATCAAGAAATCCACATATTCTCCTCACAACTCACATGGAGAGAAACTCAAAACATAGAACACTCAAAACCCACTCTCTCTTGAATTCAGCACTAGAGAGCACCTCTCTATTTATAGCCTCCCACTAATGGGTTTACAACATGCTTTGCCCATTAAGCCACCAACTACCCTAGTGCTTTACCCACAATCCACTTCCTTTAGTGCAGCTTTGCGTATTCACCAAAACGCCCCTCGTCCACCTTCCAATAAGCTTCCTCATTTCTTGCCCTCCAAGCCACGCAGCCACCTCGAGTCCTCGTCGTCTTCGGCACAACTCGACCGCTTTGACCTCGGCACCACCTGCGCCTAGTCCGGTCATCCCGTGCCTCGCCACGACTCCACCTCGACGTCCTGCAGCTATCACAGACAAGAAACAAATCACATAGCACCGCTCGAAATATTGTAACCATACAATAACATCAAAAGAAATACTCAAAGCCCAAACCGATCGAAACGAAAAATAAACGACTTAAGCCCGTTTGACCTAGTTCGACAAGGTCTGACCAAAATGATTGCACGCGCAACGACATGGTCCAAACCACACAAACCAAACTCGACTTTCCTAAAACAGATGTCAATTACTCATCACACACATGGGGTTACATCCACATGGTCTCTCACAACAGCTCATGTTTCCGAGTCTCAATCACGATCATCCACCAATCGAATGTGATCTTAATTTGTTCTCGTGCAACTATTCCGATCATTCTTCGAAATGCGCATGCTGCTTGGCGCGGAAGGAGAGGGATCCTAGATCCATCAACCTCTGTGATGGTAAATCGGCCCTCAGGCTTTTTCGATAGTCCTCTTCCTTGGCATTTTGATTTTGGAGCGGATGCATCCGGCGATGATGTTGAAGAATGCGCGGATGACATGTTGGCCTTCTCATATATGAAAAGCGCAATGTAGCATATACATACATACATACATACATACATACATACATACATACATACATACATACATACATACATACATACATACATACATACATACATACATACATACATACATACATACAGACAAATTGGGTATAAAGATGACTTCTTCAAGATATAAACAGGTGGAAATATTAAGCCATCTAAACAACATATCATGCAATAGTCTAAAACTAGCATATATTCAGATTTGAGACATAGATCATTGAAGTAACATGCTGCCATCAAAAGTAGCCAGACATAAAAGACTAAAATCAGCATGTTAGAGTGGTTTTAGTTGCTCTTAGATGTAGGGTTACACAAGATTTTAATCTTGGCCGTCCCATTACTATGGTCTTATACTCTTCACTAATTGAATATGTCAAATGTGAATCAAATCTTGAGCTCTAAGAAATTCAGTTAGATACTATTTTCACCCAACAGTAAGGCCACAGGAACAGATCACTGAAAATAGCTCTACAACATGAACTTTCGGTTGATGTTGTAGAGCTATTTTTGTGAACATGAAAAGATCTCCGTGAACATGTAAAGGTCATAGCAGTAAGGCTAACAGTTTATAAGCAAATGAACAGGTGATCACAGACTGCACAGAATTCTGACTACTCTAGCAAAACTGAAAGGACTATTAATCTAGAGCTCAAGATTTGTGATCCAATCTCAGTACAAGACCAGTTACTTCATAGAGCATATGTCAGTTCCCACAAGCATCCCTTTTCACAATAATCAGCTAGTAACAGCAGATCACAGAATGAACAGAGAAAATATATAGAAATGCTAGTCTCATATAAATCTTAACATATATGACCACAATGAGCATAAGTTCAGCAAATTGAATTGTTTTTAGAGCTCTCAGAAGGCTAGTTGCACAAGATTTAATCTTGGCCATCTCCGTCATGACAAATCTAATCTTGATTATATATGACAGTTATAGATTAGATTTTGAGCTCAATTTAAACCTTTCTATTTAACAAACTCTAACAGATCGTGAAAATAGCTTTATGTACAGAGCCGATCGAACACCCCAAAACAATCTTTCATCCAATGACAGAGACTGCTAGAGAACTAACAGGATGACAGGGTTCGATAATGGTCAGAAGAGACCAAAAAATAACCACTGAACTGATCTAATATAGGGATCAGCAGGAACAAAATAGCCAAATAATGACCAGAGAATGAACAATAGATGATTTAAAAGAAAGCTTAAGATCAATCTACCATCACATCCATATATAATCTCAGTTTAGAGTCAGTTCATCACAGATCATGCAGTAAACAGAAAATTCTTTGCAATCTTCCAGCTAGTGATACTCATAGACAGGTGAAATAGATCACAAAATTGTAAAGAATCAATCAGCCGATATACTCATAGTAGAGGTGGTATTCTAAACCACCTGAAGAAACCGAAACTGACGACAAGCTCGGGGATGGTGGCCGACGATGAGCTCGGGGAAGGTGGCTGGTGACGGGCTCGGGGATGGCGGCCGGTGACAGGCTCGGGGGACGGAGGCGGCGACGAGCTCGATCGGGAGAGCGGCGACTGGTTAGTGTAGGTATAGCTATAACTGCAGTGTACGCGCAAAACCCTAGCATGAGGGTATACATAGGAAGGCTTATTACAGACGGTTCTAGTTGAGAACCGTCTGTGATATCTATTATAGTTTAGAACCGTCTGTGATAACGATATCACAGATGGTTCTGAAATAGAACCATCTGTAATAAGTCCTTTCCTTCCCACGTACTGAAGTTATTACCTACACCAACCAGCAGGCACTGTAATAAGACATCACAGAGTATATTTCTTTACAACAGCCTAATGAACATAGAGATACATATGTATGACTCATTCTCAAAATTCACCTATATATCCCACATTTTCACATATACATAAATGCAAGTTCACAAAACATCTCACATATGCATTGTTATATACATAAATGCAAATTCACAAATACATCACATACATGCATTGTTATATACATAAATGCAAATGCCCACATATATGTTGCACTTTCTCATTCCATTTGCTTATTTCCTTTAAAAATTAGCCCTTCATGATGATCAATGCGTATGTAACTAGTTTCGTCACGTTGTTTGTCGTCGACCCTTATGCCATTTTCAAAAGGAAATAACTCGTCAAATTGATTGTATTCATCCTCGTCCACTACATTCTCTACACCGACAATTCTCCTTTTTCCATGAAGAACTACATGGCGTTTCTTATTTGCCGGATCGGTTACACAGAAAACTTGAACAACTTGGTTAGCGAGTACGAATGGTTCGTCTTTGTATCCGACACGTTGGATGTCCACGGTAGTGATACCGTACTTGTCAACCTTCACCTGTGGGAGATGCACCCAATGGCACCGAAATAAGGGGATCTTGAAAACCACGTAGTCGAGCTACCAAATCTCTTTTGTGAACCCATAGTACGAGTTTCTCAATCCATCGGTACTAAGCGCGTCTATGCGGACACCGTTGTTCTGTTGGTGCTCTTTACATCCTGAGCCTGTGTATAGAATGTGTACCCATTTATGTCATATCCTTGCCATGTCACAACTGTAAATGTTGGCCTATTTGCCAACCATGTTAGCATCTCACTTGGTGAGCTCCTAACGATTTGCTCCTTTAACCATTGGTTGAACCGACTGTTGTATTGCCTCATGATCCAAACATCCGGCCACTCCGGATTCTATTGCCGAAGCACATCTTTGTGCTGGTCGACATAAGGCGCCACTTCAGTCATGTGTTGCAAGACCGTGAAATGGGCTTGAGCATACGCGGACATATCTGGAGTGATTGCTTTCCTTCTGATAGTTCCAATACCCTTAAGCCTCCCCTCATGACAAGATTGAGGCACACCTATTGGTTGAATCTGAGCCATATAATCAACACAAAACTCAATGACCTCTTCGCTTGCATAACCTTCGATGATGCTGCCCTAAGGCCAAGATCGATTCTGTACATAGGACTTGAGAATTCCCATAAACCTCTCAAATGGGTACATGCTATGTAGGAATATGGGCCCGCACATTTTTATCTCTCACACAATGTGAACAATGAGATGGACCATGATATCGAAAAACAAAGGAGGCAAATACATCTCAAGATGATATAGAGTCATCACCACCTTGTCCTGCAGAGCATCTAGTCCTTCGGGATTGATGACCTTCTGAGCAATTGTGTTGAAATAATATAGCCTCATGATTGTCTCTCGGACTTTGATCGGCAAAATATTTTTAATTGCAATAGGGAGCATCTGTGTCATCAGCACATAACAATCATGAGACTTCATGCCATTTAACTTCAAATCTTGCATCGAAAAAAGTTTCTTCATATTGCCGGAGTAACCAAACGGAACTTTGACACCATGCAAGCACTGGCACAGTTCTGTTTTCTCGGCCTTGGACAGACTGTAACATGCAGGGGGAAGGTACATTCGTCCATTATCTATTTTTGTTGGTGCTAACTTAGGCCTGACATCCAAATCAGCCAAATCAAGCTGTGTGTTGACACCGTCCTTTGTTTTATCATGAATGTTCAGTAAGAGACCAATCAAGCTGTCGCATACATTCTTTTCTACGTGCATGACGTCGATGCAGTGTCGAACATCTAGATACTCCCAATAAGGTAAGTCCCACAATATTGATCTCTTCTTCTAGATGTTCTTGTCATGAGCCCTCAATTTACGTCCCTTTCTGAGAGCAATATCTAAATCCTTAACCATATTATAAACCTCTTTTCCCCTTAAATGCCTTAGAGCTGAACCATCCTCCTTCTCTCCGTCAAATTGTTTCTTTATCTTGCGGTATGGGTGAGCCCTCCAAAGGAACTGGCGGTGACGCATGTACACGGTTTTGCGTGAGTGTTTCAGCCACACACTCTCGGTACCATCTAAACAGTGAGTACAAGCTTTGGCACATTTTTGTACTCTGGTCCGACAGGTCAGCAAGGGCAAGATAATCATTTGTGGTGCAGAACAATAAGTAGCGCAAAGTGAAGTTCTCTCGTTTGTATACATCCCATACCTGTACCCCTTCGTTCCACAGTACTTTTAGATCTTCCACCAACGGTGCTAGGTACACATCAATATTATTCCCAGGTTGCTTTGGCCCTTGGATAAGTATCAACAACAAAATATACTTTCGCTTCATACACAACCAAGGAGAAATGTTATAGATGCAGAGAGTCACATGCCAGTGCTATGTCGGCTGCTCATGCTACTGAAAGGATTCATTCCATCTGTACACAGTGCAAACCTTATATTCCTTGGTTTTGCACCGAAGTCTGTAAAACTCTTATCGATGTTTTTCCACTGGACGGAATCAGCAAGGTATCTTAGCATTTCATCCTTCTTGCGCTCCTCAGAGTGCCAACGCAGCAGTTTTGCCTCCATTGGATTTGCAAAAAACCGTTTCAAATGGGGAATTATAGGAAAATACCATACCACCTTAGCAGGAGGTCCTTTCTTCACCTATGTTTCCTCACCATCATCTGATTGATTGTTACATTTGTATCGAGATGCGTTGCACATCGGACATACATGCATGTTTGCGTACTCTTTACGGTAGAGGATACAGTCGTTCGGACATGCATGTATTCTTTGTACTTCCATTCCCAATGGACAAAGAACCTTCTTGGCTTCATACGTGGTTTTAGGCAACTCATTTCCCTCCAGAAGCATGTTCGCTAAAAGACCTAGCAGCGTCGTGAAACTCTTGTCGGACCAACCGTTGCTTGCCTTCAATTTCAACAGTTCAAGCACGACCGATAACCTCATATACTTTGACCTGCAACACGTGAATAAAGGTTTTTCCGAGTCCTCCATCAAACCCCGGATTTAACATACTCTCTCTCTCATCATAGTTCTCTTGTACATCGTGAAGCATCTGATCCAGATTGTCATCGTGCAACCTATCCGAATTCGAACAACAATTGATATCATCCAGCGGCATACCATTCACTTCACTGGCGATGTCACCCAGCGGCATATCATTGACTTCTCCATGACTGGTCCAACATGTATAACCCTTTTTGAAACCTCTCCAAATCAAGTGCACTTCAATCTGCTCTCGGTTCTTAAACATCTTTAAATTCTCGCAGTCAGTGCATGGACAGTGCATATATTCCACCCCCTTGTTCAACATATCCTCCTCGGCAGCTCTTGTAAAAGCAGACACACCATTAATGTACTCTTCATTCACACGGTTCGCGGCATACATCCAACTTCGGTCCTACGTTATGCATATATATAACACTTAGTATTAAAAATTAAATTAAATAATTATTATTACATATTACCACATGCATTGAGGCTTTGCTAGCTTAATTCATATTATAAACACAATAGCTATTTCCCCAGCGATTGACGAACCATTTATAACCAACAATTTTGACAAATTTGGCCTCCCACATGACGGGAACTGATCATGTATGGTAAAGTAGATGCAAACCATCTTCAATAACACTCATCAAAACTTAGATCTAAATTGTAATACAAAGAAAAATAAATTTCATTACTAACCATATCTAAGGCAACCAGGAACGTATGAATCTTTAAAGCTCTCCTGCCTCCTCCCACCAAATTAACTGGCCTGAAAACCTTGCCTCCTCCAGGTGTAGCACCAGCCAGATCTAGATCGAAATGAAGACAGATGCGGTTCTGAGCGACGCAATAAGTATGTAGCCAAATTATCACAGACAGTTTTTAAAAAAAACCGTCTGTGATAAGCTGATACTTGTTTTTTCCAACACCAACAACACAGACGGTCTCCAAATTAAAACCGTCTGTCACAGTGTACATCAGAGACAGTTTTGTCAAACCGTCTGTGATTTAGCATCTACTAATAGTATTTCTGTAGTAGTGGTGTACTGATGTGAGTTTCTGCATCCGTAATCTTGATAATTTGGATTCTTGCAAGTATTCATAGTGCATAGAAAACTTGGTTAATTTGGTAATACGTATATGTTAGAAATTGGCCCATTTATTTACGGCCCTTTCTTAATTCCAAAGTATGCATGGTTTAGTACCATATTGTTAAGGCAAGCTGAGGAAGACCGATTTATAAGGTGGAGTCCTCACCACTCCTTGAATATGAACAAAGATGGGATGAGGAGGGTTCTGTCTAGTCACACACGCGCACGCACGCGCGCGCTTATTCACGCATTTTCGCGTGAAAATCACGTGACTTGGGACTTGCGATGCGCGACCGTACCGTGACGTGGCACGCCACTTGGCAGACCAAGTCTATCTTTATTTTGCTAAACTTTGCACTACTCTCTCTCTCTGTGTTTGAATGAGATTCAAACGTTTGAATTTGAGGCTTTGCTAGGGTCTTGATGATAGACAGTTACTAGTGGATAAATGGCTGGTTGAATGGGTCAGTTACCCGTGGGTAAATGGCTGTTTTAATCATGTCAGTTATCAGTCTGTCTATATATGCCTGGAGACGTATAGAGTGTGTGAGAGAATCTCACTGCCTCCATTTTCTTCTTCTCTGCAATTTTGTGCTCGAGTATTGTGTTGTTTGAACCTCGTCGACCTTTCTTCCTGGCGTGTACCTGGAAGGAGGTAGAGCGGCTATGTCCGAACCGCTGCCGCAGAGAGTACCTGCACGGGGTGGCAATAAGGTTTCTGGGCAGCGCATCTGCGCGACCGCTCACTGCACTGCGACATCTACGTTTGGCACTGCATCAAGCCTGCGCAGCTTCCTGTTCTTCATCAGGCTAACAAGTAAGTCGTTCGCGCGCACGTACGACTTTGTTACTATATTTTTCTTGAGTATATTCTGAAGTATGATGAGTAGTCTGCTGTTAGTAAGTAAGTTTTGCATCACTAGTTTATTGTATTTGTCTCCTCGTAAAAATTAGAATTCAAATATTGCCCACATTTACAACAGGATATACACGTGCAGTGCGGCTTGGGGAAAAAAGGCCAAATTTGGTCGGTCGTGTTAGGAAACCTGGGCCTGGGCCGGCAGCCCAGGGCCCATGGTGGGCACCTCATTGTAGTCTATAAATAGAGAGCCATACCTCCACATTATGTACACATGAATGAAAGCAATAAAGAAAGACCAGGAGTTCTCTCTATCTCTCTGTGTGTTCAATCTATTCTTCTGTGATTCTGTGATTGATTCGTTCTTGTTCTAAGCAGAGGAATCGCTCGGACTGGTCTCCAGCGTCGGTTCCTCAACACGTTATCAGCACGACTTCGCTCCGGTGAATGAGGTAATCATCGAAGCACAGATTGAATTTTCTAGATCGCTTTTGAATCTGTATTTTCTTTTCGCGTTCTAGATTGAAATTCTACGGTGCAAATCCGCCCTAATCTACCGCGAGCAGACTTGAAGTCGCCGGCACAATGCCAATCGGTAGATTGAGAAACGGGGTAGATGTTGATTGTACTGTAGAACGATGCAAATCCGCCCTAAATCTACCGCGAGCAGATCTGAAATCGCCGGCACAATGTCGATCGGTAGATTGCGAAACGGGGTAGATGTCGATTGCATCATAGATTAGAAATTTTTGCATAGTGTTGTCTGATCCTGCATGATCACGAGCACAAGAAATATATGCAATGATTTCATGTTTCTGCTCAGCATTGCAGATTGGAAAATTTTATTATTGCATCTTCCTTTTCTCTGCACGGCATCATCAATAACATTGCAAAGAGAAAAAAAAGGGGGGGATTTTTGGCTCACGGCCATGCATGGCCGCTGGCTGTCGGCCGGCCACTGCGCCTGCAAGCGCTGGTGCCGCCACCAGCCGGCCACCTCCGGCGCGGCGCCACCCAAAGCGCCTCGGTCCTCGCGCGCCCTTGCACGGGCCCGCCTGCCCGCACGGCGCCAGCAGCCAGCCGCCGACTCGCACCCGCACGTGCAAGCGCCGGCCGCCGCTCGGGCTCCTCCCGCCTCCGCCGCCTCGCGCCTCGGCCCGAAGCCACCCCGGCCGTACGCCACTCCGGCCTGAACCGCCGCCCGTGGAGATGCGCCAGGCCGCCGCCGCTTTGGCTTCCCCGCCGCCCCGCATGGCGCGCCGGCCCCGCCGCCTCGACCTTCCCGCCGCCCCGCATGGCGCCCGGCCCCGCCGCCTCGGTTTCCTTGCGTCGCCGCCTGCACGCGCCCGCCCGGACTCCTCGCGCCGCCAGCTGCGAACCCCGCCGGCGCCTGCACGCGCTCGCCCAGGCCCTCCCTGCCGCCGCCTCCGGCCGCCTGTGCCGGCCCCCAACCCCGCTGGCCCCACGCGCGCGTGCGTGCCTAGCAATGCCGCCGCCACTCGCGTGAAACAGGGGTAGGGAAACCCTACCCCTGCAGCTCTCCTTGATCCGGTCGGATGGGCCAGCGGGGGATGGGCCGCGGGGGATGGGCCAGGGGGAGGGTGGGCCGGGGAAAGCTCGGCCGAAGAGAAAAGGAAAAAGAAAAAGAAGGGGTGGCCGGTGGGGGCGCAGGCCGTTTTGTGAAAAGGCCCCCGGGTTTCCGAGTATTACCAATTGGCCCTTGAAACTTTAATATAAGTCCAGAATTTTGCAAATAAGGCATTGTCATTCCGAAAATTACGAATAAGCCCTTAAATTTATGAGTGGGTCCAGATTTTTGCTGAAAACCCCTCTGTAAATCAGGAAATTGCGTAAATTTTTCTCTGAACTGAAATTTTGCGTAAAAACCCCCTGGAATTGCAGAATTTGCTGAAATTTCATATTCTTGCATAAAAGGGCCTCGGGAATCCGAATTTTGCATCATTTTTTTGCATTTGAAGTTTATTTATTTATGCCATTATTACTTCCTGTATTTTCTGTATTTATTTACTGTTTTTTGGTTAATTGTAATTGTTTAAATTGCTTTTAATCACTGAAATTAGCAGTAAAATTATAGAAAATGCACAGAAAATTATGAAACATTGCGAGAACCTTTTGTACTATTTATTTACATGCAGTGAATTATTCCGTGCATGTCTACCAGCAGTAGACTTATACACATTTAGATGACTAGCATAACGAACTAGAAGTTCGAGGAGCTGGCCCAGGATGGCCAAAACTATCTGACGTAGGCATCCGATGTCGAGATTGTGCTTGGAGCCAGGAAGCTCCGCGCTGCTATTGGGATTGGCGGACTGAATGACGCTCAACCCAAACCTGAGGAGAACGATCAGGCACTTCATTTTCTCAGGCACCACCTCTGCCTCACTCTCAAGAATGAGTATACGATCAGGCACTCCAGAAGCGGTTTGAGAGGCTAAAGTACACCATTCTTCCTCAAACAGTGCGAGAGTGGATCAGACTGAGGTTTTGCCGACTTTAAGACGGTCGGGGAATACAATTCTGCCTTGCACAGGATTTGTATCCCAATACAGAAAATTGAGAAAAACCTTCCACCCAAATGAAGTACAATCCGCACGTAATTATCGTTAAGACGGCTATGAGGAATATGCCGAATTGATAGATATGATGCAGGTTGCGGAGGCTCAGGACGAAGTTCTCCGCAAGAACTAAGTCACTCAGCCATCTGGGAGCTCCACTGGCCGTGAAGCCAACGTTGGGAGCAACAAGGTGCGAAAGCCCTTGATAGAGAAAAGAGGCAGGAAGGGTAAGACCGCAGCCCAGAAAGGCGAATCAGATGCTCCACGAGAGAATAAGGCTAACAAGCCAAAACGGGATGGCAAAGGGCACATGAAGCCCACTCTGCATCGGTTGAGGGGGAGCATTCTGAACAACTGCCTGCGTTGATGGTGTTTGAGACCATTACGACAGCAGTAATCCCTCTCGACCTAGAAGTAGTTAACGCCATGATTTCTCTTGAAGAGAATGTCAACCCCGAGAAAATAGCAGAAGAAGTCTAGTGCACTGAATGCATTTCGACTTTAATTGTCATTTATTTTGTGTGGAAGAATATGTTAGAATTTGCATGGATGGTACTTAAGAATTGTTATTTTCTCGTGATGGTTGGATGATATTTGATGAATTCATTCATTTATTCAGTTTATGATGGCATGATAAGTTCTGATATTGGTGTATCTTATTTATGTGTTGATTGCCTTCTCATGCATATTAATAAAATACCCTATATTAGAACACGTGTAGCACCCTATGAAGGAAGTGTGCTTAGCTAGCAGCGGCACAACACATACCATCTTAAGAGAGATTATGTATTTTCAGTCGATTTGTAAGAGCACTGGCAGCCTTACGACAATCGCCAGAAGCGATGGATGTATAATTGGTTCAGGAAGAGCCATAATGGGCACAACTTTGGTTATTTAAGAAGCCTTATTGTACCCAGAATCAACTAGAACTCTCCTAAGTTTTAAGAATATCCGCGCAAATGGTTTCCACGTTGAGACTAAAGAAGAGTACGGTAAGAAATACCTGCTCATTATGAAGCGCGAAGAGAATGGCAAAAGAATATTAGAAAAAACTTCCTTCACTGGGCTATATTATACCAACATTAAAGCGCCTGCAGCGTACACTGTTCTGAAAACAGTGTTTAGAAGCTCTTAACTCTTCTGTCTCTGGCATGACAGATTAGGCCACCCAAGTCTTAGGATGATGAGAAACATAATAACTCGCATGGGCATAATATTAATGTGAAGAATTTCACGAATCATGAAGTTTTTGTGTGCCCTGCATGTGCCACCGGGAAACTAATTACTAGACCCTCCACTCTGTAAGTGAAGGATGAAGTCCCTGCATTCCTAGAACGTATCCAGGGAGACATTTGCGGTCCCATTCAGCCCATCTTAGGGTTATTTAAGAATTTCATGGTGCTCATTGACGCTTCCTCGAAGTTGTCATATGTGGGTTTTGTTGTCCACAAGGAACCTCGCCTTTGAAAAATTGATCTCGCAGATCATTCGCATCAGAAATGTGTTTCCAGATCATCATATCAAGTCCATCCGAATGGACAAGCGCCGGAGAATTTACTTCAAATGCATTTGATGATTAATGCATGGCGATGGGAATTGCAGTTGAGCATTTGGTACCGCATGTCCATACCCAGAACGGTTTGGCAGAGGCTTTAATCAAAAGAATTAAATTTATTGCCCAACCCCTCTTGCATAAAAGTAATTTGCCAGCTACATGTTGGGGACACGCAGTCCTTCATGCAGCGAATCTCATCAACCTTAGACCTTCGGCCTACAACATCCATTCACCTATGCAACTAGCGCAAGGGTCAGCACCGAAAATTTCCCAACATTAGGGGGAGGAAATCAACCCTTTGGTGAAGAATGTCGGGAAATTACGTGGCAAGCCACGGTAACCCATGCAGATGACCCGCGCACTAGTGAAGCGAATAGAGAAGTCCAGAAGACAAGAGAAGTCTAGAAGACAATAGATTTGCAAGCATTAGCAAATCAACTGCCTGATCACTTTAGTGATTTGAAGAGCGTGACTAAGTCGCATGTGCCTGCACACACTGCACCGGAGAGGGTTGAAATACCAAAGAAAGCAGAAGGTATCCCTAATCTCGTCCAGAGGCCTCAGAAAAATAAAAAAAGAGGACGAGAACTCCGGTTCCTCAAATCCTTAGTAACCGGGGACGCCTGGTGAAAAAGGATAAGAGGGATTTATCACAGCCGATCATTGAAGTCCCCCAGAATGAGAAGGGGAGCCAGTTGAGACCTGGCACAAGTATGACACCTTCAGAAAAGGGCATACCGGATCTGAATATCCCCATCGGCATGGATGTGTGCGCACACATCGGAGCCGAAAAACTAAAGAGACTTGCCACCGCAATTGAAAGAAGCGATGTGCAAGGTAAAGCTCTAGCAGAAGCAATCGCTCCAGAAGAAGCAACTCATGAAGAAATAGCTATAAATTATGTGCACATGGGAGAGTCCCTAAATAGGACAACAGCTAATATCGATATCTACTTCGCAAAGAAAATTGCCACCATTATCGATCTTGATCCTGAGCCTGCATCGCTCGCTGAATGTAAGAAAAGATTAGATTGGGAAGATTGGAAGAAGGCAATAGCAACTGAATTGCTATCTCTGAATAATAGAGAGGTGCTTGGGCCCGTATGCCGCACACCTCCCCACATACACCCCGTTGGGCACAAGTGGGTATTTGTTCGAAAGAGAAATGAAAGAAATGAAGTAGTGAGATACAAAGCAAGGCTGGTAGCCCAAGGTTTCACTCAACGTCCTGGAGTTGATTATGAAGAAACCTACTCCCCGGTCATGAGTGGAATTACCTTTAGATACTTGATCTCAATGGCAGTGAACTTGAACTTAGAAATGAAATTGATGGATGTTGTGACTGCATACCTTTACGGTAACTTGGATTCGGAGATTTATATAAAACTCCCTGAAGGAATATCTCTCCCGAACCAAGACAGAGCAAATAGAAATCTGTATAGTGTGAAACTCATAAAGTCACTGTATGGACTGAAACAATCTGGAAGAATGTGGTATAATCGCTTATGTGACTTTCTCTGCAAGAAAGGCTACACGAACAATGGAGACTGTCCTTGTGTATTTATACGGCGATCCCAGAATGGATTCTGTATAATCTCTGTGTATGTAGATGATCTGAATATCATCGGGACAGCCGAAGACATAAAAGAAGTAAGCTCCTACTTGGAGTCAGAATTTGAAATGAAAGTTTTGGGCAAGACCAAGTTTTGCTTAGGGCTGCAGCTTGAGCATGTCCCTGAAGGAGTCTTGGTACATCAGTCGGCCTACACCCAGAAGGTGCTAGAAAGGCTTGACTTCGAGAAGGCATACCAATCGAAAGTACCGATGATCGGGAGGTCTTTACAGCAAGAAAAAGGTACTTTCCGACCTAGGGAAGAGGGGGAGGAAGTCCTGGGACCGGAATCCCCATACTTGAGTGCAGTGGTAGCATTCATGTACTTAGCAAACTGCGCTAGATCGGACATTGCATTTGCCGTGTACCTGTTGGCAAGGTACAGTGCAGAGCCCACCAACAGGCATTGGCAGGGCATAAAGGACACCTTCCGATACCTCAAAGGAAGCAAAGACATTGGATTGTCTTACAGAAAGAATCAAGACTTGAACTTGATTGACTATGCAGATGCTGGGTACCTGTCTGACCCGTATACCGCTAAGTCGCAAACAGGCTATGTATTTCCATGTGGTGGAACTGCAATTTCCTAGAAATCGTCTAAGCAAAGCCTTGTAGCTATTTCGACGAACCACTCAGAAATTATAGCACTGTATGAAGCCGCACGAGAGTGCGCTTGGTTCCGCTGAACGGTTCACCACATCCAGCAGTCATGTGGAATGAACATTGTGCAAATCCCCACAATTATCCATGAAGATAATGCAGCTTGCGTTACACAAGTGCAGACGGGCTATGTAAGCATATCAACCCCAAGTTCCTCTATGCTCATGAATTGCAAAGATGAACAAGATTAAAGTACTGCACACTAAGTCATGTAGACTTGTTCACTAAGTCACTCCTCGCATCTTACTTTGAAAAGTGCGTATGAGGGATTGGAATGATGAGACTTAGAGAAGTGCAGAATTCAGGGGGAGAATTCTCTCAAGCCCGCTAATAAACCTTGATCATGAAGATCAAGTACCCAAAGAATAAAGTCCTGAAGACCAAATGAAATTGGGTGAATTGTACTCTTTTTCCCTTGACGAGTTTTCCATGAAGTTTCTCGACCAAGGTTTTTAATGAGGCAATTCGTGCATCGCAGCATCACATGTATCATGTGCTCTTTCTCCAAATTTTTCCCACTGGGTTTTTATGGAGTTTTAGTGAGGCATGAACGTGTCGGATGAGTGCCCAAGGGGGAGTGTTAGGAAACCTGGGTCTGGGCCGGCAGCCCAGGGCCCATGGTGGGCACCTCATTGTAGTCTATAAATAGAGAGCCATACCTCCACATTATGTACACATGAATGAAAGCAATAAAGAAAGACCAGGAGTTCTCTCTATTTCTCTGTGTGTTCAATCTATTCTTCTGTGATTCTGTGATTGATTCGTTCTTGTTCTAAGCAGAGGAATCGCTCGGACTGGTCTCCAGCGTCGGTTCCTCAACAGGTCGCACCACCAAATCCACTAGGAAAACAGCGAGGGGAGGGAATCGATCGCATCAAAAGCATTGGTTCGATCGAACTATACCAGTTATAGGAGTGGTATTTCCGAGAATTACCAGTTATAGGGGTGGTATTTCTGGGAATTACCAGTTATAGTGGTGGTATTTCCGGGAATTATAAAACATTAGACACATACACAAAGCTGTCCTTTTTCATAGCCAAAAGAGGGATACATTAATTTGCAATAAAATCGACAAAATGGTATATACTAAACCTAAATTTCTTTGAAATGGCATACGGTGGAAGTCAATCTTTGAAATAGTATTAAGCGCTATGCCATTCTTTGGAATGGTTTATCATGGATTATCCCAAATTAATTAAGCACTAAGAGCAAGTTTAATAGTACAGATAGCTGCTACCTCCAATACATTTCCATGTCATCAAAAGATAATGATGCAGTCAACTCATACAATAAGCTGGCTATAAGTTGTCTCCACAAGAGCTCTCAATCATTTAATACATACATGGATATTGAAAATTTAATACATGCATGGGTATAGCAATTAGTTCTATGGGTACATGCATGAATAATACCTCTTTTCCTGTGCTATAGCCTGACTCTTGCATGGGAGTCGGCTTGGCTCTCTCTCTCCTTTTCTCTCCCCTCCACATAGGACTATGCTGACATAGATTCCCTTATAGTTAGCACAATCAGCCTTATTAAACTTGCTCTAAGTCAAGTCTTGATTCGGCTGCCTAGCTTACCCGACAACAAAATAATAGGAGATTGCGAACTATCGGCGTTAATTGGGGAGTACAACAATATGCTGTAATCCGGTCGAATTAATGTCTTTCAAAAAATGTAGACATATATACTCGCTATGATCTTCTGATCATAAATTGTCTATCCAAAGCGAGCCATCGATCTCCATTACGTGCATGCATTCTTGGTCGATGTCATACACACATACATACTATTGTAAGTCTGTACCTCAACTGCACAACTCCAGCTGTAATATATAATCCGATCCAATATATTTTACCATCTTCGAGTAGCAGGGGAGCCTCTGTACAGTGAAAATTCACTAGTTAAGTAGTGAGCACTTCCTAACGAGTGAAACTTTCTACTTGAAAATTTGATCTTTTAACATGAATTTTCAAACTTTCAACTTCAAGGTTCAGCCTTTCAAGCTTGAAAATTTAAACATTCGACTCGAATTTTTGAACTTTCAACATGGTACTCATAAAACTTCCTAGTGAAATTTTCAACACAAAAATTAACCTTCAGCTCGACTTACAACTTCCAACTTGCATGCTTAAACATTCAACTAAGTAATACTAGAAAAGAAAACTGTTCACTAGTTGACTTGTAAATGTTCACTTAATAGCAAACTCCAAAACAATTCAACGCTGGGTGTTTGCAATGTTATATTAGATCTACCATAAGTTGTTCTTTAATTTCTACATTTCTCACTTGAGAAACATGGCATTGGTGCTGGATGCCATTTTCCAAAGTTGACAGTGTTGACTTTGTCATATTTTTTACAGCAAGAAAAAAGCAACTTTATGTCATTTGTAATGGGCAATTTGGTCTAAGTTGTATAGTGCCATGTCTTTCCGGTGGCAAATGTAAAAACTAGGCAAAGTTGGATAGAAAAACTCATTTAATGCTAACTTCTAATAGCATGCTCAAATTTTTTTTTTTTTTGAGCATGTCTATTTCTACGGCGACTCATGTTTTTCAAGTACAAGTCGTATTTTTGAACCACTAAATCAATTTAGAATCAGACATATATGCATATCTTCATGTTAATCCAAAGGTCAAGAAAATCGACTTGAGATTGAAAGAAATCCAAACCTGAAATTTTTCTTCCATTTCTGTATTTACAAACAATCTCTCCAAATTATTAGCCCATAATTACAAAATAAATTAAGGAGAGAATACGGGACATAAAGAGGGAGCATATAGATGGAGGTTAGAATCTGAATGAAGCGGATCAACCACGTGTAGAGTGATCCGAGAAATCTGCTCCTTTTGTCGAATCGAACAAATAGCAGTGTCTTATGTGAGACACGCCATTCGCTACATCCATAAATTCAGACAAAACCTGACAAACCATAAAATTAATAGAGCTAGCTAGGTAGCCAGCAAGCTCCACCTGGGAGCACTATATGATACTGATACTGATACGATGTATATGATTGTTAGTGTAACGACACGAGACATGTTAGTCTGTTACACTAATAGATGTTCCTTGTAGATTATGTACATGTATTAAAAGCGAAAAGAAAATCTGGATCGATGGATGTCGATACCACAGATGTACATATACGCCAAGATGCAGCTCGACACAGCTAAGTTGTGGATTCGCTTGGTTTTGTAGCTGGCGTGCAATCCATCTCTTTTATGCATCAGCTGTGTCATCTACGAATTCATGGAGGTGGTACTAGATGATGAAAATATAGTTAATATTTTAATTTTAGATTTTAGTAGAATGTAACTAATGATGAATAGCTCATAACTAACAGCAAGCAAATCATGTTGTACTTCAAATATACGCATGAACAGAACTATATCAAAGTCGATCAGTTACACGAATGGTTTACAGTAGGGTATGATAAAGAACAGGAAGCAACACAGGCTAGATGTAGTGCAGAATGTAGATAAAACAGCAAAGCGAGTAGCTGCGCAGATGTGCACTGCCCAGAAGCCTTATTACCACCCCGTGTAGGTTTATGGCGGCAACGGTTCGAACATACCATTCTCATCCTTCACAGTGCATGCCAAGAAGAAGAGTGGACAAGGCTTAGGCGACACAACACAATAGAACAGATTTGTAGGAAGAAAGAAAATAAATGGAGGAGCCACTAATTTGGATACCACTGCTCTGAGCGTCTCCGGCATATATATAGATGTAAACTATGCACTGATGTGATTAATCAGTTATTTACCTACTAGTAACTGATGCAATTAACTAGCCATTTATCCATTGATAACTGCCTATCACCAACAACCAATAAAGCCTCAATTCAAATATTCGAATCTCATTGAAACAGAGAGATGCACAGTTCAGCAAAAATAATATAGACATGGTCTACGTAGTGGCACGCCATGTCACGGACGGTCCCGCAAATATAAGGTAGACATAGTATGCCAAGTAGTGCGCCACATCATGAATAGTCGTGCATCGTAAATTACAAGTCACACGATTTTCTAGGTGAAAAAATGAACACGCACGCACATGCATATGTGTGTGTTTGGCCAAAGTTCTCATGCCATCCTCATCCACCTTATAAATTATCTAACCTCCACTTGGCTAGGTAATATAGAACTAAACCTTACATGCTTTAGAATTATAGAAAATAGGCCTCACACTCATATGGGTCTAATTTCTAACAATAACTTACCAATTCCAAAGCAAGTAGCAAAAGGATATCAAATATATTGTCCTGAAGTACTATTAATATACTTATTCTTTTAGTGTAAGTCCTGTATGGATTGAACTTACACATAGAATGACAAGATTCATTTTTTCACAACTGATAAATGGACTATGCCTTGAATTCACAACTTTTCGTGGTCATACTTCACTTGAAATCTCAAGTGATACTAGGTTGCGAATGAACCATGTCAAAATGGAGCGTCATATGGTCATACTCACTTATCTGCTCATGATCTTTCTAGAGAATACCCTGTTCTCGTGAACTGCGACTACACAGTTAGGCTTAAGTAGGTATATTCCTTCTAAGTATCCTGTAGATTAATATTTTTTCTTATTTGGACAACAGAATACATTAAGTCTTTATGCCAACCTTCCACACAGTTGAGAGTACTTTGTCTATTAGGGTATGGATACAATGAATATGTACTCTGTTGTTACAACATCAACTTGTCTTTTTCAATGCCTGAGTCATCCGATCAAGAAGGTATGGGTTAAAATTGTGACGTAATTTAAATGTGTCTCATTCCTATGTCCATAGATACAACGAAAATAACTTTTTGTGCTAGCCCCTTTGTAAAAGCATCTGTCAGATTTTTCTTAATGCAAATATAATTCACAACAATCACTCTAAAGTTTCTCAAATTTTTTGACAAATTTAAGCATCTGCTTTACATGGCTGGATGACTTCATGTTATCCTTAGTACCCATAACCTTAGTTAATATTGTTTGATTATTGCAGTACATTAGGATTGCTGGTATTTGTTTCTCAACCAATAGCAAGTCTAACAGAAACTCTCTCAACCATTCAATCTTAACTATGGCTATGTCAAGTGCTACAATTTTGCTTACATGGTTGACATGGTCAATATGGCCTATTTGCTAGACCTCCATAAAGCTATAGCTCTAGCTAAAGTAAATACATACCCACTTGTAACTTTGATCTTATCCCCATCAGAGGACCAATTGGAATCACTATATCCTTCTAATATAGAAGGATATCTAGTATAATGAATTTCAAAAGATATTGCGCCTCTCAAGTAATGCAACACTCTTGCAAATACCTTCCAATGATCATCTCCTAAGTTAGATGTAAACCGACTTAATTTGCTCATAGAAAATGAAATATCAAGTATTGTGGCACCACCTAAATATATAACTGACCCGATAATTTGTGAATATCTTAACTGCTCTTTCCCAGCCCCTAGTTCTTTCACAGCTTAATGCTTGCATCATAAGGCATTGGAGAAATTTTACAACTCTCATAGCCAAAATGGCTCAAGATTTTCTCAGCATAATGAGACTGGTTTAAAGTAATCTCATCTTCACTCTTGATCAATTTAATATTCAGAATGATATCTGCCTCTCCCAAGTCTTTCGTATGAAAGCATCGAGATAAGAAAGATTCGACCTCACCAATTATGGTAGTGTTTATTCCCAATATAAGTATGTCATCTACATACAAACACAAGATCACTCCTTGGCCCCCACCATAATGGCAATATACACATTTATCAGTTTCATTCATAGCAAAGCGAACAGATGTCAAAATTTTGTCAAACTTCTCGTGCCATTGTTTAGGTGCTTACTTTAGGCCATACAAGGATTTCAATAATCTGTATATCTTATTTTCTTGTTCAAAACTCACAAAACCATCTGGTTGATCTATAAATATTTTCCTCCAACTCTCCATTAAGGAAAGCTACCTTTGCTCCATTTGATGAGCATGTAGACTATAGGAAGATGCTAACGAAAGGAGCACTCTGATGGTGGTTAATCCAATGATAGAAGAATAGGTATCACAAAAATCCCCTTCTTCCTTTTGGTTATAATATTTTGCGATAAGTCTTGCCTTGTACTTTTCAATAGTACCATTAGGACTTAGTTTCTTTTTGAAGATTCACTTACATCCAATAGCTTTACACCCACTAGGATGATCGGTGATCTCCCAAGTCCCATTATCTATGATAGAATTTATCTCGCTACAGAATGTCTCTTTCCAATACTTAGTATCAAGAGATGCATAAGCCTCTGAAAGAGTTTTTGGTATATTATCCATGAGGTATACAATAAAGTCATCACCAAATGTTTTCTCAACCCATTTTCTCCTAGTCCTGTGAGGAGCCTCTATGACAAGATTGTTATCCTCCTTAGGGATATCACATTTTGGTTCAGAAAATGGTGTGAAGTTCAGAAGTTTGATTATTCTCACTGTCAATATTTTAGTTTGAGCATTCTCAGTTCATGAAGTACTGCCTGCAGCTCTCACAGGATGAATATCCTCAAAGAATGAAGGATCTCTAGATTCCATTATTATGTGAGCAATAATTTCAAGAGTTTCTGATTTAATTACAAAAAGTCTATAGGTCATGCTGCCTATTTTAGATATAGGTTTTCTCTTTTTCTGCAATGGTATATCGACCTTTGCCAATATCCTCAAGTTCATAGAAAATTGACATTACATTTTCTCCCATTCCATCCCTCATATGGAGTAATATCACTCTTTTTAAATAATTAATCTGTTTAGGACAAAAGTTGTTGTCAATATAGCTTCACCAACCATGCCTTAGGCATACCAGCAATCTCTCACATGGCATTGACCAAATCTGTTAGTGTCCGATTTTTCCTCTCAGCTACCCTGTTTGATTAGGGTGAATATTGTGGTGTAAATTTATGGACTATTCCATGCTTAGAACAGAATTAGAAAAATACATAAGAGATGTACTTTCCTTCACGATCAGACCTTAGTATTTTTATTTTCTTCTCCAGTTTTTTCTCAACCTCGGCCTTGTAAGCCTTAAAGTAGTTTAATTTTTTGTCCATAGTTTTTAGCAAATACACATAGCAGTAGTATGTTGCATCATCAATAAAAGTTGAAAAATATCTTTTGCGTTCTTTTGTCAATAATCCATTCATCTCACACAAACCTAAATGAACAAGATCTAATAGTGTTAAGTTCTTTTTATTCTATCTTCAATGGTTTTTAAGGTTATTGTGCTTGCACACATAACTAGTACTTTGATCTTTTGACAATTTCATATTTTGGCATTAAATCCATTCCAGACATTCTAGCAATAATATCAAAACCAATATGACAGAAATGAGAATGGCAAATATTGGCCTCATATTTATTTAAAGTAGTTGCAATATTCAGATTATAATAAGACTGTAAAGTACTTACGTGGAACAAGTCTCTGCTCTCATAACCATTACCAATAAAATTACCAAAGTTAGACATTACAACTTTATTTGACTCAAATATTAGCTTATAACCATTCCTGCAATAAAAAAGAACCACTAATGAGGCTCTTGTTTATTATAGAAGCATTTTGCACGTTCTTCAAGTGGACAATCTTCCTTGAAGTAAGCTTCAGATCAACGTGTCAATACCAAGAATAGTAGCATGTGACCCGTTTCTCACTAGGACGAAGGAAACCACTGCTGCCTAGTAAGAAGAAAATAAGAAAATATCAGAATATACGTAAACATCAACACCAGTATCAACCTACCAATCAGTGAATTGATATGCTAAAAATACAACATTTGAATTACCACACCCTCCTAAAGTCAAAGCCTTGTCTATCATCGTAGTGACAGCCTTCTTCTTCAGTTGTTCACCATCCCAACTCTTTCCAGCAGTGATAATCTTTCGCCATATGACTATCTTTTCTGCACACAAAGCAAGTGATGTCCCTCAAAATACTTTTTCTCAGTTTTCTTTTTCTTAAAGCTAGTTATCTTGTTCAATTTATTGGATTTGTACTTCTTCACAACAGTCTTTTTCTCTATGAAATTTGCATTGTTCTAACTAGAAGTGTTGGGTATATATTTTTTGCTCTTGCCTTTTCTTCCACATCGAGGGTAGCATAAGATCCTTAACAAAAATCTCTTCCCTCTTGTGTTTCAAGCTAGTGGCTCAATCCCACCAGGAAGCAAAAAGTTTGAAAACAATGCCCGTAGCCACAAACTTAGGAGGCAGTACACAGCCCAAGTGCACAATCTCACAACCAGATGTTGATGGTCATGAGCATGTCCAATTATCAATTTAGCCTCATCCATGCTAAAATCAAAGAATTGTTCACACATGTATAGTCAGCGAACAGCTTCTGCCTCTGTATATTTATGTTCTAGTGCACCCCATAACTCTGCAATGGATTTGTAGTCTATATATACATCATAGTGCTAATCTGCTAGAATAGTTAGAATGCAGCCAAGAGATGCGTTTTTCCCATTGTCGAACTGCATGAATTGGTCAATTGTAAATAGATACTACGGGTAGATAACCCACCACAGCCCCAAGACATGAGCCAAAACTTAGCTCTAATATGCCATCCATGTAAATTCTAACCAAGAACCCTCTTAGGTTTCATTGCATCCGAAGCACTGGCCATTACTGAATTGCAATAAAGTTTCATGAATGATGAAAAACGTGGGCAATATTTAAATTATAGATTTTAGTAGAGGTAAATATCACAAATAACTAGTGATGCATAGCTCATAACTAACATCATTAGGCAAATCATATTGTACTTCAAATATACATAGGAACAAAATTATATCAAAGTTCATTGGTTACACATTCCTTATAGTAGGCTCTGATGAAAAACAAGAAGTAGAGCAAGCTCGGTGTAGTGCAAAACATAGATGAAACAGCAAAGCGAGTGGTCGTGCAAATGTGCGTTGCTTAGAAACATTATTGGTGCCCTTATATAGGCCTTCACGATAGCAATGACTAAGAGATACCGCTCCCCTCCTTCATGGTGCATACCAGGAAGAAGAGTTGACGAGGTTCATGTGGCATGACACAACATCATAGCTTTGCATATTGAAGAAAAAGAAAATGGAGTAGGCAATGATTTGGACACCTCTACTCTATACGTCTCTAGGCATATATACCTTATTGCCATCCCCCGTCCAGGACTTCGCGGCAGTAATGGGTCAGAGATATTACTCCCCTCCTTCACGGTACACACTGGGAAGAAGAATCCATGAGGTTCAGACAACGTAACACAACAACACATGTTTATAGGAGGAATGAAAAGAAATGGAGGAGATAGTGATTTGGACACCTCTACTATATATATATATATATATATATATATATATATATATATATATATATATATATATATATATATATATATATATATATATATATATATATATATATATATATATATATATATATATATATATAAGTGCTAACTATGAACTGATGTTGTTAATCAATCATTTACTCACTGATAACTGATGTAATTAATTGGCCATTTACCCACTAGTAACTGCTTGTCATTAACACCCAATAAAGCTTCAAATTTAAACATTCGAATCTCATTCAAACAGAGAGATGCACGGTTCAACAAAAATAAAGTACATTTGGTCTACCAACTGGCGCGCCCTGTTATGAATGGTCACACGTTGCAAGTCACATGTTACGTGATTTTCTACGCAAAGATATATGAATACGTACAGGCGTGTGCATGCACGTGTGTGTGTTTAACCAAGTCCTCTTCATACCATCCCCATTCATATATCATATGTTTCAAGGAGTCGCAACGACTCCACCTTAGAAATTGCCTTCCCTCTACTTGGCTAGGTAATGTGATACTAAATCATGGATGCTTTGAAATTATAGAAAATGGGCCTCACACTTATATGGGCCTAATTTCTAACAATCCTCCATCAATTCCAAAGCATGTAGCAAAAAGACACGAAAGTTATTGTGCTGAAGTGCTGTCAATATACTAGTCTTTTAGTGTATGTCTTGTACGGGTTGAACTTGCACCTAGAATGATAAGATTCGTCTTCGTACACTAGATGAAAAGACTATACATCGAATTCACAGCTTTTCGTAGTCATCCTTTACTTGAAATCTCAACTAATACTAGACTACCAATGAACCACATCTAAATGGAACGTTATATGGTTATACTCCCTTAAACACACATGAGCATTCTGGAGAATGCTCCATTCTCATGAACTATGACCACACAGGTTAGGCTCAAGTAGGTATATTCTGTCTAGGTAATTTGCATGGTAATACATTTTCCTTATTTAGATAACAGAATACATTGAGTCTTTATACTAACTTTCCATATAGTCAAAAATACTTTGTCTATTAGGACACGAGTACAATGAATATGTACTCTCTTGTTATAAGATCAACTTGTTTTTCTATTTTGTATCCTACAGGCTAATAACTTTTCCTTATTTAGACAACATAATACATTAAGTCTTTATATCGACCTTTTTTTCTATTGCCTAAGTCATGGGATCTCCAAGAAGGTTTGTGTTACAATTATGATCTAACTCAAATGGGCCTTACTCCTATGTTCATAGATGCAACGGAAATCACTTTTCGTGCTAACCCCTTTGTAAGTCATAAGTCACGTGATTTTTCACATGAAAATACATGAATACACACGCGTGCATGTTTGGTCAAATTCCTACTTATATCATCTTCATCTATATGTCACATATTCAAGGAGAGTCAAGAATTTCATCTTAAAATTGTCTTTTCTCTACTTAGTTAGATAATATAGTACTAAATTATTAATACTTTAAAATTATAGGTAATGAGTCTCACACTAATATAGGCCTAATTTATAACAGTAGTATACTAGCATATATGTAGACGTAGCTTTAAGTTATGGTTACGACATATGATTGCCGCCGGCCGGCCGGGCGCAGCGGCCGCCGCACGCACATGCATCCGTGCGTGCAGCGCGGTAGCCAGCGTACTACGTGTCGATCGGTGCATGTGTTGTATACGTGTCCGTCATATCGAATCATATTAGTCATGATCTACACCACCTCACTTACACGCTAGAAAATTTGTGATGGCTTTAAGGCCTCACCAAGTACAGCTAGATACATATTTACCTAATTAAATAAGATATATGGTGCTGATACTAACATATCGAGCCGATACTAGGTATCGATGGAACACAGTTGGATAGAAGAACGACCTCCTCACTCCCTCAACTAGACCAAGCCCATCCTTAAAATTTGAACGGTCTTGAACGTAATCAATTTTCTATAATACCACTACAGTGTCTCCAAGAATCTGATTCGACAGGTCAATCATCCATCCGAATTAGGATCAATTGATCGCGTATAACGTGTAACGTACCTACTAGCCTTTTTCACGAGTAAATACATAGATTAGATTTTATTTGGCATTCACGTGAATTACGATAATCTCAAACTAGTTTTGGAGAATTTCCTGCTTAACTACACAACTGTTCAAAATCTTGTTGTAAAATATTGATTGTAGCACGAAAAATGACATAACAAGATATATATATAGTAACAACATATGTAATGATATACTTTAATCTGATTTATCGAACAGAATACCGGATTATTTGCAACCTTTTTACAGCAAATTTTATGACACAGCGCTGCACAATGTAAAATCGTAACCGCAAACCAGCCCTCAGTGTTAGTTAGTGGCGACGTCATTACTAGCTTGGCCCAAATTCAGGGAACGTACGTGATGTAAGCATCTCGATCCATCCCAAGTCCATTTACGTTAGCTAAAAAGTAACTGGGCCTGCATCTTCGTTATCTTTTGGAAGCCCAATTGCTGCACCGCCGTACTGGGGTTTGGCCGGGTTGCTTGTGTTCTGGTCTTCTAATCCGCCATTATTCGTATGCGCATACGTGTACATGGGGTATTCCTCCAAAAAAGTTTATATATAAGCTACATTTTGCTCAAAAAAGTGAAGCCGGCAGTATTTCCTTTTGTATATCCTTTTCTTTTCCCGCACAACCTTTCGCGTTCTGCCGGTGATATTGGTAGAGGCGTGTAAGGTAAATGGGTTCATCTCATTAGGCGTATTATAGTTTCTTATATAATGTTTCTTTTAACAACTACAACTTAGACGTACATGCGCGAACACATCACCACACACAAGTATTCCTTAGCATATGTCTAGAAATACGTAGGTCAGGATCAATCCACGACCTTATAAAGATCTTACCGAGGTGCATTCGCGCGTGAGAAAAAAATAAGCACCAGGGTTAGAAACATAGTGGATGGAGTTGTACATCCAAAATTCTATCATCTCATCAAGAAGTGGTTTCTAGTTTTTTATATAATGTTTTGGTTCTATGGAAAAAAAATAGTAGATACAAAGCTTGTTTGCCTGCTTTCATGGAAGCATCAAACGTTGAGGGCATGTTTGTACATCCAAAGCTTGTTTGGTGCTTTGAATTCATGATCCATAATTTCATATTCTATTTTTATTACTTACATGATCATCATTTATTCTTGGGATTATTCTTGGGATATTAATTTGCATAGCATGAAACTCAGAAAATTTCAAATAAATATTCAGAATAAATTTGAATGCCAGAAATATGCAAGGAAAGATTTTAAAAACACCATATTTTAAATATCCAAATTTTGGGATGTTACAAGCAAACCACCCAGTGCACTTTCCCACGACTCACTTTTGCTCATACTCCTTTTCAATTCCTCCCTCTCCCACCATAGCGCCGGCGCCCCGTTCCACCCCTGCCTCTGGCCGCTGAGCCTCGCCACCAGCCCTCCTCGGAGCTCCTTGGCTCATGCCAGCGCATCCCTCGGCTTCCATCTGGCGTTGGGGGTTCTATTTTGGCCATCGTTGGTGCCTCCCGGCCGCCCTTCGCCGGCGACGCTGTCGGCCGTGCACTGCCCCGAGCCTCCTCTATTTTGGCTTCCAGCCATCCCTCATTTCTTGTCTCTGTTGTGCTAACTGTGTCAGCCCAGGGCCTCTGCCCAGTTGGATAGCCAAGGCAAGTCTCACACATGAGGTGCAGGTTCGAACCCCGCTCTGCACATTCTTTTTTTATTTTGATTTTTATTAACCCATTTCAATTAGAAAATAAATCAACAAAAATTAAGGAAAATTAGGAAATAATCTAGGGAAGCTAATAAATTTGATTAGGATATAAAATAAGATTATTTAAGATTTAATATTGGATCAAATGTCATATATGAGTAACTAATGTAGTTTGAAACATTTAATTAAAATCTAATTACTAATTAAAGGCATAGAAAGAAATTGAGTAAAAATCTTGTTTAGGTCCATACTCTCAGGAAATGATGATTTAATAAATGAAGATTGCCTAAAGAATAAATCATAAGTCCTTGTATATCAGTGAAGATCATAGAACGGACAGAAGGCACTAATTATAAATAGTACTATAGTAGGCCATTAAAAGGTGTTTTAAACTCCAGTACTAACAGAAGACACCCTTGACATATAGATTGGTGTGAATATCTAATTATCCTAAGAGTCTTGCTAACCTACACATTAATGAACAAAGTGATACTAAGATAAATTAATTAAGCCATAGTGAAGATAATCCACTAACACACCAATAGATAGTAATTCAAAGAGTAGTAATGCATAGACATAACAAAGAATTGCATTTTTCCAAGATACGTTTAAACCCTAGAAAGGTTCCAGAGTCGTAGATCAATGGTAAATAATAATTAAAGCTAACCAATAAAAAGTGATAATTGGATAAATAATCCCATGCTTAAATAAAATATGGGGCTAACCATTCAAACTAATAAATTCAACTCACTGAAAATTAAAACACCATAAAATACCACATCCTAAATTCACAAGAATTAGAACTCATGCCCTGACTCTTAAAAAATAATAATGATAAAATAATATTCGATACCCTGACTAAAAGCTCACATCTGTCTATAGGTCTAACTTGACTCATGGAACTTCCTTAAGAAATATAAAAATAATAAAAGAAGTTATTAATAAAAAGAACCACGAGTGGTCAAAGAGTCGACCATATAATGTTATCCATCACTATATTGGGAAAGATTGAACAGTTCATAGATGATATATTTCTCACTTGGAGGTCAATCGGATATTGTGAGGCAAAAGAAGAATACGCAAACAGGTCGATTAGTCTGACCGGATGCGAACTGGTCGGATATATCACAAACTATTCAGTAAACTAGTCATATAGGGATACAAACTAGTTGTGATCATACACAATTTAGTCGTAAGGAGTTATGAGCTAATTGTGACTGACTAAGACCTAGTTGCTGATCATATTGCATAAAGTTCGTCTATAAAATCTTTTTAATTTGTACATTTGGGGTCGATATGTCCTGCTAGGGACCACTACCAACCAGTGATCAGAAAGGTATCTCCGAGTTACAACCACTTATATATGAACCTATAAGGTCACACATTTAATGGGTTGGAACAATAAGGGTTCGGATGATAGACTCCGAGTAGAATACGATCTCAACTAATATTAGATAAGGATCCAGTCAGAGACACTCCAAGTTAAATATGATCTTTAATCGTATCAGATAAGAATCCGATTGGAGGCTATATATTAAGAGATGTGTGAGGCTTAGGGTGCATCAAAGGAAATCCTGAAACACACTTGTCGAAACGCTAGCCACCATCTCTCGAAACCCCTACCGTGCACGTTGGTGCTAGCACACCAATGTACGGTGTTCCATCTCTGTACATGTGGACTTCGGTAGAGATACTGTTGCGGTTGCGGAGTTGATCGGGACGATCACGAGGATATGGTCGGCTTGTGAAGATTGACTACTGTTCATGGATGATTGACTAATTCCACTGCATCAATGCATATTACATTGAACTGGATTGATTCAATTCTTCTTCTGCTATACTACGGCATCTAGTAGTAACTATCTATGATCTCTTACTCGTATAGTTTTCTGATTTATATGATAAAAATTTTAAGTTACGTTAGTGTAGTTTCCCTGTATCCGAACAATAGCCGTAAAGTTGTGTGTAGAATAGTTATATCCTCCATGTTAGAATTCCTCTTCTATTATTCAGCTTTGCTGCTCCAGTCGGCGGGTTCTTCTCTCTCTACACAAAAAGCTGCCGTGCTGTGTCGCTGTGCCCTGGTGGTGGTTAATTTGTTCTTCTACGCCTTGCATTGTGTGACTGTCCTCTCCCTCGCACTATCGCAGGGTCTTCCCGATCCCGATCCGCCCGGGCATCACATTTGGTTCGTTGGACGCTTGCAGTTACTGCTCTTCTTTTCCGGCCGGTCGGCAAACAACGCAGCCGCGAGAGCGACTTTCTTCTCTATCTAATCCACGAGTTTGTCGCCGCCACGCGATTGACGAGTCTTCTTCGTTGGATCTGCACTGACACCATTTCTTTTTCGGAAAGTGCTTGAGTGTTTTTTAAGAATTGAGAGCACTTAGTTTTTAGGATATTAGATCTTTATCTAACAGATCTTCCATACCCCTCTCCAAAAAACGAATCTAAGCTGTTAAATCTTCATCTAACAGATCTCCCATATCACCTCTTCTAAAAAATATAAGTACTCTAAATCTTGAGCGTTGGATAGAGATCAACATCTAGATAATCTAAGCATTTTTAATCTAAAAATACTCGAGTGCTATACACCATCTTCTTTTCTCTGAAGCAAGCTGTCGAGAAGTTTCGGACGTCACCACTATCCAATGCCTATTTCTTTAGCTGCCATCGCGAGACTCACCATCGCGTCCTCACCTTCTCTAACACACCATGTTAGTGATATGCCCTAAAGGCAATCATGAAGATGATTATATCACTTCAATGTTTATGAACGTTTGAATAAAATATTATTTTGTCCTTTGAATAAATATTTTTCGTATTGATCAACAAGTATGTTTTGTGAAATTTTTTATTCATGTTTTGATGTTATTCTAAATTATACCTGATTTTATATCATTATGTGGAACAATTATGATTTATAGATCAGCACATGTATTGATTGATGATCATGTTTCATGAATCATGGATATGAGATATCAAATCAATAATATGGACGTGTTAGAGAACATGATGTTGGATTGACCCATCATAAAGTACTGCAAGAATTGTTATATTCTTAAGTTTCATCAGTTGGTCTTATACATATTGTATATAGAATCCTTAGACCTGAGGTCGTCATTGTTTCCTACATATGTGATAGTTTGCTCAGGGGTTACCAAACACTATTCCGTAACTGGGTGGTAATAAAGATAGCTTTCGGGTTTGCTATAAAACATGTGGAGGAATATGGGTGATTAAGATGAAATTTGCTCCTCCTATATAATAAGAGAGATATCTCTGGGCCCCTCGATGTGGTTGGATTAAGAAAGTATATGGCCATACCAAATGTGGTTGAAGAGTCAATCACAACTGAGTAATCTATTACAGGTTTGAATGAAGGATCGAACTATCATTGAATGGCATGTTGCTCGCTTTGAGTTTGACCTGGTATCATGAGGTAAAGGGATCGGTACATAAGCACTATGTAGGTTCGTCCGATATGATCTTCATGTGTGTTTGGGAATTGTTATGTTTTGCTAGGGACCGCTACTGACTTATGAGTTGAAAAGGAGTTTTCAGCCCATGGCCAAATACACATGAACCTACAGGGTCACACACTTAATGGGCTAGAACGATAAGGGGTCAGATGATAGTTTCCGAGTGGGATTTGATCTCTACTCGTATCGGATATGGATCCGATTGGAGACTATATAAGGAGAGGTACGAGGGCTGAGGGAAACATCCCAAAAACACACCAGCCTAAACCCTAGCCGCCACCTCTGATATCTCCTACCGTGCATGCTGGTGCTAGTACATCAACGCACGGTTCTCCATCCTTAGGCGTGTGGACTTTGGTAGAGGCACTGCTGTGACTGCGGCGCTGATCGGGACGATCACGAGGAGACGTTTGGATGGAGGACGTTCGACTACTACCGCTACACCGACGCGCTCTTCGTTGAATCGGCTGGTTCAACCCTACTTCCGCTGCACTGCAAGTTTAGTGGTAATGATCAATGATCTCTTACTCACATAACTTCTTGATTTACGTGGTAGAAATATTTTAATCTATACTAGTGTAACCCATTCGTATTCTAACACACCAAACGTCATACAGGACCAGAGTCTAAAAGTCAAGTTTGAATCGGACTGGATCGGTGGAGGCGGAGCACGACCCATGTACTAAAAGGAAGAGATTAAGAAAAGGCAAGAAAAGGAGTCAATATTGTTTGTGATTTTTATTGGCATTGGCAATCCATTTTAGTACTTATGCATGGTTGCCACCGGCTCACACAACGTCCTCACCGTCATAACATATGTGGGCCATCTAATAGACGCACGATATTTTTTCTTTTTCTCTCAATTAATAAGAGAATTTATAGAAATTTTCTTTATTACTGATTTAAGAGTAATTATTATAGAATTTTTTAATCCTCTAAAACGAGGAAGATGCCTTTAATCTTACATGTTATATTGGGAGAGGGAGATAAGGAGGATGTGGTTGGAAACGGAGGAAGTACACATAGTAGCGGGCAGACAAGGTCTGTGCTCTCTTGTTCTCTGTCTGCTTGAGCTGCTGTTAGGGCAGCTCATGTACCGCAGGCGTCGAAAGTAAATTCAGTCATGGTGAGGAAGAACAGGTGTGTTGTCATTTGCATGCGTCGAAGCTCCTCTTATCCGGTCGTTTCTTCTCATCCTCTCGGCATACTTGTTGATGTCGAAGTCCACCGTGTTTCTTCCTCCAAATGCGGACTCCAGCTTGTTCAAGTCAAACATGTCAGCTACTATCTTCTGGCTCTCTGGATCGTTAGTATACACAAACTTCACTTTCTCTTTCATGTTTGGCTCAATGAAGTGTTTTGCGATCTGCAATGGAAGGGCAGCGTTGTTAGTTCGTAGTAACTTACTCACCAATAAAATCACGAAAGACGACACAAAAACAGGGCGTGTGTTGATTTAATCGTGTGTAAAACAGCGGGCAATCGTGTGAGCTGGGCATCCACTGGTTGAAGAACTGGTGGAAGTGCACGAAATATCAATTTTGAAAAACTGTATGCTTAAAATTTGAAATCTAAGAATACATACCTTCCAAAAAGATTCAAAAATTCTTGGAGGGTTGTTAAGAATTGCGACTGCTATCATCCCTGGATAATAGTTTTGAACTATGTGCATGGATTCACGGGCCAACGACAATGGCGTATTTGATAGTGCCCAGCCTCGGAAGTCAGCCAACCAAACCACATAGTCGTCTTGTTCATCTGCTGAGTTCGAGGCCAAAGTCTCTAGGTTATATACTAGCTGTTTTATCTGCTCCTTCGTCGAAGCTTTAGTCTGTTAGATAAGTAACATTTGTAAATTAGCACGAAAGAAATAAATAAGAAAATAAGTTCAACATAATTCCTTTTTTTTTTGCGATCAAAGTCAAACAAACTTCATGTAGGTGTAAACGGTTTAATCCTCTTCTCGAGAAAGATCATTCATAAACAGTATTCAAGTGTTATGTTACCCCTAATTATCTGTTTCTCTGTCTACTCAGTTTTCCTTTTCAAAGTTAACTCACCTTTCTGGCTGACCACCAGAATTTGATTCCACCATAAGTGGATTGCCCACTGTAATTTTGGGATTTGTTCCTGTAACGCTCACCAGACCACAAACAAAATGTGTCTGTCACCCTGTCTTGCAAGGCTACGTACGGCAACAAACTATCTATCGATAAAAGTTTTTACATAGGTGTAATGGGAATAATGGATCATGGTGTAGTGTCTATTGGCTAAGCCTTCAAATGATTACACTCGCTAGTTGTTCCAACTCTAAATAATATTAGAGAGGAGTTCAGGGAAAGAATATGTAAACAAGTGTGTTCCCGTCGTTTAAATATTTGCTTTCACTAATACCAGAACATAATACTTATATTTTATTTTTCCTAGAAAAGAAATATGTAGCCCCTATGTTGTTGTATTAACGCAATTTTATTTTTTTGTACCACTTAAAAAATCTATTGGTAACGCAATTTTATTTTTTGTACTACTTAAAAGCTCTACAGGTGTCGATTCCAACGATGTTGACTTGACGTACTAAGGTAATATGATATTTTTCTATCAATAGCAAAGCACCAGCATTTGCCATTTAGCTGGTATTAGATAAACAAATCTTTTGCTCTTATTTGTTAGAAAAAACCAATTAAACATGTAGTGACGAATTTCATTACTCCCTGGTCTTTATGCAGATTTTGATTAATAAGATAGTTTTTTTTTTGCGAGGGAACAAGATAGTTATGATGTAGCCAATCCAATAAAATGAACCTTCATTGCCGGTTTTCCTACGAAGACTCTTCTTCCATTCTTGTCAAGGTAGTCGGCTATATAAGCTCTCCTAATGTCGTGCACCCTTTCTGCAATGTCTTCCTAGCATTAGTTCCAAACAGAAACGTCAATTATATAATCCATTGAAGTAGAGCATAGGACACAAATTATGACTAGATCTTTTGGAAATGAAGAAATAAGAACATGATTTTAAGGTTTAATTACGTACCCAACGGATTGCCTCCGGCTTGTACTCACGCCTCCACTTGACAGTTTCCTTCAGAGACTTGGCCGCTTGCTCCGTGCTCCATTTTCTCGCTCGGAGGAAACGGCGGATGGTGGCGTCCGACAAGAAGCTCGGCATCTCCGCCGGCAGATCGCCGAGGAGACCCCGAACCTCATTTATCTGCAGGTGCATATCGACGACAAAAGTTAGCTTATGTTCCGCATCGCGGTGTGTTCTAGATAACAATTCTGGCATGTCGCCGGTTATGAATTTTGCGCATGACAATTGTACGTACGTCTCGCTCTCCATCTTACAACATATGTTCAGTTCGAGTATCGAACATGTGCACTTATGCAAGGGAGATACAGATCAATAAAAAGTAGTCAAAACAAGCTACAGAACACAACGCTTAGTTGACGTTTGCTGAGATATATCGCACAAATGTTATTTAGCTGATGGGGAAATGCTTGAATGACCATATGGGGGTAGCAACCCACCTTTGCCAAAAAATGAATTTACACAATTCCAAAAAAGTGAAATAATCATGGATGTACTACACATATTGTTATGCACACCTGCAAACTGTCATGACAAAACTCATCCGTATTTTTATAACAAAAAAAGACAAGTTGTGGATGTGAATATATAGTGTGTAAAATATATATGAAAGATCATCATTTTCATTTCTCTTAATTCCAGAAGAATTTGCGAATAAAATTTGGTATGTATGCACATCACATACTGTTGTACACCTACAATTTTTTACATATGTTCGGATGCATTTTATAAAGTAAATGATATAATATATGCAAAGTTGGGCAGCTGTCCGTATCTTAGCTGTTGCACTGTAAATTTGTGGTTGTTTGCCGAACCGCGTTATAACTGTTAAAAGATGGTTTTTCTCAATGCCCTCCGGCAACTAAATACAATTCTATTACATGTTTGGGTAGCGCAGAGTGTTCACCAGCAGATCAAGACGAATTTGCAACGATCCCTAACTAAATAAAGTTTTCACGGTATATCGTTTGGTTACATGCAATGTGATGTAGTCAATTGTGAATATACTAACTACTTAGACAACCTACGTTCATGAACACGAAGGACTAGGGTTGCAAACGGAGCCGATCGTTCCCGGTCGCTTGTTCATCCGAATAAATTCTGATCTTATTCAGAGCATGAAACTGGATATATGGGATTTTTGTCCGATATCGGAGTTAGATCCAGATAGATTTTGCCAAATACAGAAATGGTTCAGGATGGAGGTACCCATCGGATTCAGAGCTATCCGAAAAATTAGTCGAAGCTATCTGAAAAAAATGTCCATAACTATTCAGAACAATAAACAATAGCCAAGAGGAAATAGGAGTTCTGGCCTAAGTCTTGACTCTATCAATCTTACCTCCCGTGAGTTTCGTCTCCTAACTTCCACCCCCTTACCCTAACCTCCAAAATCCAAATCGCTGCCACCAATATAGTCACTCTACCGCCCTCCCTCGACGGCCTCCCTCTCTGCTACGAAATTGTCGCCACCCTCCCTCGCCACTACCCTGCCTCCTTCACTGCAAGCCACTAGGTCTTGCCACCGCCAAATCATCACCGCCCTCCCTCCCTCACCACAAGCACTCCGTCTCGCTGGCCCCCTGTGTTACACTAGGAAAGGTTGTTCGTCATTGAGGTTTGTGTCTTCTTGCAAGAATGTGTGATTTCAGTGGACATGTAGTATGGTTGATTGATTCTTATACATGTGGCATATATGGTTTTTGTTTCATATATTATCCAACTAAATATTCATAACGGAAACTAACTGTATTCGGAATAATATGTATTCACTCCGTATTCATATCCAACACTATTCATGTCCGACTCCGGTTCTGAGAAAAAATATGGAATAAGATACAAAACAAACGAAATTCATTTGTACCGCTCTAATTGCACCCCCTACGAAGGACATCAATTCAACCACTGTACTTTCTCTATCTCTTGAACATTTAAGAAATTAGCATATGTTAAATATATAATTGCTATATTACTTTTTTCATAAAAAATATATATCACAACATATAGCGCACCATCTCAAACAAGTGCGATTAAAGGCAACTCATTCTGTCTTAGTGCTATCCATAAAAGATAAAAATCCAAGAAGGTCTTAATCGAGATAAAAGGAAAAGATCTGTATTAGATTATGACACTATAGATTATTCAGATTAGTTGTTACAGTTGTATAAAAGGATATGCTTCAATTCAGCTCTTTTTAAGAAGATTTACGAATCTTAAAACAAAGCAGTTAATATTAGATGGAGCAAATATGCATTATCTAGAAAAATAAAGCAAATCAAAGATTTGCACCTACCTAATATTAAGTCTATACCTATATCTAATCTTTAATTTGATTTATTTTTTATGACTTTGTACAGCTTTGCTCTCACCTAATATTAAGTACTATTAACTACTTTGCTTTAAGATTTTAAACCTTCATAAAAGAGGTGTGTTGAAGCAAACCCGATAAACTTGTATAAAATTACAACTAAATTTTCAGTCATGTGTATTCGAATTGTATAACAGGTACAATTCAAATATATGGATATATTAGTATGTAGGAATGTAATTGCGTGGACGATTGGGCTAGTGCAATAACAAATGCGTATGCATCTAAACTGACAGATCAAATGTATAACAGATACAATTCAAATATATGCATATATTAGTATGTAGGAATGTAATTGTGCGGACGATTCGGCTAGTTCGCAATAACAAATGCATATGTATCTAAACTGACGGATCAAATATAAAGAACACTACTTGGTGTCGGCGCAACTTAGTCCCAGTTAAAACAGTCAACTGTACAACACATAAACACGGCAGCAGCCAAGAAGTCCACTAAGCAATTTTAAACCAGACTGCATGCTCTACCAAAACCACAGTGCACCTCAAGGTGATGCGCTGATTACGGCTCTTGCGCACATATCAACATGTCCAACGAGAAGTATCATAGAAAAATGACCGGAAACGGCAAAGCTTACTCTTACCATTTCCTGCTGTTCTTCTGAAGACGCCACTTTCTGCTGTGTTGCTTCACTCTTGATCTTCAGCAGGTAACTCATTGCTTCAGAGAGCTAGCTAGCTGCAGAAAGCAACTAAGAAACAGGAGCTACCTTCCCCCGGAAGCCGGAGGATTTGCAGTGTACTGCAAGTATTAATATTTGCAAGGACACATCGATTTATAGAGATCGACGAGATAGAACAGATTAGGTTGCAGGTGCCATAATGGATAGACGCGACCGACACATGCCTTAACCTCACCCCTTAGGCACACGTTCTCCTCTGTTCTTGCCGACCCATTTACGTGGTTCGTGCCTTATGATTATGCGGTCGGCTTTCGTCGACATCGTCGCATTGATGTGGCTTCGATCCATATAGGTGCAGTTGGCTGGTGAGCGTTAATTGGGTGTGGGGTGGCGGGATTCAGACCGGCATGGGCAGGATAGGGGACTTTACAAAAGGATAACGATGTGTGCCCAGGTTCTTTCTTCGTTAATTACTCTTTTAAAAATTTAAGTGTGTATATGTTTAATCTCAAGTAAAACATTAATTATCTGTACAATAAAATATTGTATTAATTTATATAGTATTAAAGTAGCATATATCGATGCATCATGGGTGACCTACATTAAACTTGTCTTCTCTCATACACTAGATGCCCTACCAAACTATGTGTTTTCTATCTCGTCGCCATAGCTTTTCTGCTTTAATCTCTAATAGTATACCCGATTTTTTATCCCTCTCAGCTTTACCCTTTCCAATGCAATATTATACCACATAGTTCTCCTCTATTTCTCTTCAATTATTGTTTAATGCTGACCATTGTGACATTGAATACGCATACATGTTCAATCATCGTTGATCTCTGCCAGAGACAGCCATCATGCTTTCTTTAGTGGCCCCGAGCTTATTGACTACGGCTACCCCATCTCTACTCTAAGTTCTTTGCTCCTCTATTTATGTATGATCGTGCTTCTATTCGTATGGATACATGCATGTATATGCACATGTGTGATGTTATATGTGCTTGATGTCCTCTTCTCCCATGTCAATCGCTCTTTTTCTTAGACTTTGGCCAACTCAACACCATGAGTTCCTTACTAACTATGGCAACCTCCCACCTTCACTGATGCAGACATGTCTATTTTAGTCGTTGTCTAACGATATGGAGAATCTTCTCACCATCGTCGGTGACGTCATACCCCTAACACTACAATAAATATGAGTTTCAGTGATGAATACTCCTTGACGTCTGAAATAAAGGTCATTAATAAGTAACTTTCTGTGACACACGTATTAAATTTGTCACCATTGAAAGTAGGGGCATTTTGCCCTAAAACTCTGTGATGATTCAAAAATTTTTGTCACAAAATGTAGTTACATATCATCACAGATTTTTAGGTCAGAAGGGTGGCGACACGCTAAGGTATTTTTTATGACAAATTGTTTTTTTTTGTGATGTATTTATATTTTGTCATGTATCGTTTTACTTTTCTATGACGAATGTTATTGTCATAATGAGACATGATGATAATTCCATTGATGCAGTGGCGTGAACATTTTAGTTTTTTCTAGATTGTACTTGATATAGGCTCTTTATTTTAATCTAGACCATTATAATCTTAACCCACCACAATCGATGGTGTAGATTGTTCTCTTTTTTATCAATTAACGTGGAAATTTCTATCCCTTGACAGCGAACGTTGTGACTTTTCTATCACTTTAATAATAATAATCTTTACTATTATAAAAGGTGAGTTGGTGGTCATCGGTCTGTTCTCCTTCTTCTCTTCTCAGTCGTCCGATCAAAGATCAGTTGTCTAGATCTGCATGTAGGTAGTTTTTCGCTCCTCGTAGAAAAGATTGGGCCGACATGTGGGCCGCGCTAATCCTCTTCTTTTCCCCCACATCCTCTGCCTCCCGCAACCGCCACCTCCTTGTCTCCCCCGAACCCTCGTGCCGCACCTCCTCCTCTTCAATGCCGCCACCAATTCTTTCCCCGTACGACAACATCTGGTCGCAGTCTCCCAACTTCGCTAGCAGCATCGCATCCCCTCGTCGCCACATCTCCAACGCATTTGCCCACGCGCCTCCTCACCCCATTTGCCCGCCGCCTCCCCACCACCACCTCCTGCAACTGTCACCTCCTCCCTCAAACCCTCGTGCCACGCCTCCTCATCCTCCTCGGCGCCATGGTCGAAGGGGGCCGTGGTCGAAGGGGAAGTGGTCAACGTCGAAGAGTCGTGGTCGAAGGGAACAGTGATTGAAGGGGGCAGTGGTTGAAGTCGAAGGAGGCCGTGGTCGAAGTCGGGGCTGAGCAGGCTGGCGCCGACAGTCGGGTGACAAGGCACTATCGCACTGGAGGCCTGCCAACGTACGACCACCAGCAATGGTCGACCGCTCCCGACCTACGATCAGGCTCGATGGTCGATGGCTTCTAACTTACGACCATGAGGTGTGATCGATGGCTTCTAATTTATGACCATGAGCACTGGTCGATGTGTTTCGACTTACGACCGAGGTGTGGTCGATGTCTTCCAACTTACGACTACAAGCGCTGGTCAATGTGTTCCGACTTACGACCACAAGGTATTCTCGATGACTTCCGACTTATGACCACGAACGATGGTCGTCAGCTTCTGATGTAAGACCATAAGCCATTGTCAAAGACTCCTGATTTAGGACAACGATCGATCGTCGATCACTGCCAACTTACGACCACCAATGATGGTCGACCGCTCCCGACCTACGATCACGCGCGATGGTCGACGGTTTCCGACTTACAACAACAAGGTGTGCTCGAGAGCTCCCGACCTACGACCACGAGGTGTGGTCGATGTCTTTCGACTTATAACTTCGAGGTGTGATCGACGGTTTTTGACATACTTGACAGACTAAAAAAAATTTAGAATATGTTTGTATGCACATTCTAAAAAATCTTATCACACGTGAGTTTTAAAACATGTAGTATGATAAAATTTTAAAATCCATAGTAACGCACGGGCATTCAACTAACAACAACAACAACAATAGATAGATAGATAGATAGATAGATAGATAGATAGATGGAAAGATTGTTCTAAGCAAAAGATTAGTGAGATTAGGCTCGACTTGGTCATGGGGACAAGGAGATTTGATTTATTTCCTTTTCCTATTCAAGGCACATCTAAGTTAGAAATTAAATCACAGGTTACCAGAAAATTCTCTTTAAGTTCACTAAATTAAGGGTCAGATTTTTTTCCTTTTATCTTAGAGTTTTAGAATATTTCTATTTTTCCATAGCAACTATAAAATAACCGTCATGGACTTTTATTATGTAAAACAACTGTACGAACATCATTTTTGCAAAGCCATAACAGCAAAGTTAATTCGTATAAATTGTATAAATAACTTGAGTGCACACTAATACACCCCACAAACCATAAATTAGTCTTTTACTCTACTTTTTACTAGACAGGAAGGTTCCTTCGCCATCCCCAGCCAAGCCCACGAGATGCAGTTGCTCGTTGTTCGGCTTCGGGCTTGTTTGGCAATGGCTGCGGCTCATGGGTTTTGGCTGAAATTTTTTAATTTTGGCTGTTTACGGTACAGATTACAGAGAGATACTCACTTGTGTTTTGGTTGGTACAGATCTTGAGCTTTTAACGTGTACATCGTTTAACTTGTAGATACCGTCTTAAGAAAATACTCTGTTTGAAAGTTAGATACTATAGCAAAAAATCAAAAACCGGCAGCTTCGAAGGAAAAGAACAGGCTCTTCGTAGATAGAGGTTTAGGCCTCCCCTCGTTTCCTCCGTTCCTTGCTGCGGTCACTCTCCTACATGCCATTTCTTACTCGTCTTTCCTCTTTCCCCGCATTTCCTTTCCAGTACCTTCATGGACGCCTGATCGCCATCACAAGGTCTATGTCACTGCAATCATCGAG
Source organism: Dendrocalamus latiflorus (assembly GCA_017311315.1). Lineage (NCBI taxonomy): Eukaryota > Viridiplantae > Streptophyta > Magnoliopsida > Poales > Poaceae > Dendrocalamus > Dendrocalamus latiflorus. Next base: position 4,780,648 of record CM029620.1, on the reverse strand, counting down.
CCATTGCCATTACTGTTGACTGTTCAAGTCCGGACCCGCCATCATAAGCGGGCTGATATGGTCGCGATCTGAGCCAGATTCGCCACCACACCACCACATGATCCTGTCGCCGACGCGATCCCAAGGCTATCAGATACGATACTTACCTACACAGCTCGGTTGTCAGGTTCCTATAGCCATCAGATCCCATATCTTTTTTTTTTCTTTTTTGAAACGAGAGGCCAACAATCTCACCGGCTTCATTTATAGAAACCAACCAAGTTAGGTTTGCAAAGTCTCGCGAGAGTAGTATAAGAAATGTGAGCAATATTTTCATTTCAGATTTTACAAGACAAATATCACAAATAATTAATGATGCATAAATCAGTACTAATAATAAGCAAAATCATTGTACATCAAAATATACGCAGAAACGGAATTTAAACAAGTCGATCGGTAACACAAATGACTTAAGGTCAGGTGTGAGGAAGAACAGGAAGCAGCGCAGACTCGATGCAGTGTAGAACGTAGATGTTATAGAGAAGCAAGCGGTAGCGTAGATGTGCATTGCCTAGAAAACTTATATTGTCATCCCTGTGCAGGTCTTCACGGCAGCAATGGCTTGGAGATAACGCTCCGCTTCTTTACAGTACATGCCGGGAAGAAGACTTGACAAGGTTCAGACATCATAACACAACAACACAGGTTTGCAGGAGAAAGAAATGGAGACAGTGATTCTTAGCTCTCTACTCTGGATGTCTCCAGGCATATATATAAATGTAGCTGTGAACTGACATGATTAACTAGTTATTTACCCACTGGTAACTGATACATTTAACCAACAATTTAGCCACCAGTGATTGTCTATCATCAAAACCAATAAAGCCTCAATTCAAATGTTTGAATCTCATTCAAATAGAGAGTGAGGGTGATGCACGATTTAACAAAAATAAGGTAGACTTGGTCTACCAAGTGGCATGCCACGTCATGGTGCGGTCATGCGTCATAAGTCACACGATTTTCACACGAAAATACGTGAATACTCACCCGTGCACGCATGTGCGCGTGGGTGATTAGCCAAAGCCTTCCTAATGCCACCCCCATCTATGTGTCACATGATTTAAAGAGTGACAAGAACTTCACCTTATAAATTGGTCTTCTCCACCTTTTCTTAACAATATGGTATTAAACATACATGCTTTAGAATTATAGGAAATGGGCCTCACTCATATGGGCCTATTTCTAACAATCCCATACCAATTCCAAAGCAAATAGCAAAAATATATCAAAAGTATTGTGCTAAAGTACTATTAATATACTAGTCTTTTAGTGTAAGTCCTGTATGAGTTGAACTTGCACCTAGAATGACAAGATTTATCTTTACACATCTAATGAATGGATTATGCCTTGAATTCATAGCATTTCATGATCAAACTTCACTTGAAATCTCAATGATACTAGGCTGCCAATGAACCACGCCTAAACAGAGCATTATATGGTCATGATCCCTGATCTGCTCATGATCTTTCTAGAGAATGCCTCATTCTCGTGAACTGTGACCACACAGTTAGGTTCAAGTAGGTGTATTCTTTCTAGGTATCCTGAAGGCTAATAACTTTTTTCAATTGGACAACAGAATACATTAAGGCTTTATGCCAAACTTCCATATAGTCGAGAGTACTTTTATTTATCAAAACATGGGTGTAATGAATATATACACTCATGTTACAACAACAACTTGTTTTTCCTATTACCCAAGTCACGAGATCTCCAATTAAGAAGGTATGGGTTACAATTATGATGTAACTTAAGTGGACCTCATTCCCATGTCCATAGATGCAACGGAAATCACTTTCTTTGCTAACCCATTTCTAAAAGTGTCTGCCAGGTTTTTGTCAGTGCGAATATATTAGACCATGTGGATGGTTGTAAATAAAGTGATGGTGAATAATTGACATTTGGATTGCTTTGGATTTTGTGTTTGTGAATGTTTTGGTCGATTGCGGTCAAAGGTCTCAAGTTCAAGCGGTTTTAGTCTGCTCCAAGTGGTTTTCGTCTTCTCTGAGTTTTTTTGGTTGCTTCGAGTAGTTTTAGACCAGTCCGATCGAGTCCGAGTGGCATCGAATGGTGTTCAAGTAGCAATAGAGTATCAGATGGTATTCGAGTAGCTCTGGAGCATCGAATGGCTTTTGAGACACATCGGAATATCAGACTGCACTTGAGTGGCATCAGAGGATCGAATAGTTGAACGACCACGGCAGACTTCAACCACGGTGACTTTCAATCACGATAGACTTCAACCACATAAGACTTTGACCACGTCGGTTATGACTCAGTGTCGTTTACAATCATGTTTGACTACGGTCTCGCTCCACTTCGACCACATCCGGCATTGACCACGGAATATTGACTGTAGTAGTTTGACCACGACAAAACGACCACTAAAGGTAATCGTAGCTATAGTACTTTTTCATGATCATAGCTACAGTACCTGGTTGGTACTTGTTAGTCGTAGATTTTATAGGTCGATAGTCAAAGGTTTTGCAGTCGATGGTCGTAGGCTTTGTAGATTGCTGTTATAGTCATAGACTTCGTAGTCTTGTTTGCATAGTTGTAGACTTTGCAGTCTACTGTCGTTGTCTTCGGTAGTTGAAGGCTTTGCAATTAGTTGTTGTAGGCTTCGCAGTCAGTACTCGCAGATCTCATGGTCAGTATGAGTGCTTTAATACCTATGATCTTCGAGTATCTCGAGTACTCGTGTTGGGTCAGTGGTTGACTGATCTGGTCGAAGCGGTTGTCAGTGATACTCGGTGCTTGGTAAACGATGGTGCGGTGTAGACCTGTCCAATGGGCTGTGCTGGGCCAGTACGGCACGGGCCTGGTTCAAGCATGGCTCATTTAGGCATGGCCCGTTTTAGCCAAGCAAATAAATGGGCCGTGCCGTGCCGGCACGGTTGGCCTATTAAGTCGGGAAAAAGAGAACAAGTTCAGAAAATTATAGAAAATTAAGAAAAAATTGTAGAAAATTACCTAAAAATTATAAAAAAATTGTAGAAATTATTAATCATCAAGATAATTATTTATAATGACATAATGAGCTTTATTAACTTGTTAAATTACATGGGATGGCTGCCTCGTTAAAAACTTTATCAAGTAAAAACTCAACTTGAGAAAACATTGGTAAAAAAAAGAGTACATCCTATAAAGCTCACTAGTGACTACATCTAAAGAAAAATATTGAAAATCCTATTCATTACTATCTAGATATAAATTCTCAAAAGATTTTTCTAAGTCTCTATTCTCTGCAGTATATTGGAGTCTTGATTCAGCTTGTTCCCAGTCTTTGATGATCAGAAGGATTTCGACCATCTCATTTGAAAAACTTATTCACCGCTCCTCAATTATTCTTCCAAATAGACTGAAGGCTAACTTCGAGGAGACCGTAGAGATAGGAACAGTCAACACATCCCACGCTAATATGGATAGCACTGGATATGTTACTTTTTGGGTTTGCCACCGTGAGAGGATGTTCAACTCTTGCTCAAAACTAACGCATCACTGTTGAGATAGCTTGATAGGTTTCCAGTGCTTTATCGTCTTCCTCTTCCTGACTGATGTGTACTTACACGAGAATCTCTAGAGGAAAAACCAAAAATCTTGCTCCATTTTATAGTCCCCATAGAGATGCTAGGGGCTATCGGGGGTCTTTCCAAACACACAGATCCAAACTTATTTTCGTATTCCTCATATACCTTATATAATTTATCCTTAACTACTCCATAGTATGTACAATAATCTAAACCGGTAGCATTACTTCAAAGTTGTAATGCATTTATAAATCCTTGAAGTTTGGCACTAGGATCCAAATTAAAGCAAATAATATAAAATAGGAATTTTCCTCCAATATTTTAAAAATCTAGTTTTCATGGTAACTACAGCATCCCGTAGTACAGGATTATTTTCAAAAGCCTTTAGGTGAGTGGCAATTTCAAGAATGTTATGAACAATTAGAGGAGTGGTTGGATAGTATATTCCAAAAAGACAAAGTGTAGCAATGCGTGGTATCCCTAAGTGTTTGGAGTGAAGCGATAGTATTTCTCAAGTACTTATGGTTTTCGAGTACTCGTTGAGCTAGCGGTCATAAGAAGGTGTTTGGAGCTGATTGCGGTAAGCGATAGAATGTGTGGTCGTAGATGACCTAGTTGATGGTGGTGGATGGTTTTGTTCTTGTCTATGGATGGACAAGGGTGGTGTTAGTGTGTTTGGCTGATGATGGTCAAGTTGTGGAGATCTTGTGCCAGGAAACATTTCTTTGGTCTTTGCTTGTGTAGGATGGCGTGAAGATGATCATAGTCGGTGACGAGGAGGACCGGGAATAGGACGGAGAGATCTGAGGTCTAGATAGTTGAGGATGTCACATGAGATGGACAGGCTAATGCTGGAGTACATGGAGATTAAAGTCGGTGATGCGGGAAAGCTACGGGTGATACGGTCCTGGAGGCTTCTAATGGAGGTTGATGATACGAGATGGAGCTACGGGAGGTGTGTTCTTGGAGGCTTCATCACGTTGTGAGATTGAAAACGTTATGGAAGAAATCCGTAACAGGAAGGGTTAGAGATTTGGTAAAACCCATGTTAGAAAGGGTTTTGGGTCCCTTGATTTGAGGAAGAGATAGGATTTCATATTCATGTTTGAATCGAACACGGTTTAGAGTTGTAGCATATAAAAGCAGAGGTAGGCTAAGTGTTTGGGCTGTAGCTTTGCGAGGCTTTTTGTGTGAGAGTTTTTAGGGGTGCTGTGAGGGTGCTTTATAGCCACAAATATGATACAGAAATAATAGATCAGATCTATTCTAAGAAAATTTATCAGTGGCATGTTTTCCTGAGCATTGCTTTTCTGTGTTCTTGGCGATGTGCTATGAGCACGGTGTTGTCTTCCGCTTGTACTCGTTCAAGCAGTCAAAATATTCAAGCGACGAAGTGTTCGAGCGGTCGAACCTTTTCAAGTGCAAAAGCGATCATAGCGAGCGGTCGAACGGCTTGCGGTTGAAATCTACATTAGGTAATTTATATTACTCTTTTTGGTTTGAGATTTGTTTTCAGGTATCAGAAAGCGGAGGCAATCATTCACCCCCTCTGATTGCCCCATACGATCCTACATAATATAATTCACACACTCCAGAGTTTCTCTGTTTGCTGACATATTTAAGCCTACACTTCACATGTTTGGAGGACTTGTGACTTTAGCCAATACTATTTGATTATCACTGTACATTAGAATTGTTGGTATTGGTTTCTCAACCAATAGCAAGTCCAATGGAAGCTCTCTTAGCCATTCAACCTTAATAGTGATCATGTCAAGTGCTACAAGTTCTGCTTCTATGGTTGACCTCGTCCATATGGTCTGTTTGCAAGAGCTCCATGAAACTATAGCACTAGCTAGAGTAAACATGTAGCTACATGTAGCTTTGATCTCATCCACATCAGAGATCCAATTGGACTCACTATATTCTTCTAGTACAGAAGGATATCCATTATAATGAATTCCAAAAGATGTTGTACCTCTCAAGTAGCACAACACTCTTTCAAGTGCCTCCCAGTGATCATCTCCTAGGTTAGAGGTAAATCGACTTAATTTACTCATAACAAATGAAATGTTAGATCTTGTGGCATTAGCTAAATACATAAGTAACCCAATAATTTGTGAATATCTCAATTGATCTTTTCCTAGACCCTGGTTCTTTCAAAGCTTAATGCTCGCATCATATAGCATTGGATAAACTTTGCAATTTTCAAAGCTATATCAGCTCAATATTTTCTCAGCGTAATGGAATTGGTTCAAAGTGATCCTATCCTCATTGTTGATTAATTTAATATTCGAAACGACATCTGCCTCTCCCAAGTCTTTCATATTAAAGCATCAAGATAAGAAATAGTTGACCTCATCAATCACGACAGTGTTTGTTTCAAATATAAGTATGTCATCCACATACAAATACAATATCACTCCTTGACCTTCACCATAATGGTAATATACACTGTTGTGGTTACAGACCAAACAGAGAGAGAGAGAGAGAGAGTATGGTAGTGGAGAGTTAGGTGAGCAATGGCCTAGGGTTTCCCCCGTGGCCTGTGTTGTATATATATCCACATGAGGAGTGCTTTTACAATTATACCCTTACATCCAAGTATCCCCCTCAGGGGCACTTATGTCATTACACATGTCCTATTCTGGGCCTTGCATCCCCCTAGCAGGCCTGCTGGGCTTAGGTGGGGGCCACCCCTACGACAGGAGCCTCTCATGGTGAAGGGCTTCACGGGCCGAAGCTATGTTGCCGAGCCCTTTGACCCCCTCCGTCCCTGCGGCCTATGAGCTTTCCCAACGTTTTGGCAGGGCCTTATTGCTTGGTGTAGTCCTCCTCGCCTACAGGGCCCTACAGTGGCGGGGTCGAGGTTGCCCTCTGGGCCGAAGGTCGAAGTCAAATTCGACGTTGGGATCGGAGCCGGAGTCGTCGAAGTCGGAGCGGAGGCAACCTCGCGCCATGGATTCCCCTAGGCATGGAGTGGCTACGGCTCCGCAATCCGGTAGTGCGCTTTAATGACTCCTGGAATCGCGCCAACCTCTGAGCTGTCTGGCTGCTGCAGCTGTGCGTGTTATCCCACCGGGAGTGTACACGCGGCGGGTTGCAATTGGTGCGTCGTGGGCTATCAGCGATCGCACGACCGCAGCCATTCGCCCCTTCCCTAGAGGGCGGGACGCGTGGCAGGGCGCCATTGGCGTGCTGTGCGCTGTCCGGCGGTTTTACATCTGTGCCTGTTCGGCTGCCGACAGTTGCGCTCCCTGGTTGCGGGGAGCCAAACTGCCAGGCAGTCACCTTATACGGCTGCATCGATCGGAGTGCATCGATCGGACGCTTCGGCGGATCACCTTATACGGCTACACCTTATACGGCTACACCTTATATGGCTGCATCGATCGGACGCTTCGGCGGATCGGGGATGCGGCCAACATTGCCCGCAACTCCGCGACGACCTTCGGCAACCACTACTCCTACGTGACCTCGTGCCTGATATGCGCGCTCCTGCGACACCGGGGCTGCCAGCATGTCAGCGAGCTGGCTGATCCCCATTGGAGTTGCCGGCCTGGGCCGGGGTGATGTTTGATGCTGTGCACGCTGCTCGCCATCCTGTACGATTTTTCCATGAGAGGATCTGGGAGTACATCAGGGAGGCTGCGGCGAAGGTCGAGCTGCGGAAAGCTTGTACAACGAGGGGAACCTCGGCCTGTGGTTGGATGAGGTCCCGCGCCGCGACGAGGGTGGCTTCGCGGACTCGGGGTGCGACGCAAACCCTCCGGTGTGACGCCATGGTCTCCGTGCGTTGGTGTGCGTTGTAAAACACAAACCCCTTTTCCTTATGAATAAAGTACAAGTTGCCTCACCGGTGTTCTGACTTGTGTGCCCGCATGTCCCGAGCAGCTACCCGACCAGGGACGGCTGCTCGTTTCTGACCTTGTGACCCGACGGCATCTTCGGCGCTGGCGGAGGGCCGAGGAGTCGCTGGACTTCTGGGCAAGCCAGGCTTCTTCGAGTGAAGCCTTGGCGTGAACGCGCATTAAGGAGGAGCCGGCCGAGTAGCGTCCTCGAGCACCCGAGGATGCTTGTACACTTCTATTGCATGCCTTTGTAAATATCTTCCGATGAATACAAACAGAAGGGGGGTTTTTTATTTGAAAAATATTGCCCATGTCTCCATCCTTGCTTATGATTATGCAGTCCCATGGTAGATTCATGAGATTACACCGCGCTCGCCTGCACGCAGCAGTCCGGGCCTAGCCGGAGTAGATGTGGGAGCGCTCTGTCCCCTACCCTTCGAAGTGGTGGCAACGGAGCTGGCACCTTAGTCGAGATAGACGCGCGAGCATTCCGTCCCCTACCCTTCACAGTGGTGGCGATGGAGCTGGCGCCTTGCTCCAGGTAGACGCGCGAGCGCTCCATCCCCTACCCTTTGAGGTGGTGGCAGCGGATCTAGCGCCTTAGTCGAGGTAGACGCGCGAGCGCTCCGTCCCCTACCCTTCGAGGTGGTGGCAGCGGAGCTGGCGCCTTAGTCGGGGTAGACGCGCGAGCGCTCCGTCCCCTACCCTTCGCAGTGGTGGCGGTGGAGCTGGCACTTTGCTCGAGGTAGACGCGCGAGCGCTCCGTCCCCTACCCTTCAAAGTGGTGGCAGCGGAGCTGGCGCCTTAGTCTGGGTAGACGCGCGAGCACAGCGGAGCTGGCGCCTTAGTCGAGGTAGACACGCATGGTCGGGGTCCGCGTAGTTGGCTTGCTCTCCGCGGGACGCGCATCGCGGTTAGCCTCTGTTAAGGCTTGTCGGTGCTCCGCGGGATGCTCATGAGTGTAAGCTGTCACTGCATCTCATGCCGACTTTACAAGGCACATGCGGAGGCGAGCCTCGACTGCCTCTTGCGCGAACGCTGTGAGGTGCATGCGGAGGCGAGCCTCGGCTGCATCTCACGCTAGTGCTGTGAGGCGCCTGCGGAGGCGAGCCTCTAGTATGTCTTATCAAGACTCAAGGTGCGTGGAAGCATCAACCGCGTGTTGTTTATACTCCGGAGAGTACGCGTAGGGGTAATGCCTATGCGTGCGCGGGAGCATCCGCGTCTTATTTATACTCCGTAGAGTGTGTGGGACTGTCAACCACATCTTGTTTATACTCCGGAGAGTACGCATAGGGATAATGCCTATGCGTGCGCGGGAGCATCCGCGTCTTGTTTATACTCAGTAGAGTGCGCAGGGACAACATCCACATCTTATGTATACTCCGTAGAGTGCGTGGGACTATCAACCATGTCTTGTTTATACTCCGGAGAGTACGCATAGGGATAATGCCTATGCGTGCGCGGGAGCATCCACATCTTGTTTATACTCAGTAGAGTGCGCAGGGACAACATCCGCGTCTTATGTATACTCTGTAGAGTGCGTGTGGAGGCAGACCTCAGCGCTACGTCTTATTTAGAGTCCGTAGACTGCGCGCGGAGGCAAGCCTCCGCGCGTTGCGGGCGGTGAAGTTGCATGCGGAGGTGAACCTCGACGCTACGTCTTATTTAGAGTCCATAGACTGCGCGCAGAGGCAAACCTCCGCGCGTTGCAGGCCGTGAAGTTGCGTGTGGAGGCGGACCTCGACGCTACGTCTTTTTTAGAGTCCGTAGACTACGCGCGGAGGCAAACCTCCGCGCGTTACGGGTGGTGAAGTTGCGTACGGAGGCGGATCTCGATGCTACGTCTTATTTATACTGCGTAGAGTGCGCACGGAGGCGTCCCCCCACGCGTCTTTATTTATACTCATGCCGGTGCTTTTCACGGAGAGTGCGCGCGCGAACGCGTGTCTTTGTTTATACTCATGCCCGTGCTTTTCACGGAGAGTGCGCGCGCGAACGCGTGTCTTTGTTTATACTCATGCCGGTGCTTTTCACGGAGAGTGCGCGCGAACGCGTGTCTTTGTTTATACTCATGCCCGTGTTTTTCACAGAGAGTGCACGCGCAAACGCGTGTCTTTGTTTATACTCATGCCCATGTTTTTCACGGAGAGTGCGCACACGAACACGTGTCTTTGTTTATATTCATGAAGAGTGCGCACGAAGGTAATCCGTCGCGCGCTTTTGCGGGAAACAAGACAAATTTTTGCAAACGGTGAACTTTATTAAATTCCCGTTTGCGCGGGTGAGCGATTACAAAAGATGAGGCACTGACTACTGACCGCTTAAAGACGGAAATGGCCGCAGCTGTCGTTGCCCAGTGACGAGGTGGGGCATGGCGGGAGCCTCTGCTGCTGGGGCAATCCGCGCGGCGGCCTGGCGGGGTGCTTTCTGGGGCCGCCAAGGATCTTCGCACTTGCACGCCCGGCCTAGGTATTCCGTTGAGCCTCGTGATGCGGACCTCTGGTGCTGAGCTCTATGCGCTGAGCCATATCCTGATCGCCGTGGACGGTGATGATGGCCCGCGGTCCGGGGAGCTTCATGCATAGGAAACCGTGGTGTGGGACTGCCCCGAGAGAGTTTAAGGTTGGCCGCCCCAATATAGTGTTGTAGGGGTACGAAATGTCGACGACGTCGAAGGTGGCGTCCTCACTCCTCACATTATCATCTCGGCCAAAGGAGACTTGGAGGCATATCTGGCCCAATGCCCGTAGGGGCTGGCCTCCGAAGCCCTGCAATGGGATTCCCGAAGGGCCCAATCGACTTCGGGGGATCCCATCTGATCGAAGGCCGCTACGAACAAGATGTTCGCAGAGCTTCCTCCATCGACCAGAACACGCCTAACGTTGCATCCTGCGATGACGACCTGGACGACCAGGGGATCTTGGTGGGGGAATTCCACACCCTCAGCGTCAGTGGGCGTGAAGTTGATTTCGTGTTGCGCCCACTCCGGCGGTGCCTGTGCTGGGTATGCCGCGACATGGTGCAGCCTCCTGGCATAGGCCTTCCGCTGCCGCGCCGAGGCGAACTCCAACGAGGAGCCCCCGGAGATGACATTTATGACCCTGTGCTGGGCTCCCTCCGGGGCTTGCAGTTGCAGGAGGCCCTCCCGAGATTGCTGTACGTGGGCCTGAATCCACAGGGAGCCTTCCTAGGGTTGCATCCCTTGATCCTGGGGGTGTTGGATGTGAGCCACGACGGGCGGACGCGCCTTAGGGTTTCTGTCTCTGGCGACGCTCTGCCGGAGTGCTGCGATGGTGGTGCACACACGCGTGTCGTGGCTGCCCCGATCGTGGACTTCGCACCACTGCCCATGGTGCTGGTCGTCGTACTCCCTGTAGGCTCTATCATCGTGGCCCCGCCCGCGCCCCTGTCCCCGACCACGGCGTCCTCTGCTGCCACGACCAGCGGGAGCGTTATCCTCGGAGCCACCCTCGATGTCGAAGACATAGCGAGGTTTCTGAGATTTGCATTGGTCGCGTTTGGGCTTGTCGCCCGACGAGTCTTTGTGCTGGGTATCCTCGATGGTTTCTGCTTACGTTTGCCTTTCGAGGAGCCCTCCTTCGGCGAGCCATCATTTTTCACCGAGCCCTCCGCCTGATTGGTGTCAGAGTCGTCGCCGTGTCGCCGCCGCGCGTCCTCTTCCGCTCTGGCGTACTCTTCCATCTTGTCAAAGTGCTTCGCCACCGTCTTGATTGGTTTCCGCGTGTTGTATTCGGCCATCGGCCCCGGGCAGAGACCTTGTATCGCTGCATTGATGATGGTTGTTTTATTGACATCCTTGACCTGGTAGCGTACCTTTGCGAAGCGTTTGAAGTAGTCCCGGAGCCGAGGGTTTTTGCTTGACTGCGAAGAGCTGGTCCGCATCGACACGCTCGACGTAGTTTCCCTGAAAGTTGTTGTAGAGCCAGTCGTGGATCTGCTCCCATGCGTAGATAGAATTTGGCTCGATGGTGAAGAACCAAGAGAGTGCCACCCCCTGCAACGCGAGGGGAGCCCCTTCACCTTCGTGGTGTTGTCTCCGCCAGCGGCTTCGATGGCGGTCTCATACACGCGCACGAACTCCCGTGGGTCCGTGTCACCTTTGTACGCCTCGATGACACTCGGGAACTTGAAGTCCTCTGGCCATGCCGCCTGCTGCAGGCCCGCGGAGAGTGGGGACTCAGGGTCCACGTGTTGTAGCGGGACGCGGCTGGACGTGGGGGCGTCGCGGCTATCCGCCCTCTCCGGCGTGGGCTCCGATGCGACTACCGGTGGGGTCTGTTGGCTCCGAGCCTCTTGCATGTCCTGCACGGCCCCGCAGAGATCCGTTAGCTCCCGCTGAAATGCGCTGAGGGCCGCCAGCAGGGCGTTCTCCATCGTGGACGTGGTTTGGGCCATCGGCGCGCCTGGCGGCGCGGCGGCAACCACGGCCTACGCTCCCGGGCTACCCGCCGCGCTGGCGTGAAGGACTCTGGAGCCGGTGACGAAGCCCGCGTTACCGCCGGAACTGCTCACCATTCCTGCACCGGGTGGGAGAGCGGACGCCGTGCCGGCGTGGGCACCGGCATTGCTGCCTCCAACCACCCGAGCGACGCTGCCGGCGACTGTCGCGGTACCTGTGGTGGGGTTACCTACCACGCGTGGGGCGGTTTCGACTGTCATGGCGGCGGTGGCGGGGTTGGTCGTCGTGGCGGTGGTGGTGGGGTCGAGCGTCGCGGTGGTGGTGGTGGGGTCGAGCGTCGCTGCAGTGGTGGCGGGGTCGAGCGTCGCGGCAGTGGTGACGGGGTCGGGCATCGCGTCGTGAACGCCGGTGTTCGCGACCATCAACCCGCATTGCCACCCACGCCTGCGACTGCCAACGCCGAAGCCCTGGTATTGACGCGAGATTCCGCCGCTCCCACCTTCTTCTTCGCCGCCGACGATGAAGCTTTCTTTGGTGCCATCCTTCTTCGGATCTGGAGGCTTGCTCTTGTTCTCCCCACGGACGGCGCCAACTGTTGTGGTTATAGACCAAACAGAGAGAGAGAGTATGGTAGTGGAGAGTTAGGTGAGCAATGGCCTAGGGTTTCCCCCGTGGCCTGTGTTGTATATATATCCACATGAGGAGTGCTTTTACAATTATACCCTTACATCCAAGTATCCCCCTCAGGGGCACTTATGTCATTACACATGTCCTATTCTGGGCCTTGCATCCCCCTAGCAGGCCTGCTGGGCTTAGGTGGGGGCCACCCCTACGACATACACATTTATCAGCTTTATTCACAACGAAGCCAGCGAATGTCAAAGGTTTATCAAACTTCTCATGCCATTGTTTATATACTTGCTTTAGGCCATAGAAGGATTTTAATAATCTGCATACCTTATTTTCCTATTCAAAAATCACAAAAACATCTAGTTGATCCATATAGATTTCTTCCTCTAACTCTCCATTAAGGTAAGTTGTCTTTATATCCATTTGACAGAGATGTAGACCATAGAAAGATGGTAACGCAAGGACACTCTGATGGTGGTTAGTCTAACGATAGGAGAATAGGTATCAAAGAAATCTTCTCCCTCTTTCTGGTTGTAACCCTTGGCTACAAGTTTTGCCTTGTACTTCTCAATAATACCATAGCGCCTTAGTTTCTTTTTAAAGATCCATTTACATCCTATAATTTTGTACATGATAAGACAATTAGTGATCTCTCAAGTACCATTAACCATGATAGAGTCCATCTCGCTATGAACTGCCTCTTTCCAATACTCAATATTAGAATATGCATAACCTCTGAAAAAGTCTTTGACACATCATCCATAAGGTATACAATAAACTCATCATCAAATATTTTCTCAACTTTTAGGTTTTTGCTCCTACAAGGAGACTCTATGACTAAATTGTTATCCTCTTCAAGGATATCACATATTGGTTCAGAAACAGTGGGAAGTTCGGAAGTTTTATTATTCTCACTTTCAATATTTTTCAGTTTGAACATTCTTAGTTCGTGAAATACTGTCTGTAGTTCTTATAGAAAAATATCCTCATATCTCTTGACTCCATTATCATGTTAGCAATAATATCAGGAGTTTCTGATTAAACTATTAAAAATCTATAGGCCATGCTATTATGATCATACCATAGAAAAATACAATCGATTGTTTTTGGTTCAAGCTTTCTCTTTTTCTGCAATGGTATATATATATATTGACTTTTGCCAAATACCCTCCAAGTTCACAGAAAATTGACATTAGGTTTTCTCTCCTTCATCCCTCATATAGAGTAATCTCACTCTTTTTAGTGATGACTCTATTTAGGATGAAAATTTATGTCAATATAGCTTCCCTCACCATGCCTTAGGCATACCAGCACTCTCTAACATGGTATTAACCAAGTCTGTTAGTGTCCAGTATTTCCTCTTAGTTACCCAATTTGATTGGGGTGAGTATGATGGTGTAAATAAATGGACCATTCTATGCTCATAACAGAATTGGCAGAATTCATGAGAGATGTACTCTCCTCCACAATCAGACCTCAATCTTTTATTTTCTTCTCTCGTTAGTTCTCAACCTCGGCTTATAAGTCTTAAAGTAGTTTATAACTTCATCCTTAGTTTTTAGAAAATATACATAGCAGTAGCGTGTTGCATCATTGATAAAAGTTAGAAAATATATTTTACCTCCTTTTGTTAACAATCCGTTCATTTCACACAAATATGAATGAACAAGATCTAATGGAGCTAAGTTATTTTCATCCTCTAATCCCTTAAAGGGTTTTCGAGGTTGTTTTGTTTACATACATGACTGTCACTTTGATACATTGATAATTTCATATTTTTGAATTAAATCTAATGTGGACATTCTAGCGATACTATTAAAATCAATATGACAGAAATGAGAATACCAAATATTAGCCTCACATTTATTTTATCCAGTTGCAATATTCATATTATAACAAGAATCCAAGGTACTTAGGCAGAACAAGCCTTTGCTCTCATAACCTTTTACCAACAAAGTTTTTGAGCTTAGACATTATAATTTCATTTGACTCAAATACTAACTTATAACTATCCCTACATAGAAGAGAACCACTAATGAGGTTCTTATTTATTATAAGAGTATGATGCGTGTTCTTCAAGTGAACAATCTTTCCTGAAGTAAACTTCAAATCCATCGTGCCAAAACTACGAGTAGAAGCATGCGACCCATTTTCCATTAGTATCAGAACATACGTGAACAATGGATTGATATGCTGAAAAGACAACAAGTAAATTATCATACTCTCCTGAAGTCAAGGTCTCACCTATGATCACATTGATAGCCTTCTTCTTTGGCTATTCACCATCTTTGCTCTTACGGAACTGACAGTCCTTTGCCATATGACCGTCTTTTCACACACAAAGTAGGTGATGTCTCTCAAACCCTTTTTCTAAATTTTTTCTTCTTAAAGTTAGTTATCTTATTCGGTTTGCTAAATTTGTACTTCTTTGCAGCAGTCTGATTCTCTATGAAATTTGTATTGCTCTGACCAGAAGTGATGGGTGCATCTTTTGCTCTAGCCTTTTCTTCCACATCGAGGGTAGAAATGAGATCCTCAACATAAATCTCTTCCCTCTTATTCTTCAGGATAGTGGCAAAATCTCACCAACCAGTAGCTAGAGGTTAGTAGCTCAGGTGCGCAAGTAACTAATGATGCATGAGTTAGTGCTAACAACAGGTAAATCATTGTACTTCAAAATATATGTGGAAACAGAATTTAAACAAGTTGATCAATCACACGAATAACTTATAGTTGGGTGTGAGAAAGAACAGAAAGCAGCGCAGACTTGATGCAGGGTAGAACGTAGATGTCGCAGCAAAACGAGCAGTCACACAGATGTGGGCTACCCAGAAACCGTATTGTTGTCCCCATGCAGGTCTTCACTATAGCAACGACTGGAAGATACCGCTCCCCTTATTCATGGTGCACGCTGGGAAGAAGAGTCTATGAGATTCAGACGGTGCAACATAACAATATAGGTTTGCGGGAGAAAGAAATAGAGGCAATGATTCTTAGCTCTATACTCTGGACATCTCCAGGCATATATATAAATACAGACTGTGAACCGACATGATTAACCAGTTATTACCCACTGATAATTGACATATTTAACCAACCATTTACCCATTGGTAACCGTCTGTCATCAAAACTCAATAAAACAACAAATTCAAACGTTTGAATCTCATTCAAATAGAGAGAGATGCATGATTCAGCAAAAATAAGATGGATTTGGACTGCTAAGTAGCGCACCACGTCACGACGCAGTCACGCATCACAAGTCACACGATTTTCACACGAAAATATGCAAATACGTGCGCGTGAGTGAGCGCGTGTGTGGTTAGCCAATCTCCTTCTCATGTCATCATTATGCATGTGTCACATGATTCAATGAGTAATAAGAATTCTACCTTATAATTTAGTATCATTCACTTTGTTTTAGCAATATAGTACTAAACTATGTATGTTTTAAAATTTTCAAAAATAGGCATCACTCGTGTTAACCTATTTCTAACAAATAGAAGTTCAGTGTAACATCTCTTGTCAACCCCGGATCAGGACGGAGTACGAAAGCAGTAGCTACTCCAGAAATAACCAAAACTAGTCGACTGCACTCTGGAGCTTCATTCCGAGTATAGTCAATCTAGTCTTGGGGAAACTCAGGGTCGGCAGTAAAATATTTTGAAAGTAGGCAAGATTCCGGGCTTTCCAAATTGACCACAACACACCTGCAATTCCAGGTATAGTCAATTTAGTCTCGGGGAAACATTCAAGCCAATTACCCAGCATTTGCTAACTGAAAATTTGAACCGCAGGCTAATGTTGCCCACATAAACTTTGCCAGAGGAGAAGACAAAAGTATGTTCTTTTCATGTTATGATTTCTCTTAAACAAATAAATAGGACATCATCTCTATCACTGTTTAAGCGGTTTATTAGGATAGCTTTTTCAAAGTGGCTTATCGACTTAACTACATTTGATTTGTTCACACACGCACTCATGCTAGAGCCAAAAATATAAGCCGTCATAAGCCATAACTAAAAAGAACTAACCCTTCAATTGTCTCCTCTCTGCCACAAACTGACATGATTTATTTCCATGCCATCTTCTCTTCATCAGGTTGTATTTTTTAAAAATGCTATTTCTAACTACAAGCCACAAGAAAAACCTTGCCCATTGCCTAGCAAGGCTAGGTGCTTGATACAACTCAAAAGTTTTGCTTTACTGGGCAAACTAGACCACGTGGGCAATGATCCTTGCCTGAGGACCATTTGGGCAAGGTTTGTTTGCTTTTCATTTTGTCATGTTGTAGTCAACTTAAATAGTTCCAAATAAATATTAAATAATACAATTTTTTTAGAAAACGCATACTTATTTTACACTTATTTTAGCTCCAAATAAATATTAAATAATACACCTGTCTCTCTCTCTCTCTGTCTTTTTCAATTGAAAAATTACTAAATTGCCCCCGCAGAAGCCAACATGAACATGGACTACAAACTTAGGAGCGAACACTTCCTAAAAAGGATAGTTAAATCCACACTTTCTTCCCGCGGGCTGACCAGGATTTTTCCCACAAGGCCTTGTTCTTTGCCGTTTTCACCTGGCCTGCAAGTTTGTCCTTTTATTTTCTCGAGCAAAACAACGAGGCCTATTTATGTTGTTTAATGTGGGCTGCGCAGAGAAACGCCTATTCTGTCATTTTGTAATTCTCGGTCGTTTAACTGAATTTTGTTTTGACAGAATTTTACATGAGAATTGAAATTATGTACACCTTTCAATACTACAGAAAATACGTTTTAAATTCAAAGAGTACATTTTCATTTGAAGAAATTCAACACTCATACTTCTTTTGCGAGGCAAAAGCGGGATTTGGGGGGGTATACCATGGTGGGGAACTTTCACTAGTTACATTCACTTATATATAAGTGAATAAACATACACTCTGAGAATAAAAGTTACAGGTAGAAATCAAATAATTGTTTTTGGAAAATTCCACTGTAATATTCCGACTGTCGTACTTCGATTACAGCGCAAGTGGTGAATTAGGGGATATACAAGGTAACTTTCACTCGTTACAAAAGTTACATATAAGTGAATAAACTTACATTCTGAGAATAAAAGTTACACATCAAAATCAATTGTAATTCTAACATTCCAAATTTATAAAATATTTTGATTTTTTTATAATTGTAATTCTGACAGCTCTGGTTTTGCGTTGCAACACTAATCTAGAGCCAACCTAGCACGTGCGCGCCGCGGCATGGCCTGTCATAGGCTCGAGCCTTCCGTGTCACCTCATGCCCCATACCACCTCGAACCCACCCATCGGAACTTGCCTTCCACTAGGGCTGAAAACGAAAACAGTAATTTTCGGTTACCGAAAATCGTTTTCGAGAAATTATCGATTTTTTCCTCTAAACGGAAACGGTGACGGTAACCGATAAAATGGAAACGAAAACGGTAAAATTATCCGATAATGAAAACGAAAACGATTTAACTCTCTTCCGATCGTTTTCGAAAAATACCGTATTTAACCGATAATTACCGTCGATAATTACCGAGTGAGCACCCAGGCCCAGCCCATTAGTCTCCTGTCTCCCATTTCTGTCTCGGGCTCTCGGCGTCTCCGTGACTCCGTCTCCCACACCCCACCTCCTCCAGACCTCCACCCATCCGGCCATCCGCATCTCCAGCCGCCGCCGCCGCCGCCGCCTCCATCCCCACGCCTCCATCCGCATCTCCAGCCGTCGCCGCCTCCATCCCCACGCACGCCTCCATCCCCACGCCTCCATCCGCATCTCCAGCCGCCGCCGCCTCCATCCCCACGCACGCCTCCGTTCGTGCTCGCTCCGAGCCTCTGACTACTCCCCAGCTCGCACGCCGAGATCCCCTTCTCCACCACCACCGCCGCCGCCTCGGCGCGGCGCGTTACGAACGGCACCGCGAAGCGCTAGGGCTAGGGTTTCTCCGCAGATGCGTCCCCTCCTCGCCCTCTTCGCCGCTGCAGCCGTATGCGCCCTTCTCGTGGCCACTGCGGCCGCGGCCGCCGCGGAGGAGGCGAAGAAGGCCAACAAGTTCCGGCAGCGCGAGGCCAGCGACGACTTGCTTGGCTACCCCACCTGTGAGCACCCCGCGCGTCTCCCCTCCCCTGGTTCCCGAGTCGCTCTAGATTTGGTATTGCTGCGAACGATTAGATGATTGGTTAGTTTCTGTGTTTTGTCGTAGGATCGTTGCAATTGTTGACCTCAACCAGCTTGTGGTTGCTGTACTGGTGCTCAATTTATGCTTAGAATGACGCGATGTGCAAAATATGTTAAACCACTATACGTTTCAGTATCGGAAATATTTAGTGCTTAACTTTTAGTTTATTCAAGTATTGCTGTCTCACTTTGCTATTTGGTCTAACAAAAGGAGTAAATTTTTCATAGTATTATTAACTATTAAGCAGGCGACTGTCGCACAAAAATGCATTCCGAAATCCTGATACATGTTAATAGGGTTGTTTAGGTGTGAATCTGATACAGTGGATCACTCAAATTGAGTTCCATTCGGCCTGCACATATGATACATATGATGTCTGATAGCCTGTCCTCACCTATTAAGCAGTGTGATCTTTGTGCTGTGGGCAATCTTTGCCCAGCAGATTTGTTCATTCCGTCTAATTATGTCCAGCTTGGAATTGTGGATAGCTTTGCTCATATCCCACTGAGTTAAAACTCACTGAGCTCCTCCAACCCCACTCCACCACTGCCAACCAAAAAAAAGAAAGAGCTGAAAAAGGTGAAACTCTTGCATATTTGACGCCCACAAGATGGCCACAACCTAGTCAGAATTCAGAACTTCACCAATGCCGCTTCAAAATCTAGTTTTAATGTTTTATAATAGTTCCTGGAAGCAGAGGTGGACATAACATATGAGTTTCACTTGAAGTTTGTAGAACATTGATGGGATTCATGATTGAACCTGCAAAATTGTAGTACTGTTGATCTCTACGATAGAAGTGCAAGGAGCTGTTCGAATGTTTCCCCATAAAAATCATGTGACATTTGATATTATTCATGATAATACTTTTACTGTTAACCTGAATTTCACTGGTGTGTCAATTCTTAAAATAGCTGCAAAACACACAGATAGATATCTCATATCTGATAGTCAGCTATAGGAAGCCTGCTCCTATCGTTTGTTAAGTTCAACTAAGAACTTGATTTAGTATTCCAGCTATTAGTGTACTAGTACTTTCTAGTTTGTGAGCTTGTGACTACGCCTATGTCATGTGGTTGTCAGCTTTGTGTGCTTGTGAGACCTAACTAAGTATTATTGTATTAAGTCCATGATGTCACTTGTGGTTGTGGGCTTGTGGCTTTGTGTCGTGTCTTTTTATTGCTATATAATATGTGTCTTGCCTCTTGTGCCATGGATCATTACTACAGTATTATTTTTCATGTGACCTAGGTCAATATATACAGCTATTGTCATGCTGTGCAGATTGGTGTATAATGTGTTTATTGTATTTTAGATATCGCTTTCATGATTTTCGATCGTTATCGATGCACTTTTGATCGAATAGTTTCGTTTCCGAATTTACCGGGATATCGATATCATTCTCGTTTCCGACAATATCGTATCGATTTCGTTTTCGAGAAAATAATGTGAAACTGAAAGTGATCTGACCTCCTACCGATCGTTTCCGACCGTTTTCAGCCCTAGCCTTCCACCTCGTGTCCGCGCCATGGGCCCATGCATGCGAGCTCTGCACCATGTGCTGTGCAATGCGGCGATACCCACTGTGGGCCAAGAGGGGGATTAGGGGACTATACCGAATTATCAGCCTTTTTGGCCCTCAGTGGTACGTAAATACCATTTTTGGCGCTGGTGCTCATGTATTGTCGGTTGTGGCTATTGAGGAAACGAGCTGGCGACCGGTCCGAGCGATTTCTCTGTTTAGAACAAGAACAAATCAATCATAGAATCACAAAATAATAGATTGAACACACAGAGAGAGATAAAGAGAACTCCTGATCTTTCTTTATTGCTTTCATTCATGTGTACATAATATGCTGGTTTGGCTCCCTATTTATAGACTACAACGAGATGCCCACCATGGGCCGCGGGCTGCTGGTCCAGGCCCAGGTTTCTTAACACTCCCCCTTGGGCACTCATCCGACACGTTCATGCCTCACTAAAACTCCATAAAAACCCAGTGGGAAAAATTTGGAGAAAGAGCACATGATACATGTGATGCTGCGATGCACGAATTGCCTCATTAAAAACCTTGGTCGAGAAACTTCATAGAAAACTCGTCAAGGGAAAAAGAGTACAATTCACCCAATTTCATTTGGTCTTCAGTACTTTATTCCTTTGGGTACTTAATCTTCATGATCAAGATTTAATAACGGGCTTGAGAGAATTCTCCCCGTGAATTCTGCACTTCTCTAAGTCTCATCATTCCAATCTCTCACACGCACCTTTCAAAGCTAGATGCGGGGAGTGACTTAGTGAAACAAGTCTACATGACTTAGTGTGCAGTACCTTAATCTTATCCATCTTTGCAATTCATGAGCATAGAGGAACTTGGGGTTGATATGTTTACATAGCCCGTCTGCACTTGTGCAACGCAAGCTGCATTATCTTCATGGATAATTGTGGGGGTTTGCACAATGTTCATTCCACATGACTGCTGAATGTGGTGAACTGTTCAGCGGAACCAAGCGCACTCTCGTGCAGCTTCATACAGTGCTATAATTTCTGAGTGGTTCGTCGAAGTAGCTACAAGGCTTTGCTCGGACGATTTCCAGGAAATTGCAGTTCAACCACACAGAAAATACATAGCCAGTTTGTGACCTTGCGGTATGTGGGTTTAACAGGTACCCAGCATCTGCATAGTCAATCAAGTTCAGATCTTGATTATTTCTGTAAAACAATCCAAGGTCCTTCATTCCTTGGAGGTATCGGAAGATGTCCTTTATGCCCTACCAATGCCTTTTGGTGGACTCTGCATTGTACCTTGCTAACAGGTTCACGGCAAATGCAATGTTCGGTCTAGTGCAATTTGCTAAGTACATGAGTGCTCCCACTGCACTCAAGTATGGGAATTCCGGTCTCAGGACTTCCTCCCCCTCTTCCCTGGGTCGGAAAGGATCTTTTTCTTGCTGTAAAGAGCTCCCGATCATCGGTACTTTCGAGGGAAATACCATCTCGAAGCCAAACCTTTCAAGCACCTTCTAAGTGTAGGTCGACTGATGTACCAAGATTCCTTCAGGGACATGCTCAAGCTGCAGGCCTAAGCAAAACTTGGTTTTGCCCAAATCTTTCATTTCAAATTCTGACTCCAAGTAGGAGCTTGCTTCTTTTATGTCTTCGGCTGTCCCGATGATATTCAGATCATCTACATACACAGAGATTATACAGAATCCATTCTGGGACAGTCTTCATTGTTCGTGTAGCCTTTCTAGCAAAGAAAGTCGCTTAAGCGATTATACCACATTCTTCCAGATTGTTTCAGTCCATACAGTGACTTTCTGAGTTTCACACTGTACAGATTTCTATTTGCTCTGTCTTAGTTCGGGAGAGGGATTCCTTCAAGTACTCTCATATAAATTTCCGAATCCAAGTTACCGTAAAGGTATGCAATCGCAACATCCATCAATTTTATTTCTAAGTTCAAGTTCACTGCCATTGAGATCAAGTATCTAAAGGTAATTCCACTCATGACTGGGAAGTAGGTTTCTTCATAATCAATTCTAGGACGTTGAGTGAAACCTTGGGTTACCAGCCTTGCTTTGTATCTCACTACTTCATTTCTTTCATTTCTCTTTCGAGCAAATACCCACTTGTGCCCAATAGGGTGTATGTGGGGAGGTGTGCGGCATACGGGCCCAAACACCTCTCTTTTGTTCAGAGATAGCAATTCAGTTGCTATTGCCTTCTTCCAATCTTCCCAATGTGATATTTTCTTGCATTCAGTGAGCGATGCAGGCTCGGGATCAAGATCGATGATGGAGGCAATTTTCTTTGCGAAGTAGATATCGATATTAGCTGTTGTCCTATTCAGGGACTCTCCCGTGTGCACATAATTTATAGCTATTTCTTCATGAGTTGCTTCTTCTGGAGCGATTGCTTCTGCTGGAGCTTTACCTTGCACATCGCTTCTTTCAATCGCGGTGGCAAGTCCCTTTAGTTTTTCGGCTTCGATGTGTGCGCACACATCCATGCCGATGGGGATATTCAGATCCGGTATGCCCTTTTCTGAGGGTGTCATACTTGTGCCAGGTCTCAACTGGCTCCCCTTCTCAACTGGCTACAAGCCAAACAGTAAAGAAGGGGACTAGAGGAATAAGAGAGCTGGTGAGTAATAATGAGAGGATGCCCCCTCCTGCCCCTCCTGGGGGTTTATATACATGAGTGGGGTAGAATGGGAAATCCCCATTCTACCCCTTAGCATTTACAGAGGATGAGGGTACATTGGTATATTTACATTGGTATATTCATCTACAATATCAGGCCTATTACATATTAAGCCAGTTGCAAGGCCCAGTCACGGGGGGTTGGGCCACCCCCACAATAGCGCGATTATCGGGGCCATCAATGCAGTGTTAGCTGGCCACTAACCAGTCAGTCTGAATTCGACTTCGACATAGACTCCGCCTCCGCGGAGCCACTTCGATTTCGACTTCGGCTTCGACCCGGTGAGGTGGTTACACCACCAACTTTGACTCCGCAGCAGAACGCCTGTCGCGCGCGGCCACACACCCTACCCCATCGGGAGAAGGCGTGGCACCGCAAGACGCGCCGATCGTGCACCGCGGCATCTTGCGATTACCGTCGCACTATGGGTGTAATAAAGCAATGTTGTTGAGCATCCAGGATGTGCCTCGATGACGAATCTGTACGGCGAACCCGAACACCACCTCGACTTCGTGCCCGCGAGATGACTCCGGAGCCTACTCCGACTCCGTCTGCAGAGTCAAGCCAGCCCCCCGACTTGGCCTTGCAAACGAGGGGCAGCTCCGTATCCCGCTCCGCCTGCATGTCCACAGAGCAAGGTCGAATGCAGACTCGGCTTCGTCTTAGCAAGACGGCCCCCGACAGGTGGAGTCCGTAGACGCGCAACCGCCCGACCGCTCGACAAGCGCACACCACGCCAATTGCGTACCGCTACGCGTGAAGCTCCCTTGGGAAGGTGCGCACGACCGTGGTCACGCGACCGCCTGCGACGCATGACCCGCCAATTGCGCGTCGCCACGTGTCCTACCCCATCAGAAAGGAGCGTTCGGCCATGGTCGTGCGCCCGCTGACAGCACAAGACGTGCCAGTCCCATCTCGTCGCGCGCCAAGCGCCGGCATAATCCACAATGCCATTAACGCACCGTCCTTGAGCCGTGAGGCACCAGGCGGACCTCCGATCTCCAGTCTGTGTGAAGACTCCGAAGCCCGCTCCGATTGAATCTGTACGACAAAGCTGGAGGCCACCTCCACTTTGAAGTCTGCGCGACGACCCCGCAGCCTGCATCGGCGCCGCGTCCAAGGGACGGGGCGGTCCACTGGAAGCATGCAACTCGCGATTGGAGGACGCCTCCGGCAGAGCAACAACCGGTGGAGATCCAACCGTCCGTGCTCCCCTCCATTGGGAAGCACCACCGGTCATCGGCGATAAGCCTCGACCAAGTACCCAAAAATAAGCCTCCTTCAATTTATTAACATTCTCTAAATCACGCTGCTGGCGCCAAGTCCGCCACGAAACAGTGCCATCGTAGAATGTGGATGAACTGAAGAGGCCCATTTTTGGGGAACCACATCATCTTAGCCATTCTCGGCTACAGACCGCAGGCAACGACGATGCTGCGGTGCTAGCAGTGTATATATACCCATTGCCCCTCAGTTGGGAAGTGCATCCGGCGGGAGTTCAACCGGCGGGAGGAGAAGCGTCGCAATGGCATCTAACCACGACGCCTCAAACCCCACAGCGCGCCAATCATGTCTTGCCATGCGTCTGCCCCCTCAGGAGCAAACGCACGGCCGCCTGATATGGTACAACTCCCGTCGCGCACTAGGGGACGGTGCGATTTTGGGGTCATCATGCATTGGCGGTGGGCCACTAGCCATTCACCCCGGCGGCGACGTCGGCACCGACTTTGCGTCTGCGGAATGACTTCGACTTTCACTTACCATCGGAGGCGCACGACGTCGGAGCCCACCGCCACTTCGAGCCTACACGACGACTCTGAAGCCCGCTTCGACTCCGCATCCCCGGGTTGAAGGACCGGCTCCGTTCAAGGCGTACACCTCGCAACTAGAGGACGCCTTCAGCAGCAGCGCCCGCCCCGTATCCATGCGACCATGCCATTAGGACGTGCCATGCCAGGAAGATCCAGTTTTGCCTAATATCCTAGAAGGTCACAGGCCGCAGGGACGGAGGGGGCCAAAGGACTTTGAGAGACCATGTGGAGGTGACCATATGCTTGTGATGAGTAATTGACAAGTGTTCTGGAAAGATTGAGTTTGATTTGTGCGTTTCATGCCTTGATGGCATTTCGCTCAGTCGGGTTTGGTTAGACGGACTTATTGCATATTCCTTTCCCCGTTTGAGCTTTTGGGTCATTTTATGCTTGAGTAGGCTTAATTAATGCTATTTATGCTTACATGTGTCGAGCGGTGCTATTTGATGTATTTCTTGTCTGTGATGGTTGCAGGACGTCGAGGTGGTGTCGTGGCGAGGCACGGGATGACCGGACTAGGCGCAGGCAGTGCCGAGGTTAGAATGGTCGAGGTGTGTCGAAGACGGCGAAGACTCGAGGTAGCTGCGAGGCTTGAGCGGCAAGAAAGGAGGAAGCTTCCCGGAAGGTGCACGAGGGGTGTTTTGGGGAATACGCAAAGCTGCACTAAAGAAAGCGGATTATGGATAAAGCACTAGAGTTGGTGGAGGCTTAGTGGGTAAAGAGAGCATCAACCCATTAGTGAGAGGTTATAAAAGGAGGAAGGTTCCTGCATGTAGTCTCAAGCTTTGGGGTTTTGTTTTTGCTTTGCTTCTCTTTTGCTTTAGTTGGTATGAGTTGGTGAGAAGGGCAGAGGTTGTTTGAGTCCTCTCTCTGTGTGTGCTCATGTGTTCTTGAGAAGAGACATGTAGCTTGTGCTTAAAGGAATGCGCGTAGGCTACGATAGCAGAAAACAAAACTTTTCTACCGCGCACACCAGGACATCATGCTAAGGAGGGATCATGGATCGTTACCACTAGACGCGCAGCGCAGCAGAAGAAGAGTTGGAGAGCCGATCCAACCACACGCGTCGAGGTAGTAGTGGAAGTAGCCGATCGTCCCGAACAGATCGTCTCCTCCACGCGATCAACCACACCACAAGCAGATCCAATCTGTAGATTGTTGATGCCGATCAACGCCGCAATGAGCAGCGCCTCCACCGGTATCCACACGTCCGGGGCTGGAACGCCGATCGCGAATGTACCAGCACTCGCGAGCGGCTAGGGTTTGGCTCGGGAGGTGGCGGCTAGGGTTTGGCTCGGGATTAACAGAAGCATACATCCCTCAGCCCCTCGCCTCCATATATATAGACCTCCTCACTTGGGCCTCGTGGACTGAGGCCCAATAGGAGTCTATCCGGATCTCTATCCGAATTGAGCCCACATCCGAATCACATTCGAATTGGTGTTCCAACCCATTAAGTGTGCGACCCTGTAGGTTCACGTATACTTGGTCGCGACCCGGAAATGCCTTTCCGGTCACCCTGTTAATAGCGGACTCTAGTAAGACATATTAACCCCAAAGTATACGTAAAGATCATATCGGCTGAACCTGTAATGTTCTCATGTACGAATCCCTTTGCCTCACGATATAGATTGAACTCAAGGCGAGACCTGTGTCATCCTCTTAATAGCTCAATCACTCTCTCGATTCCGTGATGGATTATAAACTCATGATTGACTCCTCAATCACCTTGGCATGGCCATGCACTTTCATAATCCATTACATCGAGGGGCCCAGAGATATCTCTCCCATAAGGAGGGGCAAATTCTATCTTGATCATTCACATCCCACTACTGTTTCATAGCAAACCCGAAGACTACTTTTATGACTACCCAGTTACGGAGTAGTGGTTAGTAGTCCCAAAATAGGCTACTACGCATGTTGGGAACCATGATGATCTCAAGTCTAAGGATTCTACATAAACACTACTTGAGACCAACTAATGACACATGGAATCTCTGCAGTGTCTCATGGCGGGTCTATCCAACATATGTTCACTAACACATGTCCATATTATTGATTTGGTATCTCCATACCATGATCCATGAGACATGATCATCAATCAATACATATACTGATCTTTGAATCATATTTGTTCCTCATATGATATATAATCAGGGATCATTTAGAAATAGCAACATTTTGGCATTAAGAGTCTCATGAATAAGTCACATACTCATTGATCAATAATGATAATGTCTATTTCAAGGAACAAAGCAATGTATCATAAACATAGTATGTGATATATTCAACATCTCCATGTTGCCTCTAGGGCATATCACCAACAGTGCTCTCAATCCAATCATGTGTGGGGTTGTAGGGATGGATTGAGTTGATTCTCTATGTAATCATTCATCTCTCTTCCTCAATATCAATCTAAGATGGCTTTGTTTGAGTTTGATTGAGTTCTTGAGCTCCCTCTGTTGGTTCTGTGCTTCGTTCAACCTTTTGGTTGATTTCTCAGTTTTTGAGTTTCGGTGTTATTTCTTGTTGAGGAGTAGCAAAATGAGTTGCTGTGATCTAGGAGATGTTCCAAAGCCATTTGGCTAGTCAATCCTGAGAGCAAACCTTGTTTAATTCTAGATTTTGCATCTTGGACTCCTCTGTTCTTCATTTCTAGGGTTTCTCATTAATGAATTCTTGGCCCTCTTTGATGTTCCTCAAAATATGGCATGATACTTGGGCTTTCTAGTCTTGAGAACATTGCTAGTCTAATTGCAAATGCTCAGGGTCAAAGGTCTTGTGAATGTTGAGTAATTTGGATTTTCACCTCTTCATTCTCTATTTTCAGATTTTAGTGGAAATCTTGATCTCTTGCTCTAGAGATTGATTCTCTTGGATTCTTAGGTTCCCCTAGCTATTGTGGTTGTTTTCTCTCTATTCTGGGCTGAGAAATCCAGAAAGAAACCTCTAATTTCTTTGCTGGGTGGAATTTTGAGTTTACTCTGAAATTTCAGTTTGCTGCCTGTTCAGAAATTCGAGGAGCGGTCTGACCGATTGCCAGAGGGCGGTCAGACCGGCTCACCATGGGCGGTCAGACCGACCCTATATGGACGGTCAGACCGGCGGCCAGGGAGCGGTCTGACCGGCCCATATAAGGCAGTCTGACTGGCCCTGCCTGCCTTGGCAGCCGATACTCTTTGTTTCTGGTGTTTGCTGCTTAGTCTTTACTCGTTGTTGTTCTTTGTGTTAGCTTATGCCTCAGTGAGCTCTTGAATCCTTTTTATAGCTTCCATAGCTAGTAGAGAGGAGATTTTATTTTTGTGAGCAAGTTTTAAAAGTCGACATTCACCCCCCTCTGTCGCCAAATTCGATCCAACAGACTCGGCAACATGGCTTCGGCCCGTGAAGCCCTTCACCATGAGAGGCTCCTATTGTAGGGGTGGCCCCCACCTAAGCCCAGCCGACCTGTTAGGAGGTTGTAAAGCCCAAAATGGGACATGTATAAGGACATAAATACCCTTAAGGAGGATACTTGGGTGTAAGCACACTACTGTAAGATGCTCCCCATGTAAATATATACTAGCTGAATGCCTGCGCGTTGCTACGAATTTTTAAAAGAAACTCATGATGGTAAAAATTTTTAGAATATGCATACAAACATGTTCTAAAAGTTTTTAAATCCGTAACAACACACGGGCATTCAGCTAGTGCAGGTCAATTGTCAAAAGGCAAGAGCAATCAGTGGCATAATTTAAATGATGATGAGTTAATTTTCATCAGTTTCTAACTATATAAGTTTCACAGATTTGCATCACCAAGAAAGATAGGGTATATAAAAAATTGTACAGTCCAAGCAGGAGGGGAGGGAGGCGAGAGAGGCCGGGTAGAAGAGGAGGTGGGAGATGGTAACTGTTGGTGGAAGTGAAGAGGAGGGGTAGTTAGATATGAGAGAGAGGGATGTTAGATAGATGGTCAAGATTTCAGTATTCAGATTAGATGGTTGAGAAGGGAGGAAGAAGAATGCACCAAACACCAACTCAAACTTATTAAATAGTAAAGATAAGCCATCCAGACCATGGGGAAAGCCCCAAGCATTGCTCACCTAACTCTCCACTACCATACTACCATCTCTCTGTTTGGTCTGTAATCACAACAAACACACACTCCAGAGACATCGGAAAGGGTAGCCTCCATAACTTTTTATAGGCTCTCGATACTGGGGATAACCCGTTAATCCCCTACCTACAACCGGATTTTCTCACGCATGCTTCTCAAAGCAGATCAACACTTGATCCACTTACACTCCCAGAACATACAAGGCCTAAACCACTTAGGCTACCATCGCGGTTTCCTTTCCTGGTATTGGGCAATTTACCAAACTACCCCTCTATTGCCTTCCTTGAATCTTCCCACTTCCTTGTCGTCCCGATTTGCAACCACCTTGCAAGCATCAGTCATCTTTGGCGTTTCCCTGACCGTTCCAGACCTGAACACCTTCCTATTATGCCTAGTCCCAGTCCTTCACACGCCTCACTATGACCTAGCTCCAAAGTCCTGCAACCAACACAAACAAACAAACCATCACATAGCACCGCACGATACACAATGATCATCAATTTGCATAATCAACATGTATTTCAGTGAACCATATCAGCAAACCAACTAGTCTAATGAAATTTATGACTACTCTGATGCACAAGTCAAAGGTACTCGTAGCCCATGAGGTCCTACTAGTAGTCTACAACCACTTAGCAAGTTGTTATGACCATCACACAGGTCGCTACAACCGTGAAACAAGTGCTATGACCATGTAGTAGTCGCTACGACCATCGCTCACAGTGGCTACAATTTTACCAACCTGGTCGCTACGACTTATGACTATCGATCACAGCCACGCAAAGCTAGGACTATCGATCACGACCAGCAGAAGCTACAGCCAATAAGCCATAAGAACTCCTACCGACCACCAAGTCGTAAGAACTCCTGCTGACCACTAAGTCGTAAAAGCCCCTGTGACCACCAAGTCGTAAAAGCTCCTGCGACCACCGAGTCATAAAAACTCCTGGGACCACCAAGTCGTAAAAACTCCTACGACCACCAAATCGTAAAAGCTCCCATAACCACCAAGTCGTAAAAGCTCCTGCGACCACCAAGTCATAAAAGCTTCTGTGACCATCAAGTCGTAAAAGCAGAAGTCGTAGAGCCCGCCGACTAGTCCTTCCGACCACTTAGAAGAAAGCAAACTTCTGCCTCAACCTCAAAAACCAAACTCAATCTCTACACAAATTCTAATACAAAGGTCAATTGCTCATCACAACCATGGAGTGACCTCCACATGGTCTCATAGACAGCTTCCACTATGGCGAAGATTTGGATAAGCAGGTCATGTCTTACTGTCGTTTACCTTAGGCAGGCTTAGTGGCTTCTTCTACTTTAGTTTTATCTTCTGCTACTATTATTTAAATTTATCCTATGGATCGTTGGTGTAAACATTGGCCATCAGGCCCATAATTAGTTAATAAATAAATGTCATGATGGTTGATATTTATCTTTGTTGTCCACTGTGTGCATTACCTGATCCTGGACTAGTGCGATTTATGCATAAGATCCGGGAGTTGTTGCTTCGGGATCCAACAAAAAATGAGGGGATGACTTAGGGCTTTATACCCAGACGTTGAGGAGGTAGGAGCAAGCATGGCACATTGTCCAGAGGTGTCATGAATGTTGAGTTCATGGCAAATACGGAGAGCACGGTCTCCAAGGCAGCCACGAAGACGGTGTCCCAGTCGGGAACGAAGAACAGTGCATGAAGTCTCAAATGTGTGACACATGACACAACGGGTGATGACCATTCGATTAGCTGGTGTGGACAGCTTGGATGGGATGAACGGCGGCCGACCAATAGATGACACGCATCATCCATCCGACGGGGCAAGGCGGGCAAATGCACGCCAGGTTGGGTCGAGTGGAGGGAAATGGGCTTTGGACCAAAGGCTAATTATGGATTTATGAATAGTTTTCTAATTTCAGAAATAGGTTTTTATTCAATTGGGCTCTAGAGAATAGCAAATAAACTCAAAAAAACCTTAAAAAATTTAGAAAAATTCCTTGAAGTACAAGGAACTCAAATAAAATACTTTCAACAAAAATTGAAGCTTAATTTAGTCACAATAAATCTTTTTAATTCATAAAAATTTGATTTAAGATTTAATTAATTCCGAACAAAATCTAAATGGTGAATTTTATTTGAAAAGCTTCAAGAAAACTCTGAAAAACAGGATGTTACGCTCTCCCATGGGTGGGTCTTGCGGCGAATGCTTGGTGAAAATGTTGAGGTATGGGTTAGGGTTAGAGGTACGGGGTGCTTTGCTTCGGGGAGGTGTCCTCCTGGAACACTACGCTTGTTCGCCCCGGGTTGCAGTAGCTCTTGCAAGTTAGGTTATCTTCTACCGTTGCTTCTCCATCCTAGCGATCCAGTGTTGCAGTTGTGGTGCAGGAAAACCCATTGCGAAAGGGGTACTGCTTATAGGCAAAACTGACATGACGTACACTTTACAAGTCCAATTTGGTTTGGGCAAATCCGTGTCCATGAGGCAGCGGCACGAAGGACCAGTGTAGCATCATGTTGCTAGACAAAGCTATCTCGTTTGCTCTTGTCAATGTGCAAGGCTGTCTCGTTTGGTTTTATCACTACGCAAGGCTATCTTATTTGTTCTTGTCACTACGTAAGGCTATCTTATTTGGTCTTATCATCGTGCAAAAGTTGCCCTCTGGGTTTACTGTATCTTGAACTATGTACAGTCACTTGTACTGACCATTGTCTGTCTTCCATTAGGGATGTGAAAAGACCATTTTGCCTTCGCAAAATTCCTGCTTACTGGCGCTGAAGAAGTTGCCACTTGGTGGCAAAGGAGTGGAGAGTTTAGGCTACAAAAGGTAGCCATTCCTCATGCACTTCCCCTGCATTGTTCTCCTTCACCTCCTGAAGCATTTCTCCCCATTCTCTCTACGCTGGCTTGCTTCTCTCTCCCCAGATATCGAGATGAGCCAAGTGAGCGCCTCTTTGCTGACACCCGCATTGATTTGCCTGAAATACAACATGCTTGTGAAACGTAAGACCTCACGGACAGCCGTGAATCCTAGACATTACTACTACAAATGCCCCTTTCACTTGGTGAGTCATTTTAGTTTGGGTTAGTTCCAATCATTCTGCAAATGTTAGGAAACCTTTTATGTTTATTGAATTGTAGGATGGTCCAGGCGGTTGCCAATTCTGAGTGTGGGAAGATGAGATGAGCACTAGGCCCAACATTATTCTAGGGGGGAAAGCTATGATGTGGGGTAGCAAAATGGTGGAGATGAGACATTGTTTTGATAGACTAGAGAGCAAGATGAACTTAATGTTGTGTGTTGTTTTCTTTCTTGTGTTGGTCGTTATCTTGAAAGTATAGTGCTATCAGTATTGTTGTGATTCGCATTGTTACTTGTAGTGCTTTGTATGATATATGTTTGTGCAATGCATATCCATGCCTATACCGTAGTAGATGATTGCATGTTGCTATTACCACTTCAATATCTTTTCATCACAGCAACTTGTTTTTATTTCATGAAGATAAATGTGGATGACTTGATCATGCATGAATGGCTAATTGGATCATGCAAGGCTAAAGTGTGATTTAGTTTATGCATTTTCATGTTTATGAGGCAGTGGGCCCGAGGATGTATCTTATGGTAGCGTTCGGTCACGTCATTTCATGCGCATGGTCATGGAGCGCCAATATAAAGTAAAAAGTAAAACTAACTACAAGCAGGTATGCATGAAGCATTGTGCAATACATTATATTGTGGATGCAGACAAATTTAGGGCAGGGGAGTTAGGCCTATTTAGGCAGTTGCTGAGGGAGTGCCCAACTATCTTATAGAGTCTACATCTTGGCCACCTAAACGTTGCCCACGCTGGTTTTCATCCATATCATTATGGATGCAGCTAGACTATCGTCTTCCGCAGCCAGCATGCTTGAGCACGTCATTCGGCACCCACTTCACCTCCCCTGGCCAGAAATCCCTGTAGTGCACATCCAGCCTGTATGAGTTGAACTCCACACCTCCACACTCTATGGTTGAGCGGCGCTAGGGGCCATCAACCGCGCGAGAGGGAGACGCCAAGTGTAGGCAACGGATGTCAAGGGGTAGGGGGCACCGCGGGAGCCGACGCCTGGCATGCATGGGCAGGGAGAGGCCTCCTCACACGGTGCCCTTCTGCACCAGCCCGGGTAACACGCATGTCGCCGTGTCATTGGTCCCAGCCCACACCAACTGCCTGCGCGCTCCCAGGTCATGCCAGGGGGCCAAAACAAGCAATGCTGCTACCTAGAGGCTACTAATGGGATTACGACGACGCAAAGGGCTACATTGGCCAAAGTTTTGACTATACCAGGGTGGGGAACTTGCACTCATTACAAAAGTTATACATAAGTGAATAAACTTAAAGTCTTGAGTATAAAGGTTACACACTAGAAATCTGTAACATCCTAAATTTTTATGTTTGAATTAAAATATTAAAAATATTAGTTTCCTAAATTTCCTGAATTTTTCAAAATGCCTTTTGATATTTATATGATTTTTCTAAAAGTTTTGAAAATATTTGTTATTTTTTTGAGGCCATTTGAATTTTTTGTGCTTCCCAAAAATCCAAAATCAATTTAAAAAATCCTCAAATCCTTTCGGGCCGAATTCCTCTCTCTCTGACCCATTGCATTTTCCATTATCTTAGTCCACGTGGTCCACTTCTTTTTCTTTTTCTTCTTCCGTCGGGCTGACCCATACGGCCCATTTCTTCGACATGGTCCACCTCTCCCTTCCTCTCTCTCCCACTCTTGCTTTCAAGTGGGGCTCGCCCGTCAACTTCGTCTTCTTCCTCATGCCTCTGCTGCGCCTAAGATAGAGGAGACCACATCACCGCCTCCATGAACAGAAAGCACGGATCACCTTCATTTCTTCCTTTCTTCTTCTCTCGTATGCCACAAAATCAAATCATGCCCATATTGTGCCCCCTCTTTGCTTCCTCCCCCTTCCATTCCATCTCTGGCACCGATTCCCCACACCATGTGCCCCTCCCAAGACTATGAAAGCCATCCCCTAGCACCGTATCCCTCCACATGACAGCACCTCGCCTCCCAACTCTCTTCCGCAGGCCCAATTGCCCTAATGTTGGCTTCATTTCTCTCTTATCTATAGTGCAGTCTTCGGCAAGCTTTCCTCATAGGAGCAAGTGGAGCTGAGTTGTTTTGTTGCCACCTCTGGCTTCACCACGTCATCATTGACCTTGTTCACCTCTTCGCATCCAAGGAACACCATCGGAACCACGACTTGGCCGGAGTCAAGATCTATGCCGCTGCTTCCTGCTTGTTGCCATCCACAAGACCACAACCATGCTGAAAGATGCCAAACTATGGTCCATCCAAATCCACAACAATCCCTCTCTCCATTCCACCTTCGCTACCCTCAACCGTGTTCTAGAGCACCATCGACCCTTAGTCGCCATTAGGGTTAACTCTTTCAGTTTGGAAAAAATTGGAAGGTGAGGAAAGAACTGAAATAATCGAAATCTCAAAATTTTGTCCAAAATTTCGAATGAAATTTTCAAATACTATTTGAATTCTATGATGGAATCTGGGCAAAACCAGAATGAAATCCACTCAAAATCTGGACGAAAAATGTTCAAAATCTAAACAAAAACTATTCGAAACCTGGACAAAAAAGGACAACATTTCATAAGAGAAATTAATGGTGAATTAAAGAAGATGCAAATGGATGCGTTCTTCAGAGTTTAGATTGTGAGATACCTCGGATAGGAACTCGTTGCCTAGCCACACCTACGGGCCTGTTTGGTTCATGACCAGAAGTTGCCTAGCCACAAGTTAGGCGTGCCACAGTTTTTAGGTAGCTGTTTGGTTCACTGACGTAACTGTGGCATGCCACACTTTCTTAGCACCCGGCCCCACACATCATAGACTTAGTTTCTTGCCAAACTTTGCCACAAGTGTGGCTTCGATTTTGTTAGCCACACTTTCTGTGGCAGCCACATATTGTCTAAGCTTAGGTATGGTAAGCTTAGTCACCAAACAAACAAGCCCGTAGTCTTCGTCTATGCCTCCTAGGGGCCTAAGCTTCTTCACGGCAACAACTTTTCCATTACTAAGCTGGCCTCGGTACACTTCGCTAACTCTGATGAGATGGTCGTCTAAAAAATTTTCCCTTTGCTTGCTCCAATTCTGAGTAGGTAACCGGACAATAACGCTAGGAAATGGACCACCTTCACTACCACAAACGAGAGGGCAACTACACAGAAACTATACAACAGAGAGTAGGAAAAAAAACCAGAATCAAACTGTGCCTCTACACTATCCTGAATAAAACAAGGTGTGTATTTTATAGGAACACAATCAAGTACAACATCTAAACCAGGAATTGGAAGATGTTTCTCTTAGTACCTTTAAGGACACAAATCCTCGGTTTCCGTTTCAGTTGGGGAAAAGGAGAAGATCAATGGATGACAAGGTTCGATCTGCTGCTCCAGTTGGTGTACTTACCGAAAGAGTATATCCAAGAATGTGGAGAGAGTGCATCTTTGCGGCGAAAGTCTATGTTTTTTTTAGAAAATGAAAAACTTCCGGCCTCTGCAACCGCACACAGCCAAGTCTTACAATGTTATCAACTTATTTGCTGACCAAAATAAATAAAAAGACTGTACTCAAATAGGAGAAAATCATATGCAAAGTCTATTATTACTTTGCCATCCATTCTTGGCAAACACATCTAAAGCGATAACCTCCAAAGCTTTGCTTGCCAATCGAAACGTCTCCCTTTTATCTTCACGCTGCAGCAGCGCCCAGAACCGCAACCAATATGCTCCTCTGAAAATAGCCTGCATAAAAGAAATATTTTGTTTTTTCTCAAAAACAATGTCATTACGAGTACACCAAATTGCCCAAATAATGGCAGCAGCCCCCACAAAAATCTGTTTTTTATCCTCTCTCCCAGTGCCCGTGAGCCAGCCTCCAAGCATGTGAGTAATAGATCTAGGTGGGGTTAACCCAGTAGCAATATGAACAATATTCCAAATAGTTTTAGCATGGCAGCAATAAAAAAGGTGCTTTATTGTTTCATTGCGATCACAGAAACAACACTTTTGGCTACCAGTCCAGTTCCTCTTAGCTAAATTGTCCTTTGTTAAGATAACCCCTCTTTGGAGGTACCAAAGGAAGATTTTTATCTTAAGAGGGAGCTTCAATTTCCAAATGAATTTATTAGTGAAAAGGGTATCCTGATTTATCAAGTACGCATACATTGACCGTACAGAGAATTGACCATGATTATGTAGATCCCAGTTAAAAACATCCCTCTCATTTGAAAGTTGAACATTGGCTATTTTAGCTACTAGGTTAAGCCAAGCCACCAATTTATCCTCAGTAAAAGCTCTGCGAAAAGAGACATTAATAGGCACTTGATTCATAACCGTCTCCACAGTTACATGAGGATAATTGGCTATGTTGTACAGACTGGGAAATTGCTCTTTTAGGGGTGAAGAGCCTACCCATGTGTGTCGTAGGGGTGGCCCCCACCTAAACCCAGCAGGCCTGGTAGGAGATTATAAGGCCCAGAATAGGTCATGTGTAATGACATAACTGCCCCCAGAGGGGAGAACCAGATGTAAGGGTATATCTGTAAAAGCACTCCTCATGTGTATATATATATGACCCAGGCCATCACACTTATCTTCATCACTCTCCACTACCATCTCTCTCTCTGTTTGGTCCGTAGCCACAACAGTTGGCGCCGTCCGTGGGGAGGACGGAGACAAGCCTGAAGACCGAAGAAAAAAAGATGGCACCGAAGAGAGCTTCACCAGCGGCAGCGAAGGGAAAGAAGACGGATAGGTCGGAGCAGCGCGTGAGCACCAGGGCTTCGGCATCGGCCGCCGAAGGAGTTGGCGGCGGCATACGCGCCGTGGTCGCGGGTGTCGACGCCCGCGCGGCAACAACCGACCCCGCCAGCACCGCTACGACGACACCTAACCCCGCCGCTGGCACTGCAATGACAGCCCCCGCCACCCTTGCCGGTAGCGCAGATCCGACGGCCGGGGGTAGCCGCAGCGAACCATCCGGCGCATCTGGAGATTGTGAGGCGATGGTCCCTGCACCAGCCCGTCCACCGGGCGTTCCGGCGGCCCCAACGACACCTGCGGTGGAAAGCGCCCTACTAGTAGCCCTTAACGCGTTCCAGCGGGAACTCGGGGACCTTCGCGGGGCCGTCCGAGATATACAAGAGGCTCGGAGCCAGCATGTCGCGCCGGTAGTCGCGCCCGAGCCCACGCCAGAGAAGGTGGACAGCCGCGAAGCCCCCACGTCTAGCCGTGTCCCGCTGAGACGCTTAGATCCGGAATCTCCGCTTTCGGCGGGGCTGCAGCAGGCGGCGTGGCCCGAAGACTTCAAGTTCCCTCGCATCACCGACCTGTACAAAGGCGACACGGATCCTCGCGAGTTCGTGCGCGTGTACGAAACCGCGATCGAGGCCGCGGGCGGAGACGACACCGCGAAGGCGAAGGGACTCCCCCTCGCACTGCACGGAGTGGCGCTCTCTTGGTTTTTTACCATAGAGCCGGGCTCCATCTGCGCGTGGGAGCAGCTTCGCGACCGGCTTCGTAGCAACTTTCAAGGACATTATGTCGAGCGGATCAATGCGGACCAGCTCTTCGCTGTGAAGCAAGGACCCTCGGAGACGCTCCGGGGCTACTTCAAGCGCTTCGACAAGATTCGAGGCCAGGCAAACGATGTTAATGAAACCACAGTCGTTAATGCAGCCATACAGGGCCTTCGCCCGGGCCCGATGGCCGAATACAACGCGCGGAGGCCAATCACGACAGTTGCCAAGCTCTTCGACAAAATGGACGAGTATGCGCGGGCGGAGGAGGATGCGCGAAGACGCAGCATCACCGCCCCGGCCTCGCCCGTGAGGAGCACCCCCCGCGCGAGGTCAGGGTGGGTGGTCCCTCCTCGAACCTGGGCCGTAGCCGAAAGCCCCGAGGATGCCCTCCCCGAGGCAGGGAGGCCGAGGTACAGGAAGGCTCCTCACGATGCAGGCCTAAACCTCGGCGCCGCCAGCGCCGGTCGCAGGCGGCCCACCATGTCCTCGCCACCGAGAGCGCCCGCCAAGGACCCGACCCCGCCTCATGGAGGGGAGACCAGGGATCGGAGGGCGGATTTGACTACGGCAGCCAACCCCACGCAGAGCAAGAGCTCCTGCACTATGGCAAGTGGTGCGAGGTACACGGCTACGGCGATCATTACACAAGGGCATGCATCGCGGTGATGGAGCTGCGGAGGGCGACGGCCGGGTCTCGGGCTCCGCCTACTCGTCCCCCCGCCGAAGCCCACGTAGGGCACCCAAGGGATAGCCCCATACGGGCCACCGCAACGGAGGGCGCGCAGCATCGCACCGTCAACGTCATCACCGGAGGCTCCTCTTCAAAAGCCCCCGGGGAGTAGCCGCAACTGTGGATGCCGCCCCGCAACATCACCTTCGACTTGAACGACGCCAGGGGCGTGGAGTACCCTCACCAAGACCCTCTAGTCATCCAGGCCCACATAGCACGCTGTGAAGTCAGGCGCGTCCTTGTCGACGGGGGAAGCTCCGCGAACATCTTATTCGCGGAAGCCCTCGACCGCATGGCAATCCCCCGAAGCCGGCTAGAGCAGCCAGGAGCTCCACTTCAAGGCTTCGGGGGTCAACCGCTGCAGGTCCTGGGGCACGTGTCCCTTCCTGTCACTTTCCGTCAGGAGGGCAACAAAGGTAACATCCGGACCGAGCATGTCACCTTCGATGTCGTGGATATCCCGCACCCCTACAACGCCATACTGGGGCGACCCACCATCAACTCTTTTGAGGCAATCCCGCACCACGCCTTTTTGTGTGTAAAGCTCCCGGGCCCGGAGGGTGTCATCACCATCTTCGGCGACCAGGACTTGGCCAGACGTGCCGAAGGCGGCAGCCGCGTCCCGCATCGCCCGGTGCATGCCCTCTCCGGCGCACCCGGTGATGGGCCCTCCGCTCCCGGGTGGACGCCCAAGCCTCGGCCCGAAGGCGGCGTCAAGAAGGTGCCGCTCCAAGCGGAGGGGCAGTTTGTGTCCATTGGCGAGGGGCTCCCGCCGGGGGTCGAACGGGAGCTGCTCCGAGTGCTTCAGAACAACGTTGACATCTTCGCATGGTCCCCGGAGGACATCAAGGGCGTAGACCGAGCAGTAATTGAGCATCGTTTGGCGGTCCGCCCCGATGCCAAGCCGGTCAAGCAAAGGCTCCGGCGTATGTCGATGGATCGGCAGCAAGCGGCCAAAGCAGAGGTGGCGAAGCTTCTTCGCGCCGGGGTCATCCGCGAGGTCCACCATCCAGAATGGCTCACTAACCCGGTGCTAGTCAAAAAGGCCAGCGGGGCCTGGCGCATGTGCATCGACTTCACGGCACTCAACAAGGCGTGCCCGAAGGACAACTACCCCTTGCCGCGCATCGATCAGCTGGTTGACGCCACTGCTGGGTGCGAACTCATGAGTTTCCTGGACGCCTATTCCGGCTATCACCAGGTATACATGGCCGATGACGACGAGGAGAAGACCAGTTTCATCACACCACTTGGGACGTTCTGCTTCGTCAGAATGCCCTTTGGCTTGAAGAATGCAGGCGCTACCTTCACCCGACTCGTCGCCATTGCCCTGGCTGCCCAGCTTGGGAGGAACGTCGAAGCCTATGTCGACGACGTGGTGGTCAAAACTCGGCAACTTGCTCTACACGGCCGGGACCTCCAGGAGACCTTCGACAACCTCCGGAAGGCGGGCATCAAGCTCAACCCCGACAAGTGTGTCTTCGGGGTACAGGCGGGCAAACTCCTAGGTTTCCTCGTGTCCGGGCGGGGCATCCAGGCGAACTCCGACAAAGTAGATGCCATCCTGGGTATGGAGCCGCCCAAGACAAGGAGGGAGGTTCAGAGGCTCGCGGGCCGCATGGCAGCATTAAGCCGCTTCCTCTCCAGGGCGGCGGAGCGGGGCCTGCCGTTCTTCAAGACACTCTGCGGGTGTGATGGATTTCGTTGGGACGGAGACTGCGCGAAGGCCTTCGACGAGCTCAGGCAGCACCTGGCAAGCCTCCCCACTCTGGTCGCCCCAGCACCAGAGGCTCCCCTCCTGCTCTATCTGGCCGCGTCAGCCACCGCGGTCAGCGCCGTCCTCGTCTTAGAGGAGGGCGCCATTCAGCGGCCCGTCTACTTTGTCTCCGAAGCCCTTCAAGGCGCCAAGACAAGATACACGGAGCTTGAGAAGCTCGCCTACGCGCTGGTCATGGCCTCCAGGAAGCTTCGGCATTACTTTCTGGCTCACCCGATCACAGTGCCTTCCTCATTCCCCCTGGCAGAGATGCTACATAACAAGGAGTCCACAGGGCGTATCGGTAAATGGGCCGCCGAGCTCGCTCCCTTCTCCTTGACGTATGCTTCGCGGACGGCAATTAAATCCCAAGTCCTGGCGGATTTTCTCGCCGAATGGACCCCGCCGGCCCAACCCGGCCAGACGCACGATGATCCTGTCTGGATGCTTACAATCGACGGAGCTTACAGCGTCGCCGGCGCGGGCGTAGGGGCGGTGATCATCACACCCGAGGGACAGCGTTTGCTGTACTCGGCGCGCCTTGCCTTCCCCGCCACCAACAACACGGCTGAATACGAGGCACTGCTCTTTGGCCTGGCAAAGCTCAAGGCGGTCGGCGCGAGACGGGTGTTGCTCCGCACCGACTCGCGCTTGGTGGCCGGCCATGTGGACAAGTCATATCAAGCCAAGGACCCTGAGTTGGCCAAATACCTCGCGGCGGTGAGGGCGAGAGAAAGGCACTTTTTGGGTGTCACCGTCAAGGCCATCCCCCGGGCGGAGAATGAGCAAGTCGACGCCCTCGCCAAGGCGGCCAGCCAGCAACTGCCCCCCCCCGAGGGGGCATTCTACGAGGTGTTAGCAAAGGCGGCCATCGCGCAGGACAACCGGGACGCGGCACTTGTCCACCGCATTGATCGGCCAGGAGATTGGCGAGAGCCCATTTTCAATTTCTTACAAGGTCTCGCCGAGCCGGAGGACACTGCCGAACTACGACGCTTGCAGCACCGCGCACGGTCCTTTCAGGTGTTTGAAGGGACACTCTACAAGAAAGGGGTTTGCGCGCCGCTCCTGCGCTGCCTCTCGACTGCGGAGGGAAAGGAACTCTTGGCGGAAATCCACGCGGGCGTGTGCGGATCCCACCTGGCGCCGAGGTCATTAGTCGGCAAGGCATTCAGACAAGGCTTCTACTGGCCGACTGCCATCACCGACGCCCAGGACCTCGTCCGTCGGTGCCAAGGGTGCCAGTGGATGGCGCGCATCATCCGCAGGCCCCCGACAAGCCTCAACCCAATTCCCCCGGTGTGACCACTGGCGCGCTGGGGTCTCGATATAGTAGGACCACTCGCCTGAGCTCCAGGGGACCTCCGGTTCGTGGTAGTCGCGCTGGAGTATTTCTCCAGATGGCCGGAAGCGATCGCTCTGGCCAAAGTAACTTCTGCGGCCATACAGCGCGTCCTATGGCAAAACATCATATGTCGCTTCGATGTGCCTCGGGAGCTCACGGTCGACAATGGCCTGCAGTTCGACGCCACCCTCTTCAAAGATTATTGTGGCAGCATGGGCATCACCCTCCGATTCGCCTCGGTGGGGCATCCCCAGTCCAACGGGGCGGTCGAACGGGCGAATGGCGCCATTTCCGCCGCCATCAAGAAGCGCCTGGTTGGATTGCCGAAGGGCAGGTGGCCAAGCGAGCTTCACAGCGTTCTATGGTCGCTTCGCACAACGGTAACACGCCCGATGGGATTCACGCCGTTTAAACTCCTTTTCGGTGACGAAGCGGTGACGCCCGAGGAAATCAAGGCCGACTCGCGAAGGGTCCTCGTCCAAGCACCCGAAGACGAGCACCGTGTGTCCTTGGACCTCCTCGACGGGATACGGGCAGACGCAGCCCACCATGTCGAGAAGTACGCGCGGCAGACAATGCGTACTCGGGACCGCTCTATATGCCCGCGGGGGTTCAAGCCTGGGGATCTCGTCCTCAGAGTGGCACTCCAGGCCGAAACCGTTGGCAAGCTGGAGTCCAAGTGGGAAGGCCCGTACATCGTAACGGAGGCATTGCCGAAGGGGGCGTACCGCCTCGCCACGCTCGAAGGACAAGCCTTCCGGCACACATGGAACGCGGACAGGTTGCGGCGGTACTACAACTAGAAGCAGGACGGCAGGCGTAGAGCCACCAGCCCGTTGTTAGGCGATGCTCGCCCGCGCAAACGGGAGTTCAATAAAGGTTGCTGTTCCCAGAGCATCCCCTGTCCGCGCTGAGCAGAACAAAGTCCACGAACTTTAAATAAGACGTAGCGTCGAGCCTAGCTCCGCACGCGAGAGTCTGCGGACTATAAATAAGACGTAGCATCGAGCCTAGCTCCGCACGCGAGAGTCTGCGGACTATAAATAAGACGTAGCGTCGAGCCTAGCTCCGCACGCACCAGTCCACGGACTTTAAATAAGACGTAGCGTCGAGCCTAGCTCCGCACGCGAGAGTCTGCGGACTATAAATAAGACGTAGCGTCGAGCCTAGCTCCGCACGCGAGAGTCTGCGGACTATAAATAAGACGTAGCGTC
This sequence comes from Dendrocalamus latiflorus, assembly GCA_017311315.1. Taxonomy (NCBI): domain Eukaryota; kingdom Viridiplantae; phylum Streptophyta; class Magnoliopsida; order Poales; family Poaceae; genus Dendrocalamus; species Dendrocalamus latiflorus. The sequence continues at coordinate 4,738,251 of CM029620.1, read as the reverse complement.
GAGCCTAGCTCCGCACGCACTAGTCCACGGACTTTAAATAAGACGTAGCGTCGAGCCTAGCTCCGCACGCGAGAGTCTGTGGACTATAAATAAGACGTAGCGTCGAGCCTAGCTCCGCACGCGAGAGTCTGCGGACTATAAATAAGACGTAGCGTCGAGCCTAGCTCCGCACGCACCAGCCACGGACTTTAAATAAGACGTAGCGTCGAGCCTAGCTCCGCACGCGAGAGTCTGCGGACTATAAATAAGACATAGCGTCGAGCCTAGCTTCGCACGCACCAGTCCACGAACTTTAAATAAGACGTAGCGTCGAGGTCCGCCTCCGCACGCACTCTACAGAGTATAAATAAGACGCAGCGGGGGGACGCCTCCGCGCGCACTCTAAGCAGTATAAAGAAGACGTAGCGTCGAGCCTAGCTCCGCACGCACCAGTCCACGGACTTTAAATAAGACGTAGCGTCGAGGTTCGCCTCCGCACGCGCGAGTCTCCGGACTATAAAGAAGACGTAGCGTCGAGCCTAGCTCCGCACGCACCAGTCCACGAACTTTAAATAAGATGTAGTGTCGAGGTTCGCCTCCGCACGCGCGGTCTCCGGACTATAAAGAAGACGTAGCGTCGAGCCTAGCTCCGCACGCAACAGTCTACGGACTTTAAATAAGACGTAGCGTCGAGGTTCGCCTCCGCACGCGCGAGTCTCCGGACTATAAAGAAGATGTAGCGTCGAGCCTAGCTCCGCACGCAACAGTCCACGGACTTTAAAAACGACGTAGCGTCGACGTTCGCCTCCTCACGCGCGAGTCTTCGGACTATAAAGGAAGTCGTAGCGTCGAGGTTCGCCTCCGCACGCGCCACTCCACGGAGTATAAACGAGACGCGCAGACCTGCCCTCCGCGTTCGGCAGCAGGTAACACTAAGAATAAGGTACTATTTGGTTCCATTATAAACGCAAAGGGGTTACATGGTTACAAGCGTAGGACCCAGTGCGTCATGCCCCTGCCCTCCCGACCAACTGCTCAGCCTTGGCGCGGCACGGACGAGCCCGCGCCGTCGTCATCACGGCGCTGAAGGACCCCTTCAAGCCACTGGAGGAGGTCCCCCTCCCCATGCAACGTCTGCTGCACGGCGACCCTCGCTGCACCTTCCCCGAAGCGGCCCCAGATCCGTTGATGGAAGTTCTGCAGGCTAGGCCCGATGGAACGGATGGCGTCCGACATAACCTCTGGGCGGTCGGGAGGATCCAGTTGAGGGTTCGCTAGCTCATGGGTATGCCTACACCCACGAGTGTGAAGCAGGGCGAGGGCGAAGCACGCACCAACATAGCTGCAGTGCTCGCCAAAGGTCCTGGCGCCACGAAGAGCAACGCCGGCCCCCACCTCGATCAGCCCGAGCGACTCCGACAGGGCCTCCGGCCTGTGCGTAGTGTCCGGCACTCGGACGCACAGATCCCGGAGGGCCTGGTTCAGAGCCTCCATGGCCCGCCATGCCGACAGGGACGCATTTTCCAGGACACGGCGGTTCTCGGCAGCAGACTCCGCCAGCTGGGCCTTCTCCCCTTCTAGGACGGCGATCTGCTGCACGAAGGCGGCGCGCTCCCCAGCCGTGGCGATCTGAGCTTCCGTGGCCTCGAGTTGTGCGGCCACCAGGGCGTCCCCCAGCGCGCGAAGTTCTTCATCCTTCGCGGCGAGAGCAGTGTTTGCTTCGTGGAGGCTGGCTTCCAGAGCCCTCCGCTCCCGAACGCGGGCCTCGTCAAAGGACCGGCCGAGGGCAAGCGTCTGGCAGAAACAACAAATCAGCAGGCGTCCAGAAATACCTTACAAACGGAAGCGCACGTATTTACCCTCATCTCAGAGGCCTGCAGCGCGAGCGCTAGGAGGTCCCCCGCGCATGACGACAGCGCCTCTCGGTTGAGGCCGTTATCGGCACGCTCTGCGGCTGCGGTGAGGTCGCAAAATACCTCCGGGCGAGGGAGGAAGTCCGAGCGAGCGAGCCCCGGCCCCAAAGCGCCCAGGTTTATCGCGGCCACGGCCACGTCAGCAGCAGCGGACACCTGCGGGGCATCCTGCACAAGGCTCCCAACTTCGCGCATACCTCCGCTGCTCGATCCTTCGCCGCGTACGGGAGACGTCGTCTCACCTGATGTCGGCAGAATGAGCGAGCAGATCGGAGAGAGTCTCGCGAAGTCAGGTGAAGAAAGGACTCACACCTACCTCCTGCGCCCCTCGTCGCGGTCGGAGGTTGCGCCGGTTCGACCGCCCAGGGGGAGGCAGGCGCCTCGACGCTCGGGGAGAACGTCTTCTCGACCGTGCCAGACGCCGTAATCCCGCGGCAATGCCCCGCAACAGCGTATCGACCCCTAGTCGACGGCGGGGACTGCATCCGAGGGCGTTTCGCTTGCGGTGGCACAGGCGATTCTTCCACGGCAGGACCAGCTCCAGTCACTGTTGCCCCCACGGCTTCCTCTGTAGGGGGCACGCCCTCGTCGGCCGCTGCGGTTGATAACGCGCCTTCCACCGTGGTTGGCTCGCCAGGAACGGCGCCACCCCCCGGGTTGATGAGTTCCAACTCAACGACGGCCGCGAGCCCAAGCACGGGCTCGTGGGCGTCGGCGGAAGGTGTCGGGGGATCCGCGGCAGTGCGCCCCTCCGAAGCAGTATGGCCAGGCCCACCGCCGGTCGCACGCCTCGTCTCAGCTGGGCTAGCCGTCGGAGGGGCTGCAGGGTCGCGTATGGCGGCCGGGGAACAGGCCCGGCGTCGCGAAGATAGCACCCCCGAAGGGCTACCACCGCCCTGAGCGCCCGGAGTCCCGGCGGGAAGCTCTTCCGGCACCGCACGCTCGGGCACGGCAATGCCCACAGCCTCGCAGGTGCGGTTTACCCGCCCCTGCTTAGCCGCCTTGACTGCGGCCTCGCGAGCCCGGTGCTCCTTAAGCGTGTACGGGCCGAGGAGCGTCGTAACCGCGCGCTCCGCATCTTCTAGCCGGGCCACTGCGCAGGAGATCGCGTCAGTCAGGCGGAAGCCAAACAGATACAATGGCGCGCGTAAAGCGTGCTGGGCGACTTACAAGGGGCGGACGGCGGCAGCAGGCGAGACACGGATGGGTCGAACCCGTCCTCGCGGGGGCCATTCTGTCCAACATACTTTCCCCGGGAGGAGAGTGGCGCCGCCCCATACATCGTGAACTCCTCGGCTAGGTCGTGCACGCTCATTCGACGGGCGACACCGACAAGGCTCTGTAGCTTTTGCGTGTCGTCGACCTCCGCCTTCAGACTCGGCGTGCTGTTAAACGAGATCGGCCCACCTTGGCAATGCATTCTGCTCTTGTCGGTCACGGTGTAATAGAACCACCACCGCGTCCAGCCGGCTGCCCATTGCCCTGACAAGGCTGGCACAGGGAACAACGTCGCGCATGACGCCCGGAGCACGAAGTCCACACCGCCGAAGTTCGACACCGCCCCGTCAACCTTTCTGGGTCGACAGTGTGCGTCGTGCAGGGTGGCGAATAAGCTCGCGCTGGGACGCCACCCCTCTGTCCGCATCGCCCACGTGAAGACGGCTAGGCGGAGTATCGCGTGGGGCGTCAACTGGGCTAGCTCCAACTGGTAGGCCCGCAGGACTTCGCCCACGAACAGCGTGCAGGGCATCCGAAGGCCGGCATCGAAGAACGCCACGAAAACAATAGCCTCCATGGCCCCGGGCTTCGGCTCTGTCTCGTCCCGACGGGGTAGGCGAGCCCCATTGCGATCCACGATCTTCCCCTCATCCACGAGTCGCTGCAGCGTCCCTTCAGTCATGCGGCTCTTCCCCAGCACACGGGAGCAGGAGCCTCCCGAGTGCTCCATGGCGTTCCACCACTTGTTGGCGCGCGAGCTCCCCCGCGGCACCAGTTTGTACTCCTGAGAAGGATGGGTCGCCTCGCCCTGGCTAGGCAAGGAACCACTGCGGGGGTGGTAGGCGGCGTCGTCCTGGCTGGCCATCGCTCTTCGCGACAAGGGAGGAAGATGCAGGCAAAGGAGCAACTGGCGTGAAAATTAGCACGGGTGGAAGCGAAGCGGCAGATCAAAAAGCAAAGCAAGAAAGGGTGCCTCCACCCCAACACTAGCACCTTATAAAGGCCGCTCGCCTGCCTTGTGGCTCAGCGCACAGACGGATCAAATTCCCAGCGATTCGACTATCCAAGATTTGGAACGAAGAACCGCCGGGACCTAGAGGGCCGTGCCAGGTAGGTGGCCAAGCAGCGCACAACGCCCCTACATCTTCAACACGCGTCCAACTTCTCGGGGGACGAGGCGAACGGCCGTGGTCACGCAACCGCTCACATCCCACGACGCACTAGTCGTGAGTCACCACGTGCCCCACCTGCAGCAGGGCAGACTGCATGACGCGATAGCCTGACTTCTGTCAGATCAGGCGTCGGCGTGATTCAAGCCGCCATTAAAAGCGCACTACCAGACTCCAAGGTCACAACAGCCCCGGAGCACGCGCGCCTACTTCGACTTAGGCGCCAGCTTCGCTGCCCACCCGTTCGAAGGGTAGGGGTCGGAGCGCGCGCGCCTACTTCGACTTAGGCGACAGCTTCGGTGCCACCCGTTCGAAGGGTAGGGGACGGAGCTCGCGCGTCTACTTCGACTTGGGCGCCAGCTTCGCTGCCCACCCGTTCGAAGGGTAGGCGACGGAGCCCGCGCGTCTACTTCGACTTGGGCGCCAGCTTCGCTTCCACCCGTTCGAAGGATAGGGGACGGAGCGCGCGCGTCTACTTCGACTTGGGCGCCAGCTTCGCTGCCACCCGTTCGAAGGGCAGGGGACGGAGCGCGCGCGTCTACTTCGATTTAGGCGCCAGCTTCGCTGCCACCAGTTCGAAGGACAGGGGCGGAGCGCGCGCGCCTGCTTTGAGTCAGGCGTCCGCCTCCGCTAACACCATCCCAGACCTCGGGCTCCCCAACCACAAGCTTGGAGGAATTCACAGGCCGCAGGGGACGGAGGGGGCCAAAGGACTCGGCGACATGGCTTCGGCCCTGTGAAGCCCTTCACCATGAGAGGCTCCTGTCGTAGGGGTGGCCCCCACCTAAACCCAGCAGGCCTGGTAGGAGATTATAAGGCCCAGAATAGGCCATGTGTAATGACATAACTGCCCCCAGAGGGGAGAACCAGATGTAAGGGTATATCTGTAAAAGTACTCCTCATGTGTATATATATATATGAGTAAGCCATGGGGAGGACCCAGGCTATCACACTTATCTTCATCACTCTCCACTACCATCTCTCTCTCTCTCTCTGTTTGGTCCATAGCCACAACAATGTGTCTTCCCAAAATCTGGTTTGCGAGCCATCTCTTACTTTGAAAGACCCACATCCCAGAAAATCCTCCCTGACCCTTAGCAAACCTTTCCAAAACTGCGAGTCCCCAGGTTTAGATTGAACCTGAGTAAGGCATTTTGAGCTCAAATATTTATTTCTGAGTAAGGTTTGCCAAGTTCCATCTTCATTCAACAATTTAAATAGCCATTTGCTTAGAAGACATTTATTTTTGATCCAAAGGTCAGGTATTCCCAACCCGCCTTGATCTTTTGGACGACAAAGGATGTTCCATTTGGCGAGGCGATACTTTTGTTTATCATTATTGCCTTGCCAAAAAAATCTTGACCGATAAAAATTCAGTCTTTTAAGAACACCTTTTGGGATTTCAAAGAAAGACATCATGAACATAGGTAGGCCACTTAGAACTGAATTCGACAACACCAGTCTACCCCCATAGGATAAATGCTTAGCCTTCCAAGTACTTAGTTTCCGTTTAAATCTTTCTTCTATAGCACCCCACTCCAAATTTTGTAGTTTTCAGTGGTGCATCGGGATTCCTAAGTACCTAAAAGGGAACATGCCTATATCACAGCCGAACAGGTTAGTATAATCTTGTTCGTACTGTTTGGCCTCTCCAAAACAAAAAATCTCGCTTTTGTGGAAGTTAATTTTTAGACCTGTTAATTGTTCAAAAACACATAGCAGTAACTTCGTATTCTTAGCCTGCTCAAAATCATGGTCCATAAAAAGGACTGTATCATCTGCATATTGCAAGATAGGCAAACCATCATCCACAAGGTGAGGAATGACTCCTTTAATTTGACCATCATCCTTTGCCCTCTTAATTAATATCGAGAGCATGTCAGCTACGATATTGAAAAGTATAGGTGACAAAGGATCTCCTTGCCTAAGGCCTTTTTGTGTTTGGAAGTAGTGTCCTATATCATCATTTATATTGATGCCTACACTTTCTCCCGATACATACTTTTCAATCCACCTGCACCATTTATGGCTAAAACCCTTCATACGAAGGGTTTGCTGGAGAAAAGACCATTTTACCTTATCATAGGCATTTTCAAAGTTTATCTTAAGGATCACCCCATCCAGCTTTTTGCTGTGTAGTTCATGGATATCTATCATGTAAAACCACAACCCCTTCCATGATATTTCGACCTGGCATAAAAGCTGTTTGAGACGGTCTTACCACATTTCTAGCCACTCCCATGAGTCTATTTGTGGCTACTTTGGTAAAAATCTTAAAGCTCACATTGAGCAAACAAATGGGCCTATATTGTTGTATCTTTGTTGCCTCCTTTATTTTTGGGAGAAGTGTTATTACTCCAAAATTGAGGCTATGCAAGGGTAGGCGCTCTTCATAGAAGTCATTGAAGAGTGCCATAAGGTCACTTTTGATAATGTCTCAAAACACTTGATAAAACTCTGCTGGGAACCCATCAGGTCCTGGCGATTTATTGTGTTCCATTTGGAACACTGCCTCCTTTATCTCCTTCTCCGTAAACGGGGAGACGAGGATATTATTATCATCTTTGGGTACTTGATAAACGGGGCGAAAGTCTATGTGCATCTTTGGGTTCTGGTTCATCTTGTTCGATTGTTGCTTTACCTTGTCGGGCCGTGTTTAATGATCCTGCGTGTTAGGCCATGCCTACAATTGTTCCTTTTTGTTGGGATACGGATTTTCTACTGCGTAAAAGAAAAAAGCATGCGCGTAATAGATTATGCATCATTACCGCTAGATGCGTAGTGCAACGGAAGTAGAGTTGAACCAACCGATTCAACGAAGAGCGTGTTGGTGTAGTGGTAGTAGTCAATCGTTCTCCAACTAACCGTATTCTCCTCGTGATCGCCCCAATCAGTTTTACAGTCACAGCAGTGTCTCTACCGAGGCCCACATGTCCAAGATGGAATACCATATGTTGACGTGCCATCACCAGCGTGCACGGTGAGAGGTAGCGGCTAGGGTTTCAACGGGTGTGTTTTGGGATGCCTCCCTTAGCCCCCGCACCTCTCCTTGTATAGCTTCCAATTAGATCCTTATCTGATACAAGTAGAGATCGTATCCCACTCGAAGATTATCATCCAAACCCTTATCGTTCTAGCCCATTAATTGTGTGACACTGTACGTTCATGTACATTTGGCCAAGGATCGAAAAACTCTTTTCTACTCCATAAGTCAGTAGTAGTCCCTAGTAAGACATAACGATTCCCAAACATAGATAAAGATCATATCGGATAAACCTATATAGTGCTTATGTATTGATCCCTTTGCCTCATGATAGCAGATCGAACATAAGGCAAGAAGCATGCCATCCTATGATAGCTTGATTCTTCACTCGAAACTGTAGTGGATTACTCAGTTGTGATTGACTCCTCAACCACATTCGGCATAGCCATGCACTTCTTTAATCCAACCACATCGACGGGCCCAGAGATATCACTCCTGTTATATAGGAGGGGTAAATTCCATATAGATCACTCATATTCATCCGCATATTTTATACTAAACCCGAATGCTGCCTTTATTACCACCCAGTCACAAAGTAGTGTTTTGTAACCCCCTAAGTAAACTATTAGACATGTAGTAAACAATGACGATCTCAGGTCTAAGAATCCTACGTACACTATCTATGAGACCAGCTAATGACACTTAAGAATATAACAATTCTTGTAGTGTCTCATGGTGGGTCAATCTAACATCATATTCTCTAACACGTGTTCACATTATTTATTTGATATCTCATATCCATGATCCGTGAAACATGATCATCAATCAATACATGTATTGATCTATAAATCATAATTGTCCCACATAATAACATAAGATCGGGGATAATTTAGAATAACATTAAAACATGAATAAAGAGTTCCACGAACAAGTCACATACTTGTTGATTAACACGAAAGACATTTATTCAAGGGATAAAATAACATATTATTCAAAAGATCATAAATATAGAAGTGACATAATCATCTTTATGTTGCCCCTAGGGCATATCACTAACCCATTTTTGCTAGTTTGCGGTGTTTTCTTCATTGATCATTTATACTGAAAAAACAAGAAACTGCCCCGACCAGCTCTTCATGATGCGCCATCCCACATCTGAGTTATTCACGACATTCATGAAGTTACAAAATGCATGCATTAATAATCTTAACACACGCACTAACTCACTTAATGCATGCACTAATGCAGTACAACTAAGACTATTGTAACGTCTGTAGTTGCGACATTGTTAAGTCCAACAAATCACCCCGTAACCATGGCGCACTGGCTTTACCTTGACCACCCCGATCTTTTGCCTCAATTCATGAATTGATGTGACAGAGGACCTTCATAAGAATGCCTGCTAGCTGCTCATTTGTGCCAACGTATTCCAAATCTACTTTGCCATCTTCGATATAGTTGCGAATGAAATGATACTTCGTATCAATGTGTTCGCCGCGATCATGAAGCATAGGATTCTTGCACAAAGCAATTGCTGAGTTGTTGTCCACGAGTAGCTTTGCCTTCATCGGCTCCACACCCATCAGGTCTCCGATGAGCCGAGTTAACCAGATTACCTGGCATGCTGCTATTGTTGCTGTGACATACTCTGCATCACATGAGGATAGCACCATGATCTTTTGCTTCTGCGACACCCAAGTGATCAATCTTGCACCAAGGAAAAATGTCGTACCCGTGGTGCTCTTATAGTCATCAGTGTCAGCCACCAAGTCACTATCACTATATCCGATAAGTTCAGGATCTGGCATGCTTGCCATCATGTAACTTCATTTGAATCCAGTCATGCCTCTCACTTAGCAAAGAATATGCGTCACCATGACCAAATGTTGTGACGTTAGTGCCTCTATGTACCTGCTAACAATTCCCATGGCATAAGCAATGTCTGGCCTCATTGCCATGTTGGTGCCTCTATGTACCTGCTAACTCGTTTTTGCTGGGTTGTGTGAATAGTATGGCATATTGTGTATGTGATGCATGTATGATTTTTTATGGCCTACGTGTCATGTTGGTTTATAGCCATGGGCTACATATTGTTGTATAACGGCCAGTGTGTCAACTTGTGATGCTTGATTTTTATATGTAATTCGTTTATAGCTGTTAAGAGTCATAGCTCTTCCAATAGTTGCACTATCAAGATTTTAATCATTAACTAGTAGGTCTACCAAAGTAGGGTACCATTAATTATGTCAATAAGATAGGATAAAGTGTTGGACACTTCATGCATAATATTGGTTTAGCTTGACTAGGCTATCAAAATGCTTTTGGGCCTAGGGACATAGTGTTGAGGCCGGGACATATGGATGCCACTCAACAAACAAGAGTTGCATGTGTTGTAATTAGCATGGGTTGCTTACTACATTGCTAGGTTTCTAGCAGTGAATCAGTGATGCCAAAGCTCACTACGACTTAGTAAAATATGGATCTTGGCTCACAATATGTTATTAGATGTATTTGATTTTCAAACATATAGTAAGAGTATCTTTTGCTCAATTATTTAATGGGAGATTTCATATAAGCATAGTGCTGAATTTTTTTGTATATACTTTTTATGTTGTAGACAATGCCACCAACTACTTCTTCCACACCCAGTTTTAACCTGCGATCTATTCTTGAGAAAGAAAAACTAAATGAAACAAACATCATTGCTGGTATCACAACTTGAGAATTGTTCTCAAGCAAGAAAAGAAGGAATATGTTCTAGAGGTTCCATATTCAGATGAACCAACTAAAGATACTACTCGTGCTCAAAAGAATGAGTATGAGAAACGTTGCAATGACTCACTTGATGTTAGCTGTCTCATGCTTGCCACCATGAACTCTGAGCTTCAGAAGCAATATGAGAACACGAATGCCTACAATATGATTGTGGGTCTTGTGGGCCTTAAAATTATGTTTGAGAACCAGAAAAAGGCCTGAAAGGTACAATACCTCTAAGTCATTATTTGCGTGCAAGTTAGTTGAAGGATTTCCAGTCAGCCCTCATATGATCAAGATGATTGAATACATTAAGAGTTTGGAAAAACTTGGTTTCCCCTTAGCCAAGAGTTGGCTACTGATGTGATCTCTAGTCGTTCCCTCAGAGCTTTGAGCCATTATTTTGAACTTTCATATGAATGGTATGGAGAAGTCAATGATCGAGTTGCATGGGATGCTCAAGTCAGCAAAGGAGAGCATTAAGAAAAAGCTGTAATCATGTGATGATGGTTTGGAAGACTACCAACTTGAAAAAGAAGTATAAGGCTTTGAGTAAAAGAAAGAGCACGAGTAGAACTCAAGATGAGATCTTGAATATCAAATCTAAGCTTCAGAAGCTCAAGATTGGTGCTGCATTTGATGCCATTTGTTACCATTGCCAATGGACTGGACATTGAAAGAGGAACTGTAAGAAGTACTTAGCAGAACTGGAAAAGAAGAAGGGAAGTAAGACTTCCACTTCAAGTGGAGGGAAGACTTCCACTTTAGGTATAAATGTTATAAAAATAAATCTTGATACTTCTCATATTAGTTCCTGGGTATTTGATAATGAATCGGTTGCTCATATTTGCAATTCAATGTAGGGCCTGATAAGAAGTAGGAGTTTGGCAAGAGGTGAGGTCAATCTTCGTGTAGACAATGGAGTAAGAGTTGCTGCGTTGGCTGTTGACACTTTACCATTATCTCTACCCTTAGGATTAGTTTTAAAATTGAATAATTGTTATTATGTTCGTGCCTTAAGCAAAAACATTATTTCTACTTCATGTTTGGGAGCAGAAGGTTATGAGTTCAGAATAAAGAACAATTGTTGATCGATTTATTTGAATGATATGCTTTATGGTCATGCTCCATTGATAAATGGATTATATGTTTTAAATCTTGAGAATGTGCCTGTCTATAACATTAATGCTAAGAGGCTTCGGCCTAATGATTTGAATCCACTTATATTTGGCATTGTCGTTTGGGTCACACAAATGAGAAGCGCATGGCGAAGCTCCATAAAGATGGTCTTCTAGACTCATTTGATTTTGAATCATTTGAAACATGTGTGTCTTGTTTACTTAATAAAATAACTAAGACACCTTTGACCTTTCGCTGGTATAGGTGAGAGGACAAATGACTTGTTGGCCTTAGTAAATTTGGATGTATGTGAACCAATGAGCTCAACAGCTAGAGGTGGTTTTCAGTACTTCATAACTTTTACAAATGATTTTAGTAGCTAGAGGTGGCACAAGTCTGAATCATTTGAAAAGTTCAAGGAATTCTAGAATGAGGTACAAAATCAACTTGGAAAGATAATTAAAGCCCTATGATCAGATCGTGGAGGTGAATATTTGAGCCACAAGTATGGTGATCATCTAAAGCAATATGGAATTGTTCTACAGCTAACCCCGCTGGGAACACCTCAATGGAATGGGGTGTCTAAACGACAGAACCGGACCTTGTTAGATTCGGTTGATGTTGAGCCAATCTGATCTACCATTGTCTTTTTAGGGGTATGCTCTAGAAATAGCTATGTTCACATTAAATAGGATTTCATCAAAAGTCGTAGAGAAGACAACACATGAGATATGGATTGGGAAGCATCCTGGTTTGTCTTTTCTCAAAATATAGGGATGTGAAGTATATGTAAAAAATTTAACGTCTGACAAGCTCACACCTTAATCTGGTGAATGCTTCTTCGTAGGGTATCCTAAGGAAACTAAAGGATGTTATTTTTATAAAAGGGATGAGAATAATATGTTTGTTGCCAAAAATGGTGTCTTTTGGAGAAAGAGTTTCTCTCAAAAGGAGTCAGTAGGAGTATGGTGAGACTCGAAGAAATTCGAGAGACATCAGAACTGAACCTCTGCAAAGTGTACAAGATGTTGTAGAATCTATGGAAGAGGCACCAGCCCTAGTAGGTCTAAAAGGCCACATCAATTGCCGATAAGGTATCGACATGACATTCTATTGTTAGACAATGATGAACCTAAGACTTATGAGTAAACGATGATGGGCTCAGACTTTGAGAAATGGCTTAGAGCCATGAAATCTGAAATTCAACCCATGTATAATAATCAAGTTGGAACTTGTTTGATCCACCTGATGGTGTAAAAATCATTGAGTGCAAGTGGGATTTTTAGAAAAAGATAGACATGGATGGAAATGTTCATATCCATATGGCACGATTGGTGGTGAAGGGTTTCAAACAAATTCAAGGTGTTGGCTATGATGAAACCTTCTCGTTCGTCGCTATGCTTCAGTCTGTCTAGATCATTCTAGCAATTGCTTCATATTTTGATTATGAGATATGACAGATGGATGTCAAAACGGTTTTCCTAAATAGAAACCTGAGTGAGAATGTGTATATGACATAACCTTAGGGTTTTGTCGATCCCCGAAATGCCAGAAAGATATGCAAGATTCAAAGATCTATCTGTGGACTGAAGCAAGCTTCTTGGAGTTAGAGCATTCATTTTGATGAGGTAGTCAAAGTATTTGGTTTCATCAAAAATGAATAAGAGCCTTGTGTTTACCAAAAGGCTCCCGCTGAAGTCCGGGTCGCCCAAAAGCTCCAGGCCTCTTCCGCCCATGCCCAACGCCGAAGATGCCGTCGAACCATGCGGTCCAAAAGTAGTAATTGGCCCCTATCAAACATTTACCTGGAGCAAAAACAGCACGCATCATCAGAACGCTTTGGGGGCAATCCCACTTTACTCATGCCAAGGGGCGGGGACCATAGGGCGCCAACTTACAAAAACGGATACATTGTAACACACGCCTACACACCAGACCTCGGCATCACACCTATGGGTCCGAACCGTGCCCAGGGATGGCAGTGCCGTCTTCATTGCGCCGTGGAACCTCGTTGTGCCACTGGCTGAAGTTCCCCTCCTGGTGCAGCGTCCGCCACAGCGCCACCTTTTCCACGTCCTCCCCAATGTAGCCCCAGATCTGGTCGTAGAAGGCCCGGACGTCGCAAACGGCACCTGACATCACCCCGGCCCCGGCTAGCACCTCCAGCTGGGGGTCGGCCAGCCCGTCGACGTGCTGGCACCCTCAGCTACAGAGCATGGCGAGGGCGATGCAAGCGCTGGCGAAGCCGTAGTGGTCGCCGAAGGCTTTGGTGGCGTGGAGGGCAAGGCCCGAACCCTCTCCAATTCACCGAAGCGTCCGCTCTAGGTCCTCGGGGCTGAACATTAGGGCCGACACATCAACGCAAAGGTCCTCCGCCACGGCACGTTGCGCCTCCGCCGCCTCGCACTGCGCCTCCCTCGCGCTCTCCATCTCTAGCAGATGGATGCGCTCATCCTTGGCGGCGTGAGCCTCGTTGGCTACTCGAAGCCGCCCCTCTAGCACCCTCCACTCGCGGATACGTGCCTCCTCCAGAGCTCGGTTGAGAGCAAGGGTCTGCAAAGTGCAGTTCTTAGCGAAGTCCCGGACGGTGGCATAAGTTGTGAACCCAAGCACTTACCCTCATCTCCGAGGCCTCCAGCGCACTCGCCAGGAGCTCCGTCCCGCACGACGACAGCGCCTGTCGATCTATGTTGGAGTCGGCACACTCCACGACCTCGTGGAGAACCCGAGGCATCTCTGGCCAGGGAATGAAGTCGGAGACAACCGGCCACCGGGCCTCCACGCCAACAACTTCGGGAGCACCAGGTGTTGACGTTACTCAATCCTTGACCGCGTCCGGGTGATCTTGTCTCGCCTGATGTCGGCGATGGAATGAGCGAGCAAATCGGAGAGAGCTTCGAGAAGTTGCGGGGGAAAAAGAATTGCGCCTACCTTCGACACCCCCAGGCGATGCTCGGGGGGTGTTAGCTCCGCCTCGGTTGGCACTGTGGCACGGGGAGGTGTCCGCTCCACCTGGATCTGGGCCGCGGGGGCTTCATCCGCGCTGGGAGGGGCGAGTTCCCCCTCGGCCCAGCCGCCTTCCCCGTTGGACTCCAAATCCCCGGCGACACCGCCTGCCACATTGAACCTCTCCGAGGGGGAGGGCGGTTGTATCTGGGGGCGCTTCGTCCTCGGAGACTTTGGCGATGCTTCTTCGATCGCGACGGCCGATGCAGGCGATGAGGCTTCGCCCTCCTGGGAGTCGGTGCCATGGCCTGTTTCCTCAGCGTTGCCCGAAGCCCCCTCCTAGGGGGCAGTGTGCTCCTCCTCCCCCGAGGCGCCGTGTGCAGACCCAGCGACGACCATGCCCTCAGCCTCAGCGGCAGTCACCAGAGATGCGGCCGGTGGGCTGGAGGTGGCGGCAGGAGAACAGGCCCTGCGCCGAGAGGGAGACGCCCCTACCTTGCTGTCGCCATTGTGGAGACGAGTCCGGACCAATGCCAGCGCTACGCGCTCCAGCACGGGGATGTCTAGAGCTTCGCATACACGGTTTATCCGCCCCAGTTTCACCGGAGCAGTCGCGGCTTTGCATACTCTGCATCCTCTAGCTGGAACCCTATAGGCAGAGCGAGACATCAGTCCTAAAAAGTTACATGCATGCATATATGTGTGTGTGTGTGTGTGTGTACGCAGCCTATGGCCGAAGAACTTACGGGGAGCAGAGGGCTTCGGAACAGAATACACGATCGGTTTTACGCCATCCCGCTGAGTGGAACCTCGCTGATGCTTCCACCGGCTAGAAAGCAGCGCCACTTCGTACATAGTGAACTCCTCGGCGAGGTCGCGCATGTTGAACCGGAGGGTGGTACCGACAAGCCTCCTCGCCCGCTGATCATCATCGCCTTTGGGCCTCACATTCGGCGAACTATTGAAAGATATCGGCCGTCCCTGGCACTGGAGACGCTGGTGCTCGTCACACGGTGGTAGAACCACCGTCGCATCCAGCCGGACTCCCACTTCCCCCGCGTCACCAACGCGGGGAAAAACTTTGTACAATGCGACCTCAGTACGAAGTTGACACTGCCGAAGTTTGATAGCGCCCCGCTTCGACTCTCTTCGGCTGGCAGCGCGCGTCGTGAAGAAGTGTGAATATGTTCACACTGGGAAGGACACCCTCTGTCCGCGCCGCCCAGACATAAACAGCCAGGAGAACTCCAATCCATAAGTCCGCAGGACCTCGCCGACAAAGAGCGTTGCTGGTATCCGGAGCCCGGCTTCGAAGTATGCGACAAAGACGATCACCTCCAATTCCTCCGGATGCGGCTCCGTCTCGTTGCTGGCAGGCAGGCGAACCGCAGAACAGTCCTCCAGCCTCTTCTCCTGGAGGAGAGTCTAGATCGTCTCCTCCGTCACAAGACTCGGCCCTAGCACACGGGAGCATCACCCTCCCGCCTTCTCCTTGGCCTCCCACTGCTTGTCGGCCTGTGATGGATCGTGAACCGCCAGAGAGTATTCCACCGATGGTGGCAACAAACCGCGCTGGCTAGACGAGGCGCTACCGCTGGGACGGCGAGCGGGATCTTCGCGGCAAGCCATTCTCTCCTCGAAAGTGCAAGGCCAAATGAGTAGGGGCAGAGGTAGATTGCGCCAGCAAACGGGGAGAAAAGAGAGCAAAGCAACGGCAAGCGGGCGAATGAGCAAATGGAAAGAACGCTCGCATGCCGGTGGCAAGGCTTTATAAAGCCCCCTCTGTGACCGGTTCTGTGTCATATCGAGCAAACAAAATTTTGCATGCATGCATTGAGCCTGATGGTTGTGGGCAGCCGTGATTTTTGAGGAGAGAGGAAAATATGATTAGTGCTAGGTGATTAGAGAGGTTAATTAGGATCTGTGTCTTTTGTTCTCTTTGCATTAATTTCTTAAAGTTGTGATTTATGCATGCATCAGAATATATATATATATACACATATAGATTGTTTTGCATGCATTGTGGTTGGATATTTTTGTGTGTGATATCAGAATATATATTTTTGTTTTGCTTTCGATCACACTGATTGCTACGATCACACTAATTGCTACGATCACCCCGATCACTACCTTCTTACCCTCTCGTTACGTTGCTCTGCTCTTTCATACCCAAATTTTACGATTAAGAAAAAAACTCGATTACGACTACGACTATGACACATACTCAACAATCCGACTCGAACTCGAATATGACTACGATCACGGCTTGTACACGACTATGATCACCAACTCGTACATGACCATGATCACCAAACTGAAAACAAGATTACTAATTCTAACGGTTATGGTTTAGCTGTGCTTTGCCTATCATGATACCTTAGTTTCCGGTTTATGTTACTCTGGCGACTTTTCTGCAATACGTGCTGTTCTTTATGCCCTGTACGTTGTCACTGGTTCCTGCCAAATCGATTCAGTCTCGCCTCTACCACCTATTTCGGCATCTGCCTCAGATAGTAAACAAAAACAGATCGAAACCACTACTGATACAACCAATGACGCCATTACAATAGAGATAACTGCACTTATCTATACCATAGCACCTACTCAGTCAGAAAACCTATTCCTGCCATGCTCGCTATTCAACCAGCAGCACCGCGTTCACCTGCCCCTGAACATGCTGCACCTTCACCAGGCTCTGAACATCACAGACAGCCCGCTGCTCTTGAGGAGGAACTACTTCAAACAACACCAGCATCATCACAGGTTACCTTTCTGCGCAGATAGACCATCGCTTTACGTATTTCAACTCTTACAAACTACAGCCTGTTTTGTAACGTTGCTTGCCAACTTGCAGGTGGTGCCGAAATCAGGAACTGACTTAAAACGGCCACTGCGTACTGCTGAACAAAGAAAAAAAAGCTGATCCTGAAGACAAGCTCAGATTCTTCTCTAATGAATGGTTACATATACACTACTACCGCACTCATGTACAATACATAATTTACTCTATGTTTGCATTCAGTGTTTCCCAGAAAAAGCCTTCAGCTAAAAAAAAATTGTTTCAGGACAGCCCAAACGATTAGGCTTCAACAAGGTATTCCATATACAACCTTCTGTCTCAGACATGCTACAGCATGTTGCGGCAAGTTGAATCACACAACGTGGTCGGAGGACTTCGACCGTGAATACTCGGAAGCGAAGCTTCGGTCGTGAGTACTCGAAAGCTTCACCGTGAGTACTTGAATGAACTGCTCGGAAGAATAGTACTCTGCTACAATACTCGTAGAACAGTGCTCTGCTACAGTACTCGCAGACTAGTGATCTTACGACCACGAAGTAACTCGTACTCAAAGTGAGTTACGACCATGAATGAACGTACTCGAAACAAGTTACAACCACGAAGGAACGAGTTACGACCATGGAGGAACATACTCAAAGTGAGATAAGACCACGAAGGAACTACTCAAAGTGAGCCATGACAATGAAGAAACATACTCGAAGTGAGTGACGATCATGAAGACTCGACACTCGCGGATGACTGGACTCGCTGGAGAATAGTGAACTAACGAGACAATAGTGTTTTTGTGCCTACCAGAATTAGTTAATTGGTATTTTCTTCGTTCATCTTTTATATTGAAAAACAAGAAATTGACCCAACATACACGCCACGACCAGCTCTTCATGACGTGCCATCCCACGTCTGAGTTATTCATGGCATTCATGAAGTTACAAAACGAACGCAATAGTACTCTTAACGCACGCACTAACACACTTAACGCATGCACTAATGTAGTACGACTAAGACTACTGTAGCATCTGTAGGTGCGACATGGATAAGTCCAACAAATCACCTCTAACCATGGCGCACCAGCTTCACCTCGACCACCTCGATCTTTTGCCTTAGTTCGATGAACATGACACGACAGAGGGCCTTCACAAGAATGTCAGCCAGCTGCTTATTTGTGCCGACATGCTCCAAATCTACTTTGCCATCTTCAATGCAGTCACAAATGAAATAATACCTCGTATCATTGTGTTTGGTACGATCATGAAGCACAGGATTCCTGCACAAAGAAATTGCCAACTTGTTGTCCATGAGTAGCTTTGCCTTCTTCGGCTCCACACCCATCATGTCTCCGATGAGCCGAGTTAGCCAGATTGCCTGGCATACTTCTATTGCTGCTACGACGTACTCTGCTTTACATGAGGACAATGCCACAATATTTTGCTTTTGTGACACCCAAGTGATCAAACTTGCACCAAGAAAAAATGTTGTACCCATGGTGCTCTTGCGGCCATCAGTGCTGCCCGCTAAGTCACTGTCACTATATCCAACAAGTTTAGGATCTTGCATGCTTGCCCTCATGGAACAACATCCGAATCCAATCATTCCTCTCATGTAGCGAACAATATGCTTCACCTCGGCCAAATGTTATGATGTTGGTGCCTCTATGTACTTGCTAACAATTCCCATGGCATAAGCAATGTCTTGCCTTGAGTTCACGAGGTAGAGAAGACTTCCGACAATGCGAGGTACTCAGTGGCGTTGACGGAGGCACTACCATCTTTCTTGCTCAACTTCAGCTGGTTCTCTATCGGTGTTGAGCACGAATTACACCTCATCATTCCCACTGCTTCCATAATCTTGCACGCATAACTACTATGTGATAGCGTGATCTTCCCATCTTCTTGCTTGAACTTGATGCCCAAATAATAACTTAGCAAACCAAGATCGGTCATGTTGAACAGTTGCTTCATCTGGGCCTTGAATCGATGATGTCATCGATGTTTGAGCTGGTGATGATGAGGTCATTGACGTACACCACCATGAGCAATAACGTGTTATTTTGTTCCCGTTAGTATACTGCATGCTCGAGTGGACTTCTTGTGAACCCAAGTGACACCAAAGTGGCATCCAACTTTGAGTTCGAGGCTCTCAGTGCCTGCCATAGCCCGTATAATGCCTTGTGTGGCCTTAGCACATTGTTCTTGTGCTTGTTATCGACGTACCCTGGAGGCTGTTGAATGTACACCTCCTCGACCAGATCACCATTCAAGAATGCAGACTTCATGTCTATATGATGTATTTGTTAGCCGCTGTGCACCGCCAGTGTGATCAGCACTTGCACTATCTCAATGCGAGTCACCAGTGTAAATACTTCGTCGATATCCACCCCCTGTCACTGTGCATATCCTTTTGCAACCAAGTGAGCTTTATGCTTAATAATGTTACCTTGAGGATCTTTTTTCACCTTGAAGACCCATCTGAGCCCGATTGCTCGATGACCAGTAGGGAGTGTGGTGAACTCCCAAGTGTTGTTGTCGTAGATGGACTTCAGCTCTTTGTTCATGGCCTATTTCCATGCTATGTCCGAGAGCGCCTCCTGTACACTCACGGGCTCCTCTACACCAAGAGACGGAGGTTGTCGTACTCCACGACTTCATCAGTAAGCTCGGTGTCGTCGATTTGCACCGCTTCAGTTGTGTCATAGATATTTGACACTATGCGATACCTCAGGGGCATACCTTTGGAATCACGTGATGTGCCTCCAGATGATATTGTGGGTTGGAGTGATTCCGTCGGCTATGGCGTCACAGGCTTATTCGTCATTGTCAAAGATGTAGTGCGATTTTCGTCCACCAAAATGTCACTCATGAAGTCGTACTCGATGGTGGACATGTCGAGTTCATGTACGCCAGTCAATGAAGATGATGTTGTCCATTCCCATCGCTTCCCTTCTTTGAACACGACATCACATGTCACATGTAGCTTCTTTTTGACCAGATTGTAGACATGATAAGCCTTCAAGCCCTCCTCGTATCCAATGAACACCATTGGCATTGAGTGATCGGAGAGCTTGGTGATGGCAGGACCAACCTTCTTGATGTGTGCCACACATCCGAATGTTCATAAATAGTGGATTTTAGGCCTCCTCTTGTACCACGCCTTGTACGACGTTACACCATCCAAGCTTCAAGTCAGTGCATGATTTAGGACGTGCACTACCATCTTTACTACCTTGCCCCAAAACATGGTAGGGAACACCATGCTCTTCATTATACTGCGAGCCATCTCCACAACCATTTGGTTTCGGTGCTCCACGGCACCGTTTTGGAATGGCGCAGTCGTATACCACTTGATGCCAATTTTTTCGCAGTAGTCATTGAAGTTGATCGAGTTAAACTCCCCTCTATGATTAGTTCAAAATGCCTTCAGCTTAAAGCCAATTTCATTCTCGGCAATAGCCTTGATCTTCTTGAAGAACTTGAATGCTTTGTCCTTCATCTTGATCACCTCGAGCCATAAGAAATGGCTATGATCATCCACAATTAGTAGGAAAGTAGGGGGTCGCCCCTTGGTATGGCTGGTGTAATCGGGCTGCATAAGTCACCGTGAGCTAGCTCAAGGCCATGCTCAACACGGTACATCGAGGTGTATGGAAACGGTGCTCGGTGCTACTTGCCAAGTGCGCACCCATCATAGAATTGTTCTAGTCGTTCGATGAAGGGCACCCCCTCGACCATCTTTCGGCACTCAGTTCGTACAAGGCACAAAAGCTGAGATGATCATAGCGCGCGTGCTAGTGCCACTCCGCCTCGTTCATCTTTGACATCAGGCATACATGTGTGCTTAGATTCAAGCCAAGAGTGTACAGCTTGTTTCTTGACCGATGCACTTGTGCCAGCAGCACTCGTTCCTGGTTGAAGATGCTCAGCTCGCTGTCTTTGATTACAATTTTCCATTCACCTTCCTCAAGTTGGCCAAGACTAATGATGTTAGACTATAGTTGAAGGATGTAGTATACCTTCATGAGTGCCCGATGCTCCTAGTTTTGCATTGAAATAGCACAGAGCCTTTTCCGCAAATGTCCACCATTGAGCCATCACCAAATTTCACCTTGCCTTTCACATGATCATCCATCGAGGTGAATATGTTCTTGTCACCAGTCATGTGGTTACTCACACCCGTGTCGAGGTACCACTCATTGTCATTTGAATCGATCGACACCTTCTGTTTGTTAAGGTACACAGCTTGCATTGTATCGATGGATATCCAAGCAAGCTCGTAATGCTCAGCCATCAGCAATGCTGGTGCATTGTCTCACACCTGAGCTAGGCTTGCCATTTCCTTGCACTCACGATGTGGCTTGTGGCAGTCCTTCGAGAAATGTCATAGTTTTTACAATTGTAACACTTGACCTTCGTCATGTCACAACCACCAGCAGATGACATAGAATCTCTGCCATCGTGGCTACTGTTGCCATGCCACGACCACGTTACCTACCACGGCTCGATCACCGCCACCACCTCGGTTCTTCTCGCCACTAGAAGAGCCTTTGCAGTGCTCTTTATTCTTCTGGTACGTGAGCCACTCCTCCTCCGTGAGAAGTAGCCGCCCTCCATGGACACCGGCTTCATCCTCGAGGTTGTAGCGTTTCTCCATGACCCTGAGCCATCCCGTCAACTCTTCAGTGGAGATTATCTTGAGGTTGACAAGCGTCTTGATGGAAATTGAGACCTATGAGTATCGTGAGAGAACAACATGAAGAAACTTCCTCACTCACTGAGCAGATTAAGGTTGTTGACAAGCCCAGTGAGCCACATCGTGAAGTTGTCGATGGTCTCTCCATCCTTGAACTTTATGGACTTGAACTCTGAGTGCAACTTTGCGCTTTGGCTTCACGCACATGCTCAACGCCCATGCGCATTACCTTCATGGTGTCTCACGCCTGTTTCACCATGTCCTTGATGGCAAGAGTCACCAACAAGTCGGTCGTCATAACATGCAAGATTGCTGACAATCCAAGCAGTCATCGCAGTAGTCGACGGCGTCTCCAAGTAGTCCTTGTGCCTGCAAATTGACCCTCATCAGTAGGGACCAATTGCCATAGTTTGTGTGCATCAGGATGGGGTAGACCACCATGTCACCCGTCCCCTTCACCACATGTTGCACCATGACCTCGCGACCTCCATTGCCGCTCTCGTTGCCTTCTTCATGGATGCGGGCTCTCGATGGTGGTGGTGTCTATGATGGAGATCTTAATACATGCTCCGACATCGTGACAATGCTTGCTCTGATACTACTTGTTGCGGCAAGTTGGAGCACACAACGTGGTCGAAAGACTTCGATTATGAGTACTCGGAAGCGAAGCTTCGACTGTGAGTACTCGAAAGCTTCAACCGTGAGTACTTGAATGAACTGCTCAGATGAACAGTGTTCTACTACAATGCTCGTAGAACAATGCTCTGCTATAGTACTTGTAGAACGGTGCTCTACTATAGTACCCGCAGAACAGTGATCTTACGACCACGAAGGAACTTGTACTTGAAGTGAGTTACGACCATAAAGGAATGTACTCGAAAAAAGTTACGACCATGAAGAAATGAGTTACGACCACAAAGGAACATACTCGAAGGGAGCCACAACCACAAAGGAATGTACTCGAAGCAAGTCGCGACAACGAAGGAATATACTCGAAGAGAGCCACGACCACGAAGTAACGTACTTGAAGTGAACCGCGACCACGAAGGAACGTACTCGAAGTGAGTGACGATCATGAAGACTCGACACACGCAAATGGCTGGACTCGCTGGAGAACAATGAACTCATGAGACAATAGTGTTTTTGTGCGTCCTGAAATTAATTTGTGGTATTTTCTTAGTTGTTTTTTTATACTGAAAAAACATAAAATTGACCTGACGTACACGCCACGACTAGCTCTTCATGACACACCATCCCACGTCTAAGCTATTCATGACATTCATGATGTTACAAAAACACACGTGCAAATTTGTTCAAAAGTTCAAACTTAGCGGAAATTAGTGCGTAGCTAAGCATCTAGAGTTTGTACTCAATGTAATATACCCAAATTTTGACATTATCTACTGTCTAACCATGTCCTAAGTGTTACAGTAGTGAGGATACAAATCTTCAAGGTAGTTCAATGTATACAAGCAGACATAACTACCGATAACCACAATATAGCAATTTTGACAAAACATACACGTATGCATAATAGATTTTTGCAAACAATATATAATAACTGAAATATTGGGATCAACATGGTCAAAGAGAGTGCTTGCCTTGCTGTTGCTACTCAGAGAGTTGCCCGGAATCGATCTCGCTCATTTTCGGTACGTCAGTATCTAATCGGTAAAAGCTAAATGGGCACAAATAAAAGCCAAATAAATTCAAATAGAAACCAAATCTAAACATTTTTTCATATTATAAAAGAACATGATTTCAGAAAATTGTAGAGACATAAAACACTCAAATCAGAGTTTGTATGCAAAAGTTATATGCAAAACAATTTGGTTTGGCGGAAAAATCCAGAAAAAGAAAAACAACATTTTGTGCAACCTGGATTTCAAATTTCTAAAATTAAACTCCTTTTCCGCTCCTAACTCATGATCTTTATTCAATGTAGAATCCACAAGAATTCCTCCAACTCAATGTTATTTGACATACATGTGTTGCTTCGGTATTATCAATTAAAGTTGCTCCTCATACACAAACTCATGTATCTAGTCCCCTCATATTAATCCGTTTAGACAATTCACAGATATTCAATCCAAGCACATGCATAACACTCTCCAATCTTATTCCCATATGTTTGGTCTAATTTCTACACTTACATCCACCGAGATATAAATGAGGTAGTCAATCCAATAAATAATGCCCGGACTCACAGTATACCATTCAATCCGTCCAGTAATCGCAACTAATGCACCAATTATGGGCACATGACCATGACTCAATCCAACAATCATTCTCCACTAGACTATTTATGCTATACAACTAACCAACATCTAATGAGCCTTCTGATTTATATTGCACAGGAAAACGCTCATCGAACATCCTCGCAAAAGTGCCCTCCAACCGCTGTTCAAGCGCCATGATCTCGCGATTGAGCCTCCCTTCGAAGTGCTGTGTTTGGCAGTCAAATTCTTGACGCGTCACTGAGACTTGAGCGTCCTCACCATGAGGATGGTGCACACTCTCTGACGTTCCTGTTATGTTAGCTGTGACTGACAACAAATATGTATATATGTGGACAACTCACAACTCACCTCTTGCTTACCCAAGCTCTTATGCTCCTCGCCGAATCGTGGTGTTTGTACTAGTGGTAGCAACTCAGATGTGGACACACGATTTGTAAAGGAAGCGCTAATGGTGTTTTGGTGGAGCTAGGTAAGTGATAATCACAAGGAGTACAGTGCTGAAATTTAGTAGAAGCAAAATCAAATAGTAATCCAACTAGAAATCGATGCCTAGATTGCTAGTCTTTGCACCAACCCTACAGAAAGACCTTCTGAAAATGCAAAGTGTAGATTCTTGCAGCACAACCTTTTTTTCTCCTCTGTTGGTGCTCAAATATCAGAACCAACGCACGTTCTTAACTTGTGAAATGGTAATAGAGAACATGTTTTTTCTCTCAATGCATACTTTTTTTTGCTTCTTTTTTTCTTTCTGCTGATCCGAACTGATATGTCACTAATGAAACAAACTATACTAAATGAAACAAACTAGTTTGGTAATACACTCAATGACTAGCAATACTAGACAACATCTCTAAGGATTAGAACTTGGTAATGCACTCTAAAAAAATCAGAACTAAAAAAATGGCTACTAATTAGGATCAAAGACAAGCTACTAATTAGGTAGTTCTCAACGAAAGATATAATGCAAATTAGGTAATGAACAAGAACTAATCTACTACTAAAATTAGGGATAAATTAATCCTACCGTGGGAACGCCGGCTCTGATACCAGATGATGCGCACTAGCCTGGGAGAGCCAATGCACCGATTTGCCCAATCACACGGTGTAGGATCAAGAACGGTACTTTAGGGAAATTTGTAACCCAACGATGAGGAAGCCAACCGTAGCCTGCTATCCGAGACAATCGTTAGTCCACAAACCTAAATACTAACTCACACAGCTACACTCAATGGCGTAGAAGCACAAGCTAGATGCAATTTGCGAGGAATCACAAGAACTCGGTAAACAAGAACAATCTCATTGTTCTTAATAAAATCAATCTCCAAAAGAAAAGACGTGCCTACGGATAGGAGTAGAGGGGTATATATACTAGGAACAACCCTCCTAGCTGGGTATGAACATAAGTCTCCACGTTGGAAGGTGGAAGGCAACTGGTTGAAGCATTCAAGGAGTCTTCTCAAATTCTCGCGCGTCTGCTCGACTTCTGCGCAGTCTTTAGTAAAACAGCAATAACTCTCTCCTCGGAAGTCCAAAAGACGAACCGTTTGTTGGAGGTGAAAATAGACTTGATTATATTTCCATCCATATAGGATATGCACAATAAAACGTGATAGGTTGGTGCGCAAGCCTTCAAAGAGTCTTCAGGTTTCGCACAGCATTTATCAGCATGTGCAGCTATTACTAAAATGACCATAACTTTCTTTACACAACTCCAAATGATGCACGGTTTGAAATGTAGGAAAATAGACTGGACAAGCCATCCATTGGTCTGGTTTATGCTGGTTGAAAACATTATAATTCATACAGATAATGATTGCAAAACTCATTGGTTTTCTGGACCTCCCTGTTCCTCTCCAATGCACCTGAGTTCAATCAAAGAAGAAGAGGTGGGGGGCACGACCAAGTCACAAAAATCTGAAATGTAGCTTAGGTTAGCATTCACCTGATCATGTATTTGCTTAGCATGTCTTCTCGTGATTGGTCCTTGATATTGTTGGTCCTTGAGAATATCTTGGTCGCGGAGATGATCATCTTCAGTGTGGTTATTGAAGGTTGGGATGTCCTCATCAGTCATCTAATGAGATTATTCTGAAGGGGCTTGCTGTTTAAAAATTTCAGAAGCTTTGTTTATTATACTTGTCAAATAAATCAACAAGCCCAAGCCATTGAAATTAAATGAGTTGTAGAGCTCTCTTTATCATATTTACTCATACATTGTACAGCTTTGATCATGACTGGTTATAAATAATTTGTTGTACTTGAACTAAAATATAACATGGTGAAATATGTTTGACTAGATTGATTATAGATAGTATTATACAATGTTCATCGAAAAGGATTAGTTTGATTGTGAGTTTTATTTTAAATCTTGGCTATGAGACTCGCATGTTTCGTATTTCAATCTTTTTATGTTCACTCAATTTGGCATGTTATAACCAAAAAAATGAGAAAGAGACTGTTGTGGGGGTGGCCCAACCCCCCGTGACTGGGCCTTGCAACTAGCCCAACATGTAATAGGCCCAGTAGTATAAAGGAATGGATGTACCAATGTACCCTCATCCTGTGTAAGTACTAAGGGGTAGGATGGGAATTTCCCATCCTACCCCACTCATGTATATAAACCCCTAAAGGGGGAGCAGGAGGGGCATCCTCTCATTATTCTCCACATATCCTCCCTGTGTTGGCTCTCCTCTCTTACTAGTCCCCTTCTTTACTGTTTGCCCAGGAGCCACAACAGATGGCGTCGTCCGTAGGGAGCGGGCAAGAAGTCGCGCAAAGAAGAGTCACCACCGCGAGGAAGATTTGCTCCATGGCTGGGGTGGGATACATCCTAGCATGCTAGATCCCGACCGGCTGGAACAAAGAACGCCGCCAAAGGTAAGCGAAGGTAGAGCATCTCTGAATAATTTAACTTGCTCATCAAGCTTTGCTGCATCTAAGTCCCCATGTGGATCTGATAGATCCATCGATCTTACATGTAAGCCTCCACGCGGATCTGATAGATCCATCAATCCACCATCGTAAGTGCTACTCAAAAACCCATGTTGCAGGATGACTGTGAGTCTCTGCGCAAATGATGCATGTTTCTTCAAAGCTGATTTTTACTAGTATTGTTGAGTACTACTTGAGTAGCAAAGTGCAAACATCGGGGTCTCCGTGCTAGTCTCCATGTCGCAGCCTCCGAGCGCAATCCCACGCCGCCGAGCGCGATCGAAGAAGCCCTGGGCCTGGCTGTCGCGGAGTCGCAGCCCGCGTCTACCTCGTCAGAGCCTTCGCGCCGAGTCTCTGCACGACGTCGAGCCTCCGCGCCGAGCCTCTCCGCACGACAGAGCAAGGGACGCCCATGCATGCGTGAACTTTATCCACACATGCACTCAAGAAAACAAAATGAAGCCGCGATCTCACTAAGCAAGCCCTCGTGCCACAGCCTCTACACAATGGACTGGAGGAGTTCCGTGCCGAGCCTCCGCACGACGTACCACGCTGAGTCTCCGCACGACGTCGAGCCCCCGCGCCGAGTCTCCGCACGACGTCGAGCCTCCGCGCCGAGTCTCCGCATAACATCGAGCTTCCGCAAATACGTACATATGACGCAGCCGCCCAGGCGTATGCATGCATGTATGCATGGCTGCAAGCCCGCGAGCACCTGTGCATGCACTCAAATATCCTGCATACATGAGCTCTATACACACATGCATGAAATATCCATCAACCCATGCATACATGAGCTCTACACACACATGCATGAAACATCCATCAGCCCATGCATATACGAGCTCTATACACACATGCATGAAATATCCATCAACCCATGCATACACGAACTCTACACACGCATGCATGAAATATCCATCCGCGAAGTCTTATCCATCCAGACACGAAATATTGCAGGGAGAGCAAGGCGTCCTTCTTCAGCTAGTTCTACCTCTGCGTCGACTTCGGCCCCATCATCTCCGGCATGTTCCTCGTCTGGATACAGCAGAACGTTAGCTGGGGCCTCGGCTTTGGCATCCCCACCGCCACGCCCGTGTACAAGCGCCACCCTCGGCCGGCACGCCGCTCAAGAGCCTGTGCCAAGTCTTCGTTGCCGCCTGCAAGAAGGCCTCTGCTACATCGCGTAGCTAGATTTCTTCTACGGCGAGGCGCCGGACACCATGAAGAGCACATGCACGTCACTCGCGTAGCTCACCATCGCGTTGGGGAGCTACATGAGTTCGGTCATCTACGCCGTGGTGGCCGCACTCACAGTGACGGTGGACAGCCCCGGGTGGATCTCCGACGACCTCAACCAAGGCCACCTCGTCGTCTACAGCGCATTTGCCAAGAACTATAGGCTCAAGACGATCCTCTGCGCCGCAGCCCCCGCATTGGCGAAGTCCCGGCGACATCTCCGAAGCAGTCCACGCGCGTCGGCGAGGTCCCGGCGAGGCCTTCTATAAAGCCAGGCCCACGCCTCCCCACCACGCTCCACGTTTGCGAAGTCCAACACAGGCCCCCTCCGAGCTCCAGTCGGTGATGCCCCAGCGAGGTCTTCTCCGAAGCAGTCTGATGGACCAAAATGGCGACAGAGGGGGGGTGAATGTCGACATTTAAAAACGACCCCTCGGAAGTATCCCTAAGTGTATATCCAATAGCTATAGAGAGCTATGAAGATGATTTTAAGTGCTCAATGAAAAATTCACAACACAGAAGAGATAAGGGAAGAAGAACCATCAGAGAAGGCACAAAAACCAAAACAAAGCATGAAATGGCATCAAAGCAGCAATGGGCCGGTCTGGCCGCAATGCTTGGGGCGGTCAGACCGCATGGATGCCGCCAGTCTGACCGCTCCCCCCACACTGGTCAGACCGCCTTGACATGAGCGGTTAGACCGCAAGCCACTAACCGGTCAGACCGGTTAAGCTGAAAATTAGCATCAGAGCCCGAGCCCAAAACTGAAGAAAAAATGAAATACTGGTACTTTCGGATTTCAACAAAATTGATGGTTCCCTATTGTTCTCCTGAGACCCAGAGACCAAGAGAAGGTTCTAAATAGCAAGGAGAGACAAGGGAACCAAGAGAATCCATCCCAAAAGCATAAATTTGAGATTTGACCATAAAACTGAAAAATTGCAGAGAGCTACCCCAAATCTCAAATTCCCAGCTAACCTTTGATCCTTTGCACATGAAACTTTGAGAATAGCTAATTAATAGCTTCGGGACTTATCATGCCGAGTTTCATGCCATCTCATGAGGGGAAACACGATTTACACCAAAACCCTAGAAATGAAAAATGAAAGCCCAAGAACACAGAACAGGGACAAAAGAGATTCTTGTGATTCAATCAAATTGCTCTTGGAACTAGATGACCAAAGGGTCTAGAAATGCAAATCCATCATAGAGCAACCCATTTTGCCATTCCTCAGCAAGAATCGGGCCAAAACACAAAAACTCAAGAATCAAGCCTAGAGAGCATCGAAGAGAAAAACTAAACAGAGAAGCAAGAACTCAAATGATTCCTTGAAGGCATTCATTTCCATAAACACAAAGATCACAGAGGAGTTCCCATACATGATTGCATATAGAGGAATGATTACATGGTGGCTCAACTCATCTCATCTCCCTCTCCCAAGCTCAAGAACCCACATACACAGAGAAAGGCATCGAAGGAAGAAAATGATGCTAATGACCATGTTGACACAAGGAGCAAAAAAAAGAACAAGTTTTCCTCAAAGCTCCCAAAATGGCTTTTTCTCCACTATTCTCCCCCTTTTGGCAATAAACACATCAAGGATGCGAAAGAGAGAATAAGGTCACAAAAATTGATGAAATGGCTGAAGGTTGTTTATTTTAAGCATTTAGAGCCATGAAGATTATCTAAAATGACCATATGAGAATTACATCAAGACATAGCACATAAATATGCTATCAAGATCATGACAATGTATATAGAGACAAGCTAAGCCAAATATGTCATAATCTGAAATTTGATCAAATTTCTTAGCATGTCAAGTCAACCATGATTCTAGTCTAGCTAAAGGTATCCAAAGATGATGCAGGCCATATCAATAAGCTAAGCGGAACCAAGAAGCTAGTATTGAGTCATTTTAGAGTGGTACAAGTTTAAGAATGAGACATTTGTTAAAGTACTTGTAGGTCTTGTAATTTTAGCAAAGTGAGCACATTTGACAAGTTTTTCTTTAGAAATCTCATGATTGTTGCCAACCAGATTTTTGTTTTACCATGTGCTAGATCTCAAGCCTTATGCAACCACTCCAAGCAAGAAGCTTAAGAAGATGATCTTGGTCATCCAAAACTCCCCCTGAGTTCATGCCTTGTGCAATGGCAAGCCGTCTCATGAGAAAAAATTGGCGAGATTAGTTTTTTCGCACAAAAGAGATCTTTTTGCATTCATAAATGATTGTACTAACTTATGCAACATCAAGAACTAGCATAGCTCAGTCTAAAGCTCAATAGAGACTCAAGACTCAATTCAGCCTATTTGACATGGCATGAATCATAAAAGGATAACTAAGGAAAGACTAGTCTCGAGAACTAACATGACAAGTTTTAATTCAAGTTGAGCAATTTTAATGAACTCATCATGGCAAAAGCTAGTCTACACATATGAAGTCATGATCAATCTAGCAATGAAGCATAAATCATGGCAGGATGTAAAGCAATGTAATCATGTCATAAAGGATAATAATCAAGGCTCCATGTAGTTATATTACAATGCAGAATGAAATGCAGAAAATCCAGCTCCCCCTCAACATGAGATGCAACTTTAGTTCACGTTGAGTTATGTCAGTATTAAGCTCTAGAAGCTCCCAAATGAACTCCCCCTGAACCAAAGCAATAAAAGCGAGAAGCTGGCAATAAAAA
The DNA here is from genome assembly GCA_017311315.1 of Dendrocalamus latiflorus. Lineage (NCBI taxonomy): Eukaryota > Viridiplantae > Streptophyta > Magnoliopsida > Poales > Poaceae > Dendrocalamus > Dendrocalamus latiflorus. The sequence goes on along the minus strand of CM029620.1, from coordinate 4,707,583 downwards.
CCAAAGAAGGCAGTCCTTAAAGCATAGATAAGATATAGACGATACTATGGCTTAGACTGACTCTCATCTACCCCATATGACTCTAGAACTATTAACCGATCATCTAACACACTAAGGAGCAAACACGTACCCCGTCTACCCGAGGGTGGCCCAACCCTCCCTAGAACCTACAAGAAGTGAGTGAGCTCAACCTAGTGAGAAGAGAAACAGCTAATAATCAGCATCCTAGAATCACAAAATAAGAGTAAGAATTCTAAACAACTAGACAAGAAAAGCACTCTGATCTATGCTAGGAGGACTAAACCCAATGCACCCACATGCAATGCAACAGAAAGAAGTAAGACCATAATTAATATAGTAAAGCAGTAAAGCCCAAAACTCCCCCTCACAACAGTCCATAAGGACAAACCACCCCAAGCTCTCCCCGCAAAGCTAAAAACCTAGAGCTATCCAAAGGCTTGGTAAAAATATCAGCCAACTGAAGGTCACTCTCCACAAACTGGAGCACTATGTCACCCTTCTCCACATCGTCTCAAAGGAAGTGATAGCGAATATCGACATGCTTGGTCTGAGAATGCTGCACTGGGTTATTAGCAATGTTAATCGCAGAAGTGTAATTGCAAAAGAGTGGAACACTGTCGATAGCTAACCCAAAGTCCCGCAGTGTCGAGACCATCCAAAGCACCTGGCTACAGCAACTGGCGGCAGCAACGTACTCGGCCTCTGCGGTGGACTGTGCAACACCGGACTGCTTCCTTGAGGACCAGGAAACAAGAGAAGTGTCAATGAATTGGCAGGTGCCAGAAGTGCTCTTCTTATCTATCCTACAGCCAGCAAAGTCTGCATCCGAGTAGGCTCTCAAGGAAAGATAGGACGAGGAAGAGTACCAGATACCATAGTCAATGGTAGCTCGAAGGTACCGAAGAATGCGCTTCACTGCCTGGCGATGAGATACGCGAGGAGAAGCCTTAAACCAAGCACAAAGACACACAGCAAAGTGTATGTCCGGTCTCGAGGCGGTGAGGTACAAGAGGGAGCCAATCATGCTGAGGTACTCCTTCTGATCAACTGGCTCGCCATCCTCATCTGAGTCGAGTGAAGCTGAAGAAGCCATCGGAGTGGACACCGGCTTGCCATCACTCATATCAAAGCGCATCAGGAGGTCTCGAGTGTACTTGCCCTGATGCAAGAATGTACCCTCTTGAGTCTGCTTGATTTGGAAGCCAAGGAAGAAGCTCAACTCGCCCATCATGCTCATCTCAAATTCTGAGCTCTTGACATCGGAAAACTGGGAAACGAGAGCATGTGAGGAGCCGCCAAAGATGATGTCATCCACATAAATCTGGACGAGCAGAAGATCAGTGCCATGCCGGCGGATGAACAAGGTCTTGTCTACTTTACCCATCTCAAACCCATGACTTAACAAGTAGGACTTAAGCCTCTCATACCAAGCTCTAGAGGCCTGCTTAAGTCCATACAATGCTTTGGAAAGCTTGAAGACATGGTTTGGGTATTTGGGGTTCTCGAAACCTGGAGGCTGTCTCACATAGACCTCTTCCTTAATAAAGCCATTGAGGAAGGCACTCTTGACATCCATCTGGTAAAGCTTGAAACCCTTAGAAGCTGCGAAGGCAAGTAGAATTCTAATGGCCTCAAGTCTAGATACAGGGGCAAAGGTCTCCTCGAAATCTAGACCCTCAACCCGAGAAAAGCCCTGAGCTACCAATCTAGCCTTATTTCGAATAACTACCCCATCCTCACTCTGCTTGTTCTTGAACACCCACTTAGTCCCAATGACATTGTGACCTCGAGGGGGCTCGACAAGCGACCAGACCTTGTTTCTCTCGAAATTCTCTAGCTCCTCATGCATGGCATTGACCCAAGACTCGTCTGAAAGGGCATGACAAACGTCTTTGGGCTCGAATGAAGCAACGAAGGCAGAATGGAGACAGAAATGTGACATGCCAGACTTTGAGCATGTGACTCGCTCAAATAGGTCTCCAATAATCTGCTTGGAAGGATGGTCTTTCTGGATATGTCGAGGAGGTCCAAGATGAGATGAAGAAGTGGCCTCTACCTCATGAGCTGATGAGGTAGGAACAGAGCCACTAGCTCCGGAGGAAGCAGAAGGCATGGGCTGATCACCTGGAGGTGCGGTGGAAGACGGCACCTCGGGTGGAGGATGAGGAACTGGATCGGGTAAACAACCCTCATCTCCATCGTCCTCATCATCCACAAAGATGGGCTCGAACTGCTCTAAAGAACCTGAGATATCGGGCCTAGTCCTCGGACTGACCTCGTCGAAGGTCACCTCACAGGTCTCTACCAACTTGCTAGACTCGCAGTTCCAAACCCTATACGCCCGCGAAGAAATCGAGTAACCTAGAAAGATACCATCACAAGAACGTGACTCGAACTTATCTAGGTTCTCAGACTTCAGAATGAAACACTTGCAGCCAAATACACAAAAATGCGAGACATTGGGCTTTCGCCCATATCTCAACTCATAAGAAGTGCGATGCAAGTGTGCTCGAAGAAAAACTCTGTTCGAAACATGGCACGCGGTCGCAATAGCCTCAGCCCAAAACTTCCTAGGTGTAGAGTACTCATCAAGCATCGTCCATGCCATCTCGACCAAGGTACGGTTCTTTCTCTCCACAACGCCATTCTGCTGTGGGACGTGCGGAGAAGAGAACTGGTGCTCTACACCTGTCTCATCGCAGAATATCTCAAAGTAGGAATTCTTGAACTCAGTGCCATTGTCACTGCGGATCGCTTGTAAGGCACCTGGGAGCTCAACAGAAAGCCTACTAAAAAGACCTCAGAAATGTGTAAACGTCTCATCCTTCGAGGCTAAGAAAAATACCCAAGAGAACCTCGAGAAGTCATCGACCACGACAAGAACATACCACTTCCCTCCTACTGACTGCACTCGAGCTGGTCCAACTGTGTCCATGTGGAGCAGCTGTCCCGGTGCATCGGTCATAGTCACTGTGACTGGAGGGTGAGAAGTGGCAACCATTTTGCCGTGCCGGCAAGGAGCACAAACAATATCTTTGACCATCTTGAGTTTCGGCAGACCACGAATGAGATCGTGGCCGCTAACTCGGGTCAAATGGTCAAATCCAATATGACCAAGTCTCCTATGCCAGAAAGTAAGGTCACGAGACTCAGAAGCAACTAAACACCGGAGAGGATCACCAGAAGACTCAGAAAAATCAGCACGAAAGATCCTCCCATAACGAGAAATCCCGCAAACCAGACTACCCGAAGAATCAAGAATTTTGCAAGCATTTTTCTTAAAGCTCACCTCGAAACCGTCATCGGTAAGCTGAGAAACAGAAAGCAAATTATACTGCAGCTTACTAACCAAAGCAACATCTTTTAAAATAAACGACTCATTAATGCGCACTGTACCTTTGGCGATGACGCGCCCAGACGAAGCGTCTCCGAAGGTGATCGTCTCATCACCTGGAGCACGAGCTAGGGAAGAGAACCAACGAGAGTCTCCGGTCATATGTCGAGAACATCCGGAGCCAACGAGCCAAACCTCTCTCTTCCCTGCCTGGCGAACCTGAGTCAACGAGAGAGTAAAGGCTCAGTACTGGGGTAAATCAAGAGTGATTTTGGCACCCAATACTGAGTAACACGTCGAGTAGAAGAAGTAGCCGCACACGACTGACCTCTATCTACCCTACGCTCTTTGTTGCTCAAAGAAGCAGAAGGTCCACGAGCAGACCTGGAGCTGTTGTTGGGTCCGACTGCTACGGGAGAGCGAATCGGTGCACCGGCAACACGCTGATCTCGCCGCGGGTAGCCATCTCGATGGGGGTAACGAGATCTACCCTCTGAACGGTGGAAGTCATGACCAGAGGGAGCATGAGGACGAAAACCAGAAAACTCAGAAAAACCAAGCCCTCGATGCTGCCCAAACCCATCAGAAATAACTGAAGCAAGCCTATACCTCGTGTTGGTCTTAGGTACACTCAAGGTCTGGGGCTGACCCTGAATACGCCTAAGAGCCTCAACATGGTCTCTACGCGCGATCTTGGCGCACCTGAAGCATCGCTCGATCAAGTGTCCATCCTTCTGACAGAAGGTGCAATGATACTTCACCTTCTAAGGGGTAGAAGTAGCACGAAGAGGCTTTGCCTTCTGAGAGGCCGAAGCAGCAGGTGAACTCACCTTGCTGTCTGAAATCCCTTGGACAAAGCCCGCAGACATGAAATGAACTTTCTCAGTACTGGGCTCAATCTCGATCACACCTGGTGCTATGGGTCGAAGAACAGTAAGTGGATGCTTCCTCATGTCCTCATAAAAATCGTATCCTAGACCTTGGTTAAATTTGCAAATCTTAGATTGGTCTAGAATAAGATTTAGCTTCTTCTTGCCTTCTACAAATCTCTCGAGAGTGTTCATAAGATGCTGACACTCCCGAAAGAGAGAGGTGCAAGAAGAGCAGGGGGAAGAAGAGACAGTAGAAGGTAAGGGAGCAGAAGAAGAACCAATAGCAGAAGAGTGAATGGCTTGTGCATGCACAGCCGACTCGGAAGGGACAATCCTACTACTAGCAATTTGGTCACATTGCTAAGCGTCTCTACCTTAACCTTGGGCTTCTCCCCCTTCTCAACAATCACATCACAATTAATTGGTGGCTTCACTAGAAGGTCCTTAGTTAGCTTCACATATTTTTCATTCAAATCAACGAATTAAAGTTTTAGTTTTTCACAACTCATGCATGGTGAGCTAACAGGATCCTTAGTCGCATACTGAGCCAATTTGTTGTTATGATCAACCACTTCTTGGAATTGCTTAGAAACAGACTCAAGCTCAAGGGTTAATTTTGGACAGTTGGTGCAAGAAACAATAGGCTCAAGTAGTGAAGCATGCAACTCAGCAATTTTATGATCTGCCCATTTTAAGTTCAACTTTAGATTATTGCAATTTTCACAAGACTCGGGCAGATCAAGGAGCACGGTATAAAGACCTCTAAATGCATTGTCCTTATCCTCACATGAGGTGCAAGATGTAGTCTCAACAACAGTAGATGCATGAGTAACAATCCTACTTATCTCTAGTTCAGCCAAAAGACTAACATTCTCCACCTTAATCATGTCAAGCTCAGAAGACAAACTATCATGAGAGGTCCTTAATTTCTCCATGTCACCAAGCAGAGCAGTACATACATCACAATCGTCACGGGAGGGAGCAGATCTAAGTGAAGTAAGCTCCCGTGACAAGCTCTCTACTTCCTTCTCCAACTCGCTAACCCTAGCTCTAGATCTAGCATGAAATTTACATAGCTTAAGAAAAGCATCATTAAGCTGGTCGTAGGAAGGGTATACCTCATCGGAGTCGGAGTACAGCTCGCTGTCACTCACTTCGCCCTCAAGGGCCATGAAACACATGCTGGAGAAGTCATCGCCGCCTTCGGATCTTGCTCGTCCGTCCCATCGTCGTCGCTCGACCCCTCCACCTCGCTGAGGTCGAGGTCGTCGAAGGCGGTGAGGACGCGGTGGAAGAGCTTCTTGGCTTTGCCAAGGTCGCGGAACTTCTTCTTGCTTGGGCATGAGCTGAGGGCTTCTTGTTGCGGTTCTTGTCGATGTAGTCGTTCTTGCTCACACCGCCGTAGTCGCCCTTGCCCTTCTCCAGCTTGGGGCAATTTGCCCGAATGTGGTTGGGGCCACCACACTCGAAGCAGATCACGGGTCCTCCTCTCTTGTTGTCCCTCCTTCTCTTGTAAGCATGAGAAAACTTTCTAGCCAAGAGAGCTAACTGGTCATCTGCAAGCTGCTCTAACTGATCATCAGTTACGTCACAGAGAGCAGCAAGAGAGAACCCACAAAGCAACATGGAAGAAGGTCCAGAAGTGGGATCGGTGACTAAGGCCATCGACTGCGACTTCGACCTACGAGAGACTATGTCAATCTCGTGAGTCTTTAGGCGTGAGTACAACGCATCAAGAGTCAAGGTCGAGAGATCAGTGGTGTCCTTGATGGTAGTCACCTTAATTTCCCAAACACGCAAATCAAGAGCAGAAAGCATTTGGCGAGCGTTGTTTGAGTCGGGGTATGTGAGACCGACCGCTCGGAGGTTGCTCAAGATCTTGTGGAAATGCGTAAAACACTCATCCAAGGACTCACCAGCGAGCATTTCAAACTTGTTGTAATCTCGCTTGAACTGGTCCTGTCGAACCATCTTAATCTGGGTGGTGCCCTCATGGTATGCATCGAGGGTCTCCCAGATATCGAAGGCTGACGACAGATGAGAGATGTGATCGAACTCGCTTCTGCTCAACCCTTGGATTATGATGTTCCTTGCCTTCGCATTCGCCTCAACATCAAGCATGTTTCCAGCGTTGATGTTCTCATCGGCAGGAACAACATATCGTACTTTGACCTTACGCCAGATGGCGTAGCCCTGAGCCTGGATGTAGGTCTCCATCCGGCTCTTCCAGAAGGGATAGTCGATCCCATCGAAGACCGGGGGCTTGGTCGAGTACTTGTCTATCGCCATGGCTCTAGAGACCGGTTAAGATCTATGAGGAAGAGCGAACTGGCTCTGATACCAATTGTTGGACCGAAATGGCGACAGAGGGGGGGTGAATGTCGACTTTTAAAAACGACCCCTCGGAAGTATCCCTAAGTGTATCTCCGATAGCTATAGAGAGCTATGAAGATGATTTTAAGTGCTCAATGAAAAATTCACAACACAAAAGAGATAAGGGAAGAAGAACCATCAGAGAAGGCACAGAAACCAAAACAAAGCATGAAATGGCATCAAAGCAGCAATGGGTCGGTCTGACCGCAAAGCTTGTGGCGGTCAGACCACACGGATGCCGCCGGTCTGACCGCTCCCCCCACGCCGGTCAAACCACCTTGACATGAGCGGTTAGACTGCAAGCCACTAACCGGTCAGACCGGTTAAGCTGAAAATTGGCATCAGAGCCCGAGCCCAAAACTGAAGAAAAACTGAAATACTGGGACTTTCGGATTTCAACAAAATTGATGGTTCCCTATTGTTCTCCTGAGACCCAGAGACCAAGAGAAGGTTCTAAATAGCGAGGAGAGACAAGGGAACCAAGAGAATCCATCCCAAAAGCATAAATTTGAGATTTGACCATAAAACTAAAAACTTGCAGAGAGCTACCCCAAATCTCAAATTCCCAGCTAACCTTTGATCCTTTGCACATGAAACTTTGAGAATAGCTAATTAATAGCTTCGGGACTTATCATGCCAAGTTTCATGCCATCTCATGAGGGGAAACACGATTTACACCAAAACCCTAGAAATGAAAAATGAAAGCCCAAGAACACAGAACAGGGACAAAAGAGATTCTTGCGATTCAATCAAATTGCTTTTGGAACTAGATGACCAAAGGGTCTAGAAATGCAAATCCATCATAGAGCAACCCATTTTGCCATTCCTCAGCAAGAATCGGGCCAAAACACAAAAACTCAAGAATCAAGCCTAGAGGGCATCGAAGAGAAAAACTAAACAGAGAAGCAAGAACTCAAATGATTCCTTGAAGGCATTCATTTTCATAAACACAAAGATCACAGAGGAGTTCCCATACATGATTGAATATAGAGGAATGATTACATGGTGGCTCAACTCATCTCATCTCCCTCTCCCAAGCTCAAGAACCCACATACACAGAGAAAGGCATCGAAGGAGACACACGAGGGAGACACACATTGCTGCCCTCAACTACTCTCCAACAACTAAAGCCTCAAAGCAAAACAACCTCCCAAAGGCTATTTTGACTAAAGCAAAAACCCTAACTCTCTCCAAAAGCCATGCATACAACCAGGAATTCACTCCTATTTATAGCCTTTGGCTAACGGGTCCCCAACCTGTTACACCCGCTAAATCCCGAACGGAACCGCCTCCACCTGTGCATCTTTGCGCTTTTACCGAAACGCCCCTCCTGCACCTTCTGGGAAGCTTTCGCGTCTCTTGTCGTCCAAGCCTCGCAACCACCTCGAGTCTCCGCCGTCTTCGACACATCTGACCGTTCTGACCTCGACACCGCCTGTGCCTAGTCCGGTCACCCCGTGCCTCGCCACGACTCCGCCTCGACGTCCTGCAGCCATCACAGACAAAAAAACACATCAAATAGCACCGCTCGACACATGTAAGCAGAAATAACATCAATGAATCAAACTCAGGCACGAAATTGCCCAAACGACCAATCGGGAGAAAGAATATGCAATAATACTGTCTAACCAACCCGACTGAGCCAAATGTTGTCATGGCACGAAACGAACCAATCAAACTCAAACTTTCCAAAATCCTCGTCAATTACTAATCACAAACATGGGGTTATACCCACATGGTCTCTCAATCTCCCCCTTGATGAGTATATTGACAAACACAGAAAAAGCACAAAGATGAGTTTGAAAAGAAAATCAAACATGGTCCAAAGGAAGAGAATGATGCTAATGACCATGTTGACACAAGGAGCAAAAGAAAGAGCAAGTTCTCCTCAAAGCTCCCAAAATGGCTTTTTCTCCCACTATGGTCTACGAAGAAGGCCACGCTCCTCGGCATGGTCTCCTCCGAGCAGGCCACGCCTATGTGCCAAGCTCCAAGTCATAGCCTTCTGCTGCGAGGTCTCCGTGCTCATCTTCACATCGTACGCCTTTCGCGTCCAGGCCTACGCATGCGGCCGAAGCCTCTGCATCGAGTCGGCCTCCACGTCGCTTCGCCCGCGCAGCGCGCGTAGTGCAGGCCCTAGCCACTGCGTCGAGCATAAGGCACCAGGGAGTCAGCCGCCTACGAGTGCCCTCTGCACCATTCAAATTTGTACCACTTCGTGCCGCGGTGCTTCAACCCGCAGACATCCTCCGTGATGGCCTCCCGCGCCGGCGAAGGATACAAGTCGACCTCCACGTCCACGTCCACATCCTCCGTCGGCCGAAGGCATCCGTCAGCCGAAGGCATCAACGAAGGTCGAGATGATTGTGCTAATGTCGCCACTCCTTGCCTTCACCTCCGCGTCATCGACCCCTTCCTCGGGCGTGGATCCGGCATAGGCAAAGACCACTTCGGCCGTTGGCTCCACACTGTCAAAGACCTCGGTCACGGATCCGTGCATGCGAAGGCCATGCGTTGAGGATGCCACGCCATGGAGACCTCAGCCTTGCCTTCACGGAGACGAACAAGCAAGATACTCAACCATGTAAGTAGTAGTTCGTTCTATGGTGATTCTCACGTCAATTAATGGAGCAGGTGAGGTACTGTGCCTTGAAATCATTTCATGGTAACACGTGCTAGCTGCGTCCTATCAGGGCTCACTTTTGCAATTTTTACTCGACTGGCTACTCCCTTGCTTTTATTGCTGACCTGGCCTCAGACTCTTTTATTGCTGTTGCATCCTCTTTTGTGCAGCGGTATTTGATGTATTTGATCAGTTTCTAGCTTAAATCGCACGATGGCCTCACGCCTCGGCGTACTATCCAGAGTATAAAAAATACGCGGATGATGTCCCCGCACATGCGTGGATGTTGTCCCTACGCGTACTCTCTAGAGTATAAAAAGACGCGGATGTTGTTCTTGCGCACGCGTGGATGTTGTCCCTACGCATACTCTCCGGAGTATAAAAAAGACGCGAATGTTGTCCCCGCACACGCGTGGATGTTGTCCCTACGCGTACTCGCCGGAGTATAAAAAAGATGCGGATGTTGTCCCCGCGCACGCGTGGATGTTGTCCCTACGCGTACTCTCCGAAGTATAAAAAAGATGCGGATGTTGCTCCCGCACACGCGTCGATGTTGTCCCTACGCGTACTCCCCGGAGTATAAAAAAGACGCGGATGTTGTTCCCGTGCACGCATCGATGTTGTCCCTATGTGTACTCCCCGGAGTATAAAAAAGACGCGGATGTTCTTCCCGCGCACGCGTCGATGTTGTCCCTACGCATACTCTCCGAAGTATAAAAAAAGACGTGGATGTTGTTCCCGCGCACGCGTGGATGTTGTCCCTATGAGTACTCTTCGGAGTATAAAAAAGACGCGGATGTTATTCCCACGTACGCGTGGATGTTGTCCCTACGCGTACTCTCCAGAGTATAAATAAGACGCAGCAGTTGTCCTTGCGCACTCTATGGAGTATAAATAAGACGCGGATGTTGTCCCCGCGCACTCTACGGAGTATAAAATAGGACGCGGATGTTGTCCCTGCGCACTCTACAAAGTATAAAAATTGCACGATGATCGAGACACTAGGGAGTGCCTCGTTTTAGCGGCGCACCACCTGGATATCGCGCCTTCGCGCGTGTTGCACTAGGGGATGCATCGCTTTTTGGAGGTAGGGGAACGGCGCCTCCACCTCCCTACCTCCGCATGCGTAGCGCCCTGGGCCTATGCCGCTCGTGCCCACTCCCCGCGGGCGTGAGGTTTTGAAGGTAGGGGAACGACAGCTTCGCCTCCCTGCCTCTGCATGCGTAGCGCCCTGGGCCTACACCGCTTGCGCCCGCTCCCCGCGAGCGCGAGTTTTTGAATGTAGGGAAACGACGGCTTCACCTCCCAGCCTCTACGTTCGGAGCGCCCTCGGCCTACGCCGCTCGCGCCCACCCTCCGTAGGCACGAGTTTTTGAAGGTAGGGGAATGGCAGCCTCCGCCTTCCTGCCTCCACGTGCATTGCACCCTAGGCCTACGTCGCTCATGTCCGCTCCCCGCGGACGTGAGTTTTTGAAGGTAGGGGAATGGCGGCTTCGCCTCCCTGCCTCTGTGTGCATAGCGCCCTCGGCCTACGCCACTCGCGCCCGCTCCCCGTAGGCACGAGTTTTGGAGTCATGTGGGGTAGATGAGAGTCTGTCTGAGCCATAATATCCTCGACATCTTATCTATGCTTTAAGGACTACCCGTTTGGATTTTCTTTGCCAGCTTCTCGTATTTACTGCTTTGGTTCAGGGGGAGTTCATTTGGGAGCTTCTGGAGCTTAATTTTGACATAACTCAACTTGAACTCAAAGTTGCATCTAATGTTGAGGGGGAGCTGGATTTTCTGCATTTCTAGCATTCTGCATTGTAATATAACTACATTGAGCCTTGATTATTATCCTGTTATGACACGTTTACGATGCTTTACACCTTGCCATGATTTGTGCTTAGTTGCTAGATTTATCATGACTTCATATGTGTAGACTAGTTTTTGCCATGATAAGTTAATTAAAATTGCTCAACTTGAACTAAAACTTGTCATGCTCGCATTTGAGTCTAGTCTTGCTTTAGCTATCCCTTTATGATTCATGCCATGTCAAATAGGCTAAGTTGAGCGTTGATTCTCTATTGAGCCTTAGATTGAGCTATTTTAGTCTCTTGTTGATGCATGAGTTAGTACAACATGTTAAAAAGCAAAAAGATCTCTTTTGTGTGCGAAAAAACTGATCTCACCAATTCTTTCTCATGAGACGGCTTGCCATTGCACTTGGCATGAACTTAGGGGGAGTTTTGGATGACCTAGACTATCTTCTTAAGCTTCTTGCTTGGAGTAGTCGCATAAGGCTTGAGATCTAGCACATGATAAAACAAAAATCTGGTTGGCCACAACCATGAATTTCAAAAGAAACTATGTCATTTGTGCTCAATTTTGCTTAAGTTACAACAAGAACCAAGTACTTCAACAAAATGCTTCATTCTTGAGCATATAGCACTCTATTTGGACTCAATTTGAGCTTCTAGGTTACGCTTAGCTTATTGACATGGCCTGCATCATTTTTAGATATCTCTAGCTAGACTTTGCTCCTTGATGACTTGACATGCTCACATAATGTACTACTATTTCAGATTGTCATCTATGTACTCTAGCTGGCTTATATATATGTTGTCATGATCTAGATAGCTGTTTCTTGAATTATGGCTTGGTGTAGTACTTGTTGGTCATATTGGATAATTCTCATGGCTCTAAATGCTTAGAATAAACAAACTTCAGCCATTTTCATCTCTGTTTGTGATCTTATTCTCTCTTTTGCATCCTTGATGTGTTTATTGCCAAAAGGGGGAGAATAGAAGTGAAAAAGTCTTTTGAGATCTTTTTAGAGCTTTGGAGAACAATTTGCTCTTTCAGTTGTTGCTCTAGTGATCTTTCTGTCGACATGGTCACTTGCTTCATTTTCTTCTTTGGACCATGTTGGACTCTTCAAACTCAAACTCAACTTTGTGTTTTTCTGGGTTTGTCAATATACTCATCAAGGGGGAGATTGAGAGACCATGTGGAGATCATCCCGTGTTTATGATGAGTAATTGACATCGCTTTAAGTAAGTCGAGTTTGGTTTGGATGGTTTGGACCTTGACGTTGCATGGTGCAACGGGCTCGGTCGGACTTGGTCAGACTTTGTCGTATGGGATTAGGATACTTATTCCGATGATTCGACAAGTTTTGACTTCAGTGTGTGTAAGTATGGTGTGTTTATACCATTTACGCTTTCATGTATCGAGCGGTGCTATTTGACGTGTTTCTTGTCTGTGTGGCTGCAGGACATCGAGACGGAGTCGTGGCGAGACACGGAGGACCGGACTAGGCGCAGGTGGCGCTGAGGTCAGAACGGTCGGGATGTGTCGAAGACGACGTGGACTCGAGGTGGAGTCGTGGCGAGGCACGGTGGACCGGACTAGGCGCAGGTGGCGCTGAGGTCAGAACGGTCGAGGTGTGCCGAAGACGACGAAGCTGCGTGGCTTGCAGGGCAAGGAATGAGGAAGCTTCCTGGAAGGTGCGCGAGGGGCGTTTCGGTAAAAACGCAAAGATGCACTAAAGGAAGTGGATTGTGGGTAAAGCGCAAAAGCTAAATGGGTAAAGCACTTAGTGAACCCATTAGTGGAGGCTATAAATAGAGAGGGAGATGGTGTGCTGAAATTTGAGAGAGTGAGTGTAAAAGTTAGGGTTTCTTTTGGGTCTCTCCATGTGTGTATGTGTGTGTTCCTCCCAAGAAGCATGTGTAGCTCTTGGTGTTCTTGAGGATTGAGAGGGAGAGGATGGATTGAGATGTAAACACTCTATATCAATCATGTATGTCCCCGTATCGTGTTCAAGAATTCTTGTTTTAAGTTGGCTTGATCTCTTGCTCTTAATTTAGTTCTTGTTTGTCTCAGTTCCCAGTTTTTCTTTTTCGTGAGATTGAAGTCTCTTTTTTCTAGTCCTTTTATTCCTTCTTATTTGGTGTTCTTGTTTTCCTCTCAAAAAGATGTTGGGTTCAATCTTGCCCAGGATATAAAATCCCATGTGAGGTAGCTATAAGATCAAGGCTCTGTGATGTCAAATTTCTTGTGATCTTGTTTGGCTTCTTTTTCTTGCTAGTTCTTGCAGCCTTGATTTCATGTGGTGATACCTTTCGGCTAAGCAAAAAAAAAATATATATATCATTGCTGCAGTTCATTCGGCCAAAGCAAGTATCATTGCATGTATTGTTTGTTCTCAGATTTTCAGTTCGGTAGCTGATCCTTGTGATCCTTTTGCCACGGCAGCTGGTCCGTCTGAATTCTTTGCCACGGCAGCTACTCCTTGTGATTTCTTTGCCACGGCAGCAGGTCTGTCTGCAGTGGCAGCAGGTTCTTTTCAGCCTTGCTCCTTCTTTCATCTTTCGGTTTGTTCCTTTTTGGCTTTTCTAGCAGCAGTGTCCAGTCCCCTTTTGCTTTAATCTTAGTTGCTTTTTGCTGGCCATTTGCTCAATGTCTAGTACCATTTTTCAGTACAGCAGTCCACCATTCTTGGTTGATTTTGTGCTGCTGTTCTCAGTTCTGCCGTGGTAGCTTCTTGCTCCAGTTTCTTTGCCGTGGCAGCCCGTTTTCTTTGCCGTGGTAGCATTCCGCTGCTGTTTCTTGCCGTGCCCAGTTTTTGCAGTCTCTTTCCCTTGATCCATTTTAGTCTCTTGTCAGTTTTGTTTTTCGGCTTGAGTGAGCAATCATTTCTTCTCGTTCATAGCTTTTATAGCCATCGGAGAGTAGAGATTTTTGCAAATACTTTTGGGGCGATTTTAAAAGTCGACATTCACCCCCCCCCTCTGTCGCCATTTCGATCCTACAGTAGGAGAACGGCAGCTTCGCCTCCCTACCTCTGCATGTGTAGCGCCCTCGACCTACATCACTCGCGCCCACACTCCACGGGCGCGGGTTTTTGAAGGTAGGGGAACGGTAGCTCCACCTCCCTACCTCTACGTGCGTAGCACCCTCAGCCTACGCCGCTCACGCCCGCTCCCCGCGGACGCGAGTTTTTGAAGGTAGGGAACGGCGACTTCACCTCCCTGCCTCTGTGTGCGTAGCGCCCTCGGCCTACGTCGCTCGCTCCCACACTCCGCGGGCGCGGGTTTTTGAAGGTAGGGGAACGGCGGCTCCGCCTCCCTGCCTCTGCGTGCGTAGCACCCTCGGCCTACGCATCTTGCACCCGCTCTCCGTGGGCACCATTTTTGAAGATGGAGGAAAAGGCGGATTCGGCTCCATGCCCCCTGCCTTGGCAGGGCAGCCCGGCTACAGCGTAGGACTTCGCCGTCCGCCTTGTGGGCATCGCCTCGGCGAGACGACACGTCTTCGGCGCTCGACTTCGCCGTCCGCCTTGTAGGCATCGCCTCGGCGGGACGGCACAGCTCCGGCACTCGACTTCGCCGTCCGCCTCATAGGCGTCGCCTCGGCGGGACGGCACGGCTCCGGCGCTCGACTTCGCTATCCGCCTCGTAGGCATCTTCTCAGTGGGATGGCACGGCTACGGCGCTCAACTCGTCGTCCGCCTCATAGGCGTCACCTCGGCGGGACGGCACGGCTCCAGCGCTCGACTTCGCCGTCCGCCTCGTAGGCGTCACCTCGATGGGATAGCACAGCTCTGGCGCTTGACTTTGCCGTCCACCACGTAGGCCTCGCCTCGGCGGGATGGTACGGCTCCGGCGCTCGACTTCGCCGTCCGCCTCGTAGGCGTCGCCTCGGCGGGACGGCACGTCTTCGGCGCTCGACTTCGTCGTCTGCCTCATAGCCATCGCCTCAACGGGATGGCACGTCCTTGGCGCTCGACTTCGCCAACCACCTCGTAGGCGGCGCTCGACTTTGCCGTCCACCTCGTAGGCATCGCCTCGGCGGGACGGCACGTCTTCGGCACTCGACATCAAGTCCGCCTCGTAGGCATCACCTCGGCGGGACGGCACGGCTCCGGTGCTCGACTTCACCGTCCGCCTCGTAGGCATCGCCTCGGCGGGACGGCACGTCTTCGGCGCTCGACTTCGCCGTCCGCCTCGTAGACATCGCCTTGGTGGGACGGCACAGCTCCGGCACTCAACTTTGCCGTCCACCTCGTAGACGTCGCCTCAGCGGGACGGCCTGGCCCCGGCGCGGGACTTGCCCGTCTGCGTCGTAGGCATCGCCTCGGCGGGACAGCACGGCTCCGGTGCTCAACTTCGTTGTCCGCCTCATTGGCGTCGCCTCGGCAGGACGGCCCGGCCCCGGCATGGGACTTGCACGTCTGCCTCGTAGGCATCACCTCGGCAGGACGGCCCGTCGTCAGTGTTTGACTTCGCCGTCTACCTCGAAGGCATCGCCTCGGCGGGACAACTCGGGCTTCAGCGCAGGATTTCGCTGATCTCTTCGTAGGCGTTGCCTCTGGTGTCTTCAAGCTACCAGTTGCATCGGCTCACCAGTCGGCACCCTCACGCTTGCTGTCGGGGAACCGGGGGCTGGGGTTGTTGATCACGTCAGCTCGCCCATCGGGACCTCTGCGCTTGCTGTCGAGGGAGTACTGTTGTGGGGGTGGCCCAACCCCCCGTGACTGGGCCTTGCAACTAGCCTAACATGTAATAGGCCCAGTAGTATAGAGGAATGGATGTACCAATGTACCCTCATCCTGTGTAAGTACTAAGGGGTAGGATGGAAATTGCCCATCCTACCCCACTCATGTATATAAACCCCTAAAGGGGGAGCAGGAGGGGGCATCCTCCCATTATTCTCCACATATCCTCCCTGTGTTGGCTCTCCTCTCCTACTAGTCCCCTTCTTTACTGTTTAGCCAGGAGCCACAACAAAGACAATTAAAAAAATATGCTTCAAGCATGCGATAGTAAACGAAAAAAGAGCAAAAAAAAGTGTACAAATGAAAAGAAGCATGCTTCAAGCATGTCGCTATTTAAAAAAAGTATGCTATCATAAAAAAAAGTATGCTACAAGCATGCTATCATGAAAAAAGTATGCTACAAGCATGCCACATGCGTAAGAATTGAATGTAGAGTAATAGGTTGTTATATAAGACTGCCAGCTCGTCTAGATTAAAGATTTGCTTCACTTTTAGGCGTTGACTTTTTGTTGTGATATCTCATTATACTCTCTATAATTGGTTTGGTCATTGTTGTGATGCATGTCATTGATATAAATTGCTTAATCATATTGAAAACCTTATTTTGACATTGCTATATGATATATGAATTTATGTGATTTAGGTAGCTCTACCCAAAAGAATGGCTTGGTGAAATTATTAAATCAACGCAAAGTGACTTGGATAATCTACAAAACTTCTTGATTTTTACTCTCATTGCTCCTTCTTAGAATTATTCCTTCTCTGAAGTTTGTTGATGATTACATTGCCAAAGGGGGAGAAATTAGAGAGAATGGAGTGATATTGGAGAAATTTGCTACATTTGCTAAAAATTGCTTCTCTTGTGTTGAGAGAGAGAGTTTTTGAAAAATCAGAGAGAATGGAGAGATTTGCTAAAATTGTTTTTCTTGTGTTCAAGGGGAGAGTTTTTTTTAAGAGATTTGAAGTTTGTGGCTTAAAATACTTTTTCGGCTTCAGTTCTTCACTTATATCTATTTGAAGCTAATTCATCATGCGATTTTCAGGTGTTGTCAATATATTCATCAAGAGGGAGATTGTTAGACTATGTGGCTTGGCCTAGGATATTTTGGCGATGAATAATTGACAATGGTAAATTTATGATGAATAATTGATGATGTTGCTTACTGTTACTTGAGGTGTGTGGCATGTGTGTGGACTGATGCTGGTAAAGTTGAGACGAACTTGTACCGGAAAAATATTTTTTGGTCTTTGCATGTGCAGGTTGAGCATGAAGGCGATCATGGTTGGTGACGAGGTGAACCAAGACTAGGATGGAAGATCTAAGGTTCAGACGATCAAGGAGATCATGAGATGGTCTGGCTCATGCTTGAGGCGTGTAGAGATCAGAGATGGGTGATGCGTGGAGAAGCTATGGGAGGTGCGGTCCTAGAGGCTTCGACACATGACGAGTTAGAAAGTTGGAATTTTGAAAAAAACCCATGTTATGGAAAGGTTTCAGGTTCCTTGAAAGGTAGTGGGCCAAGAGCCTGATAGAGGTGGTAATTGGCCTGACTTGATTAGGGTTAATTAGATTTTGTTGTGGACAAGGTTTTGTGGACGTATACGTAAGGCTATATAAAAAGGACCTAGGGCCGGCGGTGGTGTGCGTCGGTTTTTGGCTATGATATTTCGTTTCTGATGTCGCTGAATCATTGCATCTCGCCATGCGCTAGTCTTTCGTCGTCGTCGTTGCGCATGAGCACCAAACACGCGTGGTCTTTTTGGCTAGCTAGCCTCATGGAGTCATGGTTTTTTCCAGATCTGCAAGCCGCGTTTTTCTCTGGTCAGTGCTCCCCGCAATACCACACCTCACGTAGTAGTTGACGGCGTCTTTGTTTTTCCATCCGCGGTCATGCACGTGGAGTTGATTTTTCTCGGTTGTCACACCTTATCGATCAGCCAATGCAGGCACATGCATGCATGAAGTTTGGAGCCAAGCAAAAGGAGTTATCTAGTCATTCATGAGTTATACGTGCATTCATCAATTGGAACAATAGCTGGAATTATTATTTATTATTTTCTCTCTCTTTTGCTTATGTTGATTTTTGTATTCATGTGAGACATCAAGTAGTAAGATAGGGAGAGAAGATCAGCCAATAGGGAAAATACACTATTTTTCTCTTCTAGTGCCTTTTGTTTTGTGCTCTTATTATATTGGCCAGTTGAAAATTAGAAGACAGTAGATTTAAAAATAAAGATTTCACTGCAGATTACAATCATTTACCCCCCTGATTGCTATCGACGATCCTACACTATGTAGTGGGGGTGAATGATGGGAGGATTTAGTTTTATAGGCTATAGTTGGAGAAGGCAGGAAAAAGAGTGATTCGTAGATATTTCGTCTGCTGTTGGTTGAACTGATGAAGCGGGACAGCAAATGAATATATAATGATGTGTTTTTTTAATACATGTGATGACATGATTTTTAAATGCATGCAAAAGCATGAAACAAAATAAATTAAATTTTAATACAACCTTTCGAAGAATTAAATTTAATAATTTAAAATTTTAATTGTGCGATACTTTTAATTAAATGTTAAAAAATTTTAAAATACACCGAAAAGTTTACAAATAAAAATTTTTTAAAATACACCGAAAAGTTTACAAATAACCATTTTAAATTTCAATGATCAAGTTTTAAAAAATCGGGATGTTGCAACTACTGCTTTAGAGGCTAACCGATTCGTACATCTTGTTCTCACAGACAACAGCAACTAAGAATGCAACGCAACGTTTTGGCTGATTCAGGGAGATACAGTATGCCAGAAGTATTTTTCTCACCCGCCCTATATGGTAGAGTCACCAAAGCGAGACCCAACGACTTGCATATGTATGTGATGTTGCTCTACGGTGCCTACATACATACTAGCATTTCACTTGTCTACGGTGCCTGGTGCCGCAGCTTCTGGACACGGATACAGCGCCTACACGGCAACGCAGAAACAAAAGTAGCCCTTCCTCTAAGACCAAACGCCTCGCTCAGACAACTTAGCCACAGAGAACGGCAATGGGACGGCCCATTCTACTCAACGTACACATAAACAGTTCTATACGTACAGAAATGTTATCCAACAACAGTCTAACCGACCCGGCGCAGAAATGTTATTTTCTAGTAATGAAAATACGTGACCGACTTGGCCAGGCACGCAGGCCTGCTGAAATCTAGACCGACTTGGCCAGAAACAAAAGCAACGTGTCAGCAGACTGGTTTTCCTGGGGTTCTCTCGGAAACTGGCTCCTGTTCTTGGTCGTGCAGCACTAATGCATGTACTGCATTTTCCTTGCTTTCTCTCCCGTGCTCCAAGTACTTCCCTTCTAGGCTCTGGTTCAGCATTCAGGCCAGTACCTGGTCTCCAGCCTTGGCGTCTGCTCCCTCTTCCCTCACTTCCCTCTTCCCTCTTGTTGCCATCTTCTTTGGGCCTGTTCTTTACCTCACAAACTGGCGATTTTTGGCTTTTGCTGCAGTACCTAACTTTCAAACGGAGTATTTTCTCAAGATGGGGTCTACAAATTAAACGATCTACACGTTAAAAACCCAACATCTGTACCAGCCAAAATCGCAAGTGAGTATTTATCTCTCCGTAATCTGTACCGTAAACAGCCAAATTTCAAAAATTTCAACCAAAAGCCATAAGCCGCAGCCGAAAAGAACATGCACTTTAGCATACGTCATTAAGCAATTTTGTCCAACAGCATCTCCATCTTCATTTTTCTCATCTTCTAAGGCTTTCTTTTCTACAAAGCTGAGAACAACTAAAGAGAAACTATTAGATACTTCCTCTGTGTAAATTTATAAGGCGTATTTTTTAATAACATTTTCGATAAATATAAGGCGTATTTCATATTCCAATGCAAAATTAGTGTAGTGTTTTGTTTATACTCCTAATAAATATGTAGCTTTATTCACTATTTTCTACATACATTCATTGAATATAGTGTTTAGAGATAATAATTAGAGGTAATCTAGCGATTTCCATTATCTTCTTAATTTATGTGCCAAGAGAAAATACACCTTATAAACTTAGACAGAAGAAGTAGTATATTATTCTCAACAATAACAATATTTAAATTACGTGGGAATAAATTCACCTGTCGTTCCCGAGTTAATGTGTAATATCCCAAAAATTCTAAATATGAATTAATTAAATTAATTAAATACTTGATTTTATTTGGGTCTAATTGGCTAGACTAATTATTTATAACCATAAATCCTAATTAGTATGTAATGTCCTAAATTTGTGATAGCTATGACTAACAGAAAATAATAATAATAACAACAATAATAATAGTAGTAATAGTAATAATGTAATATTATAAGAATATCCCTCTCGAGGGCTCATGCGTAATTAAAGAAAATGAGACACATGAAAATGGAATGTCTTAGAATTTTAGAGAGGAGTTATTTTTCTGAAATGAGTTGGGATCAAGTAGAACTCATGTTGTAATAAGGGGGACACGTGGGAGAGGAACCTAAACCCAAAAGCTCTAGTTTTTTTCTTTCTTTTCTCCTAGCCATCGTGCACCAAAATTCACCGTCTTCTTCATCCGCCACTCGCCGCTCCAGCAGATCGCATCACGTGCGCAGCCAGTGACTACATGCTACAGTACCGGTCTACAGTACACCTGCTACAGTATCGATGCTCCTACAGTACCGGTCTACCATATGTCTGCCGCACCGAATTTTTTGTATTTTAGCCCTTTTTTTGAAAAATATTCGCATTTAGACCCCTGGTAGTTTTAATTCCGTTTTTGGACCCAGATCTCGGCGCCGTCGGTCACGGCGCTGAGGTAACACGTCTCGGCGCCGTGGACCACAGCGCCGAGGTGCGAGCCCCGCGCCAGCGTAGCGGCCGTCGTGGCGCCGACGTGGCAGTCAGCTCGGCGCCGTGACTCGTGGCGCCGAGCTCGGCGCCGTGGATCTTGGCGCCGAGCTCGCGCCATTTACCCAGTCGGCCGGGCCGAGCATTCATTTCGCGTAGCTCTCCCTCCCCGCGCCGCCAGCGCCTCCCCGCCGCCTTCCCGGCCCCCGCCGCCTCCCCGGCCCGGCTCCACCACCTCCCCGGCTCCCGCCGCCTCCCCGGCCCGGCTCCACCGCCTCCCCGGCTCCCGCCGCCTCCCCGGGCCGCCGGCGCCTCCCCGCTCCAGGACACTCAGAAGATACTTGGTGTCGCCATTCACGGCCGTCCGGTTATCGGGCCGTGCGTGCCTGCAGGTTGGAGAGCCCGAGTAGAGGCCTTCCTCGGGAGAGAGCTTCCTCCTGAGGCAGGCCATCGTAGTTCTGGTGTTCCTATCACCTGGCTCCGGCAGACTTTTGCAGCGTGTCCTGAGGGTGCGGACGAGCAGACAGTTGCCTACCACTGCAGGTAGGGGTGGATATCGAGCCAACTCGTCGTCTTATCGAGCTTTTTGTAAAATTGACATAGTTTGATCTAACATCATTTTACATATAATTGCAGAGCATGGATCCTGCACTTGTTTGGCTGCGTTCTCTTCCCCGACGGAACGGGAGACAGCGCTTCGTGGATGTACATCCACTGCCTCACGGACTGGGACACGGCGGGGCAGTACAGCTGGGCTTCCGGGGTGTTGGCGTTCCTTTACCGCCACCTCTGCGAGGCGTGTCGTCGGAGTTCGGCGAACTCGACATTAGGTGGTTGCCTGTACCTCCTCCAGCTGTGGATGTGGTATCGTCTACCGGTTGGTCGTCCATGGTTCCCAGAGGTTCCAGTTCGTCAACGTCCGACAGTTGCATATCTTTGGGACCAGGTCTCAGTTCCGTACGCCAGGAAGAAGCGGGCGTACGTAGAGTACATAAACGAGCTAGATGCGCTCACGGCCTCCAGTGTAAGTTAATTACATGTGGTATCGTGATTTTATTTGTTAGTCCTGTACCTTACAAGTAAATTGTTGCTATGCAGGTTAAGTGGGAGCCGTATGCCGAGGAAGAGGTGGTGGACATTCAGTTCAGCGCACTGTGCAGCATAGACGAGGCCCTCTACAGGATGAGGTGCCCCCTTATCTGTTTCTATGCTGTTGAGTATCACCTGCCACATCGAGTTGCACGCCAGTTTGGTATGAGGCAGCTGTGGCCAGTAGCGCCGATCTCCACGTCTGTGGCCTTGCACAAGTAAGTGCCATGCAATTTCAATTCTAACCTTGGATTCCAATTGCACGGTGTTTCTACTAATGTTAACTTTTGGTTTACATCATGCAGATTTGATCGTCAGCGACAGAAGAAGGTCACAGACTTCGAGCAGCACCACCACGTGTACGTTGAGGAGTGGGGACACTCCCAGGACCACGTGGACGACAACAACGAGCCGCACAGCAACGAGCATTTCCGGCGGTACCAAGTTTGGTACCAGCGTGCGACGCGGTCCAAGCTTAAGGGCCAATGGACTCAAGATGACTACGCCGACATTGCGTCCTCCGACGACGATGACACGCCCTACGACCAGTCGACTCGCCTTGGGACGCAGGTGGAGATAGCACCAGTCCTGGACCGTGTGGTAATGTTCAATCTCATTGCTTATTTTTCAATAGACCTAAATACCCCTGACATGTAGCAAATTATCCATTCTTTTGTTTGTTTGCAGGGCAAAACCCTGAGGCAGTCCGTACAGGACATAGAGCGCATGTCCAGGACAGTCGGCGATGACGTCAGGATGCGTACCTTCCTAGAGGTAAGCTTCGACAAAGCCACTCACAAAATTAGTACCTAATATCTTCGTGTCTTGTTGGTTAACAAAATGTTGGAATGCAGAGGCTCGCATGTCGGCTACGTCGTGCGGCTGCTCGTTGTGGTTGCAGCACAGGCGCGGCGAGGGACGTAGACGTGCCTTCGACACGACTTGTAGACCCGACGCGGCGAGGGTCGTACACGGGACAGAGCTCGTCCCCCACGAGGAGCGACACTTTCCCGTCCCAGGGCGGTGAGGACGAGGACGACGACGAGGTGGAGCAGACTTACGATGAGATAGGCCCGTCTCAGCTCGTAGACGCTCCTTCGACTCAGCCTACACAGCCCGTATGACGCCGACGCCGCCGCGAGCCTAGCCGTTACACTCCAGGCACCGACGCCCTTGGTAAGGGTAAGGGTAAGGCTAGGAGGCAATGATACGGCCGTGTATGCTTGTGGTTGGGCTTAAAAGTCGTTGTATATATTTTGTAATGAGCTAGGAGGCACTTGGTAAGTGGTTGGACTGAGATGTGTTTGTAATGAGCTAGTTGTTGTATACATGTGTTTATGTTATATTCATTGTGCTTTTGTAATTTTTGTGAGGTTTTTCAAGTGCTTGATGGTTTGATGTTCACAGATGGTTTGCAGTATAAAAGGGTTGCTCTAAGTTTTTTTATTACGACGGCATACACCCAACCAACCAACACACCAACGAACAAAACAACTAAAATAAAACACAACCGTACATAAAACATTACCAAAATAGCTTGACGACAACATAGCATAAAACATTACCTAAACAGCTTGACGACACGATAGCATAAAATATTACCAACACACACGAGCAGAACCTCCAGCACTACAACTTGAGGATAACAATAATCACAAGTAGTACACCTAATAATTTAATTCAACACAACAGTCGTACTGCCACATCATCAACACATCAACATGGAGAATTGCTGAATGCCATAACCCTCGTTACCTAAATGCCAAACGAGCCTCGTGGCACCCACATGGAGAATTGCTGAGGGGGCCGCCTCGGACGTGGCTGGCCGTCGTGGTAGTGGCATGCACATATGCAGCTCGGGTTCGCGCAGCAACATGTGGGATCATAAGAGCTTCCTATATTCACGACCTCCTCGTTGCCCCTCTCGCGTTGCAGCTGTTCGCGGAGGTCGTTGTTCTCCTCAGTGAGATTCTCCATTCGGTACTCCAAGTCCCAAATTCGAGCCCATAATGTATCCACATAACGATCAACATACCGTTCATGAGGAGGGTCGATCCAGCGGGAGAAGTCGCATTTGGCCATCTGCACAAAAAAGTATGGTAAACTTCGAGGGTCCATAAGCAATAAAAAATGAAACATTACTAATTTGTACCCCGGAGCGCGAGCATCGGAAGAAACGTCGCCCGCTATCGTTCGGGGAATCCAAGATCTGGACAACCGCGTACTCATTGTGTCTGCATTTCGGCCACGGTGGTTGAGCACGCCGGCTTGGTATCAATCGGTACTGCGGACCGAACATATCCCTCGTTTCTAAGGGAATGTCATCCTTCGGTGACCCAAATCCCACTGGCCCCTCGGCTTCAGACATGGTATGTTTCACCACGAAAGAGAGGGTACTACTTTGTTCGATTCACAATGTCATGGGACCCCAACCGTGCTACTTATAGCAAAACGGGGCAGTTTAATGCAGTGACCACCAAAAAAAGAGGCTTTTGCTCAGGAACATGACAACACGCCCCAGCTTTGCTCAGGGACATGACACAAGAGGTCAGCTTTTGCTTAGTGAGATGACAACAGAGGGCAGTTTTGCTCAGTGACATGACAAAAGAGTTCAGATTTTGCTCAGTGACATGACAAAACGGGGCAGCATATGTCAGCTTTGCGCAGTGACGGAATAGGCCTTTAGCCTGTACACATATAGGGGCGTAGGTCTTTAGCCTTTACAGGAGTAGGCCTGTAGGCCTGTACACATATAGGGGCGCAGGTCTTTAGCCTTTACAGGAGTAGGCCTGTAGGCCTGTACACATATAGGGGTGTAGGTCTTTGAAAAGGCTACGAACTATGAATTTATTACGAGACTATAGTCTCTGAAAAGCCTACATAGGACCATTTATTGCTACACTTGAATCCAGGAAGAGCGAAAAGATCCTCTCCATGGACTATGCCTACTGCACCGATAACCTGCCTATATGAAGGGCTCATATGTCTTCCATACCACATCTCCTCCTCAAGACATCACAATACTACCACACAACAATGTCTTCCTGGAAGTCCGACCCATTTGGAGTGCCGGAGTGGCATGAGCGCCCGAAGTGCCATTGCGGCTTTAGGACGATGTTGGGAGTATGGACGGATCGACTACAACGAGCCAAATATGGCCGTAGGTTCTTCAAGTGTCCAGACCTGGATGACGACTTCGTGGTAACGACCACAACTAAATCATTTGTTTCTCGTTACCGTTTTTCAACTTGATCCATGACATCTACCACGCCACACATAGGCTTGCACGTTCATCGAATGGGTGGATCGGGTGTCGCCGGCATGGCCAGATAACCGGGCAGTGGAGGTAGAAAACAAAGGACAATACTGTAGCAAGATGACTCAGGCTCGCGAGGTGGAACGACAGATGCGGCTTGAGCAAGAGCGCCGCGTGAGGGTGGACCAAATCCGTCTGCAGGGCAAGGAGGATGAGCTGCAAAGGAGGAAGGAGAAGTTAAGTCTGCGTGAAGCAGCCATCAAGCGTCAGGAGGAAGAGCTTCAAGCTCGTGAGGCGGCTCTCAAGACCAAGAGTGACAGGAAGAAGGATGCAGCGGAGCCATCTTCAGGGCGCGACAGAAAGGGGAAACAACCACGCTACACCCAGTAGACAAGATGTAATAGACTCGGTCCACACGAGAGGTCGTACGAGCAGTTGGGTAGATTAGTCGGATATCATGCTAGCATGTAATAAAATTGTACGCGCCATGTTCGTCCCAACTTCATAAGCTTATTATCTCGGCTTTTCGCATGCAATGATTCCCACGTGTCTTATTATCACTTCCCCTCCTTTCGTCCAATTGTTCCTATCACAGTTGTCATACAAAATAATTCAAAAAAATCCTTCCAATACAACAACATAACATGATCAAAAAATGTTATTGCTAGTTCAACATATTTTTCACGGTCAGCATTGTACAAAAATCACAAATACACTAATCGTTACTTCACACATAACTCGTTCATCAATCCACAAACAGAGGGGATGGGATTGACCCAGAATCATCCCAGTAATTATTTCCCCAAGTGTGTAGTAACAACTGAACAAAAGGAAGAGGAGAGTTGCTTGTATGCCACATGTCGCCTCCCCTCTGTCTTGCCCGCAGCATCTCACGGCCCGCAGAACTTCACACAAAACTCGTTCGTCACGACCTGCATAATTTTATTTTTCAAAAACCATTACCAACGTACCATAATATTTTTAAAAAAATCTACACGAATTTTCCTACATGTATCATCTGCAATACATAACGAATTTTCAAAACATACGTCGTATTTTTTGCTCTCTATAAATAAATAACTAACTATATTACATAATATTACTATCATTAAATAATCCAAATGAAAAATACAACTAATAATTCATTTTGCGAAAAAAAGGCTGATCGGTGCAAACCCTAAACAGCGGCGGGGACAGAGGGAGGAGGATGCGAATGAACGAAGCCCGCGTGCTCGGTGCTGTTTCAGAAGCCACATGCTCGGCGCCACGAGTCACGGCGCTGAGGTCGGCGCCACGAGTCACGGCGCCGAGGTCGGCGCCACGAGTCACGGCGCCGAGCTGGCTGCCACGTCGGCGCCACGACGGCCGCTACGCTGGCGCGGGGCTCGTTCCTCGGCGCCGTGGTCCACGGCGCCGAGACGTCTTACCTCGGCGCCGTGACCCACGGCGCCGAGCTCTGGGTCCAAAAACGGAATTAAAACTACCAGGGGTCTAAATGTGAATATTTTTCAAAAAAAGGGCTAAAATACAAAAAATTCGGTCTGCCGCACGCTTTCTGCTACAGTACCACTGCGTGTTAGGCTATGGCTTATTTTTTTACTATCCTAAATTTCGTCCTTTTCTGATTTTTTGCCTTTTTTTAGTTTCTTGCCGATTCTTTTTTTAGTATTCGTTTGCATTGTTCATGATAGGCTAACCTGTTTTTTCCATTTTTAAAATTTTTTGAATTTAGTTACACCAAATAAGCCATCATTAGCTACGGTATAATTTCAGTCAGCTACAGTGTAATTTCAGCCATAAGCCAATTTATTTCAGCCTAACTGAGCGACACCTAATCATTGCTGTGACGACGGGCCGACGGTTTGGGGGCGAGTGCGGCACAGCACCAGCCAAAGGAAAAAAAGGGGAAGAAGTGCAGCGGTGGGAGAAAATTTCAGGAGGAAGAAGGGAAGCAAAGGTGATGTTTTTCATGGCGTCACGATTTAGATTTTCTCTTTATTTCACTAATTGTTTATGTAGAGTTTAGAGTTAGAAATTCGAGAGAGTTTTAGCAACTTCTTTAGGGTTCAATTAATATATTAGTTTAATCTGTGGTAATTTTCTATTGCTGTTTCAGGTGCGTATAGGCGTAATTTAGGAATGTCATCTACTAGATAATTTTGATAGCTTTCTATCGAATTTTTGTTCATATCAATCAAATGAGTATATTGTGAAATATAAATTTTGTAAGCCTGCTGTCTGGTAAATATGTCGTGTTTTGGTAGCATGTATTAATCTATTAATTAAAAATAGTAGATGGAATAATTTAGGAGTTTGTTCTACATAAACATTATACACAATTTCTTAAGAATTTTAGAGAGTCAAGAATACAATTTTTAGCTGAGCAAAACAGAAGTTATGAATTTTGGGAGACTACCATCCAAAACAAGGTGGCTGCTAGATGCAGTCGTGGGAAATAACTAATTTGACTAATTAGATGGTAGAATTGGAATTTTGGCATCACTAGAAAGTGATAGATAACTTTTTGTAGTTTCTTGAAATATCATAGTTTTCTATATTTGCATGAGTATAGATATGAAATTATTAAGTTTGTTGTACAAAAGATGACAAATTTGTCTTCTAGGTTAAAGGCAGAGGTTTACATGATTTAATCTGGACATGTGGCCAACTATGAAATTATGGAAAAAGTTGTGTAGGTTCTATAATTATAAGATTTTCTATGTTAGGACTTGTGAGGTGAAAGATATAATGTTTTTAGTACCAGGACAGCGGGACTGACTGTCCGGTAGCTAGTGAGAATGTTGGGTTTGGGAAGCGTGTAGGAGCGTTGTAATTTTATTTGTTGCCTTGTATTACTTTGGCCTGTATTGAGAGTGAGTAATTGCTGTAAGAGGAGTAGCGTCGAGTATATTGTTATCTTCTAATCAAACTAGTTGTCACATGTAAAAAAAGCAAATGAATTGTAGAATAGTATTCGATTACTTAAATGAATCCTTGCCCTAACTACTCATATGACAACGCCTATTTTATGTTACTCTTATGCTTATGTTAAGATGATGATGATGATGAGAATTGTGTATGATAATGGTTATATCATTTGTTAAGTGATGAAAATGAACTAAAGGAAAAATATAATCATTGCATTACATGTTGACCATTCATGTTACAAAGAGGTGACCTGTGTGGCCCTCTAGAACCTGCATTAATTGTGTGGGCAACCCACAGGAGTGGGTAGAGAAAGACCTACTTCGGTAGACACTCTACGGGAGTAGAGGTGAGACCCTGTTTGAAAAAGGATAGGGTGACCCTGTATGAAAAATAATAGGACAAGGGTGTGTCATCAATGGGTGAGCACTCAGCTATACCTGTATATGCAAAAGAAGAGATGAGACAAATGCATGAGTTTGGCATAGCATTCATGAAATGTGAAAAGTGATTTGAGATAATGAGATATGTGAATGAAAATTGATGAGAATGAATATGAGGAATTGAGTTATGACAAATGGTTAAAAATTGCTAATTATAAGGAATTGAGTTATGATGATGCCTCACTTATTAATTTGCTTTGTACTTGCTAAGTCATAGACTCACCCTTACTTTGTTGTTGTTTTTAGGTGAACATAAAAGATGACATGCATGGGTGGACGTAGAATAAGAATTATTGCACACTTGTAGCTCTTCACTCTACGTAGCTATTTATCACTTATGGACATAAACAATTTAAGACTTCGCATAGCATTGATTAAATAATTGATGGTTTCCCTTAGTGTTTATAGTTCATATTATTGTTGTTTGAGGCTTTACTCAATTTAGACATGGTTATGTTTCATCTTCGTATTGATTGTTTCATATAAGTTCAGTTTATGGTTTATAGTGTTGCTGAGATTTATATTTACTACCATGTTAAATGTTCTTGAAATATAGTTGTCAATAATGCTCACTTATTGGTTAAAATTGGTAGTGTAAGTAGATGTAAATGACATCTTAGGCCTTGTTAAGCCAGGGTGTTACATAATGGACCAGGTGATGTAGATAAAATACTAGTGTAAGGGATATCCTCACCATCTTCCCCATCTTGAGATGAAGTCATCCTTGTCTCTATGTCTTTTGGTCCAAATAATGGTGACAAATAAGGAACATTAAAAGTACTGTTCACTGCATAATCATCATCCAAAAGCTCTATTTTGTATGTGTTGTCATTAATCCTATCTACTACTCTGAATAGACTATCACCATGAGGCATCATGATACAAGCCTAAGAACAATAAACATGTCAATTGGTGTTACTTCTTTTCTAGTTGGAGAAATAATTGTTAGTGTAGAGTGGAAGGTGTGGAAGGACAACATACAAGGTGAAGGGAAAGAAATAACAACATGTAGAGTAGTGTCATATCAGGTGGCATACACAAAATTCACTGGTATAGCTGCTGACCATGGGAATAAGGAAAGAGTTGGAACTCTAGCACTAGAGTACAAGAAAAATTATTCGATGGTTGCACCTGAATAGAATAGGGCCGTGCAAGTATGCATGCAACATTGTGTTTGTGTGTGTGTTAGCACACAGGTCAAGGGCGGTTCTAATGACATTAATGGGTGTTCAAGTGAACACCCAAAATTTTCGAGGAAATACTCTGTATTTAATTGGTATATTAGTTATATATGCTGCTAAATTGGTCCAAATATTTTATATTTGTACCTTTAATAGATTCCAACCCACTCCACACCACCCTCTCCAATTCATCTCAGAAACTGTAGCCCAGCTAAAGGTTCAAGGAGATCAGGCTGGCTATCGAGCTTAACAAGCTATTATCGAGCTTCGTTCGAAATTGATGTAGTTCGACATAAAATCATTTTATTTATCTTTTAACTGATTATTTTAAATTTGAGGTAATGAGCCACTATTGAGTTGAGCCTCATTATTTTCTTTGCTTGAAATTGACTCAGTTAATTTTTGAACTCACTAACTATTGTAATCGCATCAATTTTGATTCGAGCCCAAACGAACATTAGAACCAAGAAGGGCCTAGCTAGATGGTTTAATTTTTTAGGCCAAAACTGAATTTTTTGCAAAATTTAAATGTAAGGTAGCAAGCGAACGGTAGCTAGCACCAAGTAGGCCCTAGCTAGACCGCCTAGGAGCCAGGGTCACGAGAGGGAGCACACAGCGGTAATGACTGGGCTACTGAGGACAGCAAGGCAAGTAGTGCACGCCAAGAACAAGACAAGTTGTTAGACCCAGATTTAGCAAATCTAGAATCCTCTGTGAAAACCACTACACTATTACCTAGATTAGTAGATAGTTCTCACAAATACATTGCTAATTTATTTCATACATGTTGCAAACCATATCATGCATTAATATTGTAATATATCAGAGTTCAAATAGACTGCATCGGGTGAAGTTTACAAAAGGGTTGTCAGGCCAAATGATTACACTACATAAATGAAAAAACGATAGCGAAAGCAAAAAGAGGAGGCACACGTCGCCACAGGCAAGAGACTGGGAAACCTAGGTGCAACCGATATTAACCAGGGGCCTGATTAACATTGGAACCACCCAAAAGTTAGCTTGGTCAGTTAGACTGAGGTGAGGTGCTAAACTACTAGGGCATACTCTAATCTACACCATTTTCATCTTCTTTAGCTTCTTGATCCTTTTAGTAGTCATAATGACTCTAATTTATAGACTCTGAAGGGGGGAATTGAGAGTGATGTTGAGTACACATAACCATGCTCTACAAGCCAACACACATAATACAGGCAAATATAGATGCAAGGCATAACAGGGATGGCCCGGGTTCTTTTATTTGCTTAAAGCAATATTTGCAATTACCATAATTAAAATTTGTAACATCCTGATTTTCAGAGCTTTTTGAAGCTTTTAAAATAAAATTCACCATTTGGATTTTTTGGAATTAATTAAAGCTTAATTGGAATTTTTATTAATTAAAAGGATTTAATATGATTAAATTAAACATTAACATTTGCCAAAAATATTTTATTTGGGTTTCTCAAGGAATTTTCTGGGTTTATTTGCTATTTTCTAGAGCTCAAAAGAATTTATTTGGATTTATGGAAAAAGAAAAACCTCAAAAATCCCAAAAAAGGCCAGTGGGCCGAAGCCCACCAGACCAGGCCGAACCGCCAGCCCGCTCCGCCCGCCGGCTCGGCCTGCCCACGCGCCACGCGTCGGCAATCCACGCCCACCGCTCACATCCGAGCCGCCTGCTCCGCCTTCTGCCTCAGCCGTCCAATTCTTGTCCGCGCCACGTGTCAACCATCCGTGCACATCATAGGCATCTTTGAGGACATGTTACCAAGGGTAGGAAAATCATTAATGGTGCAGAACAACATGGCGCGTAGAGTGAAGTTCTCTCGTTTGTCCGCATCCCATATATGTACCCCTTTATTCCACAGTATTGCAAGATCTTCCACCAATGGTGCTAAGTACACATCAATATCGTTCCCAGGTTGCTTCGACCCTTGGATAAGTAGTGACATCAAAGTATACTTCCGCTTTATACACAGCCAAGGAGGAAGGTTGTACATGCACAGAGTCACAGGCCAAGTGCTATGTCGGTTGCTCATGTTACTAAAAGGATTCATTCCATCTGTACTCAACCCAAACCTTATATTTCTTGATTCCACATCAAAATCTACAAACATCCTATCGATGTTCCTCCACTTGGCAGAATCAGCAATGTGTCTTATCATTCTGTCTTTCTTACGCTGCTCCTAGTGCCAACGCATCAATCTTGCATCCTTGCGGTTTGCAAATAAACGCTTCAAACGGAGAATTATAGGAAGATACCACAACACCTTAGCAGGAAATCCTTGCTTCACCTCGATACCCTCCCTATCATCGGAGTCATTTTTACGCTTATATCGGGATGCTTTGCACACCGGACAAACATGTAAGCTAGCATAGTCTTTATGTTACAGGATATAATCAGTCGGACATGCATGTATTCTTTCTATTCCCATTCCCAATGGGCAAAGAATCTTTTTAGTATGTCCGCTAGGAGACCTAACAATGTCGTGAAACTCTTGTCAGACTAACCATTACTTGTCTTCAATTTTAGTAGTTCTAGAACTGATGACAATCTCATGTATTGCGACTTGTAGCCCACGAACAAAGATTTCTTCGAGTCCTCTATCAAGACCTCTAATTTACTAAACTCTCTCTCACTATAGGTCCCTTCTGCATCACGTACCATCTAATCCAGATTGTCATCCTGCGACCTATCCTCATAATTGAAAGCACAGTCCACAAACGGCATATCGTTGTCTCCCTCGACGATATCATAACTACCTTTTTGTGTACTCTTCTCTTCACCGTGACAGGTCCAACATTTATATGCCTTTCTGAAACCCATTCGAATAAAGTGAGCTTTGATCTGCGCTTGTTCAACATCAAGTTGCTAAACATTTTTAGATTATCACAATCAATGCATGGACAGTACATATATTCCATCCCCTTCTTCAACATATCCAGCTTGGCCACTCTTCTAAAAGCAGACATGCCATTAATGTACTCTTCACTCACACGATTCTCAATGTACATCTAATTTCGGTCCATCTACGCTACACATGTAACAAATAGGTGTCAAAATGATTATTAGCGCTACTATATAGCAAATCGGACTAGCTATACTTACACATGACATCTATATATATTACCTAAGTAGCTAGCTAGCCACGTATTCATGACAAAATAATATTAAGCAAGAATATATTAAAGTGAACTATGAGTACTTACCCATTCTGAAATTGAGAAAACTAACATTATCTTTCTAAACCTAGCTAGCTAGATCTAAACAAAAACCTATCTATCATCTCTTTCAATTACAAAAGCATGCTTATAAGTTATTAAAAGCAATTGAGTACTAACCTCTGATCACTAAGAAGACGGCAATATGTTTTCACCGAACTCCCTAAAGTCAGCCGCCTTGCTCCACCAATGAAGCGCAATGAAGACAGATCTGTGTCGAGATCGACCACGTACACCCAGAATTTAATAGTGCAGATTATCACAGATGGTTCCAACCACAAACGGTCTGTGATACCAATATATCACAGACGGTTCATATGAATAACCGTCTGTGATAATTCACAGACGGTTATTAATACGAACCGTCTGTGATGTCTGCAATATCACAGACGGTTTATTATAAGAACCGTCTGTCATGTCCAGAATATCAGAAACGGTTTTTTATATGAACCGTCTGTGATGTTTGCAACTTTCACAGACGGTTATTAACATGAACCATCTGTGATGTCTCACTTATCACAGACGGTTCGTGATAAGAACCATCTGTGAAAGTTCACAGACGGTTATTAACACGAACCGTCTGTGATGTCTCAATTATCACAGACGGTTCGTGTTAATAACCGTCTGTAAAAATGTTACAGACGGTTGCTACTATAAACCGTCTATGATAGTTTAAGCACAGACGGATCCGTATGAACCGTCTGTGATGTAGCTGTCCAGTATAGCCATACGGAACCGTCTATAATGTAGCTGTCCAGTATAGCCTCTTTTGTAGTAGGGCGACAATCTACTTCTCACGTAAACTTGGTACTCATGATGCTGTTACTAGATCCAGAGTCTCCGGCAAGGTGGACGAAGAAGTTTGGCACATTCATGCACTGATGTATTCGTTGGTAACACGTTGTCCAAGGGTCTATGATGTTACCGTTGGCTACTCATGTAGTTTTTCCTCGTGTATAAATCATAGGAACTTACAAAACATGCATGCCTCTGTCTCTCTCGCTCTATGTATTTTTTCTAACCTTCATTTATTTTATTTAACACATTGAATGTCATCCAATTGAAGGGTGCTGGAAATGGCTTCATATAACGTCTGCAAGATGATTAATCTAATTATCCGGGGGCAACAAATTTGTAACGATCCATTGTCGACCTTTTATTGCTTTCTTTTTCTTTTTTGTTTAACATGGTGTGCTACCACCAAATTACAAGAAACTATTAAGCCATGGTTCCATTTGTCGTCTGGCTTGGCATGGGCTTGCCCTGCAAGAAGTGCTGAAAGAGTATGAGCGCCTGCCGCGGGCGGTGGAGAGGAACCTCGTGGCCAGCTCCTCGGACCGTCACCAGCGTCAGGCCCTTGTACACCTGGCTCCAACCACCAACCTAACCAAATTGATCAGACAAGGCACTGGTTAATTAAGTTTGTGTCATCTGATAACAAATTTTATGCTGGCACGTCGCATGCGTGAGTGTAGACTCCGGCCGGCCATGTCCATCAAACCAAAATGAGTACATAACACAAATAATCCATTAGTTAACTTGATCACATCTGGTGTGGAAAAACTATAGAGTATTTGCATGTTGCGTCTGTAAGATTTCCATGCCCATCAAAATAGCTAAATAAATAGATTTGTCCGAGAAGCTCGCACAAAGAGGCAAGTTGAGTGGAGGCTGACCTTTTGGTTGTCATACCAAGGGTACCAACCAATAGTAGTTGGAAGGCCCAGAGCATCGATGGAGTATCTGGTGGCTGTCAAGGGGACTACTGCGTCCGTATCTCCGCTGGGAAATAAACAAAACAACGTTCTGTCAATTTTCTAGCATACATAGATGGCTTCTTTAGCATGCAGAAAACCGCGAATAATTCACAAAAAAAATTGTCCTAAACGGCTACGCCATGGGCATCTTTCTTGCATAATAACAAGTTGGCAAACGTCACAGCTGAGGACAAGAACTGAGGAAAAGACGTCGGGTGGTCCAGTTGTAGCCGGTTGCTATCGATCAAGAGAATGACGGGTCAACAGGGGAATATTTTGCAGATAATATAATGCATCTTAAATTCTTGATGCCGATCGGCGACCTTCTGAAGCGTTCATTCTGTCAAAGCAATGCACGTGACGCATTATCCGTAATTCCTCTTGTTAATCCTAAGGTAACTGGTTCTACCCTTTTTGGAACTTGCATGATTTCCAAAAGAGTAAAATTTATTAACATCTATGTTTAATTTAGAGGCGCCAAGTTAATAATGAAAGAGTACAAAATCTCTTAAATTCAAGGGGGAAAACTCTCGTTAAGCGACATCACACACATACATTAAGAGCCGTATCTCTGTAACATAAAGAATATTAATCAACAGATTCTTTATGCATTCATTTATTCTAAAATGGAAGAGAAATTGTGTAACGAATAACCTTTATCATAATACCATAAGAAAAAAATTCCTGAGACTAGCAATGCAATAGTGAAGCCTACTAAAGTAGTTAAGAAATACTTAAATACATTAAGAAAGTAAAGTACAATAAACTGACCTAAAGACCCATATTCTTAGGCCAGCTGCAATAAGTTCCTTGTAGATAGGAAGCATGGATCTTGGCGCATCTCCCCAGTTGGTGTTGATGACGTCACTGCCACTCATTTATCAAGCCAAATGAGCATAACCACATGAACCTAAAGTAGCACTACTATTTTGGATATTTTCAGCTTCAACTCAGAGCTGTCTCGCACTTAAGCATGTGAAACATCAACTAGAGAGACTTCTCAGCTGTACTAAACCTCGATACTTTTCTGCTACGAAGTGAAACGGCTCTACATTTCTTCAAAAATGAGGAAAGCGTAACTGCTCTTTGTCATGCATGCATTCATGGCGGCACAAACCTGCAGGTCGCCCATGTGTAGTTTATGCCGGTCACGTTGGCGTGGAGAGCCTTCTGCACCTCCGGCCGGTTGTAGTACGCCGTGGAGTATCTGTCGGTGCACGGGTCATACGATCCAGTCATCCACGGCTGCATACGTACCCACACATGCATACACGAGCGACTCAGTATCAGAAGAAAGAAAATAGCTAGGCAGCAAAGCGTACGTTACAAATTTTGCGATAAACAATAGTACTTGTCCTAACCTAACCTGACCATAGCGTGTTTCACTTGTAGAGTAGCATTGCTTTACTGGAAAAGGACGCTGAAAACTAAGATACTACTCACGTAGTGTCCCTTTCGCCTTGGGCTCACGGATGTCGTGGCTGCTGTCTCGTTGCAGGTGGGCGTGTAGATGCTGTACATGTCGATGTTGCCCTGCTCCACCGTGGAGGTGTTGAGCGCGGCGAGGCACGCCGGAGACGGGTGCACGTCCGAGTCGTGCACGCACAACGCTTTGAGGAGGCGGTAGGTGTCGTCGGAGACCAGCCCGTGGTTCCACCACGACTCGAACGTGCCGACGTAGTCGTGGTAGTCGTCGGTCACCGCGTTCCCAACCTGAATTGTGTTTCGGGCTGCGGTGATTTTTTTTCCACCTGATATGTTGCTCGCAATCAGGCGAGGAAGGCTAGCTACGCGCACGTACCATGATGCCTCTGAAGTTGATGAAGGGCTTCTCTACGCCTTTGTTGCTCCGGTAGACAACCTGGGATAACTCCGGGACATAGTGCCCTGGAGTTTTGCTTACCACATTATTACAAGAAAAGGGGTAATTAATTCGGCAGAAGAAACAAAGTAATTAAATTAAACCGGAGAAGGAGATGAACTAGTTATTGCCTGCGTAGCTCTCGCCAGCGATGTAGAAATCGCGGTACTTGTAGTGCGGGAACCTCTCGAACCAATTCACCAGGAAAGTGTAGGAATCATGAGCTGCAAAAATTTCGCAAACCGTTGATGCCATTGAACGGAATGCCACCATGACAGTGTCAAAGTATGTGATGAAACAACTACTGAGTAAGTGACCTGTTCTGTTGTCGCCGGAAGTGTAGAGGTTGGAGGTGGTGTTGGTGTACGAGAACCCGACGCCGGCCGGCGAGTCCAAGAACAGGATATTAGCCGCTGCAGCCATTCACAGTTCAATCTCCTATTCAGAAAATCTTAACCGAGACAAAGGGCTGATCAGGGGAACCCTACCTTTGTTCCACCGATACTCGTTCAAGAAGAGGGTTGCACCGTCCGGCCGGATGCGGAACGCGCCGAGCTCTTCGGACGCGCCGTACGCGACGGAGGAGCAACCCGGCCCGCCGTTGAGCCACAGCACGAGCGGCGCCGGCTGGGCCTCCGCGGGCGCCTCTTCCAGCAAATAGAACAGTGCCCGTCCGTCGCGCTCGTCGACCGTGATGTATCCGGAGTACATGGCGAAGTCCACGGCCGGCTGTCCGGGCAGCCGGACTATGCGGTCGGCCGCATGGCCACTCGCTTCCGCCGTTTGCCAGAGCCGGCACGTCAACGCCAGGAACACTGCCACTACTTGTAGAGCTAGAGGGAAACGACTGGTCATCGTGTGCCAGATGACAAAAATTGAATTGCAATTTGTATGATGCTCAATTGCTACTAGTCTAGGGATGTGGAAGCACAGTGAGTATAAATAGAGAGAAGTTGATGTCATTGTTTGGTTAATTTGGACCACACGCTTTCCTGCTGTTATTTTCTTTCTCCCATTTTAGTCTACTGAACAAGTCTGACTACGACAAGAAAAACAAAGAGCATGATTGTGATATTATCAGTTCAGTTGCAGGATGGAAAGAGGAAGGGTCCAAACGGAAGAAAAGAAACTGCTTAAATTGCTTAGAAGCCATGCTAGCCAGCTGGTTCAGATTATAATCCTAGGGTTGGGTCAGTCAAGTAAAGCTAGAGTATTAGATAGAATAGCTTCTATTTTCTGCGACTCGAATTATATTAGAACAGGTTCTGGTGTTTGTAGCGTTGGGCTCTCCACAATTGAAATGATGGAAGAGAGCTACATGCCCGAGCAGCTGCAAAGGATAAACGAATTCCATAACCTTTGACTACTTTTGCATAGTTGCACTGTATTCACAGACGGTTCAAAATATTTATTATAGACAGTTTTGTGAGCCGTCTGGTTTTATGGGTTAACAATAATACGAAGTCATCACAGACGACTTTCGAACCGTCTGTGAAGTAGTCTATTACAAACGGTTTTTAGTAAAAACCGTCTGTGATAGTCTATGAGATAGTCTGTGATATATGGTTTATCATAGACGATTTCAGCTACAAACCGTCTGTGATATGTTATTAATATCACAAACGGTTTCAAATATAAACAGTCTATGTAAACTATATATCACGGATGGTTTAGTAAAAATCGTCTATGATAGTAAACTATCACAGATGGTTATGAATTAATAACCATTTATGATATGCTTTTCTGTTCCTAAATCTATTTCTGTTCGTTGACTAGCCTTAGGAAATGCTAGTCACACCCTCCAAAACAATCATCTTCAATACAATATATTTACATCCAATTCACATTCATTTATTTCAGAAATAAGAACATCCATTTCACAAATCAATTAACAAAAATAAAATAAATAATTATCTATCCATGAATAAATACACACATGAATAATTAAGTTCAATGTTATCCCAGTGAAATTCATTCTACATTATGGAACTCCCCATCTTCTTTTATGACTTTAGACATCAAGAAGTACATACATTGTCTTCGAATATGTTTGAGGTTAGCATGTTCCAACGGAATTGTAGCAATAGATGGAACCTATCGGTAGGAAGATCAATGTCATGCATACATATATAATTGATAAGTATGAAATAATTATCACAAGATTGACAAACCTCAATATTATTCTTCGCGAAACCGATGAGTAGTTGCATGTTGTGGCAAACATAGAATCTACAGGTGTTGTTGCCCAGCAACTGCTAGTGGCACTGCAAAAATAGAATTTATTAGTTCGAGAGGCATTACTATTAAGTGTTATATAGGATTAATATGTAGTAGCGAATACCGGGAAATCTAGAACGTGTCGTAGGGCGCCGATCCCTCCCTTGGATTTCCGTAGATTTGAAACATACGTGGCGAACGACCTACGTTATTCCAAAAAGTTAACATTAATCATTGGAAAGGAAGGAAAGACTACAATAGAGTTATTGTCGGACCCGGATTTGACAATTCAGAATCCACTATGACTCAACCACACTATTCCCTGGATCAGTAGATAGTGCTCACAAATACATTATTGAACATCAAAAGTACATATCATGAGGAAGTTTAATTATAATAATAGACTTACACAAGAGCTGATCAAGCTGAAATCATTAAAATGCAACAGTGAAAATGAAACACACAGGTAGGACCCTTAGGACGTGCCCATAGGCAGCCAACTGTGGTTCGCGATATAGTTCTTGACCTCTTCATCTTTTTTACCATCATGACCAGGTGTATTGCTGAAACATAGCGATCTGACTCCTGATTCTGGATTAATTAAGTAAGCGAGTGTCAGCACAAACCACCATGCTCCACGAGCCAATACGCAGGATGCAAATAGATAACATGCATGGCTTATCAAAGGAAGGCTCGGGTTATTTTATTTGCCATAAATTGCTTTTAAAATATAGTACATAGAAGTTTCCTGAGACCTAACAGTTTGAATTAAAACATGGTATTGGGTAAAAAGAATACAGTAATAATAGTAGCACATATTCTATCTATCGTTACATGGCACCTATACCATATGCTAACCATTCGGCGTTATAACCGCCTACCTTATCACTGGGGCGACACCCAAGGCAACACATATCAGGGCATTTCACTGCCTGCCACTTTTTCAATTCCACCCACAAAGTTTTCAAAATAGAACTATATCTTGTTAAGTTCCCATGTCCGCCCTTGACCGTGGGCACGTCCATTTGAATAGTTTTCACTCTGCAGAGGTTTTACACTTTACCCATAAGATATGGTTATCTCACAATGTCACCCATTACACGCTTCCTTAGGTGTGAGATTGAGTAATCATAACAAGGCTGTTGCAATGCATCTTCCTAGTGTGGTTATGCCCACCAAGGTCTTTCTTTTGTAGGATACGACCATCCCTCGAGAAGTTTCCCTCTTGAGCTGTCATAGCAAAGGTGGGGATGAGACCATCCTTCTCTTTGCATGTATGCACACCTTCACGTAACCACGCTAGGTCAATGCAAATTAGTTAGCCCTGCCTACACTTTGCCAACTGTGGTTATACTGTTTTACACTGGGAGGTCATCACAAGATTTAGTCCTTAGAGTTATTTGGGAAGTTCTATCACACTCCACACTCTCATGCATTCACTGCACCACACCCCCGAACCATCCGCCCAGATGCAAATTTGTGATTTTTGGGAGTATAAAATATCCATGTTACAACATACCAGCAAACTTCCACCATGGACTACCCAAACCAAGTTTTCATGTTGACATAATGCCAGGGCAACTTAATGCCCTCGATTATCTAAGCAGTACTAAGCATGACACATAATTATAGACTTGTTTTTGAAAGGTTACCATTATAAGTTCCCTAAGGTGACAAGGCTCAATTGTTCACATGTTCCAAAAGAGAGTAATACTAACAAGTTAAATAATGGGCATGTAACTAGTATCTTAAAACAAACATAGATTTGCATATGAAATAATAGCATGCAATTTGATAATTTAAAATGGAAATAATTTGCAGAAAATGTAGGTTCAACATGATCAAAGTATTAACTCGCCTTGTACGGTTTACCGCAGTCTTGAGCTCGCTTAATGCTTTCTCATTTGATGGTCTGGAGCTCCTGATCTTCATCTTTATCTAGATCTTGGCCTCACCTGATCCATTGATGCTTCAGAACTCCAATTTCTAATTACACGCTAAACAACTGGGTCCAAATAAAGGCAAATAACTCAAAAGTCCCAAACAAATCCAAAAGGATTCAATTTTAGTTTTATTGTGATTACACGGGTGTTTTGAGACAAAGCTTATTAGGCGCGGGTTATTTTTGGAGTCAAATGAGGTTTGAGTGAAGTGAGTAATGACAGATGGAAATCCGCCGAGACGGATGTCAAGGAAGATTCATGCAAGAGGAATATTCATAGGAATATTCTGCTTCAGGTTCAAAGATGGCTAAGCATAACCAATGGTAGAATACCATAACTCGATCTTTTTTAATAATTTCTTTTTATTATTTTGTATTTATTAAGGAAGTTCCATGAAGTAGGTTAGGCTTACGGACAGATGTGAGACTTTAGTTGGGGTATCAAGTATTATTTTTGTCAGTGTTAACATTTAAGAGCTAGGGCACAAGCTCTGCACATAATGTGTGCAATTTTACTTTATTGCATCAATTTTTAGAGTTCATAGTTCTTGTAAATTCTGGATATGGTATTTTATGGTGTTCTAATTACCAGTTAGTCAAATGATTACTTTGAATGGTTGGCCCCATAATTTATTAAATCATGAGATTACTTATCCAATTATTGCATTTAACATTTAGTTTTAATTAGATTACTATTTATTACTAATCCGTGACTATCGAATCATTCTAGGGCTTAAATGCATCTTGGTTAAAATGCACTCCTAACTATGCCTGGTATCACTGGACTTCAAATTATATATTAATGAGATTATTTTAATGATCTGATGACCCTAGAGTCATTTATATTCTAATGGACACGCAAGGCATATTTCAATACGTTCTTTAACTTGAGGCGCTCTCGAAATTAAACATCATTGATAGTTTGTGTACCTTTACTTAGTATC
The DNA here is from genome assembly GCA_017311315.1 of Dendrocalamus latiflorus. Classification (NCBI taxonomy): domain Eukaryota; kingdom Viridiplantae; phylum Streptophyta; class Magnoliopsida; order Poales; family Poaceae; genus Dendrocalamus; species Dendrocalamus latiflorus. The sequence goes on along the minus strand of CM029620.1, from coordinate 4,666,120 downwards.
TAGCGTAACTTAATTTTAGTTAAAATCTACCTATGTGAGCCTAGCCTACTATGTGCATTTATAGTTTGATATCATTAAATTTATCATTAAGATTTGGTTATCGGCCGCATACTAGCGACAATGATTATCTTTTAATCATGACCTTCTAATGTAAACACGCATTTCATTTTAAACAGTTACAACATATCAGTTGATTAATTTTATGAAGTGGCTTGATTTATTATTCACCTTATTACCTTCGGATTGGGATTTTATTAAATTTGGACATTTCACCAAAGCCATCTTTTATTAATGCCCTTTATTTATGATTAGATTTTAAATAAATAATCAAGGCACATTAGTTACACATCTAGGATAATTAATCCAATACTAAATCTTTAATAATCTTACTTTGCATAGTACTTTATTCCAACTCTATAATTAAATTCTTATCTCTATTTTTAACTAAATTTATGCTAATTATTTAAATCTCACATAATTAATTCCTTGTAAAAAAATTAGTAGACATAAACTTGGTCTTACATGGATTATAATTTGAATGATCACTAATTAATTGAATTAGCTCTTAATTGAAAGATGGCCCACCTATCATATATATACACACAAGAGAGAGCGGGGAGCTACTCTGGTAGGGGAGGAAATCGGCTAAAACAGGGGACTTGGGCGGCACCTGCCAGGCCATAGCATTGCTGGAGATGGGGGATCGGAGGGGCAGTGGTGACTAGTGAAATGGGTTGTAGGGAAGTCGGCAATGTCACAGGGTGCGACGCCCTAGCTCGGGAGGCGATGTCGGTGGTAAGCGACGACTCACGGCGATCGGCCATGGAGGGGAAACAAGGCGGCACCGGCGTGGTGGGAGAGGGGGAAAATGGAGGTAAGCATGAGCTAGAATGGAGCACAGGGAACTCACATGTGGTGGATGCTGTGGTTACAGACCAAACAGAGAGAGATATGGTAGTGGAGAGTTGGGAGAGAGTGATCCCCTCTCCCCTAGCCTTCCTTTATATATATATTCATACGGGCTGTACTTTTACAATTGTGCCCTTACATCGATACCTCCCTGTCAGGGGTATTTAAGCCATTACACATGTCCCATTTTGGGGCCTATAATATTCTAACAGGCCTGCTGGGTTTAGGTGGGGGCCACCCCTACAACAGGAGCCTCTCATGGTGAAGGGCTTCACAGGGCCGAAGCCATGTTGCTGAGTCCTTTGGCCCCCTCCGTCCCTGCGGCCTGTGAACTTCTCCGAATCTGCGAACACTTGGTGTGCAGCGGGTCCTGGGGTCTAAGGCCGTAGCCGAAGCCGATGCCCGGATTGGCAGCTGAGGTAGACGCGCGAGAGTTCCGTCCCGAGCTGGCGCCTAGTCGAAGTAGACGCGCGAGCGCTCCGTCCCCTACCCTTCGAACGGGTGGCAGCGGAGCTGGCGCCTAATCGAAGTAGACGCGCGTGTGCTCCGTTCCCTACCCTTCGAACGGGTGGCAGCGGAGCTGCCGCGTAGCCGAAGTAGACGCACGAGTGCTCCGTTCCCTACCCTTGGAACGGGTGGCAGCAGAGCTGGCGCCTAGTCGAAGTAGACGCGCGAGCACTCTGTCCCCTACCCTTCGAACGGGTGGCAGCGGAGCTGGCGCCTAATCGAAGTAGACGCGCGCGTGCTCCGTCCCCTACCCTTCGAACGGGTGGCAGCGGAGCTGGCGCCTAGTCAAAGTAGACGCGCGAGCGCTCCGTCCCCTACCCTTCGAACGGGTGGCAGCGGAGCTGGTGCCTAATCGAAGTAGGCGCGCGCGCTCCGTCCCCTACCCTTCGAACGGGTGGCAGCGGAGCTGGCGCCTAGTCCAAGTAGACGCGCGCGCACTCCGTCCCCTACCCTTCGAACAGGTGGCAGCGGAGCTGGCGCCTAGTCGAAGTAGACGCGCGAGTGCTCCGTCGCCTACCCTTCGAACGGGTGGCAGCAGAGCTGGCGCCTAGTCGAAGTAGACGCGCGCGCGCTCCGTCCCCTACCCTTCGAACGGGTGGCAGCGGAGCTGGTGCCAAGTCGAAGTAGACGCGCGAGTGCTCCGTCCCCTACCCTTCGAACGGGTGGCAGCGAAGCTGGCGCCTAGTCGAAGTAGACGCGCGCGCGCTCCGTCTCCTACCCTTCGAACAGGTGGCAGCGGAGCTGGCGCCTAATCGAAGTATACGCGCGAGCGCTCCGTCCCCTACCCTTCGAACGGGTGGCAGCGGAGCTGGCGCCTAGCCGAAGTAGACGCACGCGATCATCGAGGGACTGGAGCCTGTCGCGGTAGAGGCTCAACGGTGTAGTCTGAATTGAAACTTCACACAGCGAACACCGCTGCGCCTGCAGTGATTGCAACCTCACGATCTGGGAATGCGCTGTAATGGTTCCTGGAATCGTGCCGGCCCCTGGCTTGCCAGGGCTAGGTTGTCATACCGTGCGACTCGCCCTGGCGCGTGTGGGGCACGTGGCGACTTGTAACTGGTGCGCGGTGGGATATGAGCGGTTGCGTGATCGCGGCTGCTCGCCTCTTCCCTAGGGAGGGGGGACACGAGGCGGGCGAGTAGTGGCGCGTCATGCGGCGTGTAGCCATATTCCGCGGCCCCGTCACTGCCGGCTGTCCTGCTATGCTTCGAAGCTGTTACGATCCTAAGGTCTGGTAGTGCGCTTTTAATGGCGGTTGGAATCGTGCCGACACCTGGCCTGTCGGGGGGCAGGCTGTCACGTCATGCAGCCTGCCTTCCAGTGGGCGGGGCACGTGGCGGAACGTACTCCTGCCACGGGCTTGGACCTCTCGGCCAAGGCTGTGACCCGCTAACTGGCCTTTGCGTGAAGGGGCTATCTTCCGGGTGCGGTCCTGGCCCGAGCACCGGAGCTACCCTGCTGCACGCGAAGGTCGGGCCAAAGACCAGGGGTATTCCTGCTGGGGCGGAGGCTCCGTCTTAAAGACACGTGCCGGGTCGTGTGCCCCAGTTATCTTGCGCGGGGATTGCCACACGGCGAGAGGCCACGGGAGCGTCGCACACTGATGGTCCTCACTACTGTGTCCGCGTCTGGCGCGTACAGTCACGACGCTTCGTCCTTGGTTATGGGGAATCGTGCGGGACGAGCCTCTGTACGACTGCGGTCGCGTCCGGCACGCGGACCGTCGCGACGCTTCGGCTGCCGCCTTCGGGGTGAGGTGGCTTGAAATAGCCCCCATAACCGCGCCCCCACAGTTCAACGTCCCTTTCTTGCTTGCGCCGCCTTCTACACTCCCGTGGTATTCTCACCGTTGTATTCTTCCTTCTGTGAGAAGCGATGGCATCCGGTGACAAGCGTGGCCAGGCGGTTGGCGCTTGCGGCATTCACCGGCGGTCGTCACTGCTAGAGGTGAAATACTCGCTCGGCGAACGCGACCCGGCGACGGCGGACAAGTGGTGGCTGGCGGCGGAGAAGGGAGGCCCGTTGTCCGGCGAGTTGGGCCCCTCGCTCGTGACCGAGAAGACAATCCAAGTGCTACTACACGCGGGGAAGTTGTCCGAGCGCCAGGCGGTACGATTGCCCACCGCCGACGAGACGGAACCGCGCCCCGGGGAGTCGGAGGCGCTTGTGTTCGTCGCCTTTTCGACGCGGGGCTCCGCATCCCGGCGGCGGCGATCGTGGGCGACATGTTGCGGACCTTCGGGCTGGAGCTGGCGCAACTGACTCCGAACACCGTGGCCCGGCTCGCCGTGTACAGTTGGGCCTTGCGCTCGGGAGCGTGCTGGCCCAGTGCTTCGTTGTTTGCCTATCTGCACGAGGCGCGGTGCCAGCCCAAGGAGCGGAAGGACGGGACGCTGTCGAACTTCGGCAGCGTCACCTTTATTCTTCGGTCATCCTGCAGCAAGCTCTTCCCCGCGAACTCCACTCGCGGGAAGTGGGAGTCTCACTGGATGAAACGGTGGTTCTACCACTGCGTGGCGAGCGGGAGCGGCCTCGAATGCACGAGCCGGCCGATCGCGTTCAGGACCTCGCCCGGCTGCACGCTCGACGACGAGGACAGGCGGAGGGCCCGACGGCTCGCAGGCGTGGCCGCCCGCTTTAACATGCGGGATCTCGCCGAAGAGTACGCGATGTACGGCGTAGCGCCGCTCGCCCGTGACTGGCGCCTCACCGCCGAGAAGCGTCGAGACGACAATGTTCTGCCGTGGGTCTGCTCACTGTCGGCACCCTCCGACCCTCGTAGGCCTCAACCGTATCCCTCCTTTGTTCACGCAGAGTGCGTTACATGTTAATCTTACCTCCTGCTTTGCTGTAGAGATTCGTTTGGAGGATGCGGAGCGGGCCGTGCGCGTATTTCTCGGGCCGTATACCGGCAGGGAGCATGAGCAGCGCGCGTCTGCTACTGCTGCGGCGGGGCTGGGGCGGATAAACCGCGTGTGCGAGGCCTTGGGCCTTGCCGTGCCGGACCGTGCTGAGCCGCCCTCGCAACACCAAGATGACGGCGCAATGAGGGCGAAGGCGCCGTCTCGCAAGAGGGCCCGAGGCGGAGCGTCTGCCGTGCTTGGTATAGCAGCTGCCATTGCTGCCGCTAGTGCTCCCGATGGCGCAGCGGATGCGGAGTCAGATTCGGCGAGGTACGCCGACTCGGGCTTGGATGGCGCGGACGTCGGGGGAGAAGGGTCTTCAGGGGGTGCCCTGGACAGCGGGCTCGTCGCCAGCAGCCGGAGAAGGGAAGTCTCGTCACCTGCGGTGGTCATCGGGATAGGATCCATGCTGACCGGCGGTGCTGAGGTGGAGCCTTCGGCCGTGGCCGCTATGATGCCGGAGACGCCCTCCGCGGGGGCGCATGGAGCTGGGTCTTCGCCGACAGCCGCGGCCGAAACCGAGGTGCCCTCCGCAAAGGCTGCCACGGTGGGGTCTTCGCCCACGGGTGTTGTGGTCGTGGGGGCCTCTCCGGCAGTGGCTACTGGGGCGGTGTCATCGCCACTTGCTTCGGCTAAGCGGCCGTGTCTGCGGCCGGAGCTCCACCGGACGTCGAGGGGATTCACCGTGGCGATGGGCATCGGGAGCTTGTGGGACTCCGATGCATATGCCGATGCCCCTGCGGCGCGCGCCCCCTCCGCCCCTCAAGCCATGTCGTCTGCCGTGCAGGAACGGTCAGTGCCGACCCCGAACGCGGAGGCTTCTGTTCCTTGCGAGGCCACGCCCTCCGCGGGGACTTGTGCCACCGTTACCTCGCCTGGGGCTAGGGGGCGGGCTCCCGAAGCCTTCCTTCCGCTACTGAAGGTAAGGTGGCTTAGTTTTCCCTGGTGTATTCTTCGTTGTGCCTTGCGGTGCTCACCTGCATCCCTGCCTGCAGCGTCGCTTATTCCGGAGGAGGAGCCCTTGGTGGAACATGGGGGTCCTCGTGCCGGCGGGGCGATCACCGTGCGGCCGAGCCCAGCGGACTTCGTGCCTCCGCCGGAGACGTTGAGGGCGTGGCGCGGGATCGTGGATGACGCAGCTGCCAGCGTTGGCCAGCCAGCACTGCAGACCTACGGGGTGGGGAGTCTCGGGGACGCCTTAGAGGTGTCGGGGGTGAGGGTAAGCACTTTATATGACAATGCCTGGCCATGCTGAGCTTGCTAAGCTTTTCTGCTCTGCAGACACTTGTGCTGGGGCAGGCCTTGCAAGCGGCCTACGTTCGTGCCCAAAGGGCGCTTGAGGATAGGCTGCGGGTCGCCGAGGAGGAGCTACGCGAAGCCTCGGGGGCCCGCTCTGCCCAGGATGCCCCATCCGCGAGCTGGAAGCGGAGTGTGCTGAGGTGAAGGCGCACGCCGAGGGACTTGCCGTGTCGGCGCGGGAGTCGGCCGTGGAGGCGGCGCAGCAGGGGTTTACGGCAGAGCGGGACGGCCTTCTGCAACAGGTCGCCTCACTAGAGAAGGAAAAATGCGAGCTTGCCTTAACTCTAGCGGAGCGTGACCGGGCGCTGGGCGAGGCTTCGGTAATTGCATGGGATGCCATGCAAGCGCTGGAGAGCCATCTCCAAGGGCTTGTGGCTAAAGTGCTGGACCGCGCCTTTGGCCCGGAGGAGCTGTCTTGGACCCTTCGCTGGATCGGAGATGCTGCCAACATTGCGCGCGGCGCCGCAACAACCTTCGGCAACCACTGTGCTTACGCAGCGTCGTGCATGGTGTGCGCGCTCCTACGGCACCGTGGCTGCACGCACGTCGCCGGGCTGGAGGACCCCCAGCTGGAGATGCCCAGCGGGGCCAGAGCAATGTCCGGTGCCGTCCGCGCCGTTCGTCGTGCCGTCAAGTACTTCCACGAGCGGGTCTGGGATTACGTCGGGGAGGCCGCTGCGCGGGTCGAGCTTCGGAAGTCACTTTACGGGGAGGGGAGGCTCGGCCAATTTCTGGACGAGGTCCCGCGGCGCGATGAGGGTGGCGCTGAGGCCTCCGAAGGCGCCAGAAACTCGCAGGTGTGACGCCGAAGTGGCCAGGTGTAGGTAGGGGTGCAAACGGGTCGGATTCGGACGGATATTGTTATTACCATATCCTAACCCATATTTTTTCTCCGGATTCGGTACCAATCGGATTCGGTACTAATCGGATTCGGTGCCGGATCGGTCGGGATTAACCCGTTTGTAAGGAATGCATGCAGTACAACAAATGGAGTAGGAGGACGTACTGTCAAGAACTTGATGTTACTACTTAATAGCTGATATGGAAGATTTTATTTTACCATTGCAAAAGAAAATGAAACGTCAAATAGTAGCACTAACCTGAAATCAAACTTGAAGACGTATCGGATTCGGACGGATATTGTTGTTACCATATCCTAACCCATATTTTTTCTCCGGATTCGGTACCAATCGGATTCGGTGCCGGATCGGTTGGGATTAACCCGACCCGTTTGCACCCCTAGGTGTAGGCGTGTGTTGCAATGTCCCCTGCTTTTCTTGTGAATGAAGTACGCGCTTGCTTTATAAATTCTGACTTTCACCTGTGTCCCGGGCAGCTGCCTTGCTGGGGCCGACTACTTGCGTCCGACCTTGCGACCCGGCGGCGCCTTCGACGCTGGCGAAGGGCCGAGGAGTCGCTGAACTTTTGGGCGGGCCGATCTTCTTCTGGCGAAGCCCCGGCCTAAACGCGTGTAAAGGACGAGCCTGCTGAATAGCTGCTTAGAGCGGCAGAGATGTTGGCGGGCCTCTGTACTTGTAAGATTTTTCTGATATATAGACCTCCTGGCGATTAGGGTATGCGTTGCATGTTGTGCTTCGGGCGGTCATGTTGTGCAGGGACGAGATCCCCACGTTCAAAGTGCACTGTTGGTGTAGGCGTGCGAGCGTTGTTTCCTGCCCGTGGAACGGGTGGCCGCGGACAGTGCGCTCACGGGGCTTGCCTGTTGATTACTTCGTAGGGTTAGCGCGTGCGGAGGCAGCCGTTGACGCTACGACCTGTTTAAAGTCCGTAGACTGGCGCGTGTGGAGGCGGACCTCTGCACTACGACGTGCTTAAAGTCCGTAGACTGGCACGCACGGAGGCGGACCTCCGCACTACGACCTGTTTAAAGTCCGTAGACTGGCGCGTGCGGAGGCGGACCTCCGCACTACGACTTGTTGAAAGTCCATAGACTGGCGCGTGCGGAGGCAGACCTCCGCACTACGACGTGTTTAAAGTCTGTAGACTGGCGCGTGCGGGGGCAGACCTCCGCACTACGACTTAGTTTAAAGTCCGTAGACTGGCGCGTGCGGAGGCGGACCTCCGCACCACGACTTAAGTCCGTAGACTGGCGCGTGCGGAGGCGGACCTCCGCACTACGACGTGTTTAAAGTCCGTAGATTGGCGCGTGCGGGGGTAGACCTCCGCACTACGACTTAGTTTAAAGTCCGTAGACTGGCGCGTGCGGGGGCAGACCTCCGCACTACGACTTATTTAAAGTCCGTAGACTGGCGCGTGTGGAGGCGGACCTCTGCACTACGACTTAAGTCCGTAGACTGGCGCGTGCGGAGGCAGACCTCCGCACTACGACTTAGTTTAAAGTCCGTAGACTGGCACGTGCGGGGGCAGACCTCCGCACTACGACTTATTTAAAGTCCGTAGACTGGCTGCGTCCCTTGCACCTGGATGTGCATGGGGGCTTCGTATGGGTGCTAGACGTGGGCCACCATAGGCGGGCGTGCCTCCGGGTTCTATCCCTGGCGACGCTTTGGCGGAGCGCCGCTATGGAGGTGCACGCGCGCGTGTCGTTGGTGCCGCGACCGTGGACTTCGCACCACAGCCCATGGTGCTGGTCATCGTAATCTCCACGGCCTTTATCCTCGCGACCCCGGCCGCGGCCGCGTCCCCGGCCTCGGCGCCCCCGACCGCCACGACCAGTGGAAGCAATTTCTTCAGAGCCGCCTTCGATGTCGAAGACATATCGGCCTCGCCACGACTTCTGCTGGCCGCGCTTGGGCCTATCGGATGGCTCCTTGTGCGGGGCGTCCTTGCGTTCGGACGCATCCTTGGACAACTCCTGCTTGCGTTTTCCCTTCAAAGAACCGTCCTTCGGCGGATCTTCGGTTTTCGCCGAGCCACCGGCCTGGTTGGTGTCGGAGTCGTCACCTTGTCTTCGCCGTGCGTCCTCTTCCGCCCTGGCGTATTCCTCCATTTTTTCGAAGAGTTTCGTCACTGTCTTGATTGGCTTCCGTGCGTTGTACTCGGCCATCGGGCCCGGGCGAAGGCCCTGTATGGCTGCATTGACAACGGTGGTTTCGTTAACGACTTTGACTTGATAGCGTATCTTCGCGAAGCGTTTGAAGTAGTCCCAGAGCTTCTCCGAGGGTTTCTGCTTTACGGCAAAGAGCTGGTCCGCGTCGACCCGCTCAACATAGTTTCCTTGAAAGTTGTTGTGAAGGCGGTCGCGGATCTGCTCCCACGCGTAGATGGAGTTTGGCTCTATGGTAAAAAAACAGCAAAGCGCCACTCCTTGCAGCGCGAGGGGGAGCCCCTAAGCCTTTGTGGTGTCGTCTCCCCCCGCGGCCTCGATTGCGCTTTCGTACACGCGCACGAACTCGCGGGGGTCCGTCTCGCCTTTGTAAGGCTCGATGACACTGGGGAATTTGAAGTCTTCGGGCCACGCCGTCTGCTGTAGTCCTGCCGAAAGCGGGGACTCCGGATCGACGCGTCGCAGCGGCACGCGGCTGGATGTGGGGGCGTCGCGGCTATCTGCCCTTTCTGGCGCGAGCTCTGGCGCGACCACTGGCACGGCTTGCTGGCTCCGAGCCTCTTGCATGTCTCGGACAGCCCCGCGAAGATCCCCTAGCTCCCGCTGGAACGTGTTGAGGGCCGCCAGCAGGGCGCTTTCCACCGCTGGTGCGGGCAGGGCCGCCGGCGCTCCCGGCGGACGGGTCGGCATGGGTACGATCGCCTCGCGAGCTCCCGAGCTGCCGGTCGCTCCGTTGTGGCTATCTCCAACCGCCCGGTCCGCGCTACCGGCGAGCGTTGCGGCGAGGGTGGCAGGGTTGGTCGCTGTCGCGTCGGCGGGGTTGGTCGTTGTAGCGGGGGTGGCGGGGTTGGTCGCTGTCGCGTCGGCGGGGTTGGTCGTTGTAGCGGCGGTGGCGGGGTTGGTCGCTGCCGCAGCGCCAGTGGCGGGGTCGGCCGTCACAGCGCCGGTGACGGGGTCGATCGTCGCAGTGCGAGCGTCAACGTCCGCGACCACCGCGCTCGCGCCGTCACCCGCGCCCGCGACAGCCGATGCCGAAGCCCTGGTACCCACGCGACGCTCCGACCCAGCCGCCTTCTTTCCCTTCGCCGCCGTCGACGAAGCTTTTTTCGGTGCCATCCTTCTTCGGATTTCAGGCTTGCTCCTGTCCTCCCCACGGACGGCGCCAACTGTTGTGGTTACAGACCAAACAGAGAGAGATGTGGTAGTGGAGAGTTGGGAGAGAGTGATCCCCTCTCCCCTAGCCTTCCTTTATATATATATTCATACGGGCTGTACTTTTACAATTGTGCCCTTACATCGATACCTCCCTGTCAGGGGTATTTAAGCCATTACACATGTCCCATTTTGGGCCCTATAATCTTCTAACAGGCCTGCTGGGTTTAGGTGGGGGCCACCCCTACAACAGTGGAGATTTGGTCGGGGGAAGGCCGAAGCAAGCTAGTGGCGGTGGCCATGGGCGGCGCGAGGAGCTTCATACCGCCGGTGGCCTCAGTTGGTCAGGGGTCTAGGCCGGTAGTTGGGGGAGCTCTGGGGCATCGAGGAGATGCTCCCACAGCAGGGAATTTGACTGAGAGGCGTTGGAGAAGCAATGGCTAAGCTGGAGGCACCATTGGCCGGTGGTGGAGAAGAAATGCCGCTCCAGCAAGCACGGGGCACTTGGGGGCAATTCGCCGCAATGGGAGGAGCTGTGGAGTGCAAGGAAGATGATGGCGGGCTGCCATGGCTTTTTATAGGCTCCAAGGGAGGCTGGTGTCGTGGAGCTCCATGTGACGGCCGTGCGGGTGGCGTCGACTTCAGCATGGATCCAATGAGGGTGTGGTGACCGAAGCTCTGGTGTAGTGGCGAGGAGAGGATGGTCAAGACCTAAGGCATTGTCGCAGCTATCTGGGTGATGCACGGAAAGGAGGATACCACGGGGGAGGTGCTGCCGAGGTGTGGTGACATGATGGAGGCCATGGGAGCAGGGCATGGAGCCGGCGTGGGGGCGGCAGGGCCGTGGTAGGGCATGGGTGATGGGATGGCCGGCATAGGGATGGATACAGCAGGGTGAGGTGTCGCATGCACAGTGGAGGTGATGTGGCTGATGAAGCACCGAAGCAAGAGCAGAGAGGAGAGACGGGAGAAGGAAGGAGGGGGCCGACTGCTAGAGGAAGAAGGAAGGAGGATGGGGCTCGGCTGAAAGAGAGAAGAAGAAGGAAGGGTGTGGGTCCCGTCGGTACTGAGAGGGAGGAAGAAGAGAAAAAGAAATGTGCTAGCAAACTTGGAATGCGGAGTTTTTGCTTCAAAATTTGAATTTCCAATTTTGAGTTTTGAATGTTAATTGAACTTCTGAATTTTTGAGTTCTCTGTTTAATTATTTAAGTGAGGATTTTTAATATTCCCATTTGTTGTTGTTTTTTTATCTATTTTGATTGTAGATTTTGGTGTTAAACTTTGAATTTAAATTTTTGCTCGATTTCCAATATTAATTTGTATAATGGGAAATCCATGAAGACTCAATGAACTTGCAAAACAAATTCGAATGCCAACAAGATTCAACAAAAAGTTTTAAAATTTTCACATTTTCAAACTTCTAGAATTTCAGGATGTTACAAAACAAACCTACCCCCTTAAATGAATCTCAACCTCGAGATTCTGATAGAATAGAAAGAGTACATGTGGGGTTAATTTGGCGTGCAGTAGGTTATAGGGTCTTGCTTGTTGTATAGTCTTGTAGTGACAGGATGGAAGGGGATCTGCATAACAAGGGTTAGCACCTGGAGAAGACACAAGAGAAGAGAGAAAGATCTTGATTGTTTGGATAGGTTGTAGGCTTCTAGATGCTTGCTCCTTTACATCATCGTCTTCACATCATTGTAGAGTGGAGTGGTCGCATTGCTTGCTAGTCTCATAATGGTCACAATTTCCTATCAATAGGTGGGCATTAATGGCCCATATCTGTTGGGGTAGATGACCTTGGGGGTGTTGGTATGGCGATTAGTATATCTATATGGTGGTTTTTTGCCTTGCCTTTACTGGAATCTTGGTTACTATTCTTTAGTTTGCCTATCATGGTGATTTAAATTCTTGGCCACCTAAAATCATTATTACCATAAGTCTTTTGGCTTTTGCGGCTTCTCATGTACTAGTTTAATTAGCCCTAGTGCAAGTTGTTGCACTATCAACTAGTAGTTATAGTAGTTCTCTGACATGCTTGTGTGCTCTTGCTACCCCCTTAAATTAAATGATAATTGTCATTATTCATCCTTTCTGGTTCCCGGCATGACAAGTCTTGTGGTGATTTGGATACTCATTCATTGTATCTTGGCTATCTTGGTCAGCAATAGGCACATAGAGCAATCCTTAGGGCAATGGTATTGTCCTTTGTAGAGAAAACATGTGACCTTGCTCATGGGGCATTCACTAGGTTGGTGGTCTTCTTTGCAGTTGGGGTAGTTCACAGAACATTAGTCTGCCCAATGTCCTTTCTTTCCACAATGTCAACATGCTACTTGGTTTATAGGATAGTCTTGGGGTTGATGGTGCTTCTCACAGTAGGAATTGCATGGAACTGGGCACTCATAGCAATAGTGTTCGGTTTGCCCACATGTGAAGCATGCTCCTTGTGTAGTTTGTCGTATTGGAAGACATAATTGTGCGGCATGTCTGGCTTTACCACACTTGAAACATGTAGTGCCTAGTGGAGCTTCCTGGTCTGGTAGCAGAAATTCGGTGGATGCATCTTGTTCCTTGTTGGAGCTCTTGATATTGACAAGTTCTTCTTTATTGAGGCTAAGGTTGGTGGCGATGGCACCATTTGCTTGTTCTTCTAGATTCCTTTGGGGACATCTATTCACATAGTGCCCTATGTTGCCGCAATGAAAACAAGTAACATCTTTTAGGGGTCCGCTTGGTGTAGTACTATGGTTACTTTCGTTGTGACGGCTCCTTTTTAATATCCCTTGTGGACCAGTTGGGCGGCAGTTTATGGCGAGTCACACTATGGGTCTTCTTTTTTTTAACTTCTACTAGTGGTGGTCATCTTGATCTTAACCATTGTTCTGATGGGTCTTCATGAATGGTGGGAAGAAGGTAATGTCAAGACGAGGACTCAGGTCTGGGCCCATGTGCGGGTTGAGGCTTCTAGTCAGTTTCTCCTTGAGGTTGCCATTTTCTGGGTAGTGGAAGGTTACGAAGTCTTCACTTCTTCTTGATTGCCTTGGTTTTAGTTATCCATCATTTTGCTTCTGTGGATCTAACTAGGTTTTCAGCAAAAGGGCGAGAGGGAATAGCATAAGATAAGGATTAAGTCGTGGGGATAAAGTAATCTAAACCCATTCTAATTTTAAAAGAGCACACTTAGGAAGCTGGGGTGGCACACAAATCACACAAGTTTTAAAAAAAAATCTTTTCATGTGACTGCAAAATATGTCATGCGTTACAAGACCATGAAATAGGCTTGAACGTACGTATCCAGATCAAGAGTGATTGTTTTCCTTCCGATGGTCCTGATACCCTCCAGCCTTCCCTCATGATGAGATAGAGGTACACCTATCAGTTCCACCTGAGCCATGTAGTTGACGCAAAACTCAATGACCTCTTCGGTTGTATAACTTTCAATGATGCTGCTTGTAGTTGACATCAATCATTTATTTTATCATTAATGTTTAGTAAGAGACCAATCAAACTATCACATATATTCTTCTCCATATGCATGATGTCGATGCAGTGGTGAACTTCCATGTGTTCCCAATAAGGCAAGTCCCAAAAAATTAATCTCTTCTTCTAGAAGTTCTTTTGACGGGTCCTTAATTTACGTTCCTTTCCAAGTACAACATCGATATCCTTAACCATATTATAGACCTTTTCCCTTTAAAAGGTCTTGGAGCTGAACCGTCCTCCTTTTTCTGTCAAATTATTTCTTCATCTCGCGGTATGAGTGATACATGGGAAGTAACCTACTGTGACGCATGTTCACAATTTTACACGAGTTATTCAGCCACACACTCTTGGTGTCATCTAAGTAGTGAGGATAGGCTTTAGCTCATTCTGTACTCAAGCCCAACAGCTTACCAAGGGAAGAAAAATCATTGATGGTGCAGAACAATATGGCGCACAAAGTGAAGTTCTCTTATTTGTCTGTATCCTGTACATGCACATCTCCTTCCACAGTGTTACAAGATCTTCCAGCAATGAAGCTAGATACACATCAATATCGTTCCCAGATTACTTTGGCCTTTGGATAAGCAGTGACATCAAAATTTTCTTCCGCTTCGTACACAACCAAGGAGGAAGGTTGTAGATACATAGATTCATGGGCCAAGTGCTATGTCGGATCCTTATGTTACTGAAAGGATTCATTCCATCTATACTCAACCCAACCTTATATTCCTCAATTCTATACCGAAGCCTACAAGCATCCTATCCAAGTTCGTCCACTGGATAGAATCAGTAAGGTGTCTTAACTTTCCATCTTTCTTATGCTACTCAGAGTGCCAACAAAGCAATATTGCCTCCTTTTGGTTTGCAAATAAATGCTTCAAATGAGGAATTACAGGCAGATACAACAGCACCTTAGCAGGAGGTCCATACTTCACGTCGATGCCCTCATCGTCAACAGAGTGATTTTTACACTTGTATCAGGATGCTTTGCATACCGGACATACATGCATATTTGTATACTCTTTATAGTACAGGATACAGTCTTTTGGACATGTATGTATTCTTTCTATTTCCATTCCCAAGGGACAGAGAACCTTCTTGGCTTGATACTTGATTTTGGGCAACACGTTTCCCTTTTGAAGCATGTCCGCTAAGAGACCTAACAACGTTGTCAAACTCTTATCGGACCAACCATTCTTGCCTTCAACTTTATCAGTTCAAGCACGGATGACAAAACATTATATATTTCAAATTGCAGCCCAGGTTTAATGGTTTCTCCGAGTTCGCCAATAAGCCTTTGAATTTACTAAACTCTCTCTCACTATAGTTCCCTTCTATATCATGCAATATCTTATCTAGATTATCATCGTGCAATCTATTCTCATTGAAAAACAATTGATATATGGTATACCATTGTCTCCCTCGATGATGTTACTACCTTCCTGTATAATCTACTTTTCATCGTGACTGCTCCAATATGTATACCCCCTTTTTGAAATCCCTTTGAATAAAGTGTGCTCTATCTGCGCTGAATTGGTAAACATCTTAAGACTCTCGCAATCAATGATGGATAGTACACAAATTTTATCCCATCTTCAACATATCCTACTCGGCAGCTCTTCTAAAATCAAACGCGCCATCTATGTACTCTTCACTTACATAGTTCTCAATATACATCCAGCTTTAATCCATCTACGTTATGCATATAATAAATTAATATTAAATTAGATTAATACTCTCCTAGGTGGCCATTACATGTATGTAATACACTCTTACACATAATTGTCATTCACCATAATTTATCCAACTCTCCTAGCTATGATTTGTCAACCAATCTAACAAGAATTAAAGTAGATAGGAGTGAGACTCACTCTTAAATTGGAGCAAACAATACAAGCTAGATATCTTTTTCGTTGCAACTAATAAATGTGTAGATATAGCTAGAATATAAAGTATTTTATTATATATAGTACCAATTACTATCCTTAGATCACCAAGAACAAATGAATACATAAGCACCCTTCCAAATCTCGTCTCCTTTCAGCAAATCGCCTCAAAGCCGCCACCTAACAGACAGAATATCTGTCAGGACGAGAGTATTTAATAACGCAGTGAATATCATAGATGCTTCCATTCACAACTCGTCTGTGATAAGTAGGCCATCACAGACGGTTTTTACACAAATCATCTATGATGTATTACTAGCGGCTTTTCGCAAAAACCGTATGTAATAAGTCTACTACGTTACAGATGATTTTTATTGCTAGCCGTTTGTAATGCATCATAGACGGTTTATGTAAAAAGAATATATGTGATAAAATAGGTCATCACGGACGGTTTTTATCATCGGTTACAACATAGATGATCACGCTAATAAAACCACCTAAGATAACTATACTGTAGCTTAACACTGGTGGATTTGGTAGAACCGTCTATGATGAGACATCCAGTATAACTTTTTCTATAGAAGTGAATTGTTTTCTTGATCTTTAAATCTGTTGTTTCCTCTTTGTCCCTTGGCTAGTTGGCATGATGTCTAGTTCTTGGAAACTTATTTTGCTCGCAAGAAAACAAACTGAACAAAAAAACTGCTTAATGTGGAGCGTGCAGATACTTGTACATGCATGTTTCTCTCGCCCTTTAGCTAAACCTTCCCCCTCTTCTGCCTCCTTCCACCCATTCCCCATGCGACAACGACCTCGCTCCGCCACCTTGCACTCCAATTGCGGCAACGGGTCCCTGCGCCCATTCTTCATCATTAGAGAGCCAAACCTTGAATCCTTTCAGTTTCGCCTTCCTCCCACTCCCCAAGATGACTTTCCAAAGTTCGATGGCAAGAACCCGATGTTGTGGCGAGAACGATGTGAGACTTTACTTCGAGGTCTTTGGCTCACAAGAAGAGTGTTTTCAAAACCCAATTCGAGCGTTAGCCAATCATCATATTCTCACTATGACTATTAGCCTACCATCTCGTTCCCACTATGACGTCTCGGTTCAAGATGATGCATGTTTTCACATTAGCAGTTGCTGCATGTATTCATATTAGTGTTACCATTGTATATATATCCCTATACACCAATGAATCAGTTAAGTGCCTTATTTCTATGAGTCTTCATGTAATCAGGGCCCCAGGTTCATACCTAACTCTGCTCGTCTTCTGCTGCGTTGCCCCCGAGATGAGTGTCTTCACTCCTGGGGGTGGTCATCTCCTCGCCGGTCTAGCGTGGACGGCACCACCATGCCAGATCCAGCTGCCTCTGGCCTCCCTGCTGCTAGATCCGGCACCGTCGCCACCAAGCCCCAAGGAGCAGCCTCAGACTAGGCTCCCTCACCATTTTCGCGTCGTCTTCTAGCCACCTCCCGCTCAGATCCAGCAACTTTGTGCTCGGTCCATCTTCCTTCATGCCGTCGCTAGGGCCCAACACCGCCCGCTCCGGCAGATCTTGGGTCGCCAGATCCCACCGCCCCCCTGCTTGAGCCACCAGATCCTACCACCCCCCCTGCTTGAGCTGCTACATCTCGTCGTCCCCTGCTCGTGCTGCCAGATCTCGTCGTCCCCTGCTCATGCCAGCCATTCTCCACCCAGATCACCTTCAGATCTGCCAACGCCAGTGGCCATCCCAGCAGCTAATGGCCTCCTCCACCTTCCTCAACTATCGCTGCCGTCCCCCTTCTTCTCACTCTATCGCGCTCTTTCTCTCTTGGTCTCGGCCCACTATCGCTCTAGATCCACCACCCCAGGTGGTTTTCTCACCGCCAGCATCTCTACTCTTCTCCTCTATCACGCCCTGCCCCTTCCCTTCTTTAGGCACCACCAACCCTATCTACTGCCTTCGGCTACCTGCCTCACCGCTGGCCACCTCCATAGCCGCCACCTTACCTACTCTACTCACTCCTCCCCCTACCTCTCTTCCCCTTCCCTCTACTTGCATCACTGATGTGACCTATTGATGTCAGGGGCTACCGCTATCGACCTTTATTCTTTGCTCCCACCTTCACCAGCATTGGCAAGCACGAGCTTGCTGACCCCCTTTTCTGATGGCGACCTTCAAGGAATTCTACTCTAGTTCGAACGTCCGACCCGCTCCTATTCCAACTGCGGGGGATGTTATCCTACCATCCCATTCCCACTATGACTATTAGCCTACCATCCTGTTCATACTGTAACAACTCGGTTCAAGATGACACACGTATTCACATTAGCAGTTGTTGCATGTATTCACATTAGCATCACCATTGTATATATATCTATGTACATCAATGAATAAGTTAAGTGCTTTATTTCTATGAGCCTTCATTGAGCACCGAATTTCACTGGCAACGATGTGCTCTGGCTACATAGTCTTGAGGCCGAAGGGCAAGTAGCAAGTTGGGACGAGTTGTGCGTTGCTGTGTGTAAGCGATCCGGCAAGGACCAGTACCAATTACACATGCGGCAGTTGCACAACCTGTGGCAAACTGGAATGGTAGCTGATTACTACCTTCAGTTTGAGCAACTTCGTCACCAATTGTTGTTGTTCAATTCAGCATTGGATGATGTCTTCGTGGACCAGTTCCTTGATGGGTTGTGTAAGGACATTCGATCTGCTTTGATTTTGCATCCTCCAAACGTTGTGGATACTGCTAACTCCCTGGCTCTTTTGCAGGAGGATTAGATGGACACAAGCAAACGCAAGAGCTATGCCCGAACTGATGCACTGGAAGGTCACCAGCAAAACAAGTTCGTCCCAGATAAGCTCAAGCATGGGTGCAAGTTGGATGAGACCAAGAAGGTCGAAGCAGGCTGCTGGGACGACCGGACGAGAAACAAGATTCCCTCAATGTGTATCGTAAAGCGAAAGGATTACGCTTCATGTGTGGAGAGAAGTGGAGTAGACCGCACAAGTGTCCAGCTCAAGTGCCCCTTCATGTAGTGGAAGAATTGCTCGAAGTGCTGCAAATCCAATCAGATTTAGACATTGAGGCATCTGACAGCGAAGATAGTGGGGGCGAAAGGCTTCGAATGTGAATGTGCAGTGGGTGATCTAGTATATCTTAAACTTCAACCTTATATCCAATCCTGTGGATCAGTGTAGAAACCAGAAGCTTGCCTTTCGCTTCCATGGTCCCCATAAAATTCTGCATATATCGAGTGCGCAGCGTGGCGTACGAACTGGAGGCGCCACTGCCGTCCAGCCTCATACACACTGTGGTGCATGTATCTCAACTGAAACGCCACATTCCTCCGCATACTGAGGTCAGTACAGAAGTTCCTTCAGCTTGCATTTATCCTAATACCTGTCTTCAGCACGAACAGATTATCGACAACAATTTGGTGCAACATGGAGCCAGCGTTTCTATTTTTAGGAAAATCGGAATTATGGCCACGCCCCCCCCCCCCCCCCCCCGGGGTAAAGGTTGGTATCAGTGGCGGAACCAGGATTTGGCTACGCCCCGGGCTGAACTTTAACCACCTAAAACTAACGCCAATTTATACACATACCACGATATAACAAAAGTATATCATAATTGGCTAATTATATTACTGATATGAAACTTGAGTTCAATACTAAACAAGCAAACATAAAGTATAATACGAAGAACATGGCATAATCTCAAAGTACAAAAATGTAACATAATAGAGATACAATTTGAGTACCTAAATTACGATGAATTGCTCTCTATCCTACCCTGTCATTTCTTCATTGATAGTTGGACATGAACCAGAACCTGTAAAGAAAACATATGAGAGTAAATCAAACATGTGTATGAATAAATATGATCCTGTTTCTGGTGTTTCGTGGGATTGTGCTTCTGTTGAAAAATAAGATGACAACGTCTTCGCCCGCTTCATTTTGTATTGACTAATAACTCCTAGTACATTCATGGTAATAGAAGAGTACAAAAATCAGTCAGTTTAATGTCCATGATAAATTTGTGAATTGAGCACAAGAGCTAGTACATTCATGATTCATTGGTAAATGGTAATAGAAGAGTATATACATAAACATTAAACATAATACTTACATGGGCCAAATCGGCCAACACTATTACACAACCAAATCCACGGCTTCTTCATACACATTACACAACCAAATCCACTGGACAAATTCAGTCACTGGACAAATCCAAATCCACGGCTAACGGCTTCTTCCAGACTTCCAATCATTCGATATTTCTATTAACAGTAAGTAAGTCACAGTCACCATTCACAGATTCAGTGATTCACCAAGCAAAAAATTGGAAATCTTACATCATGAGTTCATGACAATTTCCATTTGTGATTTCCATTAAGTTTTTTACAGACTTACCGGGCGGGCGGGCGGGCGGCAACGGGAGGCGGGGCGGCGCCGGGAAGATCCGAAGAGGGGCGGCGGGGCGGCGCCTGGAAGAGGGGCGGCGCGCTGGCGCCGGGAGGCGGGGCGGGCCGGGAAGAGGGGCGGCGCGTCGGCGCCGGGAGGCGGGGCAGGCTGAGGCCGAGAAGATCCGCAGCCGTAGAGGAGCCGGAAGAGGGGCGGCGCCGGGAGACGGGGCGGGCCGGGAAGATCCGAAGATGCGCGGCGCCGGGAGGAGGGGCGGGCCGGGAAGAGTGCAGCGCCGGGACGAGGCGACGAGCGGCGGCGTCAGCGAGCTGGCGAGGCGAGATTTCGAGGGTTAGGGTTTGCCTGAGCGGCTGAGCAATCGGGGGAATCGGGGGGACTGGGGAGATTTCTGGCGGCTGAGCAATCGGGGGAACGGGGCCGCGAGGGCGCCTCCGCGCCTGGGATGGCCGAGCGCGTGAGGATGGGCTGAGCCTGAGCGGCCGAGCGCTTGATGGGCCTTCGGCGCGGAGACAGGCAGAGCAGCAACGGCAATGGGCTGAGGGAGTGACGGGCTACTGGGCTGAATACTAATTATATTACCCCGGGCTGGGCTATATATACCTGGGCTATACATAGCATTTTTTAGCACGCCCCGGGCTGAAGCCCATGTTGCCATGGGCCCAAATCCGCCCCTGGTTGGTATCGCTAAAAAGAATTCATTTTTGAACGTTTTTTTGTAACCATTTCTAACCACACGTGTGTGCATAACCTGATGGTAAGGTGTTTGGCCTTAGAGACCGCTGGGGTTTGAACCCTTAGAAACTGCAATTTTTTCATTTTTCGTTTGAACTTCAAAAAAACAATTTTTGATTTGAAATTTTCGGCTGAAATTTGACTGAACTTTTCTGAACTCGGACCCCCCCCCCCCCCCCCCCCCCCCGGGGGGTAAAATTTCGTATCGGATTTTGAAAACCCTGCATGGAGCAGCGGTAATTCCGCGGGCGCTGGTTCAGTGGAAAGGAGTACCGGCATCCTTGGCTACGTGGGAAGACGAACCGGACATCAAGTGGTGCTTTCCACTGTTCTCGGCATGGGGTCAAGCCAAAGCTCAAAGGTCAAAGGGGGAGGAGATGTCACGACCACCACATGGGCACTAGAGGCAAGCAATACAACTAGGCTGAGGCGCAGCAGGAGAGCCAAGAAGTTGATGAGAGTACTAGTAGAAGGCTTGTTGAGTTGGACCATTGTGGTTTAGGGTTTAGTGAGAGGTGAAGAATCTCTACTATATAAGCCTTTATATGAGAGAGAAGAGGATGAAGAGAGGGAGTCATATTTAGGTTTTCTTGTATTGAAAGTTTTGTGTGTGTGCTCTTGTAACAGCTATTGGGCTATTTTGTAATTTACCTTCTTTTTGGGGAAAGGAAAAGAAAATTGCCCATGGGGCCCACTTGTAAGAAAGGGAGAGAAAAGGATATAGGGGAGACGACCTGATCAGGCGAGCAGTTCGAACGATGTTAGGACGACCCGATCAGACAAGACGTTCGGACGATCCGATCGGACGACTCGTTCGAACGAACCATTCGGACCCGAATGGATCCAGATTTGGTCGATGCCTCCTCTTATCCCCTCCTCCTTTGGGCGGACGCTTCAGCGTCTTCCTTGCACGAACACCGCCGAATCCGGATCAGAAGTTCAACCTCTTTGACTTTATATCCGAGATGGGAGAGCTAAATTTAGTGGGAGAAGAACAAGAGCTTACCACTAAGATCCAAAGCTCCATCAGTTGTTCGGTCTTGGGGATTTGGGGAGATCTCAACGACGGCTATGCTTGCACAGTCGCCGGACTATGGCGCTCTTGCTTCTGGCTCACAGATCTCGCTCTCTGGACCGTGTGCTCACACTCCGTGTTCCTCTCGTTCTTTGGCTTAGCTTTGACCGGATGAAGTACCACGAGATTTCATCTTCTTATTGGCTTTGTACGGCATCGAATTGTACCTTGGCTCCATGAATTGGTGAGTATTTATTTGTGGAGTAGGGCTTTCTATCTCTGATTGCCTCTCCGGTGATTTTCTGGTATTCACCGGTGATTGGTTTTCTGGGACGTCGTCTCTGACGAGCCTAGCCCCTTTCAGCCGTCATAGTGGCTTGGAGTGGCACCACTTTGTGAGCTTGCTCTCTACTCCTTTTACTTATATTGTGCATTTGTTAGTCGTGCTATTTCATATGTATTGATATCTAATATTTGTGGGAAGTTCTAGCACTAGGAGGACTTACGCATGATAATCAGTGGGTTTTCATAAATGCTCGATGAGGATAACTTGTCAAATTGAAATCATTGTGATTATTGAGGAAGTATTCTGTTAGATTTGTTAGAACTAGTTTCATATCTCGGTTCTGTGTAGTTTACTATTGTTTAGTACTAAATCTTGATTATTTTAGTTCATTCTGCAGAAGCACTTAGCTATTGCATTTCCCTGCTATTGCCATATCACTCACTATTGGTCATATTCCAGTAGCAGTTTATGGTCCATGCTTGTGCTTTGAAACTAGGAATTGATTATGTGACATTCAGAGGCAATTTTAGAATCAAACTAGCATAATACTGAGAGAATAGTCTTTTGATTGGTGAACTGTTGATAAGAGTTGAGAAGGCCAAGTTTTCCATAACTTGTACAACTCCCCCTGAGAACAATACTATAATCCTCAAATATGTGCATTATGCGGATTTTATATGCTCATATGTGTGTAAGCATATTACAGCATGTTAATGATATGAATTGTTTATCTGCTTTGGGAGATAATATATATATATATATATATATATATATATATATATATATATATATATATAGTCATGTCATTTTCATACTACTATTGCTATGCTTTCTTGTGCTTAATCATAATTGGAATTAAAATAGAAATATTGCTAAATATGCTTAATTTCCAACAATCTAGAAAACCAAAATTTGTTGAAATGGCTTCATCTTCTGATTTTGTTAAACCAGAAGTTTTTGATGGCACAAACTTTAAGCATTGGCAAGCTAAGACAAAGCTGTGGTTGGTTGACCTCAAATTGTTTTGGGTCATCTCGGATCCTCCAGTGCTTCTTTTGGAAGGCGAGGCTAAAACTCGTTGGGAGGATGCTAACCACTCAGGTCTTTATGGCAAATTCATCAATTAATTGGTGGATTGATATAGGTGCGACTAGATATATCTATGCTGATCATTCATATTCCTCTTCATTTCAGGGTGATGCTGGTGGCTCCATCCTAATGGGCAATGGCGCCACTACTACAATGCGTGGGATTGGCAAGGTCTACTTAAAGCTCACTTCCGCCAAAACGCTGATCCTTGGAGACAACAAACACACAAGAAAGAAGCAAACAACGACTAGGAGAAGCTTAACATAAAATCAAAATAGTTTTTAAGGATGGCTGTACTACAAGTATACAAAGGCTTGGTACAGTCCACCTAGCACACAAACAAGTAATATATAAGCATTCTAAAATCGTAGGACTTTACTTGGGTACTACAACTAAAGAACTACTCCTCATTCCTTCATAATGATGCACTTCTCTGGATCCTCCTCAGGGTCATTGTCACTAAGCCATATATAGAAATTACAAAGGAAAGTGGATCCAATTACCATTCCAAAAAGTAAATAAGAAGATAGAGAAGAAAGAACACCATGATGTAGGTAAGGATAAAAAGACAAGAGACAAGGGTACCGCATTATTAAATTTTTATTTTATAAAATAAATTTTTAAGCTTTTCTAATAATGATCATTGTAACTAAGTCACATCCAACAGTAAAATTGGCTCTGATACCATATTTATTGGGACCGGGTTTTCGAATCCGAACCCTCTGCATATTACTGCACTAGTCCCAGATCAAATCTAGTGCACACCGTCAAACAGTGATGATTACATAACCAACAACGCTTTATTATAATAAAAGAGAGTACAAGCCTGATAGCCACTTTATTACAACTAAGGTTACAAGACCTCAAACTAACAAAACATAGTGAAAGCAGAAATAAACTTTGACAATAACTCATCAATATGCCACAGGCAATTGATTGGGGAAGTGCAACCTAGTGCTCCGGTAAACCTTCGTCGAATCCACAAGTATAGTAGTCATAGACTCCTTCTTGATCTCCATAATTTTTTGAGATTGGTTTTGAGTGCAGCATGTGAGTACATAGGGTACTCCGCAAGTCATGGAAAAAATTCAGTAGATGCAAGGCTTAACACAGAAGGATAATATGGTTCTTTTGCACAAAGCAGCATTATGTTTCAAATACCATAATAAATTTTCAAAAGCATCAATTTAACAAAGTAATTGCAATAACTGAAACTAAAAAATTTTCTAGTGAAGATTCGAACCATCAATGCTAGTAAACAGGCTCTAACCGCCAAGATTCAAAACTACGAGTTCTATCCACCCACACTGGCTCCATCCGCCAGGACATGCTCCCGAGAGTTTCATCCACTCCCGAGTTTCCAAAACTTTTACTTTGAAACCAAAACCAAAGATCTACCATGTGAAAGCACACATCGCCCGCCCTTGACCGTAAGTACGACTATTCGAATAGTTTTACACTCTGAAGAGGTTGTACAACTTTACCCATAAGAGATAAGTCATATTTATAGCCAACATGCTTCCTTAGGCATGTGACCAAGATAATTTATCACAAAAACTTTACCTCACTCCAAACTAGCTAGACACCACTCGCTGAGGTTTCACCGCTGAAGGGTTAAATCCACCACAATCAGAAACCGCCTCTTGCACCATATGAGTACAGTAAATCCCTATGCCTCGCTGTGAGTAAACCAGTAAATCCCTAGTACCTACTTACCACTAGTGATATCTAAATTAAACTTTTGTGAGTTATTCAACTAGGTCGTACACATTTAGACTTGTGGTTGTACGGCAGTGCTCAGTTTAAACAATCACAAGCACGATCATTAATTGACTAGGGTGGCACATTCGCAATACAAGTTCTCATACTAAATCTGCACAAACTAGATCTTACCATCTGCCCAAGTCTAAAATCAATTCTCACCATTTTATTTTAAAAACAACAGCAATACCCATTGCCACTAAATTACTTGAATAAAAGATTAAAGCAGACAATATCAATTTTTTTTACCTGAAGGGTTATACTGACCTAGCTTGTTTAAGCAATTACTACCATTCTAAAATTAACAAATATCATAATAATCTTAATATTGAGACAAAAAAAGTTTTAGGTGACAAAGTTACATGATTGTCGATGTCAAATGAGGGCATAACAATACCAGGAACACTTAAAGAGACCAATGTACTGGCTACTATTTACTGGAGTTGGGCCCACATGGCATAAGAGAGAGAGCACCTACTATAAGACAGGGGGAGCCAGAATGGTGGAAGCACAGGGCCAGGCGACGGCATTGCCGATGAGGTGCGGCTGGGGAGGTGAAGGTGAGTGGCAAAATGGAACCCCAGGAGGTCAAGGAAACTAGCGAGGGTGGCAGCACAAGCCGAGATAGGGCAGGACAGCTCGGGCGACGGCGCTCGGTGGCCTGATGTGGAGCCGAACATGGCGGTGGCGGCCGGAAGGAAAAGGGAGAAAAAGAGAGCGAGCATGAGCACGAGTAGGGTGCAAGGGACGCATCTGTAGTGGTGGCATGGCAAGAGAAGAGCTAAAGTGGGCGGCCGACGGGGACCGAGGGCGGCGCGAGTTAGCCAACGGTGGCAGCTCGCCGGAGGGGAAGGTAGCCAAAAGTGGCACCATGGACAGCATCGGGAGGGTGCGGAGGTGCTCTACTCCGTAAGAATCGGACTGGGGCCAACCACGGATGCTATGGTGGCGGTGGCGGTCGGTTCTGGCCGGAATTGTGGATGAACATGGCATTTGCGGCGTTCATGCAGAAAACCCAAAATTGGTTGAGGGGGAAGGATGAGCAACCTCGGGAACGCACTTTGACATGAGTGTCCTATGAAGGGGGGTCGTTGGAGTTCCCACCACGGTGGGGGAACATGGTGGCAAGCGGCGCGCGGGGAGGGCATGTGGCTTCAGGAGGGGGAAGGAAATGGGGCAACAGGAGGGAGCAAGGCGTCCTCCGAGATTTTATAGCCAGGACGCTGGGTGATGTGCCGACCTTGCATGGGAGAAAGCGGCGCGGGGCAGGGCGCGCAAGAGGGCACACGGGCATGGGGCGCGAGCAGCACGCGGCGTGTGGGGACGTAAAATTTTGCTTTTTAGCCCAAAATTTGAAAGTTTTTTACATATGGACCCCTGGAGAAAAGATTTGCAAAAATAGACCCGTAGCACGGCACCAAAGGATATGGCACCTAGGGTACATTGGATGGCGCCATATGCTTTGGCGCCGCACGTGGACACATAGGAGCCACGGTGGCAAAGCACGGCACCAAAGCCCATGGCACCGTGCTTGCAACAACTGCGCTAATAGCCATGGCGCCGTGCTCTGGGACTTAAGCCCGAGCACGGCCCCCTGGGCCCCACCCCTCAGCTATCACGGCGCCAATGTAACAGCCCAAAATTTGGAGGTTCAAAAATATGAATGCTTTAAAACTTTTCTTGTATTTTGCTGGCATTCAAAAAATTTTTTTTTAATTATTTATTCGAAAGCTTTTGAATATTGTGACATGCAAATGCATATGTCGAGAAATAGTATCCAAGTAATAATAATAGTGTTAATAAAAGATATGGGAATAATATAAGACAATAAATTATGAATTCAAAATCCAATTTTAAATTACACTTTGCTCCAAACCAAAATTTAAAATTTTAAACTCAGACCGAGGATGAAAATAATTGGAAACTAAAATTTAAAACAATATTTAAATTTACCATCCAAATGATTTGAGTTGAACATTGATTTCAAATCAAGATTTAAAAATTCAAATATTGAATTCTGGCAAAAATCCAAACTTTGGTTACTGGGCATTGTTTCCCTCCCTTTTCTTTTTCTCCATCCCTATCTTTCTCTGCCAGTGGACCCTCCCCTTTTTCTTCTTGGTCCATGCCTCCCCTCACTGCCCAGCGAGCCCCACTGCGCGGCGCGCCTACTCCTTCCTCCTTTCTTTTTCTCCTCCCTCCCTCTTCTGTGGCCGAGCGACCTCCGCGTCTCCCTCCGCCCGTTCTCCCCTTTCTCCTGGCGCTCCCTGCGCTGCGCCCTGCCTCGCTTCCCCGTGGCGGACATGCACTGCGCCACACCTGCCCCGCCACCGTCACGTCCCCTCCACTCGGACCCGTCGCAGTCAGCCCGCCGCGCCCGCGCCATCTCTGCCGCGCGCAGCTCCCCACCGCCCCGTGGCAGCCATGCGCCGCGCCTCCCCTGCTGTCGCCCACGGTTTTGCCCGCGCTGCCCACCGATTCCCTATCTTCCCGTGAGAATAACTAGCTCCTGCGCCACCCCTCTTCCTCTCCCTCCCCTATTTCTCTTCCGCCCGTGCGCAAGCCGCCGTGCCGCCTCCTCGCCGTGTTCCGCTCTCCGGCGAGCCCCTCCAAAAATCAAGCGCGTCATATTGCATCTACACTTCCCCTCTACTTTTCCGTCGCTTTAATTGAACGTTCATTCACCAGGGAGCGTGCGCCGGCAGTTCTTCCCCGAAACCGGCCGCCGTCGCCATGACTGCCGCTAGCCCCACCTCGGGTGGTTCTTCCCCCGATTCCTCGCTATGGGAGGTACAACTCGACGCCCTGAAGCCCCTCCCATCGGTGGCCGACGTCCTCCACCGCCACAGCTCGCCACCACCGCGGGACCCCTCTGCGCCGCCGCGAGCTCCCGGTGCTGGCTCGCCTCGGTGGCTCCCCGACTCAGCCAAGCCCTCGGTAAGCTTCCCCCGCCTCCTCTGTTGCTCGCGCACGCCTCAGCTTCTCTTCTATTCCCTCCAGCTCGGCCGTCCCCTTTCCACCCTCTCGGCCGTCCGCTCTCCACCGCCGCAGGCCCGCCACCGAGCCTCATAGCCAGGGCCGTCGCCCCCAGTGGCATCCCCGCCTCGGGTAGGTCCCATTTCAGCGGTCTCCGGCGCCTCCCCGGCCGTCACCCGCCGGCGACGCCGTTGGCCGAGCTCCGCCGATGCCTCCTCTGTTCTTCCTCTACTTGGCCACAGCAAGCTTGCACTCCTTCTAATTTAATTCCACCCGCATATCACTAAATGACCGCAGCCCACTTGGTCACTAGCGCCTGTTGCCTACCACTCTGTGAGGTCCCGGGATCGATTCCACCGACCAACCCATTCTACATTTTGTTTTATAACATGTTTTGAACCTCATGATAGTTAGTAAAGACTAAGGAAAAATTGGGAAATAACCTAGGGAATATAATAAATTTAGTTAGGATGTAAAATAAGGTTACTCAACAATTTATAATGAGTATTTACAGCATGAGCAACTAATGTGGTTTAAATTTTTAATTGGGATCTAATTAACAATTAAAGGCAATAATGAAATGTGGTTTAGCGCATAGTCCAAGTTAATAAAAATCCTAAACCAAAAATGCGTTCGGGATTAAGATTAAGAAAAATGAATAATACGCTTACCTAATAAAAGCAAAGTTTTAAATTAAAGATCTCCCCCTAATTATAATTTATGGCCTAACATTAAAATGCCACCACCAAAACATGGTTTAGCTTAAAAACCCAAAGTTAATAAATTCTAATTAAAAATACATCCATAAAAGGTACAAAATTTATTAGAATATACATGAGCTTAATAAATGTCTAATCATGGATTAGTTATTACCCGGTATGTATGATTTAAATTCGGATTAGTTGTCATGATAAATAATTAGTGTAACTTTAATGTTTACATTGCAAATCTAGTTACATATTAAGGCGTTAATTAGGAGAAGCAGCCTTGGGATAAATGTATATATTTAATAAAGCTAGCCCTTAATTAGAATATAAACATTTATGCCCTAATATTTATCATACTACCATTAAACAAGTCTCAGCGATATATTTTATTACCTTGTACAGTAACCTTTACTTAGACAAATAAATCTAAATTAGATAGAGCTAAGCCTAAGAATAGTTAAAGTATGAGCAAGCTAATAATAGTGACATTAATTAAATCTTAACACTAGCTCTAGTACATAATAGTATTGAGCATAATTGTATATATAACAAGTTAGGACCCATAGGAGTGGATCCCTAATTCAACTTAAACTTAGCTTAGCTATGAATGTAGATACGTAAAATATGATAATGGGATTATTAGAGGTTTAAATTTTAATCAATTACCATATATGAATAAATATTGAGCCTTTGCTATTTATCTTAATCTAATTAGTAAGTAAAAGCCTATATCAGAGATTATTCTAAAAACTTAATAAATATATCCAAGTTAAAGTTAAGGGAGTAAAGTGGGTTGTATTGATTCGTCGGAAATTATGATTTAAAAGACTTAAGTTCTAATATAAGAAATTCCTAGACCTAGCTTTTTGGACAAGTGCTATAATACTTTTGACTAAAAGATTTATAGAATAAGTACAGATCTCATCCATCAGTCCAGTATGCCTTTACCATAACCTAAGTTGCAAGGAATACATACCCAGCCAGACTCATACATCGATACATAGGTCTACCTAACTCATGGAACTTCCTTGATAAATACGAAAATAATAAAAGAGGTTATTAATAAAAAGATCGAATTTCGTCTTTCTCCAATCGGCTATGTTTGGCCACTTCTTCTCCAAAGTAAAATAATCCCTGTAGATACTTCCTTACTTATGATCCTTTATTATCCTAAAATTTTCCCTCACGGTAAAGTTATTCAGATAACTCGTTCTCTCACTCAAACCCAGCTACTGCTGTGTTTGCAACACACTAAACCGAATCACTCTGCTATTCTCAAATCGTAATACATGTATAAAATAAATTAAACCGGCCATTTAAATTATTCGGATTTATTTGGATCTTTTTGAGTTATTTACTTTTATTTGCATTCAGTCATTTGTCGCGTAATTAGAAATTGGGAGTCGTGAAGATTCAGTGGATCAAACGAGATCAAGCTCGAAGTGAAGATGAAGAATAGAAGCTCAAGAGAAAGCATCGTGTGCGCCAAAGTCCGCGGTAAACCGCGCCAGGCGAGTCAATACTTTGATCATGTTGAACCTACGTTTTCTGCAAATTACTTTTGTTTAAATTATCAAATTGCATGCTGTTATGTCATATGCAAATACATGATAATTTAAGATTCTAGTTATATCCCATTGTGTACTTGGTTAATATTAACCCTCCTTTGGAATATTTGAACATGTGAACATTGTCGCCCTAGCACAAATTATAATAGTAACCTTTCGGAAATAAGTCCGTAATTATATGCCATGCGTAGTATTGTTTAGATATTCATGGGCGCGAGAGCGCCCAAGCATCACTTTTAATCCTGAGAAAAATTGGTTGGGCAGTCATGGTGGTAATGACTGATGTATGTTGATTATGGTTATTTTATATTCCCAAAAAAAACCTCAACATGCTTAATATCTGGGCGGATGGTTCGGGGGTATGGTGCAGTGGTGCACGAGAGTGTGGTTTGTGGTAGAACCGCCCAGATACCACTAAGGACTGAATCTTGTCATGCCAACCCGTGTAAAACAGTACAACCACAAGTCTGTAAAATACAACTTGGCTAAGTAGACTTATCGAAATCCCGGACTCATCTCACTGGTAGTGGATTGATGGGGTTATGCTATGGCAAGGGGGCCGAAGGGACACCAGTGGGGGGTGAAGTTTTCCCGCTTTCCTAACGTTGCGGGAAGTAGGAGCCCGAGCTGCGTTAGAGTCTGGGGAAAACATCCCGCGCACAGATGGGACCCATCGCAAATGGGCGGTCACCCATAATGTGAGATGGGAGAAAGGACTAGATATTTTGAAAAGTCACTGTGATGATCTGCTCAACCACATGACTAAGGAATCGTGTGGGGCAACGAGTTGATCATCTCTTGTGGTGAAAGTGTACAAACTCTGCAGAGTCAAAACTATTCGAATAGCCGTGCCCACGGTCATGGGCGGACATGGGAACTTAACTGGATATAGTTCTGTTTTAAAAACATTGGAAACTGGGAATGGGAAACTTGAAGGGCGAAGGACTGCCCTGGTTTGGAATTGTCCTGGGTGTCGTCCCAGTGGTAAGTTAAGCGGCTATAACGCTGAAGAAATTGCTATATGATGCAGATGCCATGTAACGGTGGATGGAATCTGAATCGATATTAATAATGCATTTCCTTGTACATTATGATTTGTACCAAAATTGCTAAGTCATAGGACTTTTTAATTAATTGTATTCAAAAGCACTCTACGCAAAATAAAATAGCCCGAGCCTCTCCTTTGTTAAGCCATGCATATTATTTATTTGCATTCTGTGTATTGGCTCGCGGAGCACGGGGTCGGAGTGCTCATGCTCGCTTTTGCGACAAAATTCAGAATCAGGAAATTAAATCACCTCGCCTCAGCAACAAGATTGGATAAGCTGGCCAAGAAGATGAAGATGTCAAGGGCTAGGTCGCGAACCTCCAGTTGGCTGCCTGTGGGCATGTCCTGAAGGTCCCACCTGTGTGCTTCGTTCTTCCGCTGCTGCAATTTAATGATTTCGGCCTAATCGGCCCATGAGTAAGTTTACTATTAAATTTTACGCTTCCGCATGATATGTATTTTGATATTCATTACTGTAACTGTGAGCACTATCTACTGATCCAGGGAATAGTGCAGTAATCACAGAGGATTCCGGATGTTAATATCTGGGCTCCTACAGCGATGGTATCAGAGCATATCGACTGCAGGTCGTGACCTAGTTAGCCAGGCCGTTAGTTTCATGACTAGAAATATTTCTTCAAAATCTATTTCGAAAAATATAAGTTGTGATGCTCAGTCTCATCTCTCTTAGATGATTCTCCCTTATCTATATGCTACCCTAGCCATTTTACTTCTGAAGCTCTCATACCCAAATTCAAAGTGATGAAAATCCAGTACTTCTCTTGTAAACTTTCTATGAAAACACACTTAAGGCCAAGAGTTATGATGCTAAACCTTGAGGCGTAATCTCAACAATTGTTATATTCTTGGAGGAAACGGTAGTGTGAATTTGGGATAAATGAAATGGAGGAGCTTAAGTAAATAGAGTGACCAGACAAATGAAATAAGTAATTCAGGAAGAAATAAAGAGTGCGAAACTAATTAAAGGATTGCAGCACTGGTAAAGAAAATCCTTGGAAGATGTTTTGGAATAATAGGATATGATCGATAGCGGGATGGATTAACTGAATTTTTTTTTTTTTGGAGATAGTGAAAATTTAGGTTGATCTCTAGAGGCGCAACTTATGGATTTGGATTAATAATACTAGATTGAATAATTAGGAAGTCTCGATATAAGAAAAAAAAATCATCGGTGGATCTAAGATAAAAATAATAATAATAATAATAATAATAATAATAATAATAATAAAAATACCAGACATCCATTGGATTAAAGGAGCTGATCAAGTTGGCCAATAATAGATTGCGATTGTATGGACATCGTGAAATATGAAAATGGACTTATAAATCTATGGTGGAAGCTAGGATTTATGCGAAGATTAGATACCATAGCAGGATTAATGAAATTGAAAAGTCACGATAAGAAGTGTATGATCGGTGGATTGAATAAATAAGGATACCCGCCGTTTGGAGTTTCAGACGGCAATAATATTGTGACTAAATGCTGAAGGAAGATAGCCTAAGAGCGAATTGCAAAAATGAAAGTTGAATGATCAAGGCTCTTGGATTTTAGGCCTTATGTATGAAGATTTAAGATCATACGGGAGTGAATCAAATCATTAATGGATACTGGAGAGATTAGTATACATATACAAAAAAAAAGGGTATTGTAAGGTTTTGTGCTTTCAAAACAATTACAAGAAGGAGTACAATTACCTCCCAATACTTTCCTCTTCTTTCCATGGATTTAAAGAGAACATTTTTATTCACCTTCTCATACCCTTGCTCCAAAATTTAAGATTAGGATCGTCGACGATAGTCATGAATATAAGGTGATCTCGTTTTAAAACGGACTATGCAGATAAACCTTATGCCTTCTTATGTGTTTCCCTGAGTAGACGTTGTATTGTTGCCAGATTTTCTTGGGCCTTGTGCACTGCCTTTTTGCCCTCGGGCGTCCTATTTCGTAGTCACGCGAAAAGGTTGTTTTCGAAAGTTTGTGTGATTTAGTATCACCCCAGCTTTTGGGGTATGCTCTCTTAAAATTTGAATGGGCTTAGAATATCTTATCTCTACGATTTAATACTCATCTCATGCTATTCCCTCTTACCTTTTCTAAAAACCCCATCGGATCCAAAGGAACGAAATAACAGGTAACCCAAAACCAGTGCAATCAAGAAGATGTGAAGGCTCTGCAACCTTCCAATAATTGAGGAGAACAACATCACTGTGAAGAAGACCACCCGCCAATCTCGTGACGACCAAGACAGCTAGAGTACAATGGATGAGTAATGATAATCATCATTCATTTCAGGGGGGTAGCACTACGAGATATAATGTCGGCGAAATCAAAGAGCAAGCACCCCGAAGACGACGACCACTCCAAAAGGATAAAGATCTCCTCCCTCCCATTTTGCCTCCTTTAAGTGCATGTCATCTCCCCTTCTGTTTACCCCTACGGCACAAACCATTGCTACCCACCTATTAGTAAGGAAATTCTACAACCATAGGTCCAATAGACGATGCAACTATTCCATTCCACGACGACATGAAGACAACAACGTTAAAGGGCAAGTATTTGGAAGTCTACGACTTATCCAGGAGAACAAGGTTTCACTCTTCCCTTTTTACTTCTCCACGTGTTAACCCCTATCGTGCAGAATTTCATCTCTCTGTGGAGCTACAGGACTAACGTTGGGCAACAGCCCGAAACCCATTGCTAGCTAATATAACCCCACCTCCTCTCTCTCTACTCTACCGGAATCTCGGGGTCGAGATTCATTTAAGGGGGGTAGGTTTGTAACAGCCCAAAATTTGGAGGTTCAAAAATATGAATGCTTTAAAACTTTTCTTGTATTTTGCTGGCATTCAAAAAATTTTTTTTAATTATTTATTCGAAAGCTTTTGAATATTGTGACATGCAAATGCATATGTCGAGAAATAGTATCCAAGTAATAATAATAGTGTTAATAAAAGATATGGGAATAATATAAGACAATAAATTATGAATTCAAAATCCAATTTTAAATTACACTTTGCTCCAAACCAAAATTTAAAATTTTAAACTCAGACCGAGGATGAAAATAATTGGAAACTAAAATTTAAAACAATATTTAAATTTACCATCCAAATGATTTGAGTTGAACATTGATTTCAAATCAAGATTTAAAAATTCAAATATTGAATTCTGGCAAAAATCCAAACTTTGGTTACTGGGCATTGTTTCCCTCCCTTTTCTTTTTCTCCATCCCTATCTTTCTCTGCCAGTGGACCCTCCCCTTTTTCTTCTTGGTCCACGCCTCCCCTCACTGCCCAGCGAGCCCCACTGCGCGGCGCGCCTACTCCTTCCTCCTTTCTTTTTCTCCTCCCTCCCTCTTCTGTGGCCGAGCGACCTCCGCGTCTCCCTCCGCCCGTTCTCCCCTTTCTCCTGGCGCTCCCTGCGCTGCGCCCTGCCTCGCTTCCCCGTGGCGGACATGCACTGCGCCACGCCTGCCCCGCCACCGTCACGTCCCCTCCACTCGGACCCGTCGCAGTCAGCCCGCCGCGCCCGCGCCATCTCTGCCGCGCGCAGCTCCCCACCGCCCCGTGGCAGCCATGCGCCGCGCCTCCCCTGCTGTCGCCCACGGTTTTGCCCGCGCTGCCCACCGATTCCCTATCTTCCCGTGAGAATAACTAGCTCCTGCGCCACCCCTCTTCCTCTCCCTCCCCTATTTCTCTTCCGCCCGTGCGCAAGCCGCCGTGCCGCCTCCTCGCCGTGTTCCGCTCTCCGGCGAGCCCCTCCAAAAATCAAGCGCGTCATATTGCATCTACACTTCCCCTCTACTTTTCCGTCGCTTTAATTGAACGTTCATTCACCAGGGAGCGTGCGCCGGCAGTTCTTCCCCGAAACCGGCCGCCGTCGCCATGACTGCCGCTAGCCCCACCTCGGGTGGTTCTTCCCCCGATTCCTCGCTATGGGAGGTACAACTCGACGCCCTGAAGCCCCTCCCATCGGTGGCCGACGTCCTCCACCGCCACAGCTCGCCACCACCGCGGGACCCCTCTGCGCCGCCGCGAGCTCCCGGTGCTGGCTCGCCTCGGTGGCTCCCCGACTCAGCCAAGCCCTCGGTAAGCTTCCCCCGCCTCCTCTGTTGCTCGCGCACGCCTCAGCTTCTCTTCTATTCCCTCCAGCTCGGCCGTCCCCTTTCCACCCTCTCGGCCGTCCGCTCTCCACCGCCGCAGGCCCGCCACCGAGCCTCATAGCCAGGGCCGTCGCCCCCAGTGGCATCCCCGCCTCGGGTAGGTCCCATTTCAGCGGTCTCCGGCGCCTCCCCGGCCGTCACCCGCCGGCGACGCCGTTGGCCGAGCTCCGCCGATGCCTCCTCTGTTCTTCCTCTACTTGGCCACAGCAAGCTTGCACTCCTTCTAATTTAATTCCACCCGCATATCACTAAATGACCGCAGCCCACTTGGTCACTAGCGCCTGTTGCCTACCACTCTGTGAGGTCCCGGGATCGATTCCACCGACCAACCCATTCTACATTTTGTTTTATAACATGTTTTGAACCTCATGATAGTTAGTAAAGACTAAGGAAAAATTGGGAAATAACCTAGGGAATATAATAAATTTAGTTAGGATGTAAAATAAGGTTACTCAACAATTTATAATGAGTATTTACAGCATGAGCAACTAATGTGGTTTAAATTTTTAATTGGGATCTAATTAACAATTAAAGGCAATAATGAAATGTGGTTTAGCGCATAGTCCAAGTTAATAAAAATCCTAAACCAAAAATGCGTTCGGGATTAAGATTAAGAAAAATGAATAATACGCTTACCTAATAAAAGCAAAGTTTTAAATTAAAGATCTCCCCCTAATTATAATTTATGGCCTAACATTAAAATGCCACCACCAAAACATGGTTTAGCTTAAAAACCCAAAGTTAATAAATTCTAATTAAAAATACATCCATAAAAGGTACAAAATTTATTAGAATATACATGAGCTTAATAAATGTCTAATCATGGATTAGTTATTACCCGGTATGTATGATTTAAATTCGGATTAGTTGTCATGATAAATAATTAGTGTAACTTTAATGTTTACATTGCAAATCTAGTTACATATTAAGGCGTTAATTAGGAGAAGCAGCCTTGGGATAAATGTATATATTTAATAAAGCTAGCCCTTAATTAGAATATAAACATTTATGCCCTAATATTTATCATACTACCATTAAACAAGTCTCAGCGATATATTTTATTACCTTGTACAGTAACCTTTACTTAGACAAATAAATCTAAATTAGATAGAGCTAAGCCTAAGAATAGTTAAAGTATGAGCAAGCTAATAATAGTGACATTAATTAAATCTTAACACTAGCTCTAGTACATAATAGTATTGAGCATAATTGTATATATAACAAGTTAGGACCCATAGGAGTGGATCCCTAATTCAACTTAAACTTAGCTTAGCTATGAATGTAGATACGTAAAATATGATAATGGGATTATTAGAGGTTTAAATTTTAATCAATTACCATATATGAATAAATATTGAGCCTTTGCTATTTATCTTAATCTAATTAGTAAGTAAAAGCCTATATCAGAGATTATTCTAAAAACTTAATAAATATATCCAAGTTAAAGTTAAGGGAGTAAAGTGGGTTGTATTGATTCGTCGGAAATTATGATTTAAAAGACTTAAGTTCTAATATAAGAAATTCCTAGACCTAGCTTTTTGGACAAGTGCTATAATACTTTTGACTAAAAGATTTATAGAATAAGTACAGATCTCATCCATCAGTCCAGTATGCCTTTACCATAACCTAAGTTGTAAGGAATACATACCCAGCCAGACTCATACATCGATACATAGGTCTACCTAACTCATGGAACTTCCTTGATAAATACGAAAATAATAAAAGAGGTTATTAATAAAAAGATCGAATTTCGTCTTTCTCCAATCGGCTATGTTTGGCCACTTCTTCTCCAAAGTAAAATAATCCCTGTAGATACTTCCTTACTTATGATCCTTTATTATCCTAAAATTTTCCCTCACGGTAAAGTTATTCAGATAACTCGTTCTCTCACTCAAACCTAGCTACTGCTGTGTTTGCAACACACTAAACCGAATCACTCTGCTATTCTCAAATCGTAATACATGTATAAAATAAATTAAACCGGCCATTTAAATTATTCGGATTTATTTGGATCTTTTTGAGTTATTTACTTTTATTTGCATTCAGTCATTTGTCGCGTAATTAGAAATTGGGAGTCGTGAAGATTCAGTGGATCAAACGAGATCAAGCTCGAAGTGAAGATGAAGAATAGAAGCTCAAGAGAAAGCATCGTGTGCGCCAAAGTCCGCGGTAAACCGCGCCAGGCGAGTCAATACTTTGATCATGTTGAACCTACGTTTTCTGCAAATTACTTTTGTTTAAATTATCAAATTGCATGCTGTTATGTCATATGCAAATACATGATAATTTAAGATTCTAGTTATATCCCATTGTGTACTTGGTTAATATTACCCCTCCTTTGGAATATTTGAACATGTGAACATTGTCGCCCTAGCACAAATTATAATAGTAACCTTTCGGAAATAAGTCCGTAATTATATGCCATGCGTAGTATTGTTTAGATATTCATGGGCGCGAGAGCGCCCAAGCATCACTTTTAATCCTGAGAAAAATTGGTTGGGCAGTCATGGTGGTAATGACTGATGTATGTTGATTATGGTTATTTTATATTCCCAAAAAAAACCTCAACATGCTTAATATCTGGGCGGATGGTTCGGGGGTATGGTGCAGTGGTGCACGAGAGTGTGGTTTGTGGTAGAACCGCCCAGATACCACTAAGGACTGAATCTTGTCATGCCAACCCGTGTAAAACAGTACAACCACAAGTCTGTAAAATACAACTTGGCTAAGTAGACTTATCGAAATCCCGGACTCATCTCACTGGTAGTGGATTGATGGGGTTATGCTATGGCAAGGGGGCCGAAGGGACACCAGTGGGGGGTGAAGTTTTCCCGCTTTCCTAACGTTGCGGGAAGTAGGAGCCCGAGCTGCGTTAGAGTCTGGGGAAAACATCCCGCGCACAGATGGGACCCATCGCAAATGGGCGGTCACCCATAATGTGAGATGGGAGAAAGGACTAGATATTTTGAAAAGTCACTGTGATGATCTGCTCAACCACATGACTAAGGAATCGTGTGGGGCAACGAGTTGATCATCTCTTGTGGTGAAAGTGTACAAACTCTGCAGAGTCAAAACTATTCGAATAGCCGTGCCCACGGTCATGGGCGGACATGGGAACTTAACTGGATATAGTTCTGTTTTAAAAACATTGGAAACTGGGAATGGGAAACTTGAAGGGCGAAGGACTGCCCTGGTTTGGAATTGTCCTGGGTGTCGTCCCAGTGGTAAGTTAAGCGGCTATAACGCTGAAGAAATTGCTATATGATGCAGATGCCATGTAACGGTGGATGGAATCTGAATCGATATTAATAATGCATTTCCTTGTACATTATGATTTGTACCAAAATTGCTAAGTCATAGGACTTTTTAATTAATTGTATTCAAAAGCACTCTACGCAAAATAAAATAGCCCGAGCCTCTCCTTTGTTAAGCCATGCATATTATTTATTTGCATTCTGTGTATTGGCTCGCGGAGCACGGGGTCGGAGTGCTCATGCTCGCTTTTGCGACAAAATTCAGAATCAGGAAATTAAATCACCTCGCCTCAGCAACAAGATTGGATAAGCTGGCCAAGAAGATGAAGATGTCAAGGGCTAGGTCGCGAACCTCCAGTTGGCTGCCTGTGGGCATGTCCTGAAGGTCCCACCTGTGTGCTTCGTTCTTCCGCTGCTGCAATTTAATGATTTCGGCCTAATCGGCCCATGAGTAAGTTTACTATTAAATTTTACGCTTCCGCATGATATGTATTTTGATATTCATTACTGTAACTGTGAGCACTATCTACTGATCCAGGGAATAGTGCAGTAATCACAGAGGATTCCGGATGTTAATATCTGGGCTCCTACAGCCAAACACCCTGGCATTGTATGTAAGTAGCACGGCGCCAAAGAGTCTGGCGCCGAGGTGTTCAACTACAGCGCCAGGGTCTTTGGCGCCATAAGAGGTGCCAAAGGGCCTGGCGTCGTAGTTGCGTACCTCGACGCCAGGATCTTTGGCGCATTGCTACCTAAACCTGCAGAAAAAATAGCAAACTTTGCTGTTTTTTTCTGCAAAACACATGCACATACACACATACACATACATTCACATATAAAACAGCTGAATACCTAAATAACAACATCACATCACAGCTGGTGGTAGAGAAATGAGAGGACCGTCGAGCCCCAGCTGAACTGTCCAGCGTCGACCCAGTCCTGGAGGCAGTAGATGTACAACCACGAAGCAGCGTCCCCCATGGCGTCCGGGAAAAGCACGGCCCCAAACATGTGGAGGACCCAAGCTCGGCAGTGGTAGTTCACCGTGGTGTCGTCCGCGTCCTCAGGGCATATACCAAAGGTAGCTCGCAACCAGCTAATGTGGACCCCTGAGACACGGCCTCGCCTAGCATTCTCTGGGACAGGAGGCAATGGCATGCTCAGGAAGGCCTCCACACGTGCCCTCCAACCCTCAGACACCGCCGACCCGACCACCGGCTGTCCCCTTATGGGAAGTCCAAGTATCATCGCCACGTCCTGTAGCGTGACGGTCATCTCCCCACAGGGAAGGTGGAACGTGTGAGTCTCTGGCCTCCACCTGTTAATAGTATACATAGAAAAGAATTAGTTACGTACGTAAGAATATAGAAACAAAAATAAACGTACCCGATAAAGAAAATACACCTGTCGACAAGTGCGGTCAAAGCTGCGGGGTTGAAGACCGGCATGCCCCAGCGTAGTAGGTTAGCGACCGTGTGAAGGCCAGCACGGCGAAGCAGTGGGGTGTAGCGGTTGTCGTAGACCATCAAGTGGAACTCATCATGGGTTCGAGGACGAAGTATGGGAATCTCCTGGAAATTGTTTTAAAAGTTAGCTACGTGATGAAAACACATGTAACACGAGAAAAATATATTTGATAACACACGTACCTAGCCGTCCTTTGTGAGCCTGCCGCGGTGCTCCCTGTCGTAGAACTCGTCCAGCAGCCGGTACCTCGCCATCGTATGCATTTAGAAATACGTTAATGATAAAAATAACAAAATACATTAATGATAAGAATAACAAAATATGTAAAAATTATGCTCTCTAGACCTAACGCTGCTCTTCAATGCCGTACTCTTTCAACCACATATTCAATGCCGACATATCCTCAAAGACATGACCCTTGTGGATTATGATACCA
Organism: Dendrocalamus latiflorus; assembly: GCA_017311315.1. Taxonomy (NCBI): domain Eukaryota; kingdom Viridiplantae; phylum Streptophyta; class Magnoliopsida; order Poales; family Poaceae; genus Dendrocalamus; species Dendrocalamus latiflorus. The sequence goes on along the minus strand of CM029620.1, from coordinate 4,626,008 downwards.
GCCCCAGGCCTAGGTATGTCCCTCTGCGTTTGCCCTCCTATCCTCAAAGTCAGGGCATGTACCTCAGTTGAATCGGCCGTAACAACAAAATGCTAAAACTATTAACAAAAATCGGTATACCATATCGGATAAACTCAATTACTAATACCACTAATCGCTAATTTCTCTCCAACATTCATCACTTCTACCAATTTCTAAACATACCTATTTCTAAACATTCATCAATCTCACTCAAATCATACCCTAAAAACAAATCTACATCCATGACTACTCTTACATTACGCATATCTATTGCAAATCCAACCTAAAACCGAGCCAAATCCAACTAATTTCATCTAGTGTTTCAAATTTTGCCCCACGAAATGTACCTCAAATAATCCATATCTATTGAAAAAATCAAGGGAGGGGAGGGAGTTCACCTTGCTTGCTCGGTTTGGAAGCAAAATCGCGAGAAAAAGCAACGGATTGGAGTGGATTTGGAGGGGGGAGAGAGGGGCGGCGGCAGGCTACTCTGTCTGTTCGCACGGATGAGTGAGGGGGTGGGGGGCCATACTCGGGCTTAAGTCCCAGAGCACAGCGCCACGGCCGTTAGCGCCATTGTTGCATAGCACGGCGCCATGGGCTTTGGCGCCGTGCTTTACCACCGTGGCTCCTACATGTCCATGCACGGCGCCAAAGCATATGGCGCCGTACCATCTACCCTGGGCGCCATATCCTTTGGCGTCGTGCTAAGCGTCTATTTTTGCAAATCTTTTCTCTAGGTGTCCATACATAAAAAAAACTTTCAAATTTTTGGCTAAAATGCAAAACTTTTACCGTGGGGACAGTGCGGGCAAGGTTGTGCGCGGCTGCGGGCATCCGGGTGCACATCGCGGCGTGCGGCACGGTGGGGAGTGCACGCGGCGTGCTGGGCGTGCGTGTGGGCAGGCAGCACGCAGGCGGTGTGCTTGCGCGTTCAGCGCAGCGCCAACGTCGCGGCCGGGTCGGGCATTGTCTTGGGCGCCGGAAGCAACACGGAAGAAAAAGGGAGGAGGAAGATAGAAGAAGGGGGCTAAGTGGCAGGGAGAGAAAAAAAAAAGGAAAAAGAGAGGAAAAAGAGGAAGGAAAAGGAAAGAGACTTTTAGCAAGATTTGGAAATTGGATTTTAGATTTTACTTTCCATTTTTATATTTATATTAGAATTCGAATTCAAATTTGAATTCTTGGCTCGATCAATTTGGACGCAAATTTCTAATCTTACCTTTGCTTTTGGTTTCAGTTTAATTTCATTTCAAATCTTGTTCTCTGACTCGAAGTTCAATTTTCATGTTTTGCTCAATTTGATATCTAATTATTTGGCTCTTGATCCTTGATTTTTATTTTTACTGTTTGAGTTTGTTCGGCAACAACCAAATTGAAAATCCAGGGAAATTCGAATAATCAACAAAAATAAAAGGCAAGATTTAAATTTTTCTCACTTTTGGCAATTCCCCAAATTTGGGATGTTAAAAAATCAATCAGTTAAATCCTCAACAATGCACACAAGCACAAAATCTGTAGACAGGAAAAACAGTTATGACCTGACAAATAGTGCAGATAGCAAAACAAGATGAGCTTTGATGATCTGATGTTTCAGTAGACCTAATATTTCACTGACGACCTTTGAACATGTGCATAAAAAATAGTTAATGTATCTTATGGATATTCTGCAAAGTGGGTTAACAAAATTCTGAAATTGCAAACCGCATAAAAATATAGTTTTCTTATTAGTCAAAGTTTTACTGCAAGCACCTCCAAAGTATACAAAGGTGGTTGGAGAAAGGGAAAGGACACTTGTGGAATGATAGCAGTCAAGTAAAATGGATAAATTTCTTGTAAGTGCTAGCTCAAATAGTCCATACATATATTCTGCGGTCATGGCATGGAAAAAAATTGGAAGAACAACTTTACTAGCATTTGTTCAAACAAATGTATCATATAAATACGAATGTTTTCCAACATTGAATGGAAGATATAATATAATCTACTAGTTTCAAAGTTTCTTTTTTTGCAAAAAAAACAGTACGAAAGTATCCTAAGAAAAAAAGTAGAAAAGGCAGCTAGTTTCAGACATAGTTGTCTTGACTTGATCAAGAAGTAGCACAATTCCCAAAGAAAATTGAGAATCGCGACCTGGTAGAAAACAGATGCCCAGCTAATGCAGTGGACCAGACAAAGGTTGAATGGCATTAGAATGGACCAGCTTCTCACCTCAATTTAATCTTTACAACCAGCAAACACATCAAGGACTCCACATAAATTCCACCATGGTGCTAGGGACCTCCTAACAAGTGGCAATCTACGAGATTTTCCCTTTGAAATTTAATTGAAACATGAACCCGGGAAAATTTCAGCAATACCCCCGCTCATTTCAGCTTCTGGCTTATTTTTTACTATTCATAAATTTCGTTTTTTTCCTGAACTTTTGGCCTTTTTGAGATTTTTTGTCGGTTTTTTTTCTCGTATTCGTTTACGTTGTCCGTAATGAGCTAACATATTTTTTCTATTTTTAAATTTTTTAAAAATTAATTACATTAAATAAGCCACCTTCAGCTACAGTAAAATTTCAGCCGCTATAGTGCAATTTCAGCTATAAGTCACAGCTTTTCAGCCCAACCGAGCGGGGCTATATCAGCATTAATTCAGAAGTTGAACTAAAAGCTTTTGTACTCATAATGGAGGTACAAATATTTTCTCATCTTCATCTTCAGTCCTTTCAATGACTGAATTCTCTAGTGAGGGCACCTCTCCAGTGTTGCCATCAGTTGAAAAACCATCAAGCGCCTCGCTTTTTGTCCGATGGTTGTCAGAGAAATCACAAACTACAGATGCATTACCTGATGCCTCTTCCCTATTGTTCTCAATAAGTTCTTCACGTTTATCATCTTCATCACCAATATAATGATGGGACCGAGCATCTGAAGAGGCTACAGTTTCAGTTTTATCTTCACAAACAGAATCAAGTGAAAACTCTGATGTTTCATTCTCATTGGTGAAATCTTGAACTTCATCTGAAGTACCTACAAACCTGCTTTTCGTTTGCCTCAGTAAATATAACTTCCGACTTTAGGTAGCTTGTTTTCATCACGAACAACCACCTTTTGTATGTCTTGCTGTTCGTGTAAAACTCCCATATTAGCAACACTATCAACGAGCAATTCTGGTACACTCTTTGCATCTTTTTCTGTGTATCCTCTTTCTTATGCTCCTCTGGAATCACATCATGGGTTGAACCATCTGAAGTGGCCAACACTCTGATTTTATCATCATTTTCACAACCGTCAAGTACCACCTCTCTTGTTTCATGCTTGTCAATAAAATCACAAATTTCAGATGAAGTACAAGCTGACATAAATTCTTCACCATATTTTTCATCTTGGTCCCAAAATCATGAGACGAAGTATTTGATGAGACTACCATATTTTGCTTGTTTTCATCCAGAAAAGACATTGACAACGCTACTACTTCGTTCATGTCAGAGAAATCATGAACATCAGCTGAATTAATTGGCAATGCAATTGGGAATGAATCACCTGATGTGCTCACCTCTCTGATGTTAAGTTCTTCCACAAACCAATCAGTCGACACGTCCTGTACCTGATGCCTTTCAGAAAATCCATCTAAATCAGCATCAGCATTTAACTCCCTCTGTTTGTCTCGAAGATAATCACCTCTTCCACGAGTTTGTCATGATCGGTATGCACCTCATAGTTGACACAAGCATCAGATAAAGCAATCCCTGATATGTTCGGAGAATCATCAGAGAATCCATCAATATGCATCTCTTTTATCTCAAACCTTTCAACACGAACTTCAGCTGTAACAGAGTCACCAGTCAGTTCTGCCACATGCTTCACGGTTTTCTCCTCCGCCTTTCCTTCTTGTCGGTCGTCTTCTCTGCGGTATTTATCGACATCACTGGCACGGTCGATGCTGTCATTCTTGAAGGGTTCGTGATTTCTGTCCTTATTCAACAGGGAGGCAACAAAATAGAGCAAGGTGAACCAGACAAACGACACGACGAAAGCAGGCACGGCGAAGAACAGCACAGGAGGAATCAGCACACAAGACAGAAGCAAGAAGCGAGGCAACAACCGGGGAAACGAAAAGGCACAGACCCGGCGCGGCAGGTGGTAGTGGACGTGGAAATGGTGCCAGCCGCCGCCGCCTCCTTCGTCCCCTCTCTGTACTCCTCGGCACGCCGCCCTTTTCCCCCCGCCACAGCTCAAAGCCATGGATCAGCTGGAAAAGCAAGTCATGGAGTGGTAAGCAGCAGAAATTACAAGAATGAAGATTCTATGCGTGGCCTATCTTCTTTCCGTTTGCTTCTTTTATGCCATCTCGAAAGGCAAAAATTCGAACCATGTAAAAGGCGGACGGCTTCTTTTGTGTTTGATTATGCAATGTTTGAAAACGTGGGTTGGGTTTTCTAAAACCCTATATTAATTTTGTAGAGTCTTTTTGATCTAACTTCTATTCCTCTGCTTTTCCGTGATACCGCTCATAATACATAATGAGGCTAGAGAGTAGACACTTAACTTATTTATAGACTTCACTTTTAGGTTTTGTAAAGTGACTCACCTGTTTCCAGTATCCCATGATACTTCTCAACTATGTCACCAACTACGATCAGACAGGTCAGCTTTATGAGTCTAAAATATATCAGTACTAAGCACATATATGTGAGTCATGCGTCATGATCAAATTGTTTACAAGATCAATTCCAATCTGACCATGTGGGCCAACAGCCTGTAGAGCCGATCCTGCAAAACAAACCCAGCTATTCCGCAATATGTTGTACCCAGTTTAAACAAATGCATGCATATTAAATTTCAATAGACTTAATCTCAATAAATGTGTCTACCATATTCCAGTATAGCCGTACTCGGTACCTCGAGTATTAATTCCTCGAGTTAATTCCACATCAAAATATTCCCTATTACTTGCATCAATAATATCAATAATTATACGTTGAGTAAAATAGACAACAACCACAATAAATGTTGAAAGTCACATAAAAATCATAACATTTTCCACTCGGCTGAAACATTTCAATCAATAAACGGAAACCCCATGACTTAATCATGCTTAAAAAATAATTCCTAACTAACTAGTTTAGTGAGTGAATCTTTCTTTAATGTGTTTACTTTTACTTTAAAATAAGTTATAAGTTGTGATGCTCTTCCTATGACCTTAAGTGATGCAAGATATTTTCTTAGCCATACTCTTTTCTTTACTGCTTCAGATGTAACAATATATTCAGATTTAATGGAGGAATGAGTAACTGCATCCTGTTTTCTACTGTACTAAGAAATAACACCTCCTGCCAAAGTAAATAAATAACCAAAATCTATTTGCCAATCAACATCAGTATAACTTTGCAGTTGGAGATTATGACCATTAAAACATAAAGCATAATCCATAGTTTCTTTGACATAACGTAGTACATATCTAATTTGTTTCGAGTACTCTTCCCTTGGATTCTTTTGATATCAACTAAGAAAACCAATAGTGGGTAAGATCAGGTTGTGTGAATAACATAGAATATACAAACATTCAAAAAACTGAAGAATAAGAAATTCCATTCATTCTAGCTTTTTCCTCAGGGGTATTGGACATAATTCCTCACGGAGTATAGTTTCTTTTTTCCTCAGAAGTATTTGGATATAATTCCTCATTGAGTATAGTTCTCTTCACAATAGGTGCATTAACAGGTTTGTTGTTTTTCATAGAAAATTGTTTTGATATACTTCCAAGGTATATCTTTTGGGACAACTCAAAAAACATTTTATTCCAACCTCTCTGTATTTCCACTCCTAAAGCATATGAAACTTCTCCCTTATCTTTCATATCAAATTTAGAAGATAATCAAACTGTCACTTCCATCAATGTATTTTTATCATTAGAATCAAAGAGAATATCAACATATAAAAATAATAAGACAAAACACTTACCCATAAATTTTGTATATATGCAATGAACACCTTCTGTTATTAAAAATGACGTGATAGTATTATCAAAAAGAATATACCATTAACATGAAACTTTTTTAAGACCATAAATTGATCTATTCAACTTGCAAACTTTATTTTTATTCCCTTTTCTCCAAAACCTTCCGACTATTTCATATATATTTTATCCTCCAAAAGACCACTAAGAAAACTAGTTTCAACATCCATTAGGTGGAGTTCAAGATCACAAACCGTCAAAACACTAATAATACAAATTGCAGTAAATTTAGCATCAAGATAAAAAAGTTTCCACAAAGTCAATACCTTCCCTTTGTGTAAAATTTTCACAAAGTCAATAACTTCTCTTTGTGTAAAGCCTTTAACAATAAGCTTAGCCTTATATTTTTCCACTAAACCTGCTGTATTCAATTTCCTTTTAAAAATCCATTACAACCTATGGACTCACGGTTGTTTAGTAGATCAATAAGTTCTCAAACTTTATTACACTTCATCGAGTTCAATTCTACCAGCATTGCTTCCACCCATAGTTTTTGGTTCTTTCTCCAAATTTGAAATTTTAGAGTAAACTTTCCCCAAGAACAAATAATAATCATCTAGATATTATAATGTACTCAAATTCCTCTCATTGCTCTTCCTCCCACTTTTCCTAAGCATTGCAGTGTTAGGAGTTTGATTTGTATTTCTTTTAGGAGTTGAACCTCCTTCAGTGTGAGAATTAATACCAGATGTATTCATCTGTGTTTCCGGTGGAGTTGCCAATAATTCCACCCTCACCCACTTAGCACTACGAAGTATGTTTTGATCTAAAAATATTGCATCCCTGCTTTCCACCAATTTATCCTTTTTCTGGATCATAAAATATGTACCCCTTTAATTCCAAAGAATAACCAATAACAAATTCATGGTGTGCTTTTTAGGCTACAATTTTTTTTCTAGTCCAAAACTCATAAGGAGTAACTTCTATATTCTTAGATAGAGAATTATTTAATAAATAAACAATAGTATGTAAAGCCACCCCTTAAAAGACAAAGGAAGATCTGAATAAGCCATCATAGACCTAAGAATATCCATAAGTGTTCTATTCCATCTTTCAGTAACATCATTTTGTTGCGATGTCTAAGATATAGTATATTGATAAATAATTCCATGCTCTTAACATAAATCATTTAATATTCCTAAAGTGTATTATCTTCCATGATCAATTCTCTAAATTTGATCTTTCTATTCAATTGATTTTCCACTTCAGTTTTAAATGATTTGAACACGTCAAATCTTTCTGACTTGTGTTTAAGAAGATACACATAACAAAATCTAGAATAATAATCAATGAATGTGATAAAATAAATCTTTTGACCTCTAGTGGGAGTAGACATCTCACCGCAAAAATCAGAATGAATAATGGCAAGAGGCTCATTAGATCTTTGTGCCTTTGAAAAAATAAACGCACAAGTCATCTTACCCTTTATACGTGCCTCATAAATACCAAAAACTTCCCACTTAAAGTGCAGAATTCTAGAATTAATAAGCCCCTTAATTCTATTTCTAGATTTGTGACCAAGGCGTAAATACCATACATAAAATTCTGAGCATGTGTTCCTATCATTAGTATTTCTCACTATGGAGTTATTTTAATCAAGTAAGCAATCAATATTATCACCATTTAATAGTTCATAAAGAAAATAAACACGTTCGTGACTAGTTCCAGTGTGCACTAATTTCCTATTGAGTAATATTTTAACTCTTCCTTTTCCAAACAGTATGTCATAACCAATATATTCTGACTGAGCAATAGAAATTAAATTCCTTCTCATGCTAGGTGAATATAAAGGGCACTATAATAATAATTTTCCTCCATTAGAGAGTTTCATGACATAATTTTCAATTCCAAGTACATCAGCTTTAGCCCAAAAAACATATCTATTTTTTCTTAGAATTGTTTACATAAAAGTAAAAACTCTTTGACCTCTTGTAATATAAGATGGAGCACCAGAATAGACAACCCGACTGTTTGAAAAAGTAGTAGTAAGTAAAGATTCAGTGCATACAAAAATAACTGACATACCGTTAGGCGAATAATTATCTTTACTCCCAATTGGTTGATTGTTTTGATTACTTTGCTCAATCTACTTCTTGTTTTTCCTACAATCAGCTCTAAAATTTCCATACTGACCACAGTTGTGACACTTATAATTCTTGTACTTATCATTCCTCTGAGCTAAATAATAATTTCCATGATCATCGATCACATTTCTTGTTAAGTTTTTCTCTCAAATCATCATTAGACTTCCTCTTTTACCAATTCATTTTATTATTACTTTTTTCCATTCCAAGGTGCGACTCAAAGTTGTGAGTATTTGGCAAAGAGTTTAGAACAACCATGACCTGCACTTCTTCAGAAAAAGGACAGCCAGCATTTTGTAATTCCTCTACTAAAATACAGAGTTTATTGAGATGCTCATTAATTAAAGTGCTATCATAAAAGTTAGTAAAGAGAAAGTGATTAACAAAGTTAAGCACTTTAATAAGAGATACTTTACTAAAATCTTGTTCTAGATTATGCATTATTTTTCGTGCATTCTGTTCACCCTCAATGCAAGGTTAAGCAAAGCCCAAGTAGTTTAGAAAAAATATGGCCCAAATAAATATTACCTGAATTTGTAGACGATTCCCTTGATCAATTCTCCCTCGACTAATTAATGCCAAGAATTCAAAAAACGATCACATCAGCATGCGGCAATGCATGCAACAACTAATTAATTAGTGCGACAATTAACTAATTAAAGCTGAGGCTCAAGGCAGGTGCTAGACTTCAATCGAACTTATCTAACTACTTCCCATTGATTTGATGTGACATGGAGTGCTTGGGCTCTATTGGTGTTGCTTCGATCGCCCTATTGGTTGTGACTAGGGCTGAAAACGAGTCGAGCCGAATCAGCTCAAGCCAGGCTTGGCCGAGCTCATCCAGAATTGTGGCTCAGTTCAGCTTGGCTCGTTCAGGAAACAAGCTAAAAGCCTATCTCGGCTTGGCTTGTTTTCTGGCTCGAGTCGACTTGAATCAGCTCGCGAGCTGCACAAGCTCCCCGTGTATCCCCAACAAAAACAACATCAAATCCACCCTCTTCTCCAACCTCACCTCCCTCCTCCTCCACCACTCCCCTGCCGCCTCCTCCCCCCATGCCTCCATCTTCTCCTCCTCCTTCTCCATCCCCATTACTCCTGCTCCCGCCACGACCACCCCCACCCCGCTCGCCCGCATCGCCATTAGGGTCTGCACCAGTGCTGCTACGGGGGCCTTCATCTACGCTGCCCTGCTCCCCATCGACACCATTAAGACCCATCTCTAGGCCCGCACGGCGTCCCGTGGCTACTGGCAGGTCTTCCTTGACATCCTCCGTACTGACGGCCCACTCGGCACCTACAAGCTCGCTAAGTCGTTGCTCCGCCCCTACCTCCCCCTTCCTCGTGCCCCTACTTGTCGGTGCCAGTAGCAATGTATCCTCCTCCACAATCATCGTCCCCAAGGAGCTCATCACCTAGAGGAGGGAGCACACAGCGAGAGGGCACATGGCGGGGGGAGGGGAAGCTCCTTGTCAGATCAGGCGTAGTAGTGCTCGACGACATCGAGGAAGCGGTCATTTTCGGCCGCGATGTAGTGGGGGTCCTTCACCAGCAGCGCCCCCTATCCCAGAGGCTGACGTCACCACCTCGTAGCGCGCATGCACCCCTCCTCCGTCGTCGGCACTGAGCCTCTGGCGATCTATAGGTACGACGCAAGATCCACAACGGGGAGGTCCATGGGTAGGGGCTGTAGGGCATGCGGCGTGGTGGGCGGGGCGAGCAGCGCGGTGGGCAGGGTACGAGAGGGGATCACCGGATCAGGGCGGGAAGGGAGCCGGAGATGGAGATGATGGGGAATGCCAATCGAGATCGAGATTAGGGGCATGGCCGACTTGTGCAATTAGATAGTGGACTGGAGGACTGCAGACATGAGTCGCTCGTGACTTGGCTCGACTTTCTTACGAGCTGAGAAAGAGGCTTGGCTTGTCTTAAAAATTCACAAGCCCGAGCCAAACTGGCTCGGCTCGTAACGAGCCCGAGCCAGCTCATGAGCCTTGACTTTGGCTTCCGTGACTTTGGCTTCCATCCCCAGTTGTGACTTTGGCTTGGCTTCCGTGGGATGCGAGGCTTCGATTTTTTCCACGCGTGAGATCGTTGATCTCTTTCCACGAGCGTATAGTGACACACCGACTGAGACTCGTGTGTGAGATTGTGCTTGCCAGAGATCATGCGAAGTGTTTGATACTCGTGAGATTTCTTTCCACGCGAGATGTGTTAAAGTGATGATTTCTTTCCACGCGGCACTAAGGATGATGATGCATTGAGACGTCGCCTGTGACTAGAGCTAGAAGTTGGACCGAACATATTCGTGCCAACCCGAGGCCCGGTTGGCCCAACACAGACATGTCACGTGGCGGGCCATACCAGCACGGCATGAATGGCAGGCCAAGCTGAGCCTCAAAAGTCAACCAGTCGGGTGGCACGGCACGACACGGCATATCATGCCATGCTTGGGTAGGCCCAGCCTGGTGAGCACGGCTAGCACGGGGGCACGACGGCATGCCAGTGTCAGCGGCCACCTCGGTCTCGGCCTCCCGCCGCCCTCCTATCGCTATCCCATCATCCCATGGATTTCCAACCCCATCAGCCATCACAAGCAGAAAGGGGGAGTATAGGACTAGAGGGGAAGGAGCATACTAGAGCTTGGCGACTAAGTCAATTTAGAACTTAATCTATTTGGCTAAAACCAAGTATATAATACATAAACTTAAATCAATTTAGTTTAGCATAAATAAAGCCTAAATCGACTAAGTTCACCTAAGTGCACCAACAATTTAAATCAATGTCAAAGGTTTGTAATACTAGAAAGACAAGCAATCAATTTCATTCATTGAATGCAAATTGCTTAAATCTAAATTGAGCACAAGAAAATAAACCACAATTGACATGGTTTCTTTTTTACCGTGGTGTTCGGAGACTTGCCGGTATCCCCTAGTCCACGTTGAGGTTAGCCTAAATGAATTGGACCAGCTCCACAAATTAAGCCAAAACATCTCAATCCACTAGTGGTAGCTCTTTCACGCTCCAGGTAGGTGAGCTCCAACCTTCACACTTCGTCGGGTCTTCTCACAACCTTCTTTAAGAAGATCATCAAGCACAACAACTCCGACGCCGTCTAGTAGTCGGCAAACTCTAAGAGTAAAAAGTCAAACCCCTCGCTTAACTCTCACCACGTGCAATGAATGCACAAGCTCAAATGAATACTAAGTCCAACTCAAGATGCAACACATGCACTCTAGATCACTCTCCTTCCTCACAAGGTGCAACACATGTACAATTGAGAGGAGGACCTCATACTAACTCAAGGGAATACAAATAGGTCAAGCAACCTTATCTCCAACTTATCAAAAATACCAGCGGCAACACTGTGGTACTTTCACTCCCCTCGCAATGGTAAAAAAACTAGCCGTTAAAAGCAAATAACCAGTCGAATACGGTAGTTCCACTACACAATTTCTGGTAGTTCCGATCATCAGAAGTACCGCTCCCACATGCAGATCTACCACTCTCGCAGGGAGGAGAAGACCGCCACACAGATGTCTCTATGAAAAAATGTACCGCTACACAAGCCAGATGTTCTGTAAATCGAAAGTACCTCTCACACAGAGCCAGTCGTTCCGCAAATCAGAAGTACCGCCCACACAGAGCCAGTAATAATGCTCGCTGATCAAACTGCTCACATAGAGCCAATCGACCGCTCACATAAAGCTGATCAAAAGTATCGATCATCGACTACACTGATCTCTGACCACGTAGGATGGTTCGACCACTCAGGTCTCTGACCACGTTGTTCGGTTTGACCACATAGGTCTCTAACTACGGTGGTCTCTTGCCACATTAGTTTTGACCACTCAGGTCTCGACCACGTCGACCATGTCGATTTTCGACCACGTTGTATTAATCATGTCAGTTTGACCATGTTGGTTTTGACCACGTTGGTTCAACCACATTGGTTTTGATCACATAGATCTTAACCACGCTGGTTTTCATCACATAGATCTTCGACCACGTTAGTTCAACCATGCTGGTTTCGATCACACAGATCTTTGACCATGTCGATTCCGATCACGCTAGTTTTGATCACACAGATCTCGACCACGTCGATTTCGATCATGCTGGTTTCGATCACACAGATCTTCGACCACCAATGCATGCGGTACTTTCATGATTACAATGTCGGTTGTTCTGTCAGCAGTAGTACCACAGACTACACTGCAGTAGCTCCAATTTCCCTAAGAAGTGCAGATATTTCAACAGATTTTGCAAAACATATTTGCAAACAACAGTATCTCGCACACATAGATCAAACATGATTCCAATAGGTTGCAAAACATATTTTCACACTTTTAGAATGATGACACAAGGATTATATATGAGCTTCAACTATTTGCAAAACACATTTGCAAATATAAGCCTCATACTACAAAGAATGAAAATGTAGACTTCAAACACTTGCAAAATATATTCGCAATGTATAGTCCCATGTTACAAGGATTCAACACATGAGTTTCAATTATTTGCAAAACACATTCATAAATACAAGTCTCATGCCAAAGAGAGCTAGAGCAAGTGAGGTTGAGCTATTAACACATGATGGGACTTAAGCTACTAGACATGGCCCCTCTTAATAGTACGGCATCCTATACTAGCAACTCGGTCTTCTAACCAAACACCAAGACCAATAAAAGACTAGAAACACATCCTTAGCCCTAGCCAGCCATACCTTTGCCTTGAGTTGTAGTCTTGACTTGATAATCAACACATGATCATCTCCTCTTGCACATTTATCAACTCATGATGCATCCACCACATGACTTGATGATCTTCAATACACGAAGTCATCTCAATTCTTCCTCATTTGTGGAACCTAATCTATTCATCCAATTCATAAAAAATATTAATCCACAAATCAATTGCCATCAATTACCAAATTTCACTATTAATGCATAATGGAGGGACTAGATTCTACAATCTCCCCTTTTTGGTAATTCATGACAATCTCAACAAATAGTGGGATAAAGATTGCATTTGCAAGTATACAACATGTACACAATACTTGTATACTCTAAGATAAGCTTTTAAAACAAAGCTTGCCTATCCGGTTGTTATTAATCATCCAACCATTAATACATAATAGAGAAGTTAGATGACAACCCGATTGCAAATGAATACATATGAACTACACAAGCTATATATTCTCAAAGGATATGTTTCAAAGTAAAAGATCCTAAATATGTGTATTAAAGGAAACATGCATCAATACTTATGGAACCTCAAAATATAGAGTGAACTCTCCCTAAATATATGCATGTAAATATGTGTAATGAAGACATATGTACATATTCATTTTGAACTATTTGTGGAGTTCAATCTATATTTTGGATCCAAGGAATGCACTAATATGTAAGAATGTGATTTCGAATGCATACCTCTTTAATTTCACCTTTTCATCCAAATGAGATTAAGTAATATCATAAGCAATAAACAAGGTTAGTCTCACAAATGCATTTATCAGTATTACCAAAACCTCATAATAGTATTTATCATTATTACCAAAACCAACTTAAATGGAGCTTGATCTTTCACCTAGTCCTCCTCCGGCTCTGACTCCCGTTGATGCTCGTTGTCTCTCGCCAAGCATGGGAGACTATGGCATGGGTGATCGTTATATGGATCGTACAGAGGGCTACGAAAAGTACCAGAGCAGTCTGCAGCCAATGTGGAGTCCAGAGTTCCCTCACTAGCCCTTGGATGACAACATTGGCGGGCTTGGATGAAGGGCGAATTGCTGGAAACACATGACCTGGAGCCAGGAAATTCGAGACGATGAAACGGTAGAGATCGCAACTTGTAATTATTGCAATGCTAAATTAACTGCTCGTATAGCTGTAGGGACAAGGCACTTGAACCGGTACTACAAAGCATGCTTACGCAAAATGGCGGCACAGGGCCGAGGGGGAGGAGTACAAACACAACTAAATTTCGAGGCTGATGGCTCTGTAAGTACATGGGTATACAACCAGCTTTTTGCCCATGAGAAAATTGCTAGATATATTATTTCAGAAAATCAACCGATTAGGATGGGTGAAAATCGTGCGTTCAAAAAATGATCTAACGCGGCTTTTGCCAACAGTACCAACATGTTAGTAGGAGAACTACCACATCTGATATTTTAAGAATGTATCAAAAGGAACTAATAGAGCTAAAAGAACTATTCCAACAAGTTCAGTTTTCTTTTACTATAACCTCATATATTTAGACATAATCACACTAGAGAAGTGCCTACCTTAGTGTTGTAGCCCCATTATTTAGACGATAATTATAAGCTAAACAAGAAAGTCATAAGATTTAAAGTAATAAATGAATCATACACGAGAGAGGCCATTGCCGAGCGTATACGACACGTACTTGACGATTTTAAGATAGATAATAAAATTGCTTCTATAACTCTTGATAATGCATCGACAAACATAACGGCTATGAACATCCTCAACCCAATATTTCAAATATATATTGGTGGTTATGTCCTCCATGAAAGCATCTAGGCCCCTAAAAATGGTTTTGGTAATTAATGAATTTATATGAATATGGAACTAACCGTACTTTTCTTCAGTCTCAATGTGGAAACCGTTGGTGTGAATATCCTTAAAACTTAGGAGAGTTCTAGTCGATTTTGGATACAATAAAGCTTCTTCAATGACCAAAGTTGTGCCCATTGGGAGTATAATTGTGGCTCTTCCTAAACCAATTATACATACATCGCTTCTGGCGATTGTCGTAAGGCTGCCAGCATTCTTACGAATCGATAGAAAATACTTAGTCTCTCTTAAGATGGTATTCGTTGTGCCGCTGTCGGCTAAGCACACTTCCTCCATAGGGCGTCACACGCATTCTAATATAAGGTATTTTATTAACATGAATTAGAAGGAATATCAGAACATATCATGCCATTATAAACTGAATAAATGAATGAATTATTCAAAATCATCCAACCATCATGCAAATTCTAACTTGTCCTTTTCACACAAAATAAATGACAATTAAAGTCTAATGCATTCTGTGCATCAGACTGAATCTACTAAAAAATCAGTGACTTCTTCGGCTATTTTCTCGGGAGTGATCTGCTCTTCGAGAGAAATTATGGCGGTGGCTGCCTCTAAGTCGAAAAGGGGTGCTGCTGTCGGGATGGTCTCAACCTCCATTATGTAGGCAGCTGCTCAGAGCTCTCCCCTCAACTGATACAAAGTGGGCTTCAAGTTGCCCTGTGTCATCCTTTTTCTTCTGGACTTGGAAGGCATCAATGACATGCGGCGGCTCCTTACAGATTCGCGACCAATGCCCCCACTTGCCACACTTGTAGCAACCTTGGTTCTGCTGGCCATAGGTCTTACCACTCCGCTTTGCCTTTTTCTCACTCGGATCATCTGACTTGCCTTTCTAGGCAGCGGCCTTACCCTTTCTCCCCCTTCGCTTTATCAAGGGCTTTCGCACCTTGTAGCTCCCGGCGTTAGCCTCACGGCCAGTGGAGCTCCCCGGTGGCTGAGTGACGTAATTCTTGCAGAGAAGTTCATCCTGAGCCTCCGCAACCTGTATCATATCAATCAATTCGGCGTACTACTTGTAGCCGTCTTGACGATAGTTACGTGCGGATTGTACTGCATTGGGTGTAAGGTGGATAATGTCTTCTCAATCTTCTACTCGTCTGTGATCTGCTTGCCACAGAGTTGAAGATTGGTACACATCTTGTGCAAGGCAGAATTGTACTCCCCGACCGTCTTGAAATCGGCAAACTTCAGTCTGATCGCGGTATATTAGAGCGGATTTGCACCGTAGAAAAACAATCTAGAACGCGAAAACTGCGAATTTTAGAGCGAACTAGATAATTCAATCTATTAGAGCTTCGATGATTACCTTCGATTCATCAGAGCAAACTTGTGCTGATAATGTGTTGAGGAACCGTCGCTGGCGACCAGTCCAATCGATTCCTCTGCTTAATATGAAACGAATCAATCACAGAAGACAAAATAATAGATTGAAAACACACAGAGAGATAAAGAGAACTCCCGGTTTTTCTTTATTGCTTTTTGATTGCATGAGTAAAAATTCTGCCGTTACGACTTTCTATTTATAGTCTATTGATGAGATGTCTATTATAGTTCTAGACTTTTAGTCTAGACCTAGGTTTCTTAGGGCCTGTTTGGGACCGCTCCACTCCACGTTTTTCAGCTCCGTTCTATGTTTTTTAGTCAAACAGGTTTAGCTCCACGCACTCTGTTCGAGGAAAAAAAGGTGGAGTTGTGAGAGCACCTAAAGGGGTGCTCCACAAACTCTAGGTTTTTTATGGAGCTGCACCACGGTAAAATTCGTGAAGCAGAGTTTGTGGAGCAGTCTTAAACATGCCCTAACAGTAGCAATATGGGGTTAGTCCGTCCCAACTCCCGAGTCCCCCAGTTCACACACGCTCGTACCGGGGCGACTGCAACATCCTCGATTCCCGCACGCTCGCTGCTCCCCACAAAACCACGCTTCGCCTTTTGCCGCGAAATCCGCCCCTCACGCGCGCCTCCCCCCCCCCCCCCCACCCCACCCCACACACACACACAAAACCCTAACCTTTCCCGCCGCGCGCGCGCGCGCGCATTTCATCGAGCACATCATCGGACCATCACCACCTCTCCCGGCGGCGTTCGGGGGCGGCATGGTGGGCGAAGACTTCTTGCCAGAGGGCGGCAAGCTCCCCGAGCTCAAGCTAGGTCCGTGCTTGCGCTTCCGTTCTTGGTTTGCTTCGTTATTTGCTTCACTCATTTGTTTTTGGCTTTCTTTTTTTTTATGTTGGTTCTGTGGTTGGATAGATGCGAGGCAAGCGCAGGGTTTCATCTCCTTTTTCAAGAAGCTGCCGCAGGTACGTCTCCCTGGATTCATCTTTTTTCCCCCCTTGAATTTTGGGGACTATTCTATTTTGGGAGAATTTTTTTCTTAATTATTTTTTATTGGTACTGTAGGATCCTCGGGTCGTTCGTTTCTTCGATCGCCGGGTAAGTATCTGGCGTTGATGCTGTTAAACTTTTAAACTTTTTTGATACATGTAGATGTGCGCCAGTATTTGTTTTCGTGATGAGAAGTTGTGCAAACGTAATGGGAAAAGTAGTTATCTGAATTGTTTTATCATGAGAAATTCTCTTAATTGCTTTATTATGAGAAGTGATGGAACATTTGACATGTTTCTTCACCTGATTTGATAGGAAATAGATTACAGATGAATCGTTATATAAGGCTTTTAATGTTAGGTCAATTTAATGGATAATTTACGTATCATTTGAGGGGAATTTGAGACTTATCTTGACCAAAGTTTGGGAACCTCATAGTTTCAGTTTCAAGCTATGTTTCAGCATTGTGAAAATTCCATGCACTGGAACAGTTGGCAATATCAATTGAGGTTGCAAAGTAGGGCTCTGTTTGGCATTTTAATGCAAAGCTGCACACTTTGTGGGGCTAGAGATTTTTATGAATATATTTTCATATCTCGTATGATATTATTCCTAATTTGTTAAAAATACAATTAAAAATGGTTGAATATTTAGTAATGTTTTATCAAAGGAGTTTTTGTAGAATGCACAATAATGTTACACAGAGACCTAACAAAGACTACCCCTTCCACCTGTATCTGCATCAAGGTAGTTCATGCATATGTCTATGTTGTTCTTCATAAGTAATATGAATCAAGGCATTTGTTCCAGATTTTATTTACACATTTGTTATTAGTTCATGCATTATATTTTCATACAAAGGCTGTCTTAATTAGGTGGTAGTTACAACTCTTGAGATGTACCATTTTTGGGCAGAGCTAAATATTAGCTGGTTGTTTTTGTGAATATTTGAACTAATTATTCTTATGTGCATCAACTTTCCTTTATAGAAGTGCATACTGTAAACTAAAACTTAAATGTTTGACCAGGATTATTACACTGCTCATGGTGAGAATGCCACATTTATTGCAAGGATGTACTATCACACAATGTCTGCGCTACGCCAATTAGGTAGTAACTCAGATGGAATCTCAAGTGTCAGCGTGAGCAAGACGATGTTCGAGACTATTGCCCGCAACCTTTTGTTAGAGAGGACAGACCGTACATTGGAGCTCTATGAGGGAAGTGGGTCAAGTTGGAGGTTAACAAAGTCTGGAACGCCCGGAAATATTGGCAGTTTTGAAGATATTCTGTTTGCAAACAATGACATGCAAGATTCGCCAGTCACTGTTGCATTGTGTCCTGTGTTCCGGGAAAGTCAGCTCTATGTAGGGCTTAGTTTTGTGGATATGACGAACCGGAAGCTTGGGTTGGCTGAGTTCCCTGAAGATAGCCGATTCACAAATGTTGAATCAGCCCTTGTTGCATTAGGTTGCAAGGAGTGTCTTCTCCCAGTGGATTGTGAGAAATCCATAGATTTGCAGCCTCTTCAAGATGCTATTAGTAATTGCAATATTCTATTAACTGAAAGAAAGAAGGTTGAATTTAAATCTAGAGATCTTGTGCAGGATCTTGGTAGAATAATCAGGGGTTCTGTTGAGCCAGTTTGTGATCTTCTATCTCAATTTGACTATGCTTTGGGTGCCCTTGGAGCTCTAGTATCGTATGCTGAGTTGCTAGCAGATGATACTAACTATGGAAATTACACAATTGATAAATACAATTTGGACCGCTACATGCGACTTGATTCTGCTGCAGTACGAGCATTGAATATCGCTCAAGGAAAGACTGATGTAAACAGGAATTTTAGTTTGTTTGGTTTGATGAACAGAACCTGTACTGCTGGGATGGGAAAACGACTGCTTAACAGATGGCTGAAACAACCTCTGCTAGATGTAAATGAAATCAATAACAGATTAGATATGGTTCAGGCTTTCGTAGAAGATCCAGAGCTTCGTCAGGGACTTAGGCAACAACTCAAAAGGATATCAGATATTGACCGCCTAACGCATGCTCTCCGGAAGAGATCAGCTAATCTGCAGCCTGTTGTTAAGCTCTACCAGGTTTTTGCTTCTACGTACTGTTATTTTCTTTTAATGACAGTTTGCAAAGATGGTTGTTTGCCTAAAATGTATAAGAAGATAAATTTATCAGTGTCATATTGGTTTGTTAGCAGTTAGTGTGAGTTTAAGATAAAATATTTTATTTTGAAAGGAGGGCATTGGATGTTTCTAGTGCTTGTGTTGCTGTATATTTGCACAGAGCATCCTAACAAACAGACTAGTTCGCCTTAGCCAATATGACACCTCCCAAGAGGGGTATATATTTACGTGCTTCTAGTAATATACAAAACCATGTGGCATGTGCACATTCCTTATGGAAAGCTGTTTTAGTATTTACTGTCTAGATGCGTGTCTTTTGCCATCATTTTGAATCCATTTGCTCGAACAAACTTACACTTTTTAAACCAATGGTTTTGCAGTCCTGCATTAGAATCTCGTGCATCAAGGATGTTCTTCAACAATACAGTGGCCAATTTTCTGAATTGATAACGACAAAGTTTCTTAATTCTTTAGAGGAGTGGTTGACAGAGGATCGGTTTGGTAGGTTTGCCGCTCTTGTTGAGACAGCTATTGACCTTGATCACCTAGAGAATGGTGAGTACAGGATATCTCCCCTATATTCTTCTGATTTGGCTGTGCTGAAGGATGAGCTTTCTGGAGTTGAAAATCATATAAACAATTTGCACAACCACACAGCTAATGATCTGGATCTTTCTGTTGATAAGCAATTGAAGCTAGAAAAAGGGCCACTTGGACATGTGTTCAGAATCTCGAAGAAAGAGGAACAGAAGGTCAGGAAAAAGCTCACTAGCAATTACATAATCATAGAAACTCGTAAAGATGGTGTAAAGTTCACAAGCTCCAAGCTTAAGAAGCTAGGTGACCAATACCAGGCACTGTTTGGTGAGTATACAAGTTGTCAGAAAAAGGTTGTCGATGATGTAGTGAGAGTTTCAGGCACCTTCTCAGAGGTACATTGAAATAAAGTTTTGTAGTTTCAGGGTTCACTTTTTTTTCATTCGTGATTGTAACAAATCTTAAATTCTTATTGCAGGTATTTGAAAATTTTGCTGCAATTCTATCCGAGTTGGATGTTTTACAAAGTTTTGCTGATTTGGCAACAAGTTGCCCAGTTCCATATGTAAGACCAGACATTACAGCATCGGTAAGAAATATCAGCTAACACCTTTTAAAAATTAGCAATTTCAAATTTCGTTTTGGCACTGCAGATCTAATCCTAAGAACTTAATACAGGAGGAAGGAGATATTATTCTACAAGGTAGTAGACATCCTTGTCTGGAGGCCCAAGATGGTGTTAACTTTATACCCAATGATTGTACTTTGGTTAGTATTTCATGAGATTATATGTATCACAGTAGAACTTAGTTGCTGAGGTTCATGATGCTTCAAATTGTCCTAAACAGGTGAGAGGGAAAAGTTGGTTTCAGATCATCACTGGGCCAAACATGGGTGGAAAATCCACTTTCATACGACAGGTTAGATTTGCCATGTTTCACAAATATTTCAGATTTCCTTTCTATTATACAGGAATGATGGTGTTGTATGGTACTATGGATGGTCTTATTATTATTATTATTATTATTATTTTAGGGATGGATGCTCTATTAGTTTATTTGGTATTTTTGTGTTAATGGTAGCAGGATAGTACTTGGTGTATTATGTGTACTGGTTAGGAGTGGTTACATTGCATGTTGGTATCAGTACAGAATACTCTCTAGGTAGGGTAATGCATGCAAATCTAAAATGTACCTTACAAAATTATTTGATCTGTGTTTACAAATTTAGTTAAATAGAATAGCTGGTCAGCAATGATTATGATGCGATTATTTGCAAATGTATTGTAATCGACATTTGGAGAGGGTTGTACTGTAGAGTGATCTACTTTCATATGCTATTTGCTCACTAAAACATATCTGTCTGTAGTGAATGTGGTTCACTAATATGGATACAGAATATTGGCAGAGAATGGGAATCCTTACGAGAGTACGAGACGATAAGTTATTTTAATACAAGTTTATTTTTCAACAGTTCAGTATATGAGAAGAGTTACTATGATTCAATCATGTGTAAAATAAGAGCAAATGCAATTTTATGATTTTTGCAGTTGTGCAAATTTTATCTTGTACTGTTGTTTCTTTAATTAATTTTAATAGGACTCTCCCCTACTGTAAAAAAGACGTGTAAATAAATACATACATTTTACAGCTATACTGCATCTACATCTTGATGTTGTTTAATTCCTGTCCCCATCTATTTATCTATCTGTGATGATTATTTCACCACTGCAACCCAGTATAATGCAGCAATTACAATGCAAGACCATAACTTGCTTCATGCATTAAAGTTTTTCCTTATTTCTGGATAACAATATGGATGACTTATTTCTGGATAACCATATGGATGAAAACTTAAGTAATACATATTTGAACCCAAGAACTGTCCGTAACTTTCATTTTTAACAGCAAATGAATTTACCATTGATTAAATTTCATTATAACTGCTAAAAAGTTTTTCTTTCTGAAGGGAAACAATAGGAAAAGATCTTACTGTAAAAAGGTGGTTTTTATTAAGTATCTTATCAAGTAAAACTGCTGTTGGTCTATGACTTATCCTGATTACTGTTTTTCTTGTAACTGAAGGCAAACCAAATTGACTCAGGTGCAGCCTTAGTGCCTAAGAATCCATTAAATCTAAAGAAATATGGACCTGTGAACCTGCTTTCCTAGTTCCTCCATGTTCTCATTCTAGGAAGTTGGCTACTAAATTATTTATTTATTTATTTTAGAACACATTATTTGACGCAATTTATGTACGTTCTACTACAACATGCTGCCTATAATTCCTCATTTTATCAGCTTATCTGAAGCATTTTTCACTTGAGATCCAGGTTGGTGTAAACATCTTGATGGCACAAGTTGGTTCCTTTGTTCCATGTGATCAGGCAAGCGTTAGTGTGAGAGATTGTATTTTTGCTCGTGTTGGCGCTGGTGATTGCCAAGTAAGTTGGTTCAATCATTAAGCATTTTTTCTTAAGTCTATATTGGAAATGCTTTTGGTTGTAAGGCTATTTAAGCTTCTGTTGGAATAGCGCAAACTGCACCAGATGTGTTGTCACGGCCCAACAAGAGTCCAGAATATCACCACTATCTTTCTCCCTTACTAATTTAAATCATCTTTAACAAACTTCCAACAACAATATTTTAACCGCTTTTCCACAAGACATTTACTTAAACACAAGCATGACAATTAATAAAAGAACAGGGATTAACATTAGCACAAATATTAACCTTGGAACATCGCGCCCAAGCAAGCTCAGGACCACGCGCCTAAGAACGCTTGAGACCGCCTAGAACCATGCGCCTGGAGCAAACCATTGACATGATGAAGATAAAATTAACATTAATATAAAATTAACATTAATTGACAGAACCAAATATCAACTTTTAGCCAGCAGTGCCTTAATTGACAGAATTCCATTCTAATACTATTATGTTTTAGGAAGACTCGTTAACTAACTCTTAATAGTTGCATGGATGATCTTTCTAATATATAAGGAACATATTTAAGTGTGATAGGTGAAACGGTGATGCATGTGTTGTTCCCTCATGCATGTCGTCCTCATCGGTCACTTAAAACAGCAACAAGAACAATGGTCATTCATCAATGCTCCATACTTCTTTGTAATCCATTAATTCCTATTAGGAATGAGCATACTCTTAGTCACTATTTACCATGTGACTACATCAAGGCACCATCAAATTTAATCCTTTTCTCTCCTGGAGATGTTAATTGAAATTAACTATACACCATGTCATTTGTATCACTTGGCATCCCATACCTTGTCACCGAATTCCTATGTTTACAACATCTTATCTAAGCATCGAAAAGACATCACAAAAGGGTTTCAACACTTTCCTTCATAAAAAGGGGCATTTAACCTCGAACGCAATATTTGAAAAAAACGCATAGATTTAAATATTCCTCGTGATAATGAACTTGCAAAAGACATTTTCCATTACCCACAACATCAAGCAAGTAAAAAAAATCATTCCCCTAAAAAATGGTAAAATCCCCACGAAAAGGTTGATCTTGCAAATTGAGAACTTTCATAACCAGCGAGAATAGTTCAACCTTTAGAAAAACAATAATTCCTTTATGGAACAAAATAGCGTTAGAAAAGCAATAATTTCTTTATGGAAGAAAATAGCCACTGAACTCATCACTAGACTTGTGCCCAACTATCTCATGAAAATTCATGGAAAAACAATAATTCTCCCATAGAGCGAAAATGACCTATAGAAACTCATCCCTAACATCTGTAACTAAGCTTGTCCAAGGAAAGCTTATCGGTAATCATGTACCATGCTTGGTGGCACAATCTGGCCATGCCTATGACCACAACCATGACCTTTACCTCTCATCATCGCTATGCATCTCAATTAAACAATCATGCGATCAAGATATGCCAACATCTCATAACATTTTAAACAACAAAATAAGCCAAAGGAAGCGTAATGCAATGCATGACCTAAGCCCAACCTACTGTGCACTAGTGTGTGTCAAATTAAATTATTTTACTGACCTAAGTTAAGTATTAGTAATTAATTAACCTAAATCAAATGTCCTGTAATTAACTAATCTAAGTCAAATTTTAAATCTTTTAGTTCACCAATACTAAGTCAAATTTTAGTTAACTAACCTAAGTTGTCAATCTATTCATCGCGGACCAAACAAGCCTAACACTCGCACTAATACCAACTGTAACACTCCGGCCTAACAAGAGCCTAGAATGTCACCACTACCTTTTTCCCCTACTAATTTAAACCATCTTTAACAAACTTCGAACAACAATATTTTAACCGTGTTTCCACAAGACATTTACTAAAACACAAGCATGACAATTAATAAAAGAGCAGGGATTAACATTAGCACAAATATAATCTTGGAACCTCGTGCCCAAGCACACTTAGGACCACGCGCTTGAGAATGCTTGAGACCACGCACTCGACAACGTCCGGAACCATGTGCTCGGGAGCAAACTTACCATTGACAAGATGAGGACAAAGTAATATTAATTGAGAGAACCAAATATTGACACCAACAATTCCTTAATTGATAGAATTCCATTCTAATATTATTATGTTCTAGGAAGACTCATTAACTAACTCTAATAGTTGCATGAATGATCTAACATATGAGGAACATATTTAAGTGTGATAGGTGAAAGAACGGTGATGCATGTGTTGATCATGTGCTATTTTCTCCCCATACATGTCGTCTTCATCTGTTACCTAAAACAACAACAAGAGCAAGAGAGTCCAAAGACTCAGCAAATACATTATAAAACAGTAAACATCAACAAAGCAATGAACATAATTTAACCATGTCAACATCCATGTATCACTAATTAACATAACCATGCCATTATCCATCAATCTCTTTTCATCTTTTCTTTTCGTTAATTCGTGCAATGCTATATCCATATGCACCTTTTGAGCTCATACTAGTATAGTTGAGGGAACACCCGTCGATATACACCCTCTATCTCCGTCCCATAGAGGTACCTACCGAAGTAGGTCTTTTCCAACAAATGGAAACTAATTTCTAACTCAAATGGAAACTAATCTCTTCCTAATAATGACCGGTTGGGTTGGGCCCAGTGCCTACGCACATGACACTTATGCCCATGACATTACACCCCTCCCGGACATGCAGCTCGTCCTCGAGTTGCTAGGTGGTGGCCATGGTTGCAGTTTCATGTCGACGTAGTGTAGTGCTTTCGGTTAAACGGTGCCTGCAAAAGATTTTTACTGGCTCCTCTGTTTCTTATTAAAGACTCCTTGCCTTAGACGGGTGAGGCACGGTAATGCTGATGGAAGCAGAGGCGGTGATGACGGAAGCTCTCCGGCGGCGGAGGTCCCTACCGAAATAGGTCTTTCTCAAAAGCACTCCGGGCCAGCCATATAACTTTTTCACCAATTTGACTCATGCATTCCGGATAGTTGTATGACTTTCTCACCAACCTAGCTCGAATGCACTCCTTTCATGATATAAATGCATATGATGCAATGTTTCCATTAAACATGTAGCCTTATTCATCACCATCTTACCATCATCATCACTTAATCATCATAGGAAACAGAAGTAAATATAGTAATAAAGCATGCTAACTATTACATGAATAACAAATAACAAGTAATAAAAGCAAACAACCCGTTTATTGCTCTAACATACACTTGCCTTAACCGTGCACGAAGACTTTTTGGACGGCGGTCAACCACCGAAACGGATCATTGAAACCCATGCATCGAAGGGTATTTAATGAAGAAAACAAGCAAACTCTTCTACTCTTTCTCAATCTTTCCCTTGCCCCCATCTATCTCCTGGAGCAGCCATGATAAAACCCTAGGCAAAAGAAGAAGCAGCCCAAGAGAGAGCACACCCCACCCCGCTGGTGTGGAATGGAGAGAGGGGAAGCCCTAGGGAATCAAAGTACAACTTTTTCTTACGGGGCATAGCTTAAATAGGTTGGCTCATCCAGCTCCGGCCCTTATAGCTCCAAATTAATTATTATTGCTAACTTTGCTATTATTATTAATATTACCACCATTATTATTCATATTAGTATTATTGTTGTTGTTTTCTTTTAATCATAATTGTTAGAGATTTAGGACGTTACATACTAATTAGGGTTAAAGTTATAAATAATTAACCTACTAATAGTGGCTGTTAGGCCCAAATAGCACCAAGTATTTAGTTAATTTAATTAAATTCACAATTAGAATTTTAGGAATATTACAGTATGGTTTTCTTCTTTTAGATGGTGTTACAAAAGTAGCAAATCAGAAGGGCACACAAACTGGAATAAAAAACATGAACTGTATGAGTCACACCTTTGCAATATCAGTAAAGGGTTTCTTGGAAGAATATATAAATTGCGTTAATTCAAAAGCCCATCAACCCTCTCTTTACATAAAGGTATAATCAAGGTTATTAAGGCGGTAAGGCGAGGTAAGACGACCCACCCCCCTCACACCTTTTAAGCGGTAAGGCGTGAGGCGAGGCGACGCCTTACATATGTCATAAGGCGAAGAAAACGGGGTTCTAAAAGACTAAATCAGAAGAAATCTAAAGAGGAGGAGGACCTAGAAGGACCTAATTGTAATTTCGTAAACCTCTGAGGACTAAACTGTAAAAAACCAAACACACTTAACCCTAGCCAGTCGACCGCCCCAACGCCCAGATCCATTCGACCGCCGCCAGATCCAGTCGACCGCCCCGCCTCTCCTCTCTCTTTCTTCGCTCGCCGGCCTCTCCTCTCTCTCTCTCTCTCTTTCTTCGCCGGCCTCTCCTCTCTCTCTTTCTTCGCCGGTAGCCACTCCGGCACTCCGCTCCACGTCTCCCCTGCTGCCGCGCCGCCTTCCCCTATCGCGATGCCACCGCTCGCCACCGGCGGCTGGAGACGGCGACGCGGGCGCGGCGGCCTGGAGACGGCGGCGCGGGCGCGGCGGCCTGGAAACGGCAGCTTGGAGACGGCGGCGCGGGCGCGGCGGCCTGGAGACGGCAGCTTGGAGACGCCGGCGCGGGCGCGGCGGCCTGGAGACGGCGGCGCGGGCAAGGCGGGGGCGACGCCTTGCCACGCCGGACCGCCTTACCGCTTAGGCGACGCTTAAGCGTCGCCTAAGCGACGCCTTAATAAGCCTGGGTATAATACTAAAATATTTGTCCTATAATGGGATTGGTCAGGTTCATCCCCCATTTGCTGCAAAAGTTCTCATCGTCACATTCAGGATCTGCTCAATTTCTGAAGTAGTAGACCAGGAATGATAGAGGAGCCTAGTAGTAGAGCAGAGGAAGGGGAGGAAAACCAAGAGAGGGTGGGAGAGGAGGACGTGTTGTCCTCATATGTCAATGACTGTAATTTCAATTTTTTAATGTTTCCTGTTTAAATTTAGCTGATTCCTGATGATGGTAATATTTTTCTAAAGAAGATGGAAACTTGCTGTTACTTTTGAACAAGCTTGGATTCATATAATCTTGCAAAATTTGAAGTTGTAAATTTTAAACATTTCATCTTTGTTGGCAGCTCCGTGGTGTTTCAACCTTTATGCAAGAAATGCTTGAAACAGCATCCATCTTGAAAGGTGCATCTGATAAGTCTCTTATAATTATTGATGAGTTGGGACGTGGAACTTCGACATATGATGGATTTGGTTGGTCTCATTAACCTTTATTGATTTCCTTCTTTCCCACTTTTTTTAAATCATTTCTGGTTTTGCTGCTTTTTTTTTAGTTATGTACACAGATTAAATGAGCATATGTAAATTTACATCTTTGTTTCATACTACAGTTATGCAAATATTAACATTTAGAATCATATTTACTAGTGCTAGATTTGAAGCAAGCATTTTACATACTTATAACTTTTCATTGTGCTGACATTGCATATATTACACTTTGCACTTGGTTAGATACATCATACATGTGTTGGACAAAAATGTGTAGCTACAGCATAGAGTTGGACTATTCAATGTGTATACCCTTTTTACAAGGATTTCCCCTTTCGTACTCTTATAGGTATATTAGTTAATCAACCTTAGTTAATAAGTTACACCATTTTAGTAGTTTCTTTTTGTTTACTACTGCAGTGTGCTCGGATTTTAGTCAACTGGAAGATCTAACCCATATTTTGAATTGATATTTTATTTTTGACCAGGTCTTGCATGGGCTATCTGTGAGCATCTTGTGGAAGTGACTAGAGCGCCTACATTGTTTGCAACTCATTTTCATGAATTAACTGCATTAGCACATAAAAATGGTGATGAGAACCAATATGTTCCAGATATTGGAATTGCAAATTATCATGTGGGTGCACATATAGACCCAACAAGTCGGAAGTTAACTATGCTTTATAAGGTACCTCGTGATGTGAAATTCTTTACCGCATTTTGAAATCCTTTTAATGGCTAACTGTGTTGTCTTTAGTTCTTTTTGAGGTGTACTCTTGTCTAGGTTTCTCAAGAATCACTGGAGCAGCTGCTAAAAATTTCCAATTTTTTAGTTGCTTGATCTGATTAATTGCTTGAACCTCTGTCCTATAATTTTCTGATGAAATTCTTTTGTTTCATATAACTCAGCAAGAAAAGGTAAAAAAACTTGTATAGTTGTATAGTTATAGTATTAGTCAAAATTGTACTACTGTTTTGCTATTTATTCTACTTAGCTGAACCCAAAATTTGGCCTGCCATTCTGACCTCTCTAATAGGACCCAATTTCACAATTTCCTGTTCATGCCCCTCTGTTGGTCTTGATTATCATAATGGCCAGTTAGCTTACTTAAGCCTGGAATGTGTGTTGCTGCTGGTTCCAGTAGTATCTATTTTATAATTGTTGTCCTCTCTGAAAAGGTAGATATTGAGTCTTTTCCCATTGTTTTAAATCGAACATACTTCTTGGCCTCTTCAGATATTCAGGAGATATGTTCATGCTCTTGGGTCTTTTTGATGTCCTTGTAAGTTGTAATAGTTTTTTGGAATAGTACAAATGGATCCATATTGTTGGATGTTACGAGACCCTATTTAGTTTAGTAGCGTATGCTGCCAAACATACCTTGTTAGGGTGGAAAAACTCTTTAATAAATTCTGGGATGAACATACGGAGGCAAAAAAAAGAAAGAGGAAAATGACTCAACATTAGCAGTGTTCTAAATGCCTTTACAGATATTCTACTTACTGTTTTTTTTTCACATTCTTTTTGTAGGTTGAACCTGGTGCATGCGACCAAAGTTTTGGTATCCATGTTGCAGAATTTGCTAACTTTCCAGAAGCTGTTATTGCTCTTGCAAAAAGCAAAGCAGAAGAGTTAGAAGATTTTTCTACTGCATCCAACTTCAATGATGATTCAAAAGACGAGGTATCTGCAACTAAAATTCGAAATAAATGGTGTATCTTTAATATAAATTAAAATGAATTTTGTCTCTTACCCCTTCCGTGACAGTTCTTAGTTCACCAAAAAATTTTAAGGGCATTTGTGTTAAACAATTTCTGGATTAGGAATTCTCAGAATGGAAGAAACTACTGAATCTAGGATTTCTAATGGCGTATATAAAAAATTGGTAAAAAACCTTGTCATTTATAGGGTGTAATTCATCGGACCTTCAATGGTAGTCTGAAAATATTTGGTAAAAGAAACTCTTCTGAGTGTGCTATTCCTTGCAGGTTGGATCTAAACGCAAGAGGTTGTATAGCCCAGATGACGTGATCAGAGGAGCTGCTCGGGCTCGCCTTTTGTTGGAGGATTTTGCCACTTTGCCACTGGATGAGATGGATGGGAGCAAGGCCATAGGGATCGTCACCAAACTGAAATCCGACTTCGAGAAAGATGCAGCCGATAATCCTTGGCTTCAGCAGTTTTTCTGAAGGAAATCAATCTCTGCTTGGATGGGGATTTTGTTTTGCTGTTAGAATGATTAGAGACTACGTTGATGCAAGGATCTTCTGATCCTTTTATTAGTACGCATCAGCATGGGATTACCATATATAACTTGTCTAAGTTTTACAGGATTGGTAGGTTCATGGTACTGCTGCTCCTCCCTACTGAAAACTGATTGGCTGCTGCTATTCCGTTTTACCTTATTTGACTGCACGCCATTGAACTCTCGTCCAAGCGTGGACGGCCTAAGCTCAATCGTGAAATTTCTGGACGGCTATTATAAACATTGTTGCTGGTCCAACAAAATTTCCGGTACAGCAATTATTTAAGGTAAAGATGTGTAAGTAAAACCTGCACCGCGGCTCAAAAAAAAAATTGCACCGGAAAAATCCTCCAAAGATTTCCACTGTGGGAAAGTGACCAATGTTGTTATGGAATTGCTCACCCTTCACAGTAAAAGAAATTCACAGTGAGAGGGACCAGCGTGGGTTACTTGCAGAATAATTACAATAGAAATCCATCTACTAAACTAATGTGTATGAATTCACATCAAAACTAAGTAAATTAGTTGGACAGATCAATTTTATATTTAACTTGTGGTTGCACGATTGGATGTAGAAAAAAGCGGCATAAGATTTGGTCCTTAATCGATCCAGGCAAGATAAATCAACAAATCCAGATCTCGTGCATTATGGCATCAGTCTCATTCTAACTACTCGCTCGAGTCTTCACCAATTTATAAAGCATTTCCTGTCTCCAGTGGTAACCCACATTCTATTCATTGCTATACAATGTCTGAAGTGTCTGGTAGCAATATTTGTGTTATTTCCACTTTCCACTAATATATTTCTAAGCACAACCATTCTTCATTAAAGTTTTACCAAGGGTGGGGTATTTATAGTAAGTATCCTAGGGCAACATAGTAAGGGTAATATCAACAATCAAAGAAGGGGGTAATACACATTAACTGCATGGTATAACTAAGTATCAATATTTAACATAACCTTTAATTGAATAATAATAATAAGTATAGAATTTGTAATTTGAAAGCAAAGTAATTGCATTTGAAAACTAGATCAATTATAAGGACTTACCTTGCTCAGCTCAGGGTAGTGTTAATTCTTGATTGGCAACGACAAGGGCATTTGAAGCGCTAAACTCTATAAATGTGCAAACATCCACATTCAACACAAATCCAAATAAATTCAAAATAAAATTCAAATAAACTCTAAAAAATATGATTTTGGTGTTGTTGAAAAGATATTGAATTTAGAAACGAAAATCAAGTCATTTGGATTTAAAATGAGAAAGAACAAGCTCTTGGAAGTTTAGCTCGAGAGAAAATTTCAAAAAATGAAAATTCTTGATAGGTGGGGTCTATAGGGATTTTCTTTTTGAATTATTTTTTGAAAGAAGAACACTCTACGACTGACAAGTGGGGTCAAGGTCCTCCCTCAAACTTAAAACTTGAGTTTAATTAAATTTTTAGTCATTGGTGCCATATGGAAGAAGATGAAGCATGTGGAATGAATGAGAAAATATTGATAGAGGGGCATATTGGCAAATTATCCAATACTGAAAAGTAGCGATGTATGAAACCGTAGCAATGGCCTAAGTGAATTATGTCAAAGATACTCCATAGAGGGCAAGGCATGATGTATTTGGGCTAGTGGAGCTAAATATGAAGATGGTACTTTCAAATGCATGTTGAGTGTGTTGAGTTAAAAAAACCATTATGTTGTTAGGTTTGCGGGTAGAGATGGCAATCGGGCGCAGTGGGTACGGGTAGTGCTCGCCTATACCCGTACCCGTGACCCCGATTTACGCCCACAGGTATACCCGCGAAGGACGACGGGCGAAAAACCTCGCCCATACCCGTCGCCCGCAGGTACCCGTCGCCCATGGGTATACCCGTTTACCCACGAACTGAGAGTCACCATCTGAGAGTTGAACTAATGACATATAAATATAAACAACAGCTGTTGCTAAGAAATATAATAGCTATCAAAAAGGTTTATAACAATCAATAGCAATTAGAGATATGGAAAAGTTTATAACAATCAATAGTAATTAGAGATATTGCTATGATTGCGCCACCTGTCAATCTATATCGCGGGTAAACGGGCGGAGCGAGTACGGGTGGAGCTTACCCATACCCATGCCCGTTTACCCGACGGATAGAGTGTTCCTCTTATTTCCATACCCGTGGGTAAAGGAAATATCTCATACCCGGCTCCATTAGGGTATTAACCCACGGGTATACGGGTAAACGAGCACAATTGTCATCCCTATTTGCGGGTTTTCTCAATGGCTTAGTGGATAGTATTCATTAACAGGTTGGTTCTAGGGTTTCGTGTGAGCCTCCACTATATAAGGAGTTAGGGTTTGTGAGATGAATTGATGGAGGTAGAGGAGAGAAGACAAAGTGCTTGAGTGAAATATCTTGCGAGAGATAAGAGCACTTGTGTGTGTGTTGCCCTAGTGGCTTTATTCTCCTAAGGGAGTGGTTGTAAACCCTAGTGGCTTTATTCTCTCTGAAGGAGTGGTTGTAAACATTTCTATCCAATTAGAAATCAAATCTCTAAATTCATCTAAGTTTTCCTTTCATACGCTTAAGTACTGTTTTTTTTATTTTAGCTTATTTTTGGTGTTTCTTTCTCCCATCTTGATCTTGCTTGATGCCAAGCACATATAAGTGATGGAGATATCTCTTGAGACAAGATCATACCTATCTAGCCACTTGTTCTGTACAAGTTCTTATGTTTGCCTAGTTTTAGTGAAAAAAGGGTGATTTTAGGAGTTTTGCTCTTGAGGGCTTTTAGATTGACTAGGATATATGAAAAACCATCTTTAGCCATCTTGGCTTGATTCCTCCCACAAGCTCCTCCCAATCATCACTTTTTGCATTTGGCTTGGTTTTGGCGCATCTCCCTTGTGAAGTAAAAAGGTCTCAACTTTGTAAAGCTTTGTCTAGATCCTTTTGTGCTTTAGGTTCCTAAGTTTGTGATCTAGCTTTGTTTCAAGTTTTAAGTCATTTGGAGCCTTAGTTTGAAAGTTATGCAATTTTTTTTGTTTCGGGGTGTGTTGTTGTTTTTCTATTGTGTTGACCTGGATCATCAGCCTCAAGTGTCTCAACAGCCTGCAAAGATTTTTGGTTAGGGTTTTTGTGTTGGTTTCCACAATGCATTTTAATCTGACCTTTATAACTTCTCATAGCTATTAGAAGGAAGATCTTTTGAAGTATTTTAGGGAGAAATTTTTTTTAGTGGTTCCTATGCACCCCCTTTGTCGTTGGCCAGATTCCTACACTTCTCTAAAATGGATAAAGGTCGGAACTTTGACAACAATTCCTAAAACTGTTGGGTGGAATAGGTTCCTGATATCGTAGGTTAGCTGTGTTTCAAATTTAGTGTGATTTGATTAAGTAAATCAAATCATAAAGGGAAGCTGGTTGTTTTTAGTCTGTCGGTAGGGAGCAGTCAAACCGCCACTATCTTGCCCATCAAACCAGCCAGCAATCAGATCGCTTGAGGTTGGCAACTAGACCGACCTGAAAGGTATTGTGCTGTGGTCTTTGATTTTTGCCTGTGGGTGTTGGTTTTTGCTGGTGCAAATTTATTCTTGATCTTTATAGCTCTCTATAGCCACTGGAGTGAAAAATTTGCCAAATACCTGAGGGAAAAATTGCCGGAGTCATTCACCCTCCCCTTTGACCGCCGTAACTAATCCTACAATTATCCTCCTCTACTAAATCCATTACACGGGAATATGGGGATAGCTATAGTAACAACAATTTTTAGCTACAAAAACTTTCTCAATTTTTCATCTCAAACATTTCTCCCACTCCCCTGCTCCCACTTTAAAGATGCACAATGGATGGTGGAAAAAGCGTATATAAAATACATATTATACATACATATGTACAATAGTCACTTTCAAATAAGACTAGTGGATTTGTCATCAAAAGTAAATATTATTGTTTTTAATAATTTCATTTACATATAATTAGAAAATTAATGGTCAATGTGCATATCAAATATCATGTTATTGCCTGAAAAGATAACAAATAATCTAGGGGTAGTAGAAAAGCACCCTGTAGTGACTGCTTAAGAGCTTTTTAGTAATTTCGGACTAGAAAGTTACATAACCTATTTATCGTCGTACCTTCTGTTGGTCAATTTCAGCAATTAGAACATGTGAACATTTCAAATACCGAATAGACAAACTTTGGATTTAATTTAGTTTATATTAACACTAAAATTTGGAAGCCAAATTTTGCTTTCAAAAGTTTCCAACTTTCCTCCAAATAATTTTTACAAACTAGGGCATTGACTACCTGAGATAGTAGGCAAATAAAGTTTTCAAATGATCAAAGTTAAATCGGTCATTTTACCTCCAAGCAATCACTTGGACCAACAGAATTAGCCTAAAAATAGTTTTTTAGGAAATGGGTTTCAAGAAAAAAAACACTTATCATAAAGATTGGGTTCTACTTAGGATTCATTTGGTTTCGCTCTTTAAAAGTACTTTCTACGTTGATATGTTTGGAACATTAACTAATAATAAGCTCTGTTTAGAGTTAAATATACTACAAAAATAGTAAATTTTAACGTATTTAACAAGATCACACAGAGCAGCACAACAAAGCAACAACAAAATGGCTGTTAATAGCAAGAACAAAATCAGGACGCCATCCTCTCAAAATGAAATTGGAACTTGAAAGCATAAAGAGGTTGCACATCCATTTCGGAATAAATACAAGGGCCTCACTGCAAAGTGCAAAGTGTGCAAACATCACCTTGACTGGAATTTTGCCCTGACCTTACGCTGGCACCGCCGTCTCCTCGTTATTCTTCACGACTTCACCACCCCAAACCCACCCGCCGAAACCCCAAATCGCGTGAACTCCGAGGCAAAAATCCATGGGCGGCGGCGGCGACCTCAGCCCAACCAGCACCCCCTCCTCCCCGTCGTCCTCATCGGGGCCCCTTCCCCTAGGTAATTCGCTCTGGTAGTAAACGATTGATCCCAATTCCCAGCTAGTACCGATCACTTCTTGTTCTTTACCTGTTGGTGCACGGACTGCTTGTGTGGTTATAGAGTTTGCCGAGTACGTGGCCGTCTCGCCTGTGTCCAACGGTGACTCCGACGAGTGCTGTGTCTGCGACGACCCGGAGGTGGAGGCCGCCCTCTACGGTAGCCGACTCCAGGACCGGTCGCTGCGGGAGGCGAAAGAGCTCATCAGGAGGTGATGTGATTGTTCTTGTTTCTTTGATGCTTTTTACGTGTTGTGATGTCTATGTTGCTTGACCTCGAAAAATAGATTTTTTTTGTTTTTAATCGAACTTTATTGAATGGTCAGTGCGTGGGTAAAACAGACTGCAGTTCCTGTTTTAGGATGCTATTATATTACGAACTGTACTTAGATACCATATAGATGCTTCTGTGGAAGGAATACTGGAAAGGGTCAGCTCTGTTCTAGGATTTTAGATTATAAATCTGTGATGATTGTGTTGTGCGAACGATGATGGTACCCTTAACCATTAGCAAAACCTCTTTTAGGGGGAAAAACTATTTGTTTCTCATCCACGGGTTTGGGACTTTTGGGTCTGTTTTAGCCTTTTATACTCTGAAAATTCCAAGAGTAATATTTTCTCCTCTTAATTTTGGGGCTGCCATTTTGACCCTCACCTTAGAACAATATACATGTGACAAGCCCATAAGTTGACCCCAGGTTTCAATAACTTGGAATGCTTTATTTGGACCTATCCTCAAAGCTAGCTTGGCGTTATGTATGTTGTATTGTCAAATGTAGAACAGGTTTGGTGATGTGTTATGCATCTATTGCTATGGGCTCTTTGAGAGCCTGGTTTGAGTTCATGGGCATATCTAAACTGCCATGGAGAAAATTTCATTTCTCTGATACTTTTTTATTCTTGCTAAATTTGTTCTTTCAATAAGTTTATTATTGGAAAGTCAGCATATGAGCAGGTACAAGCCTGGGTACTGGATTGAAGGAGTGGGCGGCTCAAAAGCTGGGGACTATGCATTGCCTGATATCACCACATTGCTTTTGGTGGGCCCTAGAGGTTCTGGCAAGAGCACACTTGTCAACCGAATTATACGGGTCTTCGACAAGGATGATGATCATTTTGCACCAGATCGGGCGCAGGTGTTCCGTAAGTCTTTTATCATTATTTGGGACACTGTTTCATTTGGAGATGTCCAATTGCAGTTGATTTCCTACTACTGTGTACATTGCTAGATAATTCCAAATCAAATGGTACAAGCTTCCTTAGGGAGTACACAATTCCAAGGAATTCAAATGCTATATGTATTTATGATACAAGGAGCTTGTCCAACAACCTGGAAAAGGATTTCAAAATGCTGCAACGGTGGATGACAAAGGGAATTAGCCATGGGGAGATGGTGACATGGTAAGAGGTGACAATAAGTTTTGTTTCTATATTCTCCTATCTTCTCGTCTTCTGTGTTGCTTGGCTTTTCATTTGGAAGAAATTTCTGTTGTCATCCAACATTTCATGGCTCATTGTTTTGTATCCCAGCATTGGTCATGATATTGTGCTGACTCTAGGTGTCTAGGCATCAACAGACTCAAGTAGATGTTGTTTCAGCCAACAGTTATGAGTTTGTCAACCATTTGTCATTCAGGACTTACAAAGTATGTCTAACTAGGATTAGGATTTTATTTGAATTCTAATGTGATGGTGTTGTTGCCGAGACCCGAATATGCAAATTCGGACTCTTCTGTGTATTCTGCACCAGTCCAAGATCACGCTAGTGCATACAATTGAAACATAGATGTAATATCGACCATGATCACGATTAACTAAGAAATATTCAAATATTACTTATCAGAGTAGCGATCTTATAGCCAAGCTTACAAATAATAGCTTGAAGAGCATAGAAAAACTAACTAGCAGCGGAAAAATAGAAATAAGCGAAGTAGCCATTCGACATGCCACAGGCAATCGATTGGAAAACGAAGTCCTAATCTGAGAAGTCAAAGAATCCTCCTTCAAGTACCTCTGGCTGATATGGTTCTTCACCAACTGAGCAATAATGGATATAGCTGTGAGTACATACCGTACTTAACAAATTGTTTTTAATAAGGTGCAATATAATTATACAAGGCTTATCAAGTGATAGCTAAGTGGTTATTTTGCAAAAAAATAATTTAGAGTAAATACAATAAATAGATTGAAATACACTATTGAAAATGATTATTAAGGAATTAATTCAAGGGAATTGAATAAACAACAAGTGAACTAACCATTCACTTTTCAAACCAAGTCCAATCAATGTTTTATGAAATTCTACCCCGCGTGTGAAATCACCGAGTATTATCCATAGCTAGGAACATGGATATTCAAATAGTTTTACACTCTGCAGATGTTTCACCATTTTATCCATATCATGGTTGTCACGGTGTACTTGGCGACCACGGCGCCCTGTAGGCGCCAGGACGCCTAGGCGACGCCTAGGCGAGCTCTTGGCGACACTGGTACGTTCGACGCTGTCTCCACTGCGTACATTCGACGTCGTCTCCGCTGCTACGTTGCCCCAATATATTCACTCTTCCGCTGCGTACATTCGACGCTGTCTCCCGACTCTCTCTCTCTCTCTCCCGACGCACTCTCTCCCCTGACTCACTCGTCTCTCTCCCGAGCCGATCTCCCCGCTCCCCGGCGCCGCTCTCTCCCCGACGCCTCCCTCCCCTCCCCGGCGCCGCTCGCTTCCTCCCCCGCGTGGTGCCTCCCCTCCCCCAGCCGCGTCCTCCCCCGCGCGCCACCTCCTCCCCCCGGCGCCTCCCCTCCCCGACGCCTCCCCCCTGCCGCCGCCTCCCCCCGTCGCCTCCCCTCCCCTCGGCGGCGGGAGCAAGCTGGAGAGGGAAGCCGGCGGCGGGAGGGAGGCGGCGCGGGTGGAGGGAGGAAGGCAGCGCGTCGGGAGGGAGGCAGGCGGCACGGGTGGAGGGAGGCGGCGCCGCCGGAGAGGAGAG
This sequence comes from Dendrocalamus latiflorus, assembly GCA_017311315.1. Lineage (NCBI taxonomy): Eukaryota > Viridiplantae > Streptophyta > Magnoliopsida > Poales > Poaceae > Dendrocalamus > Dendrocalamus latiflorus. The sequence goes on along the minus strand of CM029620.1, from coordinate 4,588,399 downwards.
GGACGGAAGGCCTGAAGACCAAGGCGAGGCGAACTGCCATGGCGTCCGTGCAGTCCCGCCTGGACGCCTAGGCGACGCCGTAACAACCATGATCCATATGATATGACCATCTTATGGTGTCACTGGTATAACATGTTTTCTTAGGCGTGTCGACCAAGAAGATCACAATAAGGCTTTTATAATATTCAATCTCAAACTGATCTCACCCGGTAAGGATTCGTTGTCGAGTAGGCTGACAGTCCTACCGAAAGCCACTTGCGCCAACAAAATATCTCAATGGCGAACCCAAGGTTAAAACATCAAAAATTAATTAGTCAGGTCTATCCCATACTAGAGATGTGGTTGTACGATAAGGCTTAAATTAATAGAGCACAAAGTTAAATCCTTAGATATTACCTAGGCGAAGCATGCACATCCCATTGTACTAACAACACTAACTTAACATGTGGTGAGTCCAACGTAATAGTAAACATGTCTAAGCATACTAAACATACGATCTAAGTGGATAATAGTATTGCATTATTAGATAATTACCCATTCTATGGTGACAATTGAATCATAGCATTCAAATTATCAAATGAGAGATTTATCAAAATTGGTCGATGACTACCAGTTCCAAAGGTTTGTATTAAATTAATAATGCATAATAATTTAAAACATAATAATAATAAACAGATTTGAAACAATGGGTTCCACATGATCAAAGGTCACGACATGCCATGGCTTTACTCATTTATCAACTCTTGAACTTCAGTTCCTGCTTTGGCTCCTCTGAAAACGTTATCCAACGAGAGAAAATGAACAAAACACAAATAAATTCAAATAAAATCTAAATACAACAAAACCAGATCCAAAAGATAGAGCTCAATTTTAGATGAATTTGGGAAGAAGAATCGGGTCAATCGGAGTTCGGACGAAGGAGAACGAGCTCTTGGAAGGTTTGAATCTAAGAAAAAGGAAAAATGACACTATTTGGCTTTTTTGGATTTATTTTTCTAAAGAAAATATGGATTTATGATGTTAGCAATGTTTTTGGTTTTCGGCCGAATTGTTTTTCTAAAGGAAATTGACATGGGTCACTGACATGTGGGGTCACGGCTCATGGACCAAGTCTCTGGATCAAGGCTCGGGTCTATGGTGGATTGGGTCTACGGCATAATGGATGACATGTGGGGACCACATGGCATAGGCTCAGTTCACGGTGGACTAAGCTCATGGAAGATTCTAGAGGCGACGTTGCTTGGGTGACATCAGTGATGACGCACGTGAACCGAGGGGACATGTAGCAGGACAGGCGAAGCGAGGTGACGCGGTGCGAGGCAACGACCGGCGATGAGACGGGATGGCAGAGCGAAAGGGCTCACCGACGATAACGGAACGAATACCGACAACTTGACTGAACGGTGGAGGCAGCGAAGAAGGCAACTCCAGTGAGGACTTCCGCGAAGATGAACAGCTCGGCGACGGCGTAAAAACGAGGGCAATGAACAGCTCGGGGTGCAGGAAAACGAGGGGATGACGACACTATTTATTGGCAAGGAAGGGACGGCCATGCGAAGCATGAACCCGAGTTTGGATGGAAGATGGCGATTCTAGAGGAGTTTCTATTGGAGACGGGGAAAAGTCTCAGTTTGAGATGAAAGACCTGAAAAGGTGGTCCCACTTGACGGCGAGTGACGCGTGGTTGCGAGGTAGATATGACGGCTGGCGAGGCAGGCTGTGTGGGCTGAGGCGACGCAACAAGCTGGGCCGCGGACCGGTCTGAAAGAGAAAGTTGGCCGGGAGGAATAGGAGTGGGTCAGACCAAAGCGAAAGGAGATTTCGGCCAAAGAGGCTTAAGGAATTTTCTAGGGTTGTCTAATTTCAGAAATTAGATTAAATCAAATTGAGCTCAATTAAATAGTAAATAAATTCCAAAAAATCCAAGAAAATACAATAAAATTCGTTGTATCACAAGTAACTCAAATAAAACATATTTTGAATTAATTGAAGTTATCTTAATAACATTAAATCTTTTTAATTTCTAAAATTCAAATTAAGCTTTAATTTATTGAAGAAAAATCCAAATGGTTAATTATATTTTGAGAGCTTCAAAAAGACTTTGAAAACCAGGATATTACAAACCTCTCCTCTTAAACGGAATCTTGACCCCGAGATTCGGGCTTACTAAAGGAATAAGTGTGGAAACTTTGCTATGAGATCATTCTCACGCTCCTAAGTAGCTTCATCCTTAGTATGATTGCTCAACTGAACCTTATAAAAATAAATGACTTTACTCCTAGTGACACGTTCAGACACTTCTAAAATTCCGACAGAGTGCTCCTTGTAGGTGAGATCATCTTAAAGATCTATAGCTTCCACTGACACTGACTTCTCTGGCACACTTAAAACATAAAATAGAGAAAACGAATGAAACATAAATAAATTCATATAAAATCTAAATACAATAAAACCAGAACCAAAAGATAGATCTCAATTTTAGATGAATTTAGGAAGAAGAATCGGGTTAATCGGAGTTCTGACGGAGAACGAGCTCTTAGAAGGTTTAAATCTAAGAAAAAAATGACACTATTTGGCCTTTTCTGGATTTATTTTCCTAAAGGAAATTCAGATTTATGACGTCAGCAAGGTTTTGTTTTTCGGCCAAATTATTTTTCTAAATGAAATAGACCTGGGTCACTAACATGTGGGGTCATGGCTCATGAACCAAGTCTATAGATCAAGGCTCGGGTCTACAATGGATTGGGTCTACGGCACAGTGGATGACATGTGGGGGCCACTGGCATAGGCTTGTCTCACGGTGGGCTAAGCTCACGGAAGATTCTAGAGGCGACGTGGCTTGGGTGACATCTGCGATGATGCACGGCGGCGAGGCAACATAACCGATGCATGTGAACCGAGGGGACGCATAGCACAGACAGGCGAAGTGGGGCGGTGTGGCATGAGGCGACGACCAACGATGAGACAAGACGGCGTAGCGGAACGGCTCTCTGGTGACGACGGAACGGACACCAATGGCTTGATGGAATGGCGGAGGCGGCGAAGAAGGCAACTCCGGCCAACACGAACAGCTTGATGGCGGTGCAAAATGAGGGCGATGAGCTGCTCGGGGTGCGGAAAAACGAGGGGATGGCAGCGCTATTTATTGGCGAGGAAGGGATGGCCGTGTGAAGCGTGAACTCCAAGCTCGGATGGAAGACGGCGGCGCAATAGGAGTTTCGATCGGAGATGGGTAAGAGTCTCGGTTGGAGACAAAAGACCTGACAAGGTGGCCCCACCTAATGGCGAGTGAGGTGAGGAGGAAAGGCTATGGGCGTGACGCGTAGCAGCAAGGCAGATTGGACGGCTGGCGAGGCAGGCCGAAAGGGAAAGTGGGCCGGGGCCCGGGAGGAATAGGAGTGGGTCGGACTGAAGCAGAAGGAGATTTCGGCCCATGACGCTTTTCGAATTTTCTAGGGTTTTCTAATTTTAGAAATTAGATTAAATCAAATTGAACTCAATTAAATAGCTAGTAAACTCCGAAAATCCAAGAAAATACAGAAAAATTCTTTGTAACACAAGTAACTCAAATAAAATAGATTTTGAATTAATTGAAGTTTATCTTAATCACATTAAATCTTTTTAATTTCTAAAAATTCAAATTAAGCTTTAATTAATTCAAGAAAAATCCAAATGGTTAATTTTATTTTAAAAGCTTCAAAATGACTCTGAAAACTAGGATGTTACAGTTGCAGTCATATGCGATAGTCCTTTGCCATATCATTTTTATTGTCACCTCATACTTCTTCCTTGATCCCATATTAATTGTATTTTGCGATATCTGTTTGAATTAGTATGTTATGGAAAACACATGGAGAATTATTTGAAGGCTGCCTTCATGTATTATCCTTTCGAATGCGCAAATTGAGAGGCATTCAATCTATTAACATTGTTTTGGCATTTCCTTTTCATTTTCATAAATCTCATTTAGTCTTCAGCTGAGGAAATAACATATGAAGACTCACTCAACATTACACGAGATGAATTAATTTCTAACACATTTGTAAACAGGGATACTGATGATGACAAGAATACTAAGAACATCAAATCAATGGGGAGGCAATACAGTTTCCTGCCTTGGAAAAACAGGAAGGTCAACTTTGTGATATTTGTTGTTGATGGTGTTTCTGTCCTTGAGTCAATTGATAGCAATAAGAAAGGATACATTGACACACTCCACGAAACATTTATGTATCCATTCTTGTCATTTGGAGGTATGGATTGCTAAGATGCTCATAGCTTTATGTAGTTGCTTGGTGTGCTTGGTTTATAATAAATATAGATTTATTTGCTCATATGGTTATGGAATAAATATGTACTTTGTACATTGTATACAGATTGTCGATTTGTGTAACATACATATCTGTTGTATGAGTTGTTAGCTTTCCATTGTTGACATATTCGTTGAACGATGCTTTTCATTGATAAATTTGTATTTGCTATTGTAGTTATAAACATCAAAGTGACTAGCAAATGTGATTGCAGATGACAAGCCCGTTGTTGTGGTCACTCATGGAGATAGACTATCATTACAACAGCGCTCTCATGTTCAAAATGAGTTAGTAGAGTTACTTGGTATTCCTCTGCAGCAAATCTTTGACATCCCAGGTATTGCATCATCATGTTTTTAATATGCATCAGCTTTACTATGTGTGTTCTACATCTGATACCTTCTACACAGGATCTGATGACAATGAAACTGATCTGGCTGTATTGGATATGTTGCGTTACTGTATCCAACATGCTGAGCAGAACTTCCCTATTAAACTAAATTATCTTTTAGAGGTTTGTGTTTCATCCATTATATCAGTCATCTTATCTCCTGTTTATACGGTATAAAGAGTTTAACATTTCCTATGTACATTGAATAAAATTAGCTTGACTTATTCATACAGAATCATACTGATGTAAGATCCACTTGATTTATTTTTACTGGGGTTATTAGATCTTTTAGAGGTTTGCGTGCTTCAGCCTGCAGCCTGCAGTCATTTCCTATGATATCTTCTCAATATCCACATGCATTTCTTGCCTTTAGTTTTAGAGGTTAAGTATATGCAACCAAGCAAAGTGACCAACCAGTACTGACCTTGGATCCATTTAACACAAAATGTTTAACTATGTATTCTGTCAATCACTAGGACTATAGGGGACTGACAATAACTATTTAGACACATGATCTATTTATTTACTATTATTAAGTAATCCCCACTTAGACAGTTACAAAGCATATCTTGCCTAGAAGAGAGGTGTGCTCAGTGGACAACGGTAGTTGAAAACTTGAAATCATGTTCGTACAACATAATTTATCCATTCATGTATAGCAGTTTGTCGATTGACAATACAATGCTAAAGGAGGACTGAACATGCACGGCTTATTTTTTACCACTACATTGGTGTTATTTCTGGTGATATTTCCCCAAGTAGAAACGTGAGTAACCAGGAATAGAAACAGTTGTAATTGTCATAGTTAGGCCCAAATTTTTTTTAAAAAAATAGATATGCAGAACTTGTTCATGCAATCTTTACCTTTGTTTTCTTCTCATGTTTATGGCTTATTGAGATTTATATTGCTGTTGTACTAGAAAAGGTGAAAACTATCTTTTCATCTGTGCAAGGGCATAATTTCATTTAAAGATTTGTTCGATGAGTACTTATTCAAAAGTTCATGTTGGACAGATGCATGGGCGTGAAACCCTAAGTAAGATAATGGAGCGGTTGATGGGCTTAGATGTAGTCATTGAAGCCGCCATTATTTTCCTTTGTGTCGTAATCCTGCTGCTTCGGGTATCAGAGAAAGTACTGCAATGGTAGCTACTTGCTGCGTGTGCATCGTAAATAAAAGAGGGGGGGGGGGGGGGGGGGGGGGGGTGCTCACCTTCTTTAGCTAAGTACACAATAGTGTAACCATTACTCTCAAGAGTCGCAGACGTCATGGATGTCATGCAGCGCAACTACGCAAGAGCCCTCTATGCAAGACATTTTGAGTCCTATTACCAGTTATGCTTGTATATATTATCCGAACGCATTGTGAAGGTTCTTCTGCGGTGTATGGTTTCCATGAGCTGCTGGAGAAACACTAATAACGTGTATCTCACGAGCCTTTCTGATGTGTCTTGCCATGTGAACTAATAACGATGGTACTCGCATGTTGTTGAACAGTTTGTTATACCTGCAGTTTCAGTAGAACTGCTGCAGAAATCTGTCTCGCTGGTTTTGATGTCGTTCTCCCATTCTTTGTGATGGGAACTGTACTTATACTCTATTCGGATGGATGCATTTGTATTTTTTTTTTTATAAAAATGGGAGTTGGGCTTGATCGGCTGACCCGTGTCAATGAAGCCAGTGAATTGGACAGAGCAAGGAAATCTACAAAGCCAGTGACTATTACGGGCTACTCCTAACATAATCACAAAAGCGCAGGAGTCCACACCGAAACTAAGTAAATTAGTTGGTCAGATCCATTCCATAATTAGACTTATGGTTGCACGATTTGGGTGTAGAAAAGAGTGGCACAAGATTCAGTTCTTAATCGATTCAAGCAAGACCAATCAATAAATCCAGACCTAGTGCAATCCCTGCAAAGCTATTAAAAATGACACAATTTCTGTACGGCCAATCTAGAAATGACATGTGCAATCCCTGCACAACCAATCTAATATGTGCAATACTTGCACTAGTCTCCTACCAACTACTTGTCCGAGTCTCCACCATTTTAGAAAATGTTTCATGTTTCTAGTGGTAACCTATGTTACCATCCTATTATTATATTTTTAAGTTGTAGTTAGCAATGTTTGTGTTGTATTTTATTTCACCACTAAAGCATTCCTAAGCAATTCTAGTAAGTTTTAACCAATGATAGAGTTATTACTTTTATAACTATCTAGGGTGACATGATAAGGGAATATCAACAATTAAGTAAGGAGAATAATAGGTATCAATTGTATGGTGTAGCTAGGCAATCAACCTTTAACATAGTATTTAAGTAAATAACAGTATTAAGCATGCACTTGTATTTGAAAGCAAAATATCTGCATTTGAAATGTAGGTTCAACATGATCAATTATAACAATTTGCCTTGCTCAATAGTGGATAGCGTTGGTTCTTGATCAGTAGCGATGAGGGCGTCCAAAGAGTTAAATTTTATAAACGCGCAAACATTCATATTCAACACAAATCCAAATAAATTCAAATAAACTCCAAAAATTATGATCTTGGTGCTATTGGAAATATATTGAATTTAGAAACAAAAATCAAGTTAGTTGGACTTAAAATGAGGGAGAATGAACTCTCCAAACTTTGACCCAAGAGGAAATTCCAGAAAATGGAAAATCCAGATAGGTAGGGTTTATAGGGATTTTTTTTCTCTTTTTGAATTATTTTTCTAAAGAAGAATACTCTACGGCTGACAGGTGGAGTGTCAAGACTCGAATATACAAATCCGAACTCTCTGTGTATTTTGCACTAGTCCAGGATCACGCTAGTGCACACAATGAAAATATAGATGGAATATCAACCATATTCACGATTAACCAAGAAAAAGACTTAAATATTAATAATTATAAGAGTTGCAATCTTGTGGCTAAGTTTACACTTTAACACCCGAAAGGGTTTAACAGAACTAGCAGCGGAAACACAATGAAAACGAAGTAGCCATTCCATGCCCACAGGTAATCGACTGGCAAGCGAGACCTTAATCTATGAAGTCATCGAAGTTTTCTCCTTCATGTACCTCCGGTTGATATGGTTTCTCTTCTTCTACTGAGTAAATATAGATATAGCCGTGATACTGGTATTCTACTCCTTGTGAATAGCCGTGAATAGCAGTATTTTGTTTCATTGCACGGTCCCTGTGGCACGCAAGATGATGCACCTGTGTTGGACTGATTGCGTGGAGCACTTGAAGTGCTTTGAAGATTGGGTGGGTCAACTAGATCATTAGCGACGGGGCTATCTGTATCATTTTTGTGCATCCTGACTAGTGCTTCGATAATAATTTCAGCTGGCGAATGGTCATGTCAACTGGAATATTCCACTGCATTTTCTTTTCATAGTGGACGACTATGCCAAACGTATTTCTCGTGGTGCACCTCATCATGCGAAGAGCACTTCTGGTGGTGCACGACTAGTGGGCGAGAAAGTGACGGACCAAATCACTCGTAGTGCCACTAGAAGCTCGCAAAGCGCCTCTATAAATAGCGTTGTCCCTGCTAATTGGGTTGTCTTTGTATCCACAGCGCTTCACATTCGTACCTCAGCCAGGCATTTTGTACCTAAGTATCTCGTTAACGTACGGCCTCACGACTGGTCCAGCACTTATGTAGGCAAGTACTACATATGTATGTTTAGCAATTGAAGAAAGTGTATTTTGTTATGTTTGTTGCAGAGTTGTAATGTTAAGATCTAACAGTGACAATGACAACCAGAACCTGATCCCGCCTCCCTCTCTTGAACTTGCTCTACTATAGAGCCTTCGGATGCAGATGGAGGCCACGAGCTCGTGACGCCTGCTGCGGGTGCCCGTGCAGATCAGGCAGGAGTGGGTGGACAAGCAGCTTGCGGTGCCTAACCTATGCTACCAGATGTTTAGGATGGAGACACTGTGCTTCTTAGCATTGCACGACCGCCTCGTCGCCCACCACGACTTATGCTCCACCCTGAGGTATCGTCAAAGCTTTGGCGATGTTCCTTAGGAATGTGGCGGCACCACAAACCACCACACAGTTAGCAACCAGTTCGCCAGATCACGATCCATCGTTAGTCTGAAATTCTGAGAAGTGCTAGTGTGCATGTACGGCATGGCTGGTACACGGTGAGGCCTCTTGACCCCACGTTTTGGACGTTACATCCCTCATTGAGGTCATGCCAATTTTACCCACATTTGCCCAGTGCAATCAGTGCGATAGATGGGACATACATCCCAGTGACCATTCCGAACAACTCTAGAGTAGTCTACACCAACAGGCATGGGCTACACAAGCTAGAACATGCTAGCCATGTGTGACTTCGACATGAGGTTCACGTTCATGATGTCTGGATGGCCAGGGTTAGCGCATGACTTGCTGATACTGGTGGACAACCTTGCTTAGTACCCTCACTTGTTTTCACACTAGTCACCAGATGTGTTCTGAACTACCTTGTCTTTTGATGCATGTGCCAAGTTTTTCCCCAACACATAAAGTATGTTTTTGTGCACATTGCAGGTAAGTACTACCTAGTGGATTCTGACTATCCCAACAGGGTAGGCTATCTCGCACCGTATCGGAACACCCGATACCATGTATCCAAGTTTGCCTTGATTTCATCCCACACCACTCGATCTCATATCAACCATCGACCTTCACTTATTCCCCTTTCATTTCATCTGATGCCTGAGATCTCCCCGTGGCTACGTGCCTGCAATCCCGCCGGCCACTCTTCCCCTCTCTCTTCTCTCTCTGCCGGCCGGGCACCGCCTGTCAGCTGGTTAGGCGCCTTCTTCCCCGCGCCCCTTCTTCCTCGCGTGGCACGGCTGCTCCGCCATCTCCGCGCCGCTCCGCCCTTCCCGGGCCCTTCCCTTTGTGCGTCGCACTCCGCGCGCCCGTCTCCTCCTCCCCCGCGCCCGTCGCCCCACCTCCCCCACTCCCCGCGCCCACTTGGCCTCATCCGCCGCTGCATCCTCGTGATCTCCAGCGAGGAATCCCGCCGCGCCTCCCCCGCCTTGGCCCTATAAAAAGAGCCCCTTGGCATCCCCTCCCTCAGCCCTCTTCTCCCTCTCTTAGGCTTCGAGCCGCCCCCGCACCGTGTGCCTTCGCCTCCGTCGCCGCCCTGAACTCCGGCGAGCAATAGCCATTGGGTCGGATCTCCCCGAGCCTCCCCGTCGGCACCATCCTCTTCCCCGAGCCATCGCCGTCCTCGAGTGCCACTCCACCGGCCATCTTCGGTAAAGCCGCGCCCGCCTGGTTGAGGGCGACAGTAGTAAGGAGTGGGATTCAGCTGGTGGCAAGGGCAACTGATGCAGTGGGATTGATTCGGGCCGCTAGGGGCGACGACAACTGCAAGGATGGGGGTTCCACTAAGGTCGCTGGTGATAGCGAGGTGTCAGGAGTGGGATCCGACTACAGGTGACGATGAGGAAGGAGTAGGATTTGGTTGTAGGCGATAGCGAGGAGGAGGAGGTCGATCTGGCTGGGGATGATGGCGGGGGTTGGGATTTGGCTAGGGGCAATGCCGCTGCAGTGTGTCTCTGGCTCTCTGCGAGCCTGCGGTGTCGTCACGAGAGATCGAGACTGCCGATCTCCCACACCAAAGCCCAAAATGGTTCGGTGGCCAGCATGCGTCATCTCCTATGCCAAGTGCCATCTTCTGCACATTTCACAAGTCAAGCCACTTGTGACTCCCAGTCGGTGACTCATCACTCCAGTCGACTCAATCGCCAGCCAGTCGCCTGACTATCACAGCTAATCGAGTCGCTGCCTCCAATTGAGCGCAGTCGGCCAACTGGATGACTAGTCGACGACTTAATAACACTAAGTAGGACCTCCTGATGACCCAATTAAACCTCTTTAGTGACCCAACCGTGCAATTCCAAAGTACAGGGACCCAGATGAACCAGCGCTACAAGTCCAATGATCCGTCGTGTAATTTACTGTCTTTTTTTAAAGACTGTCATGACATTAGTACCAACAGGGAAACCTTCATTGGGGATTATTGAAAGCAACCGGATAGCCAGTAAAAACCACAGTGGATGCAGGCTAGATATCTAGTGCACATCTGCACAGATTTTTGGTTTGTCCATCAAATCAATGTAAAAAATTCCAAAAGAATTTCTAGATGTAATCTATGGTGTGTTGTATCACCCATTAAAATTTGAAGTTCAAACTAAAAGTATGTTAGAAGGAAAAAAAAAGATAAGTTTGCTGTGAATAGTAATATTTGTCCTTTTCTTTGTTATTTTTCTTTTTGATTTATCATTTTTAGAAATTTCTCATTTTTGTTACTCCCAATATGGAATTAGTTCGAACTTGGAATTTTATATATAATTATGGGTAATTTCAAAAGTACATCTACAATTCTTTTCAGAATCTTTTGTGCTAATTTGATACCCAAAATAAAAGCATGAAAATGTTTTCATGCAACTATATGAAATCTGATTGTACTTACATAGACTTTTTTCTCTAGACAAATGTTGATGGTTTGGAATTTGGAAATATAACACAAGGTTAAATTGAAGTGGGACGACAAATTGTAGCAGAGAAATAGGGTGCATTTCTTAACATCTGAAGTTAATATCCTTACTGTCTGTAACTGTACTGGTAATTTCTACAATAACCATGTAAATCCATGGACCAGCAGAATATTTCCACAGCATAAGCTTCAGTGATTGTTCTAGATTTCTGTGAGAAACGGAGCAACTTACTAACAATGACATCGCAATTAAGAAGCAAACCCAAAGCCTTTGTCATGTTGAGTACAAGCTGATCTTAGCTCCACCACATGAGCTGCAACAGGTGCAAATGCTTTGTCCGCATTCCCTGATCGATGGCCAGAACGATTCCTTCAGTGAGACTTCAGAATTGAAGCACAATTCCTTTGCTCGATGTTCCGCCATCTCGATAGACGAGAGTCGCTTCCAACGGGTGGACTGCTTTGGAGTCGCAAGCAGAGGAGGTGCAGCCGCAGCTACTGCCTGAGGAGCCGATGTTGGGGTGGGATTGGGCTTTGCGATCGATGGCGTCGTCAAACTGGACGGCGAGAAGGAACCCCGACCTGTTGTCAAGAGCCTCGGCACCTTACCCTCAACCGGTACTTCCACCAGCCGTTGCTCATACGCTCAAGCGAGACCCATAGCCGTTTGAAGGTTGCTTGGATTTTGTAGCTCCACGTCTGTCCGCAGAGGCTGCAATAAGCCTACCATAAACAGCTGGACCTGCCGACTGGGTGATAACAGCTTGACGCGACACAACAAAGTCAAGAATTGCCGTTGATATTTTTCAATGGTACTGGTTCGCCGCAGCTGCGTGAGTTCTCCCAATGGGTTGCTCCTAAGTGGAGGACCGAAACACAGATTGACGACGAAATCAGCAAAACGGACCCATGAAAGTATGTTCTCATCACACTCCAATTCCAATTGGTAATACCATTGTTGCGCCACGCTCGTTAAGTGATAGGCAGCCAACCAAACTTTTTCTTCCGCCAAAGTTGTAATACCTGGGCCGGCACGGCCCAGCCCGGCCCACCCCACAAATATCTATATGAGAGAGAGACAGAGGGAGAAGCAAAAAACCGATTTTGCTCTCTCCCCCGAACTCACCTCTGCTGCTGTTGCTTCCCAGCGCGTCGCTCGCCAGCCCCGGCGCCGCCGCCGCCCGCGCACGCGCCTCGTGCCGCCGCTGCTCGAGGGCGCCGTCCCCGCCCTGCTCGCACGCGTGCCGTCGACCAGCCCCGCGTCGCCGCGCCTGCTGCCTCGCGCCGCCGCTCGTGCACGCGCCGCGCGCCGTTGCCGCCTCGCCGCCGTCCCGTTCGCCCAGCGCGCCACCGCCCCTGCCCTTCCTCTTGTGCTGCCGCCCGCGCCTCGCCTCCCTCCGCCCGTAGCGCCACCGCTCCCCAGCTCTGCCCGGCTGCTCGCCGCGCACGGGGGCAAGGGGAGGGCCAGGAGCTGGCCGTGAGGGGGAGGCAAGGGGCCGGCCGGTGAGGGAGGAGGAGGAAGCTGCCGGGGGGGGCGCCAACCGTGAGGGGAGCGGACGGGCGTGAAGAAAAAAAAAAGAAGAGAGTGCGGCCGCCCGTGAAGAAGGAAAAGAGGAAAGGCCAGGAGCTGGCCGGCCGAAGGAAAAGAAAAGGAAGAAAGAAAAGAAAAGGAGAGAGAGAAGGAAGAGAAGAAAAGAAAAGAAAAAAGGGGAGAAATTTGATTCGGCATCGGATTCGCCAGAACCAGCCAGGGAACGACAGTCCGTACCCGGATTCAGTCGTCGGGCTTGGGGTAACAGTTCGAAAACCCTCTCCCATTTATTTATCAAAACAGGCATAAGTGAATTTGTGGATTATTAGAATTGGTTCGGGTAGCCAGTAGAATATTGTTTATTAATATGGTTACCTGGGCGGAGGAATCGAGGTTGCCACTGGTGATCTGGTCGATCCGTGGCGATAGAGGAAAGAGAATAAATATGTAAAATGCTATATACGAGTTTAATTGACCATATCGCTAAACATCGGGACAACAGGGAGATGTCCGATGATAGAGTTTGGTTGTGCTAAGTTGACATGTAAGTGCGATGTTATGTACTCGTATGTATTGCATGAGTGATGAATTGAAATAATTAATGCTTGTTCAGGTGGCGGTTCGAGTTTGGTGCCATCCACGCACCGTCCGCCAGGTTAACAGGCAAGTGCATGGTAGACAGTAAATTGTGATGAATGTTATTCGTGTTCCCATGCAATGGTTTACAGTATATATATGAGATGATGCATGTGATTATGTGCTAATCATACTTTGATGAGTAATGTTTATGATTAGACATTCACATTTGAGGCATATTGCATCATGCAACATGCATAAGAGCCAGGTCGGTGAGAAAGTCATGACTAGTCCGGAGTGCTCTTGAATAAGAGCCAGGTCGGTGAGAAAGTCAGATGACTAGTCCGGAGTGCTCTGGAATAAGACCTACAGAGGTAGGCAAATGAGTGGTCCATCGACGGGTGGACGCTCCGCTATACCGGTATACGCTACAGTTACATGGCATACAGATGCATACAGATGCATTGCATGACATTGCATTGCATTACAGTGACAGAAAGTGATACAGTTACAGACAGTTATGATTTACAGTTTACAGTCACAGTTGTGATTTACAGTTTACAGTTACAGTTGTGATTTACAGTTTACAGTTACAGTTGTGATTTACAGTTTACAGTTACAGTTGTGATTTACAGTTTACAGTTACAGTTGCGCTTTACAGTTTACAGACATAGGGTTGAATTATAGTTTACAGACATAGAATTGACTTACAGTATACAGTTACAGACTTAGCCTACAGTTTACAGTCATAGAGTGGAATTACAGATTACAGTTCATGAAATTGATTGAATTGCTAAAGCGATGCTACTGTTTTATCATGTGCTTGCTGAGTCTCCGGACTCACCCTTGCTTTGTCGTTGTTTTTAGGTGAAGAATGACGACATGCATGAAATGGGATAGCACTTTTGGCACTGCACATATGAAATAACAGTGCAGCCGTACACTGAGGTTCTATGTTTAATATAATGTTTAGACTTGTGGCTCGCTGGTTGGTTTAGCTTGATTGCGAGCCAGGATGGCGGGTCTCCATGGTCGTGGAGCCCACCGTTTCTGTTTATGTTATAACTTGTGAAATATGAAGTTAGTTGCTTTTACAATCATCCTACTGTTATTTGGGGTTTAATATCTGTGGGTAATGATAAAAAAAGAACAGGGAAGGTGCTGCTAAAAGTTGAATTAGCAACACTTCTGGAATTGGTAAGGGTGTGTGGTAGCATCTTGGGCCCTGTGGAGGGCCGGGGTGTTACAGTTGGTATCAGAGCGGGCATTAGGTCCGTGGTAAAGAAATTTGACTTAGGCCTAATAATAAAATTTGACACACTTTGTTGCACAGTAGGATTGGGATTTGGGATTTGCATTGCATATGCGGTTGCTCTAATTGTGATGTTGATTTATAATATTACAGTTGATGATTGTGTGATTGCTTCTCTGTTGTGAGCAGAGATGCCGAGAGGTAGAGGTCGTGGTCGCGGTGCGCGCCGAGGCCGTGGAGGCCGTGGTCGTGGCCGTGCCCAAGCAGAGTCATCGCTAGAGGTTCAGCAGGAGGCACCCGACGTGGAAGTTGGGTCTGCTGAGCAGTCTGTAGCTGGGGATCAGGCAAGGTCTTCAGCCTTGTTGCGGGAGTTTGTAGAGGAGGTTCGTGCGTTACGACGACAAGCGCCTGCAGTTGCTGTGGCCGTACCTGCTGCTGTCCCGACTGCCGATCCAGTCGCACCAGAGCCAAGAATGGGCCTTCGCGAATGGATGGCGTTGCGGTTGGACACCTTTGATGGGACGGGTACGCCAGTTCAAGCTGCAGACTAGTTGCGCTATATGGGAAGACAGTTTGAAGCCTTAGAGATGACTTCACAGCTAAGAGCTCGTTTTGTGGCCTTTCAGTTGAAAGGTCAGGCGGACATCTGGTGGGAGGGAGTCCTTTCAGCCAGGACCCCTGCCGATGGTCCAGCCACCTGGGAGGTCTTCGTCGAGCAGTTCAAGGCGAAGTATTACCCAGAGTCTTTTATGGAAAGTATGGAAGTTGCCCTGTCGACTCTTGTGCAAGGAAAGATGACAGTAGCTGAGTACAAGGCGCGATTCAACGACTTGATCCGCTTCGTACCGTCAGTCGCAAAAAGTGACCTTGAGAAGGCCAAGAGGTTCCGCCGAGGGCTCAGTTCTGAGTATCGGCATGTTATGGGTGCTACTGCGCCACATGACTTTAGGTCAGTGGTCGAGCAGGCCAGAGGGATGGAGTTGGAGATGCACCTTACTAAAGGGTCGCAACCCTCTAGTGGTCAGAGTGCTTCTGGTGGTGACCAGAAGAGGAGCTATAGTGAGAAGGGTGGGTCATCTCAGCGGCCCGCTCCTAAGAAGTCCAAGTGGAGTCGACGTTCTTCACAGCCATCCAAGTCTAAATCATTGATATCGTCGTCTCCTGCACCACCAGCTTTGCGTCCTGTCCCTGGGCAGGGAATGATTTGCTTTAAGTGTGGTGGTGAACACCGAGCCGCTGAGTGTACCTGGACAGGGGAGTGTCGACACTGTGGTCGGATGGGCCACATGGAGAAGGTCTGTCGACAGAATCCCTCCAGTATTATTAAGTGGGAGCCAGTGTCTGCGTCATCGAATGTCTCATCCCGGGGGTCAGTCCAGGTGTTGGCAGCTGCTCCTACACAGCAGCCTTCCTGGGCGCCGCCTGCCGGATATTGCTGGCCTCCTACCCCAGTTACTCCACTTCAGTATGCTGCACAGCCTCCCTGTCTAATGCCATCACAGCAGAGTGTTGGGGTTCTTGCCGCCCCAGTGCCGCCGGGAGTCTACACATTGCCTGCCACTGCGTCTGCGAGTCGACCGGACGTGGTGACATGTACTTTGTTAGTGGATTCACACAGTGCTCTCGTTCTTTTCGACTCCGGTGCCACTTATTCCTTTGTTTCCTGTGAGTTTGCTAGAAAGGCAAAATTGAGTATGCAACAGATTTCACAGTCGGTTAAAGTTAATTCTGCAGGGGGTATTATTATTAGCTCTATGGTTTGTCCCGGATGCATGGTTTCCATAGATGGCGAGGATTTTGTGGCTAACCTTATGGTTATCCCGATAGAGAATTTTGATGTTATCCTCGGTATGGATTGGTTACATTGCTACCGGGCAGTGATTTCCTGTTTCTGGAGGACAATCACTTTGCAGGCTCCTTCAGGGGAGGAGATAGTTTTTCAGGGGAATGCACCTCCAGGTTCTCTTTTTGTGTTGGCCAGCCTGTTCTCTGGCCGACGAATGTTTAAGTGTGGGTTACTTTTATCACTTGTGGAACAACCGAGTGCGCCTTTGCACGTTGAGGATATTCCAGTGGTATGTGAGTACCCCGACATATTTCCTGAAGAACTTCCGGGAATGCCACCCGCAAGAGATGTGGAGTTTAGGATTGAACTTGTTCCTGGCACTCGACCTATCTCTATGTCCCCGTACCGTTTAGCACGACCACTCCAAGAAGAGTTGAAGAAACAATTGGATGGGTTGTTATCCAAGGGGTTGATCCGTCGCAGTGTATCGCCTTGGGGAGCACCCGTCCTATTTACTGAGAAGAAAGATGGGAGTTGGCGCATGTGTATAGATTACCGAGCTCTTAATCGGGTGACCATCAAGAATAAATACCCATTGCCTCGCATTGAGGACTTGTTTGATCAATTGAAGGGAGCCAAGGTGTTTTCTAAAATTGATCTACAATCTGGGTATAATCAGATTCGAGTGCGGGAGCAAGATATTGAAAAGACAGCTTTCTCCACGAGGTATGGGCACTATGAGTATAAAGTTATGTCCTTTGGACTAACAAATGCGCCTGCTATCTTTATGGAGACAATGAACAGCATGCTACATAAATATTTGGATGACTTTGTGGTTGTGTTCATCGATGATATCTTGATTTATTCCAAGACGGAGGAAGAGCATGAGCAACATTTGAGGCTTGTGCTTGAGACTCTGAGGAAAAATCAATTCTTTGCCAAGTTAAAGAAATGTGAGTTCTGGATTTCTGAAGTGGGCTTCCTAGGGCATGTGATTAACCAGGAGGGCATTTCAGTAGATCCAGCCAAACTTTCTACAGTAGTAGACTGGAAGAGACCGTCCAATGTTAAGGAGGTGAGAAGTTTTCTCGGCTTAGCTGGTTATTACAGGCGTTTTGTGAAGGATTTCTCCATTATTGCTAAGCCAATGTCTCAACTCACGCGGAAGGGCGTGAAATTCCAGTGGACCGGTGAATGTGAGCGCAGTTTCAATGTTCTGAAAGAGAAATTGGTGACTGCTCCTGTTCTCACTCTTCCTGAGCCAGGGAAGCGTTTCACGGTCTACTCGGATGCATCGCGAGTAGGTTTGGGTTGCGTGCTCATGCAAGACAACAAAGTGATCGCGTATGCCTCGCGACAATTAAAGAAACATGAGCAGAATTACCCTACTCACGATTTAGAGCTGGTCGTAGTGGTTTTTGCTCTAAAGATTTGGAGGCATTATTTGTATGGAGAATCCTGTGATATTTTTACTGACCACAAGAGCCTCAAGTACATCTTCACTCAGAAAGAATTGAATTTGAGGCAAAGAAGGTGGTTAGAACTGATAAAGGATTATGATCTCACTCTCCAATACCATCCGGGCAAAGCAAACGTGGTTGCTGATGCCCTTAGTCGCAGGACGACACCCACCACTACAGGTTGTCTCGTTGCTGACTTTGAGCGGATGGGAATTTTCTATTGTTATGCCGGTACAGCACAGGTAGAGACACAGTTGTTACTGGAATCAGCAATTCCAGAACGGGTGAAAGAAGCACAACAACACGATAGACTGCTTCAAAAAGTGAGAAAGCGCCTCGATGAAGGAAAATCAGGGGATTTCAGCCTCGATGAGTCAGGCGCAATGCAGTTTAGGGGCCGTCTTTGCGTGCCACAAAAGGCTCAGGTCAAGGATGATATTTTGAGAGAGGCTCATCGTACCCCGTACACGGTACATCCTGGCGAGAACAAGATGTATCGGGATCTGAAAAAGAGTTTTTGGTGGAAACGAATGAAAGTGGATGTCGCACAGTATGTGGCGTCTTGCGGGATTTGCCAGCAAGTGAAGGCTGAGCATAAACGTCCTGCTGGATTAATGCAGCCTTTAGAAGTTCCACAGTGGCCATGGGATGATGTTACCATGGACTTTGTAATCGGCTTGCCTCGTAGCCAGCGAGGTAAGGATGCGATTTGGGTAGTGGTGGACCGATTCAGTAAGTCCGCGCACTTTATCCCTATTCGTACGACGAATTCAGCGAGTGATTTGGCACCTGTATATGTGCGTGAGATAGTGAGATTGCATGGTGTGCCCAAGACGATAGTTTCGGACAGAGATGCCAAGTTTGTCTCCAAGTTTTGGGAGAGCTTGCAAAGCGCTTTGGGCACAAAACTTCAGTTTAGTACTGCTTTCCACCCACAGACAGATGGGCAATCCGAACGCACCATTCAAACACTAGAGGACATGTTGAGGTCCTGTGTTCTGTCGTGGAAGGGTAGCTGGAAGGATCACTTGGCACTCGCAGAGTTTGCCTACAACAACAGCTACCACTCCAGTGTTCGGGCTACGCCATTTGAGGTTCTGTATGGGCGGAAATGTAGATCACCGCTCTGTTGGGATGCCGTAGGTGAAAAGGCAGTTCTAGGACCGGATTGGGTCCAACAGACAGTGGAACGAGTGGCGGAGATTAGACAGAATTTGCTAGCTGCCCAGAGTAGGCAGAAAAGCTATGCGGATGTTAGAAGGCGAGATTTAGAGTTTGAAGTGGGGGATCATGTGCTCTTGAGAGTGTCTCCCACTAAAGGGATTGTGAGATTTGGTATTAAAGGGAAGCTTAGCCCACGGTATATTGAACCGTTTTCGATTCAGGCACGAATTGGAAAGTCGGCATATCGTTTGGGTCTTCCCGAGTCGATGCGAGGAGTTCATAATGTGTTTCATGTGTCTATGTTGAGAAAGTACTTAAGGGATCCGGAACATGAGATTGTTCTAGAGCCATTGCCCCTTAAGCAAGACCTCACCTTCGAGTCCCGTCCAGTTCGGATTCTGGAGGAATCGGAGAGTGTTGAGGAACAGAACGTTAAAGTATGTTAAAGTCCTATGGTCGCATCAGACTGAGCGAGAAGCGACGTGGGAATTGGAATCTCGCATGCGCGAGAAGTACCCAGAGCTGTTCTCTACGGGTACGAGTTACAGTTGATTTCCTTTTTATTCAATTGTTTGTTTGTATAGATTATCGAGTAGCAGAATTCGGGGTCGAATTCTGTTAAGGGGGGTAGAATGTAATACCTGGGCCGGCACGGCCCAGCCCGGCCCACCCCACAAATATCTATATGAGAGAGAGACAGAGGGAGAAGCAAAAAACCGATTTTGCTCTCTCCCCCGAACTCACCTCTGCTGCTGTTGCTTCCCAGCGCGTCGCTCGCCAGCCCCGGCGCCGCCGCCGCCCGCGCACGCGCCTCGTGCCGCCGCTGCTCGAGGGCGCCGTCCCCGCCCTGCTCGCACGCGTGCCGTCGACCAGCCCCGCGTCGCCGCGCCTGCTGCCTCGCGCCGCCGCTCGTGCACGCGCCGCGCGCCGTTGCCGCCTCGCCGCCGTCCCGTTCGCCCAGCGCGCCACCGCCCCTGCCCTTCCTCTTGTGCTGCCGCCCGCGCCTCGCCTCCCTCCGCCCGTAGCGCCACCGCTCCCCTGCTCTGCCCGGCTGCTCGCCGCGCACGGGGGCAAGGGGAGGGCCAGGAGCTGGCCGTGAGGGGGAGGCAAGGGGCCGGCCGGTGAGGGAGGAGGAGGAAGCTGCCGGGGGGGCGCCAACCGTGAGGGGAGCGGACGGGCGTGAAGAAAAAAAAAAGAAGAGAGTGCGGCCGCCCGTGAAGAAGGAAAAGAGGAAAGGCCAGGAGCTGGCCGGCCGAAGGAAAAGAAAAGGAAGAAAGAAAAGAAAAGGAGAGAGAGAAGGAAGAGAAGAAAAGAAAAGAAAAAAGGGGAGAAATTTGATTCGGCATCGGATTCGCCAGAACCAGCCAGGGAACGACAGTCCGTACCCGGATTCAGTCGTCGGGCTTGGGGTAACAGTTCGAAAACCCTCTCCCATTTATTTATCAAAACAGGCATAAGTGAATTTGTGGATTATTAGAATTGGTTCGGGTAGCCAGTAGAATATTGTTTATTAATATGGTTACCTGGGCGGAGGAATCGAGGTTGCCACTGGTGATCTGGTCGATCCGTGGCGATAGAGGAAAGAGAATAAATATGTAAAATGCTATATACGAGTTTAATTGACCATATCGCTAAACATCGGGACAACAGGGAGATGTCCGATGATAGAGTTTGGTTGTGCTAAGTTGACATGTAAGTGCGATGTTATGTACTCGTATGTATTGCATGAGTGATGAATTGAAATAATTAATGCTTGTTCAGGTGGCGGTTCGAGTTTGGTGCCATCCACGCACCGTCCGCCAGGTTAACAGGCAAGTGCATGGTAGACAGTAAATTGTGATGAATGTTATTCGTGTTCCCATGCAATGGTTTACAGTATATATATGAGATGATGCATGTGATTATGTGCTAATCATACTTTGATGAGTAATGTTTATGATTAGACATTCACATTTGAGGCATATTGCATCATGCAACATGCATAAGAGCCAGGTCGGTGAGAAAGTCATGACTAGTCCGGAGTGCTCTTGAATAAGAGCCAGGTCGGTGAGAAAGTCAGATGACTAGTCCGGAGTGCTCTGGAATAAGACCTACAGAGGTAGGCAAATGAGTGGTCCATCGACGGGTGGACGCTCCGCTATACCGGTATACGCTACAGTTACATGGCATACAGATGCATACAGATGCATTGCATGACATTGCATTGCATTACAGTGACAGAAAGTGATACAGTTACAGACAGTTATGATTTACAGTTTACAGTCACAGTTGTGATTTACAGTTTACAGTTACAGTTGTGATTTACAGTTTACAGTTACAGTTGTGATTTACAGTTTACAGTTACAGTTGTGATTTACAGTTTACAGTTACAGTTGCGCTTTACAGTTTACAGACATAGGGTTGAATTATAGTTTACAGACATAGAATTGACTTACAGTATACAGTTACAGACTTAGCCTACAGTTTACAGTCATAGAGTGGAATTACAGATTACAGTTCATGAAATTGATTGAATTGCTAAAGCGATGCTACTGTTTTATCATGTGCTTGCTGAGTCTCCGGACTCACCCTTGCTTTGTCGTTGTTTTTAGGTGAAGAATGACGACATGCATGAAATGGGATAGCACTTTTGGCACTGCACATATGAAATAACAGTGCAGCCGTACACTGAGGTTCTATGTTTAATATAATGTTTAGACTTGTGGCTCGCTGGTTGGTTTAGCTTGATTGCGAGCCAGGATGGCGGGTCTCCATGGTCGTGGAGCCCACCGTTTCTGTTTATGTTATAACTTGTGAAATATGAAGTTAGTTGCTTTTACAATCATCCTACTGTTATTTGGGGTTTAATATCTGTGGGTAATGATAAAAAAAGAACAGGGAAGGTGCTGCTAAAAGTTGAATTAGCAACACTTCTGGAATTGGTAAGGGTGTGTGGTAGCATCTTGGGCCCTGTGGAGGGCCGGGGTGTTACAAAAGTGCGCTGTCCTCGGAAGAATTGCTCACACCGATTAAGCTACGGTAACGAATCTTTGTCCCCGCCATATGTTGGAAAATCGAGCTTATGATATCGCGGTGTACTTCTTCTCTCACCTTCCCTCTTTTCCCACTTGCCGGTGGATCCATTGAGCAAGCAACTTCTGCCACTGGTGTCCGACGATGCTGAAGGTGTGCCCTTACTTCCTTGCTGCAGCCTCATAATAGCATCATGGTCCCGCCCTTGCTGCTGTTTGATCTCACCAATGTCCTTCATCAGAACAGCCATCATCTTGCCGAGGTATTTTATAGTCTTGGGTTCCTCCATTGGAAAGGGGTGGTTGACAGCTCTAATACCAAATTGATATGTGTCGGTTTCTAGGGTAGTTGCCGGTGGTGTGAGGGGTGGAAGGAGGTGAAACTGTGAGTTGGGATTAGAACCAAGGGGATAACGGCAGGGAGCAGACTCACCCTCGGCCGACTGTCCGGGGTTTTCACCGGCCAGCTTGGGGAATTGGAGACGCCAGAGTTCCTTAAGTTTCTTTTATTGATATCCCCCACATTACAGCATAAGTCCCCTTATATAGGACTAGACAACCGACTAGAACTTATCATATATAACCGAATTTGAGAAGCAAACTCGGAAACCTATCTCACACCTGACTCACAGATCCAAACTTAACTCATATACAAAGAATACTTTCTTTAATCCAATACTTGCTAACAGACCAGACTGAATTCACTCGCCGCTGCTCTGTTGCGCATCACCCCAGTCGCTGTAGCTAATCATGTATTATCGGTTGCCGCCGCATCAACTTGAAGCACCAGATTTCCAGTTTGCGCAGGTTGGCATCTTGAAGATCATCGAGTATAATGTTTACCCGAATAAGAGTCCACAACATCGTGGGCGTGTAGGAAAACATTGAACATCAAGGAACCTCACCAAGATGTGGTCCAGAGATCCATGGGATGTTTAATTTGAAATTTTCCCTAAAACAAAACCAATCTACCAATGCATTATTGTGAATAACGAAAATGTAACAAATTTACACAATTGAACAACTCTAAAATATCAGTTAGCTATATCTTAACAAATAAAAGAAAAAACATCCATCAGTACAATAGGGAATACCTCTATTCAGAGAGCCAATTATGCTACACCGGGCTGCCACCTTTGACTTGGTGTCGCCCATGGTTATTAAGGCGTCGCTTAGGCGACGCAAGCGTCGCCTAAGTGGTAAGGCGGTAGAGGGGTGGCAAGGCATCACCCCGCCTTGCGTACATGCCTAAGGCGGCGGTTAAACTAGAGAGAGAGAGCGGGCAGCTGGGCAGGAAGAAGGTGGGAAGAAGGCAGCGGAAGAGGTGGGCTAGGTTTACCTCACTCGCGCCGCCTTGGCCTTCAAGGCGCCGTCGAGCCGCCTCCGCCTCCAGGGTGCCGTTGAACCGCCGACGCCGCCGTTCACCCTCCACCTTGCTCCTCCACCTTGCTGGATCTGATCGCCCGCAACATTACAAGGAGGAGTGAGGGAGGCAGCGGCTGGGAGTGAGGGAGGAGGGAGGCGGCGACTGAGAGTGAGGTAGGAGGGAGGCGGCGGCCGGGAGTGAGGGAGGGAGGCGGCGATGGCTTCGAATGAGGGAGGAGGCGGCGGCTAGGAGTGAGGGCGTATTAGGGTTAGGCTAGGGTTAAAGGGTGGGGTATTTTTACAACTGAATCCCCAGATGTTTATGAAATTACAATTAAGTCCTTATAGGTCCTTTGCCTCTTTAAATTTCTTCTGATTTAGTCCTCCAGAACTCCGTTTTCTTCGCCTTATGATGTATGTAAGGCGTCGCCTCGCCTCACGCCTTACCGCTTAAAAGGTATGAGGGGGGTGGGTCACCTTATCTCGCCTTACCGCCTTAATAACCTTGGGGTCGCCTTCATTTTCATTTGGTCTCAGCTGCATTCTTCCTCCGGCACTTGACTCTAGTGATGGCCTCCAGCCACAACAGCTTGTAGTCTCTTGCCTGTAACAGCATTCCATAGTTAAGATTGTTCCATAATATGAAAACCGATGACACAATTTAAATATAGCTGATTCAGAGTGAAGTATACAACAATCTAAATCAATCTAGGGTTAGGATTGAAGTATACAATCATCTGAATCAGTAGAGAGCTAGGAATGAAGTATACAACAATCTGAATCAGTCCAGAGTTAGGATTGTTCCAAAGTGCGCAAATGACACTTTCCTGCAATTTTTGGGGAAAAAAATTAACCCAAATTACTCCTAGCTAGAAGGAAGTTTCCCCAAAATCCTCAATTGTGTGACGGGTCTGGAAAAGAAGGGGCCGGCGCACGGCGCCCATGGTGATTTCGTGCGATAGAGGAGATCAGCGGTCAAATCCAAACCTATGCACAAGAGGATGTTCTAGTGGCAAAGAAGTACCTGACAGTGAGGGACAGGGTTTTCAAAATCGGCCGAAAATCAAAATTATCGTCTACCCCCGGTAAAATTTGGTATCAGCTAAAAATTTCGTTTTTGCATGATGTTTGCCCAACATAAAGGAAATTCGTAACCCTTTCAAATCACATGTCTGCATGCAGCCTGGTGGCAAAG
Organism: Dendrocalamus latiflorus; assembly: GCA_017311315.1. NCBI lineage: Eukaryota > Viridiplantae > Streptophyta > Magnoliopsida > Poales > Poaceae > Dendrocalamus > Dendrocalamus latiflorus. Next base: position 4,563,857 of record CM029620.1, on the reverse strand, counting down.
TTTCTAGTCTTGGAAAGGGAGGTCTTGGGTCCGAATGCATGGAACTGCATTTTTCCCCAACTTTTTTATTTGAACTTCACAAATTCAAATTTTTCATTTAAAAATTTCGGCCGAAATTGGCCGAAAATTTCCGAAAATCGGAAATATTGGCCACCCCCGGTAAATTTTCAGAAGCGATTTTGAAAACCCAGGTGAGGGAAGCGAAGATGCCCGCAGATGCCGGTGCCAGGGAGAGGAGGCGAGGTCATTGGAGCAAGGGGGAGGGGGAGCACCGGGCCAGGGTGGGGATGGAGGTCGGAATCAGGGAGGGATGGAGATTGGAAGAGAAGAGAGGGATGGGTGGGTGGTTCAACCACTGGAGAGGTATGGGGATTGATTTGGCTAATTAACAGAATTAAACACAAGGCATGATTTAGGGGGTGGGGAACAACTTTATATTTCAGCCTTCCCGATCTGAGTGATGGAAGGTCAAGACTCTCCAGATCTGCCACAAATTCTTTCCATATAATGCCCTCTTTCAAAACCTTGTACATTTTATATTAGTATAGATATTTCCCATCACATGCACATACACATAGGATGGTACCAAAACTCAGTTGAAAATAAATTCATCACATCTCACATTTGTCGAACTACAACTCAAATGGCAACACATTTCAGCATTGCACTGTCTTATGTGTATTACACTATTACTTCAACTTGTGATATTTCCAGAGTTGTGCAAGTGCGATTTATTTCATCAAGGCTCTAAACTATGGTTTTATTCTGTCACTGTATTCCAAATGATTCAAGTATGCAAACAGCAAAAGATTCCAAAATTAGAATAATCGTAAGTTTAACTGGAAAGTTTTACCCTGGTTCATATTTGCACGCAAATGTAAAGCTTGTCACAAGCATAACAATTGAAAAGGAACTGAAATTTACCATGAGTCCTTCAATTGTAGCACGATAAGATTTTCACAAGTCTTCCTAATTAAATCCATTGTGCTTGTACTTTATAAATAATTTCGTCTCTTTTTCTCCGCCAAAATCCTGGAAAATACAAGATGAAAGTTACATAAGTTCCGAACTGACCTGAAATGTACTAGGTAAACTTTGGATAGGTCTAATTGACTAATCCCATCACCCAGGAGCACCATGTTAAAGACTCTTAATTATGGTAGGCAAAAGTGTCGCCTTCTTCATCTTTTTGACCGGAGAAGTTGGCATGTTTGTTGTCACGTGCCCAGGCAACCGATCGGAGATAGTATAGGTGAGAAGGAGCTGGCCGTGTGGGTGGCTGGCGTTCCGCCGTCGTTGGCAGACGGTGTACAGAGAACGGAGATGAGAGTAGAGAATAGGAGATGAGATATGAGAGTTGTTCCTTTCTTCCTCTTTATTGATCTAACGTGCCTCTTAAATAGAGACTTACAAGCAAACCTAATCTGTTACAGATACGCTAATTAATTGGAAGGCACTACTGAGAATAGCAGATAATAGCTGGACTCTAATTCGTAATAGCGTCTCGGTTGGAACCGTCCTCCGTAGCCGGCGCCGCACGTCGCCGTGTATACGAAATACCGACCATGACATCTCTCCCGTCCTTCGGAAACAGCTCGTCCTCGAGCTGAAATTGTGGGTAACGGCGACGAAAATCCTCCTCATTCTCCCACGTGGCGTCTGTTGGTGATTGTCCCGTCCACTGCACCAGAATTTGCCGGACGCCCCGGGCGATACGGCCGCGAATTGCCTTCTCGGGCGACGGCAGCACCCGTCCATGAAGAAGGACCGGCAACGAAGGAGGTGCTGCGGGAGGCTCACCACGAAAAAGCTTCAATGTTCCGACGTGGAATACATCATGAATGCGAGCGCCCGACGGTAATTGCACCCGATATGCAACATCACCGATGCACTCTAATACCTTATAGGGACCATAATACCTTGGAGCCAGCTTCCCTTTGCTGTGTCCTGGAACAGAAGCCGCCGGCCTATGCAAGAGCCGAATCCACACCCAATCACCGACGCCGAACGAAACATCACGGTGCTTAGCATCATAAAAGCGCTTGGCATATTCTTGAGCTTGAAGGAGATGTTCTCGAGTGGCCAGGAGAAAATCATCGCGATCCAGCAAGGCTTGTTCCACCGCCGGTACACGCGCCTCGCCCTTATCATAGGAACGAAGCGAAGGGGGAGGCCGTCCATACACCACCTGAAACGGCGTTGTCCGGAGAGAGGACTGATAGGCGGTATTGAAACAATACTCCGCCCACGGAAGCCAACGCAGCCATTGGCAAGGTCTGTCGCCCGTCAAACAGCGAAGATACATGATAATCACCTTATTGGCCGCTTCTGACTGTCCGTCACTTTGGGGGTGAAAGGCGGAAGTGAAATTGAGTTGCACCCCGGATAGACGAAAAAGCTCCCGCCAAAAAGAACTGGTGAACACTGTGTCACGGTCACTGACGATTGAGCTTGGAATGCCGTGAAGACGCACAATGTTGTCGAAGAAGGCTGCAGCCACAGATGTCGCCGCGTACGGGTGGCCGAGGGGAATGAAATGCGCATATTTGGAGAAGCGATCGACGACTGTCATGATGACCGACTTGCCGTGTACACGCGGAAGGCCCTCGACAAAATCCATGGCAATGTCCATCCATACGTGAGTTGGAACCGGCAAGGGTTGAAGTAGACCGGTTGGGTGTAGGTGCTCTGATTTATTGCGTTGACATACGGCGCAGTCCCGGACGTAGGATTGGACCAGCTGACGAGCGCCCGGAACATGAAAATCTGCACGCAGGGGCTGTAACGTGCGTTGCACGCCTTCATGACCGATATGAGCGGCGGCCAAGAGTGCAGGAAGGCTTGGGGACGACGCAGGAACGAACACCCGGCGCTCCACGGTGATCAAGCCGTCCACCACGGACCAGGCCTGCTCCTTGTCACCGCGGACTATAACGTCACGAAGGTGCTGCAGGGTTGGGTCCGTCGCCACTTCCTGTCGCAGCTGGTCGAAGACGTCGAAAGTGGAAGTGGTCAGAGGCCAGGGACGGCCCGTTCGCCTCCACGCGACGCGAGAGTGCGTCGGCCACCGTGTTCGCCCGTCCCGGACGGAACTCTACCGCGAAGTCAAAGCCCATCAACTTGCTAACCCACCGATGCTGCGGAATGGAGGATAAGCGCCGGTCCAACAAAAATTTGAGAGAATAATGATCCGTTCGAACAAGGAAAGGGCGGCCCCAAAGATATGCGCGCCAGTGACGCACGGCCTGCACCAAACCAATTAGCTCGCGTTCATAAGCGGCGAGCCCGACGTAGCGAGGTGGGAACGGTCTGCTGAAGAACGCTAATGGACCGCCATCTTGTGTAAAACGGCGCCCAAACCCGATCCCGACGCATCGCATTCGACCACGAAGGTGCGATGGAAATCGGGAAGTTGGAGCACCGGCGCTGTGGACAGGGCATGCTTCAGGGCAGAGAAGGCCGATGCCGCTTGATCAGACCAGCGGAAAGCATCCCGTTTGAGGAGAACGGTGAGGGGCGCTGCCAATGCCCCGTAATTCTTGATGAACTTGCGGTAGTAACCGGCGAGGCCCAAGAAGCCGCGAACCGCGCGTACCGATCGCGGTTGTGGCCAATCTTCAACGGCCGCCACCTTCTGTTTGTCCATAGCGACGCCGGCAGCGGACACCACATGGCCGAGGTAGGCGACCGAAGGCGCCGCAAAGGTGCACTTGGATTTCTTCAACACCAAGTGGTTGGCGCGGATGGCGGTGAGGACGGTGCGAACATGATGGAGGTGTTCGGACCATGAAGGGCTGTAGATCAAAATATCGTCAAAAAAGACGAGTACAAATTGACGGGGGAAGGGAGCGAGCACCGTGTTCATTAGGGCTTGGAAAGTTGCGGCGCGTTGGTTAAACCGAACGGCATTACCAAAAACTCGAAGTGGCCATGGTTAGTGCGGAACGCTGTCTTGTGGACATCAGCCGGATGCATGCGAACTTGATGATAGCCGGAGCGGAGATCCAACTTGGTGAAGAAACGCGCGCCCCGCAACTCGTCCAATAACTCCTCAACGACCGGAATGGGAAATTTGTCTTTACTAGTAACGGCGTTGAGGGCGCGGTAATCTATACAGAACCGCCACGAACCATCCTGCTTGCGCACCAACAGGACCGGAGAGGAGAACGGCGATGTACTCGGTCTGATAATCCCTTGTGCTAGCATAGTCGCACATTGCTTCTCGAGTTCGTCCTTCTGTAGTTGCGGGTAACGGTATGGTCGAACTGCTACTGCCCCTATGTCCGGCTTGAGGTGTATCCGATGATCGTGAATACGTGGGGGAGGCAGGCCGCTCGGCTCTCTGAAAAGATCGTCAAACTCACGCAGGAGATGCTGGAGTAGGTCTTCGGGTGTAATCGCCGTGAGCGCCGCCGGCCTTGAGCTCGCAACCCCCTGCCATACGACCTCCCGTCCGTGGCGCCATATGGTCATGTGAAGGCGGTCAAAATCCCAGAGAATAGGACCGAGGGTGCGGAGCCATTGGGTGCCCAGAATGATGTCGAATGAACCCAAGTTAAGCGCGAAGCAGTCCACTGCAAATTCCTCGTCAGCAACTGCGAGACGCAAGGCCGGACATACACCTGTGCTGGAGAGCCGATCGCCATTGGCCACCCGGACACGGAGGCCCGACTTGACTGGTGTAAGTGGTAGTTGAAGACGGTGGACGAGTTGTTGATTGATAAAGTTGTGTGTGGAGCCGGAATTGATCAAGACGATCACGGCATGCCCGGCGAGATGTACGGTCAGCTGCATGGTACTTGAGCCACCAAAACCAGAAAGCGCGTTTAGCGAGATACGCGGTTCCACTGGATCGTCGGCGGGTTCCCAGCCATCATCATCGGCCGCCGAGTCGTCGTAGTCGATGTAGAACAGTTTGGCGCAGCGATGCCCACGGACAAATTTCTCGTCGCAATTATAGCACAATCCCTGGCGACGTCGCTCGGCCAACTCTGCTGGAGACAAACGCCGAAAATGCCGCGCTTCCGGTGCCGCAACAGAGGTGGTTACCGCCGCATGCCCAGGCGTCGGCAACGTAGTGGTCGACGAGAATGTGGGAACCCTGGGTGCCGGTCGAAAAGAAGCGCATGTTGCCAACGCCGCCCTGATCTTCTCATAAGCCCGAGCAAGGCTCATTGCAAGCTGCAAGTCATCGGTTTGTTGGATCTCCACGTCGAGACGGATTTCTTCTTGGAGCCCCGCCGTGAACAGTTGCGTTTGCTGTCATTCGTGTAGGGGATCAGCACGACCCAGCAAGGCTAGAAACTTCTCTTGGTATGCTTCCACCGAGCCGGTTTGTGTCAAACGCTTCAATTCACCCAACGGGTTGCTGCGGATTGGTGGCCCAAAACGCACATGGCACATCTCCTTGAAAGTATCCCAAGATGGTGCACCGCGGGTGCGCTCATAATGGTAATACCACTCTTGCGCCGCTCCCGTGAGGTGGTATGTTGCCAACCACACCCGATCACTGTTGTCCGTCTTCTGGCCTCGAAAAAATTGTTCGCAATGATTGAGCCAATTCAATGGATCCTCCTTGCCGTCGTACTTAGGGAACTCCAGTTTGTAGTAGCGCGGCGCCGCTGCTGCGGTTGAATTGACCGGCGGACGGCCGAATGTCTCGGGGGGCGCCAATATCCCCGGACTACCAAGCCGCGGCGCTCCTACATGCGCGCCGGACGACGTGGAATCTTCTGTCGCTGGCCGCATCTGCTCCAAGGCGACCACTCTGGCCGTGGTAACTGCCACCGCGCGGCTAAGATCCGCAACATCCTTTTTGGACGCAAGCGTGGCGAAGTTTGCCAGGATTGCAGCCATATCCTGCTGCAGCTGCGCCATGGCATCCGGCGCATCCGCTTCTTCCGTCGACATGGGCTTTGATACCAAGATGTCACGTGCCCGGGCAACCGATCGGAGATAGTATGGGTGAGAAGGAGCTGGCCGTGTGGGTGGCTGGCGTTCCGCCGTCGTTGGCAGACGGTGTACAGAGAACGGATATGAGAGTAGAGAATAGGAGATGAGATATGAGAGTTGTTCCTTTCTTCCTCTTTATTGATCTAACGTGCCTCTTAAATAGAGACTTACAAGCAAACCTAATCTGTTACAGATACGCTAATTAATTGGAAGGCACTACTGAGAATAGCAGATAATAGCTGGACTCTAATTCGTAATAGCGTCTCGGTTGGAACCGTCCTCCGTAGCCGGCGCCGCACGTCGCCGTGTATACGGAATACCGACCATGACATTGTCCACCACTTTTAAGAACATTTTGAGCCAGTGACCTAATAAAATAAAGCCAGTAAGTATGATGCACCTCGATTGACTTGTGTCTTCAAATGTTTAAATTAGTTCATCATTATAATAGATTTTCTAAGAAAGCCATACTGTAATGCCATTGCTTCTCTTTTGTTGTTCTCCTGGCTTAAGCAAAGATTCTTTTAATCCATTTTTATCTAGATGCTAACGTTCCTCTACAATCAAGTGGCATGAAAACTTCTGGATTCAATGTACTTAGTGATATAAAAAAATGAACAAGCCTTTTTGTGGATGCTGCCAGGCCTTCCACATGTCCTCGACGCAGGTGCAACTCTTCCTTTGACGAAGTACAAAACCAATGGATAGAGAAAAAAAATTGAGGAATGATATGCATGCTACTGCAAGTCTGGAATATAAAAATAAAAAATGCAAAAAGAAGAGAGGCACTGATCCAGGAAGAGGAACCATGTGGCAATGGAAAAAAACATAACACATGTTTTCAGTAGATTAACTTTGAACTTTGAAGCTAATCAGGTTTTATTAAATAATACAAAAAGCTAGCATCTGAAACGACATCTCGAACACTACCTAATCTGATTTCAGAAATAAAAATAAACAATAAACGAACATACAAGGTAAAGATAACTTACCGATCCATCTCAAGATAGAAATGGAGCCTTGTGATTTGTTTTCCCATACAAACCACAAGTGATCAGTATCTTCCAAGTGAGAAAAATATTTATGCAAAGAATGTGCTAGCACTGGCTGTACATCTTCACACGATGTATTTTTCCATTCTAGTTATTTACAACAACAGGATCTGCTTGTTTGACATGTCCAGTGCAAATGGGGGGAAGAAGTCCACGGATATACATATCATCGTAAATCTTTGAAATCTCTTTCATATTACCACATCTAATGTAACCTTGAATCAGTGTCCAATATGTAATATAATTTGGATCGACATTATCCTCAATCATTTGGTCCAGAAGCTTGATTGCTTCTTCCATATACCCTTGAGTACAGAGACCATGGATCAGTATAGAATAGGTGAATACGGTAGGCTGAATACCTTCCTCTATCATCTTTTGTTTTAACTTAAAGGCTTCAGTTGTATTACCATCCTTGCAATGCCCATCAATTAGTGTATTATAGGTGATAGCATTAGGAGATATACCCTTCGACTGCAACTTATTGAAAAGGTTAACTGCCCTTGATAGCTTCCCAGACTTGCAGAGGCCATAGATGAGAGAATTGTAGGTTACGATATTTGGAGCGAGACCAACACTCAACATTGCATCTCTCAGACCAAAAGCTACATCAACAAACCCTGAAGCAGAATAACCATGGATGAGGCTAGAATAAGTGAAATTATCAGGATCAAACCCCTTGCTCTGTAGATCCTCAAACAAATTTCTAGCATCTGCAATCCTTCCCGATTTGCATAACCCAAAAATAACAATGTTCCACATGATTTTCACAGAATGATGATTTCCACCAGCAACAGTATCAAGGATATGTGCTATTTTACCGATCTCAAGTGTGCTTGAGCTGCACTCTGGAATCATGTCAGTATCTACAAGTTTTTGCAGCACCAAATTTGCCTCATCAACCTTCCCCTTCCTATAGAAACAGCTCACTAACGAACTACATATGAACAGATTTGGAGTCAGGCCTTTCTTAACCATTTCAAAATACAGGTTAGTGGCCTCATGCAGATCTCCCTCTTTACACCATCCAGCTATCAGAGCTCCATAAGTGACTGTATTAGGAGAAAATCCCCTTGCACTCATTTCAGCGAGGATATCATTCACCTTGCCAGATTGCTTAACTATGAAGAGTCCAGTTATGAAAGAATTGAACATTTCGACTGAAGGAGAAAAACCTAAACGTACCATGTCATTCATAATGTGAGTAGCTCTACCTAGGTCACCTATTTTACAATAACCATCAATCAATGTTCTGTAAGTTAAACTATCAGGAAGACATCTCCATTCCTTCATCCTATCAAGAAGCTCTTCTGCTTCAGCCATCCTCCCAATCTTACACAACCCATTGATAACTGTGTTGAATGTGATTACATTTTTGGCTAAACCCCTTGCTAAGGTTTCCTTCCAAAGGTTCAAGGCCTGCTCAGTTTTACCTGCATTGAAGAAACCATCCAACAATGTGCTACAGCTAATTTCATTAGGGGCCACACCCCTCTTCAACATCAAGAACCACAATCTAAGCGCATCATCAATAGCACCAAGTGAGCAAAAACCTTTCAAAAGTGCATTATACGTTAATGCTGTCCCTGTGAACCCATTCCTTACCATCATATCACAGATTTCAAATGCCTTGCTCATGGAACCCTCTCTGCAATACCCATCTACTAGCGTATTGTAACTGTATTTGTCCAGCGTCACCCCTCTATCTTCCATTTCCTGTAAAACCTTCTGTACTTCCACCATTCTCCCCAACTTGCAATATCCATTGATCATTGTGTTATACACAAACAAGTTAACCTGGAGCCCGGCATCCATCATCTCATCCCTTACCCTAGTTGCATCCTCCATTCTCCCCCTTTGGCAATAGCCATTGATCACTGCACCATAGGCAACTTCGTCAACCACGATCTTCTCATTTTCCTTGAGCTCCCTCACCAACCTCTCAGCCTCCTCCATCCTACCCTCCTTACAATACCCCTTCACAAGCAAGCTATATGTCACCACATTCGGTGACAAACCCTTCCCCTGCAGTGACTCCAATACCCTTCTCGCATCCTCAGACTGTCCCACCCTGCAATACCCATCCATCACTGCATGATACGCCACCAGGTTAATCTCCACACCCATCCCTTCCATCTCCTCCACGAACTCCGCTGCCTGTGCCACCCTCCCGTCCCTGCAGTACGCCTTCGCCATGATCGCCACCGTGAACTCGTCCGGCAGTGTCCCAGCGCTCCGCATCTGCTCAAACACGGACACCGCGGTGCCCGTATCCCCAGTCTGCACTAGCTTGTTGAGCAGGCGGTTGCAGGACCGCACGGTGCGGCGGCAACCAACCTTTTTCATTTCGTCGAACACGTGGAGAGCATGGATGAGCTGGCCGGCGTCGGCGTGGGCGCGGAGGAGAAGGTCGAAGGAGACGGCGGAGAAAGAGAAGTCTTTGTAGACCTCGACGAGGTGGGGGAAGAGAGGCGGGGTTAGGGGACGGGCGGAGAGGAGGGAAGCGAGGAGGGCGCGGGCGTCGGGAAAGCGGCGGGCGCGAGCGAGGATGTGAAGGAGCTGCGCGTGGGCGAGGAGGGAGGGGCGGGAGGGGGCGAGGCGGAAGAGGTGGAGGGCGGCGTGGGGGTCGAGGCGGACACGGTGGAGGGCGGCGTGGAGGAGGGCAGGGGTGAGTGGGGAGGACGAGACGAGGCGGGCGGCGGCGGGGAAGCGATGGAGGAGGAGGAGACGGGTGAGGCGGCCCAGGAGGGTGGGGTCGGTGGCGGCGCCAGCCTCGGTGTCGGCGCGGGGTAGGGCGGCGGAGTGGATGCGAGGCCGGAGGAAGGAGAGGGGTCGGAGGAAGCGGCATCTGTGGAGCATGTAGTGGTCGGAGAGGTACTTGGTGGTGATGCTACTGCGGCGGGGGGTCGGCGAATAGGAAGGCGGAAGCGGCGGGTGGCGGCCGGTGAGGCGGGTGGACGGGGAGTGAAGGAGAAGAAAGGGTGAAGTGGGTTGTGGGAGTTGGTCAAAGGCTCAAAGCCTTTTCAACTGCAACAAGGCCGACTACGGCCTAGTTAGTGTTGTGGGAGTCGGATCAAGGTCTGTGCCCGGCTCATTCAGGGCCTCGCCACGCTTAGCCGAATTTCCAAGCCTAGGCTGTGGCCCTAGCCTAAACCTGGCGTTGGGCTAGCCCAAGCCTCTCCGGCTCTGGCCAGACCGCTGGATCGGAGAATTTTTTTTGTATGGATAATCTATTTTTTATTTAAAATTATAAAAAATATATCTGTGAAATTTTTTTACAAAAATAGGTTCCAGTCGCCTCATGGTTGGACGACTAGAGCCTTTCGCCCAACCAGAGGCCGACATAATACCTGTCGCCGCACCATGGAGCGACTGCATGTAGTCGCTCTCCCGTTGGGCGACTTTCATGCAGTCACGCTCCCGTTGGGCGACTTGCATGTAGTCGCCCCCCTTAGGCGACTGCATGAACCCCCATGATTGTTTTAAATTTTGTGAATTTTGTAGTTTTAAATTGGTAAATGATGTGGTAGAGCTGTAATAAAAGTTTATATTCATTGTATGTTGTAGGTGCGTAAAAAAATTTAGAAACTTTTTTTTACGAAAGATTGACCGTAGAACGATCGGTACATACACTGTTAAGTGACATACGCTGAGAATTCCTGTGCGGAGAACCGGTATGTTAATATTTGTTAGATGACTTGATATATAAATGATTGAATGCGAAAAGAAGAGATAATATAGGCTTGTTTGAATTTAAATAAACTTTATAATATAGTTGTGAGTAACATGCCGCGTATTTTTTTTATTACATGCATAACATATAGCATCGGCAGCACCCCTCACTCGCCACCCTTAGGTGCCCCGTTACCGCGCCCGCGTCCTCCCGTACGGCCCCGCTTGACCGTCCTCCGGTGCAACAGGTGATGACGCTCCGAGAAAGTAAAACGTGCAGGAGGGTGTCGCACCCGCCCTTGCGCTGGTGGAGTCAGTTGCACCTCTGGCTGTGTGCCCTCCGGTGCACCGGGGAGAGCACTGCCGGAGAGAACCTCCGGTGCTGCGTCGAAGGACGGCCTGGGCCAGTCCGCAAAAAACTGGTCTACATCGTCGGGGCCCGGGGAGACGCCATGTGCGTGCTGATGGTAAGGATATGCAATAGCAATATCGTTAGTTCGTTGCATGTCACCTTGGGATAAAAACGAGATCGGACGATGCGTACCCGCAGTTGGCGCCATCGAGGTAGGATGAGGGGCGTACAGCTCAGAGTACACCCCCTGCGTGCGGAAGCCGGGGATGTGCGGAGGAGACGTGAAGAGCTGCTGAGGTGGTGTAGGAGGCCGTGATCAGGCAGAACCCCCTGGCTGCTCCGGGTGAGGTGGTGTAGGACGTGTCCACGTACTACCTCCGGAGTAGTGCCACGCTGGTCAGGGTGGCACTGGTGGACGACCCGTCGAAGCGCTGGGCGTGGGTGTGGAGACCGCCGGTAGCCTCGTATAGGACAGGAGGCTAACGATACGTCTACACCCGGCCTCCATCTGACGCGCAAAGCTGACAGTCTCCTCGTGGGTCAACTCCGCACCTGTGGTGACCCTTTGCAGTACTACGGCGGAGTCGGTCCACAGGGCAGAACCGACGTCAGCCTGGACAAAAAGACAAAAAATGGTCCATCATCGAAACGATATTGCCATTTGAGAATCTTTGAAATTACATGTAACGTACCACGATGTGAGCGTCGCGCGCGAGGTGTGCGGGGTATGTGTCTGTCGGAGCGGCGACGTGTGTGGCAGGCGGGTCTACGACATATACGAGCCTGGTATGTGTCCGCGCCTGGTACTAGATCAGGTACTCCGCGTAGTCCGTGCTGTCGTATGGGCGCTCCTCCTCCACGTGGTCGTCGAGCGCACCCTCCCACTGCGCAATCCAGGACTGCATCTTCCTCAACCAGTCCGTGCCTTTTTTAACTCCCTTTCTGTTGTGCCTGCGAACACAGTAATGTAAGTACTTGCGAACACAGTAGTAAGTACGTACATATTTATGAGAAGCGATCACTCACGCGTGCACGTTCCGCGGAAGCGGTGGTCCGACTAGTACAGGAAGCGCCTGCCGTAGCCCAAACTATCGCATGACTCGCTAGGGTGCGTAGTCCTCCATGTAGATATTGTACACGAGCTTCCGGTGGGTGAGCCAGAAAGCCCAGTCACGCCAGCACAGTGCGGACAGCCCGTCAAGAGCACGGGCCTGCACTGCCGTATCTGCGTAAGGCTCCCAGCGCACGTCAGAGTCTGTGAGGCGGTCAAACTGCTCCACAAAGGGCATGTACGCCTGCGTGACCTGCACGTGCGTGAACTGTACCTGCAAGAAAGACAAGTTGTTTAGTATGACGATCGTTAATAAGAAAGAAATAGTTGACTGTGGTAATACTTACTTGTCGACGGCACTAAAGAGAACCCATCGTCGGCCGGTCGACGTCTAGCACAGGTCGTCTGAGGTTGAAGCGCTCGAACGACCACAACTGCAGCAGCAAGGGACAGCCCGTGAGGACCAAGTTTGCCTTGATCCTCGTACACGCATCGCACAGGGCGCCGTACGTCGCGGCAAGTACGCCCGATCCCCAGCTGACCTAGGGGGCTCGCCGTTCGCGATCGTCCTCGCATAAGCGATAAGGCGCGCATCCACGGAGTTGTCGTGGCTGGTGGTGAAGAGCACCTAACCAAACAGCCATAGCACGTACGCCTCCAAGTGGCGCGAGACCTGGTAATCGTCTTCCTGTGGATCCATGCGCTCCACCTGAATGCAAACAAGTTGTTATTAGTATGTACTAGCACAAATAAGAGCTTCGAAGACACGATCGATTTTAATACCACGTACCCGGTACTGTGCGAGCCACCTCAGCGTTGGCCCATGGGTCTGACTATCTTCGAAGATGTGGTGGTTATCGGCCGGTGGAACGACCCCCTCGAATCTGCCGAGCAGGTCAGCGCACCACTCGGTCGGGGCCTCCGGTAGGAAGGCAGCGCCTCCCGCGATTGGAAGGCCAAGGAGCTGGGACACATCCTGCAGGGTCGGCGTCATTTCCCCGAATGGGAGGTGGAAAGTGTGCGTCTCGGGCCACCAACGGTCCACCAAAGCCGTCAGCAGGGAACAGTTGAACGGGAAGCATCGTGATCGCTCCACGCCCGCCTCGTCCCCGCCCGCGGCTAAGGCGGGTCCATCCTCCTCCGTGTCCTGCACCATCCGGGCAAGAGGGAGTAGCCCGGCATCCCGCAGCCTGCAAACAAAGTGAAGGTCAGCACGAAACGTTCTTACGGCAGCACTAAAATGCTAGCGTAGTGCAAACCTGGCAGTCCAATGGGGATCAAGTCCCCAGGCCACGCGAGATGTGCGTGTCCGGACCACTCCCAGCTCATCCGGCTTGTCCGTGCTCCCCAGTGGCGGCACACGACGGGAAGAGCGGTGCACGCGGTCCACGTGCTCGTCCAACAGCGGGTACCGCCAGTCCGAGTCACGACCATCACGAATCATACCTGCAAAATTTCTACATGTAAATTTGTACACTACATTTTCTACAATAATACATAAAAATACTATACAAAATTTCGACACACAAATTTTCTACATCTAAATTTCTAAACTAAATTTTCTACAATAATGCATTAAAAATGTTATATAAAATTTCTAAACTAAAATTTTCTACATCTAAATTTGTACACTACATTTTCTACAATAATACATAAAAAATACTATACAAAATTTCGACACTAAAATTTTCTATATCTAAATTTCTAAACTAAAATTTCTACAATAATGCATTAAAAATGTTATACAAAAACTAAAATTTTCTACATCAAAATTTCGACACTAAATTTTCTACATCTAAATTTCTAAACTAAATTTTCTACATCTAAATTTCTAAACTAAATTTTCTAAACTACATCTAAATTTCTAAACTAAATTTTCTAAACTACATCTAAACTAAATTTCTAAACTAAGTTTCTAAACTACATCTAAACTAAATTTTTAAACTAAATTTCTAAACTAAATTTCTTTACTAAATTTCTAAACTAAATTTTCTAAACTAAATTTCTAAACTACATTTTTAAACTACATCTAAATTTCTAAACTAAACCAAAAAAATTATCTGGATCTGAATCCTCCCTCTCCTCTTCTTCTCCTCTCCCTCTCCTCTTCTCCCCCTCCTCTTTTCCCCCTTCTTCCTCTCCACTTCTCCTCTCTTTTCTCTTCTCTTCTCTTCTCTTCTCTCGTGCTCGCTCGGTATGAGAACAGTTTGCTCGGCGGCGGCTGAGCGCGGTGCGGTTTTAACCCACCCACAGTCGCCACACGGTTGGGCGACAGGATTGCAGCCACCCAACGGTGGGGCGACTGCATTTAATCGCCCAATGGTTGGCAGATTGTCCAGCTGTCACCGCTGGGTTGGGCGAAAGGCTCCAGTCGCCCAACCATAGGGCGACTGGAGCCTATTTTTGTCAAAAAATTTCCCGCGGGTATATTTCTGTAATTTTGAATAAAAATGGATTATTCGTACAAAAAATTCCTGGATCGGAGAGGGCTGCAAAACAATAATGAGAAAAAGAAAAAAAACCAAAAAAACCAAAAAGCCAAATTTTAGAGGCCAAAAAGCCATTTGTAGCGGGACCATTGTGGCCTTTAGCCAAACATAGCCTGTCCTTGACAATATAAGAAGATATGCATTGCTCCTACCGTATTTTGTGCTACTAGTGCTTCTGTTCCATAAAAAAGGTTCAAATGGTTATGAAAATTTTCTAAAAATTTTGTATAGAGAGGGTACAATATAATCTATCATTGCATAAAATTTCAAATCTAAATTTAATGTACACATCTAGAAATAAAAAGGACAAATTCTACTAAAAAGGAAATACAAAATAAAAAAAAGGAAAAGACACTATTCTCATATACAAGTAGAAACCAAATAAAAATGAAAAAAAAGATAAAGATAAATTTGCACAATAGTTTCTTCAACCTAGACCATGCTATGTTGTCTACTTGGGAGGGTGTGCACCTGTGGCTAGAAGCCCAACCTGGACTACATTACACGAGTCTTGAACCTTCCAAACAATGAAGTCTCCTAGCCAATAAATGTTGTCCTCTCAACCTCCTCTTATTGAAGTGTCAACTACTCAACTCGTTTACTATCAGGCATTTTGAATGGATAGTTTTCTTAGTAATATCTATGAGGCAAGAGTTTGTATTAAATATTTAGATACAATTATTTTACTAAATAGTGTCTATATTTTATTTCAATATCATTATTGTTATATGTATTATAAGTTACTCTATCTTTTAATCTTGTAATCAATTTACCAGCTTCATAAAAGACCACGTCAAAGATCCGGATGGGCACATAAAATCCAGTTAGGCTCACAAAATGTGTGCTATGGATATCCAATTCATTCCAATGGGGTTTCTTTTGGTGTTTATTTGTCTTGGTTATCTAAAAAAGGTGATGTCTTGTATGAGACATTGCTCTCACCTCTCTTCTCCTTAAATATGCTTTCATAATAGATTTTTGCTTACATGATAGGCTAATTAAAGCTATAGACATCAGCTTATGTGGATCATTGGGAGTGCCCTCAGTGACCTCCCTAATAATTACCTTTTTAGCAACTTCATAGATTAATCCAAGCCAACTCTTATCTTCTCTAAGTTTAGGTCCTACAGTTACAACTACTGCGAAACCTTTAAATCCAAAAAGTGTACATAGTTGTTTATCTATATAGTGTTTGATGTAGTAGTCGGGGACATCCTATTTGAGACAATCATAAAGATCCAGTTTATGTGAACTCCAAGGTTGAGCACCTTTCACTAAATCTAGGAGATATGCAAAAATGCAAAACCACATGGATATGTGGATATAAGCACTATCTTAATACTTATAAGTGTCTCAAGGTTCGTGCAAGAGATATTTAATAATTAGAGCATGTACTACACCATCAGCTATCTATGTGAAGGATCACTTATGTCAACCGTACTTGAACTACTGAAATTGAAGGCAAGCAACGATTGGTTCGATAAGAGTTTAACGGCGTTGTTAGGTCTCTTAGCAGACATACTTTCAGAGGAAATGAATTGCCTAAAGTAACCTGCAAAGCCAAGAAGGCATTCTTTTGCTAAGAGAAAGTATATTTTGCTGTCAATAACCTTCCTCCTTGATTGTGTATGAAGCGAAAATATGTTTTGCTGTCAATACTTATACAAAGGCCAAAACAACCTAAGAATGACATTGATTTGCGCCTAGCATCGTTGATGGAAGATCTAAAAATACTATGGATCGAAGGGGTAGAGGTGTGGGATATATACATTGGAAATGGAAGTAAAAAGGAATACATGCATGTCCAAACGATTGTATCCTCTACTATAAAGAGTATGCAAACATGTATATATGTTCGGTGTGCAACGCATCTCGATACAAGTGTAAGAATCAATCAGATGACAGCAAGAGAATCGAGATGAAGAACGGACCCCCTGCTAAGTTGGCGTGGTATCTTCTTGCAATTCCTCATTTGAAGTAGTTTTTTGTGAACCCAAAGGAGGCAAAACTGTTGCATTGGCACTAATAGGCGTGTAAGAAGGATGGAAAGCTAAGACACATTGCTAATTCTGCCCAATGGAGAAACATTGATAGGAGGTTTGCAGACTTTGATACAGAAGCAAGGAATATAAAGTTTGGATTGAGTATAAATAGAATGAATTCTTTTGCTAATATGAGCAGCCGATATAGCACTTAGCCTGTGACTTTTTGTATCTATAACATTCCTTCTTGATTGTGTATAAAGCGAAAGTATATTTTGCTATCAATACTTATACAAGGGCCAAAACAACCTAAAAATAACATTGATGTGCGCCTAGCATCATTGATGGGAGATCTAAAAATATTGTGGATCGAAGGGGTACAGGTGTGGGATATATACAAATGAGAGAAATTCACTTTACATTCCTTGTTGTTTTGCACCATAAATGATTATCCTACCCTTGCTAACCTGTCGGGGTAAAGTACAAAAGTGGCCAAAGATTGTACTCACGCTTAGATGATACCGAGAGTGTGTGGCTGAAACACTTGTACAAAACCGTGGATATGCGTCACTGTAGGTTCCGTCGGAGGGCTTACCCATACTGCAAGATGAAGAAACAATTCGATAGAGAGGATGGCAATTCAGTTCCAAGGCATTTAAGTGGAAAAGGCGTATATGATATAGTTAAGGATTTAGATATTGTGCTCGGAAAGGGATGTAAATCGAGGATCCATGAGAAGAACATTTGGAAGAAGATATCAATATTCTGGGACTTATCTTATTGGGGGTACCTATAAGTTCATCACTGCATCAACGTCATGCACATAGAGAAAAATGTATGTGACAGCTTAATTGGTCTCTTAGTAAACATTCACGACAACACAAAGGATGGTGCCAACACATGACTTGACTTGGTTGATATAGACATCAGACCTGAGTCAGCACTGCCAAAAACTGATAAAGGACAAATGTACCTTCCCCCTGTTTGTTACACTTTGTCCAAGACCGAGAGAACTGAACTGTGCCAGTACTTGCATGGTGTGAAAGTTCCGTCCGATTACTCGGTCAACATGAAGAAACTTTTTCGATGGAAAATTTAAAGTTAATTGGTATGAAGTCTCATGATTGTCATGTGTTGATGACAGATATGCTCCCTGTTGCAATTAGAAGTATTTTGCTGATCAAGGTTCGAAAGACAATCATGAGGCTGTGTTATTTCTTTAACACAATTGCTCAGAAGGTCATCGGTCCTAAAAGACTAGATGATGTGTAGGACAAGGTGGTGATGACTTCGTGTCATCTTGAGATGTATTTCCCTCTATCATTTTTCAATATCATGGTCCATCTCATTGTTCACATTGTGTGGGATATAAATATATGTGGGTCATGTTCCTACATAGCATGTAACCGTTTGAGAGGTTTATAGGAATTCTCTAGTCCTATGTACGGAATCGATCTCAATCGAATGGCAGTATCATTGAAGGTTATACAACCGAAGTGGTCATTGAGTTCTACGTCGATTACATGGCTCAGGACGAATCGATAGGTACGCCTTGATCTCACCATGAGGGGAGGCTCGAGGGGTATTGAGACTATCGGAAGGAAAGCAATCACTCCAGATATGGATGCATATGCTCAAGCCCATTTCACGGTCTTGCAACACATGATTGAAGTGTCCCCATATGTTGACCAACACAAGGACGTGCTTCGGCAACAGAATATGGAGAAGTCGAATGTTTGGATCACAAAACAGCATAACAGTTGGTTCAATCAATGGTTGAAGGAGCAACTCACTAGGAGCTCGTTAAATGATATGCTGACATGGTTGGCAAAAGAGTCAACATTTATAGTTATAACATGGCAAGGATATGGCATAAATGGGTACATATTCTATACGCAGACTCAGGATATAAAGAGCACTATCCAGAACAGTAGAGTCTACATAGATGCATTCAGTACCGATGGATTGAAGAGCTCATACTATGGGTTCATAAAGGAGATTTGAGAGCTTGACTACATGCTTTTCAAGATTTCCTTGTTTCAATGCCATTGGGTCCAGCTCCTACAGATGAAGGTTGACAAGTACGATGTCACTGCTATGGACCTCAAATGTGTCGAATACAAAGACGAACCATTCGTACTCACTAACCAAGTTGTTCAAGTCATCTATATAACCAACCATGCAAATAAGAAATGCCACATAGTTCTTCATTGAAAAAGAAGTATTGTTAGAGTTGAGAATATAGTGGACGAGGAAGAATACAATCAATTTGATAAGTTTCCTCCATTTGCAAATGGTATAAGGGTCGAGGAACAACAACATGATGAAACTAGCTACAAACCTGTCGATCATCATGAAGGGCTAATTTTTAAAGGAAATAAGCGAGTGGAATGATGAATGAAATATTTGTGTCATATGTTCTGTATTTACATTTATGTATATAAGAATGTTTATATATGTGTGTGATTTGCATTTATGTATATTAGAATGTCATATATATATGTGAATTTGTATTTATATACATGAGAATGTGTCATATATATGTGAATTTGCATTTATGTATATGAGAATGCATTTAGAACTGTTTGTGAATGCATTTAGAACTGTTTGTGATTCACATACGGTTCTACTTTAGAACCGTCTGTGATGTCTAATCTATTTATATTCCGACTCTAGGGTTTGCTCATGCTCCACTCAAACGCTTAATATTCTCTAACTCTCCCAAGAGCATGAGCCGCCGCCTCCTCTCGGGCCCGCCGCCTTCCCCCGAGCCCACCTCTTCCCCGAGCATATATGTCACTCTCCTCCCTGATGTTCCTCCTCCCTAAGCACGTTGCCTCTTTCTCGGCGCACCTCCTCTCCAAGCACACTACCTCCTCCCCTGCGCACCTCCTCCCTGAGCATATCGCCTCCTCCCCGAGCACGCCGTATGTAAAATTCTTCTTTTATGTTTATAATATGGCAATGAACAATGTATCATCATGTTTACCAATTATCCTTTTTGCTCTGTTATTGTTTTGTCAATACACGTCCTAAGGATAAATGCCTGGGATTAAGATTTAATTATTCCCTTTTGATGTCAATATCCTGGAGATGAATTTCTAATGCTGTTAAGCATCAATTCCCTACATAAAAGATAAGTCATATTTTAGTTCTCTTTGGTCCATACAGAAATAAAAGTAATTATATAATAATCATTGAATCCAATAGTACTCATATTCACACCAACCATATATTCCATTTGTTATATACTTCATAGAAAGCTATTAGTTATATATATATATATATATATATATATATATATATATATATATATATATATATATATATATATATATATATATATATATATATCAAGTAGATGTGAAACCCACTATGGTTTTATTAAATCTCACATGTTAATAAGAAATGGATCAGATAATTCACATATGGAGGTGTATAGGTTGAGAAATGGGTACACTAAGTGCTTCCTTATTAATAGTGCTTATAGGGAAAATGAGGAATGGAGTAAAAATGAGTTATGCCATCACCTCATGATGAGTGCAACTATGATTGATCCATAACCCAATTACCAAATATGCCCATATGTATCAAATGGTTAAATTGTGTACCATTCTACAAGATGTACCATTCGTTTTTAGTTATATTTTGCAGCCTAAGACATGTTTTGTGAGTATCTCGGTTTATTCGGTACCAAAATTTCTTTGGTTTATTCAGTTTGCTGGAATGTGGACAACACATGCTTTGTGAGTATCTCGCCTTTCAATTTTGCATTCCTAGCTTTGTGTGTTGTACTAGTAAATTTTCTTTTGTTAATTACTCTAGTACTAGGAGACATTGCTTGTAATGCTTGTGGACTCGGTTTTTCTGCTCGATGAGGATAATTGTCATATTATGAAATTAAAATGATAACCTTGTTAGGTTTGAGCTATTCAAATTGATTTTTATTGTCATTTGTAACTGGCAGCCAGTTCACTAGTACTCTCTGTTTCGGTTGATCTTGAATAGTGTTGGTGTTATAAAATTCTCTAGAGATTCATTGTTAGCTGATTGTGTCTACTAGAATTGTTGAGACTGATAGACACTTCTATTATCTATATTCAATAGACTATTTTGTTCAAAAAGTGAATCTTTGCACTATTAATTTCTTGATTTTCTATGAAATGGAGGTAATGGATTATTGTCAGTAGTACCGTTCTTGACTAAATGTAGAGAATCTTCATGAAATCTCAAATTCTGATTCATAGCTATCATATTTAATTAGTGAAGAATATTGATAAGTATTGAGAAGGCCAAGATTTTATCTTGTGCAACTCTACATCTGAGAGCAAGGCAGTGCACTTAAAATCTGAGGAAGGCCAAGATTTTATCTTGTGCAACTCTACATCTGAGAGCAAGGCAGTACACTTAAAATCTGAGCTCTATGCTTATTGATGAAATTTTTGTGAAATATTTGTGGACATTACATACTTATATTTAAGGTATTCTATTTCAAGTATAATAAGTAATTATATAACTTTGCAAATTTATCCTCTTCTTATATGTGGCATGTTTCGATTTTTTTGTGGTAGCCACACACATAGAAAATCTTGTGATAATATGTTCATGCATGTCAGAAATTCTATTTCTTGTGAAGATGTCGTCTGCTCATTCTCCATCATCATCGCCTCATGAGTCTGATGCACTGTCCTTAGGAAAATCTAAGTGCTATGGAAGAGAACTATTGAAAAGGGCCGAGGGCTAATTTACCACTACGGATGTTGATGCGTCTGGGACCCCTCTCAATCCTCGCCGAGCAGCGTCCACATTCCAAAGAATGGTCAGCATAGTTGCACAAGAATGGGTCGAGATCACCTACTATTCATGGAAGGACTTGATTGAAGATTAGAAAGATGTGCTGATAACAGAAATTTTCCGATCATTCAAGATTCTGGAAGAACACCTAGCCTCCGTGCGATGACACGCCTTGCTAGTGATGTGCAAAGCATGGAAGAACTTCAAGAGCACACTTATTAAGCAATACATGGAGAAGGATCTAATGCCCTTCCAGAAGTATCTGTTCCTAGAACCGTGCTGGCAAGATTTTGTGACGAAGAATATGGTAGATGTTTTATGCGTGAAAGTGCGGCACACATGGCCTGCCAAGCAAAAACACGCACCCCCGAAGACTCGGCACTGCTAGGTATGCAGATAAAATCCTGCAATGGAGGAAGGAGGATGAGCAAGCAATCCCGTGGGAGGCCGCCCCGCCATTTGCCAGGATCCCTGATGAGTCCATCTCCTTTCCAAACCCCACAGATGAGAAAGTCTCCCAGAGCTCTATAAGATATCGAACTACCTAGTTTGTAATTACTCCATAACTTTATAGGAAGTGAAATAACATGTCGGGCTCTTGCAGGAAGCACTGAGTGCACAATGTTCTCAAGGCTTATTCCAAGCAGTTAGGGAGAGATATACTCTCTACGGCCCTGAGAAACAAGAAACACCCAGGTCGCATGAGAGGCCTTGGTCTTTATGTTCCATGAAAATAGGGATTCTCAGAGGACTCTAAAGCGTACCAGAGTAGGAAGAGAGCCAAAGCAAAATGCGATGAACGGCTACGAGAAGAGATTCGTGAGTCCCTTAGAGAGATCACTAATGTCATCAGAGATGAGATCACTAATGCCATCAGAGGTGAGATGTGATGGCAGATAGAGAGCATGGAGGAAAGGTTTAGGGGAATCAGTTGCAAGCCCCTACTGCTACTGTGCTAGCCAGCCCCCAACCGTTGGAGTAGTTGCACATCCAATCCTACCTCGGAAAGCGACTACAGATGTTTTTCCGTCGATGACATCTTGGTAATAATTATTATCTCTGGAATGCTCGATTCATTGATAGGCCTATTGGAGTAGCTAATTTTGTATCGTTATGTAGGTGGCTATGAAGTGCAAGCTCCAAGTGAGATATACCTCCATTACCCTAAACACTGCTTGGGGCCAGGCATATCCATCCGGTGCCAAGGCCTTGGTGCACGGTGTAACTCTAGCGTTGGGTTTTGTAAAAGTGAATGTGGATATTGTTCATGCCAACTTCGAGGTCATCCCGCTGTAGATGCTCCCAAATGATGAGGTCATGACTCTAGGGCACGTCATAGAACATTCATCTAGTGGTTCAAGAGGGACATCCGCCTGGAGGTAGCTACACCGGTGTCAACTTCATGGGAAAGTCCTGCACCAGTAACAAGTCCATGAAAGCTATCTACACCGGAGTTACCTGCATCAGTGCCAACTTCACGGGAAAGTCCCGCAACGATGCCAAGTCCATGAGAGCTATCTGCACTGGAGAGACCTGCACCGACACGGTAAGTGCATAGTGCATCACATGCATCTACACCTCGTGCCTGGTTGACTCCTGTGAAGTCAACCTCTAAACAGTGAGATGGCAAGGGCAAATCAAAGAAGACCGATGATTTCCCCTTCTAGCCATTGGCCCAGAAATTCATGCTATGCGAGCCATTGGTTGACTCGGTAGAGCGCCTCCTAACCCTAGGATTCACTTCCTAGAGATTGCATGCATGATACATGAAACAAGCCAACATGGCAGATAGACAACGACATTTAGATGTGAATGTTAAGTTCATGCCACATCATTTTAGCCACGAGATTCAAGACTATGTCTTCATAGTGACCTTCAATAACTTGTTCTCTTCAATCTCGACGCTCTTGACGCCTCACTTATTCGATGCTAGATACTGTAAGTGTGTACAATTATGGTCTACATTTGCATAATATCGATAAATGTCATATACACACACATATGGTTTGTGATGCCAGATCAAGGAAATCACTGGAAGGTTTCCTCAACCCACACTTGGTCTCCATGCAAACCATCCAGGAGGATGCATCCTTCGTCGAGGCTTACATGATGACATCATTGTTGGCTCACCGCAATAAGGAATTCATACTTTTATCCTAAAACCAGGGATAAGTGTTGTACTAGTGGCAATACTTATTGATTTGTACTTTATAAGCAACACGAACTTAGATTTAATGACCACGGCGACATACCTGTGTAGGTTCCACTGGATTCTATTTGTAATTATACCAAAATAGAATAGGGTAATATACCTTGATTCTCTAAAGAGGGCCAAACACGACTTCACAGTTGTCTGATAATTAATCGACAGGTAAACATATTTCCCCATAGATAACTCTATTATAGTCTTTCTTTCCTTTGCAATAGTTAAGGATAACTTTTTAGAATCACGTAGGTCGTTTGCCGCATGCGCTGATACTGGAGGGAGATCCAAGGGAGGGAAAAGCGCCCTGCAACATGATCTAAATTTTCCAGTGTTCACAGTAATAACTCTCGAACTAACCAATTCTATTTTTGCAGTGCCACCAGCAGCCGCTGGGCAACACTTGTAAATACTATGTTTGCCACATCATAAAACTCTCCTCAGTTCCGTGGTGACCAATGATCCTCAGGTTTGTCAATCTTGCAATAATTATTTCATACTTATTAATTTATATGTATGCATAACTTTGATCTTTCTAGCGAAAGGTAGTGATCATCGCTACAACTGTGTTGAAACAGACCAAGCTCTAAAAAAATTCAAAGACAGTGAGAGGCCATGTGGAGGTATCCCCATGTTTGTGATGAGTAATTGACGGTTGTTTTAGAGAGTTTGAATTTATTTTGGGTATTCTAGGGTTGAGTACCTTTTACTTATGCTATTGTTGATATGCTGTTTCGTGCGGTGCTATGTGAAGGTTTGCTTGTCTGTGTGACTGCAGGACTTCGGAACTAGGTCATGGTGAGGCGAGGAGGACCGGGACTAGGCACAGGAGGTGTTGAGGTCCAGACGGTCGGTGATGCCGAAGATGATCGAGACTGCTGAGGTGGTTGCGGGTCGAGAGACGAGGAACCGGAGCTGGAGCTACCGGTGATGGACACGACGGGCAACAACGAGCGAACCGGGACTAGGCTCAAGGAGGAGTCGGAGGTCCAGACGGTTGGGTGTCGATTGCGGTGTGTGCGATGGAACAAACCAGGACTAGACTCAGGTGGAGTTGGAGGTCTCGGTTGGAGTCAGGTGGACACGACGGGCAGCAACGAGGTGGACCGGGACTAGACTCAGGGAGGAGCTGAGGTCCAGACGGTCAGGATGCCAGGTGCGGTCGTGTGCAGCGAAACGAACCGGGACTAGACTCAGGGAGGAGTCGAGGTTCAGACGGTCGAGGTACCTGTTGTGGGAAGCTTCCGGGAAGGTGCTTGAGGGCAATTTGGAAAATTGACTCAAATTTTGGTTGGAGTGGTTGGTTCCCTCCATTTGTTGTGTTAGGTTTGACCTTTGCGTCATATGGTGTGTGAGGTGAGGAAGTGGATGTTGTATGACACTTCTTGAATTCCCTTTTAAGTGTGAGAGCTGGTTGTTAAAAGGGGATGGCAAGCAAGTGAGCAAGTGTAATTCATGCAGTCTGTAGGGAAGCTGAGCAGTGTGCTCTCCTACGAGTGAGTTCTTCCAGTGAGAAGCATGTAGTGAGTGTAACCATGTGTAATCATTCCTCTGTATGAAGCATTCATGGTTATGAATCCATTTGAGTGTTTTAGTCCTCTTTGTATCCCTCTATGATGGACTTTATTTTCAGTCTGTTCTCTGTTGTTTTCTCTGTTCTTGAGCTTGATCTTGTTTGAGAAGCTAGCTTTGAGTTGCTCTGTGAAGGGAAATCCTCAAGACCATTTGGTCATTCAATTCCTAAGAGCAAAAGCTAGAATCAATGAATATCCTCTTTTCTGAATCGAGCGATGCATTTCCTCTGTTATTCACGGTAGCTAGGGTTTTGGAGGCAGAGCATGGCTATTGCTCTATGTTCTCACTCAAGAGATGACTCTCTAGTTGTGCCTTCATGTTGTGAAACCATTTCCAGATGAAATGCAAAGTTTCATAAGCAAACGATTGAAGATTCTTGAGAAATCTAAAGATTAGCCTCTTTCTCAATTCATTTTTCATTTTTCTGCTCAAATCTTGATCTCTTGCTCTTTTGGTGAATCCCTTTGTTTCTTGAGGCCTTGATGTTGTTTAGAATAAGTTCTTGCTCAGTTGGACAAAGAAGAACAGCAGCAATTTGTCAATTTGTCTGATTTCTGCACTTTCAGCTTTTGTTGCGCAGTAAAGTTCAGCCGGCCGCACACTGTCTCCTCGGCTTTCAGGGGACCGGTCAGACCGGCCCTTTAATGGCGGTTGGACCGGAGAGGTGCCGGCGGTCAGACCGCTAACCCTAGTGGTCTGACCAGCCAGTGCACAGCGGTCAGACCAGTGGTACCAGAGCGGTCAGACCGGCCCAGTAACAACAGTCAGACCGGCCTGGTTGCTGCGGTCTGACCGCCCGGCTTACTGCGGTCAGACCGCCCCTGCTGTTGCTCTCTGGGTTGGTTTTCATTCTTTGGCTCTTTTTATTTGCTTTGACTTCTTCTCTGTGTGTTGGAGTTTCCAGTAAACATGAATCTTTCTCTTCATAGATTTCATATTTATCGGAGAAGAGATTTTTAGTAGATACTTCTGGGGCATTTTTAAAAGGCACCATTCACCCCCCCTCTGTTGCCATTTTCGATCCTACAGACAGTTTTCGTACTTCTTGTTGTCTCAAGTCATAAATCAAGCTAGGGTAATATAGATTGAACTTGATTGGGATAAGATTGAACTTAATGGTACATGTGTGTATTTGTTCATGAATGGTAAATTTATTTCATTTGAGTTAATTGTTTTGTGAAATGGATGTTTTTGTTTATGAAATAAATATGAATTGGATATATATATACATGTACTTGTTGTATTTCTGTTTGTTTCAGAGGGCATGGCTAGCATTTCCTAAGGCTAGCCAACAAACAGAAATAGATTTAACAATACAAAAGAATATTATAGACAATTTCATCTACAAATAGTATGTGACACATATATATCACAGATGATTTCATCTACAAACTGTCTGTGATACATCAACTATCATAGACAATTTCAACTATAAATCATATGTGATAGTCAACTATCATAGACAGTTCTAAGTTAATAATCATTTGTGATAGTTTGTGTCATAGACGGTTCAAAAACTATCGGTGATAACCTTGTGTCATTACTGACCCATAAACTCAGATAGCTCATGAAACTGTCTGTGATGATGTTTTTGAACCATCTGTGATGACCGTTTCTGTAGTAGTGCAAGTTAATTATCTCTTGTGGGTGAAGCTGTTCAACCTCTGTAGAGTGTAAAACTATTCGAATAGCCGTGCCTATAGTCAAGGGCGGGCAATGTGCACTTTCACATGGTAGATCTTTGGTTTTGGTTTTGAAGTAAAATCTTTTGGGAACTTAGGAGTAGTTGGAGCTCTCAGGTGTGTGTCCTAGCGGATGGAGCTAGTACCGGTGGATCGAACCAGTAATCGAACCTTGGTTGTTAGAATCTGTTTACTAGTGTAGGTGGTTGAAACCTTCATTAGAAAATTTACCCTAGTTTCAATTATTACAATTACTTTATCATTGATGCTTTGAAAATCTATAATGGTAATTGAACTAAAAATGCTACTTTGTCCAAAAGAACCATATTATTCTTCCTATGTTAAGACTTGCATATAATTATATTTTTTCCAAGACTTCCGGAATATTCTATGTACTTACCTTGTAATCTAGAAAATCATGTTAGAGGAGTACAAAGATGCTAAAGGGGACTATGGCTCCTTCGCGTGTGGCTTCGATGAAGGCTTTTCGGAGGTCTAGGTTGTGCTTCCCCAGTCAATTGCTTGTGACGTATTGATGGGTTATCTTTGGAGTTTATTTCTTTTTTGCTTCCACTTTGAGTTTGTAAGCCTGTGAGGTCTTGTAACCTCATTTGTAATAAGTGGCCATAATGCCAGTACTCTATTATTGTAATAAATCATTGTCAGTTATGTAATTATCACTGTTAACTATGTGCACTAGCTTTGATCTGGGACTAGTAGGTAATACACAGAGGATTTGGATGCATTTACACCTTATTATCTCATTCCTGACACTTGTGCAATCTGAGCTGTTATTATTCATTTATACCTTGATATCTCATTCCTTTGAATGCATTAAGTTCCATTACCTTTGTGTGTGAGTTGTTGTCCTAAACACCTTTTATATCTTTTGGTTAGCAACTAGGCTCTGAATTCTAGTTTGGATGATTACCTAGCTTTACAATAACTAGAATTTCAGTTTGTGGTAGGATATACACTAACCCTATTTCCATGCTCCATACAAGCTTTTGGTGAGTTGTAGCACTTGGGCCTTGAATTTGCATGACATTCACTATTTTGTTCCTCATGGTGCGACTCCAGCTACATGTATTTCCCATTCTATGGAAGTATGGAGTAATATCTCAAATGGGTAGACCAACTTGAATATCATCTCAAGTTCCAGAAGCTGTCCGAAGCCAAGAAAGTAACACAAGTCACCACAGAGTTTGAAAAATATGCATGCACTTGGTGGACGCTATATCTTGAGAAGCATTATGTCATTACTTTGGAAGAATTGAAGGAGGTCATGAGAAAAGAGTTTGTGCCATATGAGTATGAGCTAGAGTTACTTCATCATATAAAGAGTATTCACCAAGGATGTCAATCTATCCAATCTTATTATGATGAGCTGGATTATGCTATGTATCGCGCCAACATCACAGAGGCATATGCAATGAGGGCTCATTTCAAAAGAGGTATGAATTCCGAGATCGCTATAATTGTTTATTTGAAATATGATGGTAGTATATAAGATCTTATGATTTATGCTATAGAGGAGGAGAGGAGAATTATGGAGAGGCGTACACCACGGTTCAACATGAGTCCACACTTCAATTTGTATGCCTTCATCAGTGCATCACATGAGAAGATGATTAAGCATGTGACTTTTCCTTTGATCAAGGTGTCATGTAGTGCTGCCCCGTCGTTACCCATAGCATATGAAGAGATTGTAGTTGATGGTGATTGTGCCGCTGCTGGCCCATGATCTTTGGAGGATGAGATGCATCAAAACCCATGTAAGAATGAGAGCCATATAGCTAAATTGAGTAAGAGTGTCAAAAATTATGAGCTGTGTGATTCCATCATATTGAGGTTGATGTTATTTTTTATACTAATGACTTACTCTCTACTTCTAGTGTTGTCTACTTCTAGTGTTGTTTTTCACATTGTGTAGGTTAATGAAGAAGAAGAACAGAAAGCTAACAAACTGCACCACTTAAAGATGAAGTTACATGACCTACATCACCTATATCAACTAAACAGGATGTTCAAGGTAATAATAATGGTGTTGAAATGGTAGTTCATCAAGAAAGGATGAGTAATTGTGAGAATTTATGCGTTCAATTAGAAATTCCATATTCTGAAATTTCTATGCTCAAGTTACATAATATGGAATTGATTACTCATAAGGAAGTTTTTATTAGAATATCTTCTAATGATTCTTTATACTATATTATGTTCGATGATCCTAGAGAGCTATCTAGTGTGATTGAGAAACTTGTTGAAATTTCATGTTTATAATCACTAGTTAGTACTTATGTCTACACATATAAGTTTACTTTGATTGGAGATTATGGTGTAGATGACAAATTTTATATTTATTGAATATGCATTACATATGATAAGTTTGTTGAATTAAAATTGCATATTTTGGATAAACATTCTTTTGTGCCATGTCATGATCACAATGAGATGAGTTTCAATAATAGTTCTTACTATTTAGAAAGATTTTTTAAGCCTACTGTTCATCCTTTGCTATACAATCATGTACTAGGTATCAGAGTAGCGCAGTTGCAACATGAAAGGTACTAAAAATTTTCTCCTTTATATTTGAACAACCTGGTCTAGTTTTTCCCATTAATATCTTGTCTATATAATTACAAAAGTCAAGGATAACTTTTTTTCATGGGAGGGAGAATGATGTCAATGAATGGAGTGTCATAATTTATACAACAAATATATCCTATGGATGCGATCATACCCACGTCTTTGTGCAAAATAACGAGAATGACACAATAATTAATTCATACATATATCATGCATATACGTTGTTCTGTTTGTTTAGTACATTTTTAGGAAAGCATAATGTGCTAAACAGAAGGAGTGTGGATGATAAATACGTATACCATGTATATATGTTGTTCTATTTGTTTCGTATATTTTTAGGCTATCAAAAGCTGAGGATGACTTTCCTTGAATAAGGGGGATGTTGTGGATATCCTAAGCTTTAACACATTCTCTATAATTATGCTCAATTCTATACTTGATTCTACCCTTGATAAGGTAAACTTGTTCTTAACTAGCTCTAGTTTGAAAAAGGATGGATTGCTACTTAAAAGTCATGATTGTGATTGTAGGATCGATGGTGACGTTGAACAGGAGGTGAGGGAGGAAGGACGCAACAAAGACATGCGTGAGTACACACAATGCAAGGAGGCACACATGTAGTGAAGAGGATCATGAGACACTAGTTCACGCGTTCACATGGGAGTGAGAGCGAATGGGCCAAGCGAGTGTATGCATTGAAAAGGAGAAGGAAAAGAGGAAGGACAAGACGAGAGACCCAAGAATCTAACTTCCAAGTTTTGGATAAAATTTCCAAGCCCAATTAGGATCCATATCAAGTCCAACCGAATTCAAATTTAGATTCAACTCAGAAATCAATTCGGATTCAGTTCAGAACACCCAGTAGGCCTGCCACAAAAATCCCATAACTCTCACAAATTGAGTCTGATTTGAGTGCTCTTGTACTTTTATTGCGTTGTGATTTAGAGGAACATGTAGAAGGTATAGAGAATAGATTCTTAGGTGGGCTTAATCAAGAAATTAAGAACATTCTCGTCCACAAAGAATATAATTCTCTCTATGATTTGTTTATACTTGCTTGTAAGGTTGAAAGTCAAATTGAGAAAGAATTGAGAATAGTTGATAATAGGACACATGAGAGCAAACCTGTGGTTGTGCCTTTTTCTGTAACTAACAATTTGCAGCAAGTTGAAAACCATGCTGAAGAGAAGAATGAGTTACTTGAGCTACCAACTCCATTACTTGAGAAGGAAGATGAGGAGATGGATGTACCTACATCATCTGAGGGGAGCCAAAAAGATAAAGATCATGGTGCTATCATCACTCACGGTGAGTATGCTTGTGAAGAACAACAATTATGTATTGTTCATGCTATTTTAGAGCAAAACTTAGTGGAAAACAATTCTGACACGCCCATATTTCAAGTAGAGAATTCACACTGCATTGATTTGAGTATTGAGAATGAGTTTAGTGCACCTTGTCAAAAAATAATTGAATTGCCTGCTGTTTTGAGTGATTCATGTGATGAATTAATCACATACAATGATCATGTGGCTTTGGTTAGACATAAAGAAGTTTTAACTAGAATTTCTCCTGCCAATTCATTGTGTTACATCATGTTGGATCTTCCTATGAAATTGTCACATGCTTTGGAGAAAGTTTCTGAACTTACATGTTCAAAATTCTTGTTTAGTGCCTACACCCCTGGGTATAAGTTTAATTTGATTGGAGATTATGGTGTAGGAAATCAATTTCTTGTATATCGAATATGCATAACTTGTGACCACATGGATGAATTGCAGCTTGTTGTTTTGAACAACAACTCTTGTATGCTCAATCTTGTTCATTATGAAAGAAAAATAAATTTTAGTGATCATTCAATGCCTATGTGTTCTTCTCTTATTGAACCATCTAACATTGGCAATCTGAATAATGAAATTGATGTATGGAAGAACTTGCAAATATTTTCACCCTTACTAGATGAATTTGCTATTGCTCAATTGAAATCTGATTATATGGATAAACTTTGTTTGATTCCAAAAGTTGTAGCTTTGCCTATATGTGCCACCACAACAAGTTTACAACTTCAAAGATTTGAATTGCATAAATGCTTCACTTACATTTGCAAAACAAGTTGCGATAATTACTGTGTGAGAAATTTTGATTTGTTCATTAACATATATGATTACTTTTGGGTTAATAATACAATGAGCTTTTATGATTGCTGCTGTGTTATAACATTAATTGTGCAACAACGAATAACTGTTAAAACGGATGACATATACATATACCATGCATACACCTTGGCTTCTTTGTTACCATACTTTCAGTTTATCAAAAGCCGAGGACGGCTTTGTTTTCAAGAAGGGGAGGATGATGAGGACACGACCCCTATGGATACAACCATATTTGCTATGCTTGTTGTTCCAATTACAAGAGCTCCTACGCATCACTTAAATTATAAGGTGAGCTCGTTTCAAAAAGGTTTTACTTTGCGTGATAAAGAACATATGATATTACATAATGAGAGTTTGTTGCGTTTGTTATTATGTACCGAGATTTATGATGAAGATCATGCAATACGTGAGGCTACACATATGCTAAAACCGAGGAAGGTTTTCTATCAAGAAGGGGAGGATGATGTGACCACGCCACAAACACATACGACAATCGCGCCCAATATCAAGATTGAACTAAAGGTGAATTCGTTTCTTCAGCCTTCATATGTTACTGAGAATAGACCGCTACCTAATGCAAGTGATTTAATTGTGCTTAGGAATTTGGGAAAGGATGAAGGAAAGGGACATGGAGTCCTGGACATGCATGGAAGGAATAATGGAGGTCATCACGTCACTTTGGGACCAAGTCAAGCACGAATTCGAGTTGGACACGTTTTGGAATCAGACTCGGACTGCTGCAATGGTGCAAGTTTAAACGGACGTAACTTTCTCATACGGACTCCGTTTGGGACGTTCTTGGACTTCATGGAAAGCTTATCAAGTCTACTTTCTAAAGGATTCAACCCCATCTTCAAATTCTATCCGAGACAGCCGCAATCATCAAAAGAGTCCGTGTTGGTCACGTACTGGAATCAGATTCGGACTGCTGCAATGGTGCAAGTTGAAACGAACGTAACTTTCTCATACGGACTCCGTTTGGGACGTTCTTGTACTTCATGGAAAGCTTATGAAGTCTACTTTCCAATGGATCCAACCTCATCTTCAAATTCCATACGAGCCGGCTGCAATCATGAAAACAATCCACGTTGGTTTTTGAGTCCGAGTCAAAAGGGTGCTGCGCCACCACCAATTGGGCCCATGGGCCTTGTAACCCTAGAGCATGCACTTTGGACGCCCCTCCTGGTTGTTCTCCTTATAAAGGAGCCGCCGCCTCCGTTGCTAAGACTTGGATTTTGTTGAGTTTAGGTTTAGCTATTATGCAAACTTCTGTTCTTCAGTTGTGTCGGACGACCACCTGTCAAGACAGCCTTCGGAATCCCACCTTTTGATTTTAATAGAAATATTTGCAATTTCAGATTGCTTGTTATCTTGTTCTTGCGTGTTCTTCGGTTGCATGCAGGAATAGACCTTCGTGGTCAGGTCAACCGCGTTCTTGGCACGGTTGATAACAACTTGGAGTGTGGTTCAGCGATTGCTAAGGCGCAAGCGACGTCGTTCGGTTGTAGTCGGATCGCAAGGGTCGCCTCCGCCAAAATCGATAGTTATCATCCTATCGGAAGATCGGGGCCCATCGCCTCATCAAGTGGTATCAGAGCTTCAGTTGACCGGTAGGAATTTCTTGTATCCCTAGTTAGTAGATTGATTTTTTATTTCCCATAATCCAAAAAAATTGCCCCACAAAACGAGTTAATTTCCGCTGTCCAAACCCCGTTGTGCCTTTCAATCTGTCAGTTTTGGTTTGCTAAATTGAATTTGTGTCCGTTTTAGCTTTGTCTAGTTGCTGGTCATATCTTTGTTCCAATAGAAATCCAAACAAAAAAAATTCCCCCACCCCAAACCCTAATTCCAATTTCGGCTGATCATTCCTTTCTCTGCAGCCGCCACCAAAAACACCATAACTTTTGATTCCGAGATTATTTTTGAGTGAGACCACTGCCATTAGATTCAAAACTTCATTGTCCATCTATCTGTAAAATTTTACGTGTTTCCAGCAAGGAAGTTAAGAGATATCTGCGGTGCAAGTTGACCTAAAATTCCAGATTGAATCTGCAACAATCGGCACTTGTGAATTTTGTGTGAATTGTTCCGTCGGTTTCCAGAACATGGCCACAAAAGAAAAGTTGTAGAAAAAGCCGTCAGGAAAAGGAGAAAAAAAGAATCATTGAAAAACAGGCAACTGACAAAAAGTTACGGCCGAAATACCGACGTGCTGTCCAGTGGACAGAAATCTTCAATTTTCAAGTTTGGGATCAATCCTTGTGTTCTTCAATTCCAAATTGCTTTCGATTGAATTATCTTGTATTTACCACTCTCATACATTGTCATACACTTGTTTTGGCCTTCTCCTATCCGTGTTTGATCAGCAACATAGGCTAAGTGCTAGGTACGAACTATAATTCAATTCTGTGCAATTTCTGAAATTAATTGATTGTTCTCCATTGCTACATATCTAGCCTTCCAAGCTACACCTTTTACTAACCGAGCAGATCACGTCGAACCGACCCTTGCAATCGCTATACACATCACTTGAGTCAAGTTATCACGAACCAGCCACCGGTTACACCACCTGTTTTGCATTGGTAAGAACTTGTAAGAGCTTGGTAAGAGTTTGAGAGATGTGTGACTTGTGAAGCTCCACCTCCTAGTAGTTTATAGGGACTTACATAATTTTTGTGTATTTCCTTGTTTTCTACTAACCATGACAGGTTCAAGATCACATTGTAGCAATTTTTGTGAGACCAACAACTTGTTGGATCGTATTAATAAGACCCTCACCACCATCAACAACAGAATTGAGGGCTCCAATGATCGCGACCGTTGTCGACTTCGACATAATCGACAAGGTACAGGTAGGTTAACAAGAGAGGTATGTGATGATGATGCCAAGTTTACAATTCCTCCATTTGCTGGTAGATATGACCCTGAAGCTTATCTTGAATGGGAAATACAATTAGATCAAAATTTTCTGTGCTATGATTTTCCTGATGATAAAAGAGTTAGGGCTGCTACTAGTGAATTCACTGATTTCGCATTATTTTGGTGGAGGAAACAATGTAGACTACCACATGTACCTAAAACTTGGAATGCTTTGAAACGAATCATGAGATCTACATTTGTTCCTTCATATTATTCACGTGACTTGTTAAAAAGATTGCAACGTTTAGAACAAGGTAGGAAAACTGTAAGTGAATACTATGAAGAATTGAAAGCTCTTTTATTGCGTTGTGATTTAGAGGAACATGTAGAAGGTATAGAGAATAGATTCTTAGGTGGGCTTAATCAAGAAATTAAGAACATTCTCGTCCACAAAGAATATAATTCTCTCTATGATTTGTTTATACTTGCTTGTAAGGTTGAAAGTCAAATTGAGAAAGAATTGAGAATAGTTGATAATAGGACACATGAGAGCAAACCTGTGGTTGTGCCTTTTTCTGTAACTAACAATTTGCAGCAAGTTGAAAACCATGCTGAAGAGAAGAATGAGTTACTTGAGCTACCAACTCCATTACTTGAGAAGGAAGATGAGGAGATGGATGTACCTACATCATCTGAGGGGAGCCAAAAAGATAAAGATCATGGTGCTATCATCACTCACGGTGAGTATGCTTGTGAAGAACAACAATTATGTATTGTTCATGCTATTTTAGAGCAAAACTTAGTGGAAAACAATTCTGACACGCCCATATTTCAAGTAGAGAATTCACACTGCATTGATTTGAGTATTGAGAATGAGTTTAGTGCACCTTGTCAAAAAATAATTGAATTGCCTGCTGTTTTGAGTGATTCATGTGATGAATTAATCACATACAATGATCATGTGGCTTTGGTTAGACATAAAGAAGTTTTAACTAGAATTTCTCCTGCCAATTCATTGTGTTACATCATGTTGGATCTTCCTATGAAATTGTCACATGCTTTGGAGAAAGTTTCTGAACTTACATGTTCAAAATTCTTGTTTAGTGCCTACACCCCTGGGTATAAGTTTAATTTGATTGGAGATTATGGTGTAGGAAATCAATTTCTTGTATATCGAATATGCATAACTTGTGACCACATGGATGAATTGCAGCTTGTTGTTTTGAACAACAACTCTTGTATGCTCAATCTTGTTCATTATGAAAGAAAAATAAATTTTAGTGATCATTCAATGCCTATGTGTTCTTCTCTTATTGAACCATCTAACATTGGCAATCTGAATAATGAAATTGATGTATGGAAGAACTTGCAAATATTTTCACCCTTACTAGATGAATTTGCTATTGCTCAATTGAAATCTGATTATATGGATAAACTTTGTTTGATTCCAAAAGTTGTAGCTTTGCCTATATGTGCCACCACAACAAGTTTACAACTTCAAAGATTTGAATTGCATAAATGCTTCACTTACATTTGCAAAACAAGTTGCGATAATTACTGTGTGAGAAACTTTGATTTGTTCATTAACATATATGATTACTTTTGGGTTAATAATACAATGAGCTTTTATGATTGCTGCTGTGTTATAACATTAATTGTGCAACAACGAATAACTGTTAAAACGGATGACATATACATATACCATGCATACACCTTGGCTTCTTTGTTACCATACTTTCAGTTTATCAAAAGACGAGGACGGCTTTGTTTTCAAGAAGGGGAGGATGATGAGGACACGACCCCTATGGATACAACCATATTTGCTATGCTTGTTGTTCCAATTACAAGAGCTCCTACGCATCACTTAAATTATAAGGTGAGCTCGTTTCAAAAAGGTTTTACTTTGCGTGATAAAGAACATATGATATTACATAATGAGAGTTTGTTGCGTTTGTTATTATGTACCGAGATTTATGATGAAGATCATGCAATACGTGAGGCTACACATATGCTAAAACCGAGGAAGGTTTTCTATCAAGAAGGGGAGGATGATGTGACCACGCCACAAACACATACGACAATCGCGCCCAATATCAAGATTGAACTAAAGGTGAATTCGTTTCTTCAGCCTTCATATGTTACTGAGAATAGACCGCTACCTAATGCAAGTGATTTAATTGTGCTTAGGAATTTGGGAAAGGATGAAGGAAAGGGACATGGAGTCCTGGACATGCATGGAAGGAATAATGGAGGTCATCACGTCACTTTGGGACCAAGTCAAGCACGAATTCGAGTTGGACACGTTTTGGAATCAGACTCGGACTGCTGCAATGGTGCAAGTTTAAACGGACGTAACTTTCTCATACGGACTCCGTTTGGGACGTTCTTGGACTTCATGGAAAGCTTATCAAGTCTACTTTCTAAAGGATTCAACCCCATCTTCAAATTCTATCCGAGACAGCCGCAATCATCAAAAGAGTCCGTGTTGGTCACGTACTGGAATCAGATTCGGACTGCTGCAATGGTGCAAGTTGAAACGAACGTAACTTTCTCATACGGACTCCGTTTGGGACGTTCTTGTACTTCATGGAAAGCTTATGAAGTCTACTTTCCAATGGATCCAACCTCATCTTCAAATTCCATACGAGCCGGCTGCAATCATGAAAACAATCCACGTTGGTTTTTGAGTCCGAGTCAAAAGGGTGCTGCGCCACCACCAATTGGGCCCATGGGCCTTGTAACCCTAGAGCATGCACTTTGGACGCCCCTCCTGGTTGTTCTCCTTATAAAGGAGCCGCCGCCTCCGTTGCTAAGACTTGGATTTTGTTGAGTTTAGGTTTAGCTATTATGCAAACTTCTGTTCTTCAGTTGTGTCGGACGACCACCTGTCAAGACAGCCTTCGGAATCCCACCTTTTGATTTTAATAGAAATATTTGCAATTTCAGATTGCTTGTTATCTTGTTCTTGCGTGTTCTTCGGTTGCATGCAGGAATAGACCTTCGTGGTCAGGTCAACCGCGTTCTTGGCACGGTTGATAACAACTTGGAGTGTGGTTCAGCGATTGCTAAGGCGCAAGCGACGTCGTTCGGTTGTAGTCGGATCGCAAGGGTCGCCTCCGCCAAAATCGATAGTTATCATCCTATCGGAAGATCGGGACCCATCGCCTCATCATGGGAAGAACTGGCCAAATGGCCTTGAGATTGATTCCCCAGATCAGAGCAGAAGAGACCAAGGCAGTCTTGAGCAACAACTCAACACAAAAGAGAAAAGCCAACTAGAACACCCGAGAAGAATCGACAAAACCGACAAAGAAAGACACGAGTAATCAAGACATCTCAGACAAAACACTTCTCAGATAGATCGATACAGAGAGATGAATGATTACAAAGGAGGTTTCTACAGCCACTCCAATAGCCACTCCCCTCGGGAGGACAAGCTCTAACCCTAGAGCGAACACACGCACACAGACTCCCATGGGAGGGAGAGGCGGCTGCCTCCAAGGCCCAGCCGGCCAACTCAATCCAACACTTGCCTCCCCTCTCCTTTTATAGCCTCACGCACGAGACTTGACCTAATGGATCCACCCATTAGTCCTCACTGGGGCTAACCCGTAAACCCCACCTAACACCGGGTTTTCCACTGCTTTACCCAACAACACTGACCATCCCAGTGTTTTACCCGTTAACTCAGTGCTTTACCCGCACTTTAGCTGACAGAACCAACAGAATCCACTTCCACCTTGCAGGCTTTGCGCATTTCACCAAAATGCCATCCCCGCATTTTCCTGGAAGCTTCCTCCTGCCTTTCTGTCCACGCATGCAACCACCTTGAGCCCCAAGTCTTCTTCGGCTTCACCCAGTCGTTCTGGACCTCAACATCACCCATGCTAGTCCCGACCACTCCAAGCCTCACCAAGACTTGTCTCCAAATCCTCTGACAGCTCCAGCTCCGGTTCCTCATCTCCTCGGCTTGCAACCACCTCACCAGCCTCGATCATCTTCAGCGTCTCCGACCGTCTGGACCTCAACACCTCCTGTGCCTAGTCCCGGTCCTCCCACGCCTCACCATGAAATAGCTCCGAAGTCCTGCAGCCACACAGACAAGCAAACCGTCACATAGCACCGCACCAGACAACAGACAAACCATCGGTACAACCAACAAGTGTCACAGCACAAAACCTGATCGTAAACCCCCTACGACCACTCGAATGCACAAGTCAAGAAGTGGTCAAAGCCCTAGAAGACTTCCCTGCTTCCTTTGACCACACAACATGTCGTTACGACCGCCTCACAGCTCACTATGACCATGCGGACACATTCCACATCCATCGCTAGCCGCTACGATATTATCGCATAAGGACTATACCCCATACGACCACTCTGTTGCACAGAACAGAGAAACCTTCGAGCTCACAAGAGCCTTCTTGCAGCCTACAAGACCCTTCCAGTGGCCCACAACCACACATAGCTCTGCTACGACCATCGCAAGTTTCAGCTCCAACTTACCCAACCAAGTCGTACCAACTTACGACTGGTCGAAACCATAGATCAAGACTTGCTTAAGTCCTACGACCACATCTCAGATAAATACGACTAGCCCAGAAGACCATACGACCGATTACCAGCTAAAACGACCGCGCCAGCAGTCCACACGACCGATTCAAACAGGCTACGACCAAAACCAGAGGTTCCATCGTGGTCGAACCCCGTTCAGACCACGTACACCGGATATCATCGTGGTCAAAGACCTTCCGACCACTTACGACCGCATACGACTGAGCTACGACCACGTTCGACTGCCTCGCAACATGGTCGAAGTCTGCCGACTTCTTACGTGGTCGTAGACTTGAGATCCGACTTCGACAACAGCCCGCTACAACGTGGTCATAGCTTCGACTTACAACTTCCAACCGCTTCAGCTCATGACAACGTGGTCGAAAAGCGCTGACTTCTCAACGTGGTCGCAAGCTCGAGCGCCGACTACCGACCGCAGCGGTCGAAGTATCGACTTCCGACCGCAGATCTTGATAACGTGGTCGTAGGCCACCGACTTCCCAACGTGGTCGTGGCCCGTCTGCCGACTACCGACCACGATCGTGTTTCACTGCCGGTAATGGATAACGTGGTCGTAGACTAGTCTAGGAACTTCCGACCACGGTCAAAGAGATGCATTCGACTTCTGACCACTCGTAAATGCCCTGTCGACTTTCAACCAGCGACAACGTGGTCGTAAACCTTCTGGCTGGCCTTCGACTTTCAACAAAGTGGTCGTAAACTTGCCTGATGGCCTTCGACCACAACCAACGTGGTCGTAAAGCTTCCTGGGACCTTCGACTACGCCCAAAGTGGTCGTAAACGCCACAATGTGGTCGTAAAACAGTGCACACGGCTTCTGACCACGACCCACGTGGTCGTAAAGCCTTTCGACCACTCGAAAACGCATCTACCAGGTTTCGACCAAGGACAACGTGGTCGTAAATGGTCTGCCAACCTATCTCAAGGCTTACGACTTTGTAGAGTCAGCTCAAACCTCAAAAATCAAACTCAATCTTTCTAGATTAAGAGTCAATTACTCATCACAACCATGGGGTGACCTCCACATGGTCTCACAAAATAGAAACAAGGTTATAACAAAATAATACGTTTAGTGCATGCTCCAACCAAGCACTAAGTTATCCATGGGTATCCCACACGGACCATCTTTCCAAAAGATATCCAAATTTTCCATAAACCAGATTTTATTAAACCAAAGTCTAATCTGTGAAAAACCATACTCAGCATGTCCTTGACCGTGGACACGGCTATCCAAGATAGTTTAATTACTCTGCAGAGGTGTACAACTTTACCCACAAGACATGTCCTCTCGTTTTGCCACGCGATTAACACATTGCCTTAGGTGTGCGGCTGAGAGTTCATGACAAAGCCTTTACAATGTTCCATTGTCAACATGATCACACCGCCACTAAGGTTTCACCACAACATGAATTCACATATTGGGCCCCCCTCTTGTGTCATGTGAGACTTCTCGCGGCCTGTAACGAGATCAAATTGGAACTTCACAAATTATTCGGTTAGTTCTGTCCCATACCAGACTTGTGATAGTACGGTGTGACTTTGTAATAGTAGCTCACAGACCGGTCCTTAACTTGACTTAGGCCTAACCACATACCCCCTTGTGCCTGGCAATCAACATTGAGTTATCAAACAACAATGCATGCAAGCAAGCACCCACCACCATACCAATGCCTAAGTCTAAATCAAGTTTTTATATT
The DNA here is from genome assembly GCA_017311315.1 of Dendrocalamus latiflorus. Taxonomy (NCBI): domain Eukaryota; kingdom Viridiplantae; phylum Streptophyta; class Magnoliopsida; order Poales; family Poaceae; genus Dendrocalamus; species Dendrocalamus latiflorus. Next base: position 4,523,180 of record CM029620.1, on the reverse strand, counting down.
TTATTTGAAAAATATTTCATAAACATTCTTGATTCACCAAAGACAAGAATACACTTCAAAAGTTTATCATTTTATGTTAAAAGTTATCCCAACCTATAATTATTCTAAGCATGGTTAAGAAATTCTATAAAATTTCTAGTTAATATTAATGTACTAACTAGGTTTTCATCTAGGGTGACAAGGCATAATTGTGTTCAATGTCAAGTTTGGCTATACAAAGGATTTAGGCATAACTAGAATTTAAACTAGATTTGAATAAAAGTATGCATGCATAACAATTTGAAAACAACATAAATAATTTAAACTAGTGGGAACAACATGATCAAGGGTGTAACTTGCCTTGCTCAAGGTCCTAGTGCGAGTTGTCAAAGTCGTGCTCTCTGGGATCGTCGTAATCTATGCGCGAAGAATCAAAACAAATAAATTCAAAAAAAATTCAAAAAGAGTCTAGAAATGGGTAGTTTAGGATTTTAGAAATTTGAACAGGTCAAATCGGAGTTAAAATGAAGAAATACGGGCTTCCAGAAGTTTAAAAAAAGAAAATGGAAAAGGTTGATTTTCTGGAATTATTTTTATACGGAAAAAGATATTTATGACGTCAGTAGGGAAATTAATTTTCGGCCAAATTATTTTCACAAAGGAAATGCTGGCGTGGCGAGGTCGGCAGATGTGGCGGCCGTGGCATGCCACTAGGCTGCCACGCGGCTTAGGGGTGATGGCATGGTCGGGCCGGTGTCGCGGCGCATGGAACCCGCGAGCTCGCCGGAGCTCCAGCGCTCGGTGGCGGCCGACGAGGGGCGGAGGAGGGAGAGGAGGTGATGGGGGTCCGGTTCCCACCTGGCGCCAGGCTCGGGAAGACTGGAGGCGGTCGGCGGCAGAAGAGGAGCGGCGGCGGCGGCTCTCGGCATGGCAGCGCACCGGTGGACTTGGGGCTCGACCAAGGTGGGGAAAAGGGAGAGCGCAGGGAGGAGATGCGAGAGAAGGCGCTCAGGGGGGAGTTTATTGGGGAGAGAGGCGACGCGGCTCGCCGGATTTCACGGGGAAGGAAGCCAGCTCAGTTACGAACGCGATGAGGATCGGCCATTAATGGCCGGGGTTGGAAGGCGTGAGATACGGCGGAAAGGGGGAAGGTCGAGGTGGTGCCTTGGGAAGCGAGACCGGCCAGGAAATGAAGCTCAGCGGGGCGGCAATGGTGGCGGCGGCGAAAAGAGAAGAAGCAGCCAGGGAAGAAGAAGGGGAGGAAGGGGATGACCGGGTGGGTCCCGCATGTCAGTGAGAGAGGAGGGGAGAGGAAGAGGCGGACTGACGGATGAAGGGCACGTGGCGAGGAAGAGAATCTCGCCCGTTGAAGCGAAACAAAGGGGTAAGTGGTGGCGGACATCCAAGAATAGATCAAGGGTGTGGTGGATTTAATCTGGGAGTGACACGTGTCAGCCTGAGATTAATTCGGATTTAAATTTTGTTTCAAATTTTCAGAATTACTAGAAAGCTTCAAAAAATACTTAGAAAATAGTAAATAAAGTCTAAAAATTCTAGAAAAATTCATAGAAATTCCTGGAGCTGTTTTAGACTTAGAAAAAATATTTTCAACTTAAATTTGGTCTTTTAAGTTTTACAAAAATACTTTTTATCTTTGAAATTGATTTTAAAATCCTAGAAAAGCACAGAAAAATCCAGATAAAAACCAAATGCTTTAAAATAATTGATTTGAACTAGGATTTCAAAATAATCTTTACTTAATAATATTTTAATATTTTTTAATTGAATTACTTTTAACAAAAGCCTTTTTAAAAGCTAAAAACAGGCGAATAAAATCTTCAAAATTTAGGCAACCGAAGAACACTTGTTTTATTTTAAATTAAATTAATTTTATTATTTTTTACTTAGAATTTTGAAATAAACAGCTAAGCTATTACAATAATCATGGAGTAGAAAACTATTAAGAAGGTCCGGTGTCTGGTTAAGCAAAATACACCATTTGTAAGGTCGAGAAGATCGACTAGAGGGGAGTGAATAAGCAATTTTAAAATTCCTTTGACCAAATCCTAGTTTTATGTGGAATTGTAAACCACGTTGGTTTTGCACAATCAAATCCTAAATCAACTAGTCTCACAACATACTGGCCTCTTCACACGCTTTGAAGAGATCATCAGCCAATGACTCCACTAAGCTGTTTAAGTGGCGGCAACCACCAAGAATAACAAGCTTAAGGCCTTCACTTGACTTAACCATGTGCCAAGAAGCTCAATGAAATCAAAATAGTGTACTTGCTCCCAAATTTTCCCTAAAGAATGAAAATGGAATGCTCTACTCAATGCTTGGTTTGCTATGCCTCAAAACATACTCAATGGAAGTGCCAAGAAGTTCAATGCAATCAAATAATGCACTTGCTCTCAAATTTGCCCTAAAGAATGAGAATGGAATACTCAATACTTGGTTTGCTACGCCTCAAATAGGGATGAAAAGTGATGTGACCACGCCACAAACACATACGACAATCGCGCCCAATATCAAGATTGAACTAAAGGTGAATTCGTTTCTTCAGCCTTCATATGTTACTGAGAATAGACCGCTACCTAATGCAAGTGGTTTAATTGTGCTTAGGAATTTGGGAAAGGATGAAGAAAAGGGACATGGAGTCCTGGACATGCATGGAAGGAATAATGGAGGTCATCACGTCACTTTGGGACCAAGTCAAGCACGAATTCGAGTTGGACACGTTTTGGAATCAGACTCGGACTGCTGCAATGGTGCAAGTTTAAACGGACGTAACTTTCTCATACGAACTCCGTTTGGGACGTTCTTGTACTGGATGGAAAGCTTATCAAGTCTACTTTCTAAAGGATTCAACCCCATCTTCAAATTCTATCCGAGACAGCCGCAATCATCAAAAGAGTCCGTGTTGGTCACGTACTGGAATCAGATTCGGACTGCTGCAATGGTGCAAGTTGAAACGAACGTAACTTTCTCATACGGACTCCGTTTGGGACGTTCTTGTACTTCATGGAAAGCTTATGAAGTCTACTTTCCAACGGATCAAACCTCATCTTCAAATTCCATCCGAGCCGGCTGCAATCATCAAAACAATTCACGTTGGTTTTTGAGTCCGAGTCAAAAGGGTGCTGCGCCACCACCAATTGGGCCCATGGGCCTTGTAACCCTAGAGCATGCACTTTGGACGCCCCTCCTGGTTGTTCTCCCTATAAAGGAGCCGCCGCCTCCCTTGTTAGGACTTGGATTTTGTTGAGTTTAGGTTTAGCTATTATGCAAACTTCTGTTCCTCAGTTGTGTCGGACGACCACCTGTCAAGACAGCCTTCGGAATCCCACCTTTTGATCTTCATATCAATATTTGCAATTTCAGATTGCTTGTTATCTTGTTCTTGCGTGTTCTTCGGTTGCATGCAGGAATAGACCTTCGTGGTCAGGTCAACCGCGTTCTTGGCACGGTTGATAACAACTTGTAGTGTGGTTCAGCGATTGCTAAGGCGCAAGCGACGTCGTTCGGTTGTAGTCGGATCGCAAGGGTCGCCTCCGCCAAAATCGATAGTTATCATCCTATCGGAAGATCGGGACCCCATCGTCTCATCAAGTGGTATCAGAGCTTCAGTTGACCGGTAGGAATTTCTTGTATCCCTAGTTAGTAGATTGATTTTTATTTCCCATAGTCCAGAAAAATTGCCCCACAAAAAGAGTTAATTTCCGTTGTCCAAACCCCGTTGTGCCTTTCAATCTGTTAGTTTTGGTTTGCTAAATTGAATTTGTGTCCGTTTTAGCTTTGTCTAGTTGCTGGTCATATCTTTGTTCCAATAAAAATCCAACCAAAAAAAAATTCCCCCACCCCAAACCCTAATTCCAATTTCGGCTGATCTTTCCTTTCTCTGCAGCCGCCACCAAAAACTCCATAACTTTTGATTCCGAGATTATTTTTCAGTGAGACCACCGTCATTAGATTCAAAACTTCATTGTACATCTATCTGTAAAATTTCACGTCATTCCAGCAAGGCAGTTAAGAGATATCTGCGGTGCAAGTTGACCTAAAATTCCAGATTGAATCTGCAACAATCGGCACTTGTGATTTTTGTGCGAATTTTTCGGTCGGTTTCCAGAAGTTGACCCCAAAACAAAAGTTGTAGAAAAAGTCGTCAGGAAACAGATAAAAAAATAATCCTTGAAAAAAAGGCAACTGACAAAAAGTTACAGCCGAAATACCGACATGCTGTCCAGTGGACAGAAATCTCCAGTTTTCAAGTTTTGGGTCAATCCTTGTGCTCTTCAATTCCAGATTGTATTCAATTGAATTATCTTGCATTAACCACTCACGTACATTGCCATACACTTATTTTAGCCTTCTTCGATCCTTGGTTGATCAGCAACATAGGCTAAGTGCTACATACGAACTATAATTCAATTCTATGCAATTTCTAAAATTAATTGATTGTTTTCCTTTGCTACAAAATACATAGCCTATCCAAGCTCCACTTTTCTACTAACCGAACAGGTCTCGCTGTACCTTGTAATCGCTTTACTCATCACTTGAGTTAGATTTATCACGAACCAGCCACCGGTTGCACCACCTGTTTGCTTTGGTAAGAACTTGTAAGAATTTGGTAAGAGCTTTAGAGATGTGTGACTTGTGAAGCTCCACCTCCTAGTAGTTTATAGGGACTTACATAATTCTTGTGTATTTCCTTGTTTTCTACTAACCATGACAGGTTCAAGATCACTTTGTAGCAATTTTTGTGAGACCAACAACTTGTTGGATCGTATTAATAAGACCCTCACCACCATCAACAACAGAATTGAGGGCTCCAATGATCGCGACCGTTGTCGACTTCGACATGATCGACAAGGTACAGGTAGGTTAACAAGAGAGGTATGTGATGATGATGTCAAGTTTACAATTCCTCCATTTGCTGGTAGATATGACCCTGAAGCTTATCTTGAATGGGAAATACAATTAGATCAAAATTTTATGTGCTATGATTTTCCTGATGATAAAAGAGTTAGGGCTGCTACTAGTGAATTCACTGATTTCGCATTATTTTGGTGGAGGAAACAATGTAGACTACCACATGTACCTAAAACTTGGAATGCTTTGAAACGAATCATGAGATCTACATTTGTTCCTTCATATTATTCACGTGACTTGTTAAAAAGATTGCAATGTTTAGAACAAGGTAGGAGAACTGTAAGTGAATACTATGAAGAATTGAAAGCTCTTTTGTTGCGTTGTGATTTAGAGGAACATGTGGAAGCTACAGAGAATAGATTTTTAGGTGGGCTTAATCAAGAAATTAAGAACATTCTCATTCACAAAGAATATAATTCTCTCTATGATTTGTTTATACTTGCTTGTAAGGTTGAAAGTCAGATTGAGGAGAAACTGAGAATGTTTAATGCCAAAAAACATGAGAACAAACCCTTGTTTGTGCCTCTTTCTGTGACTAACAACTTGCAGGAATTTGAGAACCATGTCGAAAAGGAGCATGAGTTGATTGAACCATCGATTCCATTCGTTGAGAACGAAGATGAGGAGATGGATGCACCTACATCATCTGAGGGGAGCCAAAAAGGTAAAGATCATGGTGCTATCATCACTCACGGTGAGTATGCTTGTGAAGAACAACAATTATGCATCGTTCATGCTATTTTAGAGCAAAACTTAGTGGAAAACAATTCTGACATGCCCATATTTCAAGTAGAGAAGTCACACTGCATTGATTTGAGTATTGAGAATGAGTTTAGTGCACCTTGTCAAAAAATAATTGAATTGCCTGCTGTTTTGAGTGATTCATGTGATGAATTAATCACATACAATGATCATGTGGCTTTGGTTAGACATAAAGAAGTTTTAACTAGAATTTCTCCTGCCAATTCATTGTGTTACATCATGTTGGATCTTCCTATGAAATTGTCACACGCTTTGGAGAAAGTTTCTGAACTTGCATGTTCAAAATTCTTGTTTAGTGCCTACACCCCTGGGTATAAGTTTAATTTGATTGGAGATTATGGTGTAGGAAATCAGTTTCTTGTATATCGAATATGCATAACTTGTGACCACATGGATCAATTGCAGCTTGTTGTTTTGAACAACAACTCTTGTATGCTCAATCTTGTTCATTATGAAAGAAAAATAAAATTTAGTGATCATTCAATGCCTATGTGTTCTTCTCTTATTGAACCATCTAACATTGGCAATCTGAATAATGAAATTGATGTATGGAAGAACTTGCAAATATTTTCACCCTTACTAGATGAATTTGCTATTGCTCAATTGAAATCTGATTATATGGATAAACTTTGTTTGATTCCAAAAGTTGTAGCTTTGCCTATATGTGCCACCACAACAAGTTTACAACTTCAAAGATTTGAATTGCATAAATGCTTCACTTACATTTGCAAAACAAGTTGCGATAATTACTGTGTGAGAAATTTTGATTTGTTCATTAACATATATGATTACTTTCGGGTTAATAATACAATGAGCTTTTATGATTGCTGCTGTGTTATAACATTAATTGTGCAACAACGAAGAAATGTTAAAACGGATGACATATACATATACCATGCATACACCTTGGCTTCTTTGTTACCATACTTTCAGTTTATCAAAAGCCGAGGACGGCTTTGTTTTCAAGAAGGGGAGGATGATGAGGACACGACCCCTATGGATACAACCATATTTGCTATGCTTGTTGTTCCAATTACAAGAGCTCCTACGCATCACTTAAATTATAAGGTGAGCTCGTTTCAAAAAGGTTTTACTTTGCGTGATAAAGAACGTATGATATTACATAATGAGAGTTTGTTGCGTTTGTTATTATGTAATATCATACGTTCTTTATCACGCAAAGTAAAACCTTTTTGAAACGAGCTCACCTTATAATTTAAGTGATGCGTAGGAGCTCTTGTAATTGGAACAACAAGCATAGCAAATATGGTTGTATCCATAGGGGTCGTGTCCTCATCATCCTCCCCTTCTTGAAAACAAAGCCGTCCTCGGCTTTTGATAAACTGAAAGTATGGTAACAAAGAAGCCAAGGTGTATGAGACGATGGGGTCCCGATCTTCCGATAGGATGATAACTATCGATTTTGGCGGAGGCGACCCTTGCGATCCGACTACAACCGAACGACGTCGCTTGCGCCTTAGCAATCGCTGAACCACACTACAAGTTGTTATCAACCGTGCCAAGAACGCGGTTGACCTGACCACGAAGGTCTATTCCTGCATGCAACCGAAGAACACGCAAGAACAAGATAACAAGCAATCTGAAATTGCAAATATTGATATGAAGATCAAAAGGTGGGATTCCGAAGGCTGTCTTGACAGGTGGTCGTCCGACACAACTGAGGAACAGAAGTTTGCATAATAGCTAAACCTAAACTCAACAAAATCCAAGTCCTAACAAGGGAGGCGGCGGCTCCTTTATAGGGAGAACAACCAGGAGGGGCGTCCAAAGTGCATGCTCTAGGGTTACAAGGCCCATGGGCCCAATTGGTGGTGGCGCAGCACCCTTTTGACTCGGACTCAAAAACCAACGTGAATTGTTTTGATGATTGCAGCCGGCTCGGATGGAATTTGAAGATGAGGTTTGATCCGTTGGAAAGTAGACTTCATAAGCTTTCCATGAAGTACAAGAACGTCCCAAACGGAGTCCGTATGAGAAAGTTACGTTCGTTTCAACTTGCACCATTGCAGCAGTCCGAATCTGATTCCAGTACGTGACCAACACGGACTCTTTTGATGATTGCGGCTGTCTCGGATAGAATTTGAAGATGGGGTTGAATCCTTTAGAAAGTAGACTTGATAAGCTTTCCATCCAGTACAAGAACGTCCCAAACGGAGTTCGTATGAGAAAGTTACGTCCGTTTAAACTTGCACCATTGCAGCAGTCCGAGTCTGATTCCAAAACGTGTCCAACTCGAATTCGTGCTTGACTTGGTCCCAAAGTGACGTGATGACCTCCATTATTCCTTCCATGCATGTCCAGGACTCCATGTCCCTTTTCTTCATCCTTTCCCAAATTCCTAAGCACAATTAAACCACTTGCATTAGGTAGCGGTCTATTCTCAGTAACATATGAAGGCTGAAGAAACGAATTCACCTTTAGTTCAATCTTGATATTGGGCGCGATTGTCGTATGTGTTTGTGGCGTGGTCACATCATCCTCCCCTTCTTGATAGAAAACCGTCCTCGGTTTTAGCATATGTGTAGCCTCACGTATTGCATGATCTTCATCATAAATCTCGGTACATAATAACAAACGCAACAAACTCTCATTATACCATGCATATGGTAACAAAGAAGCCAAGGTGTATGAAAAGTGGATACGAATTATCCGTATTATCCGGTTACCATATTCGATAGGATGTGAATATGGTATAGATTTTTTATCTGATTAATAATTTCTATCCTATTCGTATTTGAATCCGCATAAAAAATATGGATGTGAATATGGTATGGACTTTTACCATCTAAAATATTATTTTATTTGAACTATCCATATCTGTATTTGACGAAGCAATATGCATATTTTATTACAATATGACTAATTAATTGGACAAGTTTTATTTAATTGAACATGAATTTGTGTTTCTTTAGGTGAAGTAAATAAATTAGAATGATTAAACGTAATTGTATGTGGATAAAATATCATTAATGTCTTCATACTACATAAGTTATGATGATATCTGGACCCGACCAAATTGAGTAGATACTCGATTTGAATTCGCATCCGACATTTGTCGGGTCCATTTTCATGTCTAATGTTTGTTCGATTTGTATTCAAATCCGAGAAAAAATATGGATGTGAATATGGTTTGAGTACTATCCAATTCGTATTCGATCCGTTTTCACCCCTAGCCTCAAATATATTCAATAGAAGCGTCAAGAAGTCCCAAAATCCCGCCAAGATGAAGTATTTATACCCCACACACAATACTAGCTATTGCAAGCATCAAAGGCCTACAAACGCATAAAACAGAGCCCAATCGCCCAATCTTCCTCTATCCCCATGTGGCCCAACTAGCAAGACATAGCCCAATCGCCCAAGGCCCAAGCAAACAGCAATCACCATGCCACACACCCCACGTGTCCATGACACCACTGTCTCCACGCATAACTCTCTCTGACTCTCTCTCTCTTTCTCTCTTGGTGGCCTCTCTCGCTCTATCTATGGTGGTGGCACAGCCCACAATGATGGATGAGTGCCGAGCGGCCACTAGCATTGGCACAGGAGATTGTGCAAGGAGCAGTGTGAGGTGTGTGGCAAGCAACCTTGTGGCAGTGGAGAGCATCGAGCTAGGATGGAGGGTGCAATGCCGACAACGATGGACATGTCAAGGCGATAGCATCCAGCGGGGCTGGGAGCAGTGCAAAAACAACATGCAACAACTAAGCATTTGGCATCAGCAACCACATAGGTGAAGTTCATTCTTGATTCCTAAATCCGAAATCCCTAATTCACTAATCTATTAGTGTTATGTTGATTGTAACAGGTGAAGGTGATTTTTGAATGTGGTCCGTAGAACATTAAAAAAATGAAGAGCAATCATGATATTGTCAATGTTGTTGATCTCATTTATTTGACAAAGACTCAATTGCAGTTACTGCAGGAGGACGATGAATGGAAACTTTTCTTAAAGATGTCATTTCTTTTTATGTGAAGTATGGCATCAAAGTTACTAAAATGGATGGTTTGTATAAGTCAATAATAAGATCCAAAAGGTTCTTAAAAAATCAAGAATCTCCATTGTTGACATGTTTTAAGTGTCATTGATAAGCAACTTTGAGAGGTTAATGACATGTTTGATGAGGTAAACATAGATTTCCTTCTATGCATGGCATCATTCAATACTATTGATTCATTCGCTACTTATGACAAAGGCAATTTAGTTAAATTTGCTCCATTTTATCCTTGGGATTTCTCAAGCACAGAATTGATGCATCTTACTTACACACTTTATTGCTAATATGCGTAGAGTTGAAAAGTTTAGAGAAGTGAAAAATCTTGCTAAGCTTTCCTAATGCTTGTTGAAATACAGAAGAACCTCAATTACAAACTTGTTTACAAGCTTCTCAACTTGGTTTTATATTTTGTAGGATTGAATACTATAATTACAGTCGGGTGAATGATTGTCGTCGCTTTTTGCAGTCTCCTGCCGGTCGATGAAGGTTTCGAATGCTCGGTGCTAAATCGCTTGATGAAATGCTCAGTGCATGACTACTTGATCGATTGATCTATTTGATCACTCGCTTAATCGCTCTGTTGGACCGCTCGCTCGATCGCTTTATGCTGCAACCAGTTTATATATACTCAAATTTGTCGACACCAGCAGCAGAATCTCTCGATCGCTTGTACCTTCAAGAAAACTAGTGCCTTCGAGTACTTCGTAATTCCTTTATTTTCCTCGCAGTGAATCGACACCTTTGCACGTTGCGTATGCTTCAACCAAACAACATTCACCAAGAATCTTCAACAAATCATGAGTACTCAAAAACACAAATACTCAGGAATTACTATCGCTCCGCTCAGAACACTCGGAAATCGCAAGTATCATAGCACTCCCAGTCTATGACTACTGACCATCAACCAATCATTATTCCATCGACCACCGAGCACCGACCAGGTACTGAAGCATAGACTACCATCTACAAGTACTATAGCAACAACCAACAAGTACCTATCTGGTACTGTAGCAATGACTACCGAGTACCTACCTGGTACTGTAGCAATGACCATTGACCAGTTATTGTCACTTTCGACTGGTCCACTGAAGCTCACGACCTATCAGACACGAGTACTCAAGGTACTCGAAGATCAAAAGAATTGAAATACTCAAAGCCTACGAGTACCGACCATGAAGCCTACGGCAACTGACCAGCAAAATCTGCGACTACAGATCATAAAGTTTTCAACTACCGACCGCAAAGTCTATGACTATGATAATAGTCTGTGAAGTCTACGAGTACAACAAAGCACTAGCTACGACATGGAAAAAGTACTGTAGTTACGAACATTGAAAAGTACTATAGCTACGGGCTTACGACCACCAGCTAGTTCATTGATGCTTACGACCGGTTCACTTGTTCTTACAATTGGTTAACTTTTGCTTACGACTAGTTCACTGTAACTCACTATCATCGACCAGGTGAGGTCATTCTGCCATGATCAAAATGCCATGGTCATTCTACCATGATTGAAATCTCATGGTTGAAGCCTGCCATTCGGACCTGCCGATCGGACTTCCGTCCATGGTCGAAGCCTGCCGATCACCAACCGTAGTTGTTCTGCCGTGGTCATTCGGCCTTGCTCTTCTGCCATGGTTGTTCGCTATCCTGAAAACTCCAGCAACAGTAGCACATCGACTAGATCTGTCTTAAACGCAAATTTCAATGCAACCCAAATATCAATTATTCATTACCACTAAATTTACGACCAAACCACATGGTGTAATAATCTCCCCCTTAACGAATACATTGAGAACATATCAAAAAATATTGAATGAGAAAATTTGTGAAAGTAAAAATTCAAAACTGCAGACCACAGCCAAAAAGTGACCACAACAGAAAGAGCTGCAGAGCACAACAAAAAGCTAAAAGCTCAAAAAACTAAGCGAACTCCCCCTCAACACAAGAGCAATTTTTCTCCCCAATTTCTCCAAACTCTCCAATCTCACAAAAGCAATTTTTCTCCCCTATTTCTCCAAACTCTCCCCCTTTGGCAATGAAATCATCAAGAAATTCAGAGAGAGAATAATTCTAAAAAGGAGCAATGAGAGTAGACATCTAAAAGCATTGTAGATTATCCAAGTCATTTTGCATTGATTTAAGAATGTGCACAAGCTATCTTTTTGAGTAAATCTCCTTAGATCATATAAAATCATATACCATATAGCAAGTCAAAACAAGTCTTCAGCATAATTAAGCTAATTGGATTAATGACAGGTATCTCGATCATGACCAATCCGATCTATAAAGAGCACCAAGGGATATCACACCGAAAAGGGTAAGCTTTAAAGTGAAGCAAACTTTAAATCTAAGCGAACTAGCAGTCTCATATAACAACCTATAGCTTGACACTCACTTTTTAAGCATGTGGCATACTTGTAGCATACTTCTTTTCATGATACCATCTTTGTAGTATCTTCTTTTAAATGGTGGTATGCTTCAAGCATACTTCTTTTTATTCGAGCACATTTTGTGCTTTTTCTTTTGTTTAACCATGGCATGTTTGAAGCATACATCTTTTCAAACTTCTCTTTCTCATTTATTTATTTATTTATTTATTATAATATGCCAACTTGAGTGAATATAAAAGATACAATATAAAACATAAAAGATACAATATAAAACATTCATAGCCAATATTTAAAAGAAGACATATAACCAAGGTAATCCTTTTAAGTTGAACATCACAAAGTGCTACATAACCGAGCTAAACCTTTAAGCTGAACATTACAAAGTGCTATCTACAACCAATCTGGTTAAAATCTTTTATCATGTCATGTTTCAGTTCAAGTATAGCAAATTGATTACAACCTGTTATGACCATGACTACATAGTAGATGAGTAAATATAATAAAGATAGCTCTACTACTCATGTGTTTTCAATGAGTTGGACTTGATGTATTATTTGACAAGTATAATAAACAAAACTTCTGTAATATTTAAACACCAGGCTCCCCCTTAGAATAATCCTAAAGAAAGCAACACACCCAACTCACTTCTCAATCGAGCACAAAGAGAAGAATCAAGCAGTTAAGAGTGAAAACAACAATCTAAAAAAGGAACTCAAAGACCACTTGTAGGACATCACCTTTTCCACATGTTCTAACCAGAAGGTGGAGCTCTTGGAAGCCATCAAAGGGAGTGAAGAACCATCAAATATTCCAGTCAAGCAATGATGTAAAAGACTAGAACCCACTTAAGTACATGTTCTTCATCCCACGTTAACTGGTTTTACATCACAGAAAACGTCGGTCTCACAGTACTGGGTTAGTGAGATAAGATTTAGGAATCTAGTACTAAGCTACTCGACGAACAGGAGCAACAACAGGTAGTGATAAAGATTTAAGTGAAGAGTTAGCCTTTGTCAAATTTTGATCAGACGGTCGTTGAGCTAGTCTGACCATCAATCGGTCAGATCGCATGGACATCGCTGGTCGAAGATGATCCAACTGCCTAAGTAAAGTTGGTCTGACTCCCAACCGGTCTAAGTGAGTAGAGAATATTGGTCGAAAGTCTCTAGAGAAGCTGGTCTTACCACGGGAAACAGCTGGTCAAAAATCTTATCCATCCACACTGGTTCAACCACGAGAAACAACTAGTCAAACATTTGGTCCAACCATGAGACAATCTGATCGCATCAGCAAAACTAGTCTGAACTGTCCTATTGCTATGACCAATCTGATACCACGAGTAGAAAACGTTGATTCGACCATGCTATTCCGACCACAGGAAAAAGCAGGTTTAACTGGTCCTGTTGCACAAACTCCCAACCCCACAGAAGATTGATTAGAGGGAGCAAAGCAACAACCTGCAGACAATTGATTAGAAAGAGCAAAGTGACAATCTGCAGAAGATTGATTAGAAGGAGCAAAGCGGCAGTTAGAGATTTGCACAGATTCCATTCAAGTACACTTCCTTAACCTATCTTTTTTGCTTTCTTCATTTTTAAAAAGCAAAATTGAACCAAATGACCATCTCTACCATAATGGATACATTGATACTTGACTTGATAAGTGATCGTATTAGATAATTTCACAGCATTCACTTTGGTAGAGAACTCCTTTGCAATACTAACAGATTTAAATATAATTTGTTTTGGTTTAGATTTTATTTTAGTTTTTTCAGGTTTAAGAAGCTTAACTACCTTAGAAGGATTATTCTTGGCATGCTCAACAAAATTGAATCCTAGATCATAATTTTTCACACTTGTTTTTGATTGATCTAAGATCATATTCAGATTTTTCTTACCAAAGGAAAATCTCTCTAAGGTGTGCTTAAGATATTCATTTTTTAGCCAGTGAGGAACAAGATGTGCAATCAACAGATTCATTCAGTAAATTCTTGGAAGCACTAGACTGAGCCAATCTATCCTTTTTAGCAAAATCATTCAATTGCCTAGTTAAAACATCAATTTTAATATTTAACTAAGGACAATTTGAGCCAGACAAGTTTTCATTATAAAGCATTCGTTGAATAGATTCCTGAGATGAATTAAGTCTAGCTTCTAGCAATTTACAATTAAAGCAAACTTTAGATTGAGCATTTGAAATACTTGACTCTAAACATGTAGAAGAACTAGACTTGAACTTTTTAATTTCATCATTAGCCAATTTTAATTTTCCATCACAAGAATCATGTGTTAATCTCAATTCATCAAATTTATCAGTTACATTGCTAAGTTGAACATATTTGATGCATTAATTGATCTTGCAGTTTCCAACTCAGAGTGTAAAACTTGACAAGACTCACATGATTCATTATTAGAAATAGAAGCTCTAAGTCTATCAATCTCAGAATTCAGGCTTTCAACAACAAAATTATTTTCTTTCAATTTCTTTTCTATCTTTTTCAATTCAATAGCAAGTCTAACCAAACTATCTTCAAGCTCATCAGATGACGGTCTTACCTCATCGGGGCCACTATAGTCGTCATTGTTGTTGCTGCTTGCCATGATGCGCATGCCCGTGAAGTCGTCATTCTTCTTTTTCTTACCTTTATCCTCATGATCGTCATGGTCGATGTCGTTACAACTCTCATATTCCACATCACTCAAATCAAGACGCTCAAGAGCCGATATGACCTTTTCAGCAAGCTTGCGATGAAAATTGCCACCCTTGGTGTTCATGTTCTTGAATGGCCGATGACGATAATTCTTGTCTTCCTTGATCATCTTCCCCTATATCTTGGGGCAATCCATCTTAATGTGACCTAGTTCGCCACACTTAAAGCACCTGATTGGTCCTGAAGCTCCACCTTGCTTTCTCATCTTTAAATTGTTAAGTGCTTTGTATGCTCATGAGGAGATTAATACTAAGTTCTCTTCAGGAAATTGCTCGAACTAGTCTTCTAAAAAAGAGGACAAAGCAGATAAGGAAACACAAGACAATGCACTCGAATCAACCTACATGGGACAAGCCATAAGTGCTAAAGATGAAGATTTATCAGTCTTAGATGGCAAAGCTTCCATCTCACAGGTTTTCAATCTAGAGTACAGATCATCCATGGTTAAAGTATCTAGATCGCTAGTTTGATTTATGGTCATGACAACTATCAACCACTTAGAATCTAAAGACCTCAAAATTTTAGTTATATTATCTCCATTGGCAGGAATAACACTAACTCCACGCAAGTTACTCAAAATCTTCTCAAAACGAGCAAAAAGATTATCAATAGATTCACCAGGTTTCATAACAAAATTTGAGTACTCTTTTTGATAAAAATTCTTACGCACTTTCTTAATCTTAGTTGTTCCTTTATGATAATCACAAAGAGTTTTTCATATTAAGTGGGCAAAATTAATACGAGCTACTCGATCAAATTCTTTATGAGAAATTCCTTGAAAAAGCAAATTATGAGCACAAGCATTTAAATCAACATCTGTTTTATTTTCGGTAATAACATTAGTAGGAACCACATAACATAGGGAAACATTATCCCAAACATCATATAACATCCTAAAATTTGGATATTAAAAATATGGAGTTTTTAAAACCTTTTCTTGCATTTTTCTGACATTCAAATTTCTTCTGAAAATTTATTTGAAATTTTCTGAGTTTCATGCTATGCAAATTAATAACCGCAAGAATAATCCCAAGTGCAAATGATGATCATGTAAATAATAAAAATATAATATGACATTATAGATCATGAATTCAAAGAACCAGAATCTTGAATTCAAATTGAAGTCAATAAAATAAAACCAAAAGAAATATTGGAATATATCTCTAAACGGTTAAACCAAAAATCACTCCTTTTAATTCAATTAGCACGCAAAACCCAAGAATTGAATACTCAAAAATTTATTCAGCACAAAATAAAATAAAAATTAAAAATAAAGAAATGTTAGCTTTTTATCTAGATATTTGAACCAAGACTTGAATCGAGAATCCAAAAATTGAATACAAAACTTAAATAAAAATTGAAATTTTGAATATCATGCAAAACTCCAAAAATCAGTAAACCCTAATACAAATTAAAATTTTAAATTACAAAAATCCAAATTTTAAAATAATGCTTGAGCCTTTCTTTTTCCCTTTTTCTTTCCCTTTCCTTTTTCTTTCTTACATGTGGGCCCAACTCCTTTTTTCTCTCCCTTCCTCTCTCTCTCCTTATTTTTCCCCTCTCTGCCGCGTGGCCCGAGCGACCTCCTCCTTTCTTTTTCTTCTCCTTCCTTCTCCCCGTTCTTTCCTCTCTACGCGTGCCGTGCTGTCTCTTCTTTCTTCTCGCTTCTTCCCTGTGGCAACCATGCACCGCGCCGCCTCCTGCCACTGCGCAAGCTTTTATATGGCTTAACAGTTTCCCCCTAATTACTATTATATTTTATCACAATGTTAGTGGATGTTACTGTAGCTCTACACAAACTGGTTCATGAAAATTCCAATAAGATTTGTGTACATTTAACTTTACAAAATTGGATTAGCTGAAGACAAATGAGGCTTTTTTTAGTTCTAAATACTCTTTTCCTGAACCAATAGGAGTATTCTTGTTCACCTAGTCATCCTTTTATCCATGAGATGTTATTTACTACGTTGTAGGTTACATGGTTGTCACGGCGTTGCCTAGGCGACGACAAGTTGTTCTGACGGTTAGAGGGGGACGCCAAGGCTCGTCGCCCAGGGTTAAGGAGCTAGGCGGCCACCTCTAGACTGAATCTAGCCACCTCCAGCTCTCCCCCGCATAGATATGACCGCCGCCGGCTCAAATTTGGAGCTAGCCGCCTCTTCCCACGCTGTCGACAGAGGTGGCCAAAGGGAGCACACGGCGGAGGTGGCTGTGAGCTCAGGAGAGGAGGGGAAGACGGGAATGGTGGTGAGGAGCGTAGGGAGGCTCGGGCATCCCTTTTATAGGCGGCAAGGGGGGAGGGGTGAGCCAGGGGAGTTCTTCGCGCGGGGGCGGTGGGAACCGGGGTGGTTGATAGTGCACGTGGTCATAGCGTAGGAGATGGGGGTGCCAGACCACAGGTGTGCATGGCCATAGCGCAGGGGAGTCGAGGCGGGATTTGGTCGGGGCCGCCGAACCACGACCATACGCGAGGAGTCAACGGAACAGGGGACTGGGAGGTCGTGCGCATGGAGCTTGGCCGGGTGCTATCATGGGGAAGGCGGAGACCAGAGGGCGCGCACTTTGGCCCAGCGGATGCAAGGGGGAGGAGTCAACGGTTGCGGGAGCTGAGACAGGAGGGGATAGGATGGTGCAGACGTGGGACCAGGACAGCACAGGTGTGGTAGATCCGGACAACGGCAGTGCAGGAGCTCAGGGAGTCAACAAAGAACAGGGAGAGGGGAGTGGAGGAGGAAGAAGGAAGAGGCGACGGGTGGGTCGGGCGGCGATGGGCTGAAAGGGGAGGGAGGTCGGGAGAAGAAGTGGGCCGGGCCCAAGAGAGGATTTTGAATTGTTTTGCAAAGAAATCTCCACCAAATTCAGGTTTAAAATTTGAAATTGAATTCAATCTTTTGAAACTTTACACGATCACAGAAACTTCCCAAAATGGGATGTTACATTGGCGTAGTGCAGCGCTGGATTCGGCTGGTACGGCATGCGACCAAGCGTTGCGCGTGCTGGCGCTTGGGGTGCCCTGGTGCGCTGGCATGCGTTCACGTGCGACAGGCGCGCGACTTGCACAGCGCTCGGGCGAGCAATTTCACAGGCAGCCAAGCGGACGCTGTGCACGTGCGGGCAGGGGAAGGGCAGCGCGTGGCGTGCAACGCATCTGAGCGACCAGCGACGCTAGCGAGGCAGCATGTGGCGACACGGGAGGAGGCTGGCGACGCGTGGACCTGGCATGCACCTCGTGCTGGCAAACCTGGCAATGGTGTTTCTAGCGGGGCGGCATCAGGGGAAAAAAACTAGGGTTTGGATTCTCCTCTCTCCCACATCTCTTTTTATCACGGCATGAGCTCTTAACGGTTCCAACTCCCCCATACATCTCGTTCAAGCAAACGGACTCCTCCCTAAAACCAAAACGTCCCATTCTCACGTATCATATTTTCTCTAATTACGCGCAGGTCCTCAAGAGGGATATTGTTTTTGAAGTATTAAACGAATGATGTGAACAATACTTATATTTACTTCTTTGATGCAATATAGTATGTTATGATTGTTAAATTCATGGTCATTTGTGTTATTGTGCAATGTGCCATGCTTATCAAATGATGTTCTATAAAATAATTTTAATTTGTACATTTACGGGAAAATAAAAAATTCCAACAAAAATTTAAAAATGTTGTAGCAGGTCAACGCTGCGTTGTTGTAACTAAAAAAGGTGTTACTCATACCAATAGCATTATTGTGTTCTATATCTAAAAAAGGTGTTACTAGAGTCTGTGGTAACATATGCTACGACGTTGCTTTAGCTAAAAAAATTGTTACTAGGATTTATGGCAGCACGCTCTACTGTGTTGCGTTGGCTAAAACAACGTGTTACTAGGGTCTATGACAATACACGCTACTATGTTGCTCTAGCTAAAAAATATGTTACTAGGGTCTATGGCAACACATTTATTATATGTTACTATAGCGTGGTTGCAACATCGTTTCTTTTATACAGAAACACTAGTTATATGCTATAATAGACCCTGCAATAGCAACATAATATACATAAACACTAATCAAATATGTTACTACATGCCTCTATAACATATATTTTTGAGCTACAGTAGCACATATGTGTGTTACTAAAGGCCCATGGTGACGTAGTGGCTCCCTAGTCAAATAGATACAGAATACATATTTTACCTTCTCTAGTTTCTTTGAAAAATCCAGATAAGATCACCCTTTCAAAAAGATGAATGGTATGTGCATTTAGCCATCTATCAACATCAGCTCAACATGAGCTTAGGCAGAAAGATGAGATAAAATATAATGAACCTTAGTTTATTGAGGTAAACATCATCGAGAGAAAGGCCGGACGACGTCGACTTGGTGGGATGATGGGCTAACTATAGGCGAGGGAAAAGAACATTGGGAGGAGATACTAGAGTAATTCATCTTCTTTTCTTGGTTCATTGCTTGCGAATCATGATTACAATAGGCTTCCTTATATAGAGAGATCTCATAACAATTATGGTTAAGATCAATCTAAATAATATCTTTCCTAACTAATAGATATGATACTAAACAACTAATTCTTATCTTAGGAAAATAATCAAAACATTTAGGAAATAGATAACTTAGTGGGGAAGAAGCACTCCTCGTAGGCCTACTGCTACTAGTATTGTTTATGAGTATGAACAGTACACATGAGCAGTGATTTCAACATGTGACAACTTCTACCCCCTTCGGCGACAGCTTGTCCTCGAGCTATGGTGGCGACCATTGTTGCAACCCTAGAAGATCCCAAGTTGACGAGAGACTGTGACCTTTACTGGTGACCTTGAAGGCCGTGGCCTCCACATATAGGTGCATCAACATTGATGGCATCTGCGATCGCCACGGCAGGCGTGGTGGCAACCATGACAGCACTGTGGTAGGCTTTCATGATACGATTGCCGTGACAGGCTTCAGCAGGGCCACGATGGCCTTTAGCAATACCGTGATAAGACATAGCACGATCATGACGAGCGTCGGTAGTACTGCAGCAGGTCGCGGTAGCAACATGGTTGCCATGACAGGCTTCAGTAGAAACATGGCTGCCGCAGTAGGACGAGGCAGGGCTGAGGCAAGCATCGGTGGAACCACGACTGCCACATGTTCTGGTGGCGCCGTGGTGGTTGCTGGGAACAACGCTGTTGCCACTTCTTGTTGTGTTTTCTTCTGATTCGCGATCTTCTCCAAGATGGCATGCATATTGAGAAAAATCGCCACCATCTTCTTATCGATATTGTTGGTATTAATGGACATCTTATTGACGTTAGCTTTTATCGTAGCCAACAACTCGACAATAGGAGTCGTAGTAGCAGAAGTCATCGAAAGGGTTCAACTGCTCTGATACCAAATGTAATCTAAACTAATAATCCACCAGTTCAAATTATTTTACATCCACCCAACAATTACCTGCTCCACAGTCATGACCTTAACTACGTCCACACCACAATATGCACCCAGAAATACACCATCATAAAAACGTCCGCACCAGATTAACTCTCATCCATTCTCTCTCATTACTCAACCATATCCGACGGTCATCCTTTAATGGATCTGCAGTACCCCTCCCGCATCCTGACGCTCGCATCTTGCATGCATGCAGGTCGATCGTCTCCTGTTCCAGACCCGCGGATCATTCTGATCGTTCATCCCCGCCTCCCCCGAAGGGCGCCGCCTCCACTGCCTCCGTCGTCTCCCCCGAAGGGCGCCGCCTCCCCCGCCTCCCCCGAAGGGCGCCGCCTCGACCGCCTCCCCCGTCTCCCCCGAAGGCCGCCGCCTCCCCCGTCTCCCCCGCCTCCCCCGAAGGGCGCCGCCTCGACCGTCTCCCCCGTCTCCCCCGAAGGCCGCCGCCTCCCCCGTCTCCCCCGCCTCCCCCGTCTCCCCCGTCTCCCCCGAAGGCCCCCGCCTCCCCCGCCTCCGCCGTCTCCCCCGAAGGCCGCCGCCTCCCCCGAAGGCCTCCCCCAAAGGTCGCCGCCTCCCCCGAAGGCCGCCGCCTCCCCCGAAGCGAAGCGAGGCGCACCCGGCCGCCGCCAACCCCGAAGCTACTCCCGGCCGTCAGCACGGACATGCTGGGAAGGGATCCAGCGCAGAATACTATTGTCTCTACTGAATCGATCTACTCTGCTCCTTATTGTCTCTACTGAATTCTACACTTCTTCTGTTGCCTAAAACTTGCTTGATGGAATGATTGAATGACCCATTTGCAGCACAATACTAGAAGGTAATAATGACCCATTTGCAGCACAATACTAGAAGGTATGCAATATGGGAGTTTCCTTGTAAGAGGCATGCATTGTTCTTTCAGAAATATTGTTGAATCGTGTTAGTTTTGTTTATATTTCTTGCAGATCCTATATTTGCAAACATGCAGTTTTCTTATTCAATTGCAATTTCAGCTCTTCTCATAAACACATGGTGTTTACTGTTTAGTTTATGTGGCTAATGTGGTCCACACTGCATAGAGTCTTTGTGATTGATGCAATTCACTTGTTTTTGGCAGGGTTATATTGTCGAGGATAAAATGAAGCAACAATCTGTGAGTGACAAATTGTAATTGCAACCAGACATCAGTCATTGGTATGCCTCCAATATCAACTCCCTCAAATTTTATGCATTAATAATCTATGAGCTGTATATATTATTGGCTACCTGTTTGTTTAAGCAATATACATCTCATTTTTTAATTGAGCATTGGGTGTACTTCTCTTGCAATGTTTTAGAGTGGGATGCTTATGACCCATACCGTGAGCGCTGGATCTCGGTGCCCAAGATGCCTCTAGACGAGTGCTTTATGCGCTCCGACAAGGAGTCGCTGGCTGTGGGCACCGAGCTGCTCGTGTTTGGAATGACACACATTGTCTTCAGATATAGCATACTGACAAACTCTTGGACATGAGGCGAGGTGATGAATGCACCACGGTGTCTGTTTGCCTCAGCAAGCGTGGGGGAGAAGGCGTATGTTGCTGGGGGCACTGATTCTTATGGCAGGATACTGAACTCAGCAGACCTGTATAACTCAGAAACACATACATGGACGCCCCTCCCTGGCATGAATAGGGCCCGGAAGAATTGCTCCGGGGTGTTCATGGATGGCAAGTTCTATGTCATAGGCGGTGTGACCAATAACAACAAGGTCTTGACCTGTGGAGAGGAGTATGACATGCAGAGCTAGTATTGGAGGGTGATTGAGAAGATGTCTGAGGGTCTCAATGGAGTGAGCGGCGCACCCCCACTTATTGTGGTTGTGAAGAATGAGTTGTATGCTGCTGATTACAGCGAGAAGGACGTGAAGAAGTATGACAAGCAGAATAACAAGTGGATCACTCTTGGAAAATTACCAGAGCGTTCCGTGTCGATGAATGGATGGGGCCTTGTATTTAGGGCATGTGGCGAGAGGCTGATCGTCATTGGTGGCCCAAGAACTTCTATTGGGGGTATGATTGAGCTCAACTCATCCTTCATCAAGGATTTCTGCCTTCGACCTGGTATCTGATTTAGTTGGCATCAGCAGAGCAGCAGCAGTATCTTGTAATCCTTGAACTCTAATACATCTGTTTTCACCACAGCTAATCCATTTCTTCATTTACGTTTGGATCAATCTGATGATGTCGAAGATGAGACCAGGCAAAAAAGTGTCATATTAATAATCTAGATAGAAACAATAGATTTTAGAGGCTTTCCATCATTGATGATGATGACGCCAGTTTTTTTGATAGTATAAAAGTGTCATATTAATAATCTAGATAGAAACAACAGATTTTAGAGGCTTTCCATCATTGATGATGATGACGCCAGTTTGTTTGATAGTATATGATTGTCTGTGTCTGGAACAAAGGGTAATCAATTATGCATGTTATGCCTTTAGATTCACTATTTCACTGGAACAAAGGGTAATCAATTATGCATGTTATGCACTTGTTTTGAGTTGAGCATGATTAGAAATTGAAACCCTCTGTTTGGACCAAATCCAAGACGAATGGAAAAAAACATGGGTTTCCCATTTCAATCAATTCAGATAAATCACTGACAAGATACTCTATTAGATTTGATTCTTTCCAAAATCCAAGCAGGAATTCAATGCATTTTGGTTGGTAATGCTTTCTTGTTTTGCTGATTGTGGTTGTTTTTCCATAACTGCTCTGAGGTGCTTGTGCTGTTCATGTTTTGTAATACTCTGTTTAAACAATTCATAATTGCTTGTGGATTGATGTGCTAATTAGTCCACTAAAAAGCTTCTGTGCCACATCATTTCTGAGTGAATAACTTTGTAGTGTCGCTTTATCCACTTAAAAGCTTATTGTCACTCCTTGTCTGATAGAATGAATATCTTCGTATTTCCGCTTTAAAATAAAAATTCTAATGAAGGAGATGCCAAAAATGCGGAGTTGTGAACCAGGTTAGTTTCTATATGATTGGGTCCAATTCAGCCCCTTAACCTTTTCAAGGCATCTTTTAGGACCTCAACTTTGGGGGTGTCCAAAATATGCCCTCTGAATCACCTATATGGGGCGTAAGTAAAGTTTAGGGGTTAAAATAGATCTGAGCCAAACGTTGAGGGATTATATTTCCAAAGGATTTTCCCTGATTATTAAGTGAAAAATAGGGTACCCGATGTTTGCACCCTCCTTTGTTGTAGGGGGGATGGTGCGGAAAGATCGTTAGTCCGATGGTAGCTGTGGGGGTTCGATCAAGTGTTAGTGGATTTTTTTTTGCATTCGTTGCAAAATAGACTATTTTTTGTAAATGTTTTTGAGTGGGTTGTGATGGGGGTGGGGAGATGTAAATGATAATTTAAAACTATTGCGATTTTAAACATTGGTGATTGCATCTTCCTCAGGTTGGTTTTGCATGTTGTTGGCTGGTTAAATAAAAAAAGGACATGTCAAAACAGAAAGCATATCGCACTGCTTTAGGCGAGATAACAAAAAACAACACAGGTATGAGCGCTTCCTCGGCTGTGACGGAATTGCTTTCGATATTTTTATAACCTTCTCAGTTTTAAAATCACTTGCAGCACCTATGGATGAGGCCGAGCGAAAGAGGGAAGAGAGGAATAGAAAACAACGAGAATACCGAGCAAGGATAAAGGCTGAGGAATCCACCGAGCAAAGAGAAGAAAGGAATAAAAGGCGCCGGGAACAACGAGTATTGAAGAGGACAGAATCATCAACACATACTATAGGACCTATTCATGGTATTGCTTATTTATTATTTAATAATGGTTCCTTTGTTATTTGAACTGTTACTCTTTATTAAGCAATAATAATTATGTCCGGACAATGAAAAATTAATGTTTCATCCTGCTCCATGATAGGTCAACAAGCACCATATGGAGCGTGTTCAAGTATTCTCCGAGCATCAAACGATGAGGACAAGGAAAATGTTTGTCCGGATAACAACACGGATTGGCTACATAGAAATTATAATTATGTCCGGAGAAGACAACCGACCTATGATACTTCTTGTGTGCCCAACAACCTGTCAAGCCACACTCTGTTGAATGCAAGTGCGGCAACTCCAGGTGCCATCCTTGTATTTTTTTTAATTTGTGCAAGCAATAGTAGCATGTTGTACTATATGTATAATAGAATAGATCATCTGACCATGCCAATGTTTTCCACCCAATGGTGACCAGTTAGCAGCTCAAATAGGCAAAGGGCCCTTGCAGAAAGAGAGAGGTACAACAATATGGATGAGCACAGCAAGGAAAAAATGTTGCAGAGAAATAGGGACTACAAAAAAAAGATGAGAATACAATCAGTCGGTGTCTTGGTGAAGGAAACATTGCATATAGGACAGAATGATATAGAATATGATAGTGCCTTGTTCGAACCTATAAACAATCAATCTGATGAAGGCGTGTTCTTTTTCTTTGTTTATTTTATTTTAATAACACAGTCAGTCGGTGTGTTCTATTCCTAATGTTCGAGCAAACATCATGCAGAGGAACATCTGGAGGCACCTCATTCCTTGGATATTGATGATCTTCTTGATGACGATGAGACTAGGCAGTACGTTGGTGAAGGTAACTTTATTTTGTGTGTCATCACAGGTGTTTCGCTTATTAATGTTGTGTAATGACGGCCAGTGCTTGCTTTCATAACAGATGGTGCCTTCGAGTCCTATCGTGTCAGTGTCAATGGTGTTGATTTGAATACCAATGAAGATCCTTATGATTATGTCTACCAAAATGTGCCTGATAGGCACCATGTTTTGAGAAAGGTGCCTAACTGCTTGTACTGTGCAGCAATGAGATTTCAATACGACCCACCTGGATTCTGTTGCAGAAAAGGAAAGATAAAAGTACATGTTCCACAGGTGCCTACTGAATTAAAAAGGTTATTCACAAGTCAGGTAGATAATGATGCAAAATATTTCAGGCAAAATATTTGGTACTTCAACGCTCATTTCTCTTTCACGAGCCTTGGAGTAACCTTGGATCGACGAGTTGCCACCGCGGCAGGGACTGGTATATATACATTTCGTGTGCATGGGGCCTTGTACCATCGCCTGGACCAGTTGGTTCCAGGTTCTAAAGGACATCGCCACTTGCAACTCTACTTTTATGATACGGAGGATGACAGTTTGGCGCACAGAGTACAGAGATCGCCTGACCTAGATATCAATCTTATTAGAACTGTGCTGCGAATAATGGAAGGCAACCCATATGTACAGACCTTTAACAGAGTTGGAGCTATTCCAAATCTTGATGACTATGTAATTGAACTCAATACTAATGTCACGCCAGACCAACGAAGGTACACATGTTCAGGGATATGTTTATGTATTGCAAAATATTTTTATTCTACAAATAAATTTGATTTTTTTACTAATAAATCAATGATTGATTTTATACATATATTTTTTTGCTGAAAACAAGGTACAATGCACCCACGGCGTCACAAGTGGCTGCTATCTGGTTAGATGGCAATGATCCCCAAAGATGTTTTGATAGGAGTGTGCTTGTGTATGCCAGAGGGGATCGCCCGCGCTATATCAAAGCATATCATGGATGTTATGATCCATTGGCATATCCGATATTTTACCCTAGGGGAGAAATTGGCTGGAATAAATTTATGTCGTACAATGATATAGTCACTGATATGGAAGGACACACCTCTGTTGATCCAACGATGCAACAGATCCGACATATCCAACAGGTACCGAAAATGATTTAATTTCCAATGCCTTAATAAAACGCATGGGTACATACTAATATATAATTTCCATTTGAGACAGAGCATGGTGAGGATGACGCGGACGTACAACAAGGTGAATACATGAGTACCATGGTGGAAGAAAGACAATCTGGAAGATTTGTGACAGCAAGAGAGTACTATTGTTTTTTGATGCAAGTTAGAGAGGGGCTTTTTAACATATTGCTATTTGGGGGACAACTTTTCCAACAATGGGCCGTTGACATGTACATAAAGATCGAGTCTATGAGGCTTGATTGGTATTCTAACCCTGATAACCAAAAACTCATACGCGCGGAACTATATCAGGTGAGTTATGCAATGTTTTATTATTGCAAAATATTATGTCACAACAATTCAAGCCTAATCAATATACACTAATTAATCATCCATGCTGTAAATTTTTAATTTTCACGTAGGGTTTAGTTGATGTAATTTCTGCTGGAGAGACAAGGGCTTCAGAGGTTGGCAAGAGAATAGTGCTACCTCGTAGTTTCCCTGGTGGCGATCGTGACATGATGCAGCGTTTTCTTAACGCAATGGCTATAGTCCAGCGTTTTGGGAAACCAGATTACTTCATCACCATGACTTGCAATCCGTACTGGGAGGAGATTACTCAAAATCTTGAGCCTGGCCAAAAACCACAAGATAGGCCAGACCTGGTTTCAAGAGTATACAGGGCCAAGCTGCGGTCCTTAAAAGATTTATTGATCAAGAAAAAGTATTTTGGAGAGGTGGCAGCATATGTCCATGTCACTGAATTCCAGAAGAGGGGACTTCCACATGAACACATCCTACTGATTATGAAGAAAGGCAGTAACTTAACAACCCCAGATGCTTATGACAAAGTCATCTCTGCAGAGCTACCAGACAGTCATCAAGCATATGCTGCATGGCCCATGTGGGGTCTTGAATAGAAAGTGTGCTTGTATGGTTAATGGAGAATGTCGCTTTCGCTATCCTAGACAGTTTTGTGCAGCAACACAGCAAGGCAAAGATTCATATCCTTTGTATAGGAGGAGGGATGATGGACGGCGTGTGAAAGTAAGAGGTGCCGAGTTGGACAATAGGTGGGTGGTTCCATACAATCCTGGGCTGCTTATGACATATAATTGCCACATAAATGTTGAAGCTTGCTCAAGCATCAAAGCTTGTAAGTACTTGTTTAAGTATGTACACAAAGGCCATGACCGTGCAACATTCTCTATTGATCCTGCTGGAGTAATCAATGAGATCCGTCAGTACAGGGATGCAAGATACATATCACCCCCGGAAGCTGTACATAGGATTTTCGGCTTCCACCTTTTTGGAGTTTGTCCATCTGTTTTACAGCTCCAGTGTCATCTACCTAATATGCAGTCTGTTATTATTGAGGAGACAGCAAATCTCAACGATGTTGTCAAAAAGCCATCTGCAACTATGACGACACTCACAGAATACTTCACATTGAACCGTGCTGATAGTTATGCAAGGAAATTTTTGTATAGAGAGATCCCAGAACACTACCGGTGGATTAGTGGTAAGAAGGCGTGGCATAGAAGAAAGCTGAGGGGACAGGTGGGGCGTATTGTGTATGCACACCCGGCTGAAGGAGAAAGATATTTCTTGAGAGTGCTTTTAAATCATGTACGAGGTGCAACCTCATTTGAGAATTTAAGGACAGTTGCTGGAATCACGTACCCTACTTTCAGAGAAGCATGCGAGAAGAGAGGACTCATAGAAAGGGATCAAACTATTGATGACTCATTGTGTGAGGCAACAACTTTTCAGATGCCTGCAGCTCTGCGAAGGTTATTTGCGACTATTCTTGTGTTTTGTGAGGCCACCAACATCCGTGGATTGTGGGACAAGCACAAGGAATCTTTCTCTGAAGATTATAGCCGAAACAATCCTAACACAGCAGTAGTAGAACAAATGGTTCTCAGAGACATTCGGGTAGTAGTTCAGTCAATGGGGAAGGATATCAGGAATTATGATCTACCTGAGCTAAATGATACGGGTAATATTTTCAGCACTAATATTATTCTAAAAAAATATTTTGTTGTAATAGTATATTTGGATGTCAATATAGTGCCTTACTGATAAGATTAACTATAACTCAAAATAAAATCCTAATTTGCTCTTTTAACTATTTTATATTTATTTACTTATTTCATGTTCCTGTTCTTGTGTCAAGCAGATGAATTTAACAATGACATTATGAAAGAGGTTAGGGAGGAACTTGTTGTGCCTGTCGACCAAGAACATTTGGATATAGATACATCTCTTAACAAGGAACAACGTGAAGGATTTGATGAAATATTAAATTGTGTAATGAATAAGAAGAGCCAAGTGTTTTTCGTGGATGGTCCAGGAGGAACAGGAAAGACATTCCTATATAAGGCACTTCTTGGTAGAGTGCGCTCAGAGGGATTCATTGCCATTGCAACTGCATCTTCTGGTATTGCGGCGTCGATATTGCCTGGAGGACGCACAGCACACTCAAGGTTCAAAATCCCAATTAAGCTTGCTGACAATAGCACATGCAGCTTCACAAAGCAAAGTGGCACTGCAGAGTTACTGCGTATGGCATCCTTAATTATCTGGGATGAAGTAGCGATGACAAAGCGACTAGCAGTTGAGTGTCTTGATAGGTCCCTACAAGATATTATGCATTCTTGTTTGCCATTTGGGGGAAAGGTTATGGTATTTGGTGGAGATTTTAGACAGGTGCTACCTGTGGTACCACGTGGGACAAGAGCACAGGTAACAGATGCTACATTGCAGCGATCTTATTTGTGGGAAAGTATAAGGAAGATACGGTTGTCACGTAACATGAGGGCTCAGTCTGACCCATGGTTTGCAGATTACCTCCTTAGAATTGAGAATGGAACTGAAGAGACAATTGGAGATGATTATGTACGCCTTCCAGATGATATTTTGATTGCCTATACAGACAACGAAGAATCAGTAAGCAAACTCATTTAAGAAGTCTTCCCATCACTTGACAAAAATGCAAGATCATCAGCTTATATGAGCACACGTGCCATCCTGTCTACCACAAATGAACATGTGGATCAGCTAAATGCAAGTATGATTGACAAGTTTCCAGGTGAGGAAAAGGTTTATCATAGCTTCGACTCTGTCGATGACGATTCAAGAAATAACTACCCTATTGACTTCCTGAACTCCATCACTCCAAATGGTCTCCCCCCGCATGAGCTCAAAATAAAATCCAACTGCCCTGTAATCCTTCTCCGCAATCTTGATCCTAACAATGGTTTGTGCAATGGAACAAGACTAATGGTTAGAGCATTCCAAGACAATGCAATTGATGCAGAAATAGTTGGTGGGCACTATGCAGGCAAAAGGGTGTTCATAACTAGGATCCCTATGTCTCCATCAGATGATATTTCACTTCCTTTCAAGTTCAAGAGGAAACAATTCCCAATTCGTTTGAGTTTTGCGATGACCATAAATAAAGCTCAGGGGCAAACCATCCCAAATGTTGGGATATATCTTCCAGAGCCAGTGTTCTCACATGGGCAGCTCTATGTTGCCTTGTCAAGGGGTGTGTCCAGGCAAACAACAAGAATTTTGGCTAAACCAAACAAGGAATTAGATCCAACCGGGAAGAGCACCAAGAATATTGTGTATAAAGATGTCCTCGAATGGTGACAAGGTGGTAAGTAATGTCCTAAATGACTATTTCTTAATAAATCAAGATGCAAGTGCTAACCTTATTCGTTCCTTTGCAGTTATTTTACCTCTATCGGTCGGATCTATCGGAAGCTCAATATCCCAAGCACTGTTATCTGCAGTTAACTTATTGTACTATATGCAGTGGCTATATTTCTCATTTTTTCATGAGGTAGCATTGCAAATGCGTTAGGCAAAGTATTCAGTATGAGCTGCAACTATAACTGGACACAAACAGATTGCAATCTTTTCCATTTCTGCTACTGTCATCTCAGCAGTTGTTGGAGTTATGATTGCTACTGGTAAAACATCTCTATTCCACTTTAAAAGATAGTAGTGCTGTTGATATGTTAATATGATAACAACCTTCAGGCAATTTGCTACACTTGCTACTCACATGAGAAAGCAATTTGCTGTTTTTCGGACTCCATCAGCTCGTAAATTTATTCTTACAGCTGCCTCAGGTTATCACAAAGTTCTTGAAGAAAATAGAAAGCTATACAATCAGGTGCAAGATCTTAAAAGTATGCTTGATTCCTTGTTGCAATGAATATATACAGTCAGTTTTTAACCCAACTAAGGAAAGATTTGGTACACTCAAAAGAATAATAGAATGATTAACTTTAATTTTTGTATTATGTTTCTTGTCTGTAGGGAGTATCAGGGTATATTGTAGGGTACGACCCTTTTTACCTGGACAAGAAAGTTCTTCCACTGTGGGTTGCATTGATGAGGGCAATATAACCATAGTCACTCCTTCAAAGTTTGGAAAGGAAGGCCGAAAAATTTTTGGCTTCAATAAGGTTTTTGGCCCATTTGCAACACAAGGTTTTCTACCCTGTCCCTATCCCTCAATTGTTTTTACATCTTGTACAGAAGAAGATTCACATAGGTTTCGTCATGCAGATGAGGTGTTCTTAGATACCCAGCCCCTTATTCGCTCCGTTCTTGATAGGTACAATGTTTGTATCTTTGCATATGGCCAAACTGGATCAGGCAAGACATACACAAATGGTGAGGACAATTAAGACAGCTCTAAGGCATGTGTAATGATGCATAGGAGCTTATTGTCTGGTACAAAAGAAAACAGTGAATAAAAGATAGAAATCTGATACAATATTATTGTCTGGTACTGATTGGCTGTCCTATTTGCTTTAAAGTTTCTTCAACCAATCAAGGACAAATACCCAGGTATCACTTATGCAGATTTGTTCCAGTTGGCGAGTGCTACAGCAATTGAGGTCTCAATTCTCTTCCCTGCTCAATTGAGTACTTGCTTATGGACTCATGATTCCTTCTCCAATTTTTGCTACTGGTAATGATCAGGTTCCAAGGATGTTTCTAACATTCTTAATTGTGTGCAGGATACATGCAATAGGAAAAGTAACCAGCAGAATCTGGGCACAATCAAATATTCAAACTTGTGCACTGAGATAATTGAGTTCACAAGTCCAACTGAAACTGCTGTCTGCAACCTAGCATCTATTGCTTTACCACGTTTTGTAAGGGAAAAGGTATATCTTGTCAGTGCTTTGTCTGAATTCAATCATGGTGGTTGTATTCTTACACGCCTTATGATAAACTTCTGTTGCAGGGTGTCCTTTCTACTAGAACTTCCCTTTAGCAGTTCTGGAACATCTATAGTATGCTTGGTGACTTTCTGATTGCGGCTTTTCAAATTCGAATGGAAATCTGCTTTCCTAAGACGATAGTACGGTCGCGTAGTTTCTATTTCTGTTCTTCAGTCCTTCGTGTGGGTCATCAACTAAGCATCTTCTGGTATTGAACTGGGCATAGAGTTTCTCAGTCCTTCATTGCATTGTCCTTGCAGAGGCACAGCTCAGCAGTGCTCTTGCAGAGTTGAAAGTTGCAAACCAGGACTTGACGAAACGGTGTGAGTTACTGGAGGAGAGCTTGAACAAGGAGAAGGCCGACAAGCTGGTCAGAACTCTCATAACATAATTATTATGTGTCTTTGCTGTGTGATGGGCTTCAATCACAGCTTTAATTTCATACTGGCAGCATGCTGTGGAGTCTTATGAGAAGGAAATGCGAGAAAGGGAGTCAGCGGAGACTTCACGGGACTTGCTGACGGTGGACCTGGAAAGGGTCACTCATGAGGCAAAACGGTTTAGCGAGCAAGTAGAGGTTCAAAATATTTATAATGTCTTTACATCAATTTGTATCATGAGATCTCTTTGTTGATGGGTAAAATTGTGAACTAGCTAAAAATGGTCCAAGACACGAACAAACGGCTGCAAGAGTACAACACCAGCTTGCAGCAATACAACAGTAACCTTCAAGCTGATGCCTCAAAGAATGGGGAGACTATCTCGAAACTGCAAAGGGAGAAGAGTGCCATGATGGAAACTATGGCTACTCTTAAAGATCTTAACAACTCAATGAAGAACCAGTTGGATTCTTCCCGGGTGAGTTTTGTATGATTCTGAACAGAACTGTAGATTGTATATTGAATTTGTGGAGTAGGTTTTGTTGTTTTAAGCTTTATTCATATGTCGATTTCACGTATGTTTCCTGTTTCCATTATTTAGAATTGTTTTATATTCTCTCAGACTTCTCAGCAAGAGGCTATTAGGGTGAAGGAAGAACTTAGAAAAGAAGTGGAGTGCCTCAGAACTGAGCTGCGGCAAGTTAGAGATGACCGTGATCAATCTGTTGCTCAAGTGAATAGCTTGAGCATTGAGCTTGCTGACTA
Organism: Dendrocalamus latiflorus; assembly: GCA_017311315.1. Classification (NCBI taxonomy): domain Eukaryota; kingdom Viridiplantae; phylum Streptophyta; class Magnoliopsida; order Poales; family Poaceae; genus Dendrocalamus; species Dendrocalamus latiflorus. The sequence goes on along the minus strand of CM029620.1, from coordinate 4,490,775 downwards.
CAGGGAACAAGCTGGAAAGTCTTCAAAAGACTGAAAGCTTGAGTGTACAAGTGTCAGCCTTTGAGGTTTGCGGCTTTATATTCACTTGGTTAATTCTTGTGTGTACGGCTATTTGGCTTACCATTACGCTTGTGTTCAGCAAACGTGTAATATGCAGCAAGAGCAGATTCAAACTTTGCAGAAACAGCTTGCCGTCGCAACTGAAAAACTGAAGGTTAGAAAACATATCTTATCAGTGCAAAATTTAATAAGTACATACAATGCACCATTCTCTGTTGTTTGATCTTGTTATTTACTTTGCAGCTTGCTGATGTGACCACAATTGAGGCCATGACAGGATATGAACAACAGGAGGAGAAAATAAAAGATCTGGAAGAGCGTTTGGCATGTGATGTGCGGAGTTTCAAATTGTTGAAGCTGACAAGTTACGAAAGAAGCTGCATAATACAATATTGGTAATACTTACAATAGAGCAGCAATTCGTATTCAAGTAATTTGTATCAAACAAAAGAAAACAGTGAATAAAAGATAGAAATCTGATACAATATTATTGTCTGGTACTGATTGGCTGTCCTATTTGCTTTAAAGTTTATTCAACCAATCAAGGACAAATACCCAGGTATCACTTATGCAGATTTGTTCCAGTTGGCGAGTGCTACAGCAATTGAGGTCTCAATTCTCTTCCCTGCTCAATTGAGTACTTGCTTATGGACTCATGATTCCTTCTCCAATTTTTGCTACTGGTAATGATCAGGTTCCAAGGATGTTTCTAACATTCTTAATTGTGTGCAGGATACATGCAATAGGAAAAGTAACCAGCAGAATCTGGGCACAATCAAATATTCAAACTTGTGCACTGAGATAATTGAGTTCACAAGTCCAATTGGTTACGAGTTCACAAGTACATCATAAGAAAAGCTGCTCCGTTCTTCATTGTGGAATTGGTTACGAGTGAGTGATCTGTCTGGTCAATTTAGTACAGTACCTGAAATAATCACATTGTCCGGCTAAAAAGCGTATGCAAAATGTGGTGCATTATGGGCTCCTGTCCCTTGTCACCAAAACTTTTTCGGCCTCATCTTCTTAGGCATGTAAAGGTTTGAGTTGCGCAAGGTGTTCAAGTTCTTTTTTTTTTGCATACTTATTGTGTTGACAGTAGGGCGTAGGCTAATGAAAATAAAGAAGTTTTATCCTTACCTTTTTTGAAGTTGCAATGCATAAATATCTGTGCCTCTAATTTTGCCATGCTTACTGGTGGTATTGTTGATAGCTGGGAACTGAGATGTTTTCATTGAAGTTGCAATGCATAAATATCTGTGCCTCTAATTTTGCCATGCTTACTGGTGGTATTGTTGATAGCTGGGAACTGAGATGTTTTCAGCCACTAATTTTCAATCAAGATTTCTATATATGGTTTCATACTATAGCATTAAGCACTTTCTGACTTTAGATGCCAATTGCTACATTGTTGTCAGTATGTTCATTGTTGGTTTAGTTGACATTACTTAATGTTTTTAATCTACCTTTGGATGTTGCACAGTTTTTGGTGAACACATGGTCAACGATGGTTATCAGGACGTTGTATATCGTCCGTGGTGATCGAACAAATGAAGAAGAAATACCATGATAAGCCTCAGCTGAAATGTATACTCTTTGTTCCCAATCTACTATTATTGAATCCCTTCGGAGTATATACCTCCTAATATGATATTATGTTCCTACTATTTACACAGATACGAAGATGGATGTAAGGGATACGTCAGATGTTGAGTCTGGTTCATTTGATGCTGTTATTGACAAAGGTACCATTACCAATGTAATAGTTGCCACTATTACCAATTGCTAACGTCTCTACACGCGTACGAAACATGGCACTGGGTTCTAACCCATTTTGTTGTTTGCAGGAACACTAGATTCTATTATGGTGAGTCAATTGTTGCCAGGATACTCTGATATTCTTCCTGCATGATACTCAGAATCGTGTTTCTTGTTTTGTAGTGCAGCCAAAATTCACAAGAGAATACAACTAAGATGCTAGAGGAGGTGAACAGGTAAAGAGTACACTGATATCTGTTTGCGATATCTCTGTTTATTTTACTATAGCTTCTATTTCTTTCTTCTATCTGCAGAATTCTCAAGAATAAGGGGTCTACATTCTGGTAAATGATCTTGTATTTTATTTACTTATGGTAACCATGTGATTTAGCGGAAAATAAAAATGCTAAGGCTGCTGGGAGGCAAGCTGGAGTTGATTCCATTGAACAGATAATGAAAAGAGCTATAAGAATTGTCCCAATCTCTGATGACCTTGGAGGGTGTGCTCTACGCAAGGGAGTACTGTGTGTCTTAGTACTGTGTGCTCTACGCAACTGCGATATATTGCTGGTTGCAGTGCTCAACATTTTATTTTCTCTTTGAATAGTGGGTATGGGATGTTATTTGCTGTTGATAATGGATCAATACTCAGAAACTGTCCAGTTTGACCCATTTCATCTATCCCAATTTAGGCTTGTTTGATTCTTCTGTGGTGGTAACTGTCCATTGCCACCAATTCTGTAAACAATGTGTCCGTTCATGTAATCAAGTTAACGACAAATGATGGATTCACTGCAGATTAAATAAAGAAGTCCAGGAGCTTTTAAAGCTTACATAAGCAAGGCCGGAGCCAAGCTGACTGAGAATACCATTTTCAATCGGATCATAACAGACTCTAACGGCTCAGATCCATTTAATGGTAAAGTTTTCTCAGTTAAGTTGATGACCTGTTACATTTTTAGTCTGACAGGTATATTCCTGGTGTACATGTAGGTTTATATGTGGGAGCATTTAGTCCTTATGGACCAGAAGTTGTGCAACTTCGTCGAAAGTTCGGCCACTGGAACAGTACCGATGAAGTAGAGTTTTTCGAGTATGTTGAAGCAGTGAAGTTGACTGGTGATCTGAGTGTCCCTGCTGGACAGGTTTCCATTCTGTTTTTTTTTCATGTTCTTATAAACAAGCTCGCATTGTATTTCTACTAATAAAAGGTTGTCACAGATAACATTCCACGCTAAGATTGGGAAGGGCAAGCATCTTGAGAATCGTGGTGCTTACCCGGAGGAATTTGGAGTGGTAATTTCTGCCTACAGTCCTGATTGTTTGATTAATGTTTCTCTTTGGATTTTAGTCTATATAACATGTATACTGTGATGCAGTTTGTTAGTCGATATAACATGTATTCTGCAATGATGCGTTTATATTTATATCGAAAAGGCCGTCGGCTGTGGTAAATCAAGTTGTTAATCAAGAAAATGAAAGCAATCAGAATGCTGGATCTGTTGCTGAAACAGGTAAAGGATATTTTGCATTTCCTTCAATAAAAAAGTAATTCCATCAACATAAACATCTGAATGAATCAAAGTTGCTGTCATAAACATCACAATTTTTAGTCCTACTGCATCTTTTCACAATAATTTGAGTTGTCCAAGTTTCATCAATCCTATCTAATATGTCCAACAATGCCTCTGAACAACCAACCACAGAAAAAAAACTTGCATCTGAGTGGTGCCTTTGATTTCCAAATATGCTTGCAGAAATCAAACCTGACTACTCCATGAAAGAAGACCATTTCCAAATTATATGTTGTCTTGTATCCCTTCCTGCAGATGGACTTGTGTCAACCGATTCCAAATCATCAAGTACTCATTCAGAGCCGTTACTAACAAACGACCCTGAATATTGCTGATCCATGCTCCATCAGTTAAAGCCTCCTTCACCAGCCGTCGCTGCCTTGACTTCTTGCCCACCATTTGCTACAAGGTGGGCGCAATAGCCTTGATAGAATCACCACCCAACCATCTATCAGTCCATAACAGAGCCGACCTCCCATCTCTCAATTCAGTCTTTAAAGAAACATCAAACATTGCTTGGACTGCCTTCTCCTGATGTTCTACCCCCCTGAAGAAAGTAAAGATCTTTTCCATTTCGGCAACTTTAGCACCACCTTGTCGACAAATGTTTGGAGGTGAGCTTTTCTTAAACGCTTATAGTAGATAAAAGCAGCCCCAAATACGAACAAGGGAATTCCGTCAATTGACAATTGAAGTTTTCAGCCGCCACCTACAGATCTTCCTCTGTACAACAAATTGGTGTAGCTGAGCACTTTTCCAAGTTTAGTCGCTATTTACCAGATAGAGCTAACTTCGCTAGCTTATAATTGTGGACGAGTGTGGTGGTTTTAGATTTATTCAAGGATCACCTATTCTCACAAACTGTGTCCAGAGAGTGGAATAACATGTGCCACTTTCAGATATCCATTTTAAAATTATCTAAACATTAATTTGGCTATTAACAACTATTGTTGTCTTATGTTCCATACATGTAGATTGAATTGATTCAGTTTTAGTAACTGATTTTCCTTTACTTATTGAATGACAGTTTGAGGACTGCACATTTGAGTGGCTTTACTGGCGCCAAGCCCGTGAACCTTTCAGTGTTGAAACTCTCAGGTACATAAAGTCGCTTGATGCCGAAGAGGATATCAAGCTGCTCAAGTTCCATGGTTGGGAATTGCCATGTCAAAGAGTCTCTTGTGTTTTTATACTAAATAGTACAACATTAATATTTGTATGGATGTTTCGAGACTGGAGCTATGCCATAAGATGCTTAGATCCTGTCTTTTATCTGTATACTATCAACTTCATTGTGGGGAACGGGGCTTGAATCCAAATATTCGAGAAAATTCCCTGGTATACTATCAACTTGAGTAATTGCCGTAGTATACTGGTATTTGATTTGTTTTTAAATACTCTGTCCCTAATCCTTTTGCTATGACGCACGTAAAGCACAGCCATGCTTGTGCATGCGAGTGTTTAGGTAATGATTTGCTTTTGTTCACCCCTTAGGAAACATCATGATGGAGTACCTATTGTGGCTGCACTTCTCACTTTACTGATTAGAAACTTTTGTCAAGAAACTACAAACCCTTAAAAAAATGGAGTTCTATAAAACATAAGCAAGTGTGCATGCATGATTCTTCATTGTTGTTACAGGGAGAATCATTTATTATTTGGCTAAACTGTAGGTTCAAGGAGTCAATCAAAAGAGTTGTGAACCTTATGGTATTACATACTTTAGAACACCCATTTACTTCCCATTACCAATCACATATTTTCGCCCATATGCCTAGCTTTCTCATTTTTTTTTCAGAATCTCAACATGAATCCTAAATGTGACCCTTTTACTATTATTTAGCCACCCACTGCCCTCATTTCTCCTATTCCATCTACCTCATCTGTCTATTCCCTTCACAGCAAGATGCATATGACTGTGTTTCATATTGAAAAAATTGTCTTATGAGTTATGACTCTAAATCTCTGGTTAGTTTGAGTTATGGGTTTGGATCGGTGTTTTTTTTTTGCATGTGTCTGCAGTTCTAATTATTTCTGAAATGTGTTGGGTCGCATGTAGGAACACGCAGCCGAGGTTCCAGTTCATCGTCATGAACAGGCGCAACACTGGTACGTGCATCTCTGATCTACCCAGATGAACTCATCTGCTCGGTGTTGGTTTAGATATTGCCCTGATAGAACTGAGCTGTGGTACACTGGGACCTTACGTTCTTCTGAAGCAAATAGGAATATAGGATATATATCACAATGGAACATTCTTTTTGGGTCTTGCTAAATGTAGATAGTCCTAAATCTTAAGATTAATTTATGCTGATGTAGATTATATAAAGTAATGCAGCAGTTACAGGGGGGAACACGAGGTTACGGTACATCGAGATCTTCAAACTTCCAACATATGTTTTTCAACATTTCGTTTGATGTGATATAGAACTCCTAATTGGTTGTTTAACCAATCTTAACATCTGCGACTAACTCATGCAAAGAGGAACGGCAGTAAACTTTGAGGGATAACAGTGATCAATTTCCTATCTTACTGCTTGCATGCTTTCCGCTACCTGTTTATTGTGATTTGAGCAGCCAAGAACCAGGGAGGTGCTTCTATGCATCACTACTTTGAATGACTGTGTAGCCAACCATAGGTCTTTTGTAGTGTCATATCAGGGATCAGAGACAATCCTACAATGCTGATGATCTTGGGATAGCTTTATGCCTGCTTACAAGTCTGGCAGGGCATGGAGCAATAATTCTTAGTGGATTCATTGGAGAAAACAGTAAACTTTTAAATTGTGTTCATGTCTTCATAATCCAAATGTAACATTAAATGCTATATAGTTGGGCTTGTGAACCCAAATATATGTTGTTTCCATAATTACATAGGGTGAAATTTTGCTTTGCATTCAGGATTCAAGTATAAGAAAAAACATAAATTGCTGTCTGAAATTGTGGCTTATGAACCCAGATGTATGCCGTTCCTGTACATAGGGCAAACTTTTTCGTTATATACAGGTACAGGATCCATGTATAAGACCTGGCATAAATCGTTGTTTGGATGTTGGGCTTATGAATCTGCTGATATTTGTGTATGGAAGAATTACATATGCACTTGACTTTTTGCTTAAAAAATGCTTACTACAGCTCTTGTTGATTGCAGCCCCAGTTGCTTGCAGCAATCAAGTTTATAGCACACTTGGTTAATCAGGTGGTTGCGCATGAGCTTGTGGCACTGGAGCTTCTTACAGTACTTCTTGAGAATCCAACTGATGATAGTGTTGAGGTGTGCACAGCTTGGTTCTTATGTACTTTCCATATTGTGAAGAACTTATACATGTCATCTCTGAAGTATTTGCTTATGTTTCTTGTATGGCTGGTAGCAGTGATGTTTGTCAAAGAATGCGGGGCAATGCTGCAGGACTTATCTCCACAAGGGCAAAACTGTTGCGATTTTAAACATTAGTGATTGCATCTTCCTCAGGTTGGTTTTGCATGTTGTTCGCTGGTTAAATAAAAAAAGGACATGTCAAACCAAAAAGCAGAGCGCACTGCTTTAGGCGAGATAACAAACAACAACACAGGTATGAGCGCTTCCTCGGCTGTGACGGAATTGCTTTCTCACATGGGCAGCTCTATGTTGCGTTGTCGAGGGGTGTGTCCAGGCAAACAACAAGAATTTTGGCAAAACCAAAGAAGGAATTAGATCCAACAGGGAAGAGCACCAAAAATATTGTGTATAAAGACGTCCTCGACTGGTGAAAAGGTGGTAATAATGTCCTAAATGACTATTTCTTTTTTTTCTTAATAAATCTGCAGCTAAATTTAAACTGAATCAAGTAGCAGCTACACAGGCCTTTAAGTTATAATGTGCTTCTGCCTATTCTTATAAATTTGGAATCTCATATCTCATAAATTTGGAAAGCAATTAAGTAAAATTTTAGGATGCATTTTCTTTTTGCAATAGTGGTTTCAACGTTCTAATAACTTCATCCATTCGGTTGCAGGATTAGGTCTCCATCCTGATTTGGAGCATTGGAGTGGATGAAGTCTTTTGTATCAAACCATCTTCCTTCTACTAATATGCTTCTGGCTGCACTGAGTTAGACTGCTGTTCTGAATGGATGCTGCCCTGAGTTGCATGTATTATGTGGAAGCACCATATCATACACATGTGGTCATCTATATTTCAGCGTTCATTGACTTGTAACTGGACTTTTGTCATTTGGATGTCTTCAATTATTTATAGTGGCTGACCAAAATAATCTGATGTATATGTCTGGCTTTCATTCATGGATGGACTTTGTTGCCAGCAGCAACTCAATTATCCAAACAAAATATGTATGGCCATTCAAAAATTGGCTTTGACAGCAGGGAACAAAACATATATGGTCATTCAAAAATTCGTTTTGTTGATTTCGTGTGCATCCCTAAAATGCCGCCGTGGCATTAGCACGGGCACTATACTAATTATCTTTAGTTCATCCGAGTACATTCCGCCGAGGGGAAGGCCAAGCGGCGACGGCTTGGTGGAATAAAGGGCTGACTATAGGTGAGGGAGAAGAACCTTAAGAAGAGAGACCGACTAATTCATCTTCTTTTCTTGATTCATTGCTTGCGAATAATGATTATAATATGTCTCCTTATATAGAGAATTCTCCTAACAATTATAGATAAGATTAATCTAATAACTAATCCTTATACTAGGAAACTAAGCAAATTATTTAGTCTCCTTATATAGAGAATTCTCCTAACAATTATAGATAAGATTAATCTAAACATCTTTCCTAACTAATAGATATGATGACAAATAACTAATCCTTATACTAGGAAACTAAGCAAATTATTTAGAAAATAGATAACTTATAGGCCTGCTGCTACAGTACTGATGAGTACTGTTTACATGTATGAACAATATATACGAACACTGATTTCGGCACGTGGCATAAACCTTAAGGCATCTACACATTAGGAGGTCCAGCCTGACAAAAAAACACCTCTACCCTTCATAATGCTTTGTTGTTTGCTATTCTGTTACTTTGAGGAAAAGGATGAACTGGAATTGATCTTTGAATTGCAACAACCACCTCATTACAACGTGCACATCTGTAAGAGTTTGTCGCTGCAGAACGTGTTCGTAGGCAATAATAACAATACCTGAAAACGACAAAGAACTTGTCTATAGCAAAGTTCAACGCAAAATGGTTGAGATACAAGAAGAGTGACATAATAGTTAAGATAACAACTTGTTCAATAATCAGTATTGTTGGGAAACAAACATGGAAGCCAGAATTTTTGTTTTCACCTCACATGTGCACAATTGCTTACTCACACTATACCGATTGACCTTTCACACTCCAGTATTTGCAAAGCACAGTATATATTTTATTAAAGTATGGCTATGAAGACAATTATCAAATAATGTTGGATAATCAATTTGTGTAGAGCAACCTATATATCACGGTGGGAAGGATTTGTACAGTATTGAAGCCTACATTTATGAATCCAACTTGAATTTTCTAAATTTATAAGCACCACTTGCATTAGCACTCCTTGAATTTCTTAGATTTAACTTCAGTGATGCACTAGAATTTATGTTGGATGGAAAGCAAGGAGAGTACCTGTGTTGACATGGAAGAGATATAAAGGGAATGCTAGGACTGGTGCGACATATAGGACAGTCTGCTTCATCACCAGAAGAACTTGCTGATTTATCTTTGGAGAAAGGAAGAAGGAACTTCTTTACCGAGGATGAGTTTAAGAGTGGAAGAAGCAAAAGCAACATTTCCTGCACAATTAAGCGATGTCAGCCATCACTTGAAGTTTTGGATTGTAACATATGTTGGTAGTAAGTTAAAGCAAAGTCCTTCTGAACACCAAAGTCACTTGCAAAAAAACATCAATTGAACACAGGAATCGAGCACAAAACTACAAATATTAGCATTCAGAAAAGTCCATAGAATAATGCTTCAGAGTGAAGTACTGTACTTGCCTACATTTTTCGACAACATACTAAAATTTCAGAGTTCAGACTGAATAACACTTTGCAGAAACGTGAATCCATTGATTTGATCTTTATGTTTGGATCGCAACATTGTTAATGTAAAGAATAGGAGTTGCTGATTACCAGTGATACTAAGGTTGTACAAGCCTAATATGGCTGTCAATTAATTTAGTCTTTATTTAGTCAAAATAGAACTCTCAGGTAAGTTTTTTTTGGTGGGGGGAGGTGGTAAATGGACTCCCCCCCCCCCCCCCCCCCCCTCCAGATGCATTTTGACTTAAATTACACTTTACAGGGTTTGCAAATGTAGCAAAATTCCACCAAATTTCTGTTTTGGTGGGAAATCTCCCGCCAAAACAAGCCTGCACAACAGTTGATTATTTTGTTAAGTTTGATTTGGCAATCACTGGTCACTCTACTAGTATAGTTAACATCCACATGGCCAATCCATTATTAGAAAGTGCCGCATTAGTTAGTCCTCAGTAGTGGAAGGGCTTGATTGCACATAATAATATGGGCAGTTCAGATCAAATCAGACTACAACCGTTTCACTGCATAAAATCGAATATTAAAGGGGCTTAAAGTGCAATTTTGCCTTACCAACAAAAGAAAGGTTTTTCATTAATTCAACAAAATTGTGATGTATTCTATATCAAGATAGTATGCATTCATTATCAATTATTTAATGAAGGCTAAGCTGTACAATATTTCTGCTACAATTATTGTACAAACCTTTATGGGGAACATTTGAATCATGAAACAATAAACATGCAATATGTTTGACTTGGTAAAATTATTACTTCGACAGATTTTTCCATTGGGACAGAAAGCATATGTGATTAAGGTTTACTCACACTTTGAATCTAGCATTCTAGTATCTCCAGATTAACTACAGCGCATAAGCATTTGTAATCTAAACTGTTAAAAGGATGGGGAAAATGTTGAAGTACTATATATTCACAGGAAGTTATAGATCTATTATGTTTTGGTACCCAACTTAGATATGCAGAATACAAATGAGATGGAAAACTGAACCATGTATCTCAGTGGAGCAGAAATATTTAACTAATAAAATTGATCCTGGATTTGATAGACAATTTAACATTTAACAGAAAATTACTTTTGATATATGCCAGGAGTATTAGAACTTAGACCAAATTTTCACAAATATGTGACATCCACATTAGCTAGGCTCAAGGTTTCATTATTTACACTCAATGCAAAAGCTTAGATCTAGTTAGTGTTAAACCGATCACTGCATGAGCTAGAAATTTCAAATTACTAACTATTTGTCAGACAAGCACATGACCGCAAGAAAGAGATTTTACCGAAAACTCATTCCAAACCAGCTGCCGATTCATGTATTCGAAGCTTACTGCTCTATTCATGTTGGGGCTCCCGTAAACAAGTCTTGCTTTCAGAATCCTCTCCACAATAGTTTTATACCTGCATAAACACATAAGCAAAGCTCAAAACAATGCGTGTATCACACAGAGATCAAAATGATTGAAAAAGCCAACAGGATGATTATTTCTAAAAAATATATAATAGGTAGCCATTTCTTACAAACTATATCAATCTAGCTCATTCAAGTACACTGGTCATTAGTCAACATGTAATCTTAGTGGACTGTGGATGTTGACAATGTTCTGTTCCAGATAGATGATTAGTTATGTCAAACTGGGCATCACTTGCTAATTGTTATGGGCCTATGAATATTGAATAATCAACAGTTTCTGAGGTCTGCTCACGATGCCTGAATAAATGAACATAACTAAACAGGTACAGGAAAGATACCTTCCGCCATAAAGAAATAACAATAGGTTACAGAATGAAGCAGCTCTGTATAATCCTTCAGCATGCCGCACCAAGCCCCAAGCACGATGTGCTAGTGGTCTCTAAATTATGAAATAAAAGTTATTGGAAAAATGAATAAGGAATTGAAGTTTTCAGAATTAAGTTTTGCAAGCCCACCTGTTCAGAATCACCCCATCGACGGAAAGCAGAAAAAGATTTCAAGTGGGACCATATATATTGGCCACCAACAGTGCTGATACAATACAAGATCTTTTGAGAAACTGAAAGGCCAGGTCCTTCCAAACCTGTTCGGACTGAAAAGCACAATGGAATTCATCAGCTGTTGCTCAGATAATGTTACAAACAAATTAGTGGCCTATACTATTGATCATTAACACATCAGTAGCAAAAACAGACAGGTAGTAAGGTTTCAAATGAGCTCAACTTGGCAAAGCTAACCTTGGTCTGGCTCATTTCATTTGTGGAGCTTGAGTTCAACTTGGGTTTGAATAAAGATAAAGAAACTGGTTTTAGCTTGCACTATTAAAATCCGAAACTCCGACTTATCTTAAATTTGATTGGTCCAACTTGTCTCTCATCGGCATAACCAAGTGTGACGGCTAGTAATTAGGATTGGTACACCACTGTGTATCTGTATTAAATATTTTTGTAGACTATATGCAGGCATTGGATCATCTGTAGTTCTGTACAAATACTTGTACTCAATAGGTAGCAAAGTTCATAATGTGCATACCTAACCTAGTTGGGGAAAAACATGAGAAAGCCTAAAGTTTTGTCCCTTATCAAGCAATAACAAATGCCTTGGATGGAAATATAACTTCCTAGTTGATCCAAAACATCAAAACGCCAATAACTTGTGGATTTCAACAAAGTATTTTTATTCAACTATAATAGTCATCTAAATAGTACGGAAACACTTCTGTTTATGTTTTGAGCCTAATGTTTCTCGAGCACACACTCTTTTTGTACTATATACATCAGGTGGTTTAAGAGGAGCATCTCAAATGCGCCTTTGAATACATTAGGAAATGGTTACATAGAAAGTGTAAAACAAAATGTATTTGCGCACCAAGTCTTGTTTGCTAAAATATTTAAGTAATTGGACAGGAGGCAGTAATTAGGTTTGGCACATCTAAGGATGGGAAACGGTAAAGGATAATCTGTTTTATTCGATATTCGTATCCGAGAAACCGCGAATGTAGTAAGCAAAATCCGTATTCGAGAATGTTCGTATCCATATTTAAGAATGTTCATATTCGTATTTGTATTTGAAAATGTTCGTATTCGTATTTGAGACTATTCGATTCGTATTCGATCTGTTTCCAGCCCTGACAACCTCCCTGGGAATGACTGTAGGAACCAAACTTCACAAGTAAGAAGTAAAAATTACTTTGCATAATTTCCAACTCTATGTGTTACACTGCTAGTTCATGTAGACCTATAGTCATGTTACATAAATTTATTCTACCGAGATTTGTTTCAAAAATTTTAGGAAATTCGCATTCGACCGAATTAAGTACATATTCGATTTGAATTCGTTACGACATTCGATTCACATTTGTATTCAAGAATGTTCGAATTCGTATTCGTTTTAAAAATATGAATTCGTATTTGTATCCATATTCGTTTTAAAAATATGGATTCGTATTTGAGACTATTCGATTCGTATTTAATCCATTTCCATCCCTAGGAGCATCACTACATACTTGTACCGAGTTTTTATTTTATGCAGCCATTGGATTGTGTTTATGCTCAATAGATGGCATAAAATCCATAATTTACATGTCCAGAACTAGCTGTAGACAAACTTACACCCAAGAGAGCTGGGCTCAGCCCAACTTCAACATTACAGGGGTGTTTATATTGACTGCAACCGATGGCTTTTGACTGCGACTGATGGTTTTTGGCTGAAAATAAATAGTAATGCCTGAAAGAAGTGGCTTTTAGAAGGAGAGCGAAAGCAGTAGGGAAAATAAGAGAGAGATACGCGTGCGTGACGGGAGCGAGAGGAGTGAGGTACGTGATACACCCATGATCCCATGCCTTATCTCTGGGGCGAGACAAGAGAGAGGAGTAGGGAAGCCGCTTTAGGAAGCCAAGTGTTCATATTGGCTTTTACCTTCTCTAAGTAGATGTCAGAAGTAGAAGCCAATATGAACAGATCTTATATGATTCGATCACAGTAAATAAGGGTATTCTAATGCAAGGACAATGCACAGATATAAGTGCCCATAGAAGGAGCTGGGAGTCTGGACACACTGCAGAGCAATGTAAAGCCTGTTATTATACTCTAATCAGCTGTAACCAGCATGACAAAACCATAAATACATATCATACATAAATCTGAAAACAGTTGAGACAAACTAAAATAATAAAATACCTTCTGTTCCTGTGATGGGTGATGCCCGTTCATCTCTATACCTCAAGTTCATCAGCGCATTCCCTGGGGTTGGCTTGTCAACCCAAATTGAGAACCTCCAGATGAGGAACTCAAGGAAAGCATCGAGTTCAGGCTCATATTGGAATAAGAGTCCTGGCTGATACCAAGGAAGAACGTCAAAACTGAAAGTAGCAACTAGCAACGCACTTCTATTCTGTGCGAGCCATAAGGAACTCCAAAATCGCAAGAATTGGTAAACTAAGTACCTTCATCAAAGAGAATACTTTGACTAACTGCTCCTTCAACATGGCGGACATCTCGACATCCAGCCTTGCAGCGTCAAACTGGTTGACTCTAGATATTGAAATCGGGATCATGGTCTGCGTTACACAAAAGACATTCGAATTATGTATTATCCTCAATATGTAACAACAATTCTCCTGCCCATTGTGATCAACAGATCACAAATCTGTTCTTTTTGAAGAGCATGTAATTGTTTCATTTAATGATTGGGAAAGTTTGGAACTAGGAACTGCTCAGTACACGAAGATTAACAAAAATATCCACCAATGGTGCTAACTATGTGTGCACTCAGAAACCCCAGATCTTCAAAGAATTTAATATGTGTATTTCGCTAAGCTCGAAGCAGCACAGCTGTCACCCAAAAGGTAAAAACTTGCACCGAGTAACATCAGAAAATTAATCAATTTATCCTAAGAAAAAGACTATGACTTCAGAACCTCAAATTTCGTAAACACGAGCAATTACGCGACGAGAGGAGTTCGTCCAGCAAAATAATCGGTACCTTGGAGGAATCGCGCATGGACTTCCACTGGGGGAGGAGGCGCTGGAACTCGGCGACCCATGCGTCCTGAGGCGGCGGCGACAACTCGGCGGAGGCAGAGGAGGAGGGTAGGGTTTTGGGGTCCGCCATTAGAGGGGGGAGAGCTCTTCGGAGCTCGGAGACGTGCAAGCTCGAGGAGGAAATGCCACCAGGGGTGGGGGGGGGGGGGCAATCTCACGAAACTAAATCCACCTGGAAGTTGGGTCTCGAATCACTGTCCCGGAGGATTAGAATCCTGTTCGTCCATCCGGATAAGACGCGAACTCCTGGTCTGAACTCTGAACAAGGATGGTCTCCTTTCCGGTGTGAAAACAGCGGTGGCGTCGAGTGAGTCTCAGCGTCGACGTTGCAGGCGACGGCGCCCTGAGGACGGAGTGGAGCGTGAGGATGTCGGGGCGGGAGGAGGAGGAGGAGAGCGGCAGCAGTGATAGTGAGAGGAGTGGAGGAAAGCGGTGGCCCAAGGAGGAGGAGGAACCGAACGTCGGCGAGGGTCAGCAAAGCTCGCCGTGTAGATTATGGTGGTGTCCGGCGGAGGGGACGACGGCCGGAGGACTGTAGCAAGCGAAGGAAGGGGAAATCTAGGGTACTCTTGCAATTTTGCCCCGAGCTTCACAGCATTGGGAAACTTGTACGGGTGCAAATGGGGCGGCCCGGAACTGTGAGCACGGAAGGGAAGACGACCACGGGCCACGGATCGACCCAGGCCGCGCTACTTGCCTGGTCCATGGGATTCCGTGGGCCGACCCTAGGAACATCAGAACAAGGTCGTACAGAGTTGCTCGTCCGTGACGAACCGAAACAGCATACGAGCATCCCACATTAAAGGTAGATTTGGCACTGTTACATATTGTATTTATAAAAATAGTAGTATATTGATTATATTTGTAAAAATATCACTTTTGCTATCTAGTGGGCGGATGGCAACGCTGACGAGGTGACACGTATGAAGTTCAACCTAAAGCAGGCCAAAAAAATAGAGCACAACCTAAGCTACAGCCGTTCCACAGATCACAGTGCGCACATGAACCACTCAGTGGGGGCACCATGCTCACCCGTCAGGTCATGCGACCTAGGAGTCAAGCCGGCCATTGCAATGTATTGAGTTTACATGGTGTCGTAGTACTAGTCGCCGATCATCCGTGCGTCGTACCAACGAGGAGGTAACTTACGTACGAACCTACATTTTGTTTTCCAATTGCGTCTTACGTTCCACTAACATCATGGCATTCTCCCGCTGCAGGTCCATCGTCGAGATGCATCCCTTTTGCCGTCCGTACCACCTGCACAGACTACCGCTCCCCGTTGTTCATCTTCACTACACATTCAGGAGGTATGAGATTCGCATTGTACATCTGAAATATTTATTGTGACTAATATCGTTTCATCTTGCAGCCTCCAATTCAACATGGGGGTGACGATGAGTCCACCGATGATGACACAGGGCTCCCAGATGCTTTCAGAGAGTAGTATACGACGCCAGGATTTGCAACGTATGTAGGGCAAAGCTCAGCGTTCACAGCATACCTAGGGAGCACGGGCCTGTAACTCCAAAGGAGAGTATGGCTCCAAGCTCGCATCGTCTGCCGTGAGGCAGTTGAACTGCTCCACGAACGGCTCATACGCCCTTGTCACCTACATGTGCGTGAACTATACTTGCAAGGAACACAAGCTATTACATACGACGAAAAATGGGAGAAGCTAACAGGTGTGGTCACAGTTCATATAGACTTGGTCCACACAGCTATCTACAGAGAGAGGGACCTACGTGTTAGAGACAGTGGTCCATCGACTGGGTTTATGCGATAGTGTCAAGGGTGCAAGGTCCACATGTCAATGAGTTATGGACTTTAAACTAGACTTAATTAGGATTGTTAACCTCGTAGGGCCCACATGTCATGCTAATACTGATCACATGCTTAACAGTTAACTTAATTGCTGTGTTAATTAACTATTTGACAAATGGGGTCCACTGGTCAGTGAGACCAAATAGAGTCTCAAAGGAGTTCACAGCAGAGCTCCTTGGTGAGCCTGTCGATGATGAGGGAGAGGTCGACATACTCGGCTAAGGGCCCAAATTGAATGCACGGGCAAAGAGCTTTCTGTTGGCGGTGACGGCATTCAGCGAGGTGCACCATAGTGGCGGCTAACCAGCGGTGAGCAGAAGCGCTAGGCGGCGGGATGGGGGCAACAACATAGTCATGCTCAGGCTGAAATCAAGTGCGAAAAAGGTTCAGGGAGCTACCTAGAGTGGTTCGGGCATGATGTAGGGACCTAGGGTCATTGGTGCTTGGTGGCGACACGGCCGACAACGACAAAGGTATTTCTACCTTGCTTCTTCAAATGGGAGGTTGTTCCATGATCTACAAGCTAGTGCGAAGCTAATGGAGCAATGCTCATAGCTTTTCTTATGGCGTGGCCTGCTGTCCACAGTGGTCGACAATGGCGAGGAAGGGCGAACATGGCCAGAGCGTTGTGGTTGGTTCTAGGGTCCGATGGTTAGCCTATGAGTTTGGCCTTGAAGTGAATTGCAAGAGGTTAGAAAGGCTTACCGAGGTTTCGAGTGAGGCATGAGAACGGTGTCAGTGAGGGTGTTGGGTGACGCCAAGCTGACTTCTTTTCTTGTTGTTGTTGATGGCGGCGATAGCTAAAAACCTTAATTTTAATTGATGGTGGTGCATAGACTCAACACCAACTTGGAGTCAGTTTTCCTTTTAAGAAAATTGATTATATGCTACTGAATAACATCCGATTCTATGAATTACTATTGAATAATACTCTCTCTATTATATGCCATCAAATTGCAAAATTATTCAATTATATGCCATTACCATCAATCGGGGTTCATTTGCCTCTGGAAAAAGATGATTTTGCTTTTAGTTCAAATATGTCATTGTGATAAAAATTAAATATAGGGAAAATTGGCTTAGGAAAAAATATTAAATTTTTTTGGTGGATCATTGGGGTAGTGTACAAGTCAAATATAAAATTTCATAAACTGACCCTTCCATTTGGTCCATTTTTGAAATTCAATTCCAATATCAGCCTATTTGAGCTATTCTATAAACTGGGACAAATTCACTATAGAAAAATATAAAATCATATATATTTTTGTAACTATGTGACATCTTATGAGCATGTGAGAATTTTCCAGAATTGTTTGACCTCATTTAGTCTCTGTTTGTAAATAGTAGCATTTAAATTAAAATTTAAAAATTTTCTTTGAACGGTCCCTTAAAATATTTTTCCTAGCTCACTGACATATTAAACAACATCTCTGTGAATTTTCATAATTTTTGTAGGTAGTTTGCTATTTTAAATAAATCAGATCTTTGGTCTTTGAGTAAAGGTATTTTGGTCTTTTTTGAGAAGATAACGGCCTCCACTAATGGTGCACTAACGGTAGTGGTATATAATAGAAGTTTAGTGTATTCAATAATATATAATAGAGATAGTGTTATTTAATGATAATTTATAGAACCAGGCGTTATTCAGTGGCATAGTATTAACTTTCTCTTTCCTTTTGCTTGGGACTTTCCAAATCGGGCATGGGCTAGCGCGGAGTGGACCAAAAGGGTGATCAATGGGGTCCTGGCACTGGCCAAGTGAGCTTTCCGGCTTCATATTTTCACATCCAATCTCCATTTTGGCATTTGATGTTGTTCATTTTTGCACATTCTCCATTTTAAGTTCTTTGTAGGTTCCTTTGGGTCAAATTCGATGTGTTTTAACATAGTACGTACATCACCAATCATTTGCAAATATCTCCAAAATTAGTTGGGGTTGTTAGCCAAATAGCACAATGACCAATGAGTTCGTGATAACCAGAAAAAGGGGGAATAAATGTTACTATAAACCACTATCAACATTGAAACAAATCAACATGAAAACCTTTGAAACAAATGGATGTAGCCCGTAGAGTATTATAGAACCCTTTAAAATTTCAACTACAAATTCAAAATGTGTTAGAGGAAAAAATAATAATAAGTTTGCATTTGTGTTTCTCTTTTTCCCTTTTCCTTTGGATTGATAATTGTCAGATTTTTCTCAATGTTGTTATTCTTAACGTTACATGAATTTGAGCTTGAAAATTTTATGGTAGATTAAATTGAGAAGTATATCTTGAATATTTTGAGAATTTTTTAGATTGATTTGGTGCCCAAAATAAAAGCCGTTCATTAATATACCACGTAGGGTGATTGCAAAGGATACTAACAAAATTTCAGCACCGAACCAAATATATGTTAAATCTGGGATTCTCTGGCTTACCGTCCACGCCACGTGTAGTTTTTCGCTCCTGTGCTGACGTGTGTCCACGTATGTTATGAGCGCTCCCTGCTCATTTCTGAGCTTTTGGCTTCTAGATTATTTTTAACTATTTATAAATTTCATCTTTTTCTAAAATTTTGGTTTTCTTTGAGCTTTTTTACCGGTTCTTTTTTCTCGTATTCGTTCGCGTTGATCGTGATAAGCTAACATATTTTTTATTTTTAGATTTTTTAAAATCTAATTACGTCAAATAAGTCACCTTCAATTACAGTGTAATTTCAACCAACTACAGTGTAAATTCAACTTTTTAGCTCACCGAGCGGGGCCTTAGGCAGGTGACCGAATAATGGCCCGCGGTCTCCAGGTGCTGCCGGTGCTTGCGCGCCTTCTCCCTGGTGCCTTCTTCTGTGCTCAGCCGGGTTGCCTTGGTTCCTCCCTGGGCCGATGCGTTTTCTTGGCTTCGAGAGAGAGCCAGCTATCGAAACCGTGACCATCGTGGATTGATCACTTCGGGATGGTTCTCACCTGTGCGCTTGTTTTGGCACGCCGCTGTACTCGTCGTGTCTCGCTGACGCTTGTGCCCCACTTGTTTTTCGCTGCGGCGCGGCTCCTCTGGGTGGGTTTGACTTTGCCGTTCACCTGTCCAACGGACTCCGCGAGGCAAGTCATCGAATTTTTTGTACGGATAATCCGTTTTTATTCGAAAATACATAAATATACCCGCGACAACATTTTTTACAAAAATAATCTCCAGTCGCCACCCCATTGGGCGACTGCAGCCTTTCGCCCAACCAGGAGGCGACATTTAGGGAATCTGTGTACCGTTGGGCGACTTCTTCAATCGCTTTACGGTTGAGCGACTGCAATTGCAGTCGCCCAACGGTTGAGCGACTCAATTGCAGTCGCCCAACCGTAGGGCGACTGTAATTATGCCGCCCATTACCCCCGGGCACATTCCCCTCGTTCTGCGCAGAAATCGTTATTCCCTCATTCTGCCCAGAGAGAAGAGAGGAGGAAGAGGAAGAAAAGAAGAGGAGAAGAGAGGGAGGAGAGGAGGAGAGAAGAGAAGGAGAGGAGGTGAGGGAGGAAGAAGAAGTCGAAGCTATTCCATCGATTTGGATCCAGGTATTTTTTGTAATTATGTTGTATTTACAGTCTTCAACTCCCATGTTATTTGACATGTCGTAAATTTCAATCATACATCTAGGCATACATCATTAATGGCCAGTACTACATTGAGAGTGTATTATGGTGTTGGAATGATTCGTGAAGGTCCGACTGGTGTGGATTTGAGCGATTTTCCGCAAGTCACTCTCGTACTTCCGGATGACGAGAATGCTCGAATGACAGATGTGCAGCATTGGCTGACCCAGAGTTTTTCATTGGACCCCGAGGTGTGCAGCGTCGTTGTGCAAGGGCTTTGGAGCCGGTCTTCCACTGACATCAGATGGGAGTTGAAGACATTGGTGCGCTCTGCTTCGTGGAAGGGCTTTGTGCAAGGGTGCCGGCGCCGTGGATACGAGTGTGTCCTGCTTGTGCAACCGTGCTCACTACAAGCAGCTGCGCAAGCTCGTGCGTCCGCCTATGCTTCGGGAGGTGCTAGCACCTCGGGCGGGCCGCACGTCGGTGGAGCTGATGAAGTTGCTCGTGATGAAGGCGATGCGGTACACGGAGGAGAGTTAAGGCCGTCAAGCTATAGAGAGGGAACTGGGCAAGCCGATGCGGTACATGGAGGAGAGTTACAGCTGTCAAGCTATAGAGAGGGAACTGGGCAAGCTGATGAAGGAGAGCATAATGAGTATATCGTGCATCAGATGGAATCTGATGACCAGAGGGCATGGGATGAAGAGCAAGCTGTAGAGGACGACGAGGAGGACAGTTCCGATGATGAAGAAGTTCCTATCCCCGAAGAATGGAACCAGTATAATGCGGAGGGTGTTTCCGCACATGATGAGCATGAATCGCCATGGGAGTATCATCAAACAGAGGTTCGGGTGCATGCTATGTTTGCTGACAAGGAAGCGCTGCAGGATGCCATCAAACTTTGGGCCCTTTCAATGCAACGGACATTTCGCGTCGTCAAATCAAGCCAGGAGCAGTACACTGTGAAGTGCGAGCAGACTGGTTGTCCTTTTAGGGTGCACGCACGTAGACCCAAGTATGAGACTCACTGGATTGTGTCCAAGGTGGAGCCGCACTCCTGCATTCTAAACACAGTCTTGGCGAGGCATCGTAACCTTACGTCCGGATTTATAGCCAATTTGATGTATGGGGAGATAGTGGAGAAGAAAGATGTTGCGGCCACACATATTATGCTAGCTATTGAGAATAAATTCAAGTATAAGATTAGCTACGCGAAGGCGTGGCGTGCCAAGCAAAAGGCGTTGGAAAAACGTTTTGGCACTTTCGAAGCGGCGTACGATAACCTTCCTCGTATGCTTAAGGTGTTGCAGCAAAGGAACCCGGGCACGTACATCGCGGTGCACGACAAGCCGTCCATAAGTCCACCGGGATTTGCAGTGTTGCAGAGAGCATTCTTTGCATTTGGTGCTAGCATTGAAGCATTCAGACACATGCTGCCAGTTATCTCAATAGATGGGACCTTCTTGACAGGCAAATACAAAGGGCAGCTCCTGACGGCCATAGGCGTTGACGGTAACAATCAAATATTGCCGCTGGCCATTGCATTTGTGGAGAGTGAGAATTATGAGAGCTGGCTGTGGTTTCTCAGACATGTGAGGGGTGGAGTTGTAGGCACCCGTCCTGGTGTGTGCATAATCCATGATCGCCACGCCGGTATTATGAAGGCGATACGAAAACTTCAAGAAGACCCTGAGGAGACCTTTTTTTGGCCGGACATGAGAAACCGGTGGTGCAGTCGTCACTTAGGGGCAAACTTTTTCAAGCAATTCCCGAAACAATCTTTGATGAAGCTATTCAAGAGGCTGGCTAGGCAGAACCAGCAGAGAAAATTTGATGCTTTATGGGGGTTGTTGGATGAGCACACCAGGAAGAACGTCGACGAGAGGAGCAAGGGGCCGGTCACTCCTGGGGAGGCACAACCACAATGCTTGCCAGCAATCGATGAGTCTAACCCAAGTGGTTCAAGAAGGAGGAGCGCGCGAAACATCAAGTGCTTCTCGCAGTGGATCGAGGGGGAACCATTGGAGAAGTGGTCGCTGTTGCACGACACGGATGGCGCAAGGTACGGAATAATGACAACTAACCTTGCCGAGGTGTACAATTGGGTTCTCAGAGGTCTCCGTTCTCAGCCCCTTGTCGCCATCGTGGAAGGTGTTCTTCACAGCACAATCCGCTACTTCAGGGAGAGGCACGCGAGTGCCTCGCTTCATGCGGCCAATCCCGGAGCCCTGTATTCGTCAAAAATTACTGCGTACATGGAGACGAAGGCACAGAAGGGTCAATTGCACACAGTGCATGTCATGGGCAACAGGGAGCATCGTTTCGAGGTGATACTCCGTGACAGAGCCGGATTTGGGACATCTCGTTCACTTATTACTCACGAGGTATGTCTTCGAGATCATGCAAACGAACCTAGCTGCACATGCAACAAGCTTAAGTTGTTACACAAGCCATGCTCTCATGTCCTCGCTGCATGCGCAACGGTGGGCATGGATCCTTCCAACTTCATGTCCGAGTACATTTTCAAGGAGAGAATACTGCAAGCTTGGTGTGGGGAGCTCCGGGGGTTCAGGGCGGTGGGAAACTTCACCACTTTGGACATTTCTGCGAGGACTTGGGTTCCGGATATTAACATGCTGAAGGGTGGGAAGGGTCGGCGACAGAGCCGACGTATTAGAAACGACATGGACGAATCACAAGCTGGAACCTCTGGTGCACGTTGTGGGCGATGCGGTCAGGAGGGGCACACAGCTAGACGATGCAATGCATTTCCGGATCAGTAGTTGGTGTTGTAATGCATGCTATAATTCATGTACCATTTGTAAACCTTGTATGTTACATCCGTTTTCTGTAATGAACTTATTTCGTTGAACGTACTGTTTCCCTTTTAAGTATTGCAATTTATTGGTGCCTACGAATCCACTTTTATTACGAAACTACAGGCTCTAAAGTGCCTACATAGAGTCATTTATTGCGAGATGACAAAAGAGGGCTTACAACACGAAACAACACATACATTGCACATGCAGGATCTATGGAAAGTACTACACCCAACAATTTTACTTAACACAACAGTCCTACCGCCACAGCATCAACACATCAACAAATACATGAAATAAAATACGACACAACCATAACCCTCGTTACCTACATGCCAAACGAGCCTCGTGGCACCCACATGGAGAATTGCTGGGGGGGCCGCCTCGGACGTGGCTGGCCGTCGTGGGAGTGGCATGCACATATGCAGCTCGGGTTCGCGCAGCAACATATGGGATCGTAAGAGCTTCCTATATTCACGACCTCCTCGTTGCCCCTCTCCCGTTGCATCTGTTCGCGGAGGTCGTTGTTCTCCTCAGTGAGACTCTCCATTCGGTACTCCAAGTCCCATATTCGAGCCCACAATGTATCCACATAACGATCAACATATCGTTCATGAGGAGGGTCGATCCAGCGGGAGAAGTCGCATTTTGCCATCTGCAAAACAAAGGACGCTAAACTTTGAGGGTCCATAAGCAATAACAAATGTAATATTACTAATTTGTACCCCGGAGCGTGAGCATCGGAAGAAACGTCGCCCGCCATCGTTCGGGGAATCCAAGATCTGGACGACCGCGTACTCATTGTGTCTGCATTTCGGCCACGCTGGTTGAGCACGCCGACTTGATATCAATCGGTACTGTGGACCGAACATATCCCTCCTTTCTAAGGGAATGTCGTCCTTCGGTGACCCAAATCCCACTGGCCCCTCGGCTTCTGACATGGTATATTTCACCACGAAAGAGATGGTTCTTCTTTGTTCGATTTACAATGTCATGGGACCCCAACCGTGCTACTTATAGCAACACGGAGGGACATTTATTGCTACACTGGCCTCTGAAAAGCCTACATAGACTGGCCTCTGAAAAGCCTACATAGACTGGCCTCTGAAAAGCCTACATAGACTGGCCTCTGAAAAACCTACATAGACTGGCCTCTGAAAAGCCTAGCCTACATAGACTGGCCTCTGAAAAGCCTAGCCTACATAGACTGGCCTCTGAAAAGCCTAGCCTACATAGACTGGCCTCTGAAAAGCCTAGCCTACATAAACTGGCATCTGAAAAGCCTACGGAGGGACATTTATTGCTACACTGGCATCTGAAAAGCCTGAAAAAGCGAAAAGATTCGTATGTACTCTCCATGGACTATGCCCACTGCACCAGTTCACCTGCCTACATAAAGGCATCACATGTATTACATACCACAACACAACTCCTCCTCAAGCCATCACAATACTACTACACAACAATGTCTTCCTGGAGGTCCGACCCTTTTCGAGTGCCGGAGTGGCATGAGCGTCCGAAGTGCCATTGCGGTTTTAGGATGATGCTGTGCGTCTGGACGGATCCACTACCACGAGCCTATTACGGCCGTAGGTACTTCAAATGTCCAGACCTGGATGACGACTTCGTGGTAACGACGACAACTAAATCCTTTGTTTCTCGTTATCGTTCTTCAACTTTATCCATGACATCTACCACGACACACATAGCCTTGCAAGTTCATCGAATGGGTGGATCAGGTGCCGCCGGCATGGCCACGGAACCCTCGCGAGGTGGAAAACAAAGGACAATACCTTGTCAAGATGGATCAGGCTCGCGAGGTGGAACGACAAATGCGGCATGAGCAAGAGCGTCGCGTGAGGGTGGACCAAATCCGTCTTAAGGGCAAGGAGGATGAGCTGCAAAGGAGGCGGGAGAAGTTAGGTCTGCGTGAAGCAGCCATCAAGCGTCAGGAGGAAGAGCTTCAAGCTCGTGAGGCAGCTCTCAAGACCAAGAGTGACAGGAAGAAGGATGCAGCGGAGCCATCTTCAGGGCGCGACAAAAAGGGCAAACAACCACGCTACACCCAGTAGACAAAATGTAATAATTCCTAAGGCATGTTACGACTAGCGGTGGAGTTCTGAACATTACAACTACAGAGTTCCACACATGCCACTGGTCACATCACTTACCACTTTATGTATCAACCGTTCTACGGTCAATCGTGCCTAATAAAATTTACCAAAATTTTTTTTGCATCTACAACTTACATTAAACATAAACTTCTATTACAAATTTATCTGATTTTTACGCAGTTTATAACTACAAAATTGACAAAACATACAAAATTCACGCGGATTGCAAACCCTTAAAACATACCAATGTATATATCAAACGTTCTACAGTCAATTGTACTTAAAAAAATTTCCTCAAAATTTTAAATGCACCTACAACATACAATAAACATAAACTTTTATTACAACTATACCATATTTTTTCCAGTTTAAAACTACAAAATTGATAAAACTCTAAAAATTCACGGGGAATGTGCCCGGGGGTAATAGGCGGCATAATTGCAGTCGCCCTACGGTTGGGCGACTGCAATTGCAGTCGCTCAACCGTTGGGCGACTGCAATTGCAGTCGCTCAACCGTAAAGCGATTGAAGAAGTCGCCCAACGGTACACAGATTCCCTAAATGTCGCCTCCCGGTTGGGCGAAAGGCAGCAGTCGCCCAATGGGGTGGCGACTGGAGATTATTTTTGTAAAAAATGTTGTCGCGGGTATATTTATGTATTTTCGAATAAAAAACGGATTATCCGTACAAAAAATTCGCAAGTCATCCATTCTGCCTTTTGGTCTCCGCGAGGCGTCTCTCTCCTTCGCATTTTGCGTTCTTGCCCGCTCCTCGGTTCGTGCGCTCCTCGGTCTGCCATGCGATGCGCTTCCCTTCTGCTTCTACTCGGTTAGATTCTCGCAGGCTTGCTGTCTTGTGCGCGCCTCGGTTCGTGCCCACCGAGATCTATGTTACCGGGAGGCCTAAGAGCAAGGCTAATAATTTAGCCTGCTACTGGCTGAATGAAGGTGCCATATCACATACAGTAAACAGTATAGTCTGTTCATATAACAAGCTGACTGAGAGGCTGACTCTATCAAATATGCTAGTATTTAATGCTTTGCATGTGCATACTATCTACTGTGGCTACATCTCCATGGCCATTCATGAAACAACAAAATATGAAAACATTTCACAGATATGGCCATTAGGAAATACAAAAGGAGATCAACTTCAAGCAACATAGTTCATTTTAATATCTAGATAGCAGGTTAAGTTGCAACAAAATATGAAAACGTTTCACAGATATGGCCATTAGGAAATACAAAAGGAGATCAACTTCAAGCAACATAGTTCATAACCTGATGGCACATAGTACCATGACACCAACATTTAAGCATAGTACAGAAGTCTTATAAAGAAATAATAACCAAAGTTCTACGACATAAGGTCTTCGGCAAACAAGCCATTAATTATTAATCTAAAAGACGATAAACGTTCAACGCCATAGTTTGATCTTCGGTAGAAAGGAGCAGCCAAACCATCCGGATCAACATTCACCAACAGCACTGCAAGTTGGAAGGTAACCAAAATTAGGACAACATATTGGTTATGAAATGGAAAAGAAAAAAATAGACACATCTTTTATCTTATGGACAAGTTCTTTAGTTAATATACAAGGTAGGATTAGAGAATGCGTACCTATGAGTAGCACCAACAGCAATCACCACATCCCCCTTCTGTACCTATGCCTATGCCTTGTATTCCTTCTGTACATCCCCCTTGTATCTCTATATATATTGCACTTTGGGCCTTATGAATACACACACAATATTCATAACAACATGGATGCCGAAACCAATGGCAGGTTTGGGACACTAGAACAACACAGACATCAAAGAAAATGTTATTGTGTCATGTGACTATGCTACGCCCTATATAGACTACTGGAAGATAATTAAGAAAATAGCATCCCTAGGATGAACTGTAAGCTCAAGTATTATGCTTGGATAACAACTATGAATGAAAATATTCTGAGTCAATCAAACAACTAATATCAAAATTGGCATTTAACTCAGCTTTGTTGTACTCTCTCTTAGAAGTTAGAAGAGCCAGGTATCACATCAATCATTCACAACTTAAAGCTCCGACTAAGCTTTAGTTAATTAGCAGTGTGTATATATTACTCTCTCTTCAGTTGTTTGCATCAGGTCTGACGTGCTGAATTTGAGCCCTTCAGATCCATCATTCTTGCCCACCATCCTAAATGCTTGCTGCTATTCATGCAAGCAAGCAGATTATCATTTCAGTAGTGCAACCGAGCACACAAATATCAATCATACAGCATTAGGAAGTAGGACTCTTATCACTGAAGCACTTAGGCTAGCAAAAAGGTGGGCATTCTAAGATGATCATGATCCAGTTGTCAAAACAGCTTTTGGCTTCTGGCTTCTAGCTTCCACAAGCCAAAAGCTGTTTTGAACACGTTGACTTCATAACGCGGCCTTTTCTCTTTTTTTTGTTCTTTTTCCCTTTTTCCTTTGTATTGTCTATGGGCATATAAGGTTTTTTTTTCATTTTTCCCTCTTTTTTCTCCATTTTCCTTTAATTGAATGCCTCAACTAAAAGCTACCAGCAGCTACAATGCCCATTTCAGCCAAACGCCTTCCGCAAAAGCCGTTTTGAACGGGCCTAAATCATGTTTTCAGATTTGAATAACCTGGATTCAATTGAACTAAACCTAAGATGTATGATCTACACAATCTTGTTTTTCGTTTCTATCTCTAATTGCACCCAACTTAGTGGCACCCACCTTGTATGAAAACAAACAGGATTGTATCTCACTCTAATATCCAACCAGAAAGCCACCAAACAATTAACTGTATGTACTTCACATAACTAAAAGCGCCCTACTCAGTAAGCATCGCACTTTTCCGAAAGAATCAGCGATGAGCGCATGGCGGAATCTAAAAGGTAACATTAAATCGAACAAAACCACACAATTAGATTCTATTATTGATCTCTAATCCCTACTTGTAAAGTAAGGAAGTAACACGAAGCGTCTCTAGTGGCGATGCAAGCTCATGAACCATTCTAAGAACAAAAATCTAACGAAATCCGCACAAACTAGCCACTCGATCTCAGAGTTTGACCTAAAACCCGCCGAAATAGTCGAGCAAAATTATCGTTTGACTACTCCAAATCCATCATACAAACAAAAATAATCGCTAAGTGTCCGAAAGGGACAGGGAAATCGCACAATCCAAACCACCAGATGCTTTCAGAGATCAGCAGCAGAGGCCCGTAGAGTGTCGATGAAAGCTAAGCACAGCCTCCACCGTTCGACGAAACACCAAAACTGTCCACAAAAACACACACAAAAAAACCGTCGAATCGGCTCACCTGCAACGGCGGTGGCGGTGGCGGAGAGTGTTTGGACCCTTCGCGCTGCGCTGATCTCTTCCTGCTGTGTGCGCCGCCGCCCAAATGGACCCGAACTAGTAGGCGAATGGGATGGTCTCCCTCTGCTTCGATCCGTTCGATTAATCGATTTGGCGCGTGATGAATCGATTTGGCACGGATTGGAGGGAGTGGCGGGGAGATTTGGCGCGCGCGGTGGAGGAAGAGGAACGGGAAGGCGGGAGGCGATGGGAAAGCGAGGGGGCGAGGGCGGCGCACTGGATCGGGTGGGGAAGAAAACGCCGGTTGAGTCGCTCGCGTCGGCTATTAAACGGGCGTTTTCCCCTCGTAGCACGCGTTTCAGCCGGCGTCTCGCGAGGAGCCCGCTCCATACTCTCTCTCCTATTATTACACCTCTGACCTCATTTTTTGCTGACATGGAGCTCTTTTAGCCTGCTGACAAGGCATTACTATACTTGCTCTAATGCGAGTGCTGCTGCTCACCGTTACGTATTCCTTGATTTCGCCACTCTTTCTTTGTTTGTTCCTGACGGTTGGGTGCTTCATTGCCCTCTGCTCCCCCCCCCATGTTGGTTCAGCCAGTCGTTCATTTCGCCGTTGGGCCTCCGCGAGGCGTCCCTCTATTTCGGCTTTTGGGTTCTTGCTTGATCCTCGGCTCGCGCGCTCTCGGCCTACACTGTGATGCGCTTTCCTTCTGCTTTCTGCTCGGTTAGGTTCTCGCAAGCTTGTTGTCTTGTGCGCACCTCGGCTTGTGCCGACGGAGATCTGTGTTAATGAGAGGCCTAATGCGAGTCTTTCTGTTCACCGTTATGCATTTCTTGATTTCGCCACTCTGCGTTTATTTTTTATAGTTCATTGTTTTAATATCGATCTTATTATTTATATGGATTCGAGGATTCTCTTAATAAATCTAGAGTATGCACATACAAAATAAAGACACGGGAATCTTTATTGAGAAAATAATAACCTTACGTTTTGTGTAATTGCTAATCACCCAAAAAAGAATTATAACAGAGAATCACATAAATGGCTAGCCCTCCTCCCCTTTTTCTCTTTTTGATGTTAACCTTTATATAGCCAGTGAAGCGATGGTCGTTGTCCCGCATCAAAAGACGCCTCAACGCTTCGGTTGATAATTGTATGACGGAAGTTACTGTTAAAGAAACGTAAAAGATCGTGCACCGTGTAGCGACTGTTGTCAGAGAAAGATCGTGTGCGGTTAGTAGATAAATATACGTTCTAATTGTCTTGTTAAATAAACTGACAATGTAGTTAATCGTCGTAGACTGGTTAATTGGAGATAGCCGTGCCATAAAAATTCTTACGACCAAACAGTGGTAACAATAGAATTTGCGATTGTTTGGTTGTAAAAAAATTTACGACTAAGGGGTGGTCACAGTAGAACTTATGACTATTTGGTTATAGAAGAGTTTACAATCAATGGGGTAGTCGTAGTAAAACTTACGACTATGTGGTTGTAGAAGAACTTACGACCAAAGAATAATCACAGTAAATTTTACAATTATGTAGTCATAGAAAAATGTATAACTATATGGTCGTAAAAGAGGTTACGACCATCCTGTCATATTTACCTCTTATCCATAAGGTGTATATTTAAGGAATATAATGACATAATAATTTGATAATTATTCTATCCTCGCCATCTAGCTCCCTAACTTCAAGTAAAGATAACTTATTTGACTAAATATGGTTGTAGATAAAAAGTAGTCAAAAGCAAAACCTTTCTCGACCCTTGTCGACTAGGAATTGGTTTGATCAATTTGGTAATTTCGCTCTATGTGACCATGGTTATTGTTCCCTTCTTTGTACGGCACGGCAGGAACCTTTTGAGCTGCTTCATCGTTTTGCGCCACTCGTGCTGGTTGCCGTGCTTGCATGCTCACTGCTTCAGGATTTACGATTTTACTTCGTCCTGCCGTGCCTTTGTCCATACGCTGATGTGCCACCTCCGTTGTGGTAACTACTACTTTCATGCGTTTCTTTTTTACGTTACTCCTATGTTGTCCGCTGGATGTGTGCTATTTGTGTTCCACCACTTAGGATGCGGTGTCGTAGTTATGCTCGTGTATTTTGATGCCGTTATTTGCGCACCATTTAGGGTGTTTACGGTAGTTATTTAGCCTAAAAAACACCCTAAATAGTCGCGTATACATGTTAGCAGCTGTGTTATATCTGCCAAGAAAGCTACCATGGCCAGATAGCAGCCTGTTATGGTTCGCCCTGTATTAACTAATTTAAATCTATTTATTTCCTTTCTTCTGCTTTCATGACTATCAATGCCTCTTAATGCTGTTTCCCTTGCCATCACAAGCAAACCGATTCCACTATGCCACCTTTTTCATAGCAGTGCAAACCTCACCCTGTAACGAGCAAATACATACATACAACTTCAGAAAATCCATCCGGCGTACCCACCTCTTCATCAGATCGTATAAACAGCTATTACAGTTTCTATTACAGAAATACAAAGAAAAAAGTTCCCTAGGTAGGATCGTCGATTGCAATCAAAGTAGAGATTAATAATTGCAATGTCTAGCGAAAGCTTTTTTAAAATTTATTATTATTTTTAACCTAATTACCTTGTATTAATTATTTTTCTCTCTCTCCTCGATGCACAAAAAGTCACGTCATCTCATGCCCAACACCAACTAAGAGCAAGTACAATAATGGTCTTATAGCCAAGCTAGTCAGCATTTTTGCTGATGTGGAGGAGAGAAGAGAGGAGAGAGAGGAGAGCTTGGCTCTCATGCAAGCAACAAGCTGCACACGGGAGTCTATGCAGTGGTGGGCCCAGATAATAAATGTATGTGAGGAGGAGTAGGAAAGAGAATGTGAGACTTGGTACCATATAATAATAAAAAACTTTTGTAGACAAATAGAAGACAAACTATTGTATAACTTGGCTCTTATAACTTGACTTATAGCCAAGCACTTGGCTCTATTATTGGACTTGCTCTAATGACTTCTCTATCCTAACTTCTAACGTTGCACCAATGAAACACTGACCGAAGGAGCAAAAACCACGCAATACACAATGATTTTTCACATCAACCGGGGCATAGGAAAATGGCGTCGCTGTTGCTGAGTTTTCTTCGATTTACGCTGGGCACAGATCACGCAGAGAATATGGCTGTCTCCTCACAACGATTTTTTCGTAGCTGCACGTGACAACGCTATGTACTGCCGTGGGACACTGGCGACGATGACAAACTAAGGATGTGTTTGGTTTGAGGGATAGGGTGAGATAGAATGGGAATATGAGATGATTCCTTTGACCAAGCCTATCCATGTGTTTGGTTTGGCATGTGTTTGGTTTGTAGATTTGGTGGGATGGGATAGCTCCATCCCAGATATGTGGGATGGGATAATCCCACCTTTTGTTTGGTTGCAAGGATGGGTTAGTCCCTGTTTTTTGTTTGGATGGAGGGATAGAATTGGATCTAGTCAACACATCACAATATATCACAACATGCCAAATCACACATCACAAGTATCAGCGGAGAGGAGGCCGACGGCAGCGGAGAGGAGGACGTGCTGGAGCTCGGCGGAAGTGGGCCGGAGAGGACGGTGGAGAGGAGGCCGGCAGTGGAGATGACGGCGGGGAGGACGCGCTGGGGCGGAGATCCGGCCGGCAGTGGAGAGGACGGCGACGACCGGAGCACGGCGACCGGACCTCCGACGGCGTGAGGAGCGGCAGGGAGGCGCGCACACACCCGGCCGGGGCGGCGCCCGCGCGTGGAGGGAGATGGGGGCCGGGGGGAGATGCGCGGGCGGCGGGGGAGATGGGGGCCGGGGGCGCGGGCGGCGAGGGAGATGGGGAAGGGGGCGCGGGCGGTGGGGGAGATGGGCGCGGGAGGCGGGGGAGATGGGCGCGCAGGAGAAGTGGGTTGGCGCGGTTCGCTCGTTTTGGGCGGATCGTCCCAACCCACTTTTCAGGAGAATCTTTTCTTTTGGGTCCAACCCACCCCACTAAATCCTACAACCAAACACTACAAAAAAAAAGGGTTAGCCCCCTCCCATCCTGGGATATCCCCTGAACCAAACACTACCTTGAAGGATGAGGTGGGATGGAATGGTCCAAAGTGGGATGAGCCTGTGCAAATTTAGAGAATATTCTTCTTAGATGCTGGACCATGTGGTTTCACCTTTTTTGTGGAACTATCTCATCCTATTCCATCCCATCCCATTCCACTTTCATCACTCCAACCAAACACATCCTAAAGCGTCGCGTAAAGGATTTTTTTCTGATGAGATCTCAATTTTATTTCTGAATTATGGTGGCTACAAAGTGCCCTCCTGACATCCCTAAATTCTAGCACAAAATTAGTCTCTTCCAAAAACCACAGGGTTATCCCTTACCCCCATCTCTATTTATAGTCTAGGGCTCAAAACATGGGCTGAGCTTAAACTCATGAGTTCTAATCCAATTCCAACAACAAAGGGACCCGAAACCCTTCCTAACACGAGTTTTCCAAAAATTTCAACTTTTCTAACGCATCACATGTCGAAGCCTACAGGATCGCACCTCTCGTAGCTTCTACACGCATTATCCATCACATGTCGTAGCTTCCAGACCGCACCTCCGTAGCTCAACACATATCATCCATCTCTGATCTCCATGCGTCCCAAGCATGAGTCCGATCATCCGAATCTCAGATTTCCCCATCTTAGTCCTGGTCCACTTCGTCACCGACCATGATCGCCTCAATGCTCAACTTGCACATGCAAAGACCAAATTTTTTTTTCCGACACAAATTCGTCCCAACTTAACCAAAATCAGTTCACACACGCCACACATCTCGTATAACATCGATAAACAATATTATCAAATATTTATCATTATAAATTAACTATTGTCAATTATTCATCACTAAAATATTCTAGACCTAGCCATATGGTCTAACACGTTCGCAGGTTCTCAAACTATCAAATGAAATTAATACAACCCGCTTATACATATTAACTGTGCATAAATCAATTACACCCCTTTATCTATTTACACTGACCAATCAAAGCATGCACATCGCAACAGCATATAGCATCTGCCTGCGACCATAGTATAGCAACAGCACATACCATCTGCCTGCAACCAAAGTATACCATAACGATAACTTTATATACACCTACCATCCCACACCTATTTAAAAACATTAACAATACCCTTAATACAACATACATAATATTCTTCTCAACAGATTCCCAACCAACACCATTCATATACTATAGTATAGAAACTAGCTAATTTATCTATATACACTTCACATTATCTCTTTCTATCTAGATAAAGAAAACATCCGGATAATGTTTATCAATACCCAAACAAATTAGCATTTTAGTTCATCAAACTGGATAAACATATCGAATATGTTATTGAACAACAGAGGATTATCTCATTCTCATATTACCTCACTTCATATGTTACTCAACCATTCATACAAACTAACTTGTGCGGCGTGACGCCGCGCATATGCATCTAGTTTTTTTTTCCGGCGAAAATTTAGCCCGTGTGCTCTTCAGGTTGCCTTTTCTTTTTCCTTTTTGAAATTGTGTGCTACTATGCTGTTCAGAGTGCTGCTCCAGGCCTCCAGCAACAAAGCGAACTAAGCTCTTTGAAGCCTGAACAGAGGAAAACATACGCTAAAACTGAGGCCTCGTGTGCTCCACCCCTCCCTCCCGATGGCCGCCGCCGCTCGCCGCCTACTCCGTCCCACCTCATCAGCAGCCATGTCCAGCACTCGCTGCCTCCTCTCCTCGACCTCTTTCACGCCTCCCCACCGCAGCCCCTACACCAACTCCCCCGTCACCTTCGACTGGTCCGACGACGACGACGAGAACCCATCCCCATCCCCACCTCCAACCGCATCCCCGGCCAAGAACCCCAATCTGCCGCCGCCCTATGATCCCTTTAGCAAAAAGCCCGCTGTCGCCGAGCCGGCCGACCCCACCAACCTCCAGGAAATCTTTCACCGGATGCGCACCGAGGGCCTCACGGACTACGCCATCAAGATGTTCGACGGATTGTCCAAGGACGGGCTCACCCACGAGGCGCTGGCGCTCTTCGCAGTAATCAAGGACAAGGGCGCCATGCCCGACGTCGTCGCCCACACCGCCGTCCTCGAGGCCTACGCCAACGCCGGCCCGCCCCACTGGCGCGACGCCGTGCGCACCTACGACCGCATGCTCGCGTCCGGGGTCGCGCCCAACGCGTATACCCTCGCTGTGTTGGTCAAGGGGCTCGCGGCGAGCGACCGTTGCGCGGAGGCCGGTAAGTACCTGGTGGAGATGCTCGACCGCGGGATGCGGCCCAATGTGGCGACGTACCTGGCCTCGTTCGAGGCGTATGTGAGGATGGAGAAGGTGGAGGAGGGGAAGGCGCTGCTGGAGACGATGAAGGGGAAGGGATTCGCGCCTGACGAGGAGGCGGTGCGCAGCGGCACGGTGAAGCGCGGGCACGTGTTCAGGGGCATCATGAACTTGCTCTTTGGCAAGTGTTAATGGTACGCATTGCTTCTTGATGTCGGAAATGTTTGAGTCAAATAGAATCGTTGGCTTGCAACTCCCCGTAATTCTACTTGAAATGAAAATGTGTACTGTTGCCGATGACAGGGTTGATGTTCCATGCTTTTGTGTCTCCTTGCGATTAGTCTTTGAAATTTGATTTATATTTCCCTTTTGAATTGCAAAATATGCATTTTGACGAGTTCTGGAACTGGTTTCGATTAACTGTCGTTATGTTTCAAAATAGTAATTAAGGTATTTAGAATGCCCACTGTGCAAAGTTTTTTTTTGGTTGCAATGGACTAACATTGTTTTGCCCGAGGGAGCATAGAGCAGTAGGAAATGGGAAAGGATGGATAAAATTACCCCCACAGCCGGCACAGATACTATCCCTAATCTTTTGGGTTATTACAGACTAGTATTGCAAGCGGAGATAGTGTTAAAGGGTCCGTTCTTTTTTGCTAAGGTTTATAGTTTTTAGCTACGGTTTGTGATTTTTAAGTTGTTTGTGTGAGAGATTACAGAGTAACAGAAACTTACGTGCGGTTTTTGCCAATAGAAATGAAGTCGATACAGTATGTACTACAATTAACTAGTAGACCCTATCTTGAAAAGACACTCCGTTTAAAAGTTAGTTTATGTAGAAAAGTCAAAAACAGAAATCAAAAGCTGAAAAAGAACAAGGCATTTTGCCCTCTTTTTGCTCAATCTCTGGTTTAATGCGTGGGTGCCTATGTAATATTGAAGTTTTGACTATTTCTTTGTTCATTGTCGGAGCCAGGATCTGAACCCTGTAGTCTAAATTTACACAGCAAGATCTCAGAATACATTAACACACAAGTTCAATACATTCTGTATAACTTATTACAACGGTCCCATACGAGTTTCCGTGGTGATACCGACGCACAATAGCATCATTGCTAATAGAATCAAAATCAGCACTTTTCAACATAGGTAATCAATAATCATACAACCACACAATACAAGAATTCATTCCACGTTCTATTGCGCAAATAAGGTGGAATGTAGTTCATCGCAGAGAAAATCCCTTTGAACAGTTGCTGTGGTGACCGGTAGAGTTAGTACAAACTACGACCAATGTTTGACGCTTCACTATTTCAGATCCAAGAATTATATGGAGTTAATATATGTGAGCTTCTCACTGATAATACCATTTTCAAATTTAAGAAACCCAAAAGATTTATCTTCTATACATTAAAGCCCTAAAAATAGCAAGTCAACATTCAAAACTAAGAAATTAGGATTTAGGTGCAGACCGAATGTGCAAACCTGTGTGATGATTAAGGGGGTGTTTGGGATTGCTCCACTCCACGTTTTTCAGCTCCGCTCCACGTTTTTTAGCCAAACAGGTTCAGCTCCACGCACTCTGTTCGAGGAAAAAAGGTGGAGTTGTGAGAGCACCTAAAGGGGTGCTCCACAAACTCCAAGTTTTTTGTGGAGCTGCTCCACAATAGAGTTTATGGAGCAGAGTTTGTGGAGCAGTCCCAAACACCCCCTAAGAATGAAGGAATTGAGGATGAAGGACGAGGTGCGGCACAGGAAACTCCTGGCCTGTCACTCGTCATCAACTGGAGTTCACAGTGGAATGAAGGAGTTGCCGTTGCTTCGTTTAGCTGCGGCAGTCAGCGTTTTGTGGAGCCACGAGGAGTGAGGAGAGAATGAGAGACTTAGGTGTGAGTGGGCCAACTGAAAACCATTGAATGGGCCGAGTGAAACACTTCGAATGGCCTCGGTGACTTTGCTTTGGTCGGACTTCGCTTTGCTTTCTATAGTGTCTCCTCGACCAGGAGCTTTCCCTAGCTCGATACATTCACATTGGCAAGCTCTAATATACCTTGATGGCTGGGCCTTAGCGTGGTTCAGGTCAACCTTGACATCTTTGCCTCAGTTAGACTTCGCTTTGCCTTGGTGGTGTCTCCTCGACCAGGTGCTCCCCCCTAGCTCGACAGGGTCACCTCGGTGGGCTCCAACACACCTCGATGACTTTGGCCTTAGTGTGGTTCAAGCCAGCCTCGGTGGATTTGCCCCAGTCGGACTTTACTTTGCCTTGATGGCGTCTCCTTAATTAGGGCCCCCTAGCTTGACGGATTCATCTTAGTGAGTTCCAACACGCCTTGATGGCTTGCCCTTGGTATGGTTCAAGCCTTGATGGCTTTGCCTCGGCTGAATTTCACTTCACGTCGATGGCATCTCCCTGAGGGGCTCCCCATAGCTTGACGTATTCACCTTGGCGCGTCAAGTTTAGCACTAGTACATGCCATCCCACCTAAATGTTGTACCTTGTTTGGTGAAGCACTCCTTGTTCCGTGAGCCATGTGTTCAGGGTTGAGTGGCCACAACCTCACCCTTCAGGAGTGAGTGCACACATACTTACCTTCTGGGGCTGAGTAGGCACACACAAGCGCTCGTGAGTCTTGTCTCGAGCACCAAGTTTTTGCAATGGAAGATGGTGACGTTCCGACCTCACCCCATCCGCAAAGCGTTCATGAGTCTTGTCTCGAGCACTAAATTTTTGTATAGGAGATGTCGAAGTTTTAGCCTCTCCCTAATCACGAAGCATTCTTAAGTCTTGTCTTGAGCGCCAAATTTTTGTGATGAGAGACGGTGGTGCTCATCCTTACCCCATCTACAAAGCACTTGTGAGCCTTGTCTCAAGTGCTAGGTTTTTTGGATGGGAGACGGCGAAGTTTCGGCCTCTTGCCAACCACGAAGTGCTCTCAAGTGTTGTCTCGAGTGCTATGTTTTCCAATGGTGCCAAGAATCATCATTCGAGCTCAACGTTCATTGTGGACCAACATTCTAGCTCATACCGACTCCACCGCTACCATTGCTATTTGGGCTTGACCTGGTGGAGTCCACCCACAATGGTTTCGAGCGTCACCTCCGCTTCAACTCCACGATGCATCAGGTGCGAGTCCAAGCTAGAAAAATAGACCTAGCCATGGTGTCGTCACCTTCCTTGTGCTCTAGGGTGGCCCCCAGATTGGGTAAACCTTGCCCCCTAGCGAGGTCCATGCTGCGCCCTAGACGAGACTAGCGCCGCACCCTAGATGAGGCCAGTGCTGTCCCCAGACTGGGTCTGTGCCACCCCTAAACCAGGTTTGCACTACGCAAAAGACAAGGTCCGTGTCACTCCCAAGAAGGTGGTTCACCATGCCCGCTGCCTCAGCCCTTCTAGCGCATCGATAAAGCTTTTTGAGCATGTTGAGAGTGATGACTTAACCTCAACGTGGTTCGATCGGTGTCGATGGCTTTGCCTCATTTGAGCTTCACTTCACCCTCATTGCAACTCCCCAACTAGGGCTCTCTCTAGCTCTACAGATAAGCAAATCTTCTCCTTCCGTCGAAGGCCACACCCTAATTTGTTGAGTACTCCTTGCCTCAAAGTCAATGCCTCGACGAGTCAATCACCTTGCATTCGAGTGCATGTGTCCTCACCTCAAAGGCCATTCCTTAGGGAGTTGAGAACTCTTCGAAACGTCATGCTTTAGATGAGCTGAGTATACAACACCTCGGTGCACACCCACTCGCACCATGAGCGACCCCTCCAGGAGTTAGTTAATAGGCACTTCGATGAATGCCTCCTTGCCTCACAGGCAACTCATCAGTCTCTAGTACTTTACACTCCAACGCACTCCTCTAGTCATCAGGTTAGTTCACCTAGCAAGAGGCAACACTCCTCAAGGGCTTTGCCTCCATACAATATGACTCGACATATAGGGCATTCCCCCGACCAAGCTTAGCTCAATTTATTGGCATCTCAATTATGCACGCCTGTTGGATTGATCACTTCACCTCAAAAAGTGCCAACACGCTACCTCAGCATGGTGTGATTAGCCTTGAGGGCAATCCATTGACAAAACGTAGCTTTGCATTGTGCACTCCTTGCTTCACATGCCACGGCTCCATAAGTCAAGCATGTGGCATGCCTCCTAGCTTCTAGTGCCATGCCTCGACAAGTCGTGCAGAAGATGGCTTAGCGCATATCCCCTCACCTTGAGGGTCAAGCCTCATTAGGTTAGTCCTTGGTCGGTGATATGGTCGACAAGGCGCAATTGAAGCCGTGGTCAAAGAAGCGGTTTGCTATAGCAGACGTGTGCACTGGTTGTGGTCGAAGGCCTGCTTGATGCCATGGTCAAAGCCACGGTCGAAGGCATGGTCGATGTGTGGTCGAAGTCACGGTCGCAGTTACAGTAAGACGGTCAGTGCTTTAATTCTGCTTATACATTTACCGAAAATATTGTCTACAAAGATGTCCTTACGTCCTAGATATATTATATATTTCATTTTTGATCATGTTGCACAAGAAACAATATCAGCTACTAAACATGAACATCTATTTCCAATTTAATTTATTTATGAGTTTGTACATGTGTGCTTTGCTTGATACATATTTTTTCGAAAGATAAAATTGATATTCAATGTTTAGTTTGGGATCATCGTTTGATAATATGAATCAACCTCATTTGGTACTCTATTGCAACGCACGGGCATTTTACTAGTATATGTATATTGTTGTGGCTACTGGCCAAATAGTAAAGAAGGGGACTAGCGGAAGAAGAAGAGAGCCAACACAGGGATCGTAGGGAAGAGTTGGTGGGTCCGAATGAGAGGATCCCCTCCTCCTGCCCCCTTAGGGGCTTTATATACATGAGTGGGGTAGGATGGGAAATTCCCATCCTACCCCTTGGTACTTAGAAAGGATGAAGGTACGTTGGTACATTCCTCTATACTATTGTGTCTATTACATATTGAGCTGGTTGCAAGGCCCAGTCACAGGGGGTTGGCCCACCCCCACAACACACACACACACATATATATGCTAACGACTTTAACACTCCTAGCGATAGTGTGTGTAATTCGACATAAGTATATTCGATCTTGATAAACTCGCCAAAATTCGAGGAAAACTCTCGCAATTCTTGATAGCAGAGGTTATAAACAAGAGTGGAGAGTTCTACCCGGCGATGAAGATTAGATGTTGAAACATTTGATACAATTATAATCACTCAATTGTGCTTAATCAAATAATTCATTGAAATGAATTGTTTAATTCATTTGTGAGATCTGTGTAATGATTGTTGTGTGCTATATATGCAATATGTTTGCTTATTTTCATAGGGCATAGCTAGCATTTCCTGATGTTAGTCGAAAAACAGGAAATAATATAGATATTCAAATAGCTATCACAGACGGTTTGTAGCAATAAACCATCTGTTCTATATGAATATTACAGACGATTTTTGGTATTAACCATCTATGATATGTAAGATATCACATATGGCTATGTTTGAGAACCAATGTGATATATGACATATCGCATACGGTTTTTGGCATTAACCGTTTGTGATAATTAGCATATTACAGACGGCTATATTTAAAAACCGTCTGTGGTACCTGATATATCATAGACGGTTTTTTAAAACGGTCTGTGTTGTAATTATCACAGATGATTTGAGAGCCGTCTGTCATAACCACCTAACATGACAGGCACATATATTCAAATGGTTTGATAACTATCTGTGATGACAGTTATGAACTGTCTGTGATGACCCTTTCTGTCTTAATGTTATCTACTCATTGTCAAAATTGCTTTCATATTACTGTTATTTTACTAATGTAATGACAACAAGATTCTCAGTTTAAGTAGTACACTTGGAGCCCGTGTCAAGTAAAAGAAAATTTCTTTTTAGACAGCATTGATCGTACATATTTATGAGTTTTGTGCCCAATGCGCAGCATCATAAGGTGTGCAGGTAATTGGTTGTTTGATGTTAGGACTTACAACTTGTTGGTCAAGATTCATGGTGCTTTCCCGGTTGAAATAAGTATTTCCAAAAATTGTACAGTACATCTCTTTCTAAATGGATTACCTACCTAGGGTTTGTTCTTTTCGGCTACGACTTATGGCTTTTGACTGAAATTTTTGAATTTTGGCTGTTTACGGTACAGATTAAGGAGAGACATATACTCACTTGCGATTTTGGATGGTATAGATGTTGGGCTTTTAACGTGTACATCGTTTAACTTGTAGACTCCGTCTTGAGAAAATACTCCACTTAAAAGTTAGATACTGTAACAGAAGCCAAAAGTCAATTTCAAAAGCCCAAAAGAACGTGCCCTTAAATTGTCCAGCCATCCCACATGATGGGTTTCTCCATGCCTTTTTGGCTTTGTGGAATGATCATGAGTTTGTTGCTCAATGATTGATCCTAAATGGGATGACATGTCTATACGGATACATCATTCAGTGAGAAAATACGTGCCATGCGTCCTCTGTAAGACTTTGGATGCTCCTAGTATAGGTAAATGACATGCACACATATACATACGTGGATAGTGTGTGGTGTATACTGAGTATGTGCGTCTAGCTTGTACTATATATATAGGACGTTGGAATGAGGCACTAAGCCTTCCTGCTTTTGGATTGCTTTTAGATACGTGCAAGTGCAATGGTGTATAATATATCAGGCAAAGCCGTTAACATTCATTAATTTGAAAAGGCATTGATTTGGAAAGGAAGTCATTGATTTAAGCATGCTGAATCAATCATAGATGGAAGTGTTAATCATGAATGGAAAGTCTCAATCATGGAGCTTGAGTACCATAGTGCCCCTATTTTTTATACTATATATATATATAATTTTCCTATATATATATATATATATATATATATATATATATATATATATATATATATATATATATATATATATATATATATATATATATATATATATATATATAGGAAGCCTCTTTTCTACTCCCGGGTGTAATTACACCCTATGTCGTATCTCACAACATAGGTAGTATCTCGCGTAACGGAGAGTATGTACGTGTAGCATACGAGTATTTAAGACTATATAGGTGGTATGAAAAAAATTTCAGAGGTGGTATGCATTTTTTTTTGACATACTCCTTTTTATGTACGTATATAAAGGTATTTATATAATACGCTAAAAACTATGGACTTTCTTGCAATTTTTTCGTGTGGTTCACATTGGAGTATCTTAAAATTAGTATATGAGTATACCTAAAGTGATAAAGGAGTATTTCAAGTTTGTTTAGGTGGTATATTAGAGGTGGGTGTAATTACACCCGGGAGTACAAAGTATTTTTCATATATATATATATATATATATATATATATATATATATATATATATATATATATATATATATATATATATATATATATATATACACACACACACACACACACACACAGAGTTTGAGGAGCACACGAACAAAAAACACTGGCAGCATATGCAGGCCTTAGTCCTAGCTGTGCAAGGCGCTCTTTCTGCAGAAGTTGTATTTTTTTTCTTTTATATAGTCGTTCAACACTTAGGTTGCTGCAATCAAGTCTTTCTATTTTGAACTAAATATATTCTCTTTGTAAGTTTTTGTTAAAATCTCGAAAAGGAAACTTTTAAAAGTGAAAGTGTTTTTACTCTAACGCAACATCATGTAAGTCTTCGACTAGAATATATTAAAGAATCATCAATGGCTGGATGGAAATGATGTTAGTACCCATATTTGCAGCAATGAAAATACTTTTGTAGTATAATAATTTTACAAAATTAACTAGCCTATTATCATGAAATCTAATGAGTTCAAAGTTGAACCATGCACATCGAAACACTAATATAAAAAACGCCACTCGATTGAAAACTAGTTACAGATCAGGACAGATGGAAACATAAAGAAAGAACAAAGGCCAGGGGCAATCCTTGAGCAATGCTCTACAACATTTGCAGAACTTGTAATCGTCAGAAATAAGCTAGCCCTAATAATACTGGACATAACCAAACAAGCACCACCCACCCCTTGTTTTCATTTGTAACAAAACCACCATATATGTGAACGATTTTGCAGCTGGAGAAACTTCATACTTGTGGTTGTTGCATCCTCAAAAGAAGAGCATTCCTGCGTAGCTCGGGTGGCTAGCGCCGCCAAAGTGCATGTAGCTCACCCGGGGTTTGATCCTTAAACCGAACCCAATGAGTCACCTAAATAATTAGAATAGGGTACATATGTGTGAGTGTCCAATAAAAAGGTGTATGCCCACACTATGTGAGGCCTTGATATCCCATTTCGAAAACGCACGTGTGTAGTGGTGTAAGTTATGTCCGTGCGTCTGCCTTGTGTTGATAATCAAATTTGGCTTGGAACTACAATCATCGTAAAACCAAAAGCAGGTTAACAAGGGAAGGTTGTGCCTATATCATGGCCGTGAGTAGTTACGACCACGGCAAAGCAAGTTGGAAGCCAGCTAGACCGGTTACGACCACGTTGCGGTATACGACCACGTTGGAGTTTTCGACCACGTTGGAAGCTACGACCACGGTGGAGTATACGACTACGTTGGAGGCTACGACCACGGTGAGGTCTACGACCACGGTGGAACCTACGATCACGTTGAAGGCCACGATCACGTTGGAGTCTATGACCACGTAGAAGCCTACGACTGCATTGGAGGCTACGACGAACACGATTGGCCACGATCAGAAGCCTGGTTCACAGTCGACGACATCAACTCCAACGTCACCCTTAGACTCATATTTGGTCACCCCGACCACGTTGGCCGTGGTCGAAGGCAGTCTACGACCACGTTGGAGGCTACGACCACGGTGGGATCTACGACCACGTTGAGGTATACGACCACGTTGGAGTTTTCGACCACGTTGGAAGCTACGACCACGGTGGAGTCTACGACTACGTTGGAGGCTACGACCACGGTGAGGTCTACGACCACGGTGGAATCTACGATCAC
This sequence comes from Dendrocalamus latiflorus, assembly GCA_017311315.1. Classification (NCBI taxonomy): domain Eukaryota; kingdom Viridiplantae; phylum Streptophyta; class Magnoliopsida; order Poales; family Poaceae; genus Dendrocalamus; species Dendrocalamus latiflorus. Next base: position 4,447,355 of record CM029620.1, on the reverse strand, counting down.
GTTGAAGGCCATGATCACGTTGGAGTCTATGGCCACGTAGAAGCCTACGACTGCATTGGAGGCTACGACGAACACGATTGGCCACGATCAGAAGCCTGGTTCACAGTCGACGACATCAAGGTTGATAGTCGGCAGTCGAACTTACGACCACGATGAGAAGTCGGTGGCTTACGATCACGTTATAACGAGAAGCGGTAACAACTCCAACCACATTGAAGGAAATGAACGTAATCAAAAGGGTGGTTCGACTACAGAAAATTGACGATCGCCAGCATCAATGCGTGCTCATTGAAGGTTTCGATCACGGTATTTTGAGCGGCTGAAGGAAAGACAGCGCAGCGATGCAATGGAGCGGTCATAGACTGCTACAGTAAGTTTACGATCACGAAGGAAAATTGATTGGTAAAGCAATAGAAGGATCAGAACTGGTCGTAAGCATCCAGAACCGGTCATAGATAGTTCTAACCAGTCGTAAACGATTCTAACCAGTCGTAAACGACCCTGGGAAGTCGCAAGAGACACTGACCAGTTATCGTAAAGGGTTCAACCACGCAGAGAAGGCCACGGTCGCGGTGAAGGCGGTCGTAAGGAGCATCAATCAAATCGAGAAGGCCAGCACGTGCCAAAGGCGATTCCGACCATGTTAAAGGAAGCGAGCATGGTAAAAGGGATTTTTTTGGAGTGGTCGTACGACATCAAGAGCACTCGGGATCGGTCGTAGGCAGCGCCGGCCGGCCATAAACGATCTTGGGAAGTCATGACACGCGCGGGCAACAGTTTGGAAAGGATCAGGAAACAATCTTGAAGCGATCTCTGCCGCGTGGTAAAATTGCAACCGAATAAATTAAGATAAGTTTTATTCGGTCTGGACTCTGATTCGATTCATATAATTGTTGTTTCCAAAAGAAGCTAGGACCAGCTTCCCCCTATATATATGTATGTAGGGTTTACGGCCGATTGACAACACACAATCGAAACTCATCTACTATATTATTTTGCAATCTATTATTTTCCTCTGCCGTATTTTGCTTCTTGTTCTTCGTCGTCGTTTACTCCCTTGCGATAACGAATCACAAGGTCCTAGGGGCGGTCAGGCCGACCTAGGACAACCCATCGCCGCCGCTCGCCCTGACGGGGTCCCTCCCGGGCGCGTGGGGTGTCGGGTCTCAAGAGCTCTCGCCGGCGTGTCCTGCGTATCGCGCTCCCGGCAAGACTCCTCCGGCGACGTGTCCTGCGTATCGCGCTCGACGCCGGGGGCACACGGTGACGTGTTCGTGTGTGAACACACTTTTGGCGACTCCGCTGGGGAAAGATCAAGGAAAATTGACGCCGCCAATCACCATGACTGGCAGCAGCAAAATCCCAATGCCCGGGGAGGTTAACACCGATAATGTCGTCAAGCCCGGCTACGATGAATTATCGGAAGAGCATCGCCAAGCTTTTGAGGCATACAAGGAAAAGCGCGAGGAGGAGGATTTACGAGCGTTCCTTGCAAAATTCAAGAAGGATCGTCAAGGCAACATAACCCCACTCGGCGACATCACGTTCCCTCCTCCGCATTACTCGGAAAAGGTGGAACCCCTTGTAAGTGCCGCATCAACCCTTTCATCTGTTGCTACCAATTCATCTAGTGTTACAATGGAGCAAGTTCAGCACATGCTTAATGAGAACACTAGAGAGATCTTTGATTATATGCATCAGATGGCAAACATTAAGAAAATAAATAGTGCGGCCATGGGTACAAGTCAGGTTGGCACTTTTTCTAGCGTAGAACTTTCTAAGCCGACAGCGCCTATTAATTCATCGGCAAGTAGTGGAGTACCAAGTATACAACCCCAATGTGGCATGCCGTTGAGTTTCTTTTCCGGACAGCAAACTAAACCTGGAGGTGAACTAATGGTAGCGCCCACGTATCCTAATCATATCATGAGCCTACCACCTTTGGGAACATCAACATCAGGCGATATAAGTATGCCAAGGTCCTTGCCATATTCTGTTATACCGCCGATGCCGCCTCCACTGCCTACCATGGTGACCAACACCCCTATAGCTCCGTTGCAGTCACCCATCGCAGCTTCGGCCAATATGGACAAAGCATTGGCAAAAATTAGAGATGATGTGTGCAGGATGTTTGTTGAGTCTTTCGGCATTGAGCCGAGAGTTAGAGCACGCACTTATCAGAAACCATATCCATCTCATTTTGATACTATTGCTTATCCCCAAGGTTATAAGCTTCCTGAGTTTGTTAAATTTGATGGTGGGGACAGCAAAACTACATGGGAGCACGTTAGCCAATATCTCGCCCAGTTGGGAGCAGCGGGTAATATAGATGAACTTAAAGTTCGTTTGTTTTCTTTGTCTTTAACTGGCACGGCTTTTTCATGGTTTTCTGCTTTACCCCCTGGTTCTATCATTACATGGTCGCAGCTTGAGCAAAAATTTCATGATCATTTTTATAGCGGTGACGCTGAGTTTAAGTTATCACATCTTACATCGGTTAGGCAAAAAAATGATGAATCGATTTCCGATTATGTCAAAAGGTTTAGAGATGTTAAAAACCGGTGCTATAGTCTTGTGATAAGTGAAAGGGACTTGGCTGATCTTGTGTTTAGCAGTTTGAGAACTCACATTAAAGAAAAGTTGGAAAGTTATGAGTTTTTAACTGTTAACCAAGTGTTGCAGCGAGCTTTGGCTAAAGAAAGCCAGAGTAAAGATATCAAAGAAAACCATAAGACTAAAGCTGACCTTCCTCGCATGAACGTCGTTGATTATTCTTCCGATCAGGATGATGAAATTGATGTCTATGCTGCTGAATTTGTTTGGCCCTCAAAGGCCAAACCATATGCATGTAATGCTCTTAAGCCAATTCGCAAAAATCGTGAAGAGGAGATGAAGTTTACTTTTGATGTTACAAAATGTGATAGAATTTTTGATGCTTTGCTGAATGATAAGGTCATTAAAATTTCTCATACTTTACCGCCGTTTGAAGAGCTGAAGCGACGAGCTTTTTGCAAATATCATAATTCTTTTTCTCATGCCACTAATGATTGTAATGTTTTTCGGCGACAGATCCAATCGGCTATCAATGATGGACGATTGAGTTTTGCCGAAATGCAAGTGGACAAGTCTCACTTCCCCATGAACACGATGGATATGGAGGGCAGGAAAGTGTTGCTTCGGCCTGAACATGCCGAATCAACAAAAGGAAAGCCAGGTGTTGTTATCGGTGAGCCTAGAGTGATACATGCCGATGACAAGGTCTCAGGAAGAGAGGTTGTACTGGAGAAGGCCCCAAATGGAAAGGAAACATTGAAGATCACTGTGAGCACTTCTGTACCTGGGGGGCAAGTGCAACATGAGGCTTGCAGTAAGTTTATCAAGCCCAAAAATCCAGAGGTTGGCAAGTGGAAGATAAACAAAGCAAAAGTACAGCGGAAGCGCATCAAGCCAACATTCGATATGCTGCTGTCCAAATATGCTAACCAAGCGGCCACTTCTAGCTCTAATCGACCATCACAATTGAAGCGTCCAAGATCACCTCCGAGGCATCAAATACAACGTCAGTTTCGTCCGTATGAGCCATGGGCGCCTACGCAATGGATGACACCTTTTTCCTACACACCATACAATATGAATAGAGGGTGGGCGCAGCCTCCAATGGTGCCCTATGCTTTTCACCCTGGGTGGACAGCACCTAGAAGATCAGTTTTTGAGAGGCTAACCCACTCTACAAAAAGTTGTTTGGGTGGTGGTACTGGTCGACCATCCAATGCCTCTGCAACGAAGAAGATTATGAAGCAAGAGTGGCGTGCTAAGTCGCCAAGCGCTGAAAATTCAGAACCCAACAAGCAAGAAAGCAGGACTGCCAGTGCTGCAGAAGTATCAACCAAAGATCTCGCTAATGATCATGAAGCCAGCAGCAGTAGTGCGAAGGGAAGAGACCCCAAGTATACCCGGCCGAGGTGGTGCCCTTCAGGCCTGACCAAAGCTCAGAAAAGAAGGTTGCAGCGTATGCGAAATCAGCAGAAGATCGAAGACGCAGCAGAAGCACAGAGAGATGAATTTTTCAATAAAAGTCGGCCCATGAAGCATGTATGGAGTCCTAAACCAGTGGATGGGATTACAGATACTACTACCGCAACAGCACATACATCACCTAAAGAGCATGAGCAGGTATGTACATTGGGAGATGATGAGGAGATGTTAGATTTTGAGCCCACACCAGCTAGAGAAGGTATGGATATCAATATGGTTTACTATCTACCTGCTGAATTTCGTGCTGTTGATGAAGAAGGAGAGATAACCCAGCTGGACTTTGGTCCTAAAAATGCCATCTTCGAGAAGCCTAAAGAGCCGGTGAAGCATTTGAAGCCGCTGTACATCAAGGGCCACATTAACGGGTCACCGATTGCTAGGATGCTTGTTGATGGTGGTGCTGTCGTCAACCTCATGCCGTATTCAGTCTTTAAAAAATTGGGGCTGCAAGATGATGATTTGAAGAAGACGAACATGGTGCTGAATGGTTTTGAAGGGAAAGAAAAGACGGAAGCCAAAGGAGTTATCTATGTCGAGCTCACGGTTGGGAGCAAAACTTTGGCCACAGCATTCTTTGTTGCTGAAGTGCAAGGTAATTACAATGTGATTTTAGGTCGAGACTGGGTACATGCTAATCAGTGTGTGCCATCCACCATGCACCAATTTTTGATTCAATGGGTTGAGGACGAAGTGGAGATCATCTACGCTGACACATCGGTTTGTGTCGCTTTGGCCGATGCTATAGTGGATTGGCAGCACTCTGAAGCTACTTGTTTGTCAGGGCGTGGTGATCTTCCAGAGTTTGATTTCCTTAGCGCTACAAGGAATGGTTTTGTACCTGTCATGATAAAGCCGATTGGTGGTGATCGGCTCCAAAATATGATGTGATTAAATGAACCCCAGCTTAGATTGGTTGCAACAACGTCTCAAAGATTATCGGTCTCAAGAGAACGATATGTATGAATCTATAGAAGAGCTAGAAAATTTTGATAAGTTGGGACAAGGTTTCATATCAGCCGACCCATTGGAGGAGATAGACATCGGTAATGGGTCAATTCCCAGGCCTACATTTATAAATAAAAATCTGAGAGCCGATTATAAGCTAAAATTAATCGAGCTTTTAAAAGAATACGTCGACATTTTTGCTTGGGAATACCATGAGATGCCTGGTCTGAGCAGAGAGTTGGTAGAACATCAGCTACCTATTAAGAAAGGTTTTAGACCTTTCAAACAGCAAGCTAGGAGGTTTAATCCCAAGATGTATGATCGGATTAAGGAGGAAATCGATCGGCTACTTAAAGTTAATTTTATTAGACCTTGCAGGTATGCTGACTGGATTTCCAATATTGTGCCCGTCGAAAAGAAAGGGTCCGGCAAGTTAAGGGTATGTATTGATTTCAGAGATTTGAACAGAGCTACACCAAAAGATGAGTATCCTATGCCAATAGCCGACATGCTTATTAATGCTGCTTCTGGACATAAGGTCATTAGTTTTCTTGATGGCAATGCGGGGTATAATCAGATTTTTATGGTCGAAGAGGACATTTCCAAAACAGCTTTTCGTTGCCCTGGTTTTCTTGGTTTATTTGAATGGGTAGTAATGACCTTTGGATTGAAAAATGCTGGTGCCACATACCAAAGAGCTATGAATTTAATTTTTCATGATCTTCTTGGGGTCATGTTAGAAGTTTATATTGATGATATTGTCGTCAAATCGGATGCCATTGAACCACATTTGGCCGATTTGCGCTTGGCTTTTGATAGAATGAGAAAATATGGTTTGAAGATGAATCCTCTGAAATGTGCTTTTGGTGTATCGGCTGGGAAGTTTTTAGGTTTTATTATTCATGAACATGGCATAGAGATAGATCCCAAGAAAATTGAAGCAATCCAGAAGGTACAGGTTCCTGTGTGCAAGAAAGATATACAGAAATTCCTTGGCAAAGTTAATTATTTGAGGAGATTTATTGCTAACTTGTCTGGGAAAGTGGACGCTTTTACGCCTATCCTTCGGTTGAAGAACGATGCTGGTTTTACTTGGGGGGCAAAACAGCTAGAAGCATTTGAAAAGATCAAGCAGTATTTAGTTACTCCACCGGTGTTAAAAGCGCCCCGGCAAGGAGAACCTTTCAGGCTTTATATTGCAGCGGAAGAAGGAGTAATTGGTGCTGTTTTAACACAAGAAACTGAAGGAAAAGAACATGTTGTTACATACTTGAGCCGGCGTTTATTGGATCCAGAGACAAGGTACACTTTTATTGAAAAATTATGCCTTTCGCTATATTATGCTTGCACAAAATTAAGACATTATTTGTTGTCTAGTGCTTGCATAGTCGCATGTCAAACCGATGTCATTAAATATATGTTGCATAGACCAATTCTGAGTGGTATGATTGGTAAGTGGGCTTATGCTTTGATTGAATATGATTTGGCTTACGAAGCTTTGAAATCTATGAAGGGCCAAATTGTTGCTGACTTTATTGTTGAACATCGGATTGATGATAGGCATCATATTGATATTGACCTGGTTTCTTTAGTACCATGGAGATTATATTTTGATGGTTCAGTTTGTAACAATGGCCAAGGTGTTGGTGTTGTTTATATTTCTCCATATGGGGCTGTTTTTGAGGCCTCTTGTCGTTTAGAGTTCTTTTGCACAAACAATCAAGCCGAATATGAAGCTTTGATATTCGGGCTGCAGCTTTTACTTGCTATAGGTGCTACACATATTGAGGTTTTCGGTGATTCGTTGCTAGTAGTGCGGCAAGTTTCCAAGGTTTTTCAATGTTTCGACGAATCGCTTAATGTTTATCTTGATAAATGTTTAGATATCATTGCTGCCTTTGATTTCTTTAGTATTGCTCATATATCTAGACATGAAAATTGGGGAGCAAATGAGTTAGCACAGCAAGCATCTGGCTACCATATTTCTCGTGGTATGTTCCACCTTTCTCACTAGCCGATGTCTTGTCTTGCTAACATAGACGAGACCGAACCGCAACTCACCGATTCGGCCACTAATTTAAAATCTGATGCAAGTGAGGGTACAGATTGGAGAAAACCAATCATTAATTACTTGCAAGACCCTAGCAAGAGGGTAAATAGGACGGTTCGACGGATGGCTTTCAAATATGGTTTAATTGATAACAATCTTTATCGTCGTACTGTTGATGGTATTCTTCTGAAGTGCTTGGATGAGGATCAAGCAAGAGTTGCTATGGGAGAGGTACATGAAGGTATATGCGGTACACATCAGTCGGTACACAAGATGAAGTGGTTGCTAAGACGTGCTGGTTTCTATTGGCCGACAATGATTAATGATTGTTTCAGATACTACAGAGGGTGTGCAGCATGCCAAAAGTTCGGTAACATTCAGCTAGCTCCTGCTGCTATGTTGCACCCTATTGTCAAACCGTGGCCGTTCAGAGGATGGGGATTAGACTTCATCGGGCAAATACACCCTCCGTCGTCAAAAGGACATCGGTTTGTGCTAGTTGCTACTGATTATTTCACTAAGTGGTCTGAAGCAGTACATCTCAAGAATATGACACATGTGGAAGTGATTCAATTCATAACTGAGCATATTATTCACCGGTTCGGCATTCCTCAAACATTAACTTCAGATCAAGGTTCCTCTTTTATATCGACTCAAGTCCGAGATTTTGCTGAATTATATAAGATAAAGTTGCTTAATTCGTCTCCATATTATGCCCAAGCCAATGGACAAGCAGAGTCTACAAATAAAATATTGATCAAGCTCATCAAGAAAAAGATTGCAGTCGAACTTACGACCACGATGAGAAGTCAGTGGCTTACGATCACGTTATAACGAGAAGCGGTAACAACTCCAACCACATTGAAGGAAATGAACGTAATCAAAAGGGTGGTTCGACTACAGAAAATTGACGATCGCCAGCATCAATGCGTGCTCATTGAAGGTTTCGATCACGGTATTTTGAGCGGCTGAAGGAAAGACAGCGCAGCAATGCAATGGAGCGGTCGTAGACTGCTACAGTAAGTTTACGATCACGAAGGAAAATTGATTGGTAAAGCAATAGAAGGATCGGAACTGGTCGTAAGCATCCAGAACCGGTCATAGATAGTTCTAACCAGTCGTAAACGATTCTAACCAGTCGTAAACGACCCTGGGAAGTCGTAAGAGACACTGACCAGTTATCGTAAAGGGTTCAACCACGCAGAGAAGGCCACGGTCGCGGTGAAGGCGGTCGTAAGGAGCAGCAATCAAATCGAGAAGGTCAGCACGTGCCAAAGGCGATTCCGACCATGTTAAAGGAAGCGAGCATGGTAAAAGGGATTTTTTGGAGTGGTCGTACGGCATCAAGAGCACTCGGGATCGGTCGTAGGCAGCGCCGGCCGGCCATAAACGATCTTGGGAAGTCATGACACGCGCGGGCAACAGTTTGGAAAGGATCAGGAAACAATCTTGAAGCGATCTCTGCCGCGTGGTAAAATTGTAACCGAATAAATTAAGATAAGTTTTATTCGGTCTGGACTCTGATTCGATTCATATAATTGTTGTTTCCAAAAGAAGCTTGGACCAGCTTCCCCCTATATATATGTATGTAGGGTTTACGGCCGATTGACAACACACAATCGAAACTCATCTACTATATTATTTTGCAATCTATTATTTTCCTCTGCCCTATTTTGCTTCTTGTTCTTCGTCGTCGTTTACTCCCTTGCGATAACGAATCACAAGGTCCTAGGGGCGGTCAGGCCGACCTAGGACAACCCATCGCCGCCGCTCGCCCTGACGGGGTCCCTCCCGGGCGCGTGGGGTGTCGGGTCTCAAGAGCTCTCGCCGGCGTGTCCTGCGTATCGCGCTCCCGGCAAGACTCCTCCGGCGACGTGTCCTGCGTATCGCGCTCGACGCCGGGGGCACACGGTGACGTGTTCGTGTGCGAACACCTTGCACCCTCTTAAGAAAAGAAGAGCATTCCTGAATCGGCTCTCACCACTCTCCTAAAAATAGCACAACACATGCACCCTCTCATGAATCGATGAGAGGTTCGAGCTTAATTCCAAATCAATCCCTTGTGAGTCCCGTCTATCTCCCTGCCTAAAAATACGAGTACGCAATACATAGACACATGCACGCACCAGTGCACCATTCCTCCCCTTCTGCCCTCCTCTCCATAGTTCCTTCCCTTGGTGACAGGCTACAGCCTACAGGAGGAAGAGGGAAGGAGGGAGGAAGGAATCGTATACACGCACGCGTGTCTATGGCTGCTGCGGCGGCGGAGGCCGTGAAGCCCATGAAGGCGACGTCCGACGGCGTGTTCCAGGGGGAGAACCCGCTGCACTCAGCGCTGCCGCTGGCCATCCTGCAGATATGCGTCGTCGTCGTGCTAACCCGCGGGCTCGCCTTCCTCCTCCGACCGCTCCGGCAACCGCGCGTCATCGCCGAGATCATCGTGAGTTGTGGCCACAAATTTTCTGATACGTCGATTAGTTGTTGGATGTAGTTAATCAATTTCCTTTTGATTGATTGGCTTGAATTCAGGGTGGCATCCTGCTCGGCCCTTCTGCGTTTGGCCGCAGCAGCGCGTTCCTTAACACGGTGTTCCCCAAGGAGAGCCTCACGGTGCTGGACACCCTCGCTAACATCGGCCTCCTCTACTTTCTCTTCCTCGTCGGCCTCGAGCTCGACCTCCGCTCCATCCGCAGCACCGGAACCACTGCACTCGCCATCGCCGCCGCCGGCATCTCCCTGCCCTTTATCCTCGGCATCGGCACCTCCGTCGTCCTCCAGCACACCGTCGCCCGCGGCGTCGCCACGGGTCCATTCCTCGTCTTCATGGGCGTCGCGCTCTCCATCACCGCCTTCCCCGTGCTGGCGCGCATCCTCGCCGAGCTCAAGCTCCTCACCACCGACGTCGGGCTCATGGCCATGTCCGCAGCGGCTGTAAATGACGTCGCTGCGTGGATACTTCTTGCCCTCGCCATTGCGCTGTCAGGCACCGGCTCTCCCATTGTCTCGGTTTGGGTGCTGCTCACAGGTGTCGGCTTCGTCCTTGCGGCGTTCTTCTTGCTCCGGCCATTGCTCGCATGGATGGCGCGGCGGTCCACCGAGGGTGAGCCCGTGAAGGAGATTTACATCTGCGCGACGCTGGCCATCGTGCTCGCCGCTGGCTTCGCCACTGACACCATCGGCATCCACGCGCTCTTCGGTGCTTTCATTGTTGGCATCATCGTGCCCAAGGACGGGCCCTTCGCCGGCGTCCTCCTGGAGAAAGTGGAGGACCTCATCTCCGGTCTGTTCCTGCCGCTCTACTTCGTGTCCAGCGGCCTCAAGACCAACGTCATGACCATCAAAGGCGCCGACTCGTGGGCGCTCCTTGTGCTCGTCATTGCGACGGCGTGCGTAGGCAAGATAGGCGGCACAGTGATCGCGTCACTCCTTGTGCGCGTCCCGTTACGAGAGGCGCTGACGCTGGGGTTCCTGATGAACACCAAGGGGCTCGTCGAGCTCATCGTGCTCAACATCGGCAAGGACCGGCACGTCCTCAACGACGAGACCTTTGCCATCCTTGTCCTCATGGCGCTCGTCACCACCTTCATTACCACACCTGTTGTCATGGCCATCTACAAGCCGGCGCGGCGGGGTCCGCCATACAAGAATCGTGCCATCCAGCGCGAGAACCCTGAGGACGAGCTCCGCATGCTGGCGTGTTTCCACAGCACGCGCAACATCCCCACCATGATCAACCTCATGGAGTCGTCGCGTGGCAGGCGGCGGCGCGGCATCACCGTCTATGCCATGCACCTCGTCGAGCTCTCGGAGCGGTCGTCCGCCATATCCATAGTCCACAAGGCGCGGCGCAACGGCATGCCGTTCTGGAACAAGCGGCGCAACGGCGACGGAGGCCAACTTGTCGTCGCCTTCGAGACGTACCAGCAGCTGAGCCACGTGTCCATCCGCGCCATGACGGCCATCTCCGACCTACACACGATCCACGAGGACGTCGTCACAAGTGCGCACCAGAAGCGCGCCGCGCTCATCGTGCTCCCCTTCCACAAACTCCACCAGATGGACGGCCATATGGAGTCCCTCGGCAACGAGTACCAGCACATCAACCAGCGGGTGCTCCGCCACGCACCGTGTTCCGTTGCCATCCTCGTCGACCGTGGCCTTGGCGGTGCCGCGCAGGTGGCCGCCAGCGACGTCTCCTACACCATCGCCGTTCTCTTCTTCGGCGGCCGCGACGACCGCGAGGCCCTGGCCTACGGAACGCGCATGGTCGAGCACCCCGGCATCGCGCTCCACGTGCTACGATTCCTACCGCAGTTCGGCTCGAACGGCAACGACAGCGCCGCCGATAACGCGTTCCTGATGGACTTCCGCGCCAAGGTGGTCGACGGGAACGAGTCCGTCCGGTACGAGGAGAAGGCGGTCGGTGGGAAGGCGGATGTCCTTGAGGCGATCAAGGCGGTGGGACGGTGTAACCTCTTCCTTGTAGGGCAAGGGGCTCCGTGCGTGCCGCTGGCTGACCGGAGCACGGACTGCCCGGAGCTCGGGCCGGTGGGGAGCTACCTGGCGCTGCCTGAGTTCTCAACGGTGGCGTCGGTGCTGGTGATGAAGCAGTATGACCCGACGGCGAAGCACGATGACCTCGTCGAGGAGGTGGCAGACATCGCGGTGGACATCGACACGCCGGGCCGCAAGGGAGAGAGTTTTCGTGGCGGGTGATGCACATCGTGTAACTTGTTGGAAATATAAGGTTCAGTTCGGCTAATCGACGCCTTTTTTAAGGAAGTGATTCGGAAATTCAAAATGTGAGCCAACTATAAATATATGGACTTTACTAAGTACATATCTGTTGTAGGGGTGGCCCCCACCTAAGCCCAGCCGGCCTGTTAGACGGTTGTATGGCCCAGAACGGGACATGTATAATGACATAAATGCTTTTAAGAGAGATACTTGAATGTAAGGATATTATTGTAAAACGCTCCCTATGTGAATATATATATATGCCATCTAGGCTATCGGGGAAACCCCAAGCACTACTCACCTAACTCTCCACTACCATACCTCTCTCTCTATTTGGTCTGTAACCAGAACAGTTGGCGCCGTCCGTGGGGAGGACAAGAGCAAGCCTCAAGATCTGAAGAATGATGGCACCGAAGAAAGCTTCATCATCGGCGGTGGGGAAGAAGAAGAAGAAGGGCGTGACGGAGCCCCGCGTCAGCACCAGAGCTTCGGCGTCGGCAATTACAGGTGCGGACGTCGGCGCGGGAGCGGCAGCTATGGACATTGACGCTCGTGGCGCGACGATCAACCCCACCGCTGGCGTGACGGTCGACCCCGCTCCGCGCATGGCGATCGACCCCACCGTAGGCACGACGGTCGACACCGGCAGCACCGACCGGGTTGTCGGGAGCGGTAACGCCGGTGCCCATGCTGGCACGGCCACCGTCCCCACCCCCGGTGCGGGAGCGGTGACCGGCCCTGGCGGCAACGTTGGCCTCGTCACCGACCCTGAAGCCCGCCACACCGGCACATCGGGCAACCCAGGAGCGCAGGCCGTAGTCGCCGCGGCTCCGACGGTGCAGCCGGGTGCGCCGATAGCTCCAGCCGCAGTGACAGTGGAGAGTGCTCTGCTGACGGCCATCGGTACGCTCTAACGGGAGCTAATGGACCTCCGTGGAGCCGTGCGTGGCATACAAGAGGCTCGGAGCCAGCGGACCCCGCCGATGGTCGCGCCGGAGCCCACGCCGGAATGGGCGGACAGCCATGAGGCCCCAACGTTCAGCCGCGCCCCGCTGTGACGTGTGGACCCAGAGTCCCCCCTCTCCGTGGGCTCACAGCAGTCGGCTTGGCCGGAGGGCTTTAAGTTCCCCAGCGCCGTCGAGCCATACAAGGGCGACACGGACCCTCGGGAGTTCGTGCGTGTGTACGAGACCGCCATCGAGGCGGCAGGCGGAGACGACACTACCAAGGTGAAGGGCTCCCCCTAGCGCTACAAGGAGTAGCGCTTTCTTGGTTTTTTTACCATAGAGCTGAACTCCATCTGCGCGTGGGAGCAGATTCGCGATCGCCTTTACAACAACTTCCAAGGGAACTACCTCGAGCGTGTCGACGTGGATCAGCTCTTCGCCATCAAGCAAAAACCTTCGGAGAAACTACGGGGGTACTTCAAGCGCTTTGCTAAGGTACGCTGCCAAGTTAAGGACATCAACGAGACAACCATTATCAATGCAGCTGTACAGGGCCTCCGCCCAGGGCCGCTGGCCGAATACAACGCGAGCAAGCCAATCAAGACAGTCGCGAAGCCCCTCAACAAGATGGAAGAGTATGCGCGGGCGGAGGAGGATGCGCGGCGGCGCAAGGGCGACGACTCTGACACTAGTCAAGTGGAGGACTCGTCGCAAAAAGGAGACCCGCTGACAGGGGACCACTCCCCGAAAGGCAAGCGCAGGCAAGGGTTCCCGACAGACGTCAGGCACAACCAGGGCGCGCCGAGCGGCAAGCTCAGGCCCAAGCGTAGCTAGCGCAGGCCCCAGAAAGCTCGACCGTCTTCGATGTCGAAGACGCCTCCGACGACGCCGCCCCCGCTCCTGGTGAGCAGGGCCACGGACGCCGGGGGCGGGGACGCGGCCGTGCCCGCGAGGTAGGCCTTGCGCAGAGCAAGAGAACCGGGGCTGTGACATATGGTGTGAGGTGCACAGCTGTGGCGACCACTCCACGCGGGCATGCACCGCCATCGCAGCACTGCGTCAGCACGCCGACAGGGACATAACCATGGCGACAGCGTCCCTTGGCATAGCCCATGTGCAGCTGCCCCAAGAAGGCCTCCCACGAATTCAAGACCCGGAGGAAGCCCAGCGGCGAATCATAAACGTCATCTCCGGGGGCTCCGCGTAGGGGTTCTCGGCGCGGGCGCCGCCGGGTTGGATGTAGCGCGAGATTACCTTCACGTCTGCTGACGCCAAGGGCGTGGAATTTCCTCACCAGGACCCCTTGGTCATCAAGGCCGCCATCGCAGGGTACGACGTCACACGCGTCGTGGTCGATGGAGGCAGCTCCGTGAACATCTTATTTGCGGCGGCCTTCGACCAGATGGATATCCCTCGGACTCGGTTGGTTCCCCAGGGACCCCGCTACAGGGATTCGGAGGACAACCGCTGAATGCATTGGGCCAGGTACGCCTCCAAATCTCTTTTGGCCAGGGCGACAACAGGAGGAGCGAAGATGCCACATTCGACGTTGTCGATGTCCCACACCCGTACAACGCCATATTAGGGTGCCCAGTCCTCAATTCTCTCGGGGAGGTGCCACACCACGGTTTGTGTGTATGAAGCTCCCCGGCCCGCAATGCGTCATCACCACCTTTGGAGACCAGGACCTCGTCCGGCGTGTGGAATCCGCGGCCAAGGGCCCGCACCGCAAGGTGCACGTCCTTACCGACAAGATGCAGGTGGACACTCCATCCGCACCGGGATGGACACGCAAGCCCCGGCCAGAGGGCGGAGTTAAGAGAGTGCCTCTTCATGCTGAAAGTTGGTTCGTATCCATTGGTGAAGGCCTTCCCCCGGAGGTGGAGCAAGATTTGCTCCGGGTTCTTCAGGACAACGCGGACGTCTTTGCGTGGTCCCCGGAAGACATTAAGGGCGTAGACCACACCCTCATTGAGCACAACCTAGCGGTCCTCCCCTACGCCAAACCGGTTAAGCAGAGGCTTCGGCGCATGTCCATGGACTGGCAACAAGCAGCCAAGGCAGAGGTAGCGAAGCTTCTCCAGGCTGGAGTCATTCACGAAGTCCAACACCCGGATTGGCTTGCCAACCCGGTGCTGGTGAAGAAAGCTAGTGGCGCTTGGCGTATGTGCATCGACTTCACCGCCCTCAACAAGGCATGCCCGAAGGATGACTACCCCTTGTCGCGCATAGACCAGCTGGTGGACGCTACAGCGGGGTGCGAGCTCATGAGCTTCTTGGATGCATACTCAGGCTACCACTAGATCTATATGGCCAAGGACGACGAAGATAAGACCAGCTTCATCACGCTAATCGGGACATTCTACTTCGTCAGGATGCCCTTTGGCTTGAAGAATGCAAGGGCGACGTTCACGCGCCTCATTGCGCTAGCGCTCGCTTCCCAACTTAGGAGAAACGTGGAGGCTTACGTTGACGATATGGTCGTCAAAACCAAGCAACTCGTCTCCCACGGTCAGTATCTTCAAGAGACCTTCGATAACCTCAGGCGAGCGGGAATTAAGCTCAATCCAGACAAGTGCATCTTCGGCGTGCAAGCAGGCAAGCTCCTGGGCTTCCTCGTGTCTGGATGTGGCATCCAGGCGAACCCCGACAAGGTCGACGCAATCCTCGCCATGGAGCCGCGTAAGACGGCACAAGAAGTACAGAGGCTAGCCGACCACATGGCTACATTGAGCCGCTTCCTGTCTAGGGCGGCGGAGCGGCCATTTTTCAAGACACTTCATGGCTGCGATGGGTTCCACTGGGACGATGACTGCGCAAAGGCCTTTGACGACCTCAAGAAGCACCTCGCAAGCCTCCCCACGTTGGTCGCCCCGGCACTAGAGGCTCCCCTCTTGCTTTACCTCGCCGCTACAGCAACGGCGGTCAGTGCTGTTCTAATTCTCGAAGAGGGCGCCCTCCAGCGCCCCCGTACACTTTATCTCTGAAGCCCTTCAGGGTGCTAAGACACGATATACAGAGCTGGAGAAGCTGGCGTACACCTTGATCATGGCCTCGAGAAAGCTCTGACATTATTTTCTGACCCATCCAATCACGGTGCCATCCTCATTCCCTTTGGCGGAGATGCTGCACAATAAGGAGTCCACGGGGCACATCGGCAAGTGGGCGGCCGAGGTCGCGCCGTTCTCCTTGACGTATGCCTCGCGGACGGCAATCAAATCCCAGGTCCTCACGGACTTCCTCGCGAAATGGACCTTGCCAACCCAACACGTCCAATAGCCAGAGGACCCGGTGTGGATGCTCAACACCGACGGAGCTTACGATGCTTTTGGCGTTGGCGTGGGCGCAGTAGTCACGCCGTTCAAGCTCCTCTTCTGCGATGAGGCAGTGACACCCGAAGAAATAAAGGCTGGCTCGAGAAGGGTCCTCGTCCAGGCGCCGGTGGAGGTGCGCCAATTGTCCCTAGACCTTCTCGATGGAGAGCGAGTAAGCACGACCCAACACATCGCAAAATACGCGTGCCAAATGGCGCGCGTGCGACCACACCATGTACTCGCGAGAATTCCAGCCAGGAGACCTCGTCCTCAAAATGGCACTCCATGCGGAGACGGTCAGCAAGCTAGAATCCTAGTGGGAAGGCCCATACATCGTCACGACAGCTCTGTAGCGGGGAGCCTATCGCCTTGCAACACTGGAAGGGCAGACACTTTGCCACACATGGAATGCAGACAGGTTGCGGTGGTACTATGTGTAGGACAAAAGGGAAGCTTGTAGCAAGCTCGGCACCTTGCCAATTGTAAGACGCTCGCCCGTGCAAACGGTGGATTAATAAAGCCGATCGTCTGCAAAGCTCTCATCCCGCGCATAGACACGCGGAGGAACGCCTCCGCGTGCACTCTACGGAGTATAAATAAGACGCAGCGTAGAGGTTCGCCTCCGCGCGCACTCTACGGAGTATAAATAAGACGCAATGTCGAGGCCCGCCTCCGCGCGCACTCTACGGAGTATAAATAAGACGCAATGTCGAGGCCCGCCTCCGCGCGCACTTTACGGAGTATAAATAAGATGCAGCATCGAGGCCCGCCTCCGTGCGCACTCTACGGAGTATAAATAAGACTCACCGTTGAGGTCCACCTCCGCGCGCACTCTACAGAGTATAAATAAGACGCAGCGTCGAGGTCTACCTCCGCGCGCACTCTACGGAATATAAATACGACGCAGCGTCGAGGTCTGCCTCCGCGCGTACTCTACGAAGTATAAATAAGACGCGCGGGGGGACGCCCCTGCGCGCACTCTACGGAGTATAAATAAGACGAGGATGTTGTACTTGCGCACTCTATGGAGTATAAACAAGACGCGGATATTCCCGCGCACATGTGGGTGTTGTCCCTACGCATACTCTCCGGAGTATAAATAAGACGTGGATGATGTTCCCACACACTCTACGAAGTATAAATAAGATGCGGATGTTGTACCTGCGCACTCTATGGAGTATAAACAAGACACAGATATTCCCGCGCACGCGTGGATGTTGTCCCTACGCGTACTCTCCGGAGTATAAATAAGACGTGGATGGTCTTCCCACGCACTCTACGGAGTATAAATAAGGTGTGGATGTTGTCCCTATGCGCACTCTCCGGAGTATAAATAAGACATGGATGATGTTCTCGCGCACTCTACATACTGTAAATACTACACTCAAAGTCAAGCGTCTACTTCGACTAGGCGTCAGCTCCGCTGCCACCACCTCGAGAGGTAGGGGACGGAGCGCTCTAGCGTCTACTTCGACTAGGTGCCAGCTTCGCTGCCACCACTTCGAGAGGTAGGGGACGGAGCGCTCGAGCGTCTACTTCGACTAGGCGCCAGCTCCATTGTCATCACCTCGAGAGGTAGGGGACGGAGCGCTCGAGCGTCTACTTCGACTAGGCGCCAGCTCCACTGCCACCACCTCGATAGGTAGGGGACGGAGCGCTCGAGCGTCTACTTCGACTAGGCGCCAGCTCCGCTGCCACCACCTCGAGAGGTAGTGGACAGAGCGCTCGAGTGTCTACTTCGACTAGGCGCCAGCTCTGCTACCACCACTTCAAAAGTTAGGGGACGGAACGCTCGAGCGTCTACTTCGACTAGGCGCCAGCTCTGCTTCCACCACTTCGAAAGGTAGGGGACGGAATGCTCGAGCGTCTACTTCGACTAACGAGCGGTCCGAAAACATTACTCGACCCCTATCGGACATCCGCCCGGAGCAGAAAAGGTACGCGTCGTCGCAGAGCTCTGGGCAATACCATTTCATTCATATAAAGGGGCGGGAGGCCATAGGGCGTTCGCTTACAAAAGCGGATACATAGCGACGCATTCCTACACACCAAGCCCTGACATCACACCTGTGGACCTGCGCCGTGCCCAGGGACGGCGACACCATCTTCGTCGCGCTGAGGAACCTCGTCGAGAAATCGGCTGAGGTTCCCCTCCCCGTGCAGCGTCCGTCAACGTAGCGCCACCTTGGCCGCGGGCTCCCCGATATAGCCCCAGATCCGCTTGTAGAAGGCCCGGACGGCGGGGCAGATATCGTTAATGGCGTTCGACATCCCCCGGCTCCCGCTGGCAGCTCTAGCTGAGGATCGGCCAGTGCGGTGACATGCAGGCACCCGTGGTTGTGAAGCATGCCCAAAGCAATGCAAGCGCCCGTGAAGCCGCAGTGGTCGCCGAAGGCCCTGGCGCCGCGGAAGGCAAGCTCCGAGCCCTCTCCGATTCGTGTGAGCGTCTGCGCCAGGTCTTGAGGTCGAACGTCAGGCCCGGCACTTCAATGATGAGGCCTGTGAGGTCCCTCTCCAAGGACTCCATTGCACCCCACACCGCCACTGATGCGTCTCCTAGCGCCTGATTCCTCTCGTCAAGGGACGCGGTGAGTTGGGCCTTCTCCTCCTCCAGCACCGCAATCTGCTGGAGCAAGCCATCGCGCTCCACCGCCGCTGCACATTGGGCCTCCACCGCGGCACGTTGCGCCTCCGCCGCTGCGCGATGCACCTCCGTAGTGAGGGTTTGTGCGTCGGAGACCGCCCTTGCGCTTTCCGCCTCCAGAAGCAGGATGCGCTCGTCCTTGGTGGCGTGAGCCTCTTCGGCAGCTCGGAGCTGGTTTTCCAACACCCTCCGCTCGTGGACGCGCGCCTCCTTTAGTGCTCGGCTGAGACCAAGGGTCTGCAAAAGCACGTGTGTCAAGCCCTCGGTAGCGGCATAGGTCGAGAACATAAGCACCTACCCTTATCTCCGAGGCCTCCAGCGCGCTCGCTAGGAGCTCGGCCCTGCACATCTACAGCGCCCGCCGATCTAGGTTGGAGTCGGCGCACTCCGCGACCTCATGAAGGACCCAAAGCATCCCCAACCGAGGAATAAAATCGGAGATAACCGGTCGTCGAGCCTCTGCGATAGAGACTTCGCCAACACCAGGTGTGGACATCACGTCCTGGGCAGGAAGGCAGGGGGTTTCGTGGCCGTCTCCGATGCTCGATCCTTGGCCGCGTCCAGGAGACCTAGTCTCGCCTGATGTCGACAACGGAATGAGTGAGCAAATCGGAGAGAGCTTCGCGAAGTCGCGGGGGGAGAAAGAATGGTGCCTACCTTCGATATCCTCAACCAACAAATGGGGAGGTGTCCGCCCCGCCTCGACCGGGTCCGCGGGGGGTTCGTCTAAGCGGGGGCAACGAGTTCCCCCTCGGTCCGGAGGGCTTCGCCATCGGACTCTGAGTCATTAGCGACGTCGCCCGCCACGTTGAACCTCCTCTTCGAAGGTGAGGGTGATTGTATCCGAGGGCGCTTCGCCCTCGGGGACTTTGGTGACATCTCCTCGACCGCTTCTGCGGCCGCGACGACCGGAGCAGGCAGTAAGCCCTCGCTGGCTGGTACAGGTGACGGGGCCTCGTCCTCCGGAGCGTCGGCACCATGGCCCGTCTCCTTGGCGCTGCCTGAAGCCCCCTTGCTGAGGGCAGTATGCTCCTCCGATCTGGCGGGTTCGGACCCGGCGCCGATCGTACCCTCGGTCTCGATGGTACCAACCGAAGATACGGCCGACGGGCTGGATGCTGCGGCATCAGACCGAGCCCTGCGCCGAGAGGGAGACGCCCCCACCTTGCTGTCGCCATCGCTGCGGTGACTCCGGACTGGCGTCGGCACCGCGCGTTCGGGCACGGGGATGTCTAAGGCTTCGCATACCCGGTTTATCTGCCCCAGCTTCACCAAGGCAGTTGCAGCTTCGCGTAGCTTATGCTTCTTGGCTGTGTATGGCCTAAAGAGTGCAACCACCGCATGCTCTGCATCCTCCAGTCGGGGCATTACACGCAAAAGTGAGGCACTGTTCAAAAAAAATAAGGGGTCGCATGCACACATGCGCGGGCACGCAGCCTAGGGTTGAAGGACTTACAAGGAGCGAAGGGCTTCGGAAGGGAAGATATTGTCGGGTGAATGCCATCTCGCCGGGTGCGGCCACGCTCGTACTTCCACCGGCTGGAAAGTGGCTCCACCCCATACATAGTGAACTTTTCGGCGGGGTCGTGCATGTTGAACCGGCGGGTGATACCAGTAAGCCTTGGTGCCTTCTGCTCATCGTTGCCCTTCGGCTTCACACCCGGCGAACTGTTGAGCGATATTGGCTATCCTCGACACCGAAGACTGCTCGTGCTCGTCACGTGGTAGAACCACCGTCGCATCCAACCGGACTCCCACTTCCCCTGCGTCTCTAGTGAGGGGAAGAGCTTCGTGCACTGTGACCTTAGCACGAAGTTCACGCTACCGAAGTTCGATAGCGCCACCCCTTCGACCCTCTTCGGCTGGCAGCGCACATCGTGCATAAGGGCGAATAGGTTCGCGCTGGGATGAACACCTTCTGTTTGCGCTGCCCAGGCGTAAAAGGCTAAGTGAACTATCGTGTTCGGGGTCAGCTACGCCAGCTCCAACCCATAAGCCCGCAAGACCTCGCCGACGAAGACCGTCGAAGGCATTCGAAGCCCGGCATCAAAAAACGTGACGAAGACAATCGCTTCCGACTCTGCCGGGTGTGGCTCCGTCTCCTTGCGGCTGGGCAGGCGAACCCCTGCACGCTCCTCCAACTTTTTCTCTCGGAGGAGAGTCTGGATCATCTCCTCCGTAGTGAGACTTCGCCCTAGCACACGGGAGCAGCGGCCTCCCGACTTCTTCATGGCGTCCCACAGCTTGTCGATCTGCGGTGGCTCGCGAACCACCAGAGTGTATTCCGCCGGTGGTGGCGACACACCGCGCTGACTAGACGAGGCGCTTCCACTGAGCCGGTGAGCGGGATCTTCGCGGCATGCCATCTCCTATAAAGCAGAAGGCTGAAGGAGTAGGGGCAAAGTGCACAAGAGAACGAGCAAAAAGAGAGCAAAGCAACGGCAAACGAGCAACCAAGAGGAGCGTTCGCATGCCGGTGGCAACGCTTTATAAAGCCCCCTCACCTCCCCCAT
This sequence comes from Dendrocalamus latiflorus, assembly GCA_017311315.1. Taxonomy (NCBI): domain Eukaryota; kingdom Viridiplantae; phylum Streptophyta; class Magnoliopsida; order Poales; family Poaceae; genus Dendrocalamus; species Dendrocalamus latiflorus. Next base: position 4,426,170 of record CM029620.1, on the reverse strand, counting down.
GATTGGAAACGCAACCGGCGGGAGCCCAGCGGTTCGGCTCCCCACGATCGGGAAGCGCAACCACTGACAGCCGGGCGCGTAGTTGCAGGCTGCCTGACAGCGCAAGATGCGCCAGTGGCATCACGCCACGCGTCCCGCCTCTCTCGAGAAGGGGTGCGTGACAGCGGTCGTGCGACCGCTTGCAGCCCACGACATGCCAATCGCGTCCCACCACGTGTACCTTTTCATCGGGACAGCACGTACGGCTGCAGCAGCCCCCCTAACATTTCTGGGGTCGGTGCGATTCTCGCCGCCATTAAGACGTCGTCTCCGGACCGCGAAGCTATCGGGCCATGTCGTCTCCGGACTGTGCGGAGATCCCCGCACTCGGCTCCCTGGCACTAGGCATAGAAGCCAGGCTCTCCCCGCGCCTAGGGGTGTCTGCGGCACGAGCTCGTCCCCGCTTCGACTTCGACTCCGCTACCAAAGGGCCCCATGGTCAAGAACGGCTCCGACAACCTGCTCAGCGCCATATCCTTGGCACGGGGCGGAGACTACACTGAACAATCATACTCCATCCAATAACACAGAAGTTCACAGGCCACGGGGACGGAGGGGGCCAAATGGCCCGGCAACATGGCTTCAGCCTGTGAAACCCTTGACCATGAGAGGCTCCTGTTGTAGGGGTGGCCCCCACCTAAGCCCAGCCGGCCTGTTAGTGGGTTGTATGGCCCAGAAAGGGACATGTATAATGACATAAATGCCCTTGAGAGGGATACTTGAATGTAAGGGTATTATTGTAAAACGCTCCCCATGTGAATATATATATGCCATCCAGGCCATGGGGAAACCCTAAACATTGCTCACCTAACTCTCCACTACCATATCTCTCTCTGTTTGGTCTGTAACTACAACAATATCCCTACAAATATTATGGATTTCAAAAATATTTCCTTTATAATTTGGGAAGCATATCTAATCTGGCTATCTTTGCCTTTCATTCACTTCACAGGTCCTAAAATATAACATTGACACACTGTTTTTGCCGATGAATAACGAAGATCCAAACTCCTAACCAAACAACTGGAACCATCTTAATTCCTCTGTATAAAATAATGGTAGCAAATGGAATCCCGATGAATCCATCGAGTCCCAGCCTTTCAGCCATCCGTTTTGTCTGTCTTAGGCAATCTAAGCGATCAGTTCCCATGTAACATCCCATTTTTGGGATATGTTTGTGCTTGAGAAAATTTCAAATAAATTGAGTTTGCAAGTAAAAAGTTCCCTCAAAATTTCCTCAAATTTTAAATTTTCAAACTTCAAAATCCCTCTTGGGCCAAGTCCAGCCTTCCCTTGCCTCCTCCCAGCCCAATGGCCCTGGCTCGACCCATTTTGGTCCTCGGCCTAGCTTGGAATTGCCCAAGCTGCCCTAGGCCACACCATTTGCGCCCAACGCATGTACGCTATGGCGCCGTGTGAGCTCCCACGTGGCCCGACCCACGCCTGCCGCACGCGTGGTCAGCGCCGCCCCACCCCTATGGTAACAATGAACCACAATGAGGGAAATGCTACGAAAAGGTCTGCATTAGCTTACATGCAAGTGGAGGATGGCAAAGACGAAAAGAATCAGCTAAAACTCATCAGAACAGGGGAAAATCGACAAAAATGGCGATAATAGCTGGAGATGAAGATGCACGATTTCGAAGGCTCACTGTAGGACAAAGAATTTGAATGAGGCAAAACTACAATCGGTACTCAGTGGCACAAACTAACACGAGAGAGCGAGGGAGAAAGGCTCACAGGAATGGGGAGTACGCTGTAGCATAGATGGGCACCATCATTGGAGGGGAACAAGACGATGGCAATGTAGCTCTCCATGGCTCCAACTATGAAGGAATGCATGGAAAAGGAATGGGTGATGCTCCAGATGGAAAATGATGCACACGTCGAGCAAGGAAGCTCACCAGAGAAGCTATGGCATGTTGGGGGGGGGGGGGGGGGGGTGCTCACCGGCATTGTCAGGGATTCCTCGCATTCCCATTGAACCAAGGGAGAGGAGACCTCAATTCTTGAGGAGATGAGTGAGTTGCGAGCTGAGGAGCAAAGTGATGTAGATGGATGGCTTATGTACATCGGAGAATAGCATGAGAAGGTTCGCGAGATGATGGTAGCCGCAGAGAGAATCCTCAGTGCACTCTTCCTCTCCACCTGAATGGACAAGAGGAGCGGACAAAATGGCATCGAGAGGACGTTGAGGGATGGGGTTGAGTGAGGCGGAGTCAACGGTTCCTACTACAACAATTCAGACAAGGCCACCGATTGCAATAGTTCTATTAATCACCTATCATCCATTCAAATTGCACAAGGATGTCTTAGTTTCACATATTCTTGGTATCCACGTCAATCCTCGAATACTCTAATTAGCTTAATTGATATTGATCATATTTCTCCCAGTAATCCACTCCAACCAAGGTAAATCTAAGTTTAGGATGGATTCCACCAAATAAAGTCATATACCTATCCATAATAAATCCTCCTTCTATGTAATCCCCACAATGTTCAGCAATTTAATTATCCCCAATAATCTTTTTCAAATCCACCACAATTGACTTCTTCCCTAAAACCCATTTGACTGCTTATACCTTACCTAGGGTAATTCCTCCAACATTCTTCAATTCTTAGCCACCACATAAATCAGATTATCTCATTCATAATTCCATTCTATTAGCAATCATCCCTCTAGTGTTTTCCATCAAGATCAAATCCACGAAGAATAATACCGTAAGATCTGTAACAACTATCATGCATGTATAAACCATGTCACTAAAATTTTAAATTCAATTACCACTACTAACTTTACTAAGATCTACCAATTATCTTTGACCTCCAAAGGGAACCAATTGAGTCACTATCCTATAAATCTATAACATCCTATATATGTCAACTTCCTTTAATCACCATCCACTATGTAACTCTCTTATCTCATCATTCAATTCCATCTATTATGTTCATGAGAACATACTACACTATTAATCCCTTTGTCACCATCTAACCCCTGTACTCATCTACTAGCTGCCTCTAGTAGGTTTCCATGGTACGAGACTTATTCTTGGCACTAGCTCACTGATAAATTTTATGCCAAACTATTGTGATATATGCATTAAATATTCCTTAGAAAAACAATAGGTACTCATTCTACCCAACATCTGTGGCATTAATATCCTTCTCTTTACTATATCTTCTAATGCTCTTATTAAATTGTAGGACCGAAATGGTAGGGGGGGGGGGAGGTGAATGGTGCCGTTTTAGAAAAATGCCCCCTCAAGTATTAACACGAAATTTCTTTTCCTCCGATAGCTATAGTAGCTGTGAAGACAAAAGAAGTTCGCTTACTGAAGCCGAATGCCAGACTGACAAGTGGTCATGCAAAATAGAGCTGACAAAATAAAAGAGAGAACTAAACTAAAAGGGCTTTAAAAGGACTCTCCTGAAAATTGCAAAAGAAACCAGAGAAATTAATCTAGAATCAACAAGCAGACTGCAAGAGAAAATACCGAGAAGGAATACACAGTGAAAACCGATGCAAACAGCAGCTGCTTGCTGCCCTAAGACTTCAATACTATGCTGAAAATAGAGACCGGTTGCTGCAAAAGAAAAGATATTTGCTGCAGGGAGGAAACACCAAATGTACTGCCGAAAGCTTGTCTACTAGCTCAGCCACAAACAGTAGAGAAAATACAAACTGTTGGCCGATTGTAGTCTTTGCTGCCGAAACAGAAAGCAGCAAAAACAGTCCTTTTTGAAAACCGACAAGAGCAAGAGAACTAAAAATACTGGACATGCAGGGGGCTGCAAAGGAAGATAGAAAAAGAATAAAAAGGAGACCCAAATCACAAGCCAAACCGTAAAGAAACAATGCAGCCAGGCGTCACAAGAATCGGCACAGTAAATGATCACAAGAAATGAGCTTCCGAAAAGTGATTCACTGCTGCTAGCCGAGAGAGGAGAAAATAAAATGCACTTGGACTAGAACCGAAGACTTGTTAGGCTCAAGAACGCAGACATAAACTGAAAGTAAGAGCTGCTGCGTGCAGAGAACTGAAAAATTCAGTGAAAAATCTAGCTGCCCCTTTTGATCCGAAACATAAGTCTTCTAGTTCACTCTTGCAGCTAATTGATGATCACGGAAGATAAGAAGCAAAACAAAAAGAGACTAGAAGCTGCTGGACTGAGAAGACAAACCAATTAAGGATTGAACCAAGAGAAACTAAAAGAAAGAAATGGAGCCGATTGAAACAAGAAAACTAAATAAAACAGAAATCTGCTAGAGACCCCAAACTAGAACAGAAAACAAACCATAACACAGGAGAGATAGAAGCACAAGAGCAGGAACAACTCAAAACTCAAAAAGGATCACAGAGAGAACTAAATACCCAGATCATCTAAAAAACAAAGTCTCTCATATTGAAATTGATACAGAGACATACACAATTACAAAAGGTTGTTCTCAGCTCATCTCTCTCTCAATCTCACACTAACTAAGTCCCCATACATGCTTGAAAATCAAGAATTCATAGCACACATGCACAGGAGACAAACTCACACCCACTCTCTTAAGCCATCTCTCAAAATCATACCCTAGCACTAGAGTGTTAGTGATATGCCCTAGAGGCAACATGGAGATGTTATATATATCACATACTATATTTATGATGCATTACTTTGTTCCTTGAAATAGACATTATCATTATTGATCAATGAGTATGTGACTTATTCATGAGACTCTAAATGCTAAAATGTTGCTATTTCTAAATGATCCCTGATCATATATCATATGAGGAACAAATATGATTCAAAGATCAGCATACGTATTGATTGATGATCATGTCTCATGGATCATGGTATGGTGATACCAAATCAATAATATGGGCATGTGTTAGTGAACATATGTTGGATAGACCCGCCATGAGACACTGCAGAGATTCCATGTGTCATCAGTTGGTCTCAAGTAGTGTTTATGTAGAATCCTTAGACTTGAGATCATCATGGTTCCCAACATGCGTAGTAGCTTATTTTGGGACTACTAAACACTACTCCGTAACTGGGTAGTCATAAAAGTAGTCTTCGGGTTTGCCATGAAACATGTAGTGGGATGTGAATGATCAAGATAGAATTTGTCCCTCCTTATGGGAGAGATATCTCTGGGCCCCTCGATGTAATGGATTATGAAAGTGCATGGCCATGCCAAGGTGATTGAGGAGTCAATCACAAGTTTATAATCCATCACGGAATCGAGAGAGTGATTGAGCTATTAAGAGGATGACACAGGTCTCACCTTGAGCTCAATCTATATCGTGAGGCAAAGGGATTCGTACATGAGAACATTACAGGATCAGCCGATATGATCTTTACGTATACTTTGGGGTTAATATGTCTTACTAGAGGCCGCTATTAACAGGGTGACCGAAAAGGCGTTTCCGGGTCGCGACCAAGTATACATGAACTACAGGGTCGCACACTTAACGGGTTGGAACACTAATTCGAATGTGATTCGGATGTGGGCTCAATTCGGATAGAGATCCGGATAGACTCCTATTGGGCCTCGGTCCACGAGGCCCAAGTGAGGAGGACTATATATATGGAGGCGAGGGGCTGAGGGGTGCATGCTTCTGTTAATCCCGAGCCAAACCCTAGCCGCCACCTCCCGAGCCAAACCCTAGCCGCTCGCGAGTGCTGGTACACTCGCGATCGGCGTTCCAGCCCCGGACGTGTGGATACCGGTGGAGGCGCTGCTCGTTGCGGCGTTGATCGGCATCAACAATCTACAGATTGGATCTTGCACGTGGTGTGGTTGATCGTGTGGAGGAGACGATCTGTTCGGGACGATCGACTAATTCCACTACTACCTCGACGCGCGTGGTTGGATCGGCTTCTCCAACTCTTCTTTCGCTGCGCTGCGCGTCTAGTGGTAACGATCCATGATCCCTCCTTAGCATGATGTCCTAGTGTGCGCGGTAGAAAAGTTTTTGTTTTCTGCTATCGTAGCCTACGCGCTTTCCTTCATAGAGAGCATCTCTCTATTTATAGCCCTTCATAATGGGTTCACATTTGCTTTGCCCATTAAGCTTTTGCGCTTTACCCACTAACTCTAACCAAATCCACTTTCTTTAGTGCAGCTTTGCGTATTCACCAAAACGCCCCTCTTGCACCATCCGGGAAGCTTCCTCATTCCTTGCCGCCCAAGCCTCGCAGCTACCTCGAGCCCTCGCCGTCTTCGGCACACCTTGACCGCTTTGACCTCGGCACCACCTGCGGCTAGTCCGGTCATCCCGTGCCTCGCCACGACTCCGCCTCGATGTCCTGCAGCCATCACAGACAAGAAACAAATCACATAGCATCGCTCGATATAATATGATCATAAATTGTATTAGCGAAAATATTAAGCATGATAAAGCCAAAACCTATCGAAACAAAGGAATACACATCCTAAACACTTCGACCAAGTCCGACCAAAACCGATTGCACCGTGCAACAACATGGTCCAAACCACACAGACCAAACTCGACTTTCCTAAAACCGATGTCAATTACTCATCACAAACGCAGGGTCACCTCCACATGGTCTATCATAAATGACTAACGACATCCAACACAAAGCACAGGGTGAGAGGGAAACAATGGGGTATGGTAATTAATTTAATTAAATTGATTTAAATTGAAAACACAAGAACTAGTCTCAAAATAAATTAAAAGGAACTAGTAGGGACAGCACCACAACATTTTAACATAGAGGTTAAGTTTTTGCATGATTCGTGAAATACAAAGCTCGAGGGCAATTAGGCAAACCACATGGTACATAGATAGCAACACACAACCATCACATTACATCGCCTACCTACATGAGTGAATACAAAAAAGGGGTAATTAGCTCACATACCACTACAACAATAGAGCTCTCACAACCTACCCTATATGTCTAATCCTTGGCATGATCATGCTTCCTAGTGAAGTTGGGCTCCTATAGTGGTAGCGAGAACTATTGGTTCTAAGGTCCTTTCCTCGGGCTTGAACATGTATAGTAGGTCTCCTCTAGCCATGCATGGTGGAGACGTGGAGGGTGGTACAACTCCCAACCACTTATCTTAAGTAGCATCAACTTATCTTGAAAAATGTAGACCGGTTGCATCTTCCGTGACCGGTTGCCTCTTGGTTCAACTCAGTCCACGACCCTCATGTTCTATTGGAGAGGACATGCCTGGTCATGTACATAACTTGAAGGTGAGAGGAGCAACAGGGAACAATGTTAACAAACAAGGTAATGGTAAGGATAATAATAAAAAATAAGATCAACAAGAGTTTAGATAATATGAGAATACTAAGAGAAGATACGGATAGCAATAATACTTATATTTTTCACAAATATTTTTATAATTTTGAAGTTAAGTTACGGTCAATCTATGGTCAGTATGGCTCTGATACCAACACGGTTGACCCAAAAATTAAATTTCAAATCAACATGTGTTTACCGTGCTAGTCTTATGATCAGTGGCTAGCACACACATACAATAACATTCATATCACATCTATACACGAATAAATAAAATTGAGTAGCACAATATATGTAACAACCAAAATTAAGTCATACATGACCAGTTTTACAACAAAAGGGCTGACCAGCTAAATAGTTCACATGACATAAAAATTGTTAGACCAGTGTCGGCAATCAAAGAGGTAAATGATTGTAGAAGCTTTTTTGATCCCCTCAAGTATTGAAATCTTCATTCGAATAACTATGAGCATCACCAAGATCATATTACACCTCCTACACAAAGCCTACCAAAAATTGTGATCAAAGCGGTGCAAAATCTAAGAGTTGGCACCTTGGTCGATCTGATCGCTAGTGACAAGCCAGTCAGACCGCAGACCCGTTCGATCGCTGGTGACATGTGACGTGCCGGTTGGACCGTAGGCCAATCTGACTGCCAGGCAAAGGGTGGTCTGACCACTCCCCTGATCCGAGGTGAAAATCTCATTGGGACAAAAACCAAATTTGAGAATCTTGATCAAATCATGTCCAATTGCTACCAAATTTGGTATGGACCTTAACAAGGATGTCAAGAACCAAATAAAATCAAGAAATAAAGGTTCTTGAACTTGATTCCATCTAATTTGGAAGAATTGCTTTCTAGATCGCGAGAACACACCAAACCCTAAAAACAAAATTACTTCTTACTAGTGAGGATCTACGTCATGAGAATTTTCAAATCAGCTCTCACATGTCCTAGTAAGGTAATCTAGTCACAACTTTTGTGCTAGAAGGCCACGATCATGAAATCACAAATCTTGATCAAGATAAGGTAAGAATCAAGCAAGATCTTGATTCTTGCTAAGGAAGTGACCTAGATTAAATGGGAAAAGATTGATTCAAAGACTTTCTAATGCCTCTTACACATCATAAATCATAACAAGAATAAGTGGATCATGAAAGGACCCAAATCAACACAAGCAAGAGCAAGATCTCATGCAAAGAGAAACAAGAACACAAGGATCGAAAGAATTTGATCTATTGCATGAAGATGAATGATTCTTATAGCTTACTAGTTACAAAGGACCTTCCACAAATCTCACTTTACTCACACCATGAAGGAGTGGAACTAGCATAAGCCTAGAAGTTTTATCCTATTTCTTTCCTTCAAATCCAAGAACCCCTCAGCCTTCATCATATAGGTTAACCAACCCCCTTAGTTGGTCTAGACCCACTAAGGATTGGGGGAACCTATCAACCCCACTAACACTAAGTTTTACACTCACTTGCATTCCTTTGAAAGAACTTACAAGATTAACCCTCTAACACACTAGGGATTAATCCACACACCCTTGATGAAGCTTCCGGGAACCTTCCCTTGGCTCTGTCTTCATCTTGTCATGCAAGCCACCATTCATGCCATGTGTAGGTTGATCAGTGGCTTCTCTTTGATTGGTAAGTCTCTCCTATTCTAGCTCTCACTAGACAACGCCTCACTTAAACCAACGAAGCCAACTTGATCCAACCTATTGCTCGAACTTTTCTTCAACCTCATTCCTTTGCTTTGCCATGTGCCATGCTTGAGTCTAACTATCCCATACAACCTCCTTCACCGTTCTAGACCTCAATCCACCTTGACCTAGTCCCGGTTGCCCGTCGTTGACCATAGTTGCCTCCAAGCGTCTTTGCACATCCAAATGCCAAGAAATCATTTTCAGGTACAAGTTCTTCACAACTTGATCCATGTTAGCATAAACATACAACATTCAACTCAATACAACTATGACAAGAGTTCCAAGATCACCCCATAATCAAAACTCCCAATGTCCCAAAAAATCTAGAACCAACGACCCTAAACCCTCACTTTCATACTTTAATCTGCCCAAGAAACAGCTCAGAGAAAGCGGTTCTACCACTTGACATACTGAAGCTCGATACTACCTCCATTTCCATGTCGGTGCTACTAATTTCTCTGATAAAATAGCAACTTCATTCCATTCCTTTTTAAACCTATTGAGGATGCTTCCTAACTTATCCTTGGTATCTTTTCTCCTTGTTTGAAGATGCCTAGGATAAGAAACGCTGGTCACAAACTGTATACCAAGAATACCTCATCTCCTATGCCTTCTATACAGTCGACCTCTCAATCTGCGCTTCCTCCTTTCGCTCAAGAAACCTCAAAATCTGCACAGAAGACCAGAGAGGATAGAGGCAAGGCTGTAGCCTTTGATTCTAAGACAGAGATAGAATAGCAAGAAAGCTTAGCTTATGAAACATCAGATGAAAAGATGCCAGAGCAAGAGGAACCTTAGATAGACCACAAAACCACAATAGCTAATGAGTATGCAAGACTGTGGCATAGCAACCAATTTGTGCTCCTGAGAAATTCTGTCAATCCAAAGTTTCATACCAAGTTCCAGGAACAAGTGTATGAATAATTGTATGGTACAAACAGATTTTTTACAAACCACAAGTATGTCGATTGGGATTACCTTGCCACAATTGACAAGTATGTGGGACATATCGGCTATTTCAGAGGGCCGGTATCTAGAACCTTGTGGCTCTCAAGTTTGACTATAATGGAGAGATAATCAGGTAGTTCTATACTACCTTATACATCTCTCCACATTTTGAGCACACCTCCTAGATGACTAGACATCGGTACTTGGACAACAATAAGTATGAGTTTGAGTTGGCTCTCTGGACAGAGTCAAGTGCATACGAGAAAGTTTATGATAGGCCTGCTCTTGAGATCATTGCTATGTCACAATATTATGATCAAAATGGTAGATTTATCCCAGGCAAGCTCGTTGGACTATACCATTCTTCCTAAGAGTGGGAATTATGACACCATTAGAGGCCATGCATGGAACCTGATAGAGTATGCAAGGCCAAAAATTTGATGTGGTTTAGCTTATCATAAGGGAGATTTCCTCTTCCAAGAATGACAGAGTCAAATGGATTAATTATGCCCCCTATATTATGGCTCTGATCATTAAGGAGATCGGATTCTGTGGTGGCTTGGGTAGAGTACACAAGCCCTACAAGCCACGAGCACAACCTCCAATTCCTTCAGCTCCCCATCCTCAAGCTCAACAACAAGGTGAGGCTACACCTGAACAACAAGAAGAAGGGCAAGTCTCCTTTTCTCAAATATACTAAGTAGTCCTTCAGATTCATGACAATCAGGCCAAGGCGTTTGCATCTCTCTCCTCCAGAATGGACTCCATTGATGATTGTGTGCCTTCTCTTAATGAGAGAGTCACCTCTATTGAGCATACCTTGACTCGCTCTCCTCCTCCAGTCCGCTATGGCCACTGTCATTGTCGTGGCCGTTCTCCTCAAGCATCTTAGAAGTAACCTTTTTGGTTATTTGCTGCTAAAGGAGGAGAAGACAAGATTGATAGAATGGAGAAGAAGATCCAAGAAAGGGGAGAAGAATGAAGAAGAGAAGGATTAAAAAGTCTCTACTATCTATCTTAGTTACTATTTTATGTTTATATATATTGTGACGTAATGGACTTGTTTCATGTTATGGTTATGTATTTTTGCTTAATGTAATTGTGGACATGTTTCTTGTTATGTTTATGTTATGTTGAACTTGAAGTTGTGGTCATTTATAAAATTGCATCTTGTGCAATTTTGTTGTATAAATTGTATCATTGCAATTATCTATTTCATCAAGTTCAATAAACAAAGGAAACTCCACCAAAATTTCCCAAAATTCCTACACGTGCTTGCAAAATTCACTCTCATTTGTATGCACATGTTTAGGTGGAGCTTTCTTTGAATTGACTTTAAAAGCAATTAATTCTCTAAACTCTTTTGAGCTCATTGCAAGAATTACTTGTTGTTTAAAGTCACAAAATAATATACAACTCGTTTCTCAAACAAGTGGTATATTCAAAACTTTATTTTTCTCATATAATATTTGTGTTGTCATCAATTACCAAAAAGGGGGAAATTGAAATTATCTAGGGCCCTAAAAATAGTTTTGCTAATTATTGACATTATGTGAATATGAGACTAACATGTTTATTGAGTGTTTGAAATGTTTAGTCCTAAAGACATGTGAGATGCATGCTAAGGGTCAACATGAAGATCAGTGTGGCTTAAGACAAAGATATAAGTAGTGTTGGATCCCTTTTCGATTTTACCAGTCTTAGGAGAAAGGTTCGAAGACCGGATTATAGGTTAAACACCGTACTATTAAGAGGCATCAAGGCTAGTAACTTGATAGCATATGCTTGTGCCATGTGGATCAATTTATGATCATGCATGCACTGAAAACTAAAATTGATAGCTAACTGAGTACTGTCAGGAAAATTGGAAGTACTAGAGTGTAAACGGCGGTACTTCCGCAACTCAAAAGCTCTGATTAAAACTAGTAGTACATTTTTTCGGAGAGCACCCTTTGAATCACTTAGTTTCTCTAGAAAATGGAAGCACTAGAGTTTCAACAGTAGAACTACCACAGAGCAGTAAGACCGCAACCCCTGAGATGTACTACTAGAGCTCAGAAGCTCCGGAAATCTGAGCGGTATATTTTTCCAAAGAGCGCCAAGTTTTGATACTGAGACAAATAGAAGTACCGCACCAAATGTCGAAACTACCGAAGATTGGAACTAACACGATTATAATGGCAGTAGTACCGCACCAAATTTCAATGGCTAGTTTTGATGCTCTGATATAGCCATTACTTTTGCTACAGTATAGGTGCAGTAGTTCCACAATTTGTATAGCGGTACTACCGCTTGCCCTGATTTTGAGGATTGTTTTATGCAATGGCTATATTTGGTTGGTGGGGGTATAAATACTCCCCTACCAGCTCAAGGATAGAGTTAGACATTTCATTGTAACATCCTTGAGCATAGAGCATTCACTCCACACCTCAATTGCTTTCATTCCATTCATTTGAGGTAGTTGAGCCAAAAGCAATTGCATTCATCTTAGATTGATCCTTTGGCACTTGATCACTGTTGTGGCTACAGGCCAAACAGAGAGAAGGGGGACTAGTAGAAGAAGAAGAGGAGAGCCATATCTATGGGAGAGTTGGTAAGAATGAGAGGATCTCCCCCCCTTTGCCCCTCCTGGGGGTTTATATATTGAGTGGGGTAGAATGGGAAATCCCCATTCTACCCCTTAGTACTTACAAGGGATGAGGGTACATTGGTATATTTACACTGGTATATTCCTCTACACTATTGGGCCTATTACATGTTGGACTAGTTGCACGGCCTAGTCACGGGGGGTTGGGCCACCCCCACAACATTACTCCCCCGTTACCCGACAGCAAGCGCGAGGGTGCCGAGTGGTGAGCCGATGCAACTGGTAGCTTGCAGACCCCAGAGGCAATGCCTACGAAGAAATTAGCGAACTCCTTATGCTGAATCCCGCGCCATCCCGCCGAGGCGATGCCTACGAAACGGACAGTGAAGTCCTGCACCGGAGCCGTGCCGTCCTGCCGAGGCGATGCCTACGAGGCGGGCGGCGACGTTCTGCGCCGGAGCCGTGCCGTCTCGCCGAGGCGATGCCTACGAGGCGGACGGTGAAGTCGAGCGCTGACGACGTGCCGTCCTGCCGAGGCGATGCCTACGAGGCGGGCGGCGAAGTCGAGCGCCGATGACGTGCCATCTCGCCGAGGCGATGCCTACGAGGTGTACGGCGAAGTCGAGCGCCGCCGACGTGCCGTCTCGCCGAGGCGATGCCTACAAGGCGGACGGCAAAGTCCTGCGCCGGAGCCATGCCGTCCCGCCAAGGCGATGCCTATGAGGCGGACGGCGAAGTCCTGCGCCGGAGTCGTGCTGTCCCGCCGAGGCGATGCCTACGAGGCGGACGGCGAAGTCGAGTGCTGACAACGTGCCGCCCCGCCGAGGCGATGCCTACGAGGTGGGTGGCGAAGTCCTGCGCCGGAGCCGTGCCGTCCCGCCGAGGCGATGGCTACGAGGCGGACGGCGAAGTCCTACACCGGAGCCGTGCCGTCCCACCGAGGCGATGCCTACGAGGCGGACGGCGAAGTCTTGCGCCGGAGCCGAGCCGTCCCGCCGAGGCGATGCCTACAAGGCGGATGGCGAAGTGTTGCACCGACGATGTGCCGTCCCGCCGAGGCAATGCCTACGAGGTGAACGGCGAAGTGTTGCGCCGACGACGTGCCGTCCCGCTGAGGCGATGCCTACAAGGCGGACGGCGAAGTCCTGCGCCGGAGCCGTGCCGTCCCGCCAAGGCGATGCCTACGAGGCGGACGGCGAAGTCCTGCGCCGGAGCCGTGCCGTCCCGCCGAGGCGATGCCTACAAGGTGGACGGTGAAGTGCTGTGCCGGAGCCGTGCCGTCCCGTCGAGGCGATGCCTATGAGGCGGATGGCGAAGTGTTGCGCCGACGACGTGCCGTCCCACCGAGGCGATGCCTACAAGGTGGACTGCGAAGTCCTGTGCCGGAGCCGTGCCGTCCCGCCGAGGCAATGTCTACGAGGTGGACGGTGAAGTCTTGCGCCGACGACGTGCTGTCCCGCCGAGGCGATGCCTTCGAAGCGGACGGCGAAGTCGAGCACCGGCGACGTCGCCATTCCAACCTCCAAAAATAGTGCCCGCGTAGAGCGAGCGCTTGCGGCGTAGTCCAAGGGCGCTACGCACGCGGAGGCAGGGAGGTGGGGCCGCCGTTCCCTACCTTCGAAAACAGGGCCCGCGCAGAGTGGGCGCTTGCGGCGTAGGCCGAGGGTGATACGCGCGCGGAGGCAGGGAGGCGGAGCAGCCGTTACCCTACCTTCAAAAATAGTGCCCGCGTAGAGGGAGCGCTTGCGGTGTAGGCCGAGGGCGCTACGCACGCGGAGGCAGGCAGGCGGGGCCGCCGTTCCCCTACCTTCAAAAATAGTGCCCGCGGGAGAGCGGGCATTTGCAGCGTAGGCCGAGGGCGATACGCGCGCGAAGGCAGGGAGGCGGAGCCGCCATTCCCCTACCTTCAAAAACAGTGCCCGCGGAGAGCGGGCACTTGCGGCGTAGGTCGAGGGCAACACGCGCGCAGAGGCAGGGATGCGGAGCCGCCGTTCCCTACCTTCAAAAACAGTGCCCGCGCACAGCGGGCGCTTGCGGCATAGGCCGAGGCCGATACGCGCGCGGAGGCAGGGAGGCGGAGCCGCCGTTCCCCTACCTTGAAAAACAGTGCCCGCGGAGAGCGGGCGTTTGCGGCGTAGGCCGAGGGCCCTGCGCACACCGAGGCGAGGAGGCGGAGGCGCCGTTCCCTACCTTCAAAAACAGTGCCCGCGGAGAGCGGGCGCTTGTGGCGTAGGCCGAGGGCGATACGCGCGTGGAGGCAGGGAGGCGGAGCCGCCGTTCCCCAACCTTCAAAAACAGTGCCCGCGGAGAGCGGGCGCTTGTGGCGTAGGCTGAGGGCGATACACGCGCGGAGGCAGGGAGGTGGAGCCGCCGTTCCCCGACCTTCAAAAACAGTGCCTGCGGAGAACGGGCGCTTGCGGCGTAGGCCGTGGGCGCTACGCGCGCTGAGGTACGGAGGCGGAGCCGCCGTTCCCCTACCTTCGAAAACAGTGCCCGCGGAGAGCGGGCATTTGCGGCGTAGGCCGAGGGCGATACGCGCGCGGAGGCAGGGAGGCGGAGCCGCCGTTCCCATACCTTCCAAAACAGTGCCCGCGGAGTGCAGGCGCTTGCGGCGTAGGCCGAGGGCTATACGCGCGCGGAGGCAGGGAGGCGGAGCCGCCGTTCCCCTACCTTCAAAAACAGTGCCCGCGAAGAGCGGGCGCTTGCGGCGTAGGCCGAGGGCAATACGCGCATGGAGGCAGGGAGGTGGAGCCGCCGTTCCCCTACCTTCAAAAACAGTGCCTGCGGAGAGCGGGTGCTTGCGGCGTAGGCCGAGGACGCTACGCACACGGAGGCAACGAGGCGGGGCCGCAGTTCCCCTACCTTCAAAAATAGTGCCCGCGGAGAGCGGGTCCTTGCGGCGTAGGCCGAGGGCGATACGCGCGCCGAGGTAAGGAGGCGAAGCCGCCGTTCCCCTACCTTCAAAAACAGTGCCCGCGGAGAGCGAGCGCTAGCGGCGTAGGCCGAGGGCGATACGCGCGCGGAGGCAGGGAGGCGGAGCAGACGTTCCCCTACCTTCAAAAACAGTGCCCGCGGAGAGCGGGCGCTTGCGGCGTAGGCCGATGGCTATACGCGCACGGAGGCAAGGAGGCGGAGCCGCCGTTCCCCTACCTTCAAAAATTGTGCCCGCGGAGAGCGTGCGCTTGCGGCGTTATCCGAGGGTGATACGCGCGCGGAGGCAAGGAGGCGGAGCCGCCGTTCCCCTACCTTCAAAAACCGTGCCCGCAAAGAGCGGGCACTTGCAGCGTAGGCCGAGGGCGCTACGCGCGCCAAGGTAAAGAGGCGGAGCCGCCGTTCCCCTACCTTCAAAAACAGTGCCTGCGGAGAGCGGGCGCTTGCGGCGTAGGCCGAGGGCGCTACGCACGCGGAGGCAAAGAGGCGGGGCCGCCGTTCTCCAACCTTCAAAAACAGTGTCCACGGAGAGCTGGCGCTTCCGGCTTAGGCAGAGGGCCCTACGCAAATCGAGGCGAGGAGGCGGAGGGGCCGTTCCCTACCTTCAAAAATAGTGCCCGCGGAGAGCGGGCGCTTGCGGCGTAGGCCAAGGGAGATACGCGCGCGGAGGCAGGGAGGCGGAGCCGCCGTTCCCCTACCTTCAAAAGCAGTGCCCACGGAGAGCGGCCGCTTGCGGCGTAGGCGGAGGGCGATACACGCGCGGAGGTAGGGAGGCGGAGCCGCCGTTCCCCTACCTTCAAAAATAGTGACCGCGGTGAGCGGGCGCTTGCGGTGTAGGCCGAGGGCGCTACGCGTGCTGAGGTAAGGAGGCGGAGCCGCCGTTCCCCTTCCTTCAAAAATAGTGCCCGCGGAGAGCGGGCGCTTACGGCGTAGGCCGAGGGCAATACGCGAGAGGAGGCAGGGAGGCGGAGCCGCCGTTCCCCTACCTTCAAAAACAGTGCCCGCGGAAAGCGGGCACTTGCGGCGTAGGCCGAGGGCGCTTCGCGCGCCGAGGTAAGGAGGCGGAGCCGCCGTTCCCCTACCTTCAAAAACAGTGCCCGCGGGGAGCGGGCGCTTGCGGCGTAGGCTGAGGGCCCTACGCCTACGCCCGCCGAGGTAAGGAGGCGGAGGCGCCGTTCGCCTACCTTCAAAAACAGTGCCCGCGGAGAGCGGGCGCTTGCAGCGTAGGCCGAGGGCGATACGCGCGGGGAGGCAGGGAGGCGGAGCCGTCGTTCCCGTACCTTCAAAAACATTGCCCGCGGAGAGCAGGCGCTTGCGGCGTAGGCCGAGGGCGATGCGCACGCCGAGGTAAGGATGCGGAGCTGCCGTTCCCCTACCTTCAAAAACAGTGCCCGCGGAGAGCGGGCGCTTGCGGCGTAGGCCAAGGGCGATACGCGTGCGGAGGCAGGGAGGCGGAGCCGCCGTTTTCCTACCTTCAAAAATTTTGCCCACGGAGAGCGGGCGCTTGCGGCGTAGGCCGAGGGCGGTACGCGCGCCGAGGTAAGGCGGCGGAGCCGCTGTTCCCATACCTTCAAAAACAGTGCCCGCGGAGAGTGGGTGCTTGCGGCGTAGTCCGAGGGCCCTACGCACGCCGCGGTAAGGAGGCGGAGGCGCCGTTCCCCTACCTTCAAAAACCCGCGACGCACTCCCTGGTGCGACACGTGCGAGGGAGCGATATCCTAGTGGTGCGTCGCTAAAGCGTTGCACTCCCTGGTGTTTCGGCCATCGTGCAGTTTTTATACTCCGTAGAGTGCGTGGGATCAACATCCACATCTTATTTATACTCCGGAGAGTACGCATAAGGACAATGTCCATGCGTGCACGGCATCCGCGCCTTGTTTATACTCCGTAGAGTGCGCAGGGACAACATCCGCGTCTTATTTATACTCCGTAGAGTGCGTGGGATCAACATCCACGTCTTATTTATACTCTAGAGAGTACGCATATGGACAATGTCCATGCGTGCGCGGCATCCGCATCTTGTTTATACTCCGTAGAGTGCGCAGGGACAACATCCGCGTCTTATTTATACTCCGTGGAGTGCGTGCGGAGGCGGACCTCGCGCTACGTCTTATTTAGAGTCCATAGACTGCGCGCAGAGGCAAGCCTCCGCGCGTTGCGGGCGGTGAAGGTGCATGCGGAGGCAGACCTCTCGCTACATCTTATTTATACTCTGTAGAGTGCGTGCGGAGGCGGACCTCGCGCTACGTCTTATTTATACTCCGTAGAGTGCGTGCGGAGGCGGACCTCGCGCTATGTCTTATTTAGAGTCCGTAGACTGCGCACCGAGGCAAGCCTCCACGCGTTGCGGGCGGTGAAGGTGCGTGCGGAGGCGGACCTCGCGCTACGTCTTATTTAGACTCCGTAGAGTGCGCGCGGAGGCGTCCCCCCACTGTGTCTTATTTAGACTCCGTAGAGTGCGCGCGGAGGCGTCCCCCCACTGCATCTTATTTATACTCCATAGAGTGCGTGCGGAGGCGGACCTCGACGCTACGTCTTATTTATACTCCGTAGAGTGCGTGCGGAGGCGGACCTCGCTCTACGTCTTATTTAGAGTCCATAGACTGCGCGCGGAGGCAAGCCTCCGCGCGTTGCGGGTGGTGAAGGTGCGTGCAGAGACTCGGTGCTACAGCTTGACGTCACGCGGAGCCGGCGGTGCGCAGTGGGCCTCGACGGCATGCATCGCCTAGGAATCGCCCAGGAATGGTACGGGGGCGGAGATGTGAGTATATCACCGAGTCATCCCAGGAATAATTTTCCTGCATGACTGCCCCCACACGGAGATGACAGCAACATCGAAATAGGCGATTCAATTAGATCTCAGATCTATTCAATACATGCTTCGACTAGATCCTAGATCCATTC
Organism: Dendrocalamus latiflorus; assembly: GCA_017311315.1. Taxonomy (NCBI): domain Eukaryota; kingdom Viridiplantae; phylum Streptophyta; class Magnoliopsida; order Poales; family Poaceae; genus Dendrocalamus; species Dendrocalamus latiflorus. Next base: position 4,407,783 of record CM029620.1, on the reverse strand, counting down.
GATACATGCTTCGACTAAATTCCAGATCTATTCAATACAGCATATACGAGACAGAGCGAAGTACTTATCTGCCAACGGTGCCAATGCTACAGATTAAATGGCATACTCCCAAGAACAGCTCTCAGCTCCTTAATCGACTTTTCGTTTAGTCCCCATGGACGGCACCATCTGTTGTGGCTACAGGCCAAACAGAGAGAAGGGGGACTAGTAGAAGAAGAAGAGGAGAGCCATATCTATGGGAGAGTTGGTAAGAATGAGAGGATCTCCCCCCTTTGCCCCTCCTAGGGATTTATATATATGAGTGGGGTAGAATGGGAAATCCCCATTCTACCCCTTAGTACTTACAAGGGATGAGGGTACATTGGTATATTTACACTGGTATATTCCTCTACACTATTGGGCCTATTACATGTTGGACTAGTTGCACGACCCAGTCACGGGGGGTTGGGCCACCCCCACAACAATCGCCATCAAGCGAAGCTTTGGTTTGTTACTTTTGGTGCTTGCCAGCACCTAGACGGCTTGGCGGGAGATTGTGAGGTGACCTCTCCAAGAAGATTGTGAAGAGGCTCAGTGCCAACTTGTGAGTGGTTGGTGCTGACCATCTGTAAAGCGGAGGAAGAGCAACCACTAGTGTATTGAGGAGTTGAGACTTAATTTGTGGAGCTGGTCCAAGTCGCTTGGGCTTTCCTCAATGTGGACTAATGAAGATCAATAAGTCTTTGATACCACAGGAAAAACTTCTCAAATCATCTCGTGGTTATTTATTTGCCTCTATAATCCACAGTTATATTTCTAGCTTTGTGATTGCTAAGATTGTCTTATTTACTTGTGCTAGAGTTATATTTGTAGAGACTTGTGCTTGTGGTGCTCTAGCTATACTAGAATTGTGTAGGTTTAAATTACATTGAAACCTTGCCTAGCTATAATTTGTGGTAGTTAGTTTTAGATGGCAAGAATTTTAAAACCTCCTATTCATCCCTCCTCTAGTCAGTTATGCTTGATCCTACAGCCGGTCAGACCACCGAGCTTGCTCTAGTCAGACTGCAACCCTAGCCACTCATACCGCTCTAGATTAACCCAAAAACACCCTCTCTAGAAAATATGTACCACCAACTAGGCCCCAGCCACACCACAAACTAGTACTATCACCTCCTTGATAGGTCATACGACCACCTGTTTACGGCCACCTGTTAAGCTTCTGTCTAGGCCAATATGACCAGCCATGCAATGGTTAGACCACTCGGTTAGACTGGAGCTCTAGTTGTCCAACGGGCAGGCGATTGGGTGGGGAGTTAAAGGTTAAGCGCTTGGCTGCCACCGCCCACACACAGAAGCACAGAAGCATTCAACCAAGTAGAGGAGAACAAGAAGAGGGGGAAGAGAAAAGGAGAGGAAGGGGAGAAGAGGAGAGGAGAGGGAGGAGAGCGAGAGGAGGAGGAGGAGAGGAGACGGAGGGGGAGGAAGGAGGAGTGGGCGGAGAGAAGAGGAAGAACCAAATCCAGGTATTTTTTTATTTGCAATATTGTATTTGTAGTATATTTTTTATTTAATGTTAGTGTTAGTAAAAATTGTAGATGTAGATATAAATATTTCAATTTTTAGTATAGAAAATTTAGTTAACGTAGTTATAGGAAATTAGCAGGCATAGAAATGGAGAGGAGAGGAAGAACCAATAGTAGGTATTTTTTGTATCTGCAATATTGTATATGATTGTTAGTGTTAGTAGAAAACTGTAGATGTAGATAGAAATAGTTAAATTTTTGGTATACAAAATTCAGTTAGAATGTAGTTTAGCAAATTAGCAGCCATAGAAGCATGTAGTAGTGTATAAATTAGGGAACATAGTTTTACAAAATTAGCATAATTAGCAAATTGGCATACGTACAAAATTATAGTTGTAGAAAATTCAGTCACCATAATGTACAAATTAATCGTCTATAGAAATTTGTATGTATTACAAAATTCAGTAAATATTTATGTTATAATTTAATTAATTTGTATGTAGAAACGTTGGAAAAACATTGGAAATACCGATAGGAAGTTCATAGTATAAAATTATTGTAGTGGGTTATGATATGTGAACAATAGGCGAAATTTGAATTGCAGTACGTCAGTACTTTGGTACTGTGCGATGCGATTTGACATGTTGCAAAATTAAAACATATATGCAGGCTGACATCAACAATGCCAATACCCATTACATTGAGAGTGCATTATGGTGCTGGAACCGTTTGTGAAGGTCCGAATGGTGTGGATTTGAATGGTTTTCCACAAGCCACTCTAGTACATCCGGATGGCGAGAATACTCGAATATCAGATGTGATGCATTGGCTCACCCAGAGTTTTTTTATTAGACACCGAGATGTGCAACGTCGTCATACAAGGGCTTTGGAGCCGGTATCCCACAGATGGGAGTTGAGAACATTGCTGCACACAGTTGTGTGGAAGGGGTTTGTGCAAGGGTGCCGGCGTTGTGGATACGAGTGTGTGCTGCTTGTGCAACCGTGCACATTAGAAGCTGTGCAAGGTCATGCATACGGCCTTGCTCTGGGAGGTGCTAGCAGCTCGGGTGGCTCGTATATTAGCGAAGAGGATCAAGTTGCTTGTGATGAAGCTGATGCGGTACACGGAGGAGAGGTACAGTGGTTAAGCCATGGAGAGGGAATAGGATAAGCCAATGAAGGGGAGCATATTGTGTACATTATGCAGCAAATGGACTGTGATGACCTGAGGGCATGGGCTGAAGAGAAAGTTATACAGGACAATGACGAGGATAGTTCAGATGAGGATGAAGCTCCTGTCCTGTAGGAATGGAACCGGTTTAATGTTGAGGTTCAGTTGTATTCTATGTTTGCTAGCAAGGCAGCGTTGCAGGATGCTATCAAGCTATGGGCCCTTTTAATGTAGCAGACTTTTCGGGTCGTGAAATCTAGCCAGGAACAATACACCGTGAAGTGTGAGCAGGCCGGTTGTCCTTGGAGGGTGCACGCATGTAGACCCAAGTATGAGACTCACTGGATTGTGTCGAAGGTGGAGCCACACTCTTGCATTCTCAGTAGTGTTTTGCTGAGGCATCGTAACCTAATGTCCGCCTTTATAGCCAATTTAAGGTACGGAGAGATAGTGGAGAAGAAAGACATGGAGGCCACGTATATCATGGTAGTTATCGAGAAGAAATTCAAGTACAAGATTAGCTACGTGATGGCGTGGCGTGCCAAGCAGAAGGTGTTGAAAAAACATTTCAGGTCTTTCGAGGTGGTGTACGACAATCTCCCTCATATGCTTAAGGTGTTGTAGGCCAGGAACCCAGGCACATATATCGCTGTGCAGGACAAGCCATCCACAAGTCCACCGCGATATGAGGTGTTGCAGAGGGCCTTGTTAGCTTTTGGTGCTTGCATCGAGGCATTCAAGCACATGTTGCCAATGATCTAAGTTGACAGGACCTTTCTGACTAGTAAATACAAGGGGCAGATCCTGACGGCCATAGGTGTTGACGGCAATAACCAGATATTACTGCTGGCCATCGAATTCATGGAAAGTGAGAATTATGAAAGCTAGTTGTGGTTTCTCAAACATGTCAGGGTTGGAGTTGTTGGCGTTCGTCCTGGTGTGTGCGTAATCCATGATCGCCATACTGGGATTGTAAAGGCTATAAGAAAACTTTAGGAAGACCCCATGGAGCCCTTTTCTTGGCTAAATATGAGGAACAGGTGGTGCATTCGTCACTCAGGGGTGAACTTTTTCAAGCAGTTCCCAAACAACCGTTGATGAAGGTATTCAAGAGGCTGGCTATGCAGAACAAGTGGAGAAAATTTGATGCTTTGTGGGCGTTGTTGGATGAGCACAGCAGGAAGCACGTCAACAAGAGGAGCAAGGGGCCGATCACTCCTGGGGTGGCACAACCAGAATGCTTGCCAGCACTCGATGAGCCTAACTGTGACATCCCAAAAATTTCCTAGAATTTTTAAAAGTTATTTTAAGATTCAAAAGTACTTGAAATAAAATAAAATAAGTATAGCAAATTAAGTTAGAAATATTTTTCCTAAGTCCAAAATATTTCCAGGAGTTTCTGTATATTTTTGGAATTTATTGGCATTTTTCTGAGCTTTATTTGCTTTTCTCAGGTTTTCTGGAAATCCAAAAATCAAAAATAAAATTTCAATCTCCTGCCCTCCTCTTCGACCGCCTCGTGGACGGCCCAAATCGCCGCACGCGTGCCCAGCCATCCGACCGCCTGCACCTTCCCCAAAATCGTCGGCCCAGATTTAATCCCTCCCCGCACGGCCTAATCACAACCGTCCCTAGCCACTTGCCCCTTCGCCTTTGATCGACGACCTGGATTTGATCCATCCCTGCCTGATCCAATATGAGCCAACCCTTTTCACTTACCCCTTCGCCAACGGTTTAGATTTAATCCCCGCCGGTAGAACTAATCCCGACCGCTCGGTCTTCATCCAATGATCATCGCTCGGTCTCTCTCACTCTCACTGACCGGTGGGTCCACCTGTCAGGTCCATCTTCCCCGGCGCGCCGCCGCCTTCTTTCTTGCTCCCCTTTCCTTCCTTGCACCGGCGACCGAATCCCCGCCGATCCTTTCCTTCCTTTCCGAATCCTCTCGGTTTTGGAAAGCATGAGCCACGAGGAATCCAATTTTGTGCTCGCCTTCCATCCTTGCTCCTCCCCTTTCCTTTCCCTCTTCACCCGTATCCGTGCCGATCGTGAAATCCGGCGTACAATCCCCACCTCCCCATCCCTCCTCGATGCTATATAAACCCCCTCCACCCCCTCCAAGTCCTGCACCATAGCCCTCCACCCTCAATTCCTCTCTTCGGCGCCCAAGCAGCTCCCGCACCAAGCGCGCATCGCCAAGTCCTCTCTGGTGAGCGATTTTAGCACCTCGGGCCGCAACCAAGCTCCACCATCAACCGTCTTAGCCTCGCTGTGGTATTCTCCACCTCCTCTACCCCTCGACCGTGACCCAGCCCCACCGCAGCACCGCCGCCGCCCAAACTTGAACCACGCCGCCACTCCTTCCTCAACGCCGACCACCGTTAGTGCTCATCGTGCCTCGTACCAGGTACAATCAGACTCACCGCACTCTCCTAAGCAATGCTTAGCGGCCGCCGCTGCTCGCTGGAGCATCGGCGACCATCGGTCCCCAAGGTCGGCCACCACCTGGCGAGCCACGTCAGCACGCCAGGGTTATGTGGCTGCCATCTGGCACCCAGTGGCATGCCACATTAGCTGGTCAGCGCCACGCGAGCGCTCGCCTGCTCAATCAGCAACCGCGTTGGCCTCCGATCCATGTGACGCACAAGTGGCACACAACTAGCTGCACGTCGGTGAAAAAGGCCCAGTCATGTACCACATGGATGCCACACAATCATCCCTGCCACCTCAGCCACCCTCTGGTCCATGGACCTAGTCCATGTAGACCAGGGCCCACCTGTCAACCAAACAACCCAGGGCTGATGTCATGCTGATGTCATAAATCTGATTTTCCTTTATAAAAATAATTTGACCGAAAAAGAAAATTCAGTGCTGATTTCATAAATCCATTTTCCTTTAGAAAAAATAATTCCACAAAATCCCTTTTATTCTTTTTCTCTGATTTTAAACTTCCGAGAGCCCGTTGTCCTCATCCTAACTCCGATTGAGCCCATTCAAATTTCTAAATTCATCAAAAATTCCCCTCTATCCATTTTTGCCCTTAATTTAAATATTTTGAGTTTATTTAAATTTATTTTGAATTTTAGTTGAGTTTGGTGGGTAATTTTCACGTGTAGACTGCGACGATTTCGGAGAATTCTACGTTGACGATTCGCACCCATTTGAGTAGAAAGGCAAGTCACACACCTTGATCATATTGATCCTAGTTTGCAAAATAAAATTAAGTTGTTTTAAATTATTCTGCATGCATATTTCTATTCAATGTATTTCAATTCCAGTTTTAAATATAGTTAATGCCTACTTGTTAATTCCTCCATTGATATTGAATTCCTCGATACCTTGTCACCCTAGAATCAAAGTCTAGTTAATTCACTAGCATTGGCTAGAGAGTTTTATATCAAATGCTTAGACTTGCTTAGACATAATCTTGATTTTGGGATACCTTTTCACATAAAAGGATAAGCTTTTGAAAAGTACTCTTGACTTCGGTGAGTCAAGAAAGATTATGAAATATTTTGAAATAAAATATAAAATTTGGTTTAGACTTAGGCTAATTGTTAGTTGGTGGGTGTAGGCATGCATTGTTTTTCATGGATTAGATTTTGTTTTACAAAGCGATTTATGAAAATCTTATGGATGGTTGGAGTCCATGCGAGATCTTTTGGAAAAAATGATCCGGGTGGGATGCCTCTGGTTAGGTTAGTGTTTGGTCAGAGCTTGCACTAACAGTATTAATTTTTTCTTACAACTATTGTTTTTTTACTTATTGTATTAAATTCAGCAATTTCATTCTATATACTGTATTTCCTTAAATGTTGTTTTATGCTCAAACTAACCCTATATGCCTTCCTTGCTGCCTTTAACATTATGATGTATTTTTCTGTGTGACTTGCACAGTACAAGTTGGTACTCACTCTTGCTATCTCATCACAGAGAAAGACTGCTTTGATTACGGTGAGGACCAGGACGAGTGGGCCGCGTCTTACTGTCTTTTACCTGTGGGTAGGCTTGGGCTTCGCTTTTATCAGTTGCTTTCGCAGTTATTTGCCTTTATTTTTGTTGCCAATGAGCATGGATGTAAATGCTGGCCATAAGGCCTTACTCTCTTATTCAATAAATTTGTCATTGTGCTTGATATGTATCCCTATTATTGCTGTGTGCACTAGCTAATCCTGGACTAGTGTGGTTTACACAGAGGATCCTGGAGTTGTCGCTCCGGGTTCCAACAGAGATGGTATCAGAGCCCTAATGACTCTAAGATGTGACTGTAGATAGAGTAGAACTGGTTCACCCTAAGGACCTACTTTGTAAAATGTAATTTTCAAAAGTTCTTGTAACAACTTGTCTTATTCTTGCTCCTACCTGACCTCTCTTCTTATTAAAAGTGTTTTCTAACTCTTTTCCTTTTTCAAAAATTGTAGATGGCCGAAATCCCTGCCTAAGTGACCCATGGCATCCAAGCTAGTCACTTAGCTTCTTGCCTTTGGAACCTCCTACAAAAGATAGGTTTTAAGACACGCCCCGTCTACCAGGGTTACCTACAGACCATCGGAGCACAAGAGTACTGGAGAGTGGAGGTGCTAATCTATGCCAACGTTGGGGATGAAGCCGCCTTCCACATCTTTGATGCTCCACAGAGATGTAGTACTTTCTTCACCAGCATCTAGGACGCTGCACGAGAAACCATCCGTCAGCTAAAAGAGATCTATGCCATGGAGCTCAGAGGCACTCCATTTCGGCATTATCCTAGCAAGTACCCTGCAAGTGCCAGTAGCCTCTTTGCATCCACGGAGGCTGAAGACAACCCCCGACTCATCCAACAGGTGGAGCTCACACAGTCCTTGTCCCACTCTAGACGAGCTAAGCTTCACCACCTACAAGCTTCACCGAGCCAAAGCAGAGCTAGCGGCACTGAAGGCCAGTGACGACTGTTCCTCATCACCGGAGCCAACTACGAGCCGTCACCCAAGAGGCGACGTACTGGAAACAAGGAGTACTTAGGCCAGCCTCCTAGGATAGCTTAGTTTTGGATTATTTCAATAAAATAAACGGCGTTACTTGTGAGTTGTTAATTCTTTGTCAACAGCCTCAAGCCTAGTTTAAACTTATCAATATCATTGAAGTTGCATTTTATCGTTGTATTCTTTTGTGGTGTTCTTTTGGTTGCTTTGGGATGGGCATACAAACCCCTCTTAGCTTCTTCCAATCTGTCCCTAATCCTTCTGAAGCATCAAGTAGATGGTGAACACCAGGAACAGCTGTAATGGCTCTCACAACAATGAGATCCCTCCGCTACCTCCAGCTAATGGACCCAATTGGGCCCAAATGATGGCTAGCCAAAATCAGCTTATCCAGTTGCTGGCTCAGGCCATTAATAATCCTGCTCCAACAGCTGCAGTCGCACCCACTCAGGCACCAGCACCCCGTCTGTCAGTAGTAGCTTCGACCCAATGGACGCAGATGACTGGCTTTGAGCCGTTGGGAAGAAGCCGGGCATAGTGCACTGCAGTGACAAGGAGTGGGTCCTATTTGCCTCTCACCAGTTGAATGGACCTGCTTTGGTGTCGGGACCCGGAGCAGCAACTCCAGAACCCTCTGTGTTAATCGCACTATCCCAGGAAAAGCTAGTGCACACAGTATCGCAAAGACAAATATCATGCGTAATGACAAACTTTATTTAACTAATATGAGCCTGATGGCCAAAGTTTACAATAATAGCAAAAGAAGACAGCGGAAGAAATACATAAAGCAGCAGCCCATCCAGCCTTCCCACAAGGCGAATGACTGTAAGACGTGGCCTAGTCGCAATCCTCACCGAAGTCGTCGAAGGCTTCCTCTGAAAAGAGTTAGATTGAGCAACATGAGTACATAAAGTACTCCACAAGTTACACCAGGAGGTTTAACAGAGTTGATGCATGCATATGGATTGACAAAGGAAGGCATAATAAGGTTAGTTGAGCATAAAGCGAAATTGAAGTAAATACTGTAAGTAGATTCAAAAGCTGAATTTGATACAATAGATAGAAACAAGATTTTAACAAAATAATATCGTTAGTGCAGGCTCCGACCAAACACCAACCTATCCACGGGCATCCCACCCGGACCATCTTTTCCAAAAAGATCTCATATGGATTCCATCCATCCATAAGCAGTTTGTAAAACCATTTTGAAAAACAAAGTCTAATCCATGAAAAACTTTACTCAGCTTGCCCATGACCGTGGGCACGGCTATCCAGGATAGGTTATACACTCTGCAGAGGTTGTACAACTTTACCCACAAGACATGATCATCCCGGTTTGCCACGCGAGTTACACACTTCCTTAGGTGTGCGGCGAGGAGATCATGACAAGGCCTTTACAATGATCCATTGTCAACAAAATCACGCCGCCACTAAGGTTTCACCACAACATGAATCCACATGTTGGAGCCCCCTCTTGTGCCATGTGAGACTTCTCACGGCCTACGCCGCGCTCACATTCAGCCTATAGCGAGATTAAGTTGGAACTTCACAAATTATTCGGCCAGGTCTGTCCCATACCAGACTTGTGGTAGTACGATAGGGCTTTGCAATAGTAGCTCACAGACCGGTCCTTAACTTGACTTAGGCCCAACCACGTACCCCTATGCACGACAATCAACCACTGCAGCTCCAACCAACAGGGCATGCCTGCACCCACCACTCTGACCAATTGCCTAAGTCTAAACCAGTTTTATATTTTGTTTCCAAAATATTTCATAAACCTTCTTGACTCACCGAAGTCAAGAATAAGTTTATCATTTCATGTAAAAAGGTTATCATTTTATGTGAAAGATCATCCCAAACCATAAGTTTTATAAGCATGGCTAAGCATTTCTACAAAATTTCTAGTTAGTGCTAATGTACTAACTAGGTTTTATCTAGGGTTGACAAGGTATATTGGTAAGCAATATCAAATTTGGCTGTCCAAAGAATTTGGGTGTAAGTAGAGTTCAAAACTGAATTTAAACTAACTTGAATAAAATTACGCATGCAATAATAATTTAAAAACAACATAATTAATTTAAAATATTAGGTTCAACATGATCAAAGGTGTAACTTGCCTTGCTTTGAAGTTTTGCTGAGGTTCGCCGAAATTATACTCTCCGGATTAGTCGTAGTCTACACGTGAAAAGCCAGAACAAACTAAACTCAACTAAAATCCAAATAAAATCCACAATTTATAAAATATATGCTGGGAGATAGAATAGGAATTTAGATGAATTTAGGAATTTGAATGGATCCAATCGGAGTTAGGATGAAGGAGAACGTCTTCTGGAAGTTTGAATTCCAAAGGAACGAATAAAAGAAATTATTGGAATTCTTTTCTTTGTGAAGGAAAAGTGGTCGGAAGCTACAATATTTGTGTATGGTCAAAACCATGGTCGAATCAACGGTTAAAGATGCGGAAGTCTAAGTCGAAGACAAAGACTCCAAGTATAGGTGCAGTCGAAGTCGAAGACCTGGTCGGAACTGTACAGTGGTCGAAAGAATTGGATTTATACAGAGTAGTCGAAACAATCGGACGGCTTGGAGAGGTCGGGCGGCTTCGAGTGGTCGGAGAGATCAGAGGGTTCAGAGAGGCTGGAGGGTGTGTAGGTTAAAACAGTCCAACAGCCATGGTCGGTTTGAAGACGGAGGTCGAAGTTGAAGGCTCCGAGATCGAAGGCCGAAGTCAAAGTCTTCGAGGTCAAAGGTCGAAGGCTGGAGTTGAAGTCTCCGAAGGTCAAAGTCAAAATCGGAGTCTTCGAAGGTCGAAATCTCTGGAGTTGAAGGTCGAAGTCGAAGTTGAAGGCTCCGAGCAGTAGGAGTCTAAGAAGCCTCCGTATAGCGGAGTCTAAGAATCGGATAGTTGGAAGAAGTTGGACAGGTTCACAAGACGAGATCTGAGTGATCCAACGGCGGTGAAGACCGGTGAGATGTACAAAAGAGGAAGAAGAGTATGAGTCCAGTTTTGGTGCAAGGTTCGAGCTCATAGAGTTGGCTGGCGGCAAGGGTGTAGTGGAGGTGGGTACGGTTATCAATGGCATCGGCGAGGCGCAAGGAGGTCCAAGGCATCGGCAATTCCTCGCCGGAGCTCCTCAGACGAAGAAGGTAGAAGTCGCTCGGTGTGACAGGTTTACGAGCAAAACCAGGGCAATGGGGTGAGGGGAACAGTGGAGCCGAGCCCATGGACGGCGGTGCGGCGCACAAAGCTCGTGGGCTTGCTGGCGGTGCGAGGCACGGCGGGGATTGGCGAGTGGCGCAAAGGAGAGAGGGAATTGCGAGAAGTGCATGGGTGCACTTGTGCATCACTGCAAGTGGTTGAAAGGTGGTTGGCGGCGAGGTGAAGCGGTGGCGCAACTCGGGCGGCGGTGGCGACGGCGTTCCGGGGGAGAGGAAGCTCAGCCAAGGGGTGGTCGAGAAAATCCAAAAATTATGAAATAAATACTACAAGGTAGATTATGAATTTAGATGAATTTAGAAACTTGAATCACTTGATTCAGAGTTCGGACGGAGGAGAACGAGCGATTGGAAGATTGGCGGATCAGAAAATTCTGGAAAAAGAAAAATCAGGAATATTCCGAAGGAATATTCCCGTGTGAACAGTAACAGACAGCAGCCTTTTTCACTGTTTTTGGCCGTGTCGTCGACGAGAAAAGGCACGGAAGGTGAAGCCAATGGGTTGCTAATAACCCGAGGCACATGTAGGAACTGACGGCACGTCAAACGGAGCACGGTGACGACGTGTACCACGACGACGACATAAGGTGTGGAGAGAAGAATAATTTTCGGGAAAGGGACAAGGACAAGTAAGGTGAGCACGGCCTAGAACGCGGCTAGGCGAAGCTAGGAAAAATATCAGCTAAGCCAAAAACTCACCGGAGGCGACGCAATCGTCATTTGAACAACGACGGTACCGAAACACGAAAAACTCAATATCTTCGTGCTCGGTAGAGCGAATCCAAAACCGTCTGAAACGTAGCCACCTGGGATAGTTTGGCACGTTTTGACGCGAACGGATTGTTGAAAGCATTCCTGGACAGGCAGGGATGCGAAGTGCCATTTGCGGCCATGGCGAGGTGTCGGACGCAAATATTTGAAAAAGGCTTTTGGACAAACGGAGGGGAGCACGACATAGAACGTGTTGAGACGAACTCAACACCGCAGACGGCTCGGCCAACGGACTAGCGAAACGCGGTGAACAAGACTTTATGTGGCCTACAGGCTGACATCGGCGTTCCGGGCAAACGGAGAGGAATTAACATGCGAGACATGCGGCGAAACAAAGAGTAGAGCGTGGGGAACGTGATGCTCACCTTGGTTTTGGTCGGGCATGCACGGTCGGTCGGTGGCGACGCGAGAAACGACGACGCGAATTGGCCCACGGTGGCGATGATGCTCCGGCGATGCTCCGGCGAAGGCGAGGTAAGCACCGCGTAGAACACGGCGAGGCGAAGCCGGGGATGTGCTCAAACGCGGCGGGGCTCCACCGGACGAGGCGCAAAAGGCCGAAGAACGGCGCTTGAACAACGAAACAAGAACTCCGATTGCGGCCAATAGAGAGGGAGTGGGGACTTGAGATTTTCGGGGTTGAGTGAGGATGACGAGAGGCTCACGGGGCTCCCTTTTATAGGGGCGGGGGAGGTCCGAGATGGGAGATCAAGAGACCATGTCCATCAATGGCATGGGTTAATTTCTCGCGAAACGGGTCATGAATGAGGGGAAAACGGCTGGGAATGGAGGAGTCATGAAGAGAGCAAGTGAATGCACTTGATTGCATGAAAAATCGTTGAGAAATTCATGAGGAATGAAGAGCTCAAAAAAAAGGGCCATGGCGGCCACGTTCTGGAGGAAGGCTTCGTGAGGAAGATGAACGAGGAGAGAGAAAACGGGAATTAAAATAATATATTTTTCTCTCAAAAAAAAAAAAAATAAAATAAAATAAATTCGAAAAAAATTCAAGAAAATTCTACAAATATCCTTGGAACCCGAAAATATCAAATAAAATAATTTCGGATTTAATTGAGGTATATTTTAACCATTTAAACATTTTTACTTTCTAAGCTTTAATTTAATCCAATAAATTCAAAAACTCCAAAAAATCAAGCAACCAAAGCACACTTGATTTTATTTTAAATCAAATAAAATTTATTATTATTATTTTTTTTTCTGAAAATTTTGAAATAAACAGCTGGGCTGTTACATTTGGAGTGGTGGGATACATTCACCGCCGCTTATGCTAATGCACAAACTATTTCATGGAATGAGTTTGTGCACAATTTCCATAATGCCCAAATCCGTGCCGGTAGCATAACCCTCAAGAAAAAGGAGTTCATGGCGCTTTGTCAGGGAGGACGTACTGTGAGTGAATATCTACATAAGTTTTATCAGTTGGCATAGTATGCTCCCGAAGATGTGGCCACGGATGAGGCCAAGCAGGAAAGGTTTCTAGAGGGCCTCAATGACAATATAGCGGTGCAGTTGATCTCCAACGACTACATTGACTTCCACTAGCTTGTCAACAAGGCTATCCATCAGGAGGGCAAGCAAGTGGAGATTGAGAGCAGAAAGAGGAGGATGATTGCCTAGAAGGTCAACCATGGTAGTTTTCCCTAGGCTCGTGGTACCCCACCCTAGTCAAGCAGCTTCAAGTCTACCGCAAGACAGGTACCTCCGTGTCGGACCCGGATTTTTCAATCCAAATCCACTGTGATTCACTGCACTATTCCCTGGATCAGTAGATAGTGCTCACAGTTTACAGTTCTGAATATCAAAATACGTATCATGCGAAAGCATAAATATAATAGTAAACTTACTCATGGGCCGATAAGGCCGAAATTAATAAACTGCAGTAGCGGAAGAACGAAGCACACAGGTAGGACCTTCAGGACATGCTCACAGGCAGCCAACTGGAGGTTCGCGACCTAGCCCTTGACATCTTCATCTTCTCGGCCAGCTTGTCCAATCTTGTTGCTGAGGCGAGGTGATTTGATTCCTGATTCTGAATTTTGTCGCAAAAGCGAGTATGAGCACTCCGACCCCGTGCTCAGCAAGCCAACACACAGAATGCAATATTTAAACATGTATGGCTAATCAAAGGATGGCTTGGGCTTATTTTATTTTGCGAAGAGTGCTTTTGAATACAATTATAGAAAAATTCCTGAGACTTAGCAATTTTAAACTCAAGACTTTTGTTTGTATAGTAAGTTGATGTTATAATTGATACAGATTCCATCCACCATTACATGGCATCTGCGCCATATAGTATCTTTCAGCGTTATAGCCGCTTAACGTACCACTGGGACAACACCCAGGACAATTCCAAACCAGGGCAGTCCTTCGCCCTTCAAGTTTCCCTTCTCCCAAGTTCCAATTATTTTGTAAACAGAACTATATCTAGTTACGTTCTCATGTCCGCCCTTGACCGTGGGCACGGCTATTCGAATAGTTTTGACTCTGCAGAGTTTGTACACTTTCACCACAAGAGACAATCAACTCATTGCCCCACACGATTCCTTAGAAGTGTGGTTGAGCAGACCATCACAGTGACTTTTCAAATATCTAGTTCCTTCTCTCATTTCACCTTATGGGTAGCCGCCCACTTGCGGTGGGTCCCATCTATGCGCGGGATGTTTCCCACAGCCACTAACGCAGCTCGGGCTTCTACTTCCCGCAACGTTAGGACATCTGGGAAACTTCACCCTCCACTGGTGTCCCTTCTGGCCCCCTTGCCATAGCGTAGCCCCATCAATCCACTACCAGTGAGATGAGTCCGGAATTTGATAAGTTTACTTAGCCAAGTTGTATTTTACAGACTTGTGGTTGTACTATTTTACACGGGTTGACATGACAAGATTCAGTCCTTAAGGTTACCCGGATGGTTCTACCACATTTCACATTTTGTGCATCCACTGCACCACGTACCAGCCCCCAAACTATCCATCCAGGTATTTAAGCAATTTTAGGGTTTTTCAGAGGTAGAAAATATTGTGTCCACCTACTACAGTCATTCCATCCATGACTTTCCCCCAAACAATATCACATTTTGCAAGTGTTGTTTTTGGGGCAGCTATGTACCCCCGTTTTATCTAGCAATACTAAGCCACACAATATTTATTTGGACTTACTTGGTAAAAGATATGATAATATAAACTTTTCTAGGGCGACAAGGTTCACATGTACAAGCATTTCAACGGATCATTATTAGCAAGCATTATACCAGGTGTCTAACTACCAATTTCTGGAAATGAACATATGTTATCACATAAAATAACAGATGCATGTTGATAATTTAAAAGAAATTAACTTTGCAAAATCATAGGTTCAAAATGATCAAGGTGTTAACTCGCCTGGCGCGGTTTACCGCGATCTTGAGTTCACGCAATGCTTTCTCTTGGGCTTCTGGTCTTTATCTTCGATTCGCTCTTGATCACGCCTGATCCTTTGATTCTTCAAGATTCCCATATCTAATTACGTGCTAAGCAACTGAATTCAAATAAAGGCAAATAATTCAAAAGATCCAAATAAATCCAAGTAAACTCAATTTAGCTTCATTATGAGTGATTAGGATGATTTGTTGTGAGGTCGATGGCAGAATACAATAACTTGATCTTTTATTATTTTTGGTATTTATCAAGGAAGTTCCATGTGTTAGGTTAGATCTGTGGGTTGGTGTACAAATCTAGCTGTGTATTATTTTGTCGGGCGTTAATGTTCCGGGCATATAGCATTTTGTGATACGACATTTTATGTACCTTAAGTTATCCCTAGGCTAAGTTTAATTTGAATTATCGTCTACTTATATGGGTCCCGGCTTGCTATATATACATTTATGCTCAATATTATTAGGTATCAAAACAAGTGTCAAGATTTAAGCACTGGCACCATTATCATTCTGTCTGCACCTTTGTTATTATTTTCTCTAACTTATATTCTAATTTAATTTGGGTATATTACCTAAAGGATTTTCATCACTGTTAGGACATAGGATTAATCTTTACGTTTTTGAATCATATGATGGTTAGTCTTACAATATTTACTATCATGCAAAAGTTCATGATTTATTATGTGGTAAATTTTTATTTGCTATGCTGTCATTCCTTGTGAACATTTATCTAAACATTATTCCTACTAACCTTTTTAATTGACACGGATTTAAAATAAATACTCAAGGCACATTATTTACTAGCATATAATTAATCATTGTTAGTTATTTAAGAAGCACCTCTTATATACTAAATAAATTTTTGCATTATTTATAGATTATTTTCTGAGTTTTCCTAACTTTTCTTCACTGTGAGCTGCTCTGCAAAAAAGGGTTGAAACCTACTGCTAAATATCGCGCAGGAGGGGGATCGAACGCGGGTGGCCCAACTGAACGTATGCTTGGCTAGCCAGTTGCTCTCAGGGCGTTACCTGATGATGGAAGCGAAGAAATGCATTTGAGCCGAGCGTGCAAAGCTGAGGCAGAGGAAACTCGGAGGCAGCCATGGCCGGTGGCGTTGCCGGCGAGGTGCGACCGTGGAGGCGCCAGCAGATGCTAAAATGGGACCTCCCCGAGGCGGGGATGCCACCGGGGGCGAAGGCTCCGGCTAGGAGGCTCGGTGGCGGGCCTGCGGCGGTGGAGAGCGGACGACGGGGAGGGTGAAAAGGGGCGCCGGCGACTGGGAAGAAGAGGAAGAAATTAGGCGGGCGCGGAAGCACAAGGGAGGTAAGGGGATGCTCACCGAATGCTTGGTCGAGCCAGAGGGAAGCCACGGCGAGCTGGCGGCGATGGCCTACGGCGGCGCGGGCGAGCGCACGACGCCGACGAGCTGGGGTGGGAGAGAGGCTCAGGCGACGGTCGGCGGGGGTTCGGGGCGGTGAGAGGGTGCTCCACCGGCGTGGAATCGATCTGGGACGCGCCAAGGGAGGAGCAGCGGCAATGATGGCAACGGCGGCCGGCGAGGGGGAAAATGGGCTGTGCGGCGAGCTCGTGCACAAATTCCCAATTAACTCGAAGGGTAGAGGGGTGGGGAGTGGGAGCATGCCGAGGGGTGGTGGAGAGACGGGGCGTCGCCGGAGGGCCGGGAATGTCGTGGAGGCGCGGCGGCTTGCGCACGGGTGGAAGAGAAATAGGGGAGGGGGAAGCGGCGCGGGCGAGCTCCTTATAGTCATGCGGCAATGCGGAGAAACCAGGGGCGACGGGGGAAAACCGTGGGCGAGGCGGGCGCATGGAGGCCACGGGGCGGAGGAGACCTGCGCGGAGCAGAGCACACGTGAGCTCATGGCGGAGGAGACATGGGCGGCGGCAGCAGACTGCAGGCAGGCGGCTAGGCGACAAGACGGAGCAGGCTCTGGTGACGCGACGCAGGGCAGTGCATGCTCGCCCGGGGCAAGGAGGCCGAGCTCATGCTGGCGCGGAGAGAGGAGAAGAAAAGAAAGGGAGAGGCGCGCTCGGTCGGCATGGGAGAAAAGAGGGGGAAGAGGGAGTGCGGGTGAGGTCCAGTGGCAGGGAGAGAGGCGCGGGTGGTTGGCGGGGCCCGCGCGCCAGAGAGATGAAGCGAGGGGAGGCGCCGGGAGAGTTGGGCCGGGTCGGCGCGCGCGTGGGAGAGGCTGGGCCGGGGTGATGGCCAGCCCGGTTCTCTCTCTCTTTTTGTTTTCTTTTTGTTTTCTTTTTTTTGTTTATACATATGTACAAGTATGTATATATATATATATCTTTATACCATTATTTTGGTATATATATACATTTTTTTTGCTTTTGTTTACCATACTAGTCCTTTTGTATATAATTGCATATATTTATTTATTTATTTATTTATTTTTGTTGCCCTTGTACTATCATTCTCAAAATGAAATTTTATATTTTATTAACTCAGGTTTCCATCTCCTTATACTGGATCATCTTTTCAGATTAGTATTTAAGATTTTAGTTTTTCTATTATTTGCATATTCACTTTTTATGGCATTATTAATATTTGTTTTTGTCTTTTATGAGTTCTTAAATTTTGAAACCTCAACCAAATTCAGGAAAACTCCATGAAATCCAAATTCCAACAGAATATATTGCAAAAATAATTCAAAAAGCTTCACATTTTCAAACTCAAATTTTTGGGATGTTACACGCAGCAGGTCAACCACCCTGTTCCACCGCCTTCTCGTGGTACATCTGTTGGAGGGCAGGTGCCGAAGAACCCTACACTAGCTGATGGAGTGACGTGCTTCTATTGCAAGGAAGTAGGACACTTTGCTAAGTCATGTCCCAAGAAGCTGCAAGCAATGGCCAACACGGGAGGACAGAACTTAGGGCAAGTCTCCAAGAAGCCCCAGGCGCTCGTGAAAGGGTGTGTGAATCACGTCATGGCTGAGGAAGCTCTCAATGCACCGGACGTCGTTTTGGGTACATTCTTGGTAAACTTAGTACCAGCTTCAGTTTTGTTTGATTCCGAAGCATCGCGTTCCTTTATTTTTAAGGCTTTTGTGGATAAGAATGGGATGGGTTTAGTTTCTCTTAGCTTTCCCATGCTAGTCCAGTCCCCTGGAGCTGAGATGAGAGCCAAGACCTTATGCCCGAAAGTGAACCTACTCATAGAGGGGGTACTATTCATAGCAGATTTGATAATTTTAGAATCTCAAGGATTGGATGTCATTCTTGGAATGAACTGGCTTTCCACGAATAAAGGGTGTATTGATTGTGCCACCCGATCCATCCCCTCACCAATTGTTAGGGAGTAGAAGTGACCTTCACCCCAGCCATCCCAAGGGTAGAGGAGTGTACCCTTAATCAACTCCAAGGAGTGGAGGAAGTACCCATCATTAGAGAATAGCCAGATGTATTTCCAGAAGACCTCCCGGGAATGCCCCCCGATAGGGAGGTTGAGTTCATGATTGACTTAGTCCCTGGTACAGCTCCTATTTCCAAGAGGCCCTATCGAATGCCCACCAATGAGGTAGCTAAGCTAAAAAAGCAAATCCAAGAGCTGGAGGACAAAGACTATGTCCGAAATCCAAGAGCTGGAGGACAAAGACTATGTTCGAAATCCAAGAGCTGGAGGACAAAGACTATGTCCGACCAAGCTCATCTCCTTGGGGAGCACCCGTTCTCTTTGTCAAGAAGAAGGATGGCAGTATGAGAATGTGTGTAGACTACCAAGCACTCAACGATGCCACCATCAAGAACAAATACCCCCTACCCAGGATCGATGACTTATTTGACCAGTTAAAGGGAGCCAGTGTATTCTCTAAGATAGATCTCAGATCTGGCTATCATCAACTAAAGATCAGGGAGCAGGATATACCCAAGATTGCCTTCTCTACTCGATATGGCCAGTATGAGTTCACTGTTATGTCCTTTGGACTGACGAATGCACCGGTCTATTTCATGAGTCTGATGAACAAGGTCTTCATGGAGTACTTGGATAAATTCGTGGTGATCTTCATAGGTGACATTCTCATCTATTCTAAGGATGAGAAAGAACATGAGAACCAGCTACGAAGGATTCTAGAGAAGTTGAGAAAACATCAGCTCAATGCCAAGTTCAGCAAGTGTGAATTTTGGTTAAGAGAAGTAGCCTTTCTGGGCCACATAATAACAGCTGAAGGAGTTGCAGTAGACCCGTCCAAAGTCGAGGCAGTGTTGGAATGGAAACCACCTACATCGGTCACATAAGTTAGAAGTTTTCTCGGACTCACCGGATATTATCGCCATTTCATAGCGGGATTTAGCGAGATAGCCAAACCCATGACCCAACTTCGAAACAAAGACAGGAAGTTCGAATGGACGAAAGCATGTGAGCAAAGTTTTCATACCCTCAAGAAGAGACTACTGACCACCCCAGTACTTGTCTTACCAGACATTCATAAGGGTTTTGAGGTGTTTTGTGACACCTCCTGCCAAGGACTAGGATGTGTCTTGATGCAACAAGGCAAAGTGGTAGCCTATGCGTCTCGTCAACTCAGACCACACAAGTGCAACTACCCTACCCATGACTTAGAATTGGCGGTTGTGGTCCATGCCTTAAAGATTTGGCGACACTACCTCTTTGGTAATCGTTGTGAGGTCTATACGAACCATAAAAGCCTAAAGTATATCTTCACCCAAGCGGAACTCAACATAAGGCAGTGAAGGTGGATGGAGCTAATCAAGGACTATAACATTGGGATACACTACCACCCAGGCAAGGCCAATGTCATAGCAGATGCGTTGAGTAGAAAAGCTTATGCAAACTACACACTGCCAGAAGTATATCAGACCCAACTTCAAGAGGAAGTTGCCATCTAAGCTTGAGCCCAGTCTCAAGAAGCATACTTTCTGTCCTAGAAATCCAACCAACCTTGGTGGACCAAATCCACGAAGCCCAAAAAGTGGACGAGGACATGCCTATCGCGCCTATGCCATCGTGGCCCCCATGCCTGCCCTAGTAGTGTCCCCTTCTTGATTTCCCCACCAGAGCTCTGCCATGGTTGCAGCCGTCCCCTCCGTCTCATCTTCCACTTCACCCTTCTATGACTGACGAGCCAAGGAATGTACCGCTGGGACGACTTCCCCCACGCTACAACAATCCATGGTCCTCGTTGTCTTACTGCGTTACTGTGGTGAGCTTCGGTCATTCTGCCTTGCACTGTAGCCATGTCAAAGTCGGCGTCACTCGCATGGCCGCCACACTACCTCACGAGACTCCACAACGCCAGTCTCCCCTTCGCTGCCTATAAAAGGTTGATTGAGCCTCCCTTGCTATCTAGCACTCCCACTTGGTGGACTTCAGGACCCCTGCGCTTCTCCTAGAGTTCACTACTAGTCCCTCTCCCTCCTTCCTCGTCGCATCATTCCCTCTCCATCTATAGGCCGCTAGCGAGCTCCTTCTTCCCCGGCTCTAGTACCACACCACCCCAACGCTCCGCCGTATCTCCGGCCAATTAGCCTCTAGGATGTCCTGAAGCTGACTCCAACTGCATTGGCCTTCTTCTTCCCCTCCGGTGTGCCGCCCACGTGAGTCACCTCGCCGCCAAGACCATCACCGCCGCCAACTCAGCCCTGACTATCCCGCGCTCAGCCGCCACTTTCGGTGAGCTTCCACTAGCCCCTAGTAGCTCCCTTCCTAAGGAATCGCTTTTCATCAAGGTTAGTACCACCGCGTCTCCTCCCATGTTCTGGCCACCGCTGTGCCTCACCGCTGGCAACTGTCAAGCCTATTTGAGCCGTGCCACTACTCCCAGGGGTGTGCGCACAGCCAAGGTTTTCGATTTGCAAATGTTACTGAGCCGCCATGGCCACCCTTGCTGGCAGCGTGCATCGCCTCCCCACCAGCCAAAGCAGAAGGCCACTTTAGCATTCATAATTAGTCGACTAAGTGTTGATTAATTAGTGCATAATTATCATCCTTAGTGCCTAGTTAATTTACTTACTAACTAGCGGGCCCATATGTCATTCACAAAGGCTAGAAGGAATTCAAAATTTTTTAAAAAATACTAGGCCCCACCTGTCAAGGAGATATTCTTCTCTCCTCTTTTGTTTTTGTGGATTTTTCTTGAGAATAAATCTTGGAGGAGGAGTTCTCTCTCGTCGTGGCTCTAAACTTAATGAAACTTGTTTCTAAATTTCTCTAAAATCAAGGTCTACCTATTGGTACTTTTTTGTTTAATTTGGAGTTTCGTTGAATTTTATTTGACATTTATTTGTGTTTACTCATCTACATTTTATTTTTTGGTACGTCCTCCTGGGTAGAGTTCGAAGGTGTGTACGAGCCCTCGATTGAAGCATCACATGACCCCCAAGCTATTGATCCAGGTGAGTCAATACTTTGATCATTTTGAGCCTATATTTTATGTGAAATTATGTTCATTTAAATTATCAAATCTGCATGCTTTACTTTATATGCAAACATATATTACTCATAAGGTAGCTAAACACCCGCTTATCGATCTAGTAATATAATACCCCATCCTTGACACTTGAATATCCATGAACCTTGTCACCGTAGGTAATATTATTAACCTCGATAGCTAGAAGTGAAATTAAATGCCATGCAAAGGTCTTGTCTAGAGTCCAGGGCACTAGGCTACCCTGATCATCAATCTCTAAACATGAAAACTGGTTTGGGGACAGTCATGGGATGTAAGTGACTAGTAATTTGTGATAACTTAGTTTATGCTTCTCAAAACTCTAAAAACATGCTATACCTATCTGGGCGGATGGTAAGAGAGGTTGGTGTGGATGTAACATAAGAATCTATGATTTGTGGTATGAACCACTCAGACAAATTAAGGACTTAATCTTGTGATGATCTCCTCGTATAAAACAGTACTACTACAAGCTAGCAAAGCATAGGCTTGACTGAATAATTTAGTAGACCCTTGAAGCCATCTCCCAGGGGACAGGTGCAGGAGGATAATGAATATCTAGTGTAAATGGGACAGTAAGTGGATGGCGATGTTTGCTAGGGCTTGGGTTGCGAAAAGCGGAGTCCAGCCTCACTAGTCTATGGTGGAACATCCCGCACAACTTGTCGGACCCACTATGTGTGGGAGCAGCCTATATGTGTGCGAGAGACCATGTGGTTATGACCCCATGTTTGTGATGTGTAATTGACATTGGTTTAGGAAAGTCGAGTTTGGTTTATGTGGTTCGGACCATGTCGTTGCATGGTGCAATCGGCTTCGGTCGGACTTGGTCAAACCTGGTCAAAGGGATTAGGATGCAGATTATGTTGACTTGTCAGGTTTGGGCTATCTCATGCTTAATGTTATTCATTGATGTTATTTATGCTTACATGTGTCGAGCGGTGCTATTTGATGTGTTTCTTGTCTGTGATGGCTGCAGGACGTCGAGGCGGAGTCGTGGCGAGGCACGAGGTGACCGGACTAGGCACAGGTGGCGCTGAGGTCAGAACGGTCGTGATGTGCTGAAGACGACGAGAGCTCGAGGTGGTTGCGAGGCTTGGACGACAAGGAAACGCGGAAGCTTCCCGGAAGGTGCAGGAGGGGCGTTTCGGTAAAAGCGCAAGGCTGCACAGGTGGAAGCGGTTCCGTTCGGGATGTAGCAGGCGTAACGTGTTAGAGACCCGTTAGCCAAAGGCTATAAATAGGAGAGGGATCCTCAAGTTCATGCAAGTCTTGTGAGGGAGTGCATGGGTTGTTAGGGTTTGCTTTACTCAAAATAGCCTTTGGAGAGGTTGTTTTGGGTTTAGGCTTTAGTGGTTGGTGAGTAGTTGAGGGCAGCAGAGTATGTCTCCTTCGTAGCTCTCTCTGTGTGTTCTTGAGTGGAGTTCTTGATTTTGAGAGAGGAAGAGGTTGGAGATGAGTTGAGGCACTGTGTAATCCTTCCCTTGAATGTACATGCGTATCGGGACTCCTTGTAATCCTTGATTGAATGGGAATGAATCAATTTCTTCTTGAGATGCTCCTGCCTCCCAGTTTTCCTTTGATGCTTTTTATGCTTGATTCTTGACTTTTTGTGTTTTGAGTTGATTCTTGCTGGGGAGTGGCAAAATGGGTTGCTCTATGATGGAATTGCATTTCTAGACCTTTTGGTCATCTAGTTCCATGAGCAATGTTGATTGATTTGCAAGAATCATCTTTTTGTCTCTTCCCTATGTTCTGTTCTTGATTTCTAGGGTTTGAGGAGAGGAAAATGGGATCTTTTGATTCTTCTTGGGAGATGGCTTGAGGCTTTTGTTAGCAAGTCCAGAGTCCTTTGCTAACCTCCCTGCAAAAGCTCATGAGCAAAGCTTGAGAGATTTCTGAGTAATTTAGGTTTTAACTCATTGTCTGTAGAAGTTGCAGATATTTGTAAAAAACCTAAATTCCTTGTTCTCTTGATGAAATCTTGTGTTTCCAGGAGCCTATTGATGTTTAGAATATGTCTTTGCTCTCTTGGCTAGAAAGAACCAGTAGAGATACTTCAGTTTGCTCAAATTTGTAGTTGTTCAGTAAAATCAGCAAATTTCAGTTTTTCCTCGAGTCTCTCTGTGCCTGACTTCAGGGTATCCGGTCAAACTGGCCAGCCCTTGGCGGTCAAACCGCCCTTGCCTTGGCGGTCAGACCGGCCGCAAGGAGGCGGTTAGACCGAGGGCTCAGGAGCGGTCTGACCGGCCTCAAGGCTGCGGTCTGACCGCCCCTGCCTCCCTTGGCTGGTGTGATTTCTAGTGTTTTCTCTTCAGTGCTTCTGTTGCTTCTTCCTCAAAGGGCTTAGGTTAGCAGCGGGCTTAACCTACTCTTCATAGCTTTGTAGCTATTGGAGAGGAATCGATCTGTGAGTATTTTGGGGTCAAGTTTTCAAGGATCGACATTCACCCCCCCTCTGCCGCCATTTCGGTCTAACAATTGGTATCAGAGCCGGTTAGCTCTTCTCGATAGATCTTAACCGGTCTCTAGAGCCATGGCGACGGATAAGTACTCGACCAAGCCCCCGGTCTTCGATGGGATCGACTATCCCTTCTGGAAGAGCCGGATAGAGACCTACATCCAGGCTTAGGGCTACGCCATCTGGCGTAAGGTCAAAGTACGGTATGTTGTTCCTACCGATGAGAACATCAACGCTGGAAACATGCATGATGTTGAGGCGAATGCGAAGGCAAGGAACATCATAATCCAGGGGTTGAGCCGAAGCGAGTTTGATCGCATCTCTCATTTGACATCGGCTTTCGACATCTGGGTGACCCTCGATGCATACCATGAGGGCACCACCCAGATCAAGACAGTCTGACAGGACTAGTTCAAGCGAGATTACAACAAGTTTGAAATGCTCGCTGGCGAGTCCCTCGATGAGTGTTTTGCGCGTTTTCACAAGATCTTGAGCAACCTCTGAGCGGTCGGTCTCACATACCCCGACTCGGACAACGCTCGTTAGATGCTCGCGTCTCTTGATTAGCGGGTTAGGGAGATGAAGGTGACTACCATCAAGGACACCACCGACCTCTCGACCTTGACTCTTGACGCGTTGTACTCACGCTTCAAGACTCACGAGATTGACATTGTCTCTCGCAAGTTGAAGTCGCAGTCGATGGCTTTAGTTACCGATCCCACTTCAGCTCTTGATCTTTCTTCTAATTCGCTTTGTGGATTCTCGCTTGCTGCTCTCTGTGACGTAACTGATGATCAGTTAGAGCAGCTCACGGATGACCAATTAGCCCTCCTAGCGAGAAAATTTTCCCATGCTTACAAGAGGAGGAGGGACAGAAAGAGAGGAGGACCCGTGATCTGCTTCGAGTGTGGTGGCCCCAACCACATTCGAGCGAATTGTCCCAAGCTGGGGAAGGGCAAGGGCGACTACGGCGGTGTGAGCAAGAACGACTACATCGACAAGAACCGCAACAAGAAGCCCTTTGCTCACACCCAACGCAAGAAGAAGTTCTGCGACCTTGGGAAAGCCAAGAAGCTCTTCCACCGCGTCCTCACCGCCTTCGACGACCTTGACCTCAGCGAGGTGGAGGGGTGGAGCGACGATGATGGGAAGGACGAGCAAGACCCCAAGGGCGGCGGCGACTTCTCCGGCATGTGCTTCATGGCCCTTGAGGGCGAGATCAGCGATAGCGAGCTGTACTCCAACTCCGATGAGGTATACCCTTCATACGACCAGCTTAATGATGCTTTTCTTAAGCTAGAGAAATTCCATGCTAGATCTAGAGCTAGGGTTAGCGAGTTGGAGAAGGAAGTAGAGAGTTTGTCACAGGAGCTTACTTCACTTAGATCCGCTCCCTCCCGTGACGATTGTGATGTATGCACTGCTTTGCTTGGTGACATGGAGAAGCTAAGGACCTTGCATGATAGTGTGTCCTCTAAGCTCGACATGATTAAGGTAGAGAATATTAGTCTTCTTGCTGAACTTGAGATGAGTAGGGTAGTTCCTCTTTCATCTACTACTGTTGAGACTATATCTTGCACCTCATGTGAGGATAAGGACAATGCTTTTATAGGTTTGTATACCATGCTTCTCGATCTGCCCGAGACTTGTGAAAACTACAATAACTTGAAGATGAACCTAAAACGGGCAGATCATAAAATTGCTGAATTACAAGCTTTTCTACTTGAGCCTATTGCTTCATGTGTGAATTGTCCCAAGCTTACTGCTGAGCTTGAAGCTGTCTCCAAACAGTTTCAAGAATTAGTTGATGATAACAACAAATTGGCTCAATCTGCTTCTAAGGATCCTGTTAGCTCACCATGTATTAATTGTAACAAACTAAAATCTGACTTGATTGCATTGGATGAGAAATGTGTGAAGCTGACTAAGCACCTTCTAGAGAAGCCACCTTCTGCTTGTAATGCTTGTGCTGAGGAGGGGAAGGAGCCCAAGGGTAAGGTAGAGACGCCTAGCGATGTGAACCACTTGACTAGCAGTAGGACTGTCCCTTCTGAGTCGGCTGAGCGTGCTCAAGCCATTCGTTCCTCTGCTGTTGGTTCTTCTTCTGCTCCCTTAACTCCTGCTGTCTCTTCTTCCCCCTGCTCTTCTTGCACCTCTCTCTTTCGGGAGTGTCAGTACCTTATGAACACTCTCAAGAGGTTTGTAGGAGGCAAGAAGAAGCTAAATCTTATTCTAGACCAGTCCAAGATTTACAAATTCAATCAAGGTCTAGGATATGATTTTTCTAAGGATACAAGGAAGCATCCACCTGCTGTGCTCAAACCCATAGCCGCAGGTGTGATCGAGGTCAAGCCCAGAACTGAGAAAGTTCAGTTCAAGTCTGCGGGCTTTGTCCATGGGATTTCTGACAGCAAGGTGATTCCACCTGTTGCTTCGGCCTCTCAGAAGGCGAAGCCTCATCATGCTACTTCTACCTCTTAGAAGGTGAAGTATCATTGCACCTTCTGTCAGAAGGATGGGCATTTGATCAATCGATGCTTCAGGCACACCAAGATCGCACGTAGAGACCGTGTTGCAGCTCTTAGGCGCATTCAGGGTTAGCTCCAGACCTTGAGTGCACCTAAGACCAACACGAGGTCTAGGTTTGCTTCAGGTGTTTCTGATGGGTTGGGCAGCATCGAGGACTTGGTTTTTCCGAGTTTTCTAGTTTTCGTCCTCATGCTCCCTTTGGTCGTGACTTCCACCGTTCTGAGGGCAGATCTCGTTTCCCCATCGAGATGGCTACCCACGGCGTGATCAGCCTGTTGTCGGTGCTTCGACTTGCTCTCCCATAGCAGTTGGACCCAGCAACAGCTTCAGGTCTGTTTACAGAATTTCTGCTTCTTTGAGTGACAGAGAGCGTAGGGTAGATAGAGGTCAGTCGTGTGTGGCTACTTCTTCTACTCGACGTGTTACTCAGTATTGGGTGCCAAAATCACTCTTGATTTATCCCAGTATAGAGACTTTACTCTCTGTTTGACTCAGGTTCGCCGGGTAGGGAAGGGAAAGGTTTGGCTTGTAGACTCCGGTTGTTCTCGTCATATGACCGGAGACTCCTGTTGGTTTTCTTCCCTAGCCCGTGCTCCAGGTGATGAGACGATCACCTTCGGAGACGCTTCATCTGGGCGTGTCATCGCCAAAGGTACAGTGCGTGTTAATGATTCTTTTATTTTGAAAGATGTTGCCTTGGTTAGTAAGCTGTAGTATAATTTGCTTTCAGTCTCTCAGCTTACCGATGACGGCTTTGAGGTGAGCTTTGAGAAAAATGCTTGCAAAATTCTTGATTCTTCGGGTAGTCTGGTTTGCGGGATTTCTCGTTATGGGAGGATCTTTCGTGCTGATTTTTCTGAGTCTTCTGGTGATCCTCTTCGGTGTTTGGTTGCTTCTGAGTCCCGTGACCTTACTTTCTGGCATAGGAGACTTCGTCATATTGGATTTGACCATTTGACCCGAGTTAGCGGCCACGATCTCATTCGTGGTCTGCCGAAACTCAAGATGGTCACAGATATTGTTTGTGCTCCTTGCCGGCACAGCAAGATGGTTGCCGCTTCTCACCTTTCGGTCACAGTGACTATGACCGATGCACCAGGACAACTGCTCCACATGGACACAGTTGGACCAGCTCAAGTGCAGTCAGCAGGAGGGAAGTGGTATGTTCTTATCGTGGTCGATGACTTCTCGAGGTACTCTTGGGTGTTTTTCTTAGCCTCGAAGGATGAGACGTTTACACATTTCTGAGGTCTTTTCAGTAGGCTTTCTGTTGAGCTCCTGGGTGCCTTATGAGCGATCCGCAGTGACAATGGCACGGAGTTCAAGAATTCCTACTTTGAGAGGTTCTGCGATGAGACAGGTGTAGAGCACCAGTTCTCTTCTTCGCACGTCCCACAGCAGAATGGCGTCGTGGAGAGGAAGAACTGTACCTTAGTCGAGATGGCCAGGACGATGCTCGATGAGTACTCTACACCGAGGAAGTTTTGGGCTGAGGCCATTGCGACCGTGTGCCATGTTTCGAACAGAGTTTTTCTTCGGGCACACTTGCACGCACTTCTTATGAGTTGAGATATGGGCGAAAGCCCAGTGTCTCGCATTTTCGTGTATTTGGTTGAAAGTGTTTCATTCTGAAGTCCGGGAACCTAGATAAGTTCGAGTCACGTTCTTGTGATGGGATCTTTCTAGGCTACTCGACTTCCTCGCGGGCTTATAGGGTCTGGAACTGCGAGTCTAGTAAAATGGTAGAGACCTGTGAGGTGACCTTCGATGAGGCCAGTACAGGGACTAGGACCGATATCTTAGGTTCTTTAGAGCAGTCCGAGACCATCTTCGTAGATGATGAGGAGGATGGGGATGAGGGTTGTCTACCCGATCCAGTTCTTCATCCACCCCTTGAGCTGCCTTCTTCCACCACACCTTGAGGCGATCAGCCCACGCCTTCTGCTTCCTCTGGAGCTAGTGGCTCTGTTCCTACCTCATCAGCTCATGAGGCCACTTCTTCATTTCATCCTGGACCTCCTCGGCATATCCAAAAAGACCATCATTCTGAGCAGATTATTGGAGACCTTTTTGAGCGAGTCACTCGTTCAAAATCTGGCATGTCTCATTTTTGTCTCCATTCTGCCTTTGTTGCCTCGTTCGAGCCCAAGGACGTTTGTCATGCTCTTTCTGACGAGTCTTGGGTCAATGCCATGCATGAGGAGTTAGAGAATTATGAGAGAAACAAGGTCTGGTTGCTTGTTGAGCCCCCTCGAGGTCACAATGTCATTGGGACTAAGTGGGTGTTCAAGAACAAGCAGAGTGAGGATGGGGTGGTTGTTCGAAACAAGGCTAGACTGGTAGCTCAGGGCTTCTCCCAGGTTGAGGGTCTAGATTTTGAGGAGACCTTTGCCCTTGTAGCTAGACTTGAGGCCATTAGAATCCTGCTTACTTTTGCGGCTTCTAAGGGTTTCAAGCTTTACCAGATGGATGTCAAGAGTGCCTTCCTCAATGGCTTTATTGAGGAAGAGGTCTATGTGAGACAGCCTCCAGGTTTCGAGAACCCCAAATACCCAAAACATGTCTACAAGCTTTCCAAAGCGTTGTATGGACTTAAGCAGGCCCCTAGAGCTTGGTATGACATCTCTGTCGAGACCCGGAGCAACAACTCCAGAACCCACTGTGTAAATCGCACTATCCCAGGAAAAGCTATTGCACACAGGTTGAACAGTGATACATATCATACATGATAACCAAACTTTATTATAACGCAAAAGTACGGGCCTTATGGCCAAGTTTACAATAAGGTGGCTTCATGGCCAAACATAAAAGTAAATAGCGGAAGATAAATAAAAGGAGCAGCCCATCCTGCCTGCCCACAGGCGAATGACTGTAAGACATGGCCTATTCGTCGCAATCCTCAACATAGTCGATGTCGTCGTCCTCTGGCAACAGTGTTTAAGCAAGGTGAGCACATAAAAGTACTCCACAAGTTACACCAGGAGATATAACAGATTTGATGCATGCATAAGGCGTTACAAAGGAAGGCATATTATGGTTTATTTGCATAAACAACATCATTGAATTAAATACAGTAAAGTAAGTGCAAAAGCTGAATTTGATACAATATGTAAAACATTCCTTTAATTAAAATAATAACATTAGTGCAGGCAACAACCTAACACTAACCTATCCACGGGTATCCCACCCGGACCATCTTTCCAAAAGATTTCACAAGTGTCCATAAACCAAATTTTATTGAAACCAAAGTCTAATCCGTGAAGAACCATACTAAGCATGTCCTTGACCGTGGACACGGCTATCCAGGATAGTTTGTTACTCTGCAGAGGTGTACAACTTTACCCACAAGACATGTTCTCTCGTTTTGCCACGCGATTTACACACTGCCTTAGGTGTGCGGCTGAGAGTTCATGACAAGGCTGTTCCAATGTTCCATTACCAAATTAGTTACGCCGCCACTAAGGTTTCACCACAACATGAATCCACATGTTGGAGCCCCCTCTTGTGCCATGTGAGACTTCCCATGGCCTACGCCACACTCACATTCAGCCTATAGCGAAACTAAAATGGAACTTCACAAATTACTTAGCCAGGTCTGTCCCATACCAGACTTGTGGTAGTACGGTGTGACTTTGTATTAGTAGTTCACAGACCGGTCCTTAACTTGACTTAGGCCTACCCGCATACCCCTTGTGCCTGGCAGTCAACATCGAGTCAACAAACTACGACGCATGCCAGCAAGCACCCACCACCATACCAATGCCTAAGTCTAAGAACAGGTTTTATAATTTGTTTGAAAACATCTCATAATCATTCTTGACTCTCCAAAGTCAAGAATACATTCGAAAAACTTTATCATTTTATGTGAAACAATTCTTCCCACCCGAATTATTCTAAGCATGGCTAACCAATTCCATAAAATGTTCTAGTTAATACTAATGTACCAACTAGGTTTTCATCTAAGGTGATAAGGTATGATCGTTCAATTTCAAGATTGGCCATACAAAGGAAATTGGGTGTAACTAAAGTTTTAAGCACATTTGAACTAATTTGAATAAAAGTACGCATGCACAATAATTTTAAAAACAACATAAATAATTTAAATTACTGGGAGCAATATGATCAAAGGTGTAACTTGCCTTGCTCGAAGTCTTGCTGCGATTCGTCGAAGAAATACTCACCGGATTCGTCGAAATCTACACGCGAAGAACCAAAAGAAATTCAAACAAAATTCAAATAAAATCCAAAAATTCTCTTGCTACGATATGGGTAGTTTATGATTTTAGAAGAATTTAGAAATTTGAACGGGTTAAATCGGAGTTAAAATGAGAAAGTTATGGCTTCCGCAAGATTAAAAGGAGGGAAAAAGGAAAAAGCCGGTTTTCGGGAATTATTTTTGTACCGAAAAAATGCTATTTATGACGTCAGCTATTTTGAATTTTTCGGGCGGGAAAAATAATTTGAATGACCGGTGGGCCCGGTCTACCGTGGACCGGATCCACGGACCACGAGCCTTGCCGACGTGGCACATCGGCCACATGGCGCCATGCGGGCGCGAGGCCGGCCACATGGGCGGCCACGCGGGCGAGGCCGGCCACGCGGGCGCTCGCACGGGCAGCACGGGAAGGTGCACGGCCGGCGGCCGGAGTCGGGGCGGCGAGCGTCGGCGGGGAGAGGTGGGGCGGTGGCGCGCTTACCTGTGGCGGTGGCGGGACCCGGGGCGGCCGTCGGCGGCGCAAAGAGGTGGTGGCGGCGGGAGAATTTTGGGGCGACGACGGGAGGCGGCCGGGGTGGCGGCCGAATGGGAGGGGAAGGGCGGCGGTGAGAGGGAGGCCGAAACGGGGAAGGAGTCGATGCTTGGGGAGGGATTTTATAGGTGGAGAGAGAAGAAACGGCCGCGGCTTTAGAGGGGGATTAATGGGAAAAACGGCCGGTAGATTAGTGGGGGGTGATGAGAGGGCTTAAACGCACGCTTAAACGGGGATTAAAGTGGTAGTAACGGCCGGGATTAAAAGCTTTTATTTGTCATTCATGGTGGAAGAGAGAGAAGGCTAGAGGAAGAAGAAAGGGGAGGAAGAAGAAAGGTATGACGGGTGGGACCCATACGTCATTGAGAGAGAGGGGAAGTGAAGGGGTACGGGCCGTCGGATCGTTGACACGTGGCAAGTGAGTGTTTCAGGGTCTTTGGATGGAGATGAAGGGGTAAGTGATCATGTGTGGCTAGGATTAAAACGTGGAGAGAGAGTGATTCAATCTGAGAGCGACACGTGGCGGGCTTGGATGAATTTGATTTTTATTTTCGGAATAAAATTTCAGAAAATACTAGAAGCTTTATAAATACTTAGAAAATAATATTTAATGTCTAAAAATTCCAGAAAAATTATAGAATATTCCTGGAGCTCTTTTAGACTTAGGAAAAATATTTTTAATTTCAGATTTGCATTTAATAATTTTATAAAATACTTTTTAACCTTTACAATTGATTTTTAATTCAAGCAAATTCTCAAAAATTAATTAAAAATTTAGGGAAGGCTAGGAAAAACAAAATAAACTCTTTTTGGCTTTAGTAAAATATTTTAAACTCATTTTCTTGCTTTATGATTTGAAATAAACTCCAGACAAATCCAAATAAACTCCAAAAAATCAATAAAAGGCAAATAAAATTTTTCGGCGAGTTGACCTTCTTCCTTGGCTTCCAGATCAAGCAGAATCGGGAGAGTACTTTCTTGCATCAGGGCAAGTACACTCGTGACCTCCTGAGACGCTTTGACAAGTGTGATGGTAAGCTCGTGTCAACTCCCATGGCGTCCATAGCTTCTCTTGACCCAAATGAGGACAGCGAACCAGTTGATCAGAAGGAGTATCGCAGCATGATTGGCTCCCTCTTGTACCTCACTGCCTCGAGACCAGACATACACTTTGCTGTGTGTCTTTGTGCTCGCTTTCAGGCTTCCCCTCGCGTATCTCACCGCCAGGCGGTGAAGCGTATTCTTCGGTACCTTCGAGATACCATTGACTATGGTATCTGGTACTCTTCATCTTCCTATATTTTCTTGAGAGCCTACTCGGACGCAGACTTTGCTGGCTGTAGGATAGATAGTGTTGGACCGAAGTTGGCGACTGAGGGTGGGGGGGTGAATGTCGACTTTTAAAACTTGCCCCCAAAAAGGTACTCTAAGAGGGTTCTTCTCCTATAGCAACAATGCTATATAGAAAAGGCTTACTGAAGACACAGACATACCAAGAGAGAAGACATGGCGAGCGAAAGAGAAAGAAACAACAAGAACCATTAATGAACCAGAGAAACTACTGCAGCTAAAAAACCCCCGGGCGGTCTGACCGTAGTGAACTGGGCGGTCAGACCGCCGAATTGCCGCCGGTCAGACCGGTTGAGCAGGGCCGGTCAGACCGCTGCTGTTGGGGCGGTCAGACCGCCGGTAGTGAACTGGTCTGACCGGTTCCTCTGCTCAGGCAGCTGTAGAGCCCGACAGAAGACCCTGAAAAATCAAGTTTTGTCGAAATCAAAAAGATGAAGGAGGAGCTCCTTTTCTTTTCAGACCAAGCCACTAAAGACTTAATCTGAACATCATAGAGACCCCAAACATCAAAAGAAATCAACAAAAACTCATGAATTTCTGTTCTTTGCTGAGAGCTTGAAGAATTACAGAGAGCTGACCAAAATTCTAATTCCCATTCAATCTGTGAATTTGTGCCCATGAAACTTTGAGATAAGCTAAATGATAGCTTCAGGTCTCTAAATACCAAGTTTCATGCTGTCTCCTCAAGGGAATCAAGAAACTCACCAAAACCCTAGAAATTGAGTTCTTAAGAGAGCCACAACAGAAAACTTCAAATTCCCATTTCAGCTCTGATCCTTTGGCCACGAAACTTTGAGGATAGCTACTTAATAGCCTCTGGACTCAACATATCAAGTTTCGTGCCATCTCATGATGGGAATCAAAATTTACACCAAAACCCTAGAAGGGCAAAATAAGAACAGAGAAAGCCCAAGAGCAAAAATTGAAATCAAACACTTGGCTCTAGCATTTTAGCTGACCAAATGGTCTAGAATCTTAACTCCATCACAGAGCAACCCATTTTGGGCCTTCCCAACAAGAAACAACTTAAATCTCAGAAAATCAAGAAATCACTCAAAAAGGGAGGAACGAAGAACAGAGGGCCAGCACAGGAGAAAACTTCAGAAATTTCATTTCCAAACAACAAGGATTACAGAGGAGTCCCGATACGCATGGACATTAGAACAAGAGGAATAATTACAAGACTCTCAACTCATCCTCTCCCTCTCCAAGATCAAGAAAACCCACACTCTACATGGTTCTTGGAAGAACACACACAGGGAGGAGATGCTACGATGGAGACAAAACCTCTGCCCTCTCCAACAACTCTCCACTACTAAAGCCTCACCAACTAAAGCCTAAAGCCAAACAAACTCTCAAAGCTTCTTTTGACTCTAGCAAACCCTAACTCTCTCCCAAAGCCATGAGGGGGCATGCAGCCACTCCCTCCTTTATATAGCCCTTGGCTAACGGGTCTCCCACCCGTTACGCCCGCTAAACCCGAATGGAGCCGTCTCCCGCTTGTGCAGCCTCACGAAATTACCAATTCGCCCCTCCTGCACCTTCCGGGAAGCTTCCACGCTCCTTGTCGTCCAAGCCTTGCAACCACCTCGAGTCTCCGCCGTCTTCGACACATCTCGACCGTTCTGACCTCGACACCGCCCGTGTCTAGTCCAGTCACCTCGTGTCTCACCACGACTCTGCCTTGACGTTCTGCAACCATCACAAACAAGAAACACATCAAATAGCACCGCTCGATACATGAAAGCATAATGGCATCAACAAATCATACTTACCCATGATAGAGCCCAAACCTGTCGAAACAAGAGAATATACATCCTGAGCACTTTGACCATGTTTGACCAAGTCCGACTGAGTCCGATTGCACCATGCAACGTCAAGGTCCGAACGACACAAGCCAAACTCGACTCTCCTAGACCGATGTCAATTACTCATCTCACACATGGGGTCTCAACCACATGGTCTCTCAATCTCTCCCTTGATGAGTATATTGACAAACCAAGAAAAAGCGCAAAGTTGAGTTTGAAATGCAAGAAAGAAGTCAAACATGGTCCAAAGGAAGGAAATGAAGCTAATGACCATGTCGACACAAAGAGCACAAGAAATAGCAAGGTTTCCTCAAAGCTCCCAAAAAATAGCTTTTTCTACCACTATTCTCCCCCTTTTGGCAATAAACACATCAAGGATGCAAGGAAGAGGACAAGTCAAGGAAATGGATGAAATGGCTGAAGTTTGATTATTCTAAGCATTTAGAGCCATGAGAATTATCCAAAATGACCATAATGTATTACACCAAGCCATAACTCAACAAAAGGCTATCTAGATCATGACAAGATATGTATAACCCAGCTAGAACACATAGATGACGATCTGAAATGTAGTGCATTTTGTGAGCATGTCAAGTCATCAATAAGCAAAGTCTAGCTAGAGATATACAAGGATGATGTAGGCCATGTCAAGAAGCTAAGCGAAACCAAGAAGCTAGTATTGAGTCTGTTGTGGGGGTGGCCCAACCCCCTGTGACTGGGCCGTGCAACTAGTCCAACATGTACATAGGCCTAATAGTGTAGAGGAATATACCAGTGTAAATATACCAATGTACCCTCATCCCTTGTAAGTACTAAGGGGTAGACTGGGGATTTCCCATTCTACCTCACTCATATATATAAACCCCCAGGAGGGGCAAAGGAGGGACATCCTCTCATTCTTACCAACTCTCCCATAGATATGGCTCTCCTTTTCCTCTTCTACTAGTCCCCCTTCTCTCTGTTTGGCCCGTAGCCACAACAGATGGTGCCGTCCGTGGGGACTGGACAAGAAGTCGCGTGCGAGGAAGATATGCTCCATGGCCAGGCTGGGATACATCCTGGCATGCTGGGAAACAAAAAATACCGCCGAAGGTAAGAAAAGGTAGAGGATCTCAGAGTAATTCAACTCGCTCATCAGTTTCTGTCGCATGAAAGTCTCCGTGTGGATCTGGTAGATCCATTGATTTTGCATGTAAGCCTCTGTGCGGATCTCATAGATCCATCGATTCTGCACCTGATGCATGCTCCTTCAAAGCTGATTCTCACTAGTATTGTTGAGTACTGCCTGGGTAGCAAAGTGCAACATCGGGGTACACCTCGCCAGGCACGCACCTCGCCGAGCACACCCTCGTGCTGCACCGGCTCGTCGTCTTCGCGCAATCGTGGACTCCGCGTCGTCGAAGCCCGCCTACACGGAGTATTAGCTGGCCTTGGAGTCTGGAACGAAGATGCTACAAAGGTAGGACAAGGCAGCGTCACCTCGACACGGGCGGAGTCTCCGATGTCTCCGCGCGCATCCGCTCGGTCTCTGCGCCTCAGGGCCTCGCCTCCGTAGTCTCCACTGGCCTCCGACTCGGCGGCTCCGACCTCCGCGCTGCAAACATCAGGTCAAAGAACGTCGAGCTTCAAGGTACATACATGCATTCATTCACGTAGCAAATGCGTGCATGCATTCATTCGCGTATGCCTGCGTCCGGGGTACACTTTCATCCGCATATTCGTGCATGCAGTCAGGTCCTCAAAATACCACTTGCATGCGATCATACGCCTGCCTAGACACGAGCCCACGGCTGCCGCGCTCATGCCCGGCGACGCCGCCGCCGCGCAAATGCACCTGGCGCCAGAGCAGGCCGAGGCGGCTCACCCATTCGCGTATCCATGCATGCACGTATACAGCCACATGCATCCATCCATGCACGTATACAGTCACATACATCTGTGCATGCAGGTATCCATCTCTTCATCCATGCATGCATTAAAAAATACCTGCATGCATGCGCCACACTACTACAGAAAGCCTAATACTAGACGGCCAATCACAGACGGTTTTGTCAAACCGTCTGTGATTGACACTAACACAGACGATTTTAATTTGGACACCGTCTGTGTTAGTGGCGTCGGATAAAAGGAGTATCACAGACGGTTCTTACCGATGAACCGTCTGTGATACTAAAGTATCACATACGGCTTTTATTAAAAACCGTCTGTGATAATCTGGGATTATCACAGACGGTTTTTTATTAAAAACCGTCTGTGTTGTGTAGACTATCACAGACGGTTGTTGTTAAGAACCGTCTGTTAATGTTCACAGACGGTTTTTAACAAGATCCGTCTGTGATGTCCCTTTGTCTGTCATATTCTGTTCATGATCAGAGGTTAATATATAAGTACACATTGCTTCTAATAACTTAACTACAGAACTACTGAGACAAGAGATCACAAATTAAAGGCAAATTTATTAGTTTCAATTAGATGCAAATTTACTACAAATGTCGTACAGGTAAAGAGTTTCCCAGATTGTAATCTTTTGGGCTTCGTACGCTTCTTCTTCGACTTTGGGACTTGGAGGATCAGCGGCTGAATTCTCGAACGCCGTTAAGATTGCCCTTGTCCTCAGCACTTCCTCCTCCAGCCTGGGCAAATGATTAGCAGCATCCATAATGTCGTAGAGGATAGCATGAAAAGATTCCTCAGAATCTGCTGTTTTTGCTTGATCGGCAAGGCTATCCATCAGTCTCTCCAATACGTGTAGAGCTTCTTCCGCATTGCGCACATTGTGGAGAAGAACCAGGGTGAGGGATGTTTCCCTTTCTTGAGCGGTAGCGAGACGCCTCTGTCGACGGCGGATGATCAGGTCGAGCTAACGGATGCAAGAAAGTCGGGGAAGGAGAGCAGGGCGTGTGCGGAGAAGCTGCTCCAGATGCAAATTGCTGGCCGCCTGTGTAAGGTTCCGGCCGAACAATTCTTGATGAACAGATGAGAGGAAGGAGATGATCACAAGAATAGTAGAAGCCATATTGTACGACGTACGTAGAAGAGACCTGGATTAGGCGCGCATATTTAACCTTTAGCACAAACGGTTCGTATACCCAAACATTAATGATATAGACGCTTCGTATAAAGATCGAGAGATGTTAATTAGACGATCGAAACACGAAGCGTTCTGGCAATCGAAACACGAAGCGTTCTGGCAATGGAAACACGCGCGAAGCGTTCTGGCATGAAGCTTATGACAGACGGTTTTTTATAAAAAATCGTCTGTGATAATATTTATCACAGACAGTTTTAATAAAAAACCGTCTGTGATAAGCTGGTTATCACGGACGGTTTTTAATTAAAAACCGTCTGTGATAATTCACAGACGGTTTTTAGTTAAAAACCGTCTGTGATAATGAGTAAGGCATTTATTGCGCTGCTCAGACCGCATCTGTCTTCATTTCGATCCAGATCTAGCCACTGCTGCGCACTTTTTCACTCGGGAGGAAGCTAGGTGATTTCAGGCTAGTTAATTTGGTGGGAAGAGGCAGAGATTGAGCTTTGAATTAAGATTCAGACTTCCCTGGTTGTTGTAGATATGGTTAGTAATGAAATTTATTTTTTCTTTAATTGCATTACAATTTAGGTCTAAGTAATCCATGAGTGGTTATTGAAGATGGTTAATTTGCAAAATAGTTTGTTATATAATAGCTGTTGTGTTTGTAATATGAATTGAGCTAGCAAATTAAGTCTCAATATAATAAATGTGGCCGGTGTTGGTGATATGCCCTAGAGGCAACATGGAGATGTTGAATATATCACATACTATGTTTATGATACATTGCTTTGTTCCTTGAAATAGACATTATCATTATTGATCAATGAGTATGTGGCTTATTCATGAGACTCTTAATGCCAAAATGTTGCTATTTCTAAATGATCCCTGATTATATATCATATGAGGAACAAATATGATTCAAAAATCAGCATATGTATTGATTGATGATCATGTCTCATGGATCATGGTATGGAGATACCAAATCAATAATATGGACATGTGTTAGTGAACATATGTTGGATAGACCCGCCATGAGACACTGCAGAGATTCCATGTGTCATCAGTTGGTCTTAAGTAGTGTTTATGTGGAATCCTTAGACTTGAGATCATCATGGTTCCCAACATGCGTAGTAGCTTATTTTGGGACTACTAAACACTACTCCGTAACTGGGTAGTCATAAAAGTAGTCTTCGGGTTTGCCATGAAACATGTAGTGGGATGTGAATGATCAAGATAGAATTTGCCCCTCCTTATGGGAGACATATCTCTAGGCCCCTCGATGTAATGGATTATGAAAGTGCATGGCCATGCCAAGGTGATTGAGGAGTCAATCACAAGTTTATAATCCATCACGGAATCGAGAGAGTGATTGAGCTATTAAGAGGATGACACAGGTCTCGCCTTGAGCTTAATCTATATTGTGAGGCAAAGGGATTCGTACATGAGAACATTACAGGTTCAGCTGATATGATCTTTACGTATACTTTGGGGTAAATATGTCTTACTAGAGGCTGCTATTAACAGGGTGACCGGAAAGGCGTTTCCGGGTCGCGACCAAGTATACGTGAACCTACAGGGTCGCACACTTAACGGGTTGGAACACTAATTCGAATGTGATTCGGATGTGGGCTCAATTTGGATAGAGATCCGGATAGACTCCTATTGGGCCTCGGTCCACGAGGCCCAAGTGAGGAGGTCTATATATATGGAGGCGAGGGGCTGAGGGTGTATGCTTCTGTTAATCCCGAGCCAAACCCTAGCCGCCACCTCCCGAGCCAAACCCTAGCCGCTCGCGAGTGCTGGTACACTCGCGATCGGCGTTCCAGCCCCGGACGTGTGGATACCGGTGGAGGCGCTGCTCGTTGCGGCGTTGATCGGTATCAACAATCTACATATTGGATCTGCTCGTGGTGTGGTTGATCGCGTGGAGGAGACGATCTGTTCGGGACGATCGGCTACTTCCACTACTACCTCGACGCGCGTGGTTGGATCGGCTTCTCCAACTCTTCTTCCGCTGCGCTGCGCGTCTAGTGGTAACGATCCATGATCCCTCCTTAGCATGATGTCCTGGTGTGCGCGGTAGAAAAGTTTTGTTTTCTGCTATCGTAGCCTACGCGCATTCCTTAGGTAGAATGCGATTCTACGTCTAACTTGTTTTTGCAGGGAATGATGTGAATAGTATGGCCCTATATCTTATTGGAATGTATGAGATGTATGTGATGCATGTAACATTCGTTCATGGCCTGCGTGTCATGATTATTTTAGCTATTGTTAGCTGTCTATATTGTATTTAACGACCTGCGTGTCGACCTTAATGCTTGAATCTATCTTTGTAATCTTCAATTTCTAGCTATTATAGGTAGTAGCCTAGTTTTGAGGCTACAAGCTTTCAAGCATGGTGCCCTAAAGGAGTGATGTGGAGGATGGAGATCGTCTACACCTACATGGAGATGGAGATCACCATTTTTTGGGCCATACTACTTCACAGTTAAATGTGTTTATCTGTGATGTTATCTATCTTATTCTTATGCAATGATTTTTGTGATATGTTGCTTTGGTAGGATAGAATCCCTCATAAAAATTAGGTGTTAATGCCCTTCCATATGTTGCACCAAAAGATAATGATCACCGCATGGTAGGTCTACCAAAGTAGAGTGCTGTCGGTTATCATCATTGTTTGGGGTAGATGTCGGACATCTACATGCGGAAGCATTTGGTTTACTTAACAAGGTTATCAAAACAGTTTTGGACCTTGGGGCATAGGTTGGGGCCAGGGCATACTGATGTCACCCAACAAACAAGAGTCACATAGGGATGTGATTAGCAAGGTGTTGCTTACCCATGTCACTAGTTTTCTAGCCGTGATGCCAAAGCTCACTAGGAATTAGTGAAATGAGGATCTTGACCCACTATGTAACTTAGAGGGAGTTTTATTGCAAAACACATAGTGGGAGTCTTTTGTTAAATAGTTTAATAAAAGATGAACATAAACATAGTGCTAAACTTTGCATATTCTTGTGTTGTAGATCATGTCAGCTAACGCCGCATCCAGTTCTTCTAATTTGTGATCTATTCTTGAGAAAGAAAAACTCAATGGAACGAACTTTATGGATTGGTATCGCAACTTGAGAATTGTTCTCAAGCAAGAGCGCAAGGAGTATGTCCTTGAGTCTCCTTATCCTGATGACTTGCCTGATAATGCTACTGCGGCTGCACGGAGAGCTTATGAGAAGCAAACGAATGATTGCCTTGATGTGAGCTGTCTCATGCTTGCCACAATGTCCTCTGAGCTTCAGAAGCAATATGAGAACACAGATGCCTACAATATCATTGTGGGGTTGTGTGGTATGTTTGAGAACCAAGCAAGGGCTGAGAGGTTCAACACTTCAAAGTCCTTGTTTGCGTGCAGGCTTGCAGAAGGGAATCCCGTCAGCCCTCATGTGATTAAGATGATTGGCTACATTGAGAGTCTAGAAAAGCTTGGTTTTCCCCTTAGCCAAGAGTTGGCTACTGATGTGATTCTCCAGTCACTTCCCCCGAGCTTTGAGCCATTCATACTGAACTATCACATGAACAACATGGACAAGACCTTGGCTGAGTTGCATGGGATGCTAAAAGCTGCCGAGGAAAGCATTAAGAAAGCAGCATGTTGTGGCTACAGACCAAACAGAGAGAGATGGTAGTGGAGAGTGATGAAGATAAGTGTGATGGCCTGGGTTCTTCCCATGGCTTACTCGTATATATACCTACACATTGAGGAGTGCTTTTACAGTTATACCCTTACATCTGGTTATCCCCTCTAGGGGCAGTTATGTCATTACACATGGCCTATTCTGGGCCTTATAATCTCCTACCAGGCCTGCTGGCTTAGGTGGGGGCCATCCCTACGACAGGAGCCTCTCATGGTAAAGGGCTTCACAAGGCCGAAGCCATGTTGCTGAGTCTTTTGGCCCCCTCCGTCCCTGCGGCCTGTGAATGTTTCCAAGCTTCCGGAGCTGCGCTGTAGCCGAAGCAGACGTGCGCGCTGCTGCGACGCTCGGACTTCCGGGAGTCCACGTGGTGCAGCGTGCTTGGCGTGGTGCGGGCGTTGAGGCATCGTGACCATTAATATGGCGGCGGACTTCCGGCGGTTGGATTTCTGCCGATTGGTTCCCCTGCTGATGGTGGTATATATATGGCGCTGGTGGGGCGTTGCTCCTGCGTATATTGTGATAGAAGCTGTTCCCCTAAAATGGGCCCCTGCCGTGCATCAACATTCCTGGGTGACGCTGAGCGACTTGGGGAATGTTGATGCACAGAAGGAGGTCTATTTTTCCTGGGAGCTTGACCAGCGCCGGATATCGACAGCCAGCCGCGCTTCCTGACCCCGCACCGCGCTTCCGTGGGCGACAGCGAGGTCTGCTCTATTTTTCTTAACAGGCCTACCTACAGTCGGTGTTCCTGAGGGAGCCCGCCGGCACCTCCTTATATGCTGATGCACTGTAGGTGGTCTGTTAAGGAAAACAAGGTAGATTTCGCAAGACAAGACTCCCGTCTTTGCTGCGCCCCGGCGAAGTGGACCCGCGCGCTCCGTCCCCTACCGTTCGGACGGGTGGCAGCGAAACTGGCGCCTAGTCGAAGTAGACGCGCGCGCTCTGCCCCCCGCCCTTCGAACGGGTGCCGGCGAAGCTGGCGCCTAGTCGAAGTAGACGCGCACGTGCTCCGCCCCCTGCCCTTCGAACGGGTGGCAGTGAAGCTGGCGCCTAAGTCGAAGTAGGCGCGCGTGCTCCGCCCCCCGCCCTTCGAACGGGTGGCAGCGAAGCTGGCGCCTAGTCGAAGTAGGCGCGCGCGCTCCGTCCCCTACCCTTCGAACGGGTGGCAGCGAAGCTGGCGCCGAGTCGAAGTAGACGCGCTCGCTGGCGCCTAGTCGAAGTAGACGCGCTCGCTCCGCCCCCTGCCCTTCGAACGGGTGGCGGCGAAGCTGGCGCCTAGTCGAAGTAGACGCGCGCGCTTCGCCCCCTGCCCTTCGAACGGGTGGCAGCGAAGCAGGCGCTTAAGTCGAATTAGGCACGCGTGCTCCGCCCCCCGCCCTTCGAACGGGTGGCGGCGAAGCTGGCGCCTAGTCGAAGTAGACGCGTGCGCTCCGTCCCCTACCCTTCGAACGGGTGGCAGCGAAACTGGCGCCTAGTCGAAGTAGACGCGCGCGCTCCGCCCCCCGCCCTTCGAACGGGTGGCGGCGAAGCTGGCACCTAGTCAAAGTAGACGCGCGCGCTCCGTCCCCTACCCTTCGAACGGGTGGCAGCGAAACTGGCGCCTAGTCGAAGTAGACGCGCGCGCTCCGCCCCCCGCCCTTCGAACGGGTGGCGGCGAAGCTGGCGCCTAGTCGAAGTAGACGCGCGCGCCCCGTCCCCTACCCTTCGAACGGGTGGCAGCGAAACTGGCGCCTAGTCGAAGTAGGCGCGCGTGCTCCGCCCCTGCCCTTCGAACGGGTGGCAGCGAAGCTGGCGCCTAGTCGAAGTAGGTGCGCGCGCTCCGTCCCCTGCCCTTCGAACGGGTGGCGGCGAAGCTGGCGCCAAGTCGAAGTAGGCGCGCGCGCTCCGTCCCCTACCCTTCGAACGGGTGGCAGCGAAGCTGGCGCCTAGTCGAAGTAGACGAGCTCGCTCCGCCCACTGCCCTTCGAACGGGTGGCGGCGAAGCTGGCGCCTAGTCGAAGTAGACGCGCGCGCTCCGTCCCCTGCCCTTCGAACGGGTGGCCGCGAAGTTGGCGCCTAGTCGAAGTAGACGCGCGCGCGCTCCGCCCCCTGCCCTTCGAACGGGTGGCAGCGAAACTGGCGCCTAGTCGAAGTAGACGCGCGCGCTCCGTCCCCGACCCTTCGAACGGGTGGCAGCGAAGCTGGCGCCTAAGTCGAAGTAGGCGCGCGGGCTCTGCCCCCTGCCCTTCGAACGGGTGGCAGCGAAGCTGGCGCCTAGTCGAAGTAGGCGCGCGCGCTCCGTCCCCTACCCTTCGAACGGGTGGCGGCGAAGCTGGCGCTAAGTCGATGTAGGCGCGCGCGTTCCGTCCCCTACCCTTCGAACGTGTGGCAGCGAAGCTGGCGCCTAAGTCGAAGTAGACGCGCGCGCTCCCCGCCTAGTCGAAGTAGACGCGCGCGCTCCGCCCCTGCCCTTCAAACGGGTGGCAGCGAAGCTGGCGCCTAAGTCGAAGTAGGTGCGCGCGCTCCGCCCCCTGCCCTTCGAACGGGTGGCAGTGAAGCTGGCGCCTAGTCGAAGTAGGCGCGCGCGCTCCGTTCCTTACCCTTCGAACGGGTGGCAGCGAAA
The DNA here is from genome assembly GCA_017311315.1 of Dendrocalamus latiflorus. Lineage (NCBI taxonomy): Eukaryota > Viridiplantae > Streptophyta > Magnoliopsida > Poales > Poaceae > Dendrocalamus > Dendrocalamus latiflorus. Next base: position 4,364,062 of record CM029620.1, on the reverse strand, counting down.
CTGGCGCATAGTCGAAGTAGGCGCGCGCGCTCCGTCCCCTACCCTTCGAACGGGTGGCGGCGTAGCTGGCGCCTAGTCGAAGTAGACGCGCGCGCTCCGTCCCCTACCCTTCGAACGGGTGGCAGCGAAGTGGGTGCCTAGTCGAAGTAGAAGCGCGCGCGCTCCGCCCCCTGCCCTTCGAACGGGTGGCAGCGAAACTTGCGCCTAGTCGAAGTAGACGCGCGCGCTCTCCGTCCCCTGCCCTTCGAACGGGTGGCAGCGAAGCTGGCGCCTAGTCCAAGTAGGCGCGCGCGCTCCGTCCCCTACCCTTCGAACGGGTGGCAGCGAAACTGGCGCCTAGTCGAAGTAGGCGCGCGCGCTCCGTCCCCTACCCTTCGAACGGGTGGCGGCGTAGCTGGCGCCTAGTCGAAGTAGACGCGCGCGCTCCGTCCCCTACCCTTCGAACGGGTGGCAGTGAAGTGGGCGCCTAGTCGAAGTAGAAGCGCGCGCGCTCTGCACCCTGCCCTTCGAACGGGTGGCAGCGAAACTGGCGCCTAGTCGAAGTAGACGCGCGCGCTCTCCATCCCCTGCCCTTCGAACGGGTGGCAGCGAAGCTGGCGCCTAGTCAAAGTAGGCGCGCGCGCTCCGTCCCCTACCCTTCGAACGGGTGGCAGCGAAGCTGGCGCCTAAGTCGATGTAGGCGCGCGTGCTCCGCCCCCCGCCCTTCGAACGGGTGGCAGCGAAGCTGGCGCCTAGTCGAAGTAGGCGCGCGCGCTCCGTCCCCTACCCTTCGAACGGGTGGCGGCGAAGCTGGCGCCTAGTCGAAGTAGATGCGCGCGCTCCGCCCCCTGCCCTTTGAACGGGTGGCCGCGAAGCTGGCGCCTAGTCGAAGTAGGCGCGCGCGCTCCGTCCCCTACCCTTCGAACGGGTGGCAGCGAACCCGGCGCCTAGTCGAAGTAGGCGCGCGCGCTCCGTCCCCTACCCTTCGAACGGGTGGCGGCGTAGCTGTCGCCTAGTCGAAGTAGACGCGCGCGCTCCGTCCCTTACCCTTCGAACGGGTGGCAGCGAAGTGGGCGCCTAGTCGAAGTAGAAGCGCGCGCGCTCCGCCCCCTGCCCTTCAAACGGGTGGCAGCGAAACTGGCGCCTAGTCGAAGTAGACGCGCGCGCTCTCCGTCCCCTGCCCTTCGAACGGGTGGCAGCGAAGCTGGCGCCTAGTCCAAGTAGGCGCGCGCGCTCCGTCCCCTACCCTTCGAACGGGTGGCAGCGAAGCTGGCGCCTAAGTCGATGTAGGCGCGCGTGCTCCGCCCCCCGCCCTTCGAACGGGTGGCAGCGAAGCTGGCGCCTAGTCGAAGTAGGCGCGCGCGCTCCGTCCCCTACCCTTCGAACGGGTGGCGGCGAAGCTGGCGCCTAGTCGAAGTAGATGCGCGTGCTCCGCCCCCTGCCCTTTGAACGGGTTGCAGCGAAGCTGGCGCCTAGTCGAAGTAGGCGCGCGCGCTCCGTCCACTACCCTTCGAACGGGTGGCAGCGAAACTGGCGCCTAGTCGAAGTAGGCGCGCGCACTCCGTCCCCTACCCTTCGAACGGGTGGCGGCGTAGCTGGCGCCTAGTCGAAGTAGACGCGCGCGCTCCATCCCCTACCCTTCGAACGGGTGGCAGCGAAGTGGGCGCCTAGTCGAAGTAGAAGCGCGTGCGCTCCGCCCCCTGCCCTTCGAACGGGTGGCAGCGAAACTGGCGCCTAGTCGAAGTAGACGCGCGCGCTCTCCGTCCCCTGCCCTTCGAACGGGTGGCAGCGAAGCTGGCGCCTAGTCCAAGTAGGCGCGCGCGCTCCGTCCCCTACCCTTCGAACGGGTGGCAGCGAAGCTGGCGCCTAAGTCGATGTAGGCGCGCGTGCTCCGCCCCCCGCCCTTCGAACGGGTGGCAGCGAAGCTGGCGCCTAGTCGAAGTAGGCGCGTGCGCTCCGTCCCCTACCCTTCGAACGGGTGGCGGCGAAGCTGGCGCCTAGTCGAAGTAGATGCGCGTGCTCCGCCCCCTGCCCTTCGAACGGGTGGCAGCGAAGCTGGCGCCTAAGTCGAAGTAGGCGCGCGTGCTCCGCCCCCCGCCCTTCGAACGGGTGGCAGCGAAGCTGGCGCCTAGTCGAAGTAGGCGCGCGCGCTCTGTCCCCTACCCTTCGAACGGGTGGCAGCGAAACTGGCGCCTAGTCGAAGTAGGCGCGCGCGCTCCGTCCCCTACCCTTCGAACGGGTGGCAGCGAAACTGACGCCTTTGCCCTGCGAACACCGCCGCGTGGGCGGTGACTTGGGGTCTTTTATGTGGCCTTGCGCTGTACGGGTTCCTGGAATCACGCCGGCCCCTGGTCTGTCAGGGTTAGGTTCCCGTACCGTGCGACCCCACGCGCTCGGGGCACGCGACGGCCTATGACCGGTGGACGGCGGGATGTGGACGGTTGCGTGTTCACAGCCGCTCGCCTCTTCCCTAGGGAGGGGGGACACGGGGCAGGCAGTAAATGGCGCCTGTGGTCGTGACCTTCCAGCGCTGGGTGGGCGCTTGTACGACCGTGGTCGCGCCTCATGCCCGGACCGCCGCGACCCTTCGCTTTCAATTATGGGGAATCGTGTGGGGCGGGCCTTTACACCGCTGCGGTTGCATCTGGCACGCGTATCGTTGCGACGCTTTGGTAGCGGCGGTACGTGCGAGGTGGCTTGAAATAGCCCCCCATAACAGCGTCCCCGCACCTTTACGCCCTCTTTCCTGTCTGCTCCTCCTTCCACCTCTTCGCGCTATCTTCGCCACTCCAGTCTCGTCGTGGGAGACGATGGCCTCCAGTAGCAAGCGCGGCCAGGCAGTCGGTGACCCTGTCATTCACCGGCGATCCTCGCCGTTGGAGGTGAAATACGTGCTCCAAGAGCACGACCCGTCGGCAGCCGACGAGGAGCGGCGGGTGGCGGAGGAGGGAGGCACGTTCTCCGGCGATCTAGGCCCCTCGCTCGTGACCGTGAAGACGATCCAAGGGCTCTTGCGCGTGGGGAAGTTGTCCGGGCGGCAGGACGTACGATTGCCCGCCGGCAACGAGACGGAACCGCATCCCGAGAGGTCGGAGGCAGTCGTATTCGTTGCCTTTTTCGACGCGGGGCTCCGGATCCCAGCGGCGACCGTGGTGGGCGACGTGCTGCGGACCTTCAGGCTGGAGCTGGCGCAACTGACTCCAAACGCCGTGGCCCGGCTCGCGGTGTACAGCTAGGCCTTGCGCTCGGGGGCGTGCTGGCCCAGCGCGTCGCTGTTCGCCTATCTCCACGAGGCGCGATGCCAACCGAAGGGCCGGAAGGACGGGACGCTGTCGAGCTTCGGTAGCGTCTCTTTTATTCTTCGCTCGTCGTGCAAGAAGCTCTTCCCTGCGAACTCAACTCGCGGGAAGTGGGAGTCTTACTGGATGAAGCGATGGTTCTACCACCGTGTGGAGAGCAGGAGCGGCCTTGAGTGCACAGGGCGACCAATCGCGTTCAAGCCCTCGCCCGGCCGAACGCTCGATGATGAGGACAAGCGGAGGGTCAAGCGGCTCGTGGGCGTGGCCGCTCGCCTCAACATGCGCGACCTTGCCGAAGAGTACGTGATGTACGGCATGGCACCGCTTGCCCGTGACTGGCGTCTTGCCGCCGAGAGGCATCGAGACGACAATGTTTCGCCGTGGGTCTGCTCGCTACCGGTGCCGCCCGGCCCCCGTAAGCCTCGATTGCGTCCCTCCTTTGTTGACGCGAAATGCGTTGTGTGCTGATGCTATTTTTCTTTGCTTCAGGGATTTCCTTGGAGGAGGCGGAGCAAGCCGCGCGCGTATTCTTGGGGCCATACACCGCCAGGGAGCACGAGCAGCGCGCGTCTGCTGTCGCTAAGGCGGGGCTGGGGCGAATAAACCGCGTGTGCGAGGTCCTGGGCCTTGCCGTGCCGGACCGTGTCGCTCCAGACGATAGTGGAGCGAAGAAGAAGAAGACCTCATCTCGGAAGAGGGGCCGCAGCGGGGCGCCTGCCGCGCCTGCTGCTAGTGTTTCCGAGGGAGCGGCGGATGCGGAGACAGACTCGGCGAGGTACGCCGATTCGAGCTTGGGTGGCGCGGGCGCCGAAGGCGAGGTGTCTTCGGCAAGCGTCCCGGACGGCGGGTTTGCCGCGGGCGGCCGGAGGGGGGAAGCCTCACCGCTCGCCGAAGTCGTCGAGGCGGACCCCGTGCGGACCGGCGATGCCGAGGTGCAGCCCTCGACCGCGGCCGCTGTGGCGCCGGAGGTGCCTTCTGCGGGGGCGCACGTAGCCGTGCTGTCTTTACCAACAGCTGCGGGGACCGAGGTGCCCCCTTCGACGACTGCCACCGTGGAACCTTCGCCCCCGGGCGCAGCAGCCGCGGGGTCCTCCCCAACCACGGCTGCGAGGGCGGTGGCGCTGCTGGCTGCCCCGGCCAAATGGCCATGTGTGCGGCCGGAGCTCCACCGGACACCGCGGGGGTTCGTCGTGGCTACGGGCATCAGAAGTTTGTGGGACTCCAGCGCAAGCACCGGGGGCCCCGTGGCCTATGCGCCTTCTGCCCCTCTGGCCACACCGCCCACCGCGCAGGGACAGCCGTCGTCCTCCCCGAACGCGGAGGCCTCCGCTCACGGCGGGACCATTCCTTCTGCTACCGAAGGTAGGGTGGCTTAGCTTACTCTGGTGTATGCTTTTATGCCTTGGGGTGGTCACCCGTATCCTTATTTACAGCGTTGCTCATTCCGGAGGGGGAGCATCCTACGGAACACGGGGCCTCCGGGCACGTGAGCCCTGCGGACTTCGCGCCGCCCCCGGAGACGCTGAGGGCGTGGCGCGGGATTGTGAATGACGCGGCCACGAGTGTCGACCCGCAAGTGCTGCAGGCTTACGGTGTGGGGCGCCTCGAGGACGCTTTCGAGGTGTCTGGGGTGAGGGTAAGTACTCCTGCGACCGCGCCTGAGTTTAGCTGGGTTTGCTAAGTCTTTTCCCTTCTACAGACACTTGTGCTGGGGCAGGCCCTACAAACGGCCTATGCTCGTAGCCAAAAAGCGCTCGAGGATAGGCTGCGGGCCGTCGAGGAGGAGCTGCGCGAAGCCTCTGGCGCCCGTTCTGCCCAAGACGCCCGCATCCGCCAGCTGGAAGCGGAATGCGCCGACGCGAGGGCGCACGCCGAGGGGCTTGTTGCGTCGGCGCAGGAGTCAGCCGCGGCAGCTGCCGAACAAAAGTTCGCGGCTGAGCGGGATGGGTTCTTGGAGCAGGTCGCCGCGCTAGAGAAGGAAAAAGGCGAGCTCGCCTTGACTCTAGCGGAGCGCAACCGAACGCTGGGCGACGCCTCGGTGGTTGCCTGGGACGCCATGCAAGCGCTGGAGAGCCATCTTCAAGGGCTGGTAGCGGAGGTGCCGGGACGCGCCTTCGGTCCGGAGGAGCTGTCTCGGACGCTCCGCTGGGTCGGGGATGCCGCCAACGTCGCACGCGACGCGGCGACGTCCTTCGGCACCCACTGCGCGTATACGTCGGCATGCTTGGTGTGCGCGCTCCTGCAGCACCGCGGTTGTACGCACGTCGCCGCGCTAGATGATCCCCAGCTGGAGATGCCTGGCGGGGCCGGAGTGATGTCCGGCGCCGTCCGCTCCGCTCGCCTCGCCCTCGGGCCCTTCTTCGATCGGATCTGGAGCCACGTCGGGGCGGATGCTGCGCGGATCGAGCTGCAGAAGTCGCTCTACGGGACGGGGAGCCTCGGCCAATTTCTGGACGGGGTCCCGCGACGCGATGATGGTGGCGCTGGGCCCTCCGAAGGCACCGGGAACCCGCAGGTCTGACGCCGTGGTGCTTAGGTGTAGGCGTGTGTTGTACTGTTCCTTGTCTTTGCGAATAAAGTACACACTTGCTACTTGTATTCTGACCTTCACCTACCTCCCGGGCAGCTTCCTTGCTGGGACCGGCTTCGCGCGGCCGACCTTTCAACCCGGCGACGCCTGCGATGCTGGCGAAGGGCCGAAGAGTCGCTGGACTTTTGGGCGAGCCGGCCTTCTTCGAGCAAGGCCCCAACTTTAGCGCGTGTTAAGGACGAACCCGCGGGGTAGCGGCTTAGAGCGGCCGGGATGTTGCCAGACCTTTGTACATGTGATTCTTCCGGTATGCAGACGTCCTGGCATTTTAAGATATGCGCTGTGTGTTGATGCCGCCGCGGTTTGCCTTGCTTTATAGTCCGGAGACTCATGCGTGCGGAGGCAGACCTCGACGCTACGTCTTATTTAAAGTCCGTGGACTGGTGCGTGCGGAGCTAGGCTCGACGCTACGTCTTCTTTATAGTCCGGAGACTCGCGCGTGCGGAGGCGAACCTCGACGCTACGTCTTATTTAAAGTCCGTGGACTGGTGAGCGCGGAGCTAGGCTCGACACTACGTCTTATTTATAGTCCGCAGACTCTCGCGTGCGGAGCTAGGCTCGACGCTACGTCTTATTTAAAGTCCGTGGACTGGTGCGGGCGGAGCTAGGCTCGACGCTACGTCTTCTTTATAGTCCGGAGACTCGCGCGTGCGGAGGCGAACCTCGACGCTACGTCTTATTTAAAGTCCGTGGACTGGTGCGCGCGGAGCTAGGCTCGACGCTACGTCTTATTTATAGTCCGCAGACTCTCGCGTGCGGAGCTAGGCTCGACGCTACGTCTTATTTAAAGTCCGTGGACTGGTGCGTGCGGAGCTAGGCTCGACGCTACGTCTTCTTTATAGTCTGGAGACTCGCGCGTGCGGAGGCGAACCTCGACGCTACGTCTTATTTAAAGTCCGTGGACTGGTGCGCGCGGAGCTAGGCTCGACGCTACGTCTTATTTATAGTCCGCAGACTCTCGCGTGCGGAGCTAGGCTCGACGCTACGTCTTATTTAAAGTCCGCAGACTGGTGCGTGCAGAGCTAGGCTCGACGCTACGTCTTATTTAAAGTCCGTGGACTAGTGCATGCGGAGCTAGGCTCGACGCTACGTCTTCTTTATAGTCTGGAGACTTGTGCACGCGAGGGCGTCCCCCCGGTGCGTCTTTGGTTTATACTCAGTCCCGCCCTCCCTGGCGACGGCGAGTGCACACGCGAACGTGCGTCTTTGGTTTATACTCAGTCCCGCCCTCCCTGGCGACGGCGAGTGCACACGCGAACGTGCGTCTTTGGTTTACGCTGCAGGGACGGGCGCGTTGGCCAAGCCTGCGCGCGCCCTCACCGCGTGCTTGCGTGTGACGAAGAAAGATTAGCGGCAAACGGCGATCTGCATTACATTCCCGTTTGCGCGGGTGGGCAACTACAAAGTGTGGATATACTGACCGTTTGCCCTTGGCGCGGCCGCAGCCTCTGGTCGCTAGACATCTGCAGGGCCCGCGCAGGCGCCTATGGGTGACCCCGCGGACCTCCGCGCTGTGACGCCGGCTCTAAGAGCGTCGTTGGGCTTCGGGACGTGGGCGCCTGGTGCCTGGCTCGATGCGCCGGGCCATATCCTGGTCGCCTCGGACGGTAATGATGGTCCGGGGACCTGGGATCTTCATGCACAGATAGCCGTGATGTGGTACCGCGCCGAAGGAGTTGAGGATTGGGCACCCTAGAATGGCATTGTAGGGGTACGGAAGGTCGACCACGTCGAAGGTGGCATCTTCGGTCCGCACATTGTCATTTCGACCGAAGGAGACTTGAAGGCCGATTTGGCCCAGCGCCCGCAGGGGCTGTCACCCGAAGCCCTGCAATGGGATTCCCGAGGGCCCCAGGCGGCTTCCAGGGATCCCCATCTGGTCGAAGGCCGCCGCAAACAATACGTTCGCAGAGCTACCACCGTCCACCAAGGCGCGCCCCACGTCGCATCCCGCGATGGTGACCCGGATGACCAGGGGGTCCTGATGAGGGAAGTCCACACCTTGGGCATCATCGGGTGTGAATGTAACTTCGTGCTGGGCCCACTCCGGCGGTGCTTGCGCTGGGTATGCCGCCACGTGATGTAGTCTTCGCGCGTAGGCCTTCTGTTGTCGTGCCGAGGTGAATTCCAGTGCAGAGCCTCCGGATATGACGTTAATGACCTTGCGGTAGGTTGCGTCCAGGGCCTGCAACGACAGGAGGCCCTCCCGAGGCTGCTGTACGTGAGCTTGGATCCGTAAGGCGCCTTCCTGGGGTTGCATCCCTTGCGCCTGTACCTGCATCCCTTGCGCCTGTACCTGCATGGGGGCCTCGTATGGAAATTGGATGTGGGCCACCGCAGGCGGGCGCGCCTCCGGGTTTCTGTCCCTAGCGACGCTGTCGCGGAGCGCTGCGATGGAGGTGCAGGCGCGGGTATCATGGTTGCCGCGGCTGTGGATTATGCACCATAGCCCCTGATGCTGGTCGTCGTAATCCCCACGACCCCTATCGTCGCGGCCCCTGCCACGGCCACGCCCCCGGCCACGGCGCCCCCGACCGCCTCGGCCCGCTGGAGCACCCTCGTCGGACCCGCCTTCGATGTCGAGGACGTACCGGTTTCGCCTCGACCTCTGCTGGCCGCGCTTGGGCTGATCAGACGACTCCTTATGCGGGTTGTCCCTACGATCGGGCGCGTTTCGGGACGACTCCTGCTTACGTTTTCCCTTCGAAGAACCGCCCTTCGGCGGATCTTCGGCTTTTACCGAGGCTTCGGCCTGGTTGGTGTCGGAGTCGTCACCTTGCCTGCGCCGCGCGTCTTCCTCCGCCCTGGCATATTCTTCCATCTTGTCGAAGAGCTTTGCCACCGTCTTGATTGGCTTTCGCGCGTTGTACTCGGCCATCGGGCCCGGACGAAGGCCCTGTATGGCTGCATTGACGATGGTGGTATCGTTGACGTCTTTCACTTGACATCGAATTTTAGCGAAGCGTTTGAAGTAGTCCCGGAGCTTCTCCGAAGGTTTTTGCTTCACGGCGAAGAGCTGGTCCGCGTCGACTCGGTCAACGTAGTTTCCTTGGAAGTTGTTGTGAAGGCGGACACGAAGCTGTTCCCACGCGTAGATGGAGCCCGGCTCTATGGTAAAGAACCAAGAGAGCGCCACTCCTTGTAGCGCGAGGGGGAGTCCCTTCGCCTTCGTGGTGTCGTCGCCGCCCGTGGCTTCGATCGCGGTTTCGTACACGCGCACGAACTCACGGGGGTCCGTGTCGCCTTTGTACGAGTCGATGGCGCTCGGAAACTTGAAGTCTTCGGGCCATGCCTCCTGCTGCAGCCCCGCCGAAAGCGGGGACTCCGGATCCACGCGCCGCAGCGGCACGCGGCTGGATGCGGGGGCTTCGCGACTGTCCGCCCTTTCCGGCGTGGGTTCGGACGCGACCACTGGCGCGGCCTGCTAACTCCGAGCCTCTTGCATATCTCTGATGGCTCCGCGAAGGTCCCCTAGCTCTCGCTGGAATGCATTGAGAGCCGCCAGCAGGGCACTTTCCATCGCCGGTGCAGGCGGGGTCGCTGGTACCCCCGACGGGCGGGTCGGCGCGGGGACGACCGCGTCGCGAGGTCCCGAACTGCCGGTCGCTCCGTCGTGGCTACCCCGAACCGCCTGGTCCGCGCCGCTGGCGAGGGTTGCAGTGGGGGCGGCGAGGTCAGCTGTCATTGCGTCGGCGGGGTCGGTTGTCGCCGCACCCGTGCCGACGTCTTCGACCGCGGGGCCCGTCCCCGCAACGCCGGTGGCGGGGTGGGTCGTCGCGGTGCCGACGACGGGATTGGTTGTCGCGGCGCGAACGTCGACGTCTCCGGCTACCGCGCCAGCATCGGCGCCCGCGTCCCCCGCTGCTGATGCCGAAGCCCTAGTACTCATACGACGCTCCGGCCCGGCCGCCTTCTTTCCCTTCGCCGCCGCTGAAGAAGCTTTTCTCGGTGCCATCCTTCTTCTTCGGTCTTCAGGCTTGTCCTCGTCCTCCCCACGGACGGCGCCAACTGTTGTGGCTACAGACCAAACAGAGAGAGATGGTAGTGGAGAGTGATGAAGATAAGTGTGATGGCCTGGGTTCTTCCCATGGCTTACTCGTATATATACCTACACATTGAGGAGTGCTTTTACAGTTATACCCTTACATCTGGTTATCCCCTCTAGGGGCAGTTATGTCATTACACATGGCCTATTCTGGGCCAAAATGAAGTGCAAAATCATTTAGGCAAGACAATCAAGTTTCTATGATCTGATCGTGGAGGCGAGTATTTGAGCCATGAGTTTGGCAATCATCTGAAGGATTGTGGAATTGTTTCACAATTGACTCCGCCAGGAACACCTCAATGGAATGGGGTATCTGAACGGAGAAATCGCACCTTATTAGATATGGTGCGCTCCATGATGAGCCAAAGTGATCTTCCGTTGTCTTTTTGGGGGTACGCTCTTGAAACAGCCGCTTTCACACTAAACAGGGTTCCATCAAAATCAGTAGAAAAGACACCATATGAGATGTGGACAGGACAACGTCCTAGCTTGTGTTTTCTTAAGATTTGGGGATGTGAGGCTTATGTAAAACGTTTACAATCTGATAAGCTCAGTCCTAAATATGATAAATGCTTCTTTATCGGGTATCCTAAGGAAACAAAAGGATATTACTTCTATAATCAAGAAGAAGCAAAGTGTTTGTCGCCCGGCATGGTGTCTTCTTAAAGAAAGAGTTTCTCTCAAGAAGGGATAGTGGGAGCACGGTGCAACTTGAAGAAATTCGAGAAACACCTGAAAACGTTTCAGCTCCTACAGAACCACAACAGGATGAATAAACTGTTGAAGAACCTGTTGTGGACACACCGGCACCACGTAGGTCAGAGAGGTCACGTCGTGCACCTGAGAGGTACATGTTCTTGACTACTCAACAACGGGACATATTGTTGTTAGACAACGATGAGCCTAAGACCTATGAAGAAGCGATGGTGGGACCAGACTCTGAGAAATGGCTTGAAGCCATGAGATCCGAAATTGAATCCATGCACAGTAATCAAGTTTGGAACTTGGTTGATCCACCTGATGGTGTTAAAACTATTGAGTGCACATGGGTTTTCAAGAAAAAGATAGACATAGATGGAAATGTTCACATCTATAAAGCGCGATTGGTGGCCAAAGGTTTCAAACAAATTCAAGGTGTTGATTATGATGAAACTTTTTCGCCCGTCGCAATGCTAAAGTCTATTCGGATCATTCTAGCGATTGCTGCTTATTTCGACTATGAAATATGGCAAATGGATGTCAAAATAGCTTTCCTTAATGGAATCTGAGTGAGGATGTGTACATGACACAGCCCACGGGTTTTGTCGATCCGCAATCAGCTGGAAAGATATGCAAGCTGCAAAGATCCATTTATGGATTAAAGCAGGCATCTCGGAGTTGGAACATTCGTTTTGATGAAGTAATCAAAGGGTTTGGTTTCATCAAGAACGAAGAAGAGCCTTGTATTTACAAAAAGGCTAGTGGGAGCGCACTCGTGTTTCTGGTCTTATATGTGGATGACATATTACTGATCGGAAATGACATTCCTATGCTCGAATCTGTTAAGTCTTCATTGAAAAATAGTTTCTCTATGAAAGACTTAGGAGAGGCGGCATATATTCTGGGCATCAAGATCTATAGAGATAGATCAAAAAGGCTAATTGGATTACGTACATTGACAAGGTGTTGAAAAGGTTCAACATGCAGGATTCCAAGAAAGGCTTTCTACCTATGTCACATGGTATAAATCTTAGCAAGAATCAGTGTCCTAGTACACCTGATGAGCGGGATAAAATGAATGTGATTCCATATGCTTCGGCTATTGGGTCCATTATGTATGCCATGCTTTGTACACGTCCAGATGTCTCGTATGCTTTAAGTGCTACAAGTAGATACCAGTCAGAAGGAGGAGCGCAAGAAGGATGGAATGATAAGACACCTTGCTGATTCCGCGCAGTGGAGAAACATCGATAGGAGTTTTGCAGAGTTCGGTGCAGAACCAAGGAATATAAGGTTTGGACTGAGTACAGATGGAATGAATCCTTTCAGTAGCATGAGCAGCCGACATAGCAATTAGAAATATTTTGCCGATCAAAGTCCGAGAGACAATCATGAGGCTATGTTATTTCTTTAACATAATTGCTCAGAAGGTCATCGATCCCGAAGGACTAGATGCTCTGCAGGACGAGGTGTGATGACTCTATGTCACCTTGAAATGTATTTCCCTCCTTCGTTTTTCGATATCATGGTCCATCTTGATGGGAACAGGGTCCCGATCTTCCAACAGGTTCTGGATATGTTCGATTTGGTGGAGGCGCGACACAAATCGATCCGGCTTCCGAACAACACGTCCCGAACCCCGCAATCGCAGCACCACGTCTCCTCAGGTTATCAACCGTGCACAGCCTGGTTGACCTCGCCAAGAAGGCTAATCCTCGCCTGCGAATCGAAGAACACAAGCAAGAACAAGGAAGAACAACTGAATTGCAGATGTATTGATTTAGCACTCGAAAGTTGGGGTCTCACAAACCGATGAACGGCGAAACTGTTCAAGACAGAATTAATCTAAGCAAAACCCAACCCTAATGGTGGGGGTGGCGGCTGGATATAAAGGAGTTAGGGGCGTGCAAAACCCCTGGACGCGCCCCTAATGGGCTCCAACACGATACAAAGCCGAACGGCCCAAAGACGGTGGCGCAGCACCCTGACAGATTCTGAACGCCCAATTGTTTGGACTATTCCCATTGACTCAGAAGGAATTTTGACATGGGACCAGAGCCATTGGAAAGGTAGTCTTCTCAGCTTTCCATAAATATGTGGAACGTCCAAAACGGAGTCCGGATGCGATCTGGGCGTCCGTTTTAGTGCGGCCTGGTCCTAGACTCCGAATTGGATTCGAAGTCGGCTTGAGTTGGACCTCCATCATGATTCGACCACCCTTGCTGGACTTGTGCGCCTCGTAGCCCTTCTCCAAGTACTTCTAGGTCCTCTCCATGGTTCCTAATCGTAATTAAATCATTAGGTAGCAATCGATTCTCAAATTAACAAAAAGAAGTACTTAGGAACGAGCTCACCTGTAAATTCAATTGTCGAGCGCGAGCTCTAGTGATTGGTCCTTGAATGTCAAGTGGAGGAGTGTTGTGTGTATCTGACGAAGTGATGTCCTCATCATCCTCCCCCTCTTGAAGCGGAGTTGTCCTCAACTCGGCCTCATCTTCCTCTCCCAAGTATGGCTTCAAATCTGAAATGTTAAAGGTGGGACTAACCCCAAACTCGGGAGGCAACTCAAGTTTATATGCATTATCATTTATCTTCCCAACTATCTTAAAAGGACCAGCAGCTCTAGGCATCAATTTCGACTTTCTTAACTCAGGAAATCTATCCTTTCTCAAGTGCAACCAAACAAAATCACCCGGTTCAAGTTTAACTTCCTTTCTACCTTTACTACCAGTAATCCTATATTTTTCATTCATCTTTTCAATGTTTGCCTTAGTAGTCTCATGCATTTTGACAATAAAATCAGCACACTCCTTAGCATCATTATGAACTCTCTCACTAGTAGGCAAAGGCAAAATATCAATAGGGGCACGGGGATTGAATCCATACACTACCTGAAAAGGACTTACCTTGGTGGTGGAGTGTTCCGCTCGATTATATGCGAACTCAACATGCGGCAAACACTCTTCCCACAGCTTCAAATTATTCTTCAAAATAGCTCTCAACATGGTAGACAATGTGCGGTTCACCACCTCGGTTTGGCCATCAGTTTGTGGGTGACATGTTGTAGAGAACAACAACTTTGTACCTAACTTGTTCCATAGAGTACGCCAAAAGTGACTCAAGAACTTGGCATCACGATCTGAAACAATAGTAGAAGGCATACCATGCAAACGAACTATCTCTTTGAAAAAGAGGTCAGCAATTTGAACGGCATCATCGGTTTTATGACATGGTATAAAGTGAGCCATCTTAGAAAAACGATCCACAACAACAAAAATACTATCCCTCCCCCTCTTAGTCCTGGGCAATCCTAAAACAAAGTCCATAGAAATATCGGCCCACGGAATAGAAGGAACAGGAAGAGGCATATATAAACCATGTGGATTCAAGCGAGACTTAGCTTTTTGACATGTAGTGCAGCGAGCCACAAACCGCTCAACATCTCGCCTCATCTTTGGCCAAAAGAAGTGTGTGGCCAGAATGTCCTCTGTCTTCTTAGCACCAAAATGTCCCATCAAACCTCCTCCATGCGCCTCCTGCAACAACAAAAGACAAACGGAACCAACTGGAATGCATAGGCGGTTAGCTCTAAACAAAAATCCATCATTGATCACGAATTTATTCCATGCTTGTCCCTCTTTACAATGCAACAAGACATCCTTAAAATCATCATCAAAAGCATATTGTGCTTTAATAGTTTCAAGACCAAAAATGCGACAATCAAGTTGAGACATGATGGTATAGCGTCGAGACAAAGCATCAGCAATCACATTATCCTTTCCTTTCTTGTGTTTAATGGCATAAGGAAAAGATTCAATAAATTCAACCCACTTAGCATGTCTACGATTCAAATTGGTTTGACTACGAATATGCTTAAGTGATTCATGATCGGAATGAATGACAAATTCTTTAGGCCATAAATAGTGTTGCAACGTCTCTAAAGAACGAACAAGAGCATACAATTCTTTATCATACGTGGAATAATTAAGAGCAGGACCATTCAATTTTTCACTAAAGTAGGCAACAGGTTTGCCTTCTTGCATCAAAACACCACCAATACCAATTCCGCTAGCATCACATTCGAGCTCAAAAGTCTTACCAAAATCCGGAAGTTGGAGCAATGGTGCGTGTGTAAGCTTGTCCTTCAAAAGATTAAAGGACTCCTCTTGTGATGGCCCCCAATGGAACACGACGCCCTTCTTTGTCAACTCAATCAATGGTGTCGCAATGGTGCTGAATTCCTTGACAAAGCGGCGATAAAATCCTGCAAGGCCAAGAAAACTCCGCACTTGGGAGACCGTCGTGGGCGTGGGCCAACTCCATATCGCCTCCACCTTGGCTCTATCAACCTCAATTCCCTGTGGAGTCACAACATAGCCAAGAAAAGAGACTCGATCCGTGCAAAAGGTGCACTTCCCAAGGTTACCAAACAAACGTGCATCCCTCAAAGCATTAAAAACAACACGTAAGTGATTCAAATGTTCATCCATGGACTTGCTATAAATCAAGATATCATCAAAGTAAACAACCACAAATTTGCCAATGAAAGGACGTAAAACCTCGTTCATTAATCTCATGAAAGTGCTAGGTGCATTAGTTAAACCAAAAGGCATGACTAACCACTCATACAAGCCGAACTTAGTTTTAAAAGCAGTTTTCCATTCATCGCCAAGTTTCATTCTTATTTGGTGGTATCCACTACGCAAGTCAATCTTTGTGAAAATTACAGCACCACACAACTCATCAAGCATGTCGTCTAGCCTAGGAATAGGATGACGATACCTTATAGTAATGTTGTTAATGGCTCTACAATCTACACACATACGCCAAGAACCATCTTCTTTTGGAACCAAAAGAACAGGAACAGCACAAGGACTAAGGCTCTCACGTACGTACCCACGGTCCAAAAGGTCTTGGACTTGTCGCTGAATCTCCTTAGTCTCTTCAGGATTGGTCCTGTATGCCGCACGGTTTGGCAAACTCGCTCCAGGAATCAAGTCAATCTGGTGCTCAATCCCTCGAATGGGTGGAAGTCCTGGAGGTATCTCATCAGGGAAAACATCTCTAAACTCCTGCAAAAGGTTAGTGACAGGAGCAGGCAAAGTGCAAGGCATATTATCAAGAGAAAATAAAGCATCTTTGCACACAAAAACATAGCATGTATCATTAACATCATCAATTTCAGCAAGGTCTAATTTTGTGGCAAGCATAACAGAATTTTTCAAATGAATTACTTGCTGTTTTTCAGATTTATCATGTTCCTTTTGATCATTAGCAGCAGCAGCAATCGCCCTATCGGCCTCTATAATCTCAGTTGGGGTCAAAGGCAGTAAAGTAACTTTCTTTCCCTTATGCATAAAAGTGTATTTGTTACTACTACCATGGTGTAAAGCATCATTATCAAATTCCCAAGGTCGACCCAATAAAAGAGAGCATGCTTGCATGGGAACCACATCACAATCAACATGATCAGCATAACCACCAATGGAAAAATGGACTCGGCATGTTTGCGTTACCTTAGCTTTTCCAGAATCATTTAACCACTGAATATGGTATGGATGTGGATGCGGTCGCGTGGTCAAGCCAAGCTTCTTGACCAAATCAGAACTCACCAAGTTGTTGCAGCTTCCTCCATCAATGATGACACGTGCGCGCCGGTTCTTGATTGCAAAGAAAGTCTGAAACAAATTATGGCGTTGAAGCTTATCGGGTTGTTGTACCTGTGTGCTGAGGACTCGCTGCACAATGATGCTCCGTAGCGTCGCTGTGGACGCCCCACCAAGGATCAGGTCGTCATCACCACCGCCATTGTCGTCCGAGGCAGCAGCAATAGCATCATCATCCTCCTCGACATCCGAAGTGCTGATGTAACCTCCATCTTCTGTAGCGATGTATGCCCGTTGGCTAGGGCAATTCTTCTGCACATGACCAAGCCCATGGCAGCGGTGGCACTGAATGTCGGAGGAGCGGCCCGTTGAAGCCACGGAAGAAGAACTCTTGGCTGGAACCTGCAAGGAATTTTTTGAAGCATCTGCAAAGCGTGACGTGGAAGGTGGCTTCGGTGGCGCTGCTGCAATCTTGTTCACAGGTGGTGGAGGAGAACGAAAACTCGAAGAAGACTTGGGCAGTCCCGTCGATGTAGTCGTGCGCGGCGTGTAGAAGGGTCGTCCGGTGCTTGCCTTCGCTGATTCCTTGCGTCCCTGCAATTCTTTTTCTGCAAGCATAGCAAGCTGGAACAACTGGTTGACAGTAGTAAATTCTTTATAATCAACAATGTCCTGAATTTCACGCTGTAACCCCCCGTAGAAACGACAAATCTTATCATCCGTGTCCTCAACAACCCCACAACGCATCATACCCTTTTGAAGCTCAGCATAATAGTCCTGAACAGAATGATCACCTTGTTCTAAGCGCTGCAATTTTTTTCTCAAATCAAGTTTATATGTGGGAGGAACAAAACGATTACGCATATCTTCTTTTAACCGCTCCCATGTATCAGGTTGTAAGCGCATGTTACTTAGTTCATTCCACCAGATAATAGCAAAGTCCTTAAACTCACTAGTAGCTTGTCTAACTCTATGTTGTTCAGGAACCAAGTGAGAATTAAATTTCTGCTCTATCGTCATCTCCCAATCAAGATATATATCAGCATCGTAAAGACCAGCAAAAGATGGAATGGTAAACTTGACTTTAGCAAAAGGGTCGTCGTTACCATGACGGTTCTGGTTATTACCTCCCATACCATGTCGGTTTTGCTGAAGATGCCGACGTAGTCGTGCATCTTGTGTCGCCCGCTGATCAATGTTGCCATCCGCATCATACACTGTGTCATCATCACGACGATGACCGTCATTGACAGGTGGCAGGCGTGCCTCCAATGTGTCCATCCGACCAGTGAGGTCAGCCAACCGCCGTTCCACCCGCTCAATGCCTTCCGTGGTGTTCAACTTGGCAATGGCGGCGACGATTGTGTCCATTCTCGCGCCGAGATCAGTGATTGAAGCATTTTGTTTGTCGAGTGCAGCTTGTAGATGGCCGCGACTAACACACTCGTTGAAATCGACCGGTGTCGCGTCACCTTCGTTTCCTGCCATGGTTAGTGGAAACACAGAGAAAACAAAAGGATTATCCCTATCAACTAGAAAGGAAGGACAGTGGAAACCCGCAAAGGAAGTGGCTTACCAAGCTCTTACAAGTGTTCTTACCATCGCAAACAGTAGGTGGTACAACCGGTGGCTGGTTCGTGATACCTAGAGGGTGTGACCCGGCGATTGCAAGGGTCAAAAACTGTGTTGTCCGGAAGTATGTATATGGAGCTTGGAAGGCCAAATATGTTAGTGGAACACAAGTCAATAACAGATAGTAATGCTGAATAAATGTCCAAAGCAATGGTCCTAGTTGCTGGCCTAAATGTGTCCTATATCAGTGTTAGGATATGATGAACAAGGAATCACGGCCAGAAAGTAAGCGAAGACAGCAACAAAGATGGCCAGGCAAAAACAGCACAAAACAATATCTGTCACCTAAAACTGTGCTCTCTTTTTTTCCTTTTTTTCTTTTTTTTAGGCACGGAACTCAGGTGCCTTTGCTCTCAGGCAAAACCAGGTGCCGAAATTTTTCTTTTTTGTTTCTTTTTTCTGTTATTTTTTTTCACAAAGCAGAGCACAGAAATAGGAACCACACAAAGTTTCACCTCAATCTAATGTAAGGTGTGGCCTATAGAAAATGATGAATGTGCTGTAAATTTGGTGATGAAAGTTCGGAGCTCGAGTACTGCACTTTCCAGGCCGAATTTGGGCAAAATAAATTCGCTGAAACATGACTATGTCAAGTCGGTTTCGGATGCAAAATTTAATTTCACCCAATTTCAAAAAAAATCGCCTGATTTCGAGTTCGTATGCGAAAGTTATGGCCGTTTGAAGATGGGCCTCCGAGTTATGGTTTTTGTGGAGGCCAAAACGAAATCGGGTGGATGAAATTGGTGGAGATTGGGGGCGGAAGCTCGGGAAAAGGTGGGGGATGGTGCTGGGTGATCACGAGACTCAATGGGGAAAGGTGCTGGGTGAGAAAACAAAATTGACGGCTAGGGTTTGTATGACAGGTAGCGGAAGGAAGACAACCCGAAACAAAACACGATCTAAACCAGCAATACAACTTGACTAAGGACACAAACTCAACACTACGGACTCTGAAATCAAATTGTGCAAAAGGCTAAATGAGATCTGGGACAAGGAACAACATATGACTACAATTTTTGTAAGGCTTTTTCTTGGACTCTAGGATGAAACCGAAAACAACAAAGGTAGGGTAAACTCAAACCTGAAGGAACACCTGAAGCTCTGATACCACTTGATGGGAACGGGGTCCCGATCTTCCAACAGGTTCTGGATATGTTCGATTTGGTGGAGGCGCGACACAAATCGATCCGGCTTCCGAACAACACGTCCCGAACCCCGCAATCGCAGCACCACGTCTCCTCAGGTTATCAACCGTGCGCAGCCTGGTT
This sequence comes from Dendrocalamus latiflorus, assembly GCA_017311315.1. Classification (NCBI taxonomy): domain Eukaryota; kingdom Viridiplantae; phylum Streptophyta; class Magnoliopsida; order Poales; family Poaceae; genus Dendrocalamus; species Dendrocalamus latiflorus. The sequence goes on along the minus strand of CM029620.1, from coordinate 4,344,944 downwards.
GACCTCGCCAAGAAGGCTAATCCTCGCCTGCGAATCGAAGAACACAAGCAAGAACAAGGAAGAACACAACTGAATTGCAGATGTATTGATTTAGCACTCGAAAGTTGGGGTCTCACAAACCGATGAACGGCGAAACTGTTCAAGACAGAATTAATCTAAGCAAAACCCAACCCTAATGGTGGGGGTGGCGGCTGGATATAAAGGAGTTAGGGGCGTGCAAAACCCCTGGACGCGCCCCTAATGGGCTCCAACACGATACAAAGCCGAACGGCCCAAAGACGGTGGCGCAGCACCCTGACAGATTCTGAATGCCCAATTGTTTTGACTATTCCCATTGACTCAGAAGGAATTTTGACATGGGACCAGAGCCATTGGAAAGTTAGTCTTCTCAGATTTCCATAAATATGTGGAACGTCCAAAACGGAGTCCGGATGCGATCTGGGCGTCCGTTTTAGTGCGGCCTGGTCCTAGACTCCGAATTGGATTCGAAGTCGGCTTGAGTTGGACCTCCATCATGATTCGACCACTCTTGCTGGACTTGTGCACCTCGTAGCCCTTCTCCAAGTACTTCTAGGTCCTCTACATGGTTTTCATCATCTATTTGCTGCTGTTTTCAGTAGTCAAAATCAGCAATTTGAGTGCAGTTTTCGGCCAGCAATGTTGGCTGAAATTTCAGCTACTATTTCAGCCTGCAGTATTTGTCTAGTTTGTGTTTTGGTGGTGTTTCGAGTTGCAGAATTCTGCACCCTTCTCAGTTTTAGTTCAAGTCTAGTAATTGCAGTTTGTGGCCAACAAGTAGTTACTATTTGCAGTCTTTTTGCTCAGTTCTAGTTGCTCCTTCTTGATAGTTTTGTTTTATGTCTGTGATTATCTGCTTGTTTCAGAGGGCATGGCTAGCATTTCCTGAGGTTAGCCAATAAGCAGAAATATATTTAGGGGTTGAAGGGAATATCACAGGCGGTTTTTGAGTAAAACCCGTTTGTGATAGCTGATAATCGCAGACGGTTTTGACTCAAAAACCGTCTGTGATAATAAGTATCACAGACGGTTTTTAACTCAAAATCGTCTGTGATTATCAGCTATCACAGACGGGTTTTACTCAAAAATCATCTATGATAGCTGATAATCACAGACGGTCCGAAAATCGTCTGTGATGACCTTCGATTATCACTGACCCACAAATATGGACGGTTCACAAAACCGTCTGTGATGACCTTTTCTGTAGTAGTGCCAGTTGGTTGGAACTAGTGTGGTTGTCCGTGTGCGCGCGAGCAGCTCCCGCCGCACACATCGCAGGTCTCCTCCCCGGCGTCGTCTGGCGTCCATTGGCACTGCGCCGCGCCTCTGCGCGCAGGTCTCCGCCAAGCGTCATGAAGGGAGTCCCGGAACCGCGCGCCGTCCGCCCCGACCAGCTTGCCGCCTCCGCCAACCTCCTCCGCATCTGGCGCATCACCGCCCCGGACAACAGCGAGGCCGGCGCCACCGACGCTGCCAACTTCAACACCGGCTCTGTTCAACACCGGCTCTGTCCGTCCCCGCATGCAGTCGTAAGGTATACGGTGGCTCCGCGCGGTGGATGAACTGGCGTATACGACGGTTCTGTGCAATGGATGGATTCGTCGAACTCGCCTCCGCGTGGCTCTGCACAGCCTTCGCATTGACGGCATTAGCCTCGTCTCCGCGTGGCTCTGCACGGCCTTCGCATCGGCGGCGTCGACCTCGCCTCCGCGCGGCTCTGCATGACCTTCGCTTCGCAGCGGCGACGTCGACCTCGCCTCCGCGCGACTCTGCCTGGACTTCGCAGCAGCGGCGCCAACCTCGCCTCCGCACGGCTCTGCACAGCCTTCGCGTCGATGGCGTTAGCCTTGTCTCCACGCGGCTCTGCACGGCCTTCGCATCGGCGGCATCGACCTCGCCTCCGCGCGGCTCTGCACGACCTTCGCTTCGCAGCGGCGGCGTCGACCTCGCCTCCGCGTGACTCTGCATGGACTTCGCAGCGGCGTCGCCGACCTCGCCTCCACGCGGCTCTGCACAGCCTTCGCGTCGATGGAGTTAGCCTCGTCTCCGCGCGGCTCTGCACGGCCTTCGCATCGGCGGCGTCGACCTCGCCTCCGCGCGGCTCTGCATGACCTTCGCTTCGCAGCGGCGGCGTCGACCTCGCCTCCGCGCGACTCTGCATGGACTTCGCAGCGGCGGCGCCGACCTCGCCTCCACGCGGCTCTGCACAGCCTTCACGTCGATGGCGTTAGCCTCGTCTCCGCGCGGCTCTGCACGGCCTTCGCATCGGCGGCGTCGACCTCGCCTCTGCGTGGCTCTGCACGACCTTCGCTTCGCAGCGGCGGCGTCAACCTCGCCTCCGCGCAACTCTGCATGGACTTCGCAGCGGCGGCACCGACGTCGCCTCTGCGCGGCTCTGCACAGCTTTCGCGTCGATGGCGTTAGCCTCATCTCCGCGTGGCTCTGCACGACCTTCGCTTCGTAGCGGCGGCGTCAACCTCGCCTCTGCGCGACTTTGCATGGACTTCGCAGCGGCGGCGTCGACCTCGCTTCCGTGTAGCTCTGCACAGCCTTCGTGTCGACGGCGTTAGCCTCGTCTCCGCGCGGCTCTGCACGACCTTCGCTTCACAGCGGCGGCGTCGACCTCGCCTCCGCGCGGCTCTACATAGCCTTTGCATCGACGGCGTTGACCTCGTCTCCGCGCGGCTCTGCACGGCCTTCGCATCGGTGGTGTTGACCTCACATCCGCACGGCTCACGGAATTCACATCTGTGGCATTGACTTAGCCTCCGCGTGGCTCTGCACGGTCATCATATCAGTGGAGTTTGAGGAGCGGATGTGCTGTTCGAGGAGGACGAAGCTTACGCTTGGGAGAGTGCTCAGGTCGCTCGGGAGTTTCTCCGCTGAGCCAACGCCGGCCCTCCGCTCTCCGTCGGGCCTTCGGCCTCGCATCGCCTCCGCGCAGGACCTGGCCTCTGCGAGCTTGACTTTGCCAAGCCTCTGCTCCATGGTCTTCATCCAGAGGTGGCCCCGCGTCGTCGACAAAATCCGCCTGGGTGGTGGCCTCCGCTCAGTGGTGGCTTAGTCCGTCTGGATGGTGGCCCTGCATCATCGACGAAGTCTGCCTCCGCGCAGCGGTGGTGAAGTCCGTCTGGATGGTGGCCCCCGCGTCATCGACGAAGTTCGCCTTCGCGCAGCGGTGGCAAAGCCTGTCTGGGTGGTGGTCTCTGTGTCGTTGACGAGACGAAGGTTGCGCCGAGCGCTGACGGAGTTTGCCCAGATGGTGGCCCCTGCGTCGGCGGCGAGGTCCGTTCGGGTGCTGGCCTGCGCGCAGTGGTGGCGAAGATCGCTGCTATTGGGGCCTCCGCGCCGCCGAAGGTGGGCCTCAGCCCCGCTCGTCTCTGTGCCATGCTCCACGTTGGCAAAGTCCTACGAAGTCCCGATGAGGTCTTCGAGCAAGCCATGCCTCTGCGCCACACTCCGCGGTTGCGAACTTCCAGTGGGGTCTCCGACGCAATCCATGCACGCGCGAGCTCAGGCGTACGCATGCACTCAAAGTGCCCATCCATGCATGCATGTGAAGCATCCAACTCTTACGCAATACCTAGCAGCTGCAAGTCCATGCGTAAGTACGCCTTCACCTCGCCTCCGCGACGACCTCGCCGACCTTCGCTCAGTTCCGTGGCGGCTTCGCCGGCCTGCCAGCACCACTTCGCCTCGGCTCCGAGGAGTCCTCGCCGGCCTTCGCTCAGCTTCGCCTTGGCTTCGGTCCGGGCACAAAGACGCACGGAGGGCAAGTACACTCACTGCTTGGCATGCAGAGTCTACACCGCGTCGCCACCGTCCCGCCTGGTACGCACTGTATGAGATTACGTACATGGCAGTAAAAAATGGTTGGTCATCATATCATTTATTGCGGCTACGATTCCATTCTGAGAGCATTTGATTTGGCCGTGTTTGCTTCTCCGGTTTTGGCCTGTTCTGGGCTACCGTAGTATCAAATGCTTTTCCAGCATTGAATTCTGGAGCGTTTTGTTGTCGCAAGTCTTCGACCATTTCTTTGATGCCTCTGTTTTGGTCCTCGTTTTTTATTTAAATCGCATGATCGCCTCGAGCGTCGGCGTACTCTCCGGAGTATAAATAAGATGTGGATGTTGTCCCTACGCACTCTACGGAGTATAAACAAGACGCGAATGCCGCGCACGCATGGACATTGTCCCTATGCGTACTCTCCGGAGTATAAATAAGACGTGGACGATATTCCGCGCACAGTCTACGGACTCTAAATAAGACGTAGCGTCGAGGTCCACCTCCGCACGCACCCTCACCGCCCGCAACGCACGAAGGCTTGCCTCCGCGCGCAGTCTACGGACTCTAAATAAGACGTAGCGCGAGGTCCGCCTCTGCACACACTCTACGGAGTATAAATAAGACACGGATGTTGTCCCTGCGCACTCTACGGAGTATAAACAAGACGCGGATGCCGCGCACGCATGGACATTGTCCTTATGCGTACTCTCCGGAGTATAAATAAGACATGGATGTTGATCCCACGCACTCTACGGAGTATAAAAAACTGCACGATGGCCGAAACACCAGGGAGTGCATCGCTTTAGCGACGCACCACGAGGATATCGCACCCTCACGCGTGTCGCACCAGGGAGTGTGTCGTGGGGTTTTTGAAGGTAGGGGAACGGCGGCTCCGCCTCCCTGCCTCCGCGCGCGTAGCGCCCTTGGCCTACGCCGTAAGCGCCCGCTCTCCGCGGGCACTGTTTTTGAAGGTAGGGGAACGGCGGCTCTGCCTCCTTGCCTCCGCGCCCGTATCGCCCTCGGCCTACGCCACAAGCGCCCGCTCTCCGCGGGCACTGTTTTTGAAGGTAGGGCAACGGCAGCTCCGCCAACCTACCTCCGCGCGCGTATCGCCCTCGGCCTACGCCGCAAGCGCCCGCTGTCCGTGGGCACTATTTTTGAAGGTAGGGGAACGCCGGCTCCACCTCCCTACCTCGGCGTGTGTAGTGCCCTCGGCCTACACCGCAAGTGCATGCTCTCCGCGGGCACTGTTTTTGAAGGTAGGGGAACGGTGGCTCCGCCTCCCTGCCTCGGTGTGCGTAATGCCCTCGGCCTACGCCGCAACCGCCCGCTCTCCCCGGGCACTGTTTTTGAAGGTAGGGGAACGGCGGCTCTGCCTCCCTACCTCGGCGTGTGTAGTGCCCTCGGCCTACGCCGCAAGCGCCCGCTCTCCGCGGGCACTATTTTTGAAGGTAGGGAAACGGCGGCTCCACCTCCCTACCTCGACGTGTGTAGTGCCCTCGGCCTACGCCGCAAGCGCATGCTCTCCGCGGGCAATGTTTTTGAAGGTAGGAGAACGGCGGCTCCGCCTCCCTGCCTCGGTGTGCGTAGTGCCCTCGGCCTACGCCGCAAGCGCCCGCTCTCCGCGGGCACTGTTTTTGAAGGTAGGGGAACGGCGGCTCCGTCTCCCTGCCTCGGTGTGCATAGTGCCCTCGGCCTACGCCGCAAGCGCCCGCTCTCCGCGGGCAATGTTTTTGAAGGTAGGAACTGTGGCGTCGCCGACGCTCGACTTCGCCGTTCGCCTCGAAGGCATCGCCTCGGCGGGACGACATGTCGTCGGTGCAAGACTTCGCCGTCCGCCTCGTAGGCATCGCCTCGGTGGGACGGCACGACTCCGGCGCAGGACTTCGCCGTCCGCCTCGTAGGCATCGCCTCGGCGGGACGGCACGGCTCCGGCGCAGGACTTCGCCATCCGCCTCGTAGGCATCGCCTCGGCGCGACGGCAATTCGTTAGCACTCAACTTCACCGTCGCCTCGTAGCCATCGCCTCGTCGAGACGGCACGGCTCCGACGCAAAACTTTGTCGCCCGCCTCGTAGGCATCGCCTCGGCGGGGCACGACTCCAGCGCAAGACTTCGCCGTCTGCCTCGTAGGCATCGCCTCGGCGGGACGGCACGGCTCCGGTGCAGGACTTCACCGTCCGCCTCGTAGGCTTCGCCTCGGCGGGACGGCACGTCGTCGGCGCTTGACTTCTCCGTCCACCTCGTAGGCATCGCCTCGGCGGGACGGCACGGCTCCGACGCAGGATTTCGCCATCCGCCTCATAGGCATCTCCTCGGCGGGATGGCACGGCTCCGGCGCAGGACTTCGTCGTCCGCCTTGTAGGCATCGCCTCGGCGGGACGGCACGTCGTCGGCGCTCGACTTCGCCGTCCACCTCGTAGGCATCGCCTCTGCGGGATGGCACGTCATCGGCGCTCGACTTCGCCGCCCACCTCGTAGGCATCGCCTCGGCGGGACGGCACGTCGTGAGCACTCGACTTTACTGCCCGCCTCGTAGCCATCGCCTCGGCGAGAAGGCACGGCTCCGGCGCAGAACTTCGCCGCCCGCCTCGTCGGCATCGCCTCGGCGGGACGGCACGGCTCCGGTGCAGGACTTCGCCGTCCATCTCGTAGGCATCGCCTCGGCGGGACGGTGCGGGATTCAGCATAGGAGTTCACCGATTTCTTCGTAGGCATTGCCTCTGGGGTTTGCAAGCTACCAGTTGCATCGGCTCACCACTCGGCACCCTCGCGCTTGCTGTCGGGGAACGGGGGGCTGGGGTGGTTGATCACGTCAGCTCGTCCATCGGGACCTCAGCGCTTGCTGTCGAGGGAGTACTGTTGTGGGGGTGGCCCAACCCCCCGTGACTGGGCCGTGCAACTAGTCCAACATGTAATAGGCCCAATAGTGTAGAGGAATATACCAGTGTAAATATACCAATGTACCCTCATCCCTTATAAGTACTAAGGGGTAGACTGGGGATTTCCCATTCTACCTCACTCATATATATAAACCCCCAGGAGGGGCAAAGGAGGGACATCCTCTCATTCTTACCAACTCTCCCATAGATATGGCTCTCCTTTTCCTCTTCTACCAGTCCCTCTTCTCTCTGTTTGGCCCGTAGCCACAACAAAGTCCAAATAGAGTGCTATATGCTCAAGAATGAAACATTGGTTCAAGTACTTGGTTCTTTTTGTAGCTTAAGCAAAATGAGCACAAATGACATATTTTCTTTTGAAACTTATAGTCGTTTCCAACCAATATTTTTATCATGTGCTAGATCTCAAGCCTTATGCGACCACTCCAAGCAAGAAGCTTAAGAAGATAGTCTAGGTCATCCAAAACTCCCCCTGAGTTCATGCCTAGTGCAATGGCAAGCCGTCTCATGAGAAAGAATTGGTGAGATCAGTTTTTTTTGTACAAAAGAGATCTTTTTGCTTTTTAAACATGTTGTACTAACTCATGCTGCATCAAGAGACTAAAATAGCTCAATCTAAGGCTCAACAAAGATTCAAGACTCAACTCAGCCTATTTGACATGGCATGAATCATACAAGGATAACTAAAAACAGACTAGGCTCAAATGCTATCATGACAAGTTTTAATTCAAGTTGAGCAATTTTAATTTACTTATCATGGCAAAAGCTAGTCTACACATATGAAGTCATGATAAATCTAGCAAATAAGCACAAGTCATGGCAAGGTGCAAAGCATTGTATACATGTCATAACAAAATAATAATCAAGGCTCAATGTAATTATATTACAATGCGAAATGCTAAAATGCAAAAAAATCCAGCTCCCCCTCAACATGAGATACAACTTTTAGTTCAAGTTGAGTTATGTCAATGTTAAGCTCCAGAAGCTCCCAAATGAACTCCCCCTGAACCAAAGCAGTAAAATCGAGAAGTTGGCAAAGAAAATCAAACAGGCAGTCCTTAAAGTATAGATAAGATATAGAGGATATTATGGCTCAGACTGACTCTCATCTACCCCATATGACTCTAGGACTATCAACTGGTCTACTAACAACCTAGGGAGCAAACACATACCTTGTCTACCCGAGGGTGGCCCAACCCTCGCTAGAACCTACAAGCAGTGAGTAAGCTCAACCTAGTAAGAAGAGAACCAGTTAATAAGCAGCATCCTAGAATCACAAGATGAGAGGAAGAAGTCTAAACAGCTAGACAAGAGAAGCACTCTAACCTATGCTAGAAGGACTAACCCCAATGCACCCAAAATGCAATGCAACAGAAAGGAGCATGAGCATAATCAATATAATAAAGCAGTAAAGCACAAAGCTCCCCCTCACAACAGTCCATAAGGACAAACCACCCCAAGCTCTCCTCGCAGAGCTGAAAACCTAGAGCTATCCAAAGGCTTGGTAAAGATATCAGCCAACTGGTGGTCACTCTCCACAAACTGGAGCACGATGTCACCCTTCTCTACATGGTCTCTAAGGAAGTGATAGCGTATATCAATATGCTTGGTCCGAGAGTGCTGTACTGGGTTCTTAGCAATGTTAATCGCAGAAGTGTTATCACAAAAGAGTGGAACACTGTCGATAACTAATCCAAAGTCCCGCAGGGTCGAGACCATCCAGAGCACCTGGCTACAGCAACTGGCTGCAGCAACGTACTCGACCTCTGCGGTGGACTGTGCAACACTGGACTGCTTCCTAGAAGACTAGGAAACGAGAGAAGTGCCAATGAATTGGTAGGTGCCAGAAGTGCTCTTCCTATCTGTTGTAGGGGTGGCCCCCACCTAAGCCCAGCAGGCCTGTTAAGAGAGTGCTTAGCCTAGAATGGGACATGTATAGTGACATAGGTACCCCTGAGGGAAGTACTCATGTGTAAGGGTATAATTGTAAAAGCACTCCCCATGTGGATATATATATATACAGGACATAGGCCATGGGGAAGGACCCTAAGCCATCTTTACTCACCTAACTCCCCACTACCATACTCTCTCTCTGTTTGGTCTGTAGCCACAACACTATCTATCCTACAGCCAGCAAAGTCTGCATCCGAGAAGGCTCTCAAGGAAAGACAAGAAGAGGAAGAGTACCAGATACCATAGTCAATGGTAGTTTGAATGTACCGAAGAATGCGCTTCACCGCCTGGCGGTGAGATACGTGAGGAGAAGCCTGAAACCGAGCACAAAGACACACGGAGAAGTGTATGTCTGGTCTCGAGGCAGTAAGGTACAAGAGGGAGCCAATCATGCTGCGATACTCCTTCTGATCAACTGGCTCGCCATCCTCATCTGGGTCGAGTGAAGCTGATGTAGCCATAGGAGTGGACACTGGCTTACCATCACTCATATCGAAGCGTCTCAGGAGGTCTCGAGTGTACTTGCCCTGATGCAAGAAGGTACCCTCCCGAGTCTGCTTGATTTGGAAGCCAAGGAAGAAACTCAACTTGCCCATCATGCTCATCTCAAACTCCGAGCTCATGACATCGGAAAACTGGAAAACGAGAGCATGCGAGGAGCCGCCAAAGATGATGTCATCCACATAAATCTGGACGAGCAGAAGATCAGTGCCATGCCGGCGGATGTACAAGGTCTTGTCTACTTTACCCATTTCAAACTCATGACTCAACAAATAGGACTTAAGCCTCTCATACCCAGCTCTAGGGGCCTGCTTAAGTCCATACAAAGCTTTGGAAAGCTTGAAGACATGGTTTGGGTATTTGGGGTTTTCAAAACCTAGAGGCTGTCTTACATACACTTCTTCCTCAATAAAAACCATTGAGGAAGTCACTCTAGACATCCATCTGGTAAAGCTTGAAACCCTTAGAAGCTGTGAAGGCAAGCAGGATTCTAATGGCCTCAAGTCTAGCTACAGGGGCAAAGGTCTCCTCGAAATCTGGACCCTCAACCTGGGAAAAGCCCTGAGCTACCAGTCTAGCCTTGTTCCGAATGACAACCCCATCCTCACTCTGCTTGTTCTTGAACACCCACTTGGTCCCAATGATATTGTGACCTCGAGGGGGTTCAACAAGCGACCAGACCTTGTTTCTTTCGAAATTTTCCAACTCCTCATGCATGGCATTGACCCAAGACTCATCAGAAAATGCATGACACACATCCTTGGGCTCGAAGGAGGCAACAAAGGCAGAATGGAGATAGAAAAGTGACGTGGTAGACTTTGAGCGTGTGACTCGCTCAAAGAGGTCTCCAATAATCTGCTCGGAAGGATGGTCTTTCTGGATATGTCGAGGAGGTCCTGGATGAGAAGAAGAAGTGGCCTCTACCTCGTGACTTGACGAGGTAGGAACAGAGCCACTAGCTCCAGAGGAAGCAGAAGGCATGGGCTGATCGCCTCGAGATGCAGTGGAAGAGGGCACCTCGAGGGGTGAATGAGGGACTGGATCGGGTAGACAACCCTCATTTCCATCGTCCTCATCATCCACAAAGATGGGCTCGGACTGCTCTAAAGAACCTGAGACATCGGGCCTAGTCCCTGGACTGGCCTCGTCGAAGGTCACCTCACAGGTCTCTACCATTTTGCTAGACTCAGAGTTCCAAACCCGATAAGCCCGCGAAGAAGTCGAGTAGCCTAGAAAGATCCCATCACAAGAACGTGACTCGAACTTATCTAGGTTCCCGGACTTCAAAATAAAGCACTTGCAACCAAACACACGAAAATGAGATACACTGGGCTTTCGTCCATATCTCAACTCATAAGAAGTGCGGTGCAAGTGTGCCCAAAGAAAAACTTGATTTGAGACATGGCACGCGGTAGCTATAGCCTCAGCCTAAAACTTTTGCGGTGTAGAGTACTCATCGAGTATCATCCTAGCCATCTCGACCAAGGTACGGTTCTTCCTCTCCACGACGCCATTTTGCTGTGGGACGTGCGGATAAGAGAACTGGTGCTCTACACCTATCTCATCATAGAATCTCTCGAAGTAGGAATTCTTGAACTCCGTGCGATTGTCACTGTGGATCGCTCGTAAGGCACCCGGAAGCTCAACAGAAAGCCTACTGAACAGACCTCAGAAATGTGTAAACGTCTCATCCTTCGAGGCTAAGAAAAACACCCAAGAGTACCTCGAGAAGTCATCGACCACGACAAGGACATACCACTTCCCTCCTGCTGACTGCACTCGAGCTGGTCCAACTGGATCCATATAGAGCAGCTGTCCTAGTGCATCGGTCATAGTGACTGTGACCGGAGAATGGGAAGCGGCGACCATCTTGCCGTGCCGGCAAGGAGCACAAACTAGATCTTTGACCATCTTGAGTTTCGGCAAACCACGAATGAGGTCGTGGCCGCTAACTCTGGTCAAATGGTCAAATCCAATGTGACCAAGTCTCCTATGCCAGAAAGAAAGGTCGCGGGACTCAGAAGCAACTAAACACCTGAGAGGATCACCAGAAGACTCAGAAAAATCAGCACGAAAGATCCTCCCAAAACGAGAAATCCCGCAAACCAGACTACCCGAAGAGTCAAGAATTTTGCAAGCGTTTTTCTTAAAGCTCACCTCGAAACCGTCATCGGTAAGCTGAGAGACTGAAAGCAAATTATACTGCAACTTACTAACCAAGGCAACATCCTTCAGAATGAAAGAATCATTAACACACACACTGTACCTTTGGCGATGACGCGCCTAGATAAAGTGTCTCCGAAGGTGATCGTCTCATCACCTAGAGCACGGGTAAGGGAAGAAAACCAAGGGGAGTCTCCGGTCATGTGTCATGAACACCCGGAGTCTACGAGCCAAACCTTCCCCTTCCCTGCCCAGTGAACCTGAGTCAAACAGAGAGTAAAGTCTCAGTACTGGGGTAAATCAAGAGTGATTTTGGCACCCAATACTGAGTAACACGCCGAGTAGAAGAAGTAGCCACACACGACTGACCTCTATCTACCCTACGCTCTCTGTCACTTAACAAGCCAGAAGGTCTACGTGTAGACCAGAAGCTGTTGCTGGGTCCGACTGCTACGGGCGAGCGAGTCGGAGTACCAGCAACACGCTGAACACGCCGCGGGTAGTCATCTCGACGGGGAAAACGAGATCTACCCTCAGAACGGTAGAAGTCACGACCAAAGGGAGCATGAGGACGAAAACTCAGAAAAACCAAGTCCTCGATGCTGCCCAAACCCATCAGCTGAAACAAACCTAGACCTCGTGTTGGTCTTAGGTGCACTCAAGGTCTGGAGTTGACCCTGAATACGCCTAAGAGACTCAACACAGTCTCTACGCGCGATCTTAGCGCGCCTGAAGCACCGATCGATCAAATGCCCATCCTTCTGACAGAAGGTGCAGTGGTACTTCACCTTCTGAGAGGTAGAAGTAACACGGTGAGGCTTCGCCTTCTGAGAGGCCGAAGCTGCAGGGGGAATCACCTTGCTATCAAAAATCCCTTGGACAAAGCCCACTGACTTAAATTGGACTTTCTCGGTCCTGGGCTCAGTCTCGATCACACCTGGTGCTATGGGTCTGAGTACGGCTAGTGGATGCTTCCTCATGTCCTCATGGAAATCGTATCCTAGACCCTGATTAAATCTGCAGATTTTAGATTGGTCTAGAATAAGATTGAGCTTCTTCTTGCCTCCTACAAATCTCTCGAGAGTGTTCATAAGTTACTGACACTCCCAAAAGAGATAGGTGCAAGAAGAGCAGGGAGAAGAGGGAACAGAGAGGATAAGGGAGCAGAAGAAGAACCAACGGTAGAGGAAAGAATGGCTTGTGCATGCACAGCTGACTCTGAAGTGGCAGTCCTACTACTAGCCAGTTGGTTCACGTCGCTTAGCGTCTCCACCTTACCCTTGGGCTCCTTCCCCTTCTCAGCAATCACATTACAAGCAGAAAGTGGCTTCTCTAGCAGGTCCTTAGTTAGCTTCACACATTTTTCATCCAATGCAATCAAGTCAGATTTTAGTTTGTTACAATTAATGCATGGTGAGATAACAGGGTCCTTAGAAGCAGATTGAGCCAATCTATTATTGTCATCAACTAATTCTTGAAACTGCTTGGAGACAGAATCAAGTTCAGTAGTAATCTTGGGACAATTCACACACGAAGCAATGGGCTCAAGAAGAAAAGCTTGTAATTCAGCAATTTTATGATCCGCCTGTTTTTGGTTCATCTTCAGATTATTGCAATTTTTACAAGTCTCGGGCAGATCGAGAAGCATGGTATATAGACCTCTAAAAACATTATCCTTACCCTCACATGAGGTGCAAGCACTAGTCTCAACAGAAGTAGATGAAACAGGAACTACCCTACTCATCTCAAGCTCAGCCAAGAGACTAATATTCTCCACCTTAACAATATCAAGTTCAGAGGACAGAATATCATGCGAGGTCCTTAATTTCTCCATGTCACCCAACAGAGCACATCATGTATCACATTCATCACGGGAGGGAGCAGATCTAAGTGAAGTAAGCTCTCGTGACAGACTCTCTACTTCCTTCTCCAACTCGCTACACCTAGCTCTAGATCTAGCATGGAATCTACCTAGCTTAAGAAAAGCATCATTAAGCTGGTCGTAGGTGGGGGATACCTCGTCGGAGTCGGAGTACAGCTCGTTGTTGCTCAGTTCGCCCTCAAGGGCCATAAAGCACATGCCGGAGAAGTCGTCACCGCCCTTGGGTTCTTGCTCGTCCGTTCCATCGTCGTCGCTCCACCCCTCCACCTCGCTGAGATCGAGGTCGTCGAAGGCGGTGAGGATGCGGTGGAAGAGCTTCTTGGCTTTACCAAGGTCGCGGAACTTCTTCTTGCCTTATGCGGGAGCTGAGGCCTTCTTGTTGCGGTTCTTGTCGATGTAGTCATTCTTGCCCGAACCGCCGTAGTCACCTTTGCCCTTCCCCAGCTTGGGACAGTTTGCCCGAATGTGGTTGGGGCCACCACACTCGAATCAAATCACGGGTCCTCCTCTCTTTCCATCCCTCCTCCTCTTGTAAGCATAGGAAAATCTCCGAGCTAGGAGGGCTAACTGCTCATCCGTAAGCTGCTCGAACTGATCATCAGTTATGTCACAGAGAGCAGCAAGGGAGAATCCACACAGCGAATCAGAAGAAAAAACCAGGAGCCGAACTAGGATCGGTGACTAGAGCCATCGACTGTGACTTCGACTTGCGAGAGACAATGTCAATCTCGTGAGTCTTGAGGCGCGAGTACAGCGTATTAAGAGTCAAAGTCGAGAGGTCTGTGGTGTCCTTGATGGTAGTCACCTTCATCTCCCAAACACGAAGGTCGAGTGCATCGAGCATCTGTCGAGCGTTATCCGAGTTGGGGTATGTGAGACCGACCGCTCAGAGGTTGCTCAGAATCTTGTGAAAACGCGCAAAACACTCATCGAGGGACTCGCCAGCGAGCATTTCAAGCTTGTTGTAATCTCGCTTGAACTGGTCCTGTCGCACCGTCTTTATTTGGGTGGTGCCCTCATGGTAAGCATCGAGGGTCTCCCAAATATCGAAGGCGGACGAAAGATGAGATATGCGGTCAAACTCGCTACGACTCAAGCCCTGGATTATGATGTTCCTTGCCTTAGCGTTTGCCTCAACATCAGCCATATTCCCGGCGTTGATGTTCTCATCGGTAGGAACAATGAACCGGACCTTGACCTTACGCCAGATGTGTTAGTGATATGCCCTAGAGGTATGTTCAACATGCAGGATTCCAAGAAAGGCTTCCTACCTAAGTCACATGGTATAAATCTTAGCAAGAGTCAGTGTCCTAGTACACCTGATGAGCGGGATAAAATGAATGCGATTCCATATGCTTCGGCTATGGGGTCCATTATGTATGCCATGCTTTGTACACGTCCAGATGTCTCGTATGCTTTAAGTGCTACAAGTAGATACCAGTCAGATCCAGGTGAAAGTCACTGGATTGCCGTAAAGAACATCTTGAAGTACTTGAGAAGAACTAAAGATGTGTTCCTCGTCTATGGGGGTGAGGAAGAGCTCGTTGTAAATGGTTACACCGATGCTAGCTTCCAAACTGACAAAGATGATTTTAGATCGCAATCTGGATTTGTGTTCTGCCTGAATGGCGGTGCGGTGAGCTGGAAGAGTTCCAAGCAGGAGACGGTTGCTGATTCTACAACAGAAGCCGAGTACATAGCAGCTTCTGAAGCTGCTAAAGAGGTTGTTTGGATCAAGAAATTTGTTTCTGAGCTTGGTGTGATGGCTAGTGCATCCAGTCCAATGGACCTCTACTGTGACAACAGTGGAGCCATTGCGCAAGCCAAGGAGCCTAGATCGCACCAGAAGTCGAAGCACATTTTACGGCGATTTCATCTCATCCGCGAGATAGTGGAGAGAGGCGATGTGAAGATATGCAAAGTACAAACGGATTTGAACATTGCAGATCCGTTGACAAAGCCGCTTCCCCAGCCAAAGCATGAGGCTCACACTAGGGCAATGGGTATTCGATACCTACATGGTTAACTCTAGTGCAAGTGGGAGACTGTTAGTGATATGCCCTAGAGGCAACATGGAGATGTTATATATATCACATACTATGTTTATGATGAATTAGTTTGTTCCTTGAAATAGACATTATCATTATTGATCAATGAGTATGTGACTTATTCATGAGACTCTTAATGCCAAAATGTTGCTA
Organism: Dendrocalamus latiflorus; assembly: GCA_017311315.1. Classification (NCBI taxonomy): domain Eukaryota; kingdom Viridiplantae; phylum Streptophyta; class Magnoliopsida; order Poales; family Poaceae; genus Dendrocalamus; species Dendrocalamus latiflorus. The sequence continues at coordinate 4,329,538 of CM029620.1, read as the reverse complement.
TTTCTAAATGATCCCTGATTATATATCATATGAGGAACAAATATGATTCAAAGATCAGCATATGTATTGATTGATGATCATGTCTCATGGATTATGGTATGGAGATACCAAATCAATAATATGGACATGTGTTAGTGAACATATGTTGGATAGACCCACCATGAGACACTACAGAGATTCCATGTGTCATCAGTTGGTCTCAAGTAGTGTTTATGTGGAATCCTTAGACTTGAGATCATCATGGTTCCCAACATGCGTAGTAGCTTATTTTGGGACTACTAAACACTACTCCGTAACTGGGTAGTCATAAAAGTAGTCTTTGGGTTTGCCATGAAACATGTAGTGGGATGTGAATGATCAAGATAGAATTTGCCCCTCCTTATGGGAGAGATATCTCTGGGCCCCTCGATGTAATGGATTATGAAAGTGCATGGCCATGCCAAGGTGATTGAGGAGTCAATCACGAGTTTATAATCCATCACGGAATCGAGAGAGTGATTGAGCTATTAAGAGGATGACACAGGTCTCGCCTTGAGCTTAATCTATATCGTGAGGCAAAGGGATTCGTACATGAGAACATTACAGGTTCAGCCGATATAATCTTTACGTATACTTTGGGGTTAATATGTCTTACTAGAGGCCGCTATTAACAGGGTGACCGGAAAGGCGTTTCTGGGTCGCGACCAAGTATACGTGAACCTACAGGGTCGCACACTTAACGGGTTGGAACACTAATTCGAATGTGATTCGAATGTGGGCTCAATTCGGATAGAGATCCGGATAGACTCCTATTGGGCCTCGGTCCACGAGGCCCAAGTGAGGAGGTCTATATATATGGAGGCGAGGGGCTGAGGGATGCATGCTTCTGTTCCTCCCGAGCAAAACCCTAGCCGCCACCTCCCGAGCCAAACCCTAGCCGCTCGCGAGTGCTAGTACACTCGCGATCGGCGTTCCAGCCACGGACGTGTGGATACCGGTGGAGGCGCTGCTCGTTGCGGCGTTGATCGGCATCAACAACCTACAGATTGGATCTGCTCGTGGTGTGGTTGATCGCGTGGAGGAGATGATCTGTTCGGGACGATCGACTACTTCCACTACTACCTCGACGCGCGTGGTTGGATCGGCTTCTCCAACTCTTCTTCCGCTGCGCTGCGCGTCTAGTGGTAACGATCCATGATCCCTCCTTAGCATGATGTCCTGGTGTGCGCGGTAGAAAATTTTTGTTTTCTGCTCTCGTAGCATACGCGTATTCCTTCAAGATGGCATACCCCTGAGCCTGGATGTATGTCTCCATTCGACTCTTCTAGAAAGGGTAATCGATGCCATCAAAGATGGGAGGCTTGGTCGAGTACTTGTCTGTCGCCATGGCTCTAGAGACCGGTTAAGATCTATTGAAAAGAGCTAACCGGCTCTGATAGCAATTGTTGGGCCGAAGTTGGCGACAGGGTGGTGAATGTTAACTTTTAAAACTTGCCCCCAAAAAGGTACTCTAAGAGGGTTCTTCTCCTATAGCAACAATGCTATGAAGAAAAAGCTTACTGAAGACACAGACATACCAAGAGAGAAGACATGGCAAGCGAAAGAGAAAGAAACAACAAGAACCATTAATGAACCAGAGAAACTACCGCAGCTAAAAAACCCTCGGGCGGTCTGACCGTAGTGAACTGGGCGGTCAGACCGCCGAATTGCCGCCGGTCAGACCGGTTGAGCAGGGCCGGTCAGACCGCTGCTGTTGGGGCGGTCAGACAGCCGGCAGTGAACCGGTCTGACCGGTTCCTCTGCACAGGCAGCTGCAGAGCCCGACTGAAGACCCTGAAAAATCAGGTTTTGTTGAAATCAAAAAGATGAAGGAGGAGCTCCTTTTCTTTTCAGACCAAGCCACTAAAGACTTAATCTGAACATCATAGAGACCCCAAACATCAAAAGAAATCAACAAAAACTCATGAATTTCTGTTCTTTGCTAAGAGCTTGAAGAATTACAGAGAGCTGACCAAAATTCTAATTCCCATTCAATCTGTGAATTTGTGCCCATGAAACTTTGAGATAAGCTAAATGATAGCTTCAGGTCTCTAAATACCAAGTTTCATGCTGTCTCCTCAAGGGAATCAAGAAACTCACCAAAACCCTAGAAATTGAGTTCTTTAGAGAGCCACAACAGAAAACTTCAAATTCCCATTTCATCTCTGATCCTTTGGCCACGAAACTTTGAGGATAGCTACTTAATAGCCTCTAGACTCAACATGTCATGTTTCGTGCCATCTCATGAGGGGAATCAAAATTTACACCAAAACCCTAGAAGGGCAAAACAAGAACAGAGAAAGCCCAAGAGCAAAAACTGAAATCAAACACTTGCTCTAGGATTTTAGCTGACCAAATGGTCTAGAATCTTAACTCCATCACAGAGCAACCCATTTTGGGCCTTCCCAACAAGAAACAACTCAAATCTCAAAAAAATCAAGAAATCACTCAAAAAGGGAGGAACGAAGAACAGAGGGCCAGCACAGGAGAAAACTTCAGAAATTTCATTTCCAAACAACAAGGATTACAGAGGAGTCCCGATACGCATGGACATTAGAACAAGAGGAATGATTACAAGACTCTCAACTCATCCTCTCCCTCTCCAAGATCAAGAAAACCCACACTCTACATGGTTCTTGGAAGAACACACACAGGGAGGAGATGCTACGATGGAGACAAAACCTCTGCCCTCTCCAACAACTGTCCACTACTAAAGCCTCACCAACTAAATCCTAAAGCCAAAACAAACTCTCAAAGCTTCTTTTGACTATAGCAAACCCTAACTCTCTCCCAAAGCCATGAGGGGGCATGCAGCCACTCCCTCCTTTATATAGCCCTTGGCTAACGGGTCTCCCACCCATTACGCCCACTAAACCCGAACGGAGCCGTCTCCCGCTTGTGCAGCCTCGCGAAATTACCAATTCGCCCCTCCTACACCTTCCGGGAAGCTTCCATGCTCCTTGTCGTCCAAGCCTCACAACCACCTCGAGTCTCCGCCGTCTTCGACACATCTCGACCGTTCTAACCTCGACACCGCCCGTGTCTAGTCCGGTCACCTCGTGTCTCACCACGACTCCGCCTCGACGTTCTGCAGCCATCACAAACAAGAAACACATCAAATAGCACCGCTCGATACATGAAAGCATAATGGCATCAACAAATCATACTTACCCATGATAGAGCCCAAACCTGTCGAAACAAGAGAATATGCATCCTAAGCACTTTGACCAGGTTTGACCAAGTCCGACCGAGTCCGATTGCACCACGCAACGTCAAGGTCCGAACCACACAAGCCAAACTCGACTCTCCTAGACCGATGTCAATTACTCATCACACACATGGGGTCTCAACCACATGGTCTCTCAGATAGGAAGAGCACTTCTGGCACCTGCCAATTCATTGGCACTTCTCTTGTTTCTTCGTGTTCTAGGAAGCAGTCCGGTGTTGCACAGTCCACCGCAGAGGCCGAGTACGTCGCTGCAACCAGTTGCTGTAGCCAGGTGCTTTGGATGGTCTCGACCCTGCGGGACTTTGGGTTAGTTATCGACAGTGTTCCACTCTTTTGTGATAACACTTCTGCGATTAACATTGCTAAGAACCCAGTGCAGCATTTTCGGACCAAGCATATTGATATCAGATATCACTTCCTTGGAGACCATGTGGAGAAGGGTGACATAGTGCTCCAGTTTGTGGAGAGTGACCACCAGTTGGCTGATATCTTTACCAAGCCTTTGGATAGCTCTAGGTTTTCAGCCTTGCAGGGGGAGTTTGGGGTGGTTTGTCCTTACGGACTGTTGTGAGGGGGAGTTTTTGTGCTTCTTGCTTTATCATGTTATTATGCTCTTACTCCCGTCTGTTGCATTGCATATGGGTGCATATGGGTTAGAGTGCTTCTCTTGTCTAGTTGTTTAGACTTCTTACTCTTATCTTGTGATTCTAGGACGCTGCTTATTAGTTGTTTCTCTTCTCACTAGGTTGAGCTCACTCACTTCTTATAGGATCTATCAAGGGTTGGGCCACTCTCAGGTAGACAGGGTACGTGTTTGCTCCTTAGTCTGTTAGATGATCAGCTGATAGTCCTGGAGTCATAGGGGGTAGATGAGAGTCAGTCTAAGCCATAGTATCCTCTACATCTTGTCTATGCTTTAAGGACTGCTCTTTCGGATTTTCTTTGCCAGGTTCTCTTGTTTATTGCTTTGGTTTAGGGGGAGTTCATTTGGGAGCTTCTAAATCTTAATACTGACATAACTCAACTTGAACTAAAAGTTGCATCACTTGTTGAGGGGGGCTGGATTTTCTTGCATTTGAGCATTCTGCATTGTAATATAACTACATGGAGCCTTGATTATTATCCTGTCATGACATGTTTACATTGCTTTACATCCTGCCATAATTTGTGCTTCATTGCTAGATTGATCATTATTTTATATGTATAGTCAAGTCTTTGCCATGATAGGTTGATTAAAATGCACAACTTGAACTAATTCATGTCATGTTAGCTTTTGACACTAGTCTTTCTTTAGTTATCTCTTTATGATTCATGCCATGTCAAATGAGCTGAGTTGAGTCTTGAATCTATATTGAGCTTTAGATTGAGCTATGTTAGTTCCTTGATGAAACATGAGTTAGTATAACCTTTTAAGAAAGCAAAAAGATCTCTTTTGTGAGAAACAACTGATCTCACCAATTCTTTCTCATGAGACGGCTGTTAGTGATATGCCCTAGAGGCAACATGGAGATGTTATATATATCACATGTTTATGATGCATTACTTTGTTCCTTGAAATAGACATTATCATTATTGATCAATGAGTATGTGACTTATTCATGAGACTCTTAATGCTAAAATGTTGCTATTTCTAAATGATCCCTGATCATATATCATATGAGGAACAAATATGATTCAAAGATCAGCATATGTATTGATTGATGATCATGTCTCATGGATCATGGTATGGTGATACCAAATCAATAATATGGACATATGTTAGTGAACATTTGTTGGATAGACTCGCCATGAGACACTGCAGAGATTCCATGTGTCATCAGTTGGTCTCAAGTAGTGTTTATGTAGAATCCTTAGACTTGAAATCATCATGGTTCCCAACATGCGTAGTAGCCTATTTTGGGACTACTAACCACTACTCCGTAACTGGGTAGTCATAAAAGTAGTCTTCGGGTTTGCTATGAAACATGTAGTGGGATGTGAATGATCAAGATAGAATTTGCCCCTCCTTATGGGAGAGATATCTCTGGGCCCCTCGATGTAATGGATTATGAAAGTGCATGGCCATGCCAAGGTGATTGAGGAGTCAATCACGAGTTTATAATCCATCACGGAATCGAGAGAGTGATTGAGCTATTAAGAGGATGACAAAGGTCTCGCCTTGAGCTCAATCTATATCGTGAGGAAAAGGGATTCGTACTTGAGAACATTACAGGTTCAGCCAGCCGATATGATCTTTACGTATACTTTGGGGTTAATATGTCTCACTAGAGGCCGCTATTAACAGGGTGACCGGAAAGGCATTTCCGGGTCGTGACCAAGTATACGTGAACCTACAGGGTCGCACACTTAACAGGTTGGAACACTAATTCGAATGTGATTCGGATGTGGGCTCAAATTCGGATAGAGATCCGGATAGACTCCTATTGGGCCTCGGTCCACGAGGCCCAAGTGAGGAGGTCTATATATATGGAGGCGAGGGGCTGAGGGGTATATGCTTCTGTTAATCCCGAGCCAAACCCTAGCCGCCACCTCCCGAGCCAAACCCTAGCTGCTCACGAGTGCTGGTACACTCGCGATCGGCGTTCTAGCCCCGGACGTGTGGATACCGGTGGAGGCGCTGCTCGTTGTAGCGTTGATCGGCATCAACAATCTACATATTGGATCTTGCACGTGGTGTGGTTGATCGCGTGGAGGAGACGATCTGTTCGGGACGATCGGCTACTTCCACTACTACCTCGACGCGCGTGGTTGGATCGGCTTCTCCAACTCTTCTTCTGCTGCGTTGCGTGTCTAGTGGTAACGATCAATGATCCCTCCTTAAGCATGATGTCCTTGTGTGCGCAGTAGAAAATTTTTGTTTTCTGCTTTCGTAGCCTACGTGCATTCCTTTAGGCTTGCCATTGCACTAGGCATGAACTCAGGGGGAGTTTTGGATAACCAAGACTATCTTCTTAAGCTTCCAGCTTGGAGTAGTCGCATAAGGCTTGAGATCTAGCACATAATCAAAAATGTTGGTTGGAAACAATCATGAGCTTTAAAAGGAAAATTTATGACAAATATGCTTCATTTGCTTAATTATACAAAAAGATCAAGTACATGAACAATTGTTTCTCTCTTGAACTAATAGCACTCTAAAATAATTCAATACTAGCTTCTTGGTTCCACTTCGCTTATTGACATGGCCTGCATCATCTATGGATACCTCTAGCTAGACTAGAATCATGGTTGACTTGACATGCTAAGGCATTCAACTAAATTTTCAGATTGTGACTTATTTGGCTTAGCTTGCTTATACATGTTTTGTCATGATCTTCTTAGCATTCTTATTGATTATGGCTTGATGTAATAATCCCCAGTCATTTTGGATAATCTTCATGGCTCTAAATGCTTAGAATAAACCAACTTCAGTCATTTCATCCATTTTTGTGACCTTATTATCTCCTTTGCATCCTTGGTGATTTTATTGCCAAAAGGGGGAGAATAGTGGAGAAAAAGCCTTTTGGGATCTTTCTAGAGTTTTGGAGAACAATTTGTTCTTTCTTTGTGTTCCTTTGTCGACATGGTCATAGCTTCTTTGATTTCTCATGGACCATGTTTGACTCTTGTTTCTTTACAAACTCAACTTTGCGCTTTTTCTGGGTTTGTCAATATACTCATCAATGGGGAGATTGAGATACCATGTGGTTATGACCCCATGTTTGTGATGAGTAATTGACATTGGTTTAGGAAAGTCGAGTTTGATTTGTGTGGTTCGGACCATGTCGTTGCGTGGTGCAATCGGCTTTGGTCGGACTTGGTCAAACCTGGTCAAAGGGATTAGGATGCAGATTATGTTGACTTGTCAGGTTTGGGCTATCTCATGCTTAATGTGATTCATTGATGCTATTTGTGCTTACATGTGTCAAGTGGTGCTTTTGATGTGTTTCTTGTCTGTGATGGCTGCAGGACGTCGAGGCGGAGTCGTGGCGAGGCACAGGGTGATCGGACTAGGCGCAGGTGATGCTGAGGTCAGAACGGTCGTGATGTGCTGAAGACGGTGAGAGCTCGAGGTGGTTACGAGGCTTGGACGACAAGGAAACGCGGAAGCTTCCCGGAAGGTGCAGGAGGGGCGTTTCCGTAAAAGCGAAAGGCTGCACAGGTGGAAGCGGTTCCGTTCGGGATGTAGCGGGCGTAACGGGTTGGAGACCCATTAGCCAAAGGCTATAAATAGGAGAGGCATCCTCAAGTTCATGCAAGTCTTGTGAGGGAGTGCATTGGTTGTTAGGTTTGCTTTAGTCAAAATAGCTTTTGGAGAGGTTGTTTTGGCTTTAGGCTTTAGTGGTTGGTGAGTAGTTGAGGGCAGCCTGTGTGTTCTTGAGTGGAGTTCTTGATTTTGAGAGAGGGAGAGGTTGGAGATGAGTTGAGGCACTGTGTAATCCTTCCCTTGAATGTACATGCATATCGGGACTCCTTGTAATCCTTGATTGAATGGGAATGAATCAATTTCTTCTTGAGATGCTCCTGCCTCCCAGTTTTCCTTCGATGCTTTTTATGCTTGATTCTTAACTTTTTGTGTTTTGAGTTGATTCTTGCTGGGGAGTGGCAAAATGGGTTGCTTTATGATGGAATTGCATTTCTAGACCTTTTGGTCATCTAGTTCCATGAGCAATGTTGATCGATTTGCAAGAATCATCTTTTTATCTCTTCCCTATGTTCTATTCTTGATTTCTAGGGTTTGAGGAGAGGAAAATGGGATCTTTTGATTCTTCTTGGGAGATGGCTTGAGGCTTTTGTTAGCAAGTCCAGAGTTCTTTGCTAACCTCCCTGCAAAAGCTCATGAGCAAAGCTTGAGAGATTTCTGAGTAATTTAGGTTTTAACTCATTGTCTGTAGAAGTTACAGATATCTGTCAAAAACCTAAATTCCTTGTTCTCTTGATGAAATCTTGTGTTTCTAGGAGCCTATTGATGTTTAGAATATGTCTTTGCTCTCTTGGCTAGAAAGAACCAGTAGAGATACTTCAGTTTGCTCAAATTTGTAGTTGTTCAGTAAAATCAGCAAATTTACTTTTTCCTCGGGTCTCTCTGTGCCTGAGTTCAGGGTATCCGGTCAGACCGGCCAGCCCTTAGCGGTCAGACCGGCCGCTCAGGAGCGGTCTGACCGGCCTCAAGGCTGCGGTCTGACCACCCCTGCCTCCCTTGGCTGGTGTGATTTCTAGTGTTTTCTCTTCAGTGCTTTTGTTGCTTCTTCCTCAAAGGGCTTAGGTTAGCAGCGGGCTTAACCTACTCTTCATAGCTTTGTAGCTATTGGAGAGGAATCGATACGTGAGTATTTTGGGGTCAAGTTTTCAAGGATCGACATTCACCACCCCTCTGTCGCCATTTCGGTCCAACAGGGTGAGATGCTAGGGGGTGAGGTATGGTAAAGGCCTCGTGTTAATCTCTCGATCTGCGTGACTAAGGAATCGCGTAGGCCTATCGAGTTGATTGTCTCTTGTGGGTAAAGATGTACAGTCTTTGCAGAGTATAAACTATTCAAACAGCCGTGCCCACGGTCAAGGGTAGCCATGGCATCTTACTCGAGTTAGTTGCATTTTAAAACCTTTGTGGGTGGGAAGATGTAACAGCCCATATTTTTAGTAAAATAAGAATAAATAAATAAATAATAAAAATTGAATAAAATAAAACTTGGAATTAAAACAAGTATTTTTGTGCCTAAAGTTTAAATTTGGATTTGATCTGAATTTCTGTTTTTGAAAAGCTGGATTTGAAAAGCATTTTCAGAAAAAAACCTAAAATTAGTATTAAATAAAATGATATTTTGATTTTATATGAAAATCCTATTTCAAATTAATCATTTGGATTTATTTGGCCTTTATTTGGTTTCCTGGTTTTTCTGGAGTTCAAAAATGTAATTTTGAAATTAAAAAGTATTTTAAAATATGAAAATTAAAGACCAACTTTAAGTTGGAAATATTTTTCCTAAGTCTAAATCATCTCCAGGAATTTCTGCGAATTTTTCTGGAATTTTTAGACTTTTTTTTTATTTTTTTCGGAAAAACAATTATTATTTTATTATTATTTTCTCTCTCCTCCACTATTCATCGTCTTCACGTATCGTTCCAGAGAGCACTCACGCGCAGCGCCATGGATGGGATTTTGAAGCTTCTAGAACTTGCGATTTTCTCAACCTTTTCTTGCGCAACAAAATGCATTTGAATCCTCTCATCAAGACCTTTCCATTCCAAGCCTTAGCCCCCAATTTCATGCACCAATTTCGCGGGAATATGCCATGGCACCGAAAGACATTCCCTCGTGGATCTCCCCATCCGGTCCACCTCCGTGCCTATAAAAGGGAGCACCGGGTGCCCCTTCTCATCCTCACCAAGCCTCTGAAATCTCAAGGCCTCTCTCTCTTTCTCCTTGCCGCAATCGGCATTTTTCTCTCGCCAACAAAACGGCATTCTTCGGCCATTTGCACCGTGTACAGTGGATTCCGGCCACGATTGACCACACCATTGGCTTTGCCTTTGCGCATTCTACATGGTGCTTCCCTCGCCTTCGCCGGAGCTTCGCCGGAGCATCACCGGAGCGCCGTGGCTAAACCGTGCCGCCGCTTCTCTCCTCGCTGCAGGCCGACCGTGCATCTTCGACCACAACTAAGGTGAGCACTGCGTTCCTCATGTTCTCCTCTTCGTTGCGCCATAAACATCACCCGCTAACTCCTCTCCGTTTGCCCGGAATGCCGATGTCAACCCATCGATCGTTGAATGTCTTCTCCGCCGTGTTTCGCCACCATCCGATATCCGTTGGTCGAGCCGTTGGTACCGTTGAGTTTGCCTCGACGCGTTCTACATCGTGCTTCCATCACCATCACCTGAAGATTCCCCGAGTCCTCGTCGACCTTGTCAGGCCCAGACACTAAAACTGTACCTTCGTGCGTACACTCCTTTTTGGTAAGCGCTTCGATTTTTATTCGCGTCATATTGTGTCCTAGCCTCTAGGAAATTTTTCTACCATTTTGTTTAATTTTTGGTGGAGCCAATTGTCAGGAATTGAGCTTTCCGTGAAAATGGCCGTTTGTGACTCCCGACGCCGATTCGTCGCCTCCGGTAAGCCTTAGCCCATGCCGTAATTTTTCTTAGACTTGCCTCACAGCGTTCTACGCCGTGCTTCCTTCCGTTTCCCCGAAAAGCATCCACAAATGTTTGCCTCCGACACCTCGCCATGGCCGCCAATGGCATCGCGTGTCCCTATCTATCCGGTGATGTTTTTCCCCAATCCGTTCGCGTCACATCGTGCCACACCATCCTAGGTAGCCACCTTTCAAATGGTTTTGGATTCGCTCCACCGAGCACTAAGATATCAAGTTTTTCCTATTTCTTCACTACCGTCGTTCAAACGTCGAGTGTGTCGTGTCCGATGAACTTTCAGCTTAGCCAATAATTTTTCTAGCCTCACCATATCATGTTCTACCCTATGCTCACCTTACATCTCCACATTCCATACCTGGTGCTATATCTCTCCAACCTGCTGTTGTCGCTACCCCGCCTTCACTGCCGTTTTTCCCTCACCGCCGTTCCTCGCCGCCATACCTGTGTCACCACCTTCGCCTCATTGCCAGGATTCCATTTTGCCCATTCGCCAGCCACCTCACAGCCAACCGGCATCGTACTATTCAAAAGATAATTCTCAGATTTGGTTATCATTTCATGTGATGTCCAAACTTCCAGATATTCGTTCTCCCTCATACAAACTCTGAATCCATTGATTCTTTCTCCTAAGTTCATCTAAAATCATAATCTATCCGTCAATATATATTTTATAATTTTTGGATTTATTTGGATTTATTCGCTTTGGTTCTTCGCGTGTAGACTGCGACGTTTCGGAAGAATTCGACGACGATTCACACCAGACTATAGAGCAAGGCAAGTCACCCTCCTTGATCATGTTGATCCCAGAATTGCAAATAAAACTATGTTGATTTAAATTATATTGCATGCGTATTTCTATTCAACGTATTTCAACTCAGTTTTAAATTTAGTTATTGCCTATTTGTTATTTCCTCCATTGTTATTGAACCCCTTATACCTTGTCACCCTAGAATCAAACTCTAGTTAATACATTAGTGTTGGCTAGAGAGTTTAATCAAATGCTTAGCCCTGTTTAATCATATAATTTTGTTTTGGGATGTCTTTCACATACAATGATGACCCTGTTTACATAAAATGGTATGTACTCTTGACTTTGGTGAGTCAAGGAGGTTTATGAATTATTTTGAAAACAAAATATAAACCTGATTTAGACTTAGGCATTTGGTTAGGTGGTGGGTGCAGGCATGCACTGTTGTTCGGAGACACAGTGTTGATTGTCGGGCACAAGGGGTATGTGGTTGAGCCTGAGTCAGATTAAGGACCGGTCTGTGAGCTACCGTTGCAAAGCCCTAATGTACTACCACAAGGCTGGTATGGGACAGCCCTGGCTGAATAATTTGCGGGTCCCAACCTGAGCCATTTCGTAGGATGAAAGTGAGCGTGGCGTAGGCCATGAGAAGTCTCACTCGGCTCAAGAGGGGGTCCCGGTCTGGTGGATTCCTTACTGGGGTGAAACCTTAGAGTTGGCTTGGCCAGGTTGAAGGCTTTGCATTGTAAAGGCCTTGTCACGATCTCCTCGCCGCACACCTAAGGAAGTGTGTAACTCGCGTGTAACCCCCCAGGACCCACACTACCCTGGGATGCTACTAAAACTGCTCTACAACGAGCCAATTTACAAGATAAAATAAACTGGCAACAATTACTAAACAAGATAGTATAAGCGGAAGCATAAACAACTAAGGAATAACAGGATAGTGATAGCAATTCACTATTTAAAACATCCTCCAACATTTTAATCTAAAACATAGTTCACAAATTTAACATTATTAAGATAATGTAAACAAAGCTATGCAAGGTCTAGAATCCTTTCAACTTTATTACAGTATAAAAGTATGATTCACGTGCATCAGTGTGGTGCCGTTCTACCCTTCCCATGCATGCTCAAAGTCCACCTGTAGGGAGGGGGAAACAAGGGTGAGATAAAAATCTCAGCAAGCAAACTGTTTAACAGTCTATTCAAACTACAAACAATTATACATCATCATTTATAATTCCATACAACTACAACCATAATTCATGTCCACAATTATTAAACCACCACAAATTTTCATGAATCATATCTCTTCAATTTTAGATTTAATTGGCGTATGAATGCAGCCATTTTATCCACAATTAAATGCAAATGAAACATTTAATCTTCCACAAACCACAATAGATTAATCATCAACATTCTTCCACAATTAAATGCAAATGAAACATTTAATCTTCCACAAACCACAATAGGTTAATCATCAACATTCTTCCACAATTACAATGTTATTATCCTCAACCTCAAATCACCATCAATGACGTTAAAGCATTAACAAATAAATCTTGTTTGACTACTTTAAATTCTCAACCACTACCACTAGCAAAAGCAATAAAACATATGTATGCTTTACTTCAACACTTTATTATTTCTCACATCCACAATTGTTATCAACAATTAATACAAGAGAAAAGACTCTCATGCCACAATCACAACCCTTACCGTACACAAGGGATGAACCCCATTCCACGTCCACAACCATAATCCTCATATCACAAATAGCTCACATGAGCCAATTCCACATTACAACTATGAAGTTGTATAATCCACATTACAACTATGAGTTGAATATTCCACAAAATAACTTCACCACAACATATTGGATATGTATGCAAATGAATCTTTCCACAATGCAATGCATATGAATGCTATGCTCCGCATCACTCTTTCCAGGGCAGGATTTGAGGTGCATCGTATTACGGCAATATACGATGCTTCCCGCGGGATAAGAGGTGCATCGTATTACGGCAATATACGATGCTGTACCGGTACAGTCGCGGCTATGTGCGGCGACATCCACATATGCATATGACATGATATGATATGATAATCACAAATCACATTAATCCATCCTCAAAGGAGCATCAACATGCTCACGACATATCCACATCCACCACATGTTATTTTCATGTTCCACATTATAACATTAAGCAAGATTTCCACATGGCTACTAGCAGATTATCAACATATCAATGGATAAGTACTTGCTACCATCTCCACAATTAAATTATCATGAAATCAAGGCATAATGTATCACATTATGATAATAATGTAAACTTCAAGTAGAAGGAATAACAAGTTAAACGGTAGCAACCACCGCTACGTTTACTTGCCTCAAACCGACGAAGCGAAGTAAAATCAAGAGCGCTCAGGGACAAGACCACCTGTCCAAAAGGCAACTCTCAGCACACAGCTACAGCATACAAACATGACATTAATAATTAAAAACGTCGCTAGAACCCCGAACCCGCACAAACTCCTCTCCGTTCAACAATTCAGCAAATTACCCTCTGCAGCAGCGCTGCTTAACATTTTCGTAACTTTAAAAATATTGATCCATTTACAGAAAACGATATCTCTATGGATTCATCACCTAAAAGCCTACATTTTTCATGTAGAACACCTATTTTTATTTTGATCACAGCTAGGTGTAATTTAATGCCCAAAACAGAGGAAGAACTCTGTTCTGGCAGATTGGACAGCAATAAACAAATGCGTCCCAACATCAGTAAAAGGGTCTAAAAATTCTGAATTTTATACAGCAGCTATATCTATAAATTATCTACAACTTTATCAATTACGGCCATGGTCATAAAAATCATTTACGACCTCTAATTCCCAGATTACCGTCGGTCTGTACCAATCTGCTCGCCTGACGAACAGCAGTATTCCGACCCTGTAACTCCCAGATAACAAGGCATAAAATTCCGAAACAAATACATGAGATGCGCCTGGAAGTCCTCTACAACTTTCCTTTTGGTAAGGTCCGCAGGAAAATTCGTTTACTAGGTCAAAACCTCGCGAACAGACACGCTGCGCGAATCAATCTACAGGCAGACATCAGCTAATCTCTAATCGGGCAATTAATCTATTAACTACCTTCAAAATCCGTGCCAAGAACCCTAATTATTCCATAGAACAGAGAGTTTGGGATGAGGAAAAATTACCTAGATGATGGATCACCCCTTTTTTTCCTCCTCCTCCTCTTCTTCTTCCTTCTCCTTCCTTCTTCTCCTTCTCCTTCCTCTCCTTGGCTCCAATGGCAGCAGCACTTGTGGGGGGTGATGGAGGGGGGAAGAGGGCTGCGCCCAGGGGGTGGAGGAAGGGGGGTGGTGGCTGCAAAGGGATGGGAGAGGGGGGAGAAAAAGGGCTAGGGTTTTCGGGGAGGGGGAGGGGAGGTGCGGCCACCCCTTGGGCCTCCGGCCCAAGGCGGTCGGCCCACTCCCCAGGCAGCCCACTCAGAGGTTTTAATTTAATTTTTAATTTATTTTATACATTTTACACTGTTCTACAATTTTTATTTTTTCCTTTCCGCGATTTACCGAAAAACCGGCGACTCCACGATTATTTTAAAAACTTACGCCGTAAAGACGTTCAGGATATTACATTCTCCCCACCTAAAAAGGATTCGTCCTCGAATCTAACTCCTCAAACCACAAACCAAGAGAACAGCAAAGAAAAGAGCAATGAAGAAAAGAACAACCACAAGAAAGAGCATCCCAAGGATAGAACATCCGAAGGGAGCACCCGCAACTCTTTTGTCGGCTCTGAGCGGCCAACAGATCCTGCCGTTCTCACAAAATTCTCCGCCACAACTATCAAGCCACTATGTAATACCATCCTCCTTCCTACAACATTTTCCTCTGTTTATTATAATCAGGATAATACATTGTACCCCTTTTAAAGAATTCAACCACAGATTCCACTCATAACATTACTCAAAGCACGAACAATAACTTCGCAGAAGGAAGCCAACCAAAAGAGGAATAAAGGATTCTCAAGCAATATACTAGCAAACAACCTTCATTCAAAGGACCACAATCCAAAATAAATGATTCACAACAAAATCATTCACACTCTCCAAATAGACATTTGGAAAAACCACACTGCACGAGCCAAGAGTGAAAATCACTCGACAGACCAAAACAATCATTTTCTTTTCCTAACTGGAAAAGAATACACCACAACATATAACAACTCAATTTGCAGATGACCTCTGCCATAAACACACAGTTTAAACAAGAATCAAGAGAGCAAATTACTGCTCGAGTTATTAATAATTCCCCAATCCATTCCCTTTGGAAAATTAACTTCCTTGAACCAAGGATTTTCAAATCATCACCCAACACACCAACTCATTTATCTTAGGTTGGCAACTTCGACAATGCGCTCAAACTGAGTACATCATCCACACCCTTGCAGAGAGACTCTACTGTCTCCACAAAAATACATTCTAGCCAAGACAACGACCAATGGAATTACTTTGACAGATAATTCCTAAAACACCTCAATCCTTTTAAGGATAACAACTCGAAATTCATATCACACCCACATTCTCACCAAAATCAATCACATGACCACACCAACTAGATGCCATACACCTCTTAAAGGACTTTGCAACCCAAATTGATTACCCCTTTCTTAGAAGAGGCAAAAAGAAGTAAATTTCAGCACAGAGGATGATGCTACCATCCGCAATAAATGCAAGACCAAAAGAAATAGCAACAATCTTGGATAGCAAAAGATAAGATCACAGTTGAAGGCACATGCCCCTCAAAAAGAAAATACCAAATCTCAACCAATAAGAATACAGTATTGCCATTTGAGCTCAAGAAACTCTTAGGCGGCGGAAAAAATATTGCCATTTGAGTTCAAGAAGCTCTTATGCAGCGAAATTAAGAAGTCAAACACACCTAAAAAAATTGCATGACATGACTTCAACCTCCAATACTTTTACCGCACTCTTTCTTTTAACAAAGAGAACAACTTTCTTTGATTACGGTATCACCTTGACAATTCCAACAAAAGTGATTTAAAGACCACAACACATTAATCCCTTAAGAACTAATAAAAGCTCTCAACATGTCACTTTGCTCAAACAATTTCAGTTGCCACATAAGTCATGAGATCAAAAAGATTGCGTACGCAAATCTCAAAACTTTTGATTTAAGTAGTATCATGGAAGTTATCAAATTCTTTTATTTAAGGAACATTCAACATTATCATCACAACCACAACTAACCATCATGCTAACATCAGAATAATACATTCTTAACAAGCATCATCATATCCACAAATCCCTTCATAAACTTTTCCAAAAGAAACATAAGAAATCACTTCATCATGTTTCTATTATCTGAGTAAGATTGCGACTACTTAATCTAGGAAATCCTAGTGCATAAGCCACCATATTAAATCAAAGCTTTTAAACAAGATGATACTAGAACATGACAATCTCACAAACATGCTAGTATGAATCTCTTATTAGATTCCATATATTCAATTCTTATTGATGCTCAACTCTAATTTAGCACAAATTGATTGTACTCTAGTCATTACTAGCAATAATTGTTATTATTTTATCATAACAACATTTATGATCCTAACTCCGTTTTACAATCATAAAACAATCATGAGCATAGATTCAGTATCCCACCTCACGTTCAGAAATTAGAACGAAATAACTTTAAACTTCAATAATACCAGCTTTGTAAGACAAGATTCTACAAGTCAATACATCCACCTTCCTCTATTTCTTTATACATATTTCAACAATTTAGCTTGGTGAAAGATAGATGAATCTAGCAATTGTACATGCTCATAAAGTATCTAAATAAAGGACAGATTAAAGGTTAATATTACCAAGGCAATATTCCAACACCTCCTTACTTAATCATTCCAAACGGTCAGATTAATTACTAGAAACAAAAATAATTCAATTTATCCAACATGATAGAAATTTAAACAATCATAATAATCATTCCAATTCTTTTGCACACTCCTCAATAACTCCATGAGTTCCAATCATGTATAGACAAATTCTTAATCACAGTTCTTCTAGAAACTATTACAAGGCAATATCACATTAATCAACTACACTTCCAAGAATGCTAGTTGAAATTAATTATGCACCACGCTAACATCTCAACTTGATAATTCATACCTTATGAATTAGTTTATATGATTACCACCTTCCACTTAAGCATAGCAAAACACCACAAAGGTTTTAACACTCTCTTTCAGAAAGGAATGGAAATAAACTTCAACACCCGAAATAATCTAAAAAATACATAGATCCAAGGCTTTAACATATTAATGAGTTTGCAACACAAAACTTTCATTGGTAAAAATACCAAGCGAACCAATGAGTCATGATTCACAACAAGACAAAATTCCCACAAAGGGACTAACCTTGCAAATCAACAATATTCACAAGCAGCAATAGTGTCTTACTAGTCCGAAAAGAAACAATAATTGCTTCAACGAACAGATAGAGACCAATTGCAAACCCTCAACTACAATGAACCACAAACTCAAGAGAAATTCATTAACTGCAATAGACAAAGAATTGGCCAAAATCAAATCAAGGAAGATATCAACATTTCTAAATAAACTCACTCACAACATCCGCAACTAAGTTACCCGAGGTAACTACATCGCTAATCCCCATGCTACAAACAGTGGTATAACCTGGCAATGCCAAGGCAGCAAAAACAACCTCTACATCTTATCATTGACAATTCTTCACTCATAACAGTCATAGGAGCAAATAATAATCATACAAGGTTATCTCATAATGTAAATCATCAATACAACATGTCAAAAGCATAAATGCAATGCTTGACCCATCCCATCCTAATGTGCACCAGTGTGTCAATTTAATAATTTAATTACCACGGACCTAACGCCCGCTCTGATGCCAACTGTAACCCCCCAGGACCCACACTACCCTGGGATGCTACTAAAACTGCTCTACAACGAGCCAATTTACAAGATAAAATAAACTGGCAACAATTACTAAACAAGATAGTATAAGCGGAAGCATAAACAACTAAGGAATAACAGGATAGTGATAGCAATTCACTATTTAAAACATCCTCCAACATTTTAATCTAAAACATAGTTCACAAATTTAACATTATTAAGATAATGTAAACAAAGCTATGCAAGGTCTAGAATCCTTTCAACTTTATTACAGTATAAAAATATGATTCACGTGCATCAGTGTGGTGCCGTTCTACCCTTCCCATGCATGCTCAAAGTCCACCTGTAGGGAGGGGGAAACAAGGGTGAGATAAAAATCTCAGCAAGCAAACTGTTTAACAGTCTATTCAAACTACAAACAATTATACATCATCATTTATAATTCCATACAACTACAACCATAATTCATGTCCACAATTATTAAACCACCACAAATTTTCATGAATCATATCTCTTCAATTTTAGATTTAATTGGCATATGAATGCAGCCATTTTATCCACAATTAAATGCAAATGAAACATTTAATCTTCCACAAACCACAATAGATTAATCATCAACATTCTTCCACAATTAAATGCAAATGAAACATTTAATCTTCCACAAACCACAATAGGTTAATCATCAACATTCTTCCACAATTACAATGTTATTATCCTCAACCTCAAATCACCATCAATGACGTTAAAGCATTAACAAATAAATCTTGTTTGACTACTTTAAATTCTCAACCACTACCACTAGCAAAAGCAATAAAACATATGTATGCTTTACTTCAACACTTTATTATTTCTCACATCCACAATTGTTATCAACAATTAATACAAGAGAAAAGACTCTCATGCCACAATCACAACCCTTACCGTACACAAGGGATGAACCCCATTCCACGTCCACAACCATAATCCTCATATCACAAATAGCTCACATGAGCCAATTCCACATTACAACTATGAAGTTGTATAATCCACATTACAACTATGAGTTGAATATTCCACAAAATAACTTCACCACAACATATTGGATATGTATGCAAATGAATCTTTCCACAATGCAATGCATATGAATGCTATGCTCCACATCACTCTTTCCAGGGCAGGATTTGAGGTGCATCGTATTACGGCAATATACGATGCTTCCCGCGGGATAAGAGGTGCATCGTATTACGGCAATATACGATGCTGTACCGGTACAGTCGCGGCTATGTGCGGCGACATCCACATATGCATATGACATGATATGATATGATAATCACAAATCACATTAATCCATCCTCAAAGGAGCATCAACATGCTCACGACATATCCACATTCACCACATGTTATTTTCATGTTCCACATTATAACATTAAGCAAGATTTCCACATGGCTACTAGCAGATTATCAACATATCAATGGATAAGTACTTGCTACCATCTCCACAATTAAATTATCATGCAATCAAGGCATAATGTATCACATTATGATAATAATGTAAACTTCAAGTAGAAGGAATAACAAGTTAAACGGTAGCAACCACCGCTACGTTTACTTGCCTCAAACCGACGAAGCGAAGTAAAATCAAGAGCGCTCAGGGACAAGACCACCTGTCCAAAAGGCAACTCTCAGCACACAGCTACAGCATACAAACATGACATTAATAATTAAAAACGTCGCTAGAACCCCGAACCCGCACAAACTCCTCTCCGTTCAACAATTCAGCAAATTACCCTCTGCAGCAGCGCTGCTTAACATTTTCGTAACTTTAAAAATATTGATCCATTTACAGAAAACGATATCTCTATGGATTCATCACCTAAAAGCCTACATTTTTCATGTAGAACACCTATTTTTATTTTGATCACAGCTAGGTGTAATTTAATGCCCAAAACAGAGGAAGAACTCTGTTCTGGCAGATTGGACAGCAATAAACAAATGCGTCCCAACATCAGTAAAAGGGTCTAAAAATTCTGAATTTTATACAGCAGCTATATCTATAAATTATCTACAACTTTATCAATTACGGCCATGGTCATAAAAATCATTTACGACCTCTAATTCCCAGATTACCGTCGGTCTGTACCAATCTGCTCGCCTGACGAACAGCAGTATTCCGACCCTGTAACTCCCAGATAACAAGGCATAAAATTCCGAAGCAAATACATGAGATGCGCCTGGAAGTCCTCTACAACTTTTCTTTTGGTAAGGTCCGCAGGAAAATTCGTTTACTAGGTCAAAACCTCGCGAACAGACACGCTGCGCGAATCAATCTACAGGCAGACATCAGCTAATCTCTAATCGGGCAATTAATCTATTAACTACCTTCAAAATCCGTGCCAAGAACCCTAATTATTCCATAGAACAGAGAGTTTGGGATGAGGAAAAATTACCTAGATGATGGATCACCCCTTTTTTTCCTCCTCCTCTTCTTCTTCCTTCTCCTTCCTTCTTCTCCTTCTCCTTCCTCTCCTTGGCTCCAATGGCAGCAGCACTTGTGGGGGGTGATGGAGGGGGGAAGAGGGCTGCACCCAGGGGGTGGAGGAAGGGGGGTGGTGGCTGCAAAGGATGGGAGAGGGGGGAGAAAAAGGGCTAGGGTTTTCGGGGAGGGGGAGGGGAGGTGCGGCCACCCCTTGGGCCTCCGGCCCAAGGCGGTCGGCCCACTCCCCAGGCAGCCCACTCAGAGGTTTTAATTTAATTTTTAATTTATTTTATACATTTTACACTGTTCTACAATTTTTATTTTTTCCTTTCCGCGATTTACCGAAAAACCGGCGACTCCACGATTATTTTAAAAACTTACGCCGTAAAGACGTTCAGGATATTACATCGCGTGGCAAAAAGGGATGATCGTGTCTTGTGGGTAAAGCTGTACAACCTCTGCAGAGTGTATAACCTATCCTGGATAGCCGTGCCCACGGTCATGGGCATGCTGAGTAAAAGTTTTTCATGGATTAGACTTTGTTTTTCAAAAATGGTTTCGAAAACCTTGTGGATGGATGGAATCCACGAGAGATGAAAACTTACGGATGGATGGAATCCGTGATAGTTTGAAACCTGGTGAATGGATGGAATTCATCAGAGTTGCGCAGTGAAAGCGTGTGGATGGATGGAATCCATACGTGATCTTTTGGAAAAGATGGTCCGGGTGGGATGCCCGTGGATAGGTTGGTGTTTGGTCGGAGCCTGCACTGACGGTAATATTTTCAATTACAAGTATTGTTTTTACTTATTGTATTAAATTCAGCAATTTCAATCTACTTATTGTATTTCTTAAATGCTGTTTTATGCAAACAAAACCTATAAGCCTTCCATTGAAGCCTTTATCATTATGTTGCATTTTCCCGGGTGACTTGCGGAGTACAATTTGTACTCACGTTGCTTTTTCCACACAGAGAAGGAAGACGTCAACTACGGTGAAGATCTGGACGAATAGGCCGCGTCTTACTGTCGTTTGCCTGTGGGCATGCTCAGTGGGCTTCTTCCGCTTCGGTTTTTCTTCCGCTGCTTATTAATTAATTTTGGCTTATGCGCCGTTGATGTAAACTTTGGCATTCATGCCCATATTCAGATAATAAATGTCATTATGGTTGATATTTATCTTTGTTGTACGCTGTGTGCACTAGCTGATCCTGGACTAGTGCGATTTACACAGAGGATCCAGGAGTCGTTGCTCCGGGTTCCGACAGAAGAAACTGTCCAGTGGATGTAAACCTGACTATGAAATTTTTTTAGAGAGACGTATTCCAGCATTGTTAATAAGGTGGAAGTAACCTAATGATGAAAACCTAGCATAGGTGGATGGAATCATGTAATCGGTGGATGGAACCTTCACAACTGTAAATACTGCACAATTTCAAACTCTTTAAAGTATGTTTGTAAAATGCTAAGTCATAGAAAATTTAATTATGGATATTACAAATGTTGCTTTAAACAAATAAAAGAACCCGAGCCATCCTTGTTTAGCCTTACATCTATAATTATGTGCATTCTATGTGTTGGCTCGTGGAGCACGGTTGGTTATGCTCACCCTCGCTCTTAACCCCCTTCAGAGTCTGAACCAAGGTCACTATGTCTACTATGAGGACCAGGGTGATGAAGGTGGTAAAGATGGTGGAAACTAGAATAGCTTTTAGTAGTCTTGCCTCTCACCTCAGTCTAGCTGACCAAGCTAACTTGTGGGTGGTTCCAATACTAGTTAGGTCTTTGGCTAATATCGGTGGCACCTAAGTTGTCTCAATCACTTATCTATGGCAGGTTGTGTCATACCACGTTTGTCTACACTTCTGCTTCCGTACTTTATGTAATGTAAACATTTGGCCTGATGGCCCTATTGTAAACTCGACCCGATGCAGTCTATTTGAAGTCTGGTATTGTAATGGTATGATATTTGTCATGTATAAAATGTTCCATCAATGTACCTATGAGCTCTATCCACTGATCCAGGGAATAGTGTGATGAAATCACAGAGGATTTCAGGTTGGTAAAACCCGGGTTCCAACATGCTTGTTCTAAGGAACTTCTCCTTTAAGCAGGATGGTGCCTTGTCCTTTTGGACTATGTCTCCCAGTAGACCTTTACACTATTGCTCATTTTGTGGGAAGGATGGACATAAAGTAGACTTTTGCTTTCGACATACCAAAGCATGTGTCGAGCCAATGCTTCTAGTGTGCATAGCATTTCTCACGGAATAAACACTCGTGAGCCTAGAATGAAGACTTGCTTTGTTGATGGCTTCATTGACATCTTTTCTAGTGGTGTTGGACAACGTTGTGGACTTGGTTATCATTATTTTGGCTTTAGTCTACATGCTATCCTAAGGAAATATTTTTTGCCATTTCTCAAGTAGTGAACCTCGTTTTCTTGATCGATATGTGCACCCACGGTGAGGAGTTGTGAGTTCTTTTGGTATTGTTATTGGTTCTCATCCTAATGCTTTCAAGCAAGGTATTCATCACTTTTCTAGAGATGGCACTCGTTTTCCTCATTGAGTTGTCCACTCATGGTGTGCCTCCAAGAATGGATTTTCTTGCATGAGCCATTGATTGCATCATGCTAACTCGTATACTCCTTGTGTTGGTGTATTTAAGTTTTGGGTTCCTATGTACTTACTAACACTTCAGGATCCAAGACTTAGGCACCTTGTTCTTCTCATGTGTAAGTACTGGGACACGGGATGGAGAATATGAGCTTGATTAGATTCTGGTCTTTTGCTTCATTACGTGATTGGAACAATTAATGGTTCTCCACTCCATTTGATGGCCTTTAAGAGGCATGTGCTTTCACAATTAGTATTTTCACATACTTTTTGAGCTATCCTATACCTTCGTGCCCTTATATTCATGTTTGATCATAATTGGTATGTTGTGCTTATCATGTACTCTCTTATATTGGTATGTATTACTTATGTTACATTCATGTCATGCCTTTATATATATATATTACTTGTATATCTATGAATTAGCTAATTGTTCATGTTTTGTGGATTTATGAGTTTTATTCTCATGAGCATGTATTATTCTTGCAATATCCTATATTATGCTCTTGCTTATATTCATGTGCTTGCTTGATATGATTGTACCATGTATTTATATGATTTGTTCCATGTCATGTTTTTTTGTATAATTGGTATTGTGATATATCAATTGTGGATACATGCGATTTTTCATATTGCCATTAGCATGTGCTATTTTAGTCTCATTATTTGTCATATTTTTTTGCTTGCTCATATGTGCATAGGCTAGAATTTTGATCATGATTATCATGTATGCATGAGCTTGATTTTGTCATTGTGAGCATATGTTATCTTGATATATTCACTATCATGTTTTTATGTTATCTTGCTTTAGGTATCCATATATCTATTAGACAACCATGTTAGCATATTTTTCTCTTGATTCTTGTTAGCATTATTTAGGCATGTTTTGTTTCTTGACATGTTTTATGTTTATATGGTGTTGATAATACAAGTGGTATTGCTAATTATGGATACATGATCATTGTCATAGTATTTCTTACATATTTTGTCCTTGATTATATGCTTGCTATGCTATGTGTCTTGTTGCTCATTTGCTTCAATGTCTACTATGGATATATATAGAGCTTGATTTATCTCTCTAGCATGTAATATTTATGTTTTGCTCATTGCCATGCTATTCATACTCTTGTTCATATTCCAAATTGTTCGCCTATGTTTATATGAGAATTGAATGTTTATTACTTACCTCTCACCTTGGATTATAGCATTCTTTCTTGTCATGTGTCTTGGAAGTGGATTTGCATGTCATTCTTTACTAATCCTTATTGTAGGGGTGGCCCCCACCTAAACCCAGTAGGCCTGTCAGAAGGTTATAGGGCCCAAAATGGGACATATGTAATG
Organism: Dendrocalamus latiflorus; assembly: GCA_017311315.1. NCBI lineage: Eukaryota > Viridiplantae > Streptophyta > Magnoliopsida > Poales > Poaceae > Dendrocalamus > Dendrocalamus latiflorus. The sequence continues at coordinate 4,305,016 of CM029620.1, read as the reverse complement.
GCTTAAATACCCCTGACAGGGAGGTACCGATGTAAGGGCACAATTGTAAAAGCACAGCCCATATGAATATATATACAAAGGGAAGGCTAGGAGGGAGACGAGAGGTCATCACTTTCTCCCAACTCTCCACTACCACATCTCTCTCTGTTTGGTCTGTAACCACAACAGTTGGCGCCGTTCGTGGGGAGGACAGGAGCAAGCCTGAAATCCGAAGAAAGATGGCACCGAAAAAAGCTTCTTCGACGGCGGCGAAGGGAAAGAAGGCGGCTGGGTCGGAGCGTCGCGTGGGTACCAGGGCTTCGGCATCGGCTGTCGCGGGCGCGGGTGACGGCGCGGGCGCGGTGGTCGCGGACGTCGACGCTCGCACTGCGACGACCGACCCTGTCACTAGAGCTGCGACGACCGACCCCGCCACTGGCGCTGCGACGACCGACCCCGCCACCGGCGCTGCAACGACCAACCCCGCCACCGCCGCTACAACGACCAAGGGACAAACGACTTCTTTTCTAGTGATATAGGCTTTACATGAGAGAGGGGAGACCAAGTATGCAATATTGTAGCTGGATACCATGGAAGCAGTCAGATCCTCTAGTTCTGGAGCTCTGGGGTCTTCTTCTTCCTCATTCCAACATCTAGTGATGGCTATCAATCTGGGGATACAACTTGGCCCAGGTTCTACTCCTTCAACTATATCTCATCGCCAAGTGGTGCAACACAGGTTTTGTGTCCTTTGCCTTTGATATATCATGGGGCTTCTGTAGTTCGCGGATTGGTTGGGCAAAAGATAGGATTACTTCTTGAACGAGTCACTCTTAGGCACATTTTGGGTCTTATAGGTTGTGTTTTTCTCCAAACTAGGTCAAGTTTACTTCTTTAGTCAGTAGTTTTCAGTAGTGGAGATTTCTAGTGTTTTAGATTCGCTTCTTAGTTGTGAATCATCCCTCTCTTAGAGACCATCTAGAGTATAGAGCCTAGCTCTCTCTTCTTTTAGCCATTCTAACCATTCCTTGTGAGGAGAGAGTTCAGGAGTGATTTTTGCAAGTTTGGATCTCTTTGAGATATTTCTTCCTTTAGAAGTGGTTTTAGTTATTTTATCTTATAGCTTGTTCTTAAGGGAAGCTTGATCCTTTTTTGTTTCTATAAGTGATGTCTTACATTTGGTTTTCTTGTTACAGTTAGCGAGTTTTATTCACTTGCTTCCCTTTTGCATCATTCATTCATAGCATTGCATTGTGATATTCGCATTTAAATATGAGCTTTGACTATACTCAATTGTAATTCTAATTTGACATTGCTTATTGCCATGTTATACCTACTTAGCTAACTTTGTCTTGTTTTTGTATGTATGATTAAATTTTTGCCATGCTAGTTTAATTTGCAAACTTAAACTAGAATTCACAAGTGATATCAATTATTACAATTAGTATCTTTTAAATTTGCAAGGTTCAATCTTTTGACTAGTTTGCTCTCTAGTAATTCTTTTATGATATATGCCATATCAAAAATGCTCTCTTGAATTTAGAATTTAAATTGAGCTTTAGATTAAGCTATGCTAGTTTGTTGTTGAAGTATGACTTTATTTCACCTAGACTTTTGCGGCTATGGTCAGTATTACTTATGGACTTAGGCATAGCTCATTGTTCTTGAATTAAAAACTAAAATGAAAAATAATATCTTTTTATACAAAAAACTGATCTCGCCAATTCTTTCTTATGAGACAGTTTGCCATTACACTAGGCATGACTCTAGGTGAGTTTTGGATGACCAAGACCACTCTTTTAAGATTCTTGCTTGGGATGGTCGTAGTAAGGCATGAGATCTGCACATGACTAATAAAATAAAATTGTGAAAAAGTTAAAGCTTAGGGGGCAGTTGTGGATGGCTCCTAGTTCAGGACTTGCTTTGCTAAGATAAGACCAAAATTTATTTTCTTAAGTGATAAATGAGCTCAATTCCAAATGCTTGAACAAAATAATTCAATATTGAACTTGTTGTACTCTAATTGATTCAATTTGAGTTTTCTTGGTTTCATTTAGCCTTTTTAATATTGCTTAGCTCATATTTGGATACCTTTAGATAAACTTACAATTTTGAAGCCTTGCTTATCTTGAAATTACTTTGAATGCTTTAAATTGTGCTATCTTTCCTAGATTGGTTATATATGCTTCATAATAATCTAGATAGCTCTATATGCATTTTATGGCTTCACGTGGCATCCTTTTTAACTTGAACCTCACATTGAATAATTTTCAAAGCACTTTAGGCTTTTGCATTTTCATGCATGCATACATGCTCTCTCTTATGCTTCTTGTGCTCTAAATAGTGTCATGCATATTTTGATGGGGAGGTTTAGCCCTTGATGTCTCTATTGCCAAAAGGGGGAGAAAGATTGAGAAAAAGACATTAAGGGATGAAAAATTGCATAAAGGGGGAGAATATGTCTTTTTAGTGATATAAGTGGTATTAGATGCAAAACTTGATAATTGAAACCTAAAAAATGCCAAAATGAAATAAGAGTGAGGGAGAACTTCATTAAATACTATTGCTCTCTTTTGCATTTCTGGTTCTTCGTCTTTCTATGAAAATGGTCATGGTGAGTAATTACTTTTTTCTTTGGACTATGAGCGAGATTGAGTTTTTGTGAGATTTTAGGTGTGATTTGGAGCTTTCATAGAGAACTTATTCTTTTTTTGATGTTTGCTCCAATTCACACTTTTCCAACATGGTTATGAGTTCTTCTTTCTCTTTTAAATGGATTATGTGTGGCTTTTGTAACATGTTAATTTTCTCTTCAAAAACAAACACAAATTCTTGCATTTTTGGTATTTGTCAATATACTCATCAAGGGGGAGATTGTGAAACCATGTGGAGGTCACGTCATGGTTGTGATGAGTAATTAATTTTTCTTTAAGAGATTGTGCGGAGTTTGAATTTGGTTTTTGAGAGTTTGTAATTTTCTAGCTGTTTTGTGTTGCCATTGGTTTGACTAGCCTAAGACTAGTGGTCAAACTGGCTATGAGAGGTGATGGTCAGACTGGCCTTTGATTGGTTGTATGACTAGCTGAATATGAGCTATTGGAACATGCGTTTGCACTACAACAAATATGAGCTTTAGTGATGAATACTCCTTGATGACTAAAATAAAGGTCATTAATAAGTAACTTTCTATGACACATGTATTAAATTTGTCATCGTTGAAAGTACGAGCGTTTTCCCTAAAACTTTGTGATGATTCAAATAATTTCATCACAAAATGCAATTACATATCATCATAGATTGTCAGGTCAGAAAGATGGTTGCATGCCAAGGTGTTTCTATGACACATTTATTTTTTTCATGTGTCATTTTACTTTTCTACGATGAATTATTATTGCTTGGAGGCATAAGCATAGATAGGGAATGCAGAGGAAACAAAGGAGCACGAGAATGCCTTGACTCCCATTTCTTAGAGGCCTGGACATGGGCAGGGAACATAGAGGAAATAAGGGAGCATGGCTGGAGTATGACTGGAGAAATGGGGCAACGGTGCACGATGTTGGACAATGGGGTGGCATCGGTGCTGGAGTTCTACAGTGATGCATTGGTCAATTCGAAGCATTAAATATGTAGAGGATGTGCTAGTGATGGTGTAATTGCAAGGAATCAAAAAATGGCTCACCAGAGATGATGAATCGACAACAAGGTGCGAAAACATCTGGTTTTGAAAAAATCTCGATTTTCCATTGATTTACTGAACCAAACTCAAATTAACTTAGTAGATGAGTTGCTTAGAGGCTAGAATATGAAATGACATGAACAAAAATAAAGAAACTAACCAGATTGAAAGATGGCATTGTTTGGTGATACACGACACTCAAGAAGATGGTATTTGGAAGCTCTAGAAATTTTGCAAAAGTGTGTAAGGAAAGTATTGTAGTTAAGGGAACCAATTTGAAGGTTGGGTGATGGGAAATTGATGAGTAATCAAAGGATTCAGAATGAAGGTTTTTGGTCATTAAATTTTGAAACTGCCAAATAAAAGGAAATAGTTGAATAAATGAGAAATAAACAGCTAGGAAGTGATGCTTGAGTAATTTGGGCTGTTGTAGGGGTGGCCCCCACCTAATCCCAGCAGGCCTGGTAGAAGGTTATAAGGCCCAGAATAGGCCATGTGTAATGACATAAGTGCCCCTAAAGCGGATACTCAGATGTAAGGGTATAATTGTAAAAGCACTCCCCATGTATATATATATGGAATATAGGCCATGGGGGGACCCAGGTCATTACTATCACTCTCTCCCAACTCTCCACTACGATCTCTCTCTCTGTTTGGTCTGTAGCCACAACAGTTGGCGCCGTCCGTGGGGAGGACAGGAGCAAGCCTGAAGTCCGAAGAAGGATGGCACCGAAAAAAGTCTCATCGGCGGCGGCGAGGGGAAAGAAGGTGGCTGGGTCGGAGCGTCGCATGGGCACCAGGGCTTCGGCATCGGCTGTTGCGGGCGCGGGGGACGACACAGGCGCGGTGGTCGAAGACGTCGACGCTCGCGCTGCGACAACTAACCCCGCCTCCGGCGCTGCGATGACCGACCCCGCCACCGGCGCTGCGACGACCGACCCCACCACCGGCGCTGCGACGACTGACCTCGTTAATGGCGCTGCTGCGACGACCGACCCCGCCGGCGCGACAGCAACCAGCCTCGCCACCCTCGCCGCAACGCTCGCCGGCAGCGCGGACCGGGCGGTTGGAGGTAGCCACAACGGCGCGACCGGTAGCTCGGGAGCTCGCGAGGCGATCGTACCCGCGCCGACCCGCCCGCTAGGCACGCCGGCGGCCCTACCCGCGCAGGCGGTGGAAAGCGCCCTGGTGGCGGCCCTCAAAGCGTTCCAGCAGGACCTAGGGGATCTTCGTGGGGCTGTCCGAGACATACAAGAGGCTCGAAGCCAGCAGGCCGTGCCAGTGGTCGCGCCAGAGCCCACGCCGGAAAGGGCGGACAGCCGCGACGCCCCCACATCCAACCGCGTGCCGCTGCGATGCGTCGATCCGGAGTCCCCGCTTTCAGCAGGGCTACAGCAGGCGGCGTGGCCCGAAGACTTCAAATTACCCAGTGTCATCGAGCCCTATAAAGGCGACACGGACCCTTGTGAGTTCGTGCGCGTATACGAAACCGCAATCGAGGCCGCGGGCGGAGATGACACCACAAAGGCAAAGGGACTCCCCCTCGCGTTGCAGGGAGTGGCGCTTTCCTGGTTTTGTACCATAGAGCCAAACACCATCTACGCGTGGGAGCAGATCCGCGACCGCCTTCACAACAACATTCAAGGAAATTATGTCGAGCGGGTCGACGCGGATCAGCTCTTCGCGGTGAAGCAGAAACCTTCCGAGAAACTCCGGGACTATTTCAAGCACTTCGCGAAGATACGTTGCCAAGTCAAGGACGTCAATGAAACCACCGTCGTTAATGCAGCTATACAGGGCCTTTGCCCGGGCCCGATGGCCGAGTATAACGCACGGAAGTCAATCAAGATAGTGACGAAGCTCTTTGACAAAATGGAGGAATACGCCAGGGCGGAAGAGGACGCGCGGCGACGACAAGGCGATGACTCCGACACCAACCAGGCCGGCGCCTCGGCGAAAACCGAAGATCCGCCGAAGGACGGTCCTTCGAAGGGAAAACGTAAGCCGGAGTCGTCCAAGGACGCGCCTGAGCGCAAGGATGCCCCGCGCGAGCCGTCTGATAGGCCCAAGCACGGCCAGCAGAAGTCGAGGCGGGGCCGATACGTCCTCGACATCGAAGGCGGTTCTGAAGAAAGCGCTCCCGCAGGTTGGGGCGGTTGGGGGCGCCCAGGCCGGGGGCGCGGCCGTGGCCGGGGCCGTGACGATAGAGGCCATGGAGACTACGACGATCAACACCAAGGGCTGTGGTGCGCAGTCCACGGTCGTGGCAACCACGACACGCGCACGTGCACCTCTATCGCGGTGCTCTGCGAGAGCATCACCAGGCACAGGAACCTGGAAGCACGCCCACCCGTCGTGGCCCACGTACAGCACCCATACGAAGCCCCCGTGCACATCCAGGCACAAGGGACGCAGCCCCACGAGGGTCCTCTGCGGATCCAGGCACATGTGCAGTAGTCTCAGAAGGGCTTTCTGCAGCTGCAGGCTCCGGAGGCCACCCACCGCAGGGTTATGAACGTCATCTCCGGAGGCTCCTCGTTGGAGTTTGCCTCGGCACGGCAGCAGAAGGCCTACATGTGGAGGCTACACCACGTGGCGGCATATCCAGCACAGACACCGCCGGACTAGGCACAGCATGAGGTCACATTCACCCCCGCCGATGCCCAAGGCGTGGAGCTTCCTCACCAGGACCCCCTGGTCGTCCGAGTCGTAATAGCGGGATGCGACGTGGGGCGTGCCCTAGTCGACGGCGGCAGCTCCGCGAACATTCTGTTTGCGGCAGCCTTCGACCAGATGGGAATCCCCCGAAGCCGCCTCAACCCATCAGGAGTCCCGTTGCAAGGCTTCGGAGGACAACCTCTACGGGCGCTCGGCCAAATATGCCTTCAGGTCTCCTTCGGCCAGGATGACAATGCAAGGGTCGAAGATGCCATATTCGACGTCGTCGATCTCCCATACCCTTACAATGCCATACTGGGGTGTCCGGTCCTCAACTCCTTCGGGGCGGTACCGCATCACGGCTATTTATGCATGAAGCTCCCGGGGCCGCGTGCCATCATTACCGTTCGTGGCGACCAGGACATGGCCCGGCGCATTGAGCACGGCACCAGATATCCCCATCGCGGCAACCAACGGCACACTTAGAATCGGCACCACAGCTCGGGGACCCACGGCGTCATCCGGGGACGGCTCGGCAAGCCCTACAGCCGGCGCTACTACTAGAGGCTCCGGCCGCGCCAGAGACAAGTGGTTAGTATCTCCGCCACGTGTAATCGCTTACCCGCGCAAACGGGAATGCAATAAAGTTCCGTTTGCTGCCACCTGTTATCATTGTGCAAAAATACGCGGTGAGAGCGCGCGGAGGCTTCGCCTACGCGCGTACTCCCGGAGTATAAACCAAAGACGCACGTTCGCGTGTGCACTCTCCGTAGCCAGGGGTACGGGTATGAGTATAAACCAAAGACGCACGTTCGCGTGTGCACTCTCCGTAGCCAGGGGTACGGGTATCAGTATAAACCAAAGACGCACGTTCGCGTGTGCACTCTCCGTCAAAGACACGGGCATGAGTATAAACCAAAGATGCACGTTCGCGTGTGCACTCTCCGTCAAAGACACGGGCATGAGTACCCGGGGCACAGGTCAAATAGTCAGTTCGTAGAACAAGCGCGCCTTTTATTCGCAAAAAGGGCGGACATTACAATGTACGCCTACACCTAGCCACCTCGGCGTCGCACCTGCGAGTTCTCGGCGCCTTCGGAGGTCCCAGCGCCGTCCTCGTCGCGTCGGGGGACCCCGTCCAGAAATTGGCCGAGGCTCCCCCCCCCCCCCGTAAAGGGACTTTCGGAGCTCGACCTGTGCGGCGGCCACTCCGGCGTAGTCCCAGATCCGCTCGTAGAAGTACTTTATGGAGCGGCGAACGGCGCAGACGGCGCCGGACATTACTCCAGCCCCGCCGGGCATCTCCAGATGGGGGTCCTCCAGCCCGGCGATGTGCATGCAACCACGGTGCCGTAGGAGCGCGCACACCATACACGACGCCACGTAGGCACAGTGGTTGCCGAAGGACGTCGCGGCACCACGCGCAGCGTCGGCGGCATCTTTGATCCAGCGAAGGGTCCACGACAGCTCCTCTGGGCCGAAGGCGTGGTCCGGCACTTTGGCCACAAGCCCCTGAAGATGGCTCTCCAGTGTCTGCATGACATCCCATGCAACTACCGAAGCCTCGCCAAGCGTCCGGTCACGCTCTGCTAGAGTTAAGGCGAGTTCGCCTTTTTCCTTTTCTAGCGAGGCGACTTGTTGCAGAAGGCCGTCCTGCTCCGCCGCGAACTCCCGCCGCATCACCTCCACGGCCGACTCCCGCGCCGAAGGGCGAGTCCCTCGGCGTGCGCCTTCACCTCAGCGCACGCCACTTCCAGCTAGCGGATGCGGGCATTCTGGGCAGAACGAGCTCCCGCGGCTTCGCGCAGCCCCTCCTCAGCGGCTCGCAGTCTATCTTCGAGCGCCCTTTGAGCATGAACATAGGCCGTTTGCAGGGCCTGCCCCAGCACCAGTGTCTGTAGGGCAAAACGACTTAGCAAGCTCAGCATAGCCAAGCATTGTCACATAAGTAAGCACTTACCCTCACCCCGACACCTCGAAGGCATCCCCGAGACGCTCCACCCCGTAGGCATGAAGCGCCTGCTGGCTGACGCTGGCGGCCACGCCATCCACGATCCCATGCCACGCCCTCAGCGTCTCAGGCAAGGGAACGAAGTCTGCCGGACTGAGGCGCACGATGTTCGCGCCGCCGGCACCAGGGCCCCCGTGTTCCGTCAAAGGCCCCTCCGGAATAAGCGATGCTGCAGACAGGGACGCAGGTGAGCACCGCAAGGCGCAATGAACAAAACACCATGGAAGCCAAACCACCTTACCTTCGGTAGGGGAAGGAGGGCTCCGGGGGCCCGCCCCCCTAATACCGGGCGGAGTAACAGTAGCGCAAGTCCCAATGTCAGGCGCGGTCCCGCCGAGAACAGAAGCCTCCGCGTTCGCGGCCGGCGCCGACCGTTCCTGCGCGGCGGACGGCGCGGCCTGGAGGGCAGTGGGAGCGTGCGCCACAGGAACTTCGGCGTATGCATCGGAGTCCCACAAGCTCCTGATGCCCGTTGCCACGATAAATCCCCTCGATGTCCGAAGGAGCTCCGGCCGTAGACACGGCCGCTTAGACGAAGCTAGGGGCGACGACGCCGCCCCAGCAGCCACTGCCGGAGAGGCCCCCACGGCTGCATCACCCGGAGGCGAAGCCCCCTCCGTGCCAACCTCTGCGGGGGGCAACTCGGTTTCGGCCGCCGCTGCTGGTGAAGACCCAGCTCCGTGCGCCCCCATGGAGGACGTCTCCGGCGTTATGGCGGCCACGGCCGAAGGCCCCACCTCAGCACCGCCGGTCCTCTCGGATCCTGTCTCAACGACCACCGCGAGTGATGAGACTTCTCCTCTCCGACTGCTCGTGGCGAGCCCGCCGTCCAGGGCATCCGCCGAAGATCCCTCGCCCCCGGCGTCCGCGCCATCCAAGCCCGAGTCGGCGTACCTCGCCGAATCCGACTCCGCGTCTGCCGCGCCCTCGGGAGCGCTGGCAGCAGCAGTGGCAGCCGTTACATCAAGCACGCCAGACGCTCCGCCTCAGCCCCTCTTGCGAGACGGCGCCTTCCTCCTCGGCGCACCGTTGTCTTGATCTTGCGGGGCCGGTTCAGCGCGGTCCGGCACGGCAAGGCCCAGGGCCTCGCACACACGGTTTATCCGCCCCTGCCCCGCCTCGGCAGTAGTGGACGCGCGCTGCTCGTGCTCCCTGCCGGTATACGGACCGAGAAATACGCGCGCGGCCTGCTCCGCATCCTCCAGGCGAATCCCTAAAGCAACGCACGAGATAGCGTCAAAATGTAATGCACTCTGCGCGAGCAAAGGGAAGGGACGGTCGAGGCTTACGAGGACCGGGGGGCACTGGTAGCACACAAACCCATGGCAGAACGTTGTCGTCTCGGCGCTTCTCGGTGGCGAGGCGCCAGTCGCAGGCGAGCGGCGCCACGCCGTACATCGTGTACTCTTCGGCGAGGTCGCGCATGTTAAAGCGGGCGGCCACGCCTACGAGCCGCCGGGCCCTCCGCCTGTCCTCGTCGTCGAGCATCCGGCCGGGCGAGGTCTTAAACGCAATCGGCCGGCCCGTACACTCGAGCCTGCTTCCGCTCGCGACACGGTGATAGAACCACCGTTTCATCCAGTGCGACTCCCACTTCCCGCGAGTGGAGTTCGCAGGGAAGAGCTTACTGCAGGTCGACCCGAGAATAAAGGTGACGCTGCCAAAACTCGACAGCGTCCCGTCCTTCCGCCCCTTGGGCTGGCATCGTGCCTCGTGCAGGTAGGCAAATAACGAAGCGCTGGGCCAGCACGCTCCCGAGCGCAAGGCCCAACTGTACACCGCCAGCCGAACCATGGCGTTCAGAGTCAGTTGCACCAACTCCAGCCGGAAGGTCCGCAGCATGTCGCCCACAATCGCCGCCGCCGGGATGCGGAGCCCTGCGTCGAAGAAGGCGACGAATATGACCGCCTCCGACTCCTCGGGACGTGGTTCCATCTCGTCGGCGGTGGGTAATCACACCGCCTGGCGCTCGGACAGCCTCCCCGCGCGCAGGAGCCCCTGGATCGTCTTCTCGGTCATGAGCGAGGGGCCCAACTCGCCAGAAAATGAGCCTTCCTTCGCCGCCAGCCACCGCTGGGTCGCGTTCGCTGAGCGTGTATTTCACCTCTAGCGGCGAAGACCGCCGGCGGATGCCGCAGACACCAGCCGCCTGGCTACACCTGCCACCAGACGCCATCATCTCTCGCAAAAGGAGTATAGCGGCGAGAATACTACGGGAAGATAGAAGGCGATGCAAGCAAGAAGGGGGCGTAGAACTGCGGGGGGCGCGGTTACGAGGGCTATTTCAAGCCACCTCGCCCCGATGCTGAAACATCGCGACGGTCCGCGTGCGGGACGCAACCGCAGTTGCGCAAAGGTCCGTCCCGCACAATCCCCCATAACCAAAGGCGGAGAGGCACGACCACGGCGGGAAGGACCGTCAGAGCACGACGCTCCAACGGCCTCCCGCCGCGTGGCAAACCCCGCACGAGATAGCTGGAGCACGCGAGGCCAGGCGTCGACACGACTTCAGTCGCCATTAAAAGCGCATTAATGGGCCACAGGAGCACAACAGCTTCGACGCTGCGCCATTCACCGCCCGCCCTGTGTCCCCCTTCCCTAGGGAAGGGGCGAGCAGCTGCGATCACGCAACCGCTCACATCCCGCCGCGCACCACTTACAAGCCGCCGCGTGCCCCGCACGCGCCAAGGCAAGTTGCACGGTACGACAACCTAGCTCTGGCAAAACCGGGGGTCGGCGCGATTCCAGGAACCTTTACAGCGCATTGCCGCATCGTGAGATCGCAATCACCGCACGCATGGCAGTGTTCGTGATGCGAAGTTGCAACTTAGAATCACTGTTGAGCCTCTACCGCGACAGGCTCCAGCCCTGGCCTCGGCTTCAAGACTCATGCGTCCACTTCGGCTAGGCGCCAGCTCCGCTGCCACCCGTTCGAAGGGTAGGGGACGGAGCGCGCGCGCGTCTGCTTCGTCTAGGCGCCAGCTCCGCTGCCACCCGTTCGAAGGGTAGGGGACGGAGCGCGCGCGCGTCTGCTGCGGCTAGGCGCCAGCTCCGCTGCCGCCCGTTCGAAGGGTAGGGGACGGAGCGCGCGCGCATCTGCTCTGGCTAGGCGCCAGCTCCGCTGCCACCCGTTCGAAGGGTAGGGGACGGAGCGCACGCGCGTCTGCTTCGGCTAGGCGCCAGCTCCGCTGCCACCCGTTCGAAGGGTAGGGGACGGAGCGCACGCGCGTCTGCTTCGGCTAGGCGCCAGCTCCGCTGCCACCCGTTCGAAGGGTAGGGGACGGAGCGCGCGTGCGTCTGCTTCGGCTAGGCGCCAGCTCCGCTGCCACCCGTTCGAAGGGTAGGGGACAGAGCGCGCGCGCGCGTCTGCTTCGGCTAGGCGCCAGCTCCACTGCCACCCGCGCGACAACCTCGTGACCTAAACCGGCAGGGATTCAGACGCCTGGACCTTCCGTATTTTGGGAAGGCAAGGGAGGATGTGCGGCAGGTTTTGACTGGTTCTCGTAGACAGATAAGCTTCAGTACATCAACGTTCCTTGATAATAGCGCCAGTTGGCACAATCAGTGGATGCAGATGAACTCAAGCATATATGTCTGCGAGAACAGGTCAAACCTTGCCATCTTCATACGGGAGCACGAACTCGCCCGTTGGCGCCTCCCACACATGGAAGAAGCAAAGGTCATGTCGTGCAAAGTTTGGCTTGTTCTCCTTAACAGGCCACCTTCAGTGCATTAACATTTTTTCAAAGTAATGCGGACGGGCTCCATCAGGAACCCCGACTGAAGGTAGGTCTGTTTAGGAGAACAGGGCAAACCTCGCCGTCGTATACAGAAACGCGGCGTGAGGGCAGGAAGCGCGGCTGGGCACCGATAACCGACCCTAACCAAGCTCCCAAGAAAAATGGACCTCCATCTGTACATCAACATCCCCCAAGCCGCTCAGCATCGCTAGGGAATGTCGATGCACGGAAGGGGCCCATTTTAGGGGAGCAGCCTCTATCCACGGACACGATGCAAGAACAACGCTGCACCAGCGCCGTATATATACCCCATCACCGGGGGAGCCAACCGGCGGAAGTCTAACCGGCGGAAGTCCAATCGGCGGGGCAGCCAACCGGCGGAAGTCCAACTGGCGGAAGTCTAACCACCGGAAGTCCATCGCCACATTAAGGTGGCCACGATGCCTCAAGGCCTGCACCGTGCCAAGCACACTTCGCCACGTGGACGGCCAGAAGAAGGACTGTCGCAGCGCATCGGCTATCACTTAATGCATGTGCGACAACTCAGGGGTAGGGGACGGAGCGCGCGCGCGTCTACTTCGGCTAGGCGCCAGCTCCGTTGCCACCCATTCGAAGGGTAGCGGACGGAGCGCGCGCGCGTCTACTTCGGCTGGGCGCCAGCTCCGCTGCCACCCATTCGAAGGGTAGGGGACGGAGTGCGCGCGCGTCTACTTCGGCTAGGCGCCAGCTCCGCTGCCACCCGTTCGAAGGGTAGGGGACGGAGCGCGTGCGTCTACCTCGGACGCAATCCGGGCATCGCCTTCGGCTACGGCCTCAGCCCCGGGACCCACTGCACATCGAAGCTCCGCAAGTTCGGGGAAGTTCACAGGCCGCAGGGATGGAGGGGGCCAAAGGACTCGGCAACATGGCTTCGGCCCTGTGAAGCCCTTTACCATGAGAGGCTCCTGTTGTAGGGGTGGCCCCCACCTAATCCCAGCAGGCCTGGTAGAAGGTTATAAGGCCCAGAATAGGCCATGTGTAATGACATAAGTACCCCTGAAGGGGATACTCAGATGTAAGGGTATAATTGTAAAAGCACTCCCCATGTATATATATATATATGGAATACAGGCCATGGGGGGACCCAGGTCATTACTATCACTCTCTCCCAACTCTTCACTACGATCTCTCTCTCTCTCTGTTTGGTCTGTAGCCACAACAGGGTCATTTTTCATTTTTGCATGAGGTCGAGATGAGGCTTGGTTTGAAAATTAGCTTAGGAAAGCAAAGAGTACAAAAGGTGAATTTTTCAATCAAATGAATGAACAAGGTACCATTGCATCAGACATCGAAAGAACTTTGAAGTTAAACTTTGAACTAGGATGGGTGACCTATAGGAATTTGAATGAATTTAGGATGTTACGACGAAAAAACATCATAAAACATACCGCCCGAAGCCTACCCGGCTGGGTAGGCCTAGAAATTTATGACAAAATAGCATGTTTACATGATGTTTCCCAAACCATGCATGATGATTATAAACATTACTAATTGTTACATTCTGTAACAATAATATTTTCATCTCATTTTCTGTGACGATGGTCGTGACATCTCATTTTTGTCATAAAATATTTTTCATGATAAAAAAGTGAACTCCTGTGATGATTTTTTATCATTATTGTAGCCCATATTTGTACTAGTGTTGTTTGAGCTGAGTTGTTTGAGTGTGGGCATAATATGGGTGCCATTGCTTATGTGCACATGGGTTTATTGTTTGGTCCTAGGTTTAGGATCAATGATTAGGTTGTATACATTTTGCATTGTGCATTGTATGGAATAATTGTGTTAATTGATGACTTTGTACATTGTGCAGTGCTACATAATGGTTTACTTGTTATTGTTGGTTGTAGGACTCTAGAACTACGTCATGGTGAGGCGGACAGAACCAAGACTAAGCTAGGAGAGTTTAGGTCCAATGTAGTCAAGGGATTGAGTCTACGTTCAGGAAGAGCTGAAGTCCAGATAATCAAGGAGCCACCGAAGATGATCGAGGCTTACAGAGTGGTTACAAGCTGGGATGACAAAGAACCGCAGTGAGAGCTACCAGTGGTGGACATGACGGGCAATAGCAAGATAGACCGTGACTAGGCTCAGGGAGAAGCCGAGGTCTTGTGCAGTCAAGGAAACTGGGTGCTATCATGTGCGAGCAAAAGCATGTGGTGTGCTAAGTGACTTGGGTCATTTGCAAGCAAGGACGGTTTAGTGGGATCTGGATGCATGAGAGGCTTGGCGGTAAGTTATTGGGGCCATGTGAAAGATAGTGAAGCATGTGCGATGCTTTGCGGGGAAAAAGTGGGAAGCTTTGTGGAAGGCAGTAGACGGGCATTTTAGTAAATTTTCCAATACCAGAAAAGTAATAGTGTGCTAAATTGAGGTGTTGGTCTAAGTAGTTTAGGCTTGTATGTGCTGAAAATATAAAGTGGATCAAGTGTTGATTCACTAATGGGCTAATCGGTGTGAGCGCTTTGAGAAGCGTGTACTTCTAAGTGATGTATTGTAATTGTAGCTATCCTAGAGGGGTATTCTAATTAAGAAAATAAGTTGACTGAACCCTAAGTGGATATGCGTGAGTGTAGAGAGTTAATTTTAACCCTTGAAGTGATCCAAGGGTTGAAGTTGCTCCTGAAAGGTTATAAATATAGTGGTGGAGGTATGCCTCCACGACCAAGTATTTGAGAAGGATTTAGGGTTTGCCTTATACTTTTTTGGGCTTTGCCCATTAGAAAGTGTGGTTTTGGAATCCTTCGTCTTAGAAATGAAAGTTCCAAGTTCATACATATTCTGAAATTTATTTTATTTCTTGCAATTTTCAACTTTTCTTTGTTGCAACTTAAGTTTCTCTCCCCCTCCTACTTGCTGTAGTTCTATTGGATCTAGTACTTGTAAGAGATTGAGGAGTACATCAAGAACATTTTCCAACCGAGTAAGATCCATTACAACTCATTCTTTCTCAAGTTGTATTTGCATTAACCATGTTCTTGAGCTAAAATTACTGTTTTTGGTGCAGCTTGAACTATCTACATAATAGGTTATGATTTCAAGCATATCTTTGCAATTCCTTCTAGAATCTTATCCCTAACATAATTTTTTAGCCATCGTTCAAGTTTCATCAGTTTTGGATGAGTAGTTACTGAGTTATTGAGGTTTTTTGATAGCCAAGTTGCTGAAATTTTTGTTTTGGTGCAATGTGGATCTTGAGCAAGATATATCTCTCTCTTGGGATTTATTTTGTAATTTGTATTGGAATCATGACCTTGATGATCTTATGTTGCTATGGTTTAAGTTTCATCAATTTTGGGTGAGTAGATTTTGAGTTCTTGACAGCCAAGTTACTGAAATGTTTGTTTTGATGCAATGTGGACTTTGACCAAGAAAGGTCTATCTCTTGGGCTTTGTTTTGCAATTCCTTTTGAAATCATGACCTTGAGGATCACGTGTTGCTATGATTCAAGTTTCATCAATTTTGGTTGAGTATATTTTGAGTTCTTGGGGTTTCTCGACAGCTAAGTTGCTAAAATTTATGTTTTATTGTAACGCGGACTTTGAGGAAGAAAGGTCTATCTATTGAGCATTATTTTGCAATTCATTTTGAAATCATGACTCTGAGGACATCATCTTGTTATGGTTCAACTTTCATCTATTTTGATTAAGTTTATCTTGTGTTATTGTTGTTTCTTGGCAGCCAAGTTGCTGAAATTCTTGTTCCGTTCACTATGTTCTTAGTATACTCTTGGTGTGCTTGAATTTAGTGTGTTTCTAATAGCACTAGAGTTCAAGAGAAGACATACTTGAGTAGAGGGGAATTTAATTTACACCTATTCACTCTCTCTAGTCGCCATAACCAATTCTCCACTGTGGGCCACAAAAAAGATTATGAAATTGTTCATGTGAAGTGTGCACCCCCCCCCCCCCATTGAAAGATTTCTAGCTCCGCCGTTGCAGTAAATCTAATGCCTACAGACAATATGCTACTCTGCTACTACATGTGAAGCAATATAAAATAATTTTAGCTGAAACCAATAAATAGCACTGTGAATCTATATGGTTCTTCAAGAGCAAGAGCGCCTACATGCAAGTGTCTCTGGTTGCAGTAAATCTAACGCCTACAGACAAGGTGCTACTCTGCTACTACATGTGAAGCAATATAAAATAATTTCATTGAAGCTGAAACCAATAAATAGCACTGTGAATCTATGGTTCTGCAAGAGCAAGAGTGCATGAGGTTTCTCAAGCCTTCCATTATGACTCAACACATAGTCCACAAGGGCAGTAGTGGGCAGTGCATTCGTAGGGAGCAGGCGTGGGGCCATAGCAAGAGAGGTATTCACTGGGTGGAAGTAGTGCATCAAACAGCTACTATGCGGGGTGCGCGATAAGACAATCCTACACCTAGACATGCTATAGATTTTTGCGTTACATGATATTTTGGACAAAGCTCAGTACTACTCAGTAGATATTTTGGACAAAGGTCAATACTACTCAGTCCAATCATTTGTTCTTGTAAGACCATGTGATGGCAGTCCCATGAGAATGATGAGCATTTGACATTACTTATGTCTTGCTTTTGTTGTTTGAGTTTGATTTTTATGAATTTACATTTTGACCATTGTTTTCTGGTAGCACCGGTCAGACCAACCTAGGGTGGTAGCTTGACCACTTGTGTGGCTGCAGTTAGACCGGCTAGAGGTGGTGGTCTGATCGGTGCAGTGTGACCGCCCCGTGTTGGCGGTCCAACCAGGGGAGAGCTAGGGATCTACTGGCCTTGTCATGGTGGTCTAACCTGTTGTAACATCCTGAAAAATTTAAATTTGAAAAATATGAAGTTTTTGCATTATTTTACAATATATTTTTGGAAATTTGGATTTTATGGTGTTTTCCTGAATTTGGTTGAGCTTCCAAAAATTGAAGAATTCATAAAAGACAAAAACAGATATTAATAATTCCTTAAAAGGAAATGTGCAAATAATAGAAAACTAAAAATTGAAAACAAGAATCTGAAAAGATGATCCAATATAAAAAGAGAGAAACCTGAGTTATATATATATATGAATTAATGTGCAAATAAATATATATATATATAATAAATGTATATGTGCATACACAAAAATAGAAATATATATATATATATAGAAACATTAACTAAACAAAAATAATAATAAAAACAATTGGGGGGATGAAGCCAGGCCGGCCGAAGCGTCCCGGCCCAGCTCCACCCGCGCCCCCGCCCGCATTCTCCTCTCCGTTTGCCAGCAAGCCCCACCTCTCCTCATCTCCTTCCACCGCTTCACCCCGTGCGCCGGACCCCCCTCTCCTTCCACCGCCCGTGCGCCGGACCCCCCTCCTCCTTTCCGCTTCGGTCAAAAGCCATGAGACACGCACCCCCGAATCCCGCTGCAGCGCCGCTCTCACCCTCTGCGCCGACCCTCTCCCGTCGCTCGCGCCCCGCACGTCGCTCCTCCGCACGCCGTGCCCCACGCCGCCTGCCCTGCACGCCGCCCGGTCGGCTCGTGACCTTTAAAAACGATATGGTTCCTTCGTTCACCCTGCCTCATCTCCCTTGTCCTTCCACCGCGACCAATTGCTCCCAAATACCCCGAGCTCGCCGCACAGCCACTTTTCCCCATTGCCTGCCGTCGCCTCCATTACCGCCGCCGTGGCTAACCCAGTGGATGCCGGCCCAATTCCATTCGCCGGGAGCTCCACCTAAGCGCCACAATCCTTCCCCGAGCGCCGCCCTACCCTCTCCTTCGCCGTAGCGCGCCAGCCACGGTGATCCTCTCGGGCCGCCCAAGGCCTCCGCCGCCGGCCCACCTCGGCGCCCCTATGACCCGGTCAACCGCATGGTGAGGATACTAGTACCCTACTCTAGCTCATGCGCGCCCGATTTCCTTCCCTCTCTTCCCCGTCTGCTGGCACCTCCTTCTACCCCACCGCCGGCCGCCCCGCGCCGCCGTCCGCCCATCTCGCCACCGCTTCGGCCAAAATTGCCGCCACCCTTAGATTCCCCACTCCCTACGCAACACATTTTGCTGACTACCGCAGCCTCCCCAGCCACCGTCCGCCGCCGGCGATGCCAACACCAAGCGCCGGCTTCTCCTCTGTTTTTGGCCTCATCCCCACCTCACTTCTTATTATTTCTTACGCCCCCTCTCTCAGCCCAGGCACTGCGCCCACTTGGCTGCTAGAATGCGCATAAGACAGAGAGCTAACCCCAGTTCCTTGTTTCGAACCCTGGTGGCTGCACATTTTCATTTATATTTTGTTTTGATTCCCTCAATACATGTTAATTAGGAAAATTTGGGAAAATCTAGGAAATAAACTGGGGAACATAATAAAATTTGTAGGATGTAAAATAAGGTTACTAAACATTTAATATCCGGTCATTTATTGCATGAGCAACTAGTGTAGATTAAATATTCAATTGGGTCATAAAACCAAATTGATTAATATATAGAGGTGGATTAAGTTACTATGCTTGAATAATTAAATCCTATTTGAATAATTAACTAAAAAACTAAATATTAATTAAAGACTTCGATAAAGAAAAACAACTTATGGTAAATGATCAAATAAGAGATTGCCATCAATTAAAAATTAGGATTTATGCCTAATATCTAAAATGTTGCCATTAAATGAACTCTAGTGGAAGGTTTTATTAATTATCAAATATTGGAATATAACCTTGCTAGATAAATAAATTTTAAGTAAAGTTAATAATAATTAAAATGTAGAGACTATCTAAAGTAAATATATACATAAAAAATATAAATATATATATATAAAAAGGGGTTAGAGAAATGCAGATAGCATGTATGCAGCCCACTAGTAAATGTAACAGTGAAATTCTTACGTTCACCGTAGGCCCTATTAAAAATGTAAACATGTAAACACTATCATAAAATGCTGCCAATCATGAAATATTGAATGCTGGCTTTAGTAAATAATGGTAACAAAATGCCATCATGTTTAACAGGCTCGAGCTACAAAGGGGTAAAATATCAAAACAGTAGTTTTCAGAGAGCACTAAGATTAAGAGGTCATAATAATAATATGAAGGTGCAAAAATGTAATAGCCCTAGGTCATCAAGCATCAAAATAATCTCACGGGCATATAGATACCCTAAAGTACATATGTAACCATTAACATGAGTAATTAGGGTCACATAAAATGATACATATCAAGCTTTGCTCATATTGCTAAGTTTAAACTAAAATTAGAAATAAAGTTAAGCATAATAATAATTAAAGCAGAGATAACATAATAATGGAACCATTAATTAAATCCTAATACTAGATTAATACATAATAATGATGAGCATTAAATAATAAGATATGTCTAGCGACAACTAAATGCACATAAAATGTCACCCTATAAAATGCTATACACCTAAACTCTAAAATTAATTCGGTAAGCCAAAATGCCCTGAATATTAGCGCTCGACAAAGTAATATCCAGTTAAACTTGTACATTAATTCATAGATCCATCCTAGCTCATGGAACTTTCTTGATAAATATAAAAATAATAAAACAAACTGTTAATAAAAGATCGAGTCATTGTTTTTCACCACCGGCCTTGCCTTAAATCACCCATTAACTCATGATAAAACAAAAATTAAGTTTATCTGGATTTATTTGGATCTCTTGAGTTATTTGCTTTTATTTGGATTCAGTCGTTTGTCGCGTAATTAGAAACTGGAGTCCTGAAGATTCTATGGAGCAAGCGAGAACGAGATCGATGAAGACCAGAAAATAAAGATCATCGCATGAGACAACTTTGTGTGACCTCAAGATCATGGTAAACCACGCCAGGCGAGTCAATACTTTGATCATGTTGAACCTACTTTTTATGCAAATTACTTTCGTTTAAATTATCAAATTGCATGCTGTTATTATGTGCAAAATATGTTGATTTAAAAGTTTAGCTATATGCCCATCGTTCAACTTGACTAAGTATTACACCCTTCTTTGGTATATTGCATATGTGAGCCTTGTCACCTAGTGGAAAACTTTATAATGGTTAGCTTTCGAAAATAAGTCCTTAATTATATGCCATGCTTAACATTGTTTAGGAACCCGGGGCAAGAAATTGCCCCAAGCATCACTTTTAATCATGAGAAATTGATTCGAACAGTCATGGTGGGAATGACTGGTATATTTTGACATGGTTATTTTATGCTCCCAAAACTCTTAACTTGCTTAATATCTGAGCGGATGGTTTGGGGGCTGGTATGTGGTGCAGTGGAAGCACAAATTATGGAGTGTGGTAGAACCGCTCAGATAATACTAAGGACTGAATCTTGTCATGACCTCCTGTGTAAAACAGTACAACCGCAAGTCTGTAAAATACAACTTGGCTAAGTAAATTTATCGAAATCCCCGGACTTATCTCACCGGTAGTGGATAGAAGTGGATATGCTATGGCAAGGGGGCCTGAAGGGACACTGGTGGAGGGTGAAGTTTTCCCAGCTGTTCTAAGCGTTGCGGGGAGTTGAGAAGCCCGGCTGCATTAGTAACTGTGGGGAAACATCCCGTGCCTAGATGAGACCCACCGCAAGTGGGCAGTTTCCCATAAGGTGAATGAGAAAAGGGACTAGATACTTTGAAAAGTCACTGTGATGGTCTGCTCAACCACATGACTAAGGAATCGTGTGGGGCAACGAGTTGATTATCTCTTGTGGTGAAAGTGTACACACTCTGCAAAGTCAAAACTATTCGAATAGCCGTGCCCACGGTCATGGGCGGACATGGGAACTTAACCAGATATAGTTCTATTTCAAAAAACTTTGTGGGTGGAAATGGAAAAGTGAAGGGCTGCAGATGGTCCTGGTTTGAATTGTCCTATGTGTCGTCCCAGTGATAAGTTAAGCGTTTATAACGCTGAAAGATAAGCATATGGTGCAGATGCCATATATGGTGAACGAGAAAT
This sequence comes from Dendrocalamus latiflorus, assembly GCA_017311315.1. Lineage (NCBI taxonomy): Eukaryota > Viridiplantae > Streptophyta > Magnoliopsida > Poales > Poaceae > Dendrocalamus > Dendrocalamus latiflorus. The sequence goes on along the minus strand of CM029620.1, from coordinate 4,283,986 downwards.
CTGTATCAGTATTAATGATATTGCATTCTTTCACACAATATGATTTGGTTCAAACTGCTAAGTCTCAGGAGATTTCTATATATCATATTTCAAATGCAGTTTATCAAATAAAATAACCTGAGCCCTCCTTTGATAAGCCATGCATATTATCTACTTGCATTCTGTGTGTTGGCTCGTGAGCACGGTGGTTTGTGCTCATATTCGCTTTCCCCACAAAATCCAGAATCAGGAATCAAATCATTACGCTTCAGCAATACTTTTGGATCATAATGGCGAAGAAGATGAAGATGTCAAGAACTAGGCCGCGCACCTCCAGTTGGCTGCCTGTGGGCATGTCCTGAAGGTCCCACCTGTGTGCTTCGTTCTTCCGCTGCTGCATTTTATTGATTTCGGCCTAATTGGCCCACAAGTAAGTTTATTACTATATTTACGCTTCCGCATAATATGTATTTTGGTATTCATTACTGTAACTGTGAGCACTATCTACTGATCCAGGGAATAGTGCAGTAAAATCACAGAGGATTCCGGATTGTAAAATCTGGGTCCTGACACCTGTCTGTTAGGGTGGTTTAACTGGCTTAGTGGCCACGGTCAAACTGGGCCCTATACCGAGTTGATTTTGAGTGTTGCTTTTTGGTGGTCTTAGTCATGGTAGGAGTCTGTGCTGGTGTTAGTCATGGTGTGTTCACGAATGTGTTAGTTACGACGTAAGTCCCTTCATGCGTTTTGCTAATTGAGAGTCAATTGTATGTCATTTATGTTTGGATCGATTGCTTTGCCTTTGGTGCACAACTGCTTGATGATTGATTATGGCCAGCAGCAAAACCGAGCCTTGGTGGCAATGGCGTATCACGTAAATCCAGGAAGAGCATCATCTCAGCTGAGAAGTATAGAAGAAAAACAAGGATCATGAGGAGGCAATGAGTGTATGTCGTGTGCCAATTGAATTTGTGCATTTCAAGGTGGTGACGGTTCTCGGAGCAAACATATGATTATGGTTGTAAGGCATTGAGCATCATAGACTATGGTGAATGCAGTGTGCCATAGGATTTAGGTGTTTCAAGTGGTAACGGACTCGGTGCAGGTGTCGGTGGGTGGTAATTTGGAAAATTATCTAATATCGAGTGGAGTGGTGATTTGTAAAACCGTGGCAATGGCCTAAATGGTTTAAGTCATATTTTTGTGGATTAAATGTGTTATCGGGCTTCTGGAGCCTTTGAAAATCATGCTTTCAAAAGCAACCAAGTGTCTAATGTAAAACCCGTTTGTTTGTGGGTTACCGAGCTTCCCCAATTGTAAGTGGTGTGGTCCTCTAAGGAGTCGCTGGTTTGATGTGAGGTGGTAGCCTCCACTATATAAGACTTATATTGAGTTGTGTGAGAGATCTCTCCAAGAATTCCAAGGTTATGGTTTCTTTGTATTGGAGCCTTGAGTGTTCTGAGGGATTATATTGGCTATACAATATTCCTATTCATGTGAAATGAACATCCAAAATTTGCCCTAGTAAGTTGTACCGTGGACCTCCCTCTTGTGCTTTTGGTTTGCTTAGCTTACTTATTTGGATTCCTCTCTTCTTGATCTTTCCTGGTGTTATGGACGTGTAAGAAGTGAAGATACCTCGTGAAAATCATATCCCATCCTCCTAGACAACTTCAAGCAAGAGTTCTCGAATTTGCTCGGTTTTCCCTAAAGAGAGGTGAATAGGGGATTTTTCTTTTGTGAGAGTTTGACTTAAATTCATGCTGTGATTTAGCTTACTATGATATGTGAAAACCCATCAAATATCATCAAAATCATCTTGTGAGGGTCAGACTGGCTTGAGTCTCAGCGTGTCTCGGTGATTTTGGCTCTTGGCTTTCAGTGCTTGAAAGTTTGTGTTTCCGCTGCGTTGTGTCTATGCTTGGGAGAAGATTTTTGGAGAGTTATTTATCCCCTCTAGCTCACCATACTTGATTCTACAGTTCTGATTGAATTATAATAGATTATACTACTATAATAATGATTCTACCCGATATTACCTGACTCGATCCAGCATTAATGCGGGTTGAATCGATTTGGTCCCCTACAGTCGTGGAGTGAGTTGCAACTAGGGAATGGGAGATCCACAGTGGATCCGGTCGAGGATTTTGGCGAACTGCGAAAGTGCTGAGCACCGGATAGGGGAGGGAAAAGTTCTTCGCCACTCGGTGGATTGCTGAGGTTTTGATCAGGTTGGTTTGAGATGATGGTCTCAAACTTACATGTGCCTATCAGCCGATGTAAAACCCAAGCATGTACGTACTTAACACAAGCATTGTGATTTGTGAATCTTGACTTAGCAACTAAAGAACTGATTGATAAATAATTCTGAATTTACACAAAAAAATAATAGATCGCATCTACTTAGAGGGCTCTGTGATACCAAGCCGCTGACTAAGCAGTATAAATGCAGTTATTACAGGCAGGATCAAACAGAAAACAGCAAATAGAAGAAAATAGAAAAAAATGAACACTGCTCATTGCCTATATACGTCGACGATGTACTGGAGAGGGCACACCATTAATCTCTCAATCCATCGTAAGGCTTGTTGTAAGGTCTTACGACCTCCCAGGACCTTTTACGACCGGTTAGAGTCGTTTACGACCGGTGAGAATCGAATACGATCGGTTCAGAGTACTTACGACCAGTTCCGAACGCTTCAAACTCTTCCGATCGCTTTTTCAACGTGGTCGTAAATTTACTGTAGCAATTTACGACCGCTCTGCGATATCGCTGCCGCTGCCTTCCTTCAGCCGCTCCAGATACCGTGATCGAAGCCTTCTACGATCACGCAGTGATGCTGGCGATCACTGTTCACCGTGGTCGAACACACATACGACCACGTTCTGGCCTTCCAGGTGTAGTCGTAGCTCGTTACGACCACCTTCACCGTAGTCGTAGCCTTCCCTGCTACGCCTGCTGGAACTTTGCCGTGGTCGTAACTCCTCCCGATCACGCTTGCGGTGATCGTGAGTCCTTCCGACCACGTCTTGCACAAACACACGACAAAACAATACTCTGTGTTTCTCCCTCTTTTTGGTCTTTTCTCAATGGCTTGGTACATCGAATACATGGCTCTAAGCCTCTTTTTATACCCGGCTGTCCTACTTCAACACGGGTTCTCAAACCTACTCCGACTCCGAGTCTTATACGACTTCGACTCGGTTTCCAATTACGACTTTGAATTGCGGCTGCAATTCGACTCCGATTACACCCAAATTTTGCACATGACTCTAAAACAAGATTATTTACAACATTCTCTCCCTAATCTTGTTTTTCGACTTCGATCATGCCAATTTTCTTCCTCATCTCTGAAAACTTTATCCGTCCCAGCGACTTTGTCAATATGTCTGCTTTCTGTTCTTCGGTTCTGATGTAGTCGATTTCAATCTTCCCTTCTTCGACACAATCTCTGATATAATGATATCTTGTGTCTATGTGTTTGCTTCTATCATGTAGAACCGGATTCTTGCTCAGCGATATTGCAGATTTGTTATCAACCCTGAGCGTCACCTTCTGAATTTCTTCATCTGACAATTCACTCAACAGTCGAGGGAGCCAGACTCCCTGGCAAGATGCTGCGCTCGCTGCGATGTACTCGGCTTCACATGAAGATAATGCAACCACCTTTTGCTTCTGAGATTGCCAGCTGATCGGACTCTCCCCAAACACAAACATTATGCCTGTTGTGCTCTTTCGATCGTCGACATCTCCCGCCATGTCGCTATCACTGTAGCCCGTCAGCTGCAACGACTTTCCACCTCCTCTCTTGTACTGAATCCCGAGATTCAAAGTACCTTTGATGTATCTCAGGATGTGCTTCACGGCATTCATATGCTCCTGAGTCGGTTTCTCCATGAAACGACTTACGTATCCGACCGCAAACGAGATGTCTGGTTGGGTGTGCACCAGATACCGTAGACTTCCGACAATGCTCCTATAAGTCGTGGCATCAACTGGTGATCCTGGGCCTGTCTTGCTCAACTTCAGATGATTCTCCATTGGGGTTTGACAAGGATTGCACTCTTCCATACCCGACTTCTCCAGAATCTTTCGAGCATATCCCGACTGACAAAGTGTTATGTCGTTGTCGGTTTGATTTACTTCAATGCCGAGGTAGTAGCACAGAAGTCCCAAATCGGTCATTTTGAACAGCCTCTTCATCTCTTCTTTAAACCTCATAATCTCCTTCGAACTCGATCCAGTAATGATCAAGTCGTCCACGTAAACGCCCACGATCAGTCTGTTCTTCGCATCTCCCCTCGTGTACACAGCATGTTCAGAGTTGCTTCTTCTGAACCCGAGTGCCGTTAGACTTTTGTCAAGCTTCAAATTCCATGCTCGTGGTGCTTGTTTAAGTCCGTAGAGAGCTTTGTTCAGCTTCAAGACTTTCTCGGCTTGCTCCTTGGATTGAAAACCCGACGGTTGAGAGACATAAACTTCCTCCTTAATGTCTCCGTTCAAAAACGCCGTTTTCACATCCATGTGGTGAATCTCCCATCCACCGTTTGCTGCCAATGCAAGAAGTAGTCGTATAGTCTCCATACGAGCTACTGGGGCAAAGACTTCTTCGTAGTCGATGCCTTGTTTTTGAACATACCCTTTCGCCACAAGTCGTGCTTTGTGTTTTACGACTTCTCCCTTGGAATCCTTCTTTACCTTGAAGATCCACTTTAAACCGATTGCTCGATGACCCTTTGGCAAATCGGTGAGTTCCCATGTGTCATTCTCTTCAATCGACTTCAGCTCTTCCTGCATAGCTGCTCTCCAGTATGCATCTCCCTTTGCTTCTTCATAGCTTCCAGGTTCTTCTGCAGTCGTGTAAAGCAGTAGCTCTTCAGACTGCACTGGTTCAGTTTGTGCATAAATCTCACTTATGCTTCTCATCTTCGGTATTCTATCGCTCGAATCTTCTTCATCAGACTCTTCTTCATTTTGTGAGACTTCCTGATCATCAGCACCGGTCGAATTTTGGCTTTGAGATGTGGTCGTAGTTTCTTCCGTATTGTCAGCATCGACTTCTTCGACTTCGAAGGTTACCCACTTCGAAATGTCTTTCTCAATGTCCTCGTGTTCTTCCCACTCCCAATGTTTGTTCTCTTCGAAGACCACGTCTCTGCTCACATGAATCTTCTTTTCGACCGGATCATAGCACCTGTACGCCTTGGTGCCTGGTTCCGAGCCAAGATAAATCATCCGTCTGCTCCGGTCGTCTAACTTCTTGAGATAAGTGGATGGCTTCACATGGGCTAAGCATCCGAAGACCCTTAGATGCTCGACATTGGGTTTTCTTCCCGACCACTGTTCATATGGAGTGACTCCATCCAGTGATCGCGTGGTCGCACGATTTAGCAGATAGACGGCATGTCTTACTGCTTCTGCCCAAAACCTCCCGGGCAGGAATCGGCTCTTCAACAGACTTCTAGCCGTTTCGACCACGGTCCGGTTTCTTCTTTCTACGACTCCGTTTTGTTGAGGTGAATACGGAGCCGTGAAGAATCTTGCAATACCCTTCTCTTCACAAATCGAGTCGAACTCTTTTGCGAGGAATTCTCCTCCTTGGTCTGATCTGACCGACTTCACCTTCTTATCGACTTCGTTTTCGACAAGAGTTATGAACTTCTGAAAGTTCGACTTTGCCTCGTCCTTGCTCTTCTGCATGTACACCCACATGGCTCTGGAGTAGTCGTCTACGATCAACATGAAGTATTGATTTCCGGCATCTGTGCGAGGTGTGATTGGTCCGCACAGATCTACGTGAACCAATTCGAGTGGTTGCGAAGCTCTGAAACTCGTCTGCTGTGGAAAACCGCTACGAGTTTGTTTTGCCACCAGACAGCCTTCGCAGACTTGCTCCGGGTGGTCGATTGTCGGTAATCCGACCACCATCTCCTTTTCGGCCATCGTGTTGAGACTCTGGAAGTTCAGATGTCCGAATCTTGCGTGCCATAGCCAGGCCGCGTCATCGGTTGTAGTCTTCATACACTTCGGCTTGCAAGCTTCAATTTGAATTTTGTACAGACGGTTTACCGTTCTCTGTACTTTCATCAGCAGTCGCTCAGTGTGATCGTACATCTTCAGATAGGTGTCTTTGAGTTCAATCCGACAACCTTCTTCAGTCAATTGTCCAAGGCTTATAATGTTGCTTCGTAGACTTGGAATGTAGTATACATTCGACAATCTCCTCTGGCTTCCATCCTTGCACTGCATCAGGATCGTGCCTCTCCCTTTTATCTGAATGGTCGAGCCGTCTCCGAACTGTACTCTTCCAAGCACAATCTTATTTAATTCGTAAAACATCGAGTACGTACCCGTCATGTGGTTGCTGGCTCCGTTGTCGAGATACCAGTCTGCCGTCCGCTCTTGAGTCTGCTCTGCTTTCTCCAACAGACTCGGAAACACTTTCTCCTCGTTTAATAGAACCATTGTCGGTTCGTCTGCAGTGCAGAGCGACAACAGCAATGTCGGCTCTTTGTGCTCATCCGTTTGAGCCAGGTTTGCTTCCTCTACTTTCTTCTTACTCCGGCACTTCGCAGCATAGTGACCATACTTCTTGCAGTTATGGCACTGGATGTGGCTCCGACATTCGGCAGCGTAATGTCCGAATTTCTCGCATGTGTAGCACTGGATGTCAGATTTGTCCGTCTGATGATTTCCATCTCCACGACCACCACGACCTCCTCGATCACCTCTTCCACGGCCACTCTGGCCATAGCCTCGTCCTTGTCCTCGCCCATGAGACGCGCCGCGGCCACGACCACGTCCACGACCGCCCCTTGATGACGATTCTCCTCGGTTTCTCGTGTCATCCTTTACAAACAACGCTTGTTGGTTGTAAGGCCCTTTTCCTTCATTGTCGGTTTGGTAACTCTTCAGAAGCTGCTCGTGTGCTCTGAGCGCCCCAGTTACCTCCTCGACCTTCATCTTCGAGAGGTCTTGTGAGTACGTGATCGTAGTTACGACCGGGAGAAACTTCTCCGGCAGTACTCGTAGATACTTCTTTACCGCCACCTCATCTTTCAAGTCGTCGCCGAGAGATTTGATCTCGTTTACGACTTCATTAAACTTCCCAGAGAATTCTTCCACAGTCTGGTCTCTTCCCATCTTCAAAGATTCAAACTCACTGCGTAAAGTTTGAAGTCGAACTTCCTTCACTCGATCTACTCCTTGGTGCATTATCTGCAGAGTAGTCCAGACGTCTTTCGCCGTCTCCTTGCCGACTAGTTGCCGCATCATCGAGTCGGGCACAGCTTGATAGATCGCTGCCATCGCCATCTTGTCGAGACGATCATCGAGGACCTTGTCCTTCTCCTTCGGTTCAACCGCACCCCAGACTCCCTGTGCGATCATGTTGACCTTCATCTTCATCGCCCAGATCGGGTAATTGTCCGAACTGAGGATCGGGTACTGCAGCGACACGCTTTCCTTCATCTTTGAAACCTCCGCCATGGTTCACCGAGGCTCTGATACCAACTGTTGTAAGGTCTTACGACCTCCCAGGACCTTTTACGACCGGTTAGAGTCGTTTACGACCGGTGAGAATCGAATACGATCGGTTCAGAGTACTTACGACCAGTTCCGAACGCTTCAAACTCTTCCGATCGCTTTTTCAACGTGGTCGTAAATTTACTGTAGCAATTTACGACCGCTCTGCGATATCGCTGCCGCTGCCTTCCTTCAGCCGCTCCAGATACCGTGATCGAAGCCTTCTACGATCACGCAGTGATGCTGGCGATCACTGTTCACCGTGGTCGAACACACATACGACCACGTTCTGGCCTTCCAGGTGTAGTCGTAGCTCGTTACGACCACCTTCACCGTAGTCGTAGCCTTCCCTGCTACGCCTGCTGGAACTTTGCCATGGTCGTAACTCCTCCCGATCACGCTTGCGGTGATCGTGAGTCCTTCCGACCACGTCTTGCACAAACACACGACAAAACAATACTCTGTGTTTCTCCCTCTTTTTGGTCTTTTCTCAATGGCTTGGTACATCGAATACATGGCTCTAAGCCTCTTTTTATACCCGGCTGTCCTACTTCAACACGGGTTCTCAAACCTACTCCGACTCCGAGTCTTATACGACTTCGACTCGGTTTCCAATTACGACTTTGAATTGCGGCTGCAATTCGACTCCGATTACACCCAAATTTTGCACATGACTCTAAAACAAGATTATTTACAACAAGGCTCATTGGAAGTCCTATATATACTGGTGGTAGATTTAGTTGCCGCCGATTCAGCTAGTAAAAGTTCACCGAGGACGTGTAAGTGGCGCCGAAGTACCAGCCCGATGGTGCGACATTGTTCGCCGTAACCGCGCGGCCGTCATCCAGCTTCACCATGAACGACAGACTCTGGCCGTTGAGGTACGAATTGCTTTGCCAATTTGCACCCCAGTTCCTGCTCATCGCCATCCAGTCTGTGTTCGACCCCTAGATCCACATGTGCGCCACCACACCGCTGCCGCCCACGTTCGTCACCACAACCAGCTCGAAGTAGTCCCTCCCGCTTATGCCGAACCTGATGCCCCCGCTCTTCTGGCACGGCACCCTACAAGTACAATTATCACATCATTTACATAAGATCTATATGAATTTGTGTGTAGTTGTGATGTTTCGCATATCTCATGCCATGATTTGTACCTCTTGTAGTTCACCGGGACAATGCCGGCTTGGTAGATGACGATGGTCGTCCAGGCGGGCTGTGACATGTCGAAGTGCTGCCTTGGCGGGTTGCACCAGCCGCCGTCATCGTTGGGGAGGGCATAGTTGGGTGGGCACAAGTTGGTGGCCGTGATGGTGATGGACGTGCCGGGCTTGCACCACTTGGTCTTGCTGGTGTCGCAGACGATGGTGAAGCACGAGCCGCACATCGCGCCATCGTTGAACAGTGCCGTGCTCAGCGCCGCGTTGTTCGTCCCATACCCTGCGTTGTAAAGGTTGCCGTAGCCGCACGCACCTCCTGCATACACAAATGCGTCCTTCCATGCATCAGACATCAGAACATAAAACACTATCTGCAGAACAAAGTAGGTAGAAATGGAGGGGAAACAAACCCATAGTGCCGGAGCCGTCGCTGCCGCCGTAGAACGTCGCCGTAGCGCTCGTCCACTGGCCGTCTAGGCGTCTACTGCATGATAAGCTAATCTACACAGCAGAATAAGAAGCACCAGTACTGCTGGTTTTGCCATTGGATGTTTTACGATGACAGAGAGCGATAATACTTATACCGAGGAAGTCTTGGACTGTTAGTTCTGTTCTGCAGTTGCCTTCCTTGACCCTGTAATTTATAGTAGTCATCAGCCTCTAACTGTTACAGTGGTAGTTAGTAATTAAGTGTATCATTCGTTCTTTGACTTCAGCACAGCAAGTTTTCAAGCTAGTAAAAAATAAATTTCTTCCTCTGGAGAAATTACTGTGCCCATGTGCCCTAACCTAAGATTCCTACCGTGCCACACTATCGTGCATGTGAGGGAATCCTTCGTGCTGAAAATTTCAAAACCAGGACACGATGGAAAATACCTAATAAAATAAGAGTATTGTTATACAACATTCGACTGTTTTTTATGACAAAAACAGTCAAATTGATCTGAGGCGTTAGATCTCCATCCAACGGATCCACCTATATAAGCCCCCCTCTAAAAAAATGACCCCCTCCAAAAAATAATAATCTAGAGCGTTGAATCTCCATCTAACAGCTCAAAATTTGACTGTTTTTCAAAAACAGTCGAATGTTGTATAGACACTCCCAACAAATAAACTTGACATGGCTAAAAAATAAACTTGACATAGCTAAAGTCGGTGGAACCCAAGTGTCCGTACCGGATCATGGATAAATTACAGAAAATATATAATGTACAGCTAGGGATGGCCTCATGCATGACACCTTGCATGGTATGAACACATTTTAGTAAATGTGTATACATAATACAGAACGTATATGTGTGCCGCATCCTCACTTGTATGAGGAGTTGGACAAAGATGTTTAAAGTGTTCACAGATTTCATGAAAATTAGCATGCATGTACTAATATTATTCCATTATTATACTGTTCTTTAGTTTGAGATTAAGTAAAGCTCTGTATATATTAAAAACACGGAAGCATTAATTAGGTTGCTGTGAGAGATTATTTTCACTATTATGGTTAAAGTAAGGTAGTTGGTCTAAGTTTTAAATTTATGAAATAAGTCTATTTTACACCCTTCAACTACCATAAAAGTCTAATTTTTCATCCCTCAACTACAAAACCATCTAACTAACACCCATCAACTATCAAAAACCAGTCAAAATAACCCCCAGGACCAGTTTTATTGGTGGTTTTGCCTAGTTGGTTGCCAATCATCAAAATTTTGCCACGTTAGCAGCCATGTGACTAGCCATGCATGTAACCAGATTTTTGCTTCTATTTCTCTCTCCATCTCTCTGTATCTCTTTGCCACTCTGTCTTCTCAACCCATACTAGAGCCAGCCGGCTGGGCTCAGGCTCGCCGATCGACGAGCCCCGCCGCTTGCACCATACCAACCGCACCTACCACATAGTGCTTGCATGCCAACATACCTGTCCCCGAAGCTTGCAATAGAACCCATTCGCACTACCGCTTGCCAAGGCAAGACCATCCATGGCCAGTGGCCGCCGGATTTGGATGCTATATCCTTTTGTCTTCAATGGTTGTGGCTTTGTGGGGAAGAAGAAAACTTTTTTACCGATGTTACTGCTATGATTCTTCATGAACAATGGAAGAAAGAAACAGAGGAACCAATACAAAATGTTGAATTTTGTCGACACATTAAGAAACAGAGTTCTGTTAGCATGGATGCATAGGATTAATTGTTTCCTAAATGCATACGGATCTTGGTCTTGTATTCTGGGATAAGATTCTGAAGTAGGCGTGTTTTCTTTCCCAATCCGTGGCTGCACACTACCAACATAGGCACAGGAGGGCTTCCTGGCTCCACCACATCTCTTCTTGCTAACGACCATGGCGAGGAGCAGTAGCCGGGATGCCCAAGAGTGGAGGGGCCAACTTGGCTGGGTAGCACCCACCGGCCGTCGCCGAGTTTGCCTTGCAGGGAAGATGACAAGGTCTTGTGGATTTGGGAGTATTGGGACTTGGATGACTTCTACATGGGATGAGGATAAGAGTGAGATGGAGGTCCATGGTGTCACTAGCAGCTGATATGGCTTGACATGTGGCAAAACCGCTATGAAAACCACCATCAGGGTTGTATTTGCTCCAGTTTCGATAATTCTAGTATGTAAAGTAAGTGATATTGTAGTTCAGAGTTGAAAACCGGACTCTTATGATAATATGGGAGTTAAAGTAGACTTATTCATAATTTTATTCACCTAGTGACGTTTGTGTAATTCACAAATATTAATTAATTAGAATCCAACCTTGGAAGATTATTCTATCTAAAATGTTTGTTAATAATATGTGCTCTCATTAACCATTTTGTTTCCACTATAACAAAACTAGTCGGAAATATTTCCTCTAATCAAGAATATATGATGTTTTGGACATTGATAGGGTCTCTAACATACAACTTTGACTACCAATTTTTATATAAATATGTTAGCAACAAGCTATAAAATTATTCTATTATTACAAATATTTTTTGACAAATCAACGGTACCATTTTGACGATCTAAATAGTTTCTATGTATTAGTAGTTGAGGTTATAGTTTTTTTATGCACGTACGCGCAATCCCAAACTATATGATATTAGACTTTATTTGGTGCATTCTTCCTAATGGATGCAAAATTTGGACATGTCAAATTAACATATTTTTTTTGTTTGTCTTTTCTCTATTGACATTTGTCGGGATTTAGAATTTTCATTCCAAATCCATATGTGCTTATTGTGCTAGTCTCATGATCAGTGGCTAGTACACATATACAACAACATTCATATCATATACATATACAAATAAATAAAAGAATAGTACAAGATAATTAAACAATCAAAATTAAGTTATACATGACTAGTATCACAACAAAAGGGCCAACTGGCTAAATAATTTACATTAGTGACATAAAGTTTGCAGTAGAAATAAGGACAAAGAGTAACAGAAACCATCTAGTATGTCTTAGCCTAACCACAGGCAACTAACTAAAATTAAACCTTAGTAATCGGTATCATCATCGCCAAAATCCACAGCATAAAAGTAACTGACCGAGGGACCACTTTCTTCTTGCTATGATAGTGTTTAATAAGCAATTGTTAGTACAAAATTATACTTCACAAGACTTTATAGCAAAGTATCATATGATGCAAGCTAAGTCAAATGTGGCTGTCTATTCTAGTGTAATTTGCACAAAACTAGCTTTTATTTGTGGTAGAGAGTAATAGATTTCAATCAACAAGTGCAAAACAGAAATGAACCAAATTTTCAGAAAATTGAAAATTTTCTTTTGAATTCAAATCCTCTTAATCCCTTGCTTAGTCCAGCTCAAATCCTAGTCATTTGCGCCCTAAACCCATTGCCAAAACACCCTGCCACCTCAATTTTTCGTGCTCACTGTTCACCGTCCGATCTTTTTCGCCGCCGCTTCCGGTTTTCGCTGCCGCCCTTGTTTTCCACCGCCCGAACCCTCTCGTGCCTCCCCGCATTTTCTAGTCACTGCCACACCTCTGCACTGTCTATCAACAGCCATACACACTAGCCTGGCGGCCCCTAACCCCCCTTGCCATGCGTCACCCGCCGGCCACAAAACCACCACCATTCTAACTCTCTCGCGTCTTCGTCTCTCAGCCGACCAGCTGCAATTTTTGACTGCCACAAGCTTGCAAGTAAGACGCCATCTCCACTTGCCAATCTCCCACCAACAAGAGATAGCTCCCCTGAAGCTTCCTGAGCTCCCCACCCTAATCTCACTCGACACCACCATGTGCCGACCGCCTTAGCTCATCTATAAAGAGCCCCCAAGTCCCTCCATTGAGATGCACTAGTCCCTGGTAAGCCACCCGCGCCCCTACTTGCTCCAGTGACCCCCTCACTGCCAGCAATCGACAGAAAACCACAAGTGAGCTCAAAACTCAATTCTCCTCCTCCGGTCTATCTCGGTCCAATTGCCTGTGCCTATAGCTCCCTAAAGCCCCTAGAAACTTTTCCAAAATCTTTCCCTAGCTCCCTGAGCCCTTCCCTTCTCTGCCACCGAAGCTCACTGTCCGGCCAAGAAGCCTCACCGTGGCCAACCCTACCCCGGCGTCCCTAGCCCAAACCGTCGCTTCCATGAGCTTGCCCTAACCCCAAGGATGCTCAAACACCAAAGCTTCAACCTCCTTAACCCTTGAAGCTCGCCATTGCCATCAAAAATCGTACCGAGCTTTTGAGCTTGCCGCCAGCGAATGCCGCCTCCCCGGCCACCGCAGACCCCAAAAATGGGTTCTCGGCATCCCAAGAGTCTGTCCATGGCCTTCTTTTCTATCGCAGTTCGCCGTAGCACTGCCGATCGCCGCTACCTCCTTCCCCTATTCCTAGGCACGCGTGGGCAAGAGGTAGAAGAAGGCACTGTTCCTGTGGGCTAAGCAAGCATGGGCCGAAACTGTTGGGCGAGCTGGGCCACGCTGAGCTGCCGCTTGCATGAGTGGGCCGGACCACATTCTATTGCAGCTCGCGGGTCCGGCGCAAGAAGGATCCGACTCCACGGTGAATAGTGTCCATCCATAGTGAACAGTAAACCCATTAAGGTGCCAGACCCATAAGCCATTTTAAAGCCCAAAAATGCAAATTTACAGCCATATTGACCGTTTCGAACTCACCAATCCATTTTCCAACTCCGTTTCACCATCCCAAACACCCAAAAACCTAAAACCCTATTTTATTTGAATTTCTTTAATTTTTCTTTTTATTTGTTTTCTTTCTTCCTCGCTTAGTCTTTTGAGCTCGGAATTAATTTATTTTTCTTTTGCGTTAACTCCCGACGTTAATTTTCAAGACGACCAAGGAGAAGAAGTGCAAGCTCAAGGGCTAGAAGGGTACGAACATGTCGAAATAATAAATCCGCAAGGCAAGTCACATGTCATTGATCACATTGAACCTACTTTTTTTTAATTATTTATTTATCAGTATTCTCATTACATTATTTGTGCATTGTTATTTTATGTACAATGAATGTTTAGAATGACATGATATTAGCTAATGTCCTACCATCCGAAAAGCCCTGTTTAATTTGATGGCCATATTCACCTTAACAAAACTTAGTAATATTAAAAGTATTACTAATGTAATCATAGTAGATTAGGAAACTGAACAATCTTTTACTACTAAGTGTACTTGGCATTTTGCCGATAGAATTTTAAAATTGAATCTAGGATAAGGAGATATCACGGGGAGCCACGAGATGGCTTAAGCCCATGATCTTATCCTAGGGTGGAGGCATGGTATGAAACGGTGGCAGTGCCGCTAGCACTGGACATGGGTTGTGAATAGAAGTTTGCATCGGTGAAAATATAAGGACTAGACTCTTATGCTAAGTAAAGGATATAGGAACCGATCAACCACAAGCACTGACTTGTCAAACATGGTTATAGTAGCTACTCACATCGATTGAATATATACATAATGGTATGATATACTATTCCAGAAAAGGGAACAGTTGGCGCTGGGTTGTGGTATGGAAACGGTAAAACCATACTTTCACAACGGTAGGCTTCGCTCTGTCAAGCCGCCGTATTACGTGATAGAGGGTCCATAGTCTATTGGGTAGAGGCTACATAAAGAGATGAGCAGTGAAACAACCTTCTTTTCTCAACTCAGTCATAAAGGTTGAGGAATCTTGTGGGTAAAGTTGGGCAGCTCTACAAATTCATTCGTAAATGGTATTCGAATATATCGTGCTTCCGGTATATGAAGCCGTGTTTAATGGGTGATTCCAATAGCGAAGCATAAGTAGATTTGGAATGGTTTTGGAAATATGGAAGTCTGTTAATCAAGTTTGGAAAACCCCTAAATACCTTAAGAAGTTTACGATTTGACATTTCATGTTTAAAAGCAAAAGTGTTTTACAAACAAAATTGCATCCACATAAAATAATAAACTACTTTACCCTGTTCCATGGCAATCACTTGCATATAGTTAAATAGCATTTCCCGTGTGACTAGTTGAGTATGGTTGGTTGTACTCATACTTGCTAAAATCATAAACAGAGAATGCTTGTTAAGAAAATGAAGGAGTTTATCAAGACGACGCCGAATTCTATGATGTAGATGACACCTGGTGTTAGGGTTTATTCTACACTCAGGCCTGCCTGTGGTTTCTTTTGGTAATGTATCTTTGGGTTATATGCCCTTTATGTAAAACTTGGCTACTAAGTCTTACTTTTGTAATAAAGTTTGATTTTTATGTTTAAGTTTGCTTTGGCAATGGTGTACACTCATCTACAGTACTCACAACTGAATAGTCCTGGGCAGTTGTGAGGATAACCTAACGCTCCTAGAAATGGGGGTGTTACAAAAACCTTTTGAATTGGAAAAACAAATAATAGTAAAGCATAAGTAGCATAATATAAACAGGTGGCTTGCTGCCATAATTACCAAAACAACGACAAATTCCTTTTGCCGACCAATTTATGCATGGATTCCACATCCATACATTTTTCGAACAATTTTGCAAAATACAAGGCTACTTACTGTGGGATATAACCAAACGATGTCCATAAATGGGGACACGGCTACTTAAATAGATGTGCACTGTCACATCCTGAATTTTGGATGTTTGAAATTTTGAGTAATTTAAAACTTTTATTTGCATCTTACTAGTATTTGAATTTTGGTTCAACATCTTATTTGGGTTTTCCTAATTTTAGTGTTGAGCAAATAATATTTGAAAATAATTCTTGAGCACAAAATAGCAATCATAAAAAAATAATAAATAAATAAATAATTAGATAAATGAATACAAATAATTTACATAGTATTTAACCCTAAGAAAGTAACTCCAAAATCCTATTTACGAAATCAAAACCTGGTTTATACATCAGTTAAAGGGAATGGCTGAATTAAAAGTACAACCCAAATATATACATACATAAACTATATAATTAAGTTCAAGAATAGTCTTAACACTAGAGCTAGAATTCAAATATCGGAAATCATGCACAAAATAAAATTTACAAATCCGAATGAGAACTAAAGTTTAAATTGAAAATCCAAAATTATAAAATTTTGCTCAAAGCCTCCTTTATTTTCTTTTCCTTCATTTCCTTCTTCCTCTCTATTACATGTGGGCCCCCTTCTTTTTCTCTCACTCCCTTTCTCTTTCCTCCTTCTCTCCCCTGCCCGCTGGGCCCCAGCCCTGCGCGCCTCCTCTTTTTCTTTTCCCCCTGCGCCGCATGCCTACCTCTTCCATTCTTCTCTCCTTCCTCATCCCTCTTTCATGGCCAAGCCACCTCCACGTCGCCTCTCCTCCTTTCTCTCCCCTCTTTCTCCCGTGCGCGCGCTACCCTCCCTCCTCCTTTCTGTGGCCGAGCGGCATCCGCGTCGTCCTCCCCTCTCTCAGCTCTGCGCCAAATCTTGTCGAATCTCCCTGCTCTGCGCGCGCCGCTCGCTCGGTCGTGTCACCACTGGGCCCCGCGCCGGTCCTCCGCCCGGTTCCTCGTCGCCTCCGCCCGGTTCTCCGTGCCGCGCCCACGCCCCGGCTCCACCCTCAGCGCGTGCCCACCTTTAAGGAGTCCTGAGCCGCCTCTGTCCTTCTCCCCCCTTGCCCCTTCTCCTCCCTCAAACCGTGCTCGCGCACGGGCAACGCCGCCACCGCCTCCTTGCCGAAATATGCTCTCCGGCGAGCCCCCTCCAAAAACCGAGCGCGCCCCTCCGTGCCCCTAAGCCTCACTTGCATCCCCGCCAGCTTAATCGAAAAGTTGTGCGCCGGAGAGCCCTCGATTCGACCTTCTTCTCCAAGGCCGGCTGCCACTGCCATCCGCGCCGCCGCCGTAGCTCCTCCCTCTACGGTGCATGGCCTCTCAATTCCTTGCACGTGGAGCACCCCCTCGACGCCCTCAACCTTCCCCAACCGACGCCCGGCCTCCTCGACACCCGAGCTGCCCCCTCCACGGTGACCACCCGCCGTCGCCCGTGGCTACCGTCCTCCTTCGATGCCTCTCCGGTCAAGCTAACACCATGGGTGAGTTCCTCTCCGTCCCCTCTCGCTCATGCCCGCATCAATTCCCGCCCCCTCCACGCCGGCGCCGTCGCCCCCATTTCCACTCCCACCCCGGCCGCCGAACCTCGCCGCTGGCTCACCTCGCCGCCGCCCCGGCCATGGTACCAACTCCAGCCGCTTCACCTCACTCCCGGCCTTCCATTTACCCTGCTCGCTCCGATTCCCTGGCCACCCTCCTCCGGTGACGCCGCCGCCCACCGCAAGCCTCCCTCCTCTGCTTCGGTTTTGCTCTGGCTTCAGCCGACAGCCCTCTTTTCTACCCTTATCTCTGCTGGTATATGGGCCCAACTAGTCAAGCATCTCCAAAGTTTGACCTGCATTGCTTATTACTTTGTGGTATATGGCTAATTTGTAAACAAAAATCATGTAGTGGTCAATGGGGCAAAATTTGTAAAATGTAGAGTGTGAATAGAGATGGCAACAGCAGCTTAGTTGTGAGGTTACAGAAAGGAACATGAAATAAAATTCAATTTTAAGTATGAATAATTGCATGTAAAGACATTGTGACTAAGAATAATGTGTTCACTTTATAAAAGCGAAACTTTAGATTAGAGATTGTTCCTTAACTATATTAGGATCTAACTATAAAATGCCGCCGTCGAAACATAGGTGTACTTATACATAGGTGAGTCAATTGGCTAGTTGACAAAATAAGTAGGAAGGTGGAATAGGAGCATAGGTCTCAACAAACATCTCACCTCAAAATAAATAAAAGACATATTTCCTGAATGCTCAAAAGTCCCAAAATTAATTATAGGACTAGAATGCAAATAGAAGTGTAAATTGAGAATATGTGACCAAATAAATTAATGGAAGCCAATAGACTGGAATTAGTATAAAGTATATATATACATATATATATATACACACATATGGGTGTTAAGGAGATATTAATGGACTAGTTGTCACATGTGAGTAGTTAGAGCAGTTTAAATACTTATCTAGACATCTAAACATTAAGTAAGGGCATTAGTAAGGAAACAATGGTTTGGTTAGATATCCACACTTAGTAAAGATAATCTTAGTTATAATTAAAACCTACGTCCAATCATTAGCACACTGTTAATAAATCTTAGAGGTAAATTTTGTGAAACAGCAGCTATTAAATATGTATATATATAACCCTATGTAACAAGCTTGCCAGGTGAATAAAATGTAAGTCAAAAATTAAAAGCTCAGCTTAAAAGTAGCTAAAGTATAAATAGAATAAAAATAGTGTCATTAACCAAATCTTAACACTAACTTTAGTGCATAGTAATATTGAGCCTAATTATATATATAGCCATCTAGAACCCGAATAATTGAGCCCTAATTCCAATTAAACATAGACTAGCGATAAAAGGGAAGTACATAAAATATCATATCACCCAATGCTGAAACCATAAACTATAAGGTTAACTTGATAAGCTAAAATTTGCAAACATTACTTATATATATGTATATCCCATGCCCTAAAGAGCAACGCTCGACAAAATGATACTCCGCTAGACTTGCACCCCGATTCATAAGTCGAGACAAATAATAAAAGCGATTATTAATAACAAGACCAAGTCATCATTTTCTGTCACCGACCTTGCCTCAAATCACCGAATCACCCATTAACTCATAATAAAGCTAAAATTGAGTTTATTCGGATTTATTTGGATCTTTTGAGTTATTTGTTTTTATTTAGGTTCAGTCGTTGTCGCGTAGTTAGAAACTGGGGTCCTGGAGATTCTATGGAGCAAGCAAGGACAAGATCAATGCAGACCAGGAATTAAGGATCATCGCATGAGGCAACCTTGTGTGAGCTCAAGACCACGGAAAATTGCGCCAGGCGAGTCAATACTTTGATCATGTTGAACCTACATTTTTCGCAAATTATTTCTGTTTAAATTATCAAATTGCATGCTGTTATTTTATATGCAAATCCATGTTTAACTTAAGATCTTAGTTATATGTCCAGTGTTGCTTGATTAATATTACCCTCCTTTGGAATATTTGAATGTGTGAACCTTGTCGCCGTAGCAAAATTATAATAGTAACCTTTCGAAAATAAGTCCCTAAAAATATGCCTTGCTTAGTATCGCTTAGATAATCATGGGCGCGAGAGCGCCCAAGCATCACTTTTAACCCTGAGAAAAATTGGTTGGGCAGTCATGGTGGAAATGACTGATATTTGTTGACATTGTTATTTTATGCTCCCAAAACCTCAACTTGCTTATTTATCTGGGCGGATGGTTCGGGGGTATGGTGCAGCGGTGCACGAGAGTGTGGTTTGTGGTAGAACCGCCCAGATACCAATAAGGACTGAATCTTGTCATGACCTCCTATGTAAAACAGTACAACCACAAGTCTGTAAAGTACAACTTGGCTAAGTAGACTTATCGAAATCCCGGACTCATCTCACTGGTAGTGGATTGATGGGGTTATGCTATGGCAAGGGGGCCTGAAGGGACACCAGGTAGGGTGAAGTTTCTCAGTCGTACTAGCGCAGAGGGGAGGGAAGCCCGTACGCTAGTAGCAGTGAGAAACATCCCGTGCAATTAGATGGGACCCATCGCAAATGGAGAAGCCCATATAGTGGGATGAGAAAAGGGACTAGATACTTTGAAAAGTCACTGTGATGGTCTGCTCAACCACACGTCTAAGGAATCGTGTGGGGCAACGAGTTGATTGTCTCTTGTGGTGAAAGTGTACAAACTCTGCAGAGTCAAAACTATTCGAATAGCCGTGCCCACGGTCAAGGGCGGACATGGGAACTTAACCAGATATAGTTCTATTTAAAAATGTTTTGTGGGTGGGAATGGAAAAGTGAAGGGCGAAGGACTGCCCTGGTTTGGAATTGTCCTGGGTGTCGTCCCAGTGGTAATTTAAGCGGCTATAACGCTGAAGAAATTGCTATATGGTGCAGATGCCATGTAACGGTGGATGGAATCTGAATCGATATTAATAATGCATTTCCTTGTACATTATGATTTGTTCCAAAATTGCTAAGTCATAGGGCTTTTTAATTAATTGTATTCAAAAGCACTCTACGCAAAATAAAATAGCCCGAGCCTCTACTTTGTCAAGCTATGCATACTATTTAATTGCATTCTGTGTATTGGCTCGCGGAGCACGGGGTCGGAGTGCTCATGCTCGCTTTTGCGACAAAATTCAGAATCAGGAATCAAGTCACTGCACCGCAGCAACAAGATTGGACAAGCTGGCAGAAAAGATGAAGATGTCAAGAGTTAGGTCGCGAACCTCCAGTTGGCTGCCTGTGGGCATGTCCTGAAGGTCCCACCTGTGTGTTTCGTTCTTCCGCTGCTGCAAATTAATGATTTCGGCCTAATCGGCCCATGAGTAAGTCTACTATTAAATTTTACGCTTCCGCATGATATGTATTTTGATATTCATTACTGTAACTGTGAGCACTATCTACTGATCCAGGGAATAGTGCAGTAATCACAGAGGAATCCAGATGTTAATATCTGGGTCCCTACAGCGATGGTATCAGAGCATATCGACTGCAGGTCGTGCCCTAGTTAGCCTGGCCGTTAGTCCATGACTAGACTTATTTCCACAATATCTATTTTCACAAATATAAGCTATATTGCTCATTCTCATCTCTCTTAAATGATTTCCCCCTCATCTACATGCTGCCCAAGCCATTTACTTCTGGAGCTCTCTTATCCCAATTCAAAATGAAGAAAATCCAGTACTCTTGTAATTTTTCTATGAAAACACACTTTAGGATAAGAATCATTATGCTTGCCATTGAAACTTAATTGTTTTATCCTTGGAGGAAATGATCGTGTGAATTTGGGATCAATGAACTGGTGGAGCTTAAGTGAATAGATTGCCTAGATAAATGAATTAAGTGGTTTCTGGGGGGAAATAAAAAGTGTGAAGCTAAATAAGGGATTGCGACACTGATAAGTTGTCAAATTCTTGGGAGATGTCTACAATAAGGGAATAATAGGATATGATTGATTGCTTGATAAATTAATGGAGTTTTGAGGGATATGATAACAACTATCGGAGTACAGGCTGGATTAATAACATTATTCCTGGAGGATGTTTATAATAATGAAATAATTCGGAGGTTGTCAGTAAAGATCTAGGTTGGTTACTGGAAGAGTAATTATGATTTTGAATACAATCTTGGATTACTAAGAAGTCCTAATACAAATGATACTGGTGAATTTAAAAGTAATAATGTTGGATAATCATTAGAAATCAGAAATGAAGAGTAGATAGGTAGTAAAGATTTAGCTTGAGCATTGGAGAAGCAAACTATGGATTTGAATCAATGACACCAGACTAGATTATTAGGATGTCACAATATGGAAGTTATCGGTGGATCTAAATAATGAATACTAGATCTTCGTTGGATTGGAAAGCTGATTAAATTGGCAATTGACGGACCTGAGATTGGATTTATAAAGATGTGGTGGACATTCAGATTCATATAAGAATTTGGTGATCTCGATTGGACAAAAATTTGGGAGATGCAATAAAAATTATTTGATTGGTGGGTTCAGAGTAAGGGTATTGGATTTTCAATAGACTGTAAAGATGAGAAGTTTACCAATAATGAATCCAAGATTGGGATTATAGATACATAGTGAAATACGAGATTTAATTCACAAATTTATGTTGGAAGTACAGAGTTAGGCGAGAATTAGATAACCATGGCAGGATTAATGAAATTGAAAAGACACGACAGGAAGTGTATGATCGGTGGAGCGAGTAAATAAAGATACTCGTTGTTTGGAGTTTCCGATGGCAATAATACCGTGACTAAATAATGAAGGAAGAAAGCATATGTACAATCTACAAAAGTGAAGGTTAAATAATTGAAATCGTTGGATTCTAAGCATTGTGTAAAAAAAAATTCATCATGCGGGAGTTAATCAAATCATTGATGGATATTTGGACATTGGAAGAGATTAGAACACCTTGATAAAAATATATGTATACATATACCAGGTTTTGCATTACCAAAATAATTACAAGAATGAGAACTAATTACCTCCCAATACTTTTCTCTTCTTTCCATGGATTTCACGAGAAAATTTTATTTCCCTTCTCTACCCTTGCTCCAAAATTTAAGATTAGGATCGTTGACGGTGGTCATGAAGATAAGGTGGTCTCGTTTTAAACGGACTACGCAGATAAACCCTGCGCCTCTTATATGTGTGCTTCTCGAGTAGACGATATATTGTGGATTCTAAGTGGCCCTGTGCACTGCCTCTTGCCTTCGGGTGTCCTATTTCGCAGTCACAGGAAAAACTTGCTTAAAAAAAATTGTGTGGCTCAATATCACTCCAGCTCTCTGGGTGTGTTTTTTTTAATTAGAATGGGTATACCTTATCCCCACGATTCTATCCCTAACTCATACTATTCCCTCTCATCTCTTGCGGAAACCCCATCAGATCCACAGAAGCAAGGTGCTAGATGGCAGAAGCCAAGGCGATCAAAGATGAATGAAGCCTTCACAACTTTCCAACTAGAAGCCCTAATTGGCACCAGAGCCAAGAATTGAGACCATATCCTACTAACATTCTTTCCTCGCCTACCTAGAAAGCCATAGATCAAATTGCCGCCAACCACGATGACAATTGTCATTTTAAGGGGGGCAGTACGAAAAGACAGAACTGCCAAGGAATCACCACGAAGCATGACCATGGGACTGCAACAATCTGGACTAGAGCTAATCAAACTAGTATAAGGAGATTCGCAAGGCCAGAAATCTTCTGGTAATGAGGACTACAAGACGTACCGTTAGCTAAAATGGTTGTGCTTGGCAAATCTAAAGACCAAGAACGGGATCCCGGTAGAAGTAAGAGCCCCGTCTAGGAGTACCTCTGCATTCCCAAGGCCCTCTACCCCTGGGGGCACCTACCGTTGCTACCCACCTATCAATACGAAATCCTACAACCATAGGTCCAGTAGGCTGTGCAACTACTTCAACGGTGACAAGAAGACAACAATGTCAAAGAGCAAGTAATTGGAAGTCTACGACCTATCCAGAAGAACAAGGTTTCACTTTTCCCTTTTGATTTCTCCAAGTTCTAACCCCTATTGTGCAGATTTTCGTCTCCCTGTGGATCTAAAGAACTATACGTCGAGCAATACCCCGAAACCCATTGCTAGCCAATAAAAACTTCACCTGCTTCTTTCTACTCTACCAGAATCTCGGGTCGAGATTCATTTAAGGGGGGTAGGTTTGTCACATCCTGAATTTTGGATGTTTGAAATTTTGAGTAATTTAAAACTTTTATTTGCATCTTACTAGTATTTGAATTTTGGTTCAACATCTTATTTGGGTTTTCCTAATTTTAGTGTTGAGCAAATAATATTTGAAAATAATTCTTGAGCACAAAATAGCAATCATAAAAAAATAATAAATAAATAAATAATTAGATAAATGAATACAAATAATTTACATAGTATTTAACCCTAAGAAAGTAACTCCAAAATCCTATTTACGAAATCAAAACCTGGTTTACACATCAGTTAAAGGGAACGGCTGAATTAAAAGTACAACCCAAATATATACATACATAAACTATATAGTTAAGTTCAAGAATAGTCTTAACACTAGAGCTAGAATTCAAATATCGGAAATCATGCACAAAATAAAATTTACAAATCCGAATGAGAACTAAAGTTTAAATTGAAAATCCAAAATTATAAAATTTTGCTCAAAGCCTCCTTTATTTTCTTTTCCTTCATTTCCTTCTTCCTCTCTATTACATGTGGGCCCCCTTCTTTTTCTCTCACTCCCTTTCTCTTTCCTCCTTCTCTCCCCTGCCCGCTGGGCCCCAGCCCTGCGCGCCTCCTCTTTTTCTTTTCCCCCTGCGCCGCATGCCTACCTCTTCCATTCTTCTCTCCTTCCTCATCCCTCTTTCATGGCCAAGCCACCTCCACGTCGCCTCTCCTCCTTTCTCTCCCCTCTTTCTCCCGTGCGCGCGCTACCCTCCCTCCTCCTTTCTGTGGCCGAGCGGCATCCGCGTCGTCCTCCCCTCTCTCAGCTCTGCGCCAAATCTTGCCGAATCTCCCTGCTCTGCGCGCGCCGCTCGCTCGGTCGTGTCACCACTGGGCCCCGCGCCGGTCCTCCGCCCGGTTCCTCGTCGCCTCCGCCCGGTTCTCCGTGCCGCGCCCACGCCCCGGCTCCACCCTCAGCGCGTGCCCACCTTTAAGGAGTCCTGAGCCGCCTCTGTCCTTCTCCCCCCTTGCCCCTTCTCCTCCCTCAAACCGTGCTCGCGCACGGGCAACGCCGCCACCGCCTCCTTGCCGAAATATGCTCTCCGGCGAGCCCCCTCCAAAAACCGAGCGCGCCCCTCCGTGCCCCTAAGCCTCACTTGCATCCCCGCCAGCTTAATCGAAAAGTTGTGCGCCGGAGAGCCCTCGATTCGACCTTCTTCTCCAAGGCCGGCTGCCACTGCCATCCGCGCCGCCGCCGTAGCTCCTCCCTCTACGGTGCATGGCCTCTCAATTCCTTGCACGTGGAGCACCCCCTCGACGCCCTCAACCTTCCCCAACCGACGCCCGGCCTCCTCGACACCCGAGCTGCCCCCTCCACGGTGACCACCCGCCGTCGCCCGTGGCTACCGTCGCCGTCCTCCTTCGATGCCTCTCCGGTCAAGCTAACACCATGGGTGAGTTCCTCTCCGTCCCCTCTCGCTCATGCCCGCATCAATTCCCGCCCCCTCCACGCCGGCGCCGTCGCCCCCATTTCCACTCCCACCCCGGCCGCCGAACCTCGCCGCTGGCTCACCTCGCCGCCGCCCCGGCCATGGTACCAACTCCAGCCGCTTCACCTCACTCCCGGCCTTCCATTTACCCTGCTCGCTCCGATTCCCTGGCCACCCTCCTCCGGCGACGCCGCCGCCCACCGCAAGCCTCCCTCCTCTGCTTCGGTTTTGCTCTGGCTTCAGCCGACAGCCCTCTTTTCTACCCTTATCTCTGCTGGTATATGGGCCCAACTAGTCAAGCATCTCCAAAGTTTGACCTGCATTGCTTATTACTTTGTGGTATATGGCTAATTTGTAAACAAAAATCATGTAGTGGTCAATGGGGCAAAATTTGTAAAATGTAGAGTGTGAATAGAGATGGCAACAGCAGCTTAGTTGTGAGGTTACAGAAAGGAACATGAAATAAAATTCAATTTTAAGTATGAATAATTGCATGTAAAGACATTGTGACTAAGAATAATGTGTTCACTTTATAAAAGCGAAACTTTAGATTAGAGATTGTTCCTTAACTATATTAGGATCTAACTATAAAATGTCGCCGTCGAAACATAGGTGTACTTATACATAGGTGAGTCAATTGGCTAGTTGACAAAATAAGTAGGAAGGTGGAATAGGAGCATAGGTCTCAACAAACATCTCACCTCAAAATAAATAAATGACATATTTCCTGAATGCTCAAAAGTCCCAAAATTAATTATAGGACTAGAATGCAAATAGAAGTGTAAATTGAGAATATGTGACCAAATAAATTAATGGAAGCCAATAGATTGGAATTAGTATAAAGTATATATATACATATATATATATATATATATATATACACACATATGGGTGTTAAGGAGATATTAATGGACTAGTTGTCACATGTGAGTAGTTAGAGCAGTTTAAATACTTATCTAGACATCTAAACATTAAGTAAGGGCATTAGTAAGGAAACAATGGTTTGGTTAGATATCCACACTTAGTAAAGATAATCTTAGTTATAATTAAAACCTACGTCCAATCATTAGCACACTGTTAATAAATCTTAGAGGTAAATTTTGTGAAACAGCAGCTATTAAATATGTATATATATAACCCTATGTAACAAGCTTGCCAGGTGAATAAAATGTAAGTCAAAAATTAAAAGCTCAGCTTAAAAGTAGCTAAAGTATAAATAGAATAAAAATAGTGTCATTAACCAAATCTTAACACTAACTTTAGTGCATAGTAATATTGAGCCTAATTATATATATAGCCATCTAGAACCCGAATAATTGAGCCCTAATTCCAATTAAACATAGACTAGCGATAAAAGGGAAGTACATAAAATATCATATCACCCAATGCTGAAACCATAAACTATAAGGTTAACTTGATAAGCTAAAATTTGCAAACATTACTTATATATATGTATATCCCATGCCCTAAAGAGCAACGCTCGACAAAATGATACTCCGCTAGACTTGCACCCCGATTCATAAGTCGAGACAAATAATAAAAGCGATTATTAATAACAAGACCAAGTCATCATTTTCTGTCACCGACCTTGCCTCAAATCACCGAATCACCCATTAACTCATAATAAAGCTAAAATTGAGTTTATTCGGATTTATTTGGATCTTTTGAGTTATTTGTTTTTATTTAGGTTCAGTCGTTGTCGCGTAGTTAGAAACTGGGGTCCTGGAGATTCTATGGAGCAAGCAAGGACAAGATCAATGCAGACCAGGAATTAAGGATCATCGCATGAGGCAACCTTGTGTGAGCTCAAGACCACGGAAAATTGCGCCAGGCGAGTCAATACTTTGATCATGTTGAACCTACATTTTTCGCAAATTATTTCTGTTTAAATTATCAAATTGCATGCTGTTATTTTATATGCAAATCCATGTTTAACTTAAGATCTTAGTTATATGTCCAGTGTTGCTTGATTAATATTACCCTCCTTTGGAATATTTGAATGTGTGAACCTTGTCGCCGTAGCAAAATTATAATAGTAACCTTTCGAAAATAAGTCCCTAAAAATATGCCTTGCTTAGTATCGCTTAGATAATCATGGGCGCGAGAGCGCCCAAGCATCACTTTTAACCCTGAGAAAAATTGGTTGGGCAGTCATGGTGGAAATGACTGATATTTGTTGACATTGTTATTTTATGCTCCCAAAACCTCAACTTGCTTATTTATCTGGGCGGATGGTTCGGGGGTATGGTGCAGCGGTGCACGAGAGTGTGGTTTGTGGTAGAACCGCCCAGATACCAATAAGGACTGAATCTTGTCATGACCTCCTATGTAAAACAGTACAACCACAAGTCTGTAAAGTACAACTTGGCTAAGTAGACTTATCGAAATCCCGGACTCATCTCACTGGTAGTGGATTGATGGGGTTATGCTATGGCAAGGGGGCCTGAAGGGACACCAGGTAGGGTGAAGTTTCTCAGTCGTACTAGCGCAGAGGGGAGGGAAGCCCGTACGCTAGTAGCAGTGAGAAACATCCCGTGCAATTAGATGGGACCCATCGCAAATGGAGAAGCCCATATAGTGGGATGAGAAAAGGGACTAGATACTTTGAAAAGTCACTGTGATGGTCTGCTCAACCACACGTCTAAGGAATCGTGTGGGGCAACGAGTTGATTGTCTCTTGTGGTGAAAGTGTACAAACTCTGCAGAGTCAAAACTATTCGAATAGCCGTGCCCACGGTCAAGGGCGGACATGGGAACTTAACCAGATATAGTTCTATTTAAAAATGTTTTGTGGGTGGGAATGGAAAAGTGAAGGGCGAAGGACTGCCCTGGTTTGGAATTGTCCTGGGTGTCGTCCCAGTGGTAATTTAAGCGGCTATAACGCTGAAGAAATTGCTATATGGTGCAGATGCCATGTAACGGTGGATGGAATCTGAATCGATATTAATAATGCATTTCCTTGTACATTATGATTTGTTCCAAAATTGCTAAGTCATAGGGCTTTTTAATTAATTGTATTCAAAAGCACTCTACGCAAAATAAAATAGCCCGAGCCTCTACTTTGTCAAGCTATGCATACTATTTAATTGCATTCTGTGTATTGGCTCGCGGAGCACGGGGTCGGAGTGCTCATGCTCGCTTTTGCGACAAAATTCAGAATCAGGAATCAAGTCACTGCACCGCAGCAACAAGATTGGACAAGCTGGCAGAAAAGATGAAGATGTCAAGAGTTAGGTCGCGAACCTCCAGTTGGCTGCCTGTGGGCATGTCCTGAAGGTCCCACCTGTGTGTTTCGTTCTTCCGCTGCTGCAAATTAATGATTTCGGCCTAATCGGCCCATGAGTAAGTCTACTATTAAATTTTACGCTTCCGCATGATATGTATTTTGATATTCATTACTGTAACTGTGAGCACTATCTACTGATCCAGGGAATAGTGCAGTAATCACAGAGGAATCCAGATGTTAATATCTGGGTCCCTACAGCGATGGTATCAGAGCATATCGACTGCAGGTCGTGCCCTAGTTAGCCTGGCCGTTAGTCCATGACTAGACTTATTTCCACAATATCTATTTTCACAAATATAAGCTATATTGCTCATTCTCATCTCTCTTAAATGATTTCCCCCTCATCTACATGCTACCCAAGCCATTTACTTCTGGAGCTCTCTTATCCCAATTCAAAATGAAGAAAATCCAGTACTCTTGTAATTTTTCTATGAAAACACACTTTAGGATAAGAATCATTATGCTTGCCATTGAAACTTAATTGTTTTATCCTTGGAGGAAATGATCGTGTGAATTTGGGATCAATGAACTGGTGGAGCTTAAGTGAATAGATTGCCTAGATAAATGAATTAAGTGGTTTCTGGGGGGAAATAAAAAGTGTGAAGCTAAATAAGGGATTGCGACACTGATAAGTTGTCAAATTCTTGGGAGATGTCTACAATAAGGGAATAATAGGATATGATTGATTGCTTGATAAATTAATGGAGTTTTGAGGGATATGATAACAACTATCGGAGTACAGGCTGGATTAATAACATTATTCCTGGAGGATGTTTATAATAATGAAATAATTCGGAGGTTGTCAGTAAAGATCTAGGTTGGTTACTGGAAGAGTAATTATGATTTTGAATACAATCTTGGATTACTAAGAAGTCCTAATACAAATGATACTGGTGAATTTAAAAGTAATAATGTTGGATAATCATTAGAAATCAGAAATGAAGAGTAGATAGGTAGTAAAGATTTAGCTTGAGCATTGGAGAAGCAAACTATGGATTTGAATCAATGACACCAGACTAGATTATTAGGATGTCACAATATGGAAGTTATCGGTGGATCTAAATAATGAATACTAGATCTTCGTTGGATTGGAAAGCTGATTAAATTGGCAATTGACGGACCTGAGATTGGATTTATAAAGATGTGGTGGACATTCAGATTCATATAAGAATTTGGTGATCTCGATTGGACAAAAATTTGGGAGATGCAATAAAAATTATTTGATTGGTGGGTTCAGAGTAAGGGTATTGGATTTTCAATAGACTGTAAAGATGAGAAGTTTACCAATAATGAATCCAAGATTGGGATTATAGATACATAGTGAAATACGAGATTTAATTCACAAATTTATGTTGGAAGTACAGAGTTAGGCGAGAATTAGATAACCATGGCAGGATTAATGAAATTGAAAAGACACGACAGGAAGTGTATGATCGGTGGAGCGAGTAAATAAAGATACTCGTTGTTTGGAGTTTCCGATGGCAATAATACCGTGACTAAATAATGAAGGAAGAAAGCATATGTACAATCTACAAAAGTGAAGGTTAAATAATTGAAATCGTTGGATTCTAAGCATTGTGTAAAAAAAAATCATCATGCGGGAGTTAATCAAATCATTGATGGATATTTGGACATTGGAAGAGATTAGAACACCTTGATAAAAATATATGTATACATATACCAGGTTTTGCATTACCAAAATAATTACAAGAATGAGAACTAATTACCTCCCAATACTTTTCTCTTCTTTCCATGGATTTCACGAGAAAATTTTATTTCCCTTCTCTACCCTTGCTCCAAAATTTAAGATTAGGATCGTTGACGGTGGTCATGAAGATAAGGTGGTCTCGTTTTAAACGGACTACGCAGATAAACCCTGCGCCTCTTATATGTGTGCTTCTCGAGTAGACGATATATTGTGGATTCTAAGTGGCCCTGTGCACTGCCTCTTGCCTTCGGGTGTCCTATTTCGCAGTCACAGGAAAAACTTGCTTAAAAAAAATTGTGTGGCTCAATATCACTCCAGCTCTCTGGGTGTGTTTTTTTTAATTAGAATGGGTATACCTTATCCCCACGATTCTATCCCTAACTCATACTATTCCCTCTCATCTCTTGCGGAAACCCCATCAGATCCACAGAAGCAAGGTGCTAGATGGCAGAAGCCAAGGCGATCAAAGATGAATGAAGCCTTCACAACTTTCCAACTAGAAGCCCTAATTGGCACCAGAGCCAAGAATTGAGACCATATCCTACTAACATTCTTTCCTCGCCTACCTAGAAAGCCATAGATCAAATTGCCGCCAACCACGATGACAATTGTCATTTTAAGGGGGGCAGTACGAAAAGACAGAACTGCCAAGGAATCACCACGAAGCATGACCATGGGACTGCAACAATCTGGACTAGAGCTAATCAAACTAGTATAAGGAGATTCGCAAGGCCAGAAATCTTCTGGTAATGAGGACTACAAGACGTACCGTTAGCTAAAATGGTTGTGCTTGGCAAATCTAAAGACCAAGAACGGGATCCCGGTAGAAGTAAGAGCCCCGTCTAGGAGTACCTCTGCATTCCCAAGGCCCTCTACCCCTGGGGGCACCTACCGTTGCTACCCACCTATCAATACGAAATCCTACAACCATAGGTCCAGTAGGCTGTGCAACTACTTCAACGGTGACAAGAAGACAACAATGTCAAAGAGCAAGTAATTGGAAGTCTACGACCTATCCAGAAGAACAAGGTTTCACTTTTCCCTTTTGATTTCTCCAAGTTCTAACCCCTATTGTGCAGATTTTCGTCTCCCTGTGGATCTAAAGAACTATACGTCGAGCAATACCCCGAAACCCATTGCTAGCCAATAAAAACTTCACCTGCTTCTTTCTACTCTACCAGAATCTCGGGTCGAGATTCATTTAAGGGGGGTAGGTTTGTCACATCCTGAATTTTGGATGTTTGAAATTTTGAGTAATTTAAAACTTTTATTTGCATCTTACTAGTATTTGAATTTTGGTTCAACATCTTATTTGGGTTTTCCTAATTTTAGTGTTGAGCAAATAATATTTGAAAATAATTCTTGAGCACAAAATAGCAATCATAAAAAAATAATAAATAAATAAATAATTAGATAAATGAATACAAATAATTTACATAGTATTTAACCCTAAGAAAGTAACTCCAAAATCCTATTTACGAAATCAAAACCTGGTTTATACATCAGTTAAAGGGAATGGCTGAATTAAAAGTACAACCCAAATATATACATACATAAACTATATAGTTAAGTTCAAGAATAGTCTTAACACTAGAGCTAGAATTCAAATATCGGAAATCATGCACAAAATAAAATTTACAAATCCGAATGAGAACTAAAGTTTAAATTGAAAATCCAAAATTATAAAATTTTGCTCAAAGCCTCCTTTATTTTCTTTTCCTTCATTTCCTTCTTCCTCTCTATTACATGTGGGCCCCCTTCTTTTTCTCTCACTCCCTTTCTCTTTCCTCCTTCTCTCCCCTGCCCGCTGGGCCCCAGCCCTGCGCGCCTCCTCTTTTTCTTTTCCCCCTGCGCCGCATGCCTACCTCTTCCATTCTTCTCTCCTTCCTCATCCCTCTTTCATGGCCAAGCCACCTCCACGTCGCCTCTCCTCCTTTCTCTCCCCTCTTTCTCCCGTGCGCGCGCTACCCTCCCTCCTCCTTTCTGTGGCCGAGCGGCATCCGCGTCGTCCTCCCCTCTCTCAGCTCTGCGCCAAATCTTGCCGAATCTCCCTGCTCTGCGCGCGCCGCTCGCTCGGTCGTGTCACCACTGGGCCCCGCGCCGGTCCTCCGCCCGGTTCCTCGTCGCCTCCGCCCGGTTCTCCGTGCCGCGCCCACGCCCCGGCTCCACCCTCAGCGCGTGCCCACCTTTAAGGAGTCCTGAGCCGCCTCTGTCCTTCTCCCCCCTTGCCCCTTCTCCTCCCTCAAACCGTGCTCGCGCACGGGCAACGCCGCCACCGCCTCCTTGCCGAAATATGCTCTCCGGCGAGCCCCCTCCAAAAACCGAGCGCGCCCCTCCGTGCCCCTAAGCCTCACTTGCATCCCCGCCAGCTTAATCGAAAAGTTGTGCGCCGGAGAGCCCTCGATTCGACCTTCTTCTCCAAGGCCGGCTGCCACTGCCATCCGCGCCGCCGCCGTAGCTCCTCCCTCTACGGTGCATGGCCTCTCAATTCCTTGCACGTGGAGCACCCCCTCGACGCCCTCAACCTTCCCCAACCGACGCCCGGCCTCCTCGACACCCGAGCTGCCCCCTCCACGGTGACCACCCGCCGTCGCCCGTGGCTACCGTCGCCGTCCTCCTTCGATGCCTCTCCGGTCAAGCTAACACCATGGGTGAGTTCCTCTCCGTCCCCTCTCGCTCATGCCCGCATCAATTCCCGCCCCCTCCACGCCGGCGCCGTCGCCCCCATTTCCACTCCCACCCCGGCCGCCGAACCTCGCCGCTGGCTCACCTCGCCGCCGCCCCGGCCATGGTACCAACTCCAGCCGCTTCACCTCACTCCCGGCCTTCCATTTACCCTGCTCGCTCCGATTCCCTGGCCACCCTCCTCCGGCGACGCCGCCGCCCACCGCAAGCCTCCCTCCTCTGCTTCGGTTTTGCTCTGGCTTCAGCCGACAGCCCTCTTTTCTACCCTTATCTCTGCTGGTATATGGGCCCAACTAGTCAAGCATCTCCAAAGTTTGACCTGCATTGCTTATTACTTTGTGGTATATGGCTAATTTGTAAACAAAAATCATGTAGTGGTCAATGGGGCAAAATTTGTAAAATGTAGAGTGTGAATAGAGATGGCAACAGCAGCTTAGTTGTGAGGTTACAGAAAGGAACATGAAATAAAATTCAATTTTAAGTATGAATAATTGCATGTAAAGACATTGTGACTAAGAATAATGTGTTCACTTTATAAAAGCGAAACTTTAGATTAGAGATTGTTCCTTAACTATATTAGGATCTAACTATAAAATGCCGCCGTCGAAACATAGGTGTACTTATACATAGGTGAGTCAATTGGCTAGTTGACAAAATAAGTAGGAAGGTGGAATAGGAGCATAGGTCTCAACAAACATCTCACCTCAAAATAAATAAATGACATATTTCCTGAATGCTCAAAAGTCCCAAAATTAATTATAGGACTAGAATGCAAATAGAAGTGTAAATTGAGAATATGTGACCAAATAAATTAATGGAAGCCAATAGATTGGAATTAGTATAAAGTATATATATACATATATATATATATACACACATATGGGTGTTAAGGAGATATTAATGGACTAGTTGTCACATGTGAGTAGTTAGAGCAGTTTAAATACTTATCTAGACATCTAAACATTAAGTAAGGGCATTAGTAAGGAAACAATGGTTTGGTTAGATATCCACACTTAGTAAAGATAATCTTAGTTATAATTAAAACCTACGTCCAATCATTAGCACACTGTTAATAAATCTTAGAGGTAAATTTTGTGAAACAGCAGCTATTAAATATGTATATATATAACCCTATGTAACAAGCTTGCCAGGTGAATAAAATGTAAGTCAAAAATTAAAAGCTCAGCTTAAAAGTAGCTAAAGTATAAATAGAATAAAAATAGTGTCATTAACCAAATCTTAACACTAACTTTAGTGCATAGTAATATTGAGCCTAATTATATATATAGCCATCTAGAACCCGAATAATTGAGCCCTAATTCCAATTAAACATAGACTAGCGATAAAAGGGAAGTACATAAAATATCATATCACCCAATGCTGAAACCATAAACTATAAGGTTAACTTGATAAGCTAAAATTTGCAAACATTACTTATATATATGTATATCCCATGCCCTAAAGAGCAACGCTCGACAAAATGATACTCCGCTAGACTTGCACCCCGATTCATAAGTCGAGACAAATAATAAAAGCGATTATTAATAACAAGACCAAGTCATCATTTTCTGTCACCGACCTTGCCTCAAATCACCGAATCACCCATTAACTCATAATAAAGCTAAAATTGAGTTTATTCGGATTTATTTGGATCTTTTGAGTTATTTGTTTTTATTTAGGTTCAGTCGTTGTCGCGTAGTTAGAAACTGGGGTCCTGGAGATTCTATGGAGCAAGCAAGGACAAGATCAATGCAGACCAGGAATTAAGGATCATCGCATGAGGCAACCTTGTGTGAGCTCAAGACCACGGAAAATTGCGCCAGGCGAGTCAATACTTTGATCATGTTGAACCTACATTTTTCGCAAATTATTTCTGTTTAAATTATCAAATTGCATGCTGTTATTTTATATGCAAATCCATGTTTAACTTAAGATCTTAGTTATATGTCCAGTGTTGCTTGATTAATATTACCCTCCTTTGGAATATTTGAATGTGTGAACCTTGTCGCCGTAGCAAAATTATAATAGTAACCTTTCGAAAATAAGTCCCTAAAAATATGCCTTGCTTAGTATCGCTTAGATAATCATGGGCGCGAGAGCGCCCAAGCATCACTTTTAACCCTGAGAAAAATTGGTTGGGCAGTCATGGTGGAAATGACTGATATTTGTTGACATTGTTATTTTATGCTCCCAAAAACCTCAACTTGCTTATTTATCTGGGCGGATGGTTCGGGGGTATGGTGCAGCGGTGCACGAGAGTGTGGTTTGTGGTAGAACCGCCCAGATACCAATAAGGACTGAATCTTGTCATGACCTCCTATGTAAAACAGTACAACCACAAGTCTGTAAAGTACAACTTGGCTAAGTAGACTTATCGAAATCCCGGACTCATCTCACTGGTAGTGGATTGATGGGGTTATGCTATGGCAAGGGGGCCTGAAGGGACACCAGGTAGGGTGAAGTTTCTCAGTCGTACTAGCGCAGAGGGGAGGGAGCCCGTACGCTAGTAGCAGTGAGAAACATCCCGTGCAATTAGATGGGACCCATCGCAAATGGGAGAAGCCCATATAGTGGGATGAGAAAAGGGACTAGATACTTTGAAAAGTCACTGTGATGGTCTGCTCAACCACACGTCTAAGGAATCGTGTGGGGCAACGAGTTGATTGTCTCTTGTAGTGAAAGTGTACAAACTCTGCAGAGTCAAAACTATTCGAATAGCCGTGCCCACGGTCAAGGGCGGACATGGGAACTTAACCAGATATAGTTCTATTTAAAAATGTTTTGTGGGTGGGAATGGAAAAGTGAAGGGCGAAGGACTGCCCTGGTTTGGAATTGTCCTGGGTGTCGTCCCAGTGGTAATTTAAGCGGCTATAACGCTGAAGAAATTGCTATATGGTGCAGATGCCATGTAACGGTGGATGGAATCTGAATCGATATTAATAATGCATTTCCTTGTACATTATGATTTGTTCCAAAATTGCTAAGTCATAGGGCTTTTTAATTAATTGTATTCAAAAGCACTCTACGCAAAATAAAATAGCCCGAGCCTCTACTTTGTCAAGCTATGCATACTATTTAATTGCATTCTGTGTATTGGCTCGCGGAGCACGGGGTCGGAGTGCTCATGCTCGCTTTTGCGACAAAATTCAGAATCAGGAATCAAGTCACTGCACCGCAGCAACAAGATTGGACAAGCTGGCAGAAAAGATGAAGATGTCAAGAGTTAGGTCGCGAACCTCCAGTTGGCTGCCTGTGGGCATGTCCTGAAGGTCCCACCTGTGTGTTTCGTTCTTCCGCTGCTGCAAATTAATGATTTCGGCCTAATCAGCCCATGAGTAAGTCTACTATTAAATTTTACGCTTCCGCATGATATGTATTTTGATATTCATTACTGTAACTGTGAGCACTATCTACTGATCCAGGGAATAGTGCAGTAATCACAGAGGAATCCAGATGTTAATATCTGGGTCCCTACATGCACTCTACAAAAATTGTACAACTTTACCCACACGGTATCAACATCCTAATATGTTATACATGTCTTGTGATACCATGGGTACCCTATTTGAGTATTCATGACGAAGCTTTTACATTACCGGTCCTAACAACAATAGTGCTATGATATATTCCTAAGATGTGGAGTGCCCTCCAATATCCCAAGATTTATATGATGTGTTGGTAAATTTTGCTTGAACCAGCAAAGTCCCTACAAACATGGATAACCTCTATGTCTGTACTAGCCCAAATCACCTACAATCTACCACATGCAGTTTTGTTGCTAGAACATGGCACCATGTTATGCTAAGGCCTCCCCCATAGAGGCATACATGGTTGTACGAGAATACTTGGATCTATAGCATACCAGATCGGTCCTTAATAACACATGCAAGATGACCACAAACCAAAGTCTCGTGCAATTATACCAGTCTCTACAACCACTCGCCAAAGTCTAAAGCATGTTTTTAGTTTTATTTATTAAGCATAATAAGGTCAAATTCAAATCTTGATTCTTTCTATAGAATAATCTAAGGTCCTTACTTTCTTAAAGGTATCGAAAGATGTCGTTTATTTCTTGTCAATGCCTTTTGGTAGGTTCTACACTATGCCTTGCTAATATATTTACAGCAAATGCAATGTCTGGTCTAGTGCAGTTTGCTAAATACATAAGTGCTCCTACTGCACTTAAGTATGGGAATTCTGGTACCAGGACTTCCTCCCCCTCTTCCCTAGGTTGGTATGGGTCTTTTTCTTGGTGCAAAGATCTCCCGATCATCGGTACTTTAGATGGGTATGTGTCAGACCCAGATTTCACCATCCAGAATCCACTGTGATTTTACTGCACTATTCCCTGGATCAGTAGATAGTGCTCACAGTTACAGCAA
The DNA here is from genome assembly GCA_017311315.1 of Dendrocalamus latiflorus. Taxonomy (NCBI): domain Eukaryota; kingdom Viridiplantae; phylum Streptophyta; class Magnoliopsida; order Poales; family Poaceae; genus Dendrocalamus; species Dendrocalamus latiflorus. The sequence continues at coordinate 4,247,079 of CM029620.1, read as the reverse complement.
TGAATATCAAAATACATATCATGCGGAAGCGTAAATATGGTAATAGACTTACTCATGGGCCGATTAGGCCGAAATCAATAAATTGCAGCAGCGGAAGAACGAGCACACAGGTGGGACCTTCAGGACATGCCCACAGGCAGCCAACTAGAGGTGCGCGACCTAGCCCTTGACATCTTCATCTTCTCTGCCAGCTTGTCCAATCTTGTTGCTGAGGCGAGGTGATTTGATTCCTGATGTTGAATTTTGTCGCAAAAGCGAGTGTGAGCACTCCAACCCCGTGCTCCGCGAGCCAATACACAGAATGCAAATAATTAGTATGCATAGCTTAACAAAGGAGAGGCTCGGGTTATTTTATTTGCCAAAAATCACTTTTAGCAACATTGTTATTATTTAATCATAGCGTTATTGTTACTGCCTACACTCCTCCTAGCGACTACCATAATCGACTTAATCCACCAAAATACACTTTCTTTATTGTTTGCTGTCTAAGACTCCCAACAGCGATTATCATCAATTATGCAATCCACCAATCATACCTTCATTGTTGCCTAAATCCCCAAATAGCGAGTATCAGAACTTATATAACCCACTGATCAATTATTGTCTAAAACTCCAAACAGCTAGCGACATCATTCATCTAATATCATTTATTTATTCCACCAGTATCTTTTGCATTCTAAATTCTTAATAATCCAATCCTTTCGTTATTGTTCCACAACCATAATTTGCTTCTTCAATAACTAATCTTATTTTTCCATTATCTATCTCTAACTAATTCATGAATAAACATCCACCAAGAATATCATTGACCAAGTATATGATTCACTAGTATATATCCACCAAGTATATCATTGATTAGGTCTATACTCCAGGAATTGTTATCATACTCCAAACTCCCAAGATCAATTCATCCATCCAGAACTTATTCAAATCCTATTAATCCCAATATTGTCAACATCTCCCAAGAATTTATATCAAATATCAGTGTTGTAATCCAACCAATACCCTTGCACTTCCTAATACTCCAAAGATCATATAAATCATCTATCTAGTCTAGATATCCATTTGGGCTCATTTCTCCCAGAATCCACACTATCGTTTTCTTTTTATAATCGACATGAGTCCACCAATATATTTATGTTTTTACCACAAACTTCCATCTTCATTACTCCCGACTCTACTTATTTCCTCATATATTTTACTTTGCGAGAAGAGAAAACATTTTACTTTTGCAATATGATACATAAAAATTTCCTAAGACCTAGCAGTTTTGAACAAAAACATAATGTTCAAGAAAATGCAATAATAATAGCGATCCAGATTCCATCCACCGTTACATGGCATCCATACCATATAGCATCTTTCAGCGTTATAGCCGCTTAACTTACAACTGGGACGACACCCAGGACAATTCAAATCAGGGCTTTCCACTGCCCTCCACTTTTTCCATTACCACCCACAAAGTTTTTGAAATAGAACTATATCTAGTTAAGTTCCCATGTCCGCCCTTGACCGTGGGCACGGCTATTCGAATAGTTTTGACTCTGCAGAGTTTGTACACTTTCACCACAAGAGACAATCAACTCGTTGCCCCACACGATTCCTTAGAAGTGTGGTTGAGCAGACCATCACAGTGACTTTTCAAAATACCTCGCCCCTTCCATCATTTCACCCTATGGGTCGCTCCCACTTGCGGTGGGTACCATACGTTGTGCGGGATGTTCTCCTTCTGAACGTCTAGCAGCTGGCTACGTCCCCTGCTAGCCCGCCACAGTAGAACTTCACCCTCTGCGGGTGTCCCATTCAAGCCGTCACCTAGACAACCGCTTGCACTACCCCACACCTCCTCCTGGAAGGATGACTTTCAGGGTCCGGTAAATCTACTAAGCCAAGTTGTACTTTACAGACTTGTGGTTGTACTGTTTTACACAGGGGGTCATGACAAGATTCAGTCCTTAGTGGTATCTGGGCGGTCTACCATAAACCACACTCTCGTGCACCCTGCACCATACACCCGAACCATCCGCCCAAATAAATAAGCAATTTGAGGTTTTTGGGAATATAAAATAACCATATCCAACATACACCAGTCATTACCACCATGACTGCCCAACCAATTTTTTTTCCTCAGAATTAAAAGTGAAGCTTGGGGCATTTTAGCGCCCCCGGTATCTATGCAATACTAAGCAGGGCGTATAATTAGGGACTTATTTTCAAAATGTTACTACTATAATATTGCTAGGGCGACAAGGTTCACAATTCAAGTATTCCGAAGGAGGTGTAATGTTATTCAAGGCAAACAATGGATATATAACTAGAATCTTAAATTAAGCATGTATTTGCATATAAAATAACAGCATGCAATTTGATAATTTAAACCAAAATAATTTGCAGAAAATGTAGGTTCAACATGATCAAAGTATTGACTCGCCTGGCGTGGTTTACCGCGGTCTTGAGCTCACACAATGCTTTCTCCTGAGCTTTTGGTCTCTATCTTCACTTCGGGCTTGATCTCGCTGGATCCACTGAATTTTCACGACCCCAGTTTCTAATTACGCGACAAACGACTGAATCCAAATAAAAGCAAATAACTCAAAAGATCCAAATAAATCCGAATAAACTCAATTTGGTTTATTTTGAGTTAATAGGTGATTTGAGTGATTTGAGACAAGGCCAGTGGTAGATTATGATGACTTGATCCTTTTTATTAATAATCTCTTTTATTATTTTTGTATTTATCAAGGGAGTTCCATGAGTTAAATTAGACCTATGAATTGGTGTATGGGTCTAGTTAAGTATCATTTTGTCGAGCGTTAATATTCCGGGCATATAGCACTTTGTGATACGACATTTTATGCACCTTAAGTTATCCTTATGCTAAGTTTGATTTGAGTTAGCGTCTAATCATATGGGTCCCGTCTTGCTATTTATACATTTATGCTCAATATTATTAGGTATTAAATCAAGTGCTAAGATTTAATCACTGGCACCATTATCATTCTGTCCATACTTTTGTTATTATTAAGCTTAGTATTATTTTTAGTTTAAGTCTATTTTAGTTATTCACATAATATGTAATCAGATATTTAAATAGTAAGTAGACTTATTTTAACTCCTAATTAAATTTTCTACATTCCTAAATTATCCTAAATTTTTACTGAAAATTCATATGAGCTCTAAAATTCATGATTTTGGTTCCATTGGACAGATCTTGAATTTAGTGAATTTAGAAATTTGTTTCACTCAATTTGGACTTAAAATGAATAAGTTATGCTTATTTAAAATTCTCAGTCATTTAAATCCAGAAAATATTAAAATCTGACAGGTGGGACCGGAGACTATTTAAATTAAAGGGGACTGGCCCACATGTCAGTGGGGGGTCATTTTGGGCTAATCCCCTTATTTTATCCTTTAATACTATCATTAACCACTAAGTACTGTCATTAGGGTTGATTAACCGCGTCTCTGACAGGTGGGACCTACTGTCAGTGGGCCGCTCAAGAGATGCAGCCACTAACATGTGGGGTCCACTTGTCAGCCCGGTGGAAAATAAGGAAAACTCAACCCGGCGCTGCGGAGCCGGAGGCTCGAACGCGCGACCGGGGGTAGGGGGAAGGAGGAGTGAGCGCTGCTAACCAAGGGAGCGCTCGGGTTTATCTCACCCATATAGGGGTGGTTTTACCTCTTAAGGTGGGTCTGGGCAGAGGCCGAGCAGAGGTGGAAGAAGGCGGTGGCGTCGGCGGCGAGAAATGGTCGGAGGAGTCCGGGGAAGTGGCAAAACGCGTTCCCGGGACGTAGAAGTTGCCGGTGGTGGGGTCGGTGGGGGCCGAGGGGCACCGGAGGATGGTCGGCAGCGTACGGTGGCGGCAGCTCGGGGGGGTGCTCGGTGACGGCGAACCACAGGCAACGGGAAGCTCGGGCGAGGCCGGGGATAGCTTCGCGACGCTCCGGAGGTGGTGTGGGTGAGAAGAATCGGGTTTTGGTGGCTCGAATTGATGGGGAGCTCGGGCGGCCAGAGTTGGGAACGAAGGGCTCGCCGGTGGCTACAGTGCACGGGTGCTCGATTACCTTCAGAAGACCAGAGAGTGTGGCGTGGGGAACTCAATGGAGGGCCCAGCGCCTTTTATAGGCGGCCGAACGAAGCTAGCAACGGGTGGGCAGCCGTTTGGTCCTGTCGAAGCAGGTGGCGGTGGCAGACGGTGACGCAGGCGGCTTAAATGACCAGGCAGAGCTGTGGAGTGACGAAGCGTATCCCCTCGTGCGATCTCCTCAGCTTTACAGCCTCTCACGCACGAACGGAGCGGCAGACGACCAGCGCCACGTGGTCGAGCCGAAGCGACCGGGCGGAGGGAAACTGCGGGCGGTGGTGCCGTACCGGGGGCGGGGCGATGAAACCAGGGGCTGTGGCGGTCTCGCAGGCTCTCCGACTAGGCGACAGGATGGCTCGGGCAGGGGCGTCGCCGGCGCATGAGTGCCACGGGGAGAAAAGGGGCTGCCCCCGCGCAGAGAGAAGGAGACGAGGGAGGAAGGAGACGCCTCTGACAAGGCGGGTCCACCGGTCAGCGGGAGAGGGGAGGGAAAAGCACGACGGTGCGGATGAAGCCGCGTGGCGGGGGAGGCTGATCGGGCGGCGGGCGTGGGCAAGTGGGGTGGATGGCCAGATGGGCCGGGGCGCGGGAAGGGGGAATCGCGGCCGCCCACTTGGCGAGCAGGGGAAGGGGAGAGGCGGGATCGGCCGGGCGACGTGGGCTGATCCTGGCCGTCCAAGTGGCGGCCAGAGGAGTGGGTTGGGGTTTTAATTTTCCTTATTTTGATTTTAGCTTTTTAGAAATTGCCAGAAAATCCCAATAAGCTCAGAAAAATATGAAAATACATCCAAAAATTCCAGAAAAATTCACAGAAGCTCCTGATGACATTTCGGACTTAATAAAAATAATTCCAACTAATGTTGGTATGTAATTTACTTGCTTCCATTGTTATTCATGCCATTATTTAAAAATGGGGGTTTTATGTTTAAACCAAATTTTCTCCCTTCCTTTTATGGATCATCTTTTCAGATTCTTACTTAAATTTTTAAATTTTCTATTATTTGCACATTCCCTTTTAGGGCATTATTAATGCTTGTTTCTTTTTGAGCTTCTTAAATTTTGGAACCTCAACCAAATTCCAGAAAAACACCATAAAATCCAAATTCAAATAAAATATATTACCAATATAACTCAAAAATCTTCACATTTTCAAACTCAAATTTTTGGGATGTTACAGTATGCCTTCTCAAAGACGAACCTTTCTAACACCTTCTGGGCATAGGCTGACTGATGTAATAATATTCCTTCAGGGACATGCTCGAGCTGCAGGCATAAGTAGTATTTGGTTTTACCCAAATCTTTCATTTTAAATTCTGACTCCAAGTAAGAACTTACTTCTTTTATGTCTTAGATTGTCTCGATGATATTCAGATCATCTACATGTACTGAGATTATACAAAATCCATTCTGGGATCGTTGTATAAATACACAAGGATAATCTTCATTATTCGTGCAGCCTTTCTTGCATAAAAAGTTGCTTAAGCAATTATACCACATCCTGCCTGATTGCTTGAGTCCGCACAGTGATTTCCTGAGCTTCACATTGTATAGATTTTTATTTGCTCTATCTTGATTCAGGACAAGGATACCTTTAGGTACCTTCATATATATTTCCGAATCCAAGTTTACATAAAGGTATGCAGTTACTACATCTATCAATTTCATTTCTAGATTCAAGTTTACTGCCATTGAGATTAAATATTTAAAGGTGATTCCACTCATGACTGGGGAGTAGGTTTATTCATAATCAACTCCTGGACATTGAGTGAAACTTTGTGCTACCAGCCTTGCTTTATATCTTACAACTTCATTTCTTTTATTTCTCTTTCAAACAAATACCCACTTATGCCCTACAAAGTGCACATGGAGAGGTGTGCGGCTTACGGGCCCAAACACCTCTGTTTTGTTCAGAGATAATAATTTAGTTTCTATTGCCTTCTTCCAATCTTCCCAATCTGATCTCTTCTCACATTCAGTGAGGATGCAGGCTCTGGATCAAGATTGATGATTGTGGCAATTTTCTTTGCAAAGTAAATATCAACATTGGTTGTTGTCCTATTCATGGACTCTCCCGTGTGCACATAATTTATAGCTATTTCATCATGAGTTGCTTCTTTTGGTGCTTCTCCTTGCTCATCACTTCTTCCAGTTGCGGTGGCAAGTCCTTTTAGTTTTTCGGCTCCGATGTGTGTGTGCACATCCATGCCAATTTCTCCTTCCGTGGGGATGTTCAGATCTGGTATGCTGATTGCACCATCCAAGTATTGCTTGTGCAGCCTGATAAGTTCGTTGATTATGGATCTGTTCTTTTCGCGAGACCTCGATTCTGGAGTGATAGAGCAATAAAAAATGCAATGTTACCATCTAAGTGCAAATACAATGTAGATCTTTTGTAATTGTGTATTTGTTAATGGATATTTTATTTCATTTCAATTAATTGATTTGCGAAATGGATGTTTTATGTTTGTGAAATGAATTGAGATGTGAATTGGATGTTTTATGTTTGTGAAATGAATTGAGATGTGAATTGTATGTATACATGTACATGTTGATTTGCTTATTTCAGAGGGCATGGCTACATTTCCTGAGGCTAGCCAATAAACAAAAATAGATTTAGGGGTAGAAAAGAATATTGCAGATGGTTTGTAACTAAAAACCGTCTGTGATAGCTGATAATCACAGACGTTTTTCATTAAAAACCGTCTGTGATATATCAATATCACAGACGATTTTTAGTAACAAACCGTCTGTGATATTTACACCACAGACGGTTCGAAAATCATCTGTGATAACCTTCGATTATCACTGACTCATAAATTCAGACGGTTCAGAAAACCGTCTGTGATGTCGTTTCTAAACCGTCTGTAATACGGTTTTCTGTAATAGTGGTAGTTCTTCAAATTAACCTGCATTCAAAGGCTACAAGTCCACAACACATTTATTCCAACCCACCGCGCACACATAACATCGACATGATAACAACAAGACACACATCTAAAAGGTCTTCATCTCATTCTGAAACTCTTTGAGATGCTTCTCCTCCACACACTGTGTCATAATCCGGGTCCCCTTCTTCGGCATCGGTGGAGCCCCAAGCACAGCCACCGCCATGTAGTCTGCATAAGTTAACGGTATGATATGGCTAGGCGCACCCCACCCGTAGTCTACCTCAAAGAACCCTAGCCTTGTCCAATCCGACACGAAAAGCACATTGTACTTGAATGCCAATTCGTATGGGTCAACCTTCACGTCCCCGGTAGCCCACTTTGCAAACTCCAAAGGTAGCCTTGCCTTCCCATCCCGAATCATCCTGATTACATCAAGCAACCCCACAGTAGCAACATCCTCAGCTGTAGCCGTCACAGTCACCGGGTAGAAGCAGTTGCCGTAGAAGCCGCCATCCTTTGGAAGAACCTGCGTGAGAAGATGACGAGTGTTCGCGAAGAAGCATACATGGACCTGTGCCTCTGGGTTGTACTTGATAGCTCGTGTTCGAGCCTGCCAAACCTTGGCAATGGCGACATCAAAGGTGGAGCAGTGCTGGCCCATGGTCTGCAAGTATTCAGCCTTGACAAGGGCGATCCGATCTGAGGTGACATCAGTCGCGAAATGATGGAAACCAAAGGATTGGAACGATGGTGGTGGCCCTGGCGGTAACTTTGGTGGGTTCGGGATCAGCGCTCGAGCCCATACGGGAGCTACCGTAGGCTTGTCCATCCCACGGGCAAGCTCAGCAATTGCATTGATGAATTGAGCCGCACCGAGCCCATCAGCAAGGGTGTGGACTGCTCCCAAGCCCACAACAAATCCTCCACAAGTGAACTCAGTCACCTGGTACATTGTTAAAAAGATTCAGTATTCAAGATGACATTGGTGCTTTTGAATGATGGGAGAGTACAAAAGCTATATTTTATTCTTGTTTTACCTGACTTAATGAATGTAAAAAAATGGGAGATATGCAAATTCATGTCTAGTGAATGGAAAAAAGGCGAAAATATGCAACATCAAGACTTACGAATAGGGAAAAAGTGGAAAATATGCAACATCAAGCCTCAAAATTAAACGTGGGATTCAACATTGTTTTGATGTAGTGGTTGTATGGAATTTGACTCCAGGAGTCGGCAGTAGTAGACCACCTAAAGCAATGTCTTGTGTTAGTGCTTCAGTTGTTGAAAATGTGTGGTGTTGGCTCGTACTTTCTAGCCTCCACTATCAAGCATGCTCTGTGGTACAGTTTTCTTATTCGAAAAGTTCGTCTATCTGGCACTTCATATGTGTTAGTTATGTGCAATTTATCATATTTTATTAAGGTCGATGATGATTTGCTTACATTGCAGGAAGAAAAGGCCAGGCGGGAAGCCTGTCTCTTGCTGAACTCATAAAATGGGACATCACTTCTTGAAGGCAACAACGTTAATATGCGAAATTACTGCAAAAATACCATCAAACACTACTAAAAAAGGATATAGTGAACGCCTTATCGTAGATTGTTAGACCATATGGATGGTTGTAAATAAAGTGATGATGAATAAATAACATTTGGATTGCTTTGGATTTTGCGTTTGTGAAAGTTTTAGTCGATCGCGATGGAAGGTTTTTAAGTTCAAGTGCTTTCAGTCTGCTCCGAATGATTTTTGTCTTCTCCGAGTGTTTTGGTTGCTCCGAGTAGTTTCAGACCAGTCCGATCGAGTTCAAGTGGCATCGGATGGTATTTGAGTAGCTCTGGAGCATCAGACAGCTTCGAGACGGTATTTTTGCTTTTGGTAAGCGCGTATGGGACAGTAGTAGATTCCATCTCCTGTGTAAGTGGTTGAGTAATAGTAGTTGGCTGAGTAGAGAGTGTAGTTTTTGTAATCTTTCATCTTTCTTCATCAATCAGAGAAGTGCTTTGTTGGAGATGATTCGTGTGATTCCATTTGCGCATTTTCTGTTTTATCACTCTTTTCCGGGCATTCCAGTATGTTTCATTTTCTTTTGATTCTGAACGATGTTCTTGGCGCAAGTAGTTTTGCTTTCGTTTGCTCTGAACTGAGACAATCTTTTTAAGGCTGTCTAGGCTAGCCTTTTCCAGAGAAATACTGGTTGATTGCTAGTCTGGTCGAGTGGCTGTGCACGCCTAAAATTCCTGCCTTCTTTTCATATCCGCACAGATTCTTTTGGTCATGACAAGATTCTCTCGGTTCTTCTATGAGCAAAGAATTTAATCTTGCCTTGATTAAAGTCTCTTGACTGAGTATTTTGTGGATCAGAAGAACTTCGGTTTTTAGTATGCGAGCAGCCACAAGCTTCAAAAGCTGTATCGAATTCTTGCCGAGAGCCCGACACACGCATCTCTACTTATTTTTTAAAAAAAATAATCAATCTATCTCTACTCCTTAAAAATGTGAGTTGGTAGTCGTTAGTGCGTTCTTCCTCCTCTCTTCTCAGCCGTCCGATCTAAACACAGGATCTTAACCATCTATATCCCCTCTCTCTCATGCTAATTGTCTCTCCTCTCCATTTTCACCTTCGGTTATTCTGTTCTCTCATTCTCTCCAGATCTCTCTCCCACGTTCTTACCCTTGCAGACCCATCACCTCATCTCTCCACTCCCTCCTCGCCAACCATTGGGAATCTCCCCACCTCCGCCAACCCCATCTCCTCTCAACCTCCTCTGTTCGACCACCGGGCCAGACTGGTGGGAACCGTGAGGCGGCACGACGCTTGGCAAAAGTGGCTGGTGGATTCGAGAGAAGGGCGCTTGGTGATGGTGGCCAGTGGATCCAAGAGGCATGCTCAGCGACAGCAGCCAGTGGATCTAGAAAGCGGCGATCGATGGCAGCCAGTGGATCAAAGAGACGGGCGCTTGTAGACGGTGGCCATTGGATCCGATGGTTGCCCATTGCTCCCTCCTTGCCCCGCCCCTCGCGGTGCTGCGTTGCCACGGTTCTCCTCCCCTGCCGCACCTGCCCCTGCTGCTGCTATTGCTCCGTGCCACGTAGCAGCGACGAATTCCTCTTCCTGGGCCCACCCACATGGCTCCCCACATGCCGCCGCCACCACCTAGCGGTCGCACGCCCAGTGAGCCTCTCGGGGCCGTGGTCAAAAGGGGCCGTGGTCGAAGGGGGCTGAGGCCGAAGTCGAAGATCTATGGTCGAAGTCGACGTCGTGGTCGAAGGGGACTGTGGTTGACGTCGAAGGGTCATGGTCAAAGTTGAGGCTGAGCAGGTCGGGTGGGCCGAGCAGGCTAGTGCTGGCAATCGGACGAAAGGGCATGGTCGAAGGGGGAAGTAGTCAACCTCAAAGGGCCATGGTCGTCGAAGGGCCGTGGTCGAAGGGGGCAGTGGTCGAAGTTGAAGCTGTGGTCGAAGGGGGCCGTGTTTGAAGAGGGAAGTGGTCGACGTTGAAGGGCCGTAGTCAAAGGGACAGTGGTTAAGGGGGCAGTGGTCGAAGTCAAGTGGGCAGTGGCTGAAGTCAAAAATTCATGGTCAAAGTTGGTGCTGTGGTCGAATGGGGCCGTGGTCGAAGGGATCCGTGGTTGAGGGGCCATGGCCAAAGACAAAGATCCGTGGTAGAAGTCAAAGCGGTGGTTGAAGGGGGCGGTGGTCAAACGAAGAAGTGGTCAACATCGAAAGGGACAGTGGTTCAAGTTGAAGATCTGTGGTCCAAGTCGAAGATCCATGATCCAAGTCGGAGATCCACGGTCAAAGTTGAAGCCATGATCGAAGGGGCCATGGTCGAAGGGGGAAGTGGTCGACGTCGAAGGGCCATAGTCATCGAAGGGTCGTGGTCGAAGGGGACAGTGGTCGAAGGGGGCCGTTGTTGAAGGGGACAGATTCATGGTCGTAGGGGGCCGTGGTTGAAGAGGGTCGTGGTCGAAGGGGACAGTGGTTGAAGGGGGCCGTGGTCGAAGTCGAAGGGGGCTATGGTCGAAGTTGGGGCCATGGTTGAAGTGGATGCCTTGGTCAAAGGGAGCTGTGATCGACGTCGAAGGGGACAGTGGTTCAAGGGGGCAGTGGTCGAAGTCGAAGGTGCAGTGGTTAAAGTCGAAGGGGGCTGTGGTCGACATCGAGGGCTGTGGTCGAAGTCGGAGCCGAGCAGCCTGGCGCCGGTAGTCGGGCGACAGGGTACGGTCGAAGAGGGAAGTGGTCGATGTTGAAGGGCCGTGGTTGTCGAACTGCAATGGTTGAAGGGGGCAGTGGTCGAAATTCAAGCCATGGGCAAAGGGGGCCGTGGTCGAAGGTGGTAGTTGTCAATGTCGAAGGGTCGTGGTCGAAGCTGTGATTGAAGGGGTAGTGGTCGAAGTTGAAGTGGGTAGTTGTCGAAGTCGGTGCTGTGGTCAAAGGATCATGCTCGAAGGGGACAGTTGTCGAAGGGGACAATGGTTGAAGTCAAAGATCCGTGATCGATGTCAAAGCCGTAATCGAAGGGGGAAGTGGTAGACATCGAAGGGCCATGGTCCAAGAGGACAGTGGTTGAAGGGGGTGGTGGTCGAAGTCGAAGATGTGGTCGAAAGGGACCGTGGTCAAAGGGGAAAGTGGTCGACATCGAAAGGCCATGGTCGAAAGGAACAGTGGTTGAAGGGGGCGGTGGTCGAAGTCGAAGGGGCAATGGTTGAAGTTGGGGTCGTGGTCGCAGACGATGCCGTGGTTGATGTCGGGGGCTGTGGTCGAAGGGGGTCGAGGTTAAAGTCGACGTCGTGGTTGATGTCGAAGGGCCATGGTCGAAGTCGGGGCCGAGCCGGTCGAGCGGGCCGAGTAGCTTGGCGCCAACAGTCGGGTGACAGGGCACAGGTGCACCGAAGGCTTGCCAACGACCACCAGCGATGGTCGACTGCTCCCGACCTACGATCACGTGCGATGGTCGATGACTTCTAACATATGGCCACGAGGTGTGACCGACGGCTTTCGATTTACAACCACGAGTGCTGGTTGATGTGTTATGACTTACGACCATAAGGTCTCCATGATGGCTTCCGACTTACAGCCACGAGCACTGGTCAATGTGTTCAGACTTACGACCACGTGGTGTCCACGATGGCTTCCGACTTACGACCACGAGCGCTGGTCGATGTGTTCCAATTTACGACCACGAGGTGTCCATGATGGCTTCCGACATACGACCACGAGCGCTGGTTGATGTGTTCCGACTTGCGACCATTAGGTGTCCACAATGGCTTCCAACTTACGACAACGAGCGCTGGCCGATATGTTACAACTTACGACCACAAGGTGTGGTCGATGTCTTCGGACTTATGACCATGAGCGCTAGTCGATGTGTTCTGACTTACGATCACGAGGTGTCCACGATGGCTTCCAACTTATGATCACGAGCGTTGTCAATGTGTTTTGACTTATGACCACCATCGGATGGCGGTCGGATATCACCGGCAATGGAGAGGCAGCGGTAGTGCCACCTTTGTGGCACGACGGTGAGACTGCGTAATAGACTCTTACGACACTTACGACAAGAGTGTGCTATGCAGTCGATCGTGGTGTCACAACGAATGCGCTAGCTCACGGTGGTAGTCGATCGGCGTCATCGAAAGGAGGAAGCTATATAGTGGATGAACTCACGCGTGATTGCCGGTGGGAAGGTAGATGGGGAGTAATTAATAAGGACCGAGCTGTGGGAAGGTAGATGAGGAGTAATTAATAAGGGCCAAACATTAGGATGAACCGGTGTCTGCCATCCGATGTGGAGAGAATAGACGTGTGAGATCGAAATCCTGGGGGATACGCCACGGATCGGTGACGTATCATTATCAGAGACGGTTTGTTACACGAACCGTCTGTGATAATACACATATTAGAGATGGTTTGTTATCTGAATATCTGTGATAGTTTTATAGATAGTTCTTTTTAAAAACCGTCTGTGATAATGCGTATATTACATACGGCTTTTAAACCCAACCATCTGTGATAGTTTCAGAGATAGTTTTATGCGTAAACCGTCTGTAATAATCAAAACACAGACGGCTCTACATAAACCGTCTGTGATGAGACGTCCAGTATAACTTGTTTTGTAGTAGTGTTGCTGACTGCCTGGCCCAAATAGAACAGTCACCAGTTCCACTTATGATAGATAAGATCTAGCCTTTTTTGAAGGTATTGGTAAAAAAATACATGTTGAAACATCAAGATAGGATGCCAGACTTAATACTTAAAAAAAATACTGATATGTCCTCAAGGTAGCAATAGGTATTTGTCCTTTGCTCTTAGAAAGAACAAACTTCTATTTTACTGTGTTCATTTCATTTGTTTTAATGTGTTTGCTCTTGGATCCGTGTTGCTTTTTGTTGATATTGTTTTGTAGTACAATTTAGAAATAATCATTTGATCTTTACAGGAGCAAACAATCATTTCTATCATATTTGTGCCATTGATTCAACTAATTGATGAAGATGTAGGGATAACTTCCACAAAATGATGGTATAAGTTGTCCCCATCTCGATGAACTCTCCCTAAAACCACATGCAACTTATATGGTATAGTGGCAATCTCGAGGTGCCTGTTAAAAACAACCATGACTGACGTCTTTTGACTGTAGTTGATGACCAGCGTGGCTCCAAATTGTCCAACGTTATGATGGTTCAGTACGCGGAAGAACTAGCTAGGGTACATTTCTTCGAAGTCCAATTGAGGTGGGAATACTGTGACTGCGTTTGGATCACCAAATATGAACGAAGAGTTGGGAAAATGTTCATTACTGATCTACTTTGTTAAGTACGTCCCAACAAAATGATTGGTTGCGTTTGGGGAATATGGTTGTCTGCGAGTATTTACAGGACCTCATTATATGTTTGTTTTCACGAATTTCCACCCAAAATTCATAAGATAGTTGCCGAGTCCAATGGATGCCTTGTTAGCGAATACCGCTATTCATTTTGGTTTGCAAATACTTATCATTTTAGTTTTTTGAGGCCACATTTTCCACAAATGCCCCTGTAGTTAAATACTTGTGAGTGTGACAAAAAATATATATAATTTATGCACTTCACGTACACTTTTCCGACTGCCTACTAATCATCTTACAAGAGAGCTGGGATGGAGAAAATATTGGCGGAGCAAAAAATATAAAATATTTTTGACGTATCTGAAAGTCGTATGTACCATAGCCATCCCTATTTCTTATTGGTAAGTAATGTTAGAGAGATGTTTAAGCGATTATTATGGACAAATATGTCAAAAACTATAGCATTAATTAACTATGTTTTGCATGAATCGGGAAAAATGACAATTAATTCAAACTGGAGGTAGTCTATGTTAGTAAATTTATTAAAAAGTTTTAATATTGTCACACTATTTTGGTTAAATTATGTAGTCAATTTTATTTTCATGTGACCGGTCTTAATATCTTTATGTATATTGGTGGTCAAGATTGAAAGAATAACTGCACCCACCACCGTAAAATGATATCTATCTAGGAGCTACTATCGTTTAATAGTCATTTGAATTCTTGACATAAACCAACAAAGTTGGCCATCAATTTTTATTTAGAAAAGTGAAAGTATTGCTTACATGAAAATCATCATAGTGCAAGCATGGACACTACTACCTATATACTCCATATTTCACTAGTTCCAATAGAAAATAGAAGGCTGAAAAGTTTAAGTATTTATACCTGCATCATGATCGGAATACTGGTAGGGTCGACGCCTCCCTCCGGGGCGGGCAGAAGCTCCTCCTCGCAGATCTTAAGAGGGTAGTCCAGACCGCCCACGTCCTCGAGGCTGCAGTCGGCGGCGGCCTCAACGAACCACGCGCCATCACCGGTGGACACGACGCAGGACTCGCCGGTCGCCACCGAGCCGACGAAGCGGCCGGCAAACGGGGGGTATTCCACCAGCGCTTGGGACAGCCCGGCGCGGATCACCTCGGCGGGCCTGGCATCCCCGTGGGGGTTGGCGCCGCCGCCGTTGTGCCGGAACACATGCAGAGACCGCACGGTGTGGCGCAGTCCGGGCACGCGGTCGATAGTAGACAGCTCCAGCGTCTCGGCCGTTGTTGGCGCCGACGGCGCGACGAACGACTGGGACTTCATTGTTACGGTGATCACTACCATCGTGGCGACGCGTGCGTGCGTGCTAGCTGCTAGGCCAAGTGATGGCAGTGCAAAGTGTGTGTGTGTGTGTGTATCATTGTGTGGATGCGCACGCGCGTATATGTGCTCACCGAAAGAAACCCCGGACTTGTCATAATTTTTAGGATGCAGCCGGTTAGCATAGTCATCCTTAAGACCTTAACTGCTCAACAAACAAGAGGTCATGTAATTAAATAAGGCAAAATCCACAATTAACCCACCCACCTGATTCGATCTCTAGGATATGTTAGTAAATATTTTATACTTTCACTGCTAATGTTTTTTTTAATATTTAGACTTGCCAAAAAATCTAATCAGCAAAATTATCACAGAAATTTTAAGATATTGTATGTTTTAGATTTTCAGTTATAAAAAGGCTAAAATAGCATCTCCGAGACTTTAAAAGGTCAACGATTTTTGTTTTGGTACCTATATATCGCTTTCATTTTCTTATTCTCACCTTTGTGAATTGCAATTTTCAATCAACATCCATACTACTATACAGTGGGTGGCTATCCATAGGAACATTTTTTTCCTATTGGTTGCTAAATGTACATCATGCTGAAAAAAAAAACGTCCGTGTAGTAATGCATACATACAGTGGGTGGTTATCCATAGGAACTCTTTTCTTTTTTATTTCTTATTTTGGATATCAGTGGGAACATTTTTTTCTAAGAGATTGCCACTTTTCTTTTTGAAACCTGTATAAATCATTTTTCGTGTTCTTTTTTAAAACATGTATGAGTGATATTTTTTATGAAAACACTACTACAGAAAACCACATTACAGACGGTTCTGAACCGTCTGAATTTATGGGTCAGTGATAATCTAAGGTTATCACAGACGATTTTAAAACCGTCTGTGATTATCACATATCACAGACGGTTTTTAAGTAAAAACCGTCTGTGATATTCCTTCCTCCAAAATCTAAATCTATTTCTGTTTATTGGCTAGCCTCAGGAAATGCTAGCCATGCCCTTTGAAACAAGCAGATAATCACAGACATAAAACATACAATTCACACATCTCATTTCATTTCAGATACATTTCACATCTCAATTCATTTCACAGACATAAAACATCCAATTGACAACGCACTTCATTTGATCACAAACATAAAGCATCCATTTCGCATATCAATTAATTGAATTGAAATAAAATATCCATTAACAAATACACAATTACAAAAGATCTACACTGCATTTGCACTTAAAAAAGGTTCGTTGATTATGTATCTATGGTGCGGAGTGGAACCGGCCTTCTGGCTTTATGACTTGAGTCAGCAAAAAGTACGCCAACTCTGCTCGAATCCATCCAAGATCAGGTTGTTTCAATGGAGTTGACGGGATGTACGCAGCCTGTCGATAGGAATATCAATGTGCGTATATATGTAACGTGATAAGTATGAAGTAATTATGGGAAGATTGACAAATATTGGAATTGGTGATCCTCGAGGAATCGAGGAGTAGTTCCATATGTTGGCAAACGTAGTATCCACATGTGTTGCCCGGCTGCTGCTGGTGGCACTGCAAAAAATAGAATGTGTTAGTTCAAGAGGCTGTTGCATAGGATTAATTAATGTGAAATAGTGAATACCTTAAAATCTCGAGCATGTGTCAGCAGGCCTTTGGCCCCGCGCTTCGAGTCACCTCCCATTTCAATGTACATCGCGAATGCCCTACGTGATTCGAAAAAGTTAACCTTAGTCATTCGGAAGGAAAGAAAGAGTACAATATAGGTATGTATGGAGAATATGTACTTACCTATCGATTACTTGGCTGACAACTGTGAAGTCCATTTTATTCCTACTTAGGGAATCAAGGTAATATACCTTGTTCCATTTTGGTACAATTACTATTAAAATCCAATGAAAGTTCTGATGGAAGGGCATAAGTACATATTCCTTATTGAGGCAACCCATCAGTCCTGCTGCAATGTACCTCTCGACGAGGGTTGTATCCTGGTCGATGGTATCCTTGGCGACCAAGTGTGGGTCCAAGAAACCAGCCGATGAGTTAGATAATCTAGCTTTAGTCAGCATGTATCTATATATATACACACGAAAGCAACAAATTAGATATGACATTTATCGGTATGACATAAACGGAGACTGTGATTGTACACACTTACAGCGTCCAGCATCGAATGATTGAGACGTCGAGAGCGTTGAGCGTGAACAGATCGAATAAATCCTCAAAGGCGACCACGAACATACACTCTTGAAGACTGTGGTGGAAATCATCCGACATGAATTTGACAGTGATACTTGAGGTCCGTTCTCCCTCTGGCTTATTGGACTGCTGCATATACCACGTGTACAATTGTATGCAACTATATGCTAGGCGTTCGAGGGCTTTTTGCTCGAGCAACGGCTCGTCAAGCACGAATTTGCGGGCCAAAGGTAGGTACGGTATATCATCATTGGTCTTCTTTGCTTTGCCCTTGCTGGCCTTGCTGCCTCGGTTATATTTCAACTTCACGGCAGTCGACTTTGAAGGTAGCAGCGGTGCAAGTTGCTCTGGCGAGAATAGCACCCGTGGAGATAGCACCGGTGCAGTTTTCGGTGGTGGAACCGATTGGTCTTGTAATGGAGATGGCACCGGTGCAGTTACTAGTGGTGGAACCGACTGGTCTTGTAATGGAGATGGCACCAGTGCATGTTGCTCTGGTCCTGCCACCGGTGAAGAAGCCTCCAGGGAGATGTCGCTTTTGGGCCACTGGATGAATGTTCCAATGGCCTGTCCTAGAGTCACGATCTCGTCGTTGGGGGGCTTCGGTAGCGGGACCACCTCAAAATTGACATGCACACCATCCACATTAACTTTTGCGAAACCTGGCGCTAAAGCTTGACCGTGCACCATGGCCCCGATACCAGACGAATATGCCTGGCCCCAAGCAGCGTACAAGGGAATGGAGCCATATCTCACTTGGAGCCTACACTTCGTAGGCTCCTACAAAACGATACAAAATTAGCTACTCGAATAGGCCTATCAATGGAGCAAGCATTCGAGAGGTAATAATTATTACCAGGATGTCGTCCACAGGAAATGTGGCCTGGGTATGCGTCGGATTGGACGCGCAGCTACTCGGACGGTTGTGCGGGCTAGCTAGCATAGGAGCGGCGGTAGCGGCCTACTGACTTTCTGTTTGTTTCCGCACCTCATCTCTGATTACATAAGCCAGCTCACCCATTAGCTCCTCTCTAAGAGATTCCTTGATCTCTTCTCGTAGCTGTGCGTCACGCTCGGCTTTGTTTCTCTTCCTACGCCGATACATTCCAGAGTCATCTTGGAAACCATGTTTCCAAGGAACGTAAAGCCCAAGGCCTCTCGTACGACCCAAGTGCTCCTTGTTTCCCAGGGCCACTGAGAGCATATCATTCTCCCTTGTTCTCTGGAATGATCCCAGGGTAGATTCAAAACTCAGCTCTTCCTGCAAGAGCACGACATGTCATTTCAATTCGTACGAAGTTATGGAGTAATTACAAGCTACGTAGTTCGATCGATATCTTACCAGGCGCTGGGACACTTGCTGGTCTGCAGGGTTTCGAAAGGAGACGTCCCCCGATGTCGTTGTAGATGACCTTGCTCTAATCCAATTTCGAGCGCGCTCATCCGGGATATTGGAAAATGGCGGGGCGATGTCCTGTGCAGCTGCCAGGTCATCCTCCTTCCTCCACTGCGGTATTTTACCCGCATACACAACTGTGCCAAGTCTGTGGGGGTGTGTGTTTTTTGCCTAGAGGGCCTTGTGCGCCGTACTTGTACTTTTGAAATCCTTGGACGTCTTCATCGCCTTGAACTCTTCCCATTGTGGTTCCAGGAATGGGTATTTATGAAAAGGCGTTTCGTCCGTCTCCACGTATTTCCTGACAAGTGTGCTCTTGAAGTTCTTCCATGCTTTGCACGCCGCTAGGTAGGTTTGTCGTTGCACGGCGTCTTGGTGTTCTTCTGGGATCTCGAACGATGCCAAAATTTTGGTCCACAGCTCACGTTTCCGAGTGTCAGGCACATTCTTCCACGAATTGTATGTGAACTCAATTCGTTCTCGTGCAACTATTCCGACCATGCTTCGGAATGCGTTTACTGCTTTGTGAGGAAGGAGAGGGACCCCAGATGCATCCACCGCTGTGATGGTCAATCGGCCCTCAGGCTTCTTCGATAGCCCTCTTCCTTGGCGTCTTGATGTTGGAGCGGACGCCTCCTGCGATGGTGTTGAAGAATGCGCGGATGACATGTTGCTCAATTTATGGGTCTATTAGGATAAGATGAGAAAGTGCCATACCATAAGATAAGAAAGTGCAATATCTATCTATTTCGCTCAATATTGGCGATATATACATATATAATGGTAGCAATATGAAGCAACAAGCATCAATAATAGAATCAATAACAGCAATATGAAGCAACAAGCAATATGAAACAATATGAAGCAACAAGCATCAATAATAGTATCAATAACAGCGATATGAAGCAACAAGCAATATGAAGCAACTAGCAATATGAAGCAATTAGCAATATGAAGCAATACGAAGCAACAAGCAATATGAAGCAACTAGCAACAAGCTCTAAAAGTTTTAATTGATTAATTTGTGCTCTCAAATTGTAGGGTTGTACAAGATTAATCTTGGCCGTCCCGCTACTGAATCATATACTCTTCCTTGATTGGTTATGCCAAATAATGAATTCAATCATTTGAGCTCAGATACAAACTCTACAATCTCAAGATCAATATATCCAGCATGTATATATTCAGACAACAGTATGTAATAAAGCAAATCCATGCAAATACAAGTTAACTTTCACTCAATGAAATAGTCTTTAACTTGTCAAAATTAATTCCTAATAGATCAGTATATGGATTTGGTATAATATGAAAACAGCAAGAACCGAATGGCACAAGAACAATATATCAATGTCTAGAGAATGTCTTCCAGAGTACAAACTTAATTGTGATAACAGAGTTGACAGTAATTAGAGCTCAAAGACTAATTCAACCAATCTCAGTATATGATTTATATCATCATCGAGCAACAACCGATCCCACAAGCAATGTATGTCTCCCAGTGTCAGATAATATATGGAAGATTAACAGACTTGCACGACGGCGGGGGGCTCGGGGAGGTGGCCGGCGAGGGCTCGGGGAGGCGGCCGGCGACGACTCGGGGGGGCGGCCGGCGACGGCTCGGGGAACTTGCACGACGACGACGACGGGCTCGAGGAGGTGGCCGACGAGGGCTCGGGGAGGTGGCCGACGAGGGCTCGGGGAGGCCGCCGCAACGACGGGCTCGCGGAGGTGGCCGGCGAGGGCTCGGGGAGGCGGCGGCGACGACGGGCTCGGGATTTAGATCTAGATCGAATAACTGCAGCGCACACGGAAAACCCTAGCGAGAGGGTATTTATAGGGAGGTTATCACAGACGGTTCTAAGTTTATAACCGTCTATGATAAGCCTTTGCTGCCTGTTGTTATTAAGACAACACCAATAACTACACAGCCGCATTAATTCATGATCAACCACCAAACAGCTGCATTCATATACAACACCAACCAGCTGCATTCACACAGTGTATTTCTTGATACATTTTGTCACACATTTTCACATATACATTTTGTCATACATTTTCACATATACATCTCAAAATTGACTACATCACACATTTTCACATATACATCTCAAAATTGACTACATCATATATTTTCACATATACATCTCAAAATTGACTACATCACACATTTTCACATATACATCTCAAAATTGTCATACATTTTCACATATACATTCTTATTGTACTTGCTTATTTCCTTTAAAAATTAGCCCTTCATCATGATCAATGCGTACGTAACTAGTTTCGTCACGTTGTTCATCGTCGACCCTTATGCCATTTCCAAAAGGAGGTAACTCGTCAAATTGATTGTATTCCTCCTCGTCCACTACATTCTCCACTCCGACAATTCTCCTTTTTCCATAAAGAACTACATGGCGTTTCTTATTTGCCGGGTCGGTTACATAGAAAACTTGAACAACTTGATTAGCGAGTACGAATGGTTCGTCTTTGTACCTGACACGTTGGAGGTCCACGGTCGTGACACCGTACTTGTCAACCTTCACCTATGGGAGATGCACCCAACGGCAGCGAAATAAGGGGATCTTGAAAACCACATAGTCGAGCTTCCAAATCTCTTCTATGAAGCCATAGTACGAGTTTCTCGACCCATCGGTACTGAATGCATCTATGCGGACACCGCTGTTTTGGTTAGTGCTCTTGACATCCTGAGACTGCGTATAGAATGTGTACCCATTTATGTCATATCCTTGCCATGTCACAACTGTAAATGTCAGCCTTTTTGCCAACCATGTCAGCGTCTCACTCGGCGAGCTCCTAGCGATTTGCTCCTTCAACCATTGGTTGAACCGATGGTTGTGTTGCCTCATGATCCAAACATCCGGCCGCTCCGAATTCTGTTGCCGAAGCACATCCTTGTGCTGGTCTACATAAGGCGACACTTCAGTCATGTGTTGCAACACCGTGAAATGGGCTTGAGTATACGTGTCCATATTTGGAGTGATTGCTTTCCTTTCGATAGTTCCGAGACCCTTCAGCCTCCCCTCATGACGAGATTGAGGGACACCTATCGGTTGAATCTGAGCCATATAATCGACACAAAACTCAATGACCTCTTCGCTTGCATAACCTTCGACGATGCTGCCCTCCGACCGAGAACGATTCCGTACGTAGGACTTGAGAATTCCCATGAACCTATCAAATGGGTACATGCTACGTAGGAATACGTGCCCGCACATCTTTATCTCCCACACAACGTAAACAATGAGATGGACCATGATATCGAAAAATGAAGGAGGAAAATACATTTCAAGGTGACATAGAGTCATCACCACCTCATCCTGCAGAGCATCTAGTCCTTCGGGATCGATGACCTTCTAAGCAATTGTGTTAAAGAAATAACATAGCCTCATGATTGTCTCTTGGACTTTGATCGGCAAAATATTTGTAATTGCAATAGGGAGCATCTGTGTCATCAGCACATGACAATCATGAGACTTCATGCCATTTAACTTCAAATCTTGCATCGAAACAAGTTTCTTCACGTTGCCGAAGTAACCAGACAGAACTTTGACACCATGCAAGCACTGGCACAGTTCTGTTTTCTCAGCCTTGGACAGAGTGTAACACGCAGGGAGAAGGTACATTTGTCCATTATCAGTGCTTGTCGGTGCTAACTCAGGCCTGATGTCCATGTCAGCCAAGTCAAGCGTGCGTTGACGCCATCCTTTGTTTTATCACGGATGTTCAGTAAGAGACCAATCAAGCTATCGCATACATTCTTTTCTACGTGCATGACGTCGATGCAGTGTCGAACATCTAGGTACTCCCAATAAGGTAAGTCCCAAAATATTGATCTCTTCTTCCAGGTGTTTTTCTCATGAGCCCTCAATTTACGTCCCTTTCCGAGAACAACATCTAAATCCTTAACCATATCATAAACCTCGTGTCCCCTTAAATGCCTTGGAGCTGAACCGTCTTCCTTCTCTCCGTCAAATTGTTTCTTCATCTTGCGGTATGGGTGAGCCCTCCGAAGGAACCGGCGGTGACGTATGTAGACGATTTTGCGTGAGTGGTTCAGCCACACACTCTCGGTACCATCTAAACAGTGAGTACAAGCTTTGGCACCTTTTGTACTATGGCCCGATAGGTTACCAAGGGCAGGATAATCATTTATGGTGCAGAACAATAAGGAGCGCAGAGTGAAGTTCTCTCGTTTGTATGCATCCCATACCTGTACCCCTTCGTTCCACAGTACTTTTAGATCTTCCACCAACGGTGCTAGGAACACATCAATATCATTCCCAGGTTGTTTTGGCCCTTGGATAAGTATCGACAGCAAAATATACGTTCGCTTCATACACAACCAAGGAGGAAGGTTATAGATGCAGAGAGTCACGGGCCATATGCTATGTCGACTGCTCATGCTACTGAAAAGATTCATTCCATCTGTACTCAGTCCAAACCTTATATTCCTTGGTTCTGCACCGAAGTCTGCAAAACTCCTATCGATGTTTCTCCACTGCGCGGAATCAGCAAGGTGTCTTAGCATTCCATCCTTCTTGTGCTCCTCCGAGTGCCAACGCAGCAGTTTTGCCTCCTTTGGATTTGCAAAAAACCTTTTCAAACGAGGAATTACAGGAAAATATCATGCCACCTTAGCAGGAGGTCCTTTCTTCACCTCTGTTCCCTCACCATCATCTGATTGATTGTTACGTTTGTATCGGGATGCGTTGCACACCGGACATACATGCATGTTTGCATACTCTTTACGGTAGAGGATACAGTCGTTCAGGCATGCATGTATTCTTTCTACTTTCATTCCCAACGGACAAAGAACCTTCTTGGCTTTATACATGGTTTTAGGCAACTCATTTCCCTCCGGAAGCATGTCCGCTAAAAGACCTACCAGCGCCGTGAAACTCTTGTCGGACCAACCGTTGCTTGCCTTCAATTTCAACAGTTCAAGCACGGCCGACAACCTCGTGTACTTGCAGCCCGTGTACAAAGGTTTCTCCGAGTCCTCCATCAAGCCCCGGAATTTAACATACTCTCTCTCATCATAGTTCTCTTCTACATCGCGAAGCATCTGATCCAGATTATCATCGTGCAACCTATCCGAATCCAAACAACAATCGACATCATCCGGCTGCATGTCATTCACTTCACCGGTGATGTCATCCGACGGCATATCATTCACTTCACCGGCGATGTAATCCGGCGGCATATGATCATTCACTTCGCCATGACTGGTCCAACATGTATAATCCTTTTTGAAACCCCTCCGAATCAAGTGCGCTTCAATTTACCCTCGGTTCTTAAACATCTTCAAATTCTCGCAGTCAGTGCATGGACAGCACATATATTCCACCCCCTTATTCAACATATCCTCCTTGGCGGCTCTTATAAAAGCAGACACGCCATTAATATACTCTTCACTCACACGGCTCGCGGCATACATCCAGCTTCGGTCCTACGTTACGTACATATATAACAACTTAGTATTAAAATTTAGATTAACTAATTATTACTACATATATACCGGCCACATTTATTATATTGAGACTTAATTTGCTAGCTCAATTCATATTATAAACACAACAGCTATTATATAACCAACAATTTTGCAAATTAACCATCTTCAATAACACTCATGGATTACTTAGACCTAAATTGTAATGCAATTAAAGAAAAAATAAATTTCATTACTAACCATATCTAGAGCAACCAGGAAAGTATGAATCTTCAAAGCTCAATCTCTGCCTCTTCCCACCAAATTAACTGGCCTGAAATCGCCTAGCTTCCTCCCGAGTGAAAAAGTGCGCAGCAGTGGCTAGATCTGGATCGAAATGAAGACAGATGTGGTCTGAGCAGCGCAATAAATGCCTTAGTGCCATTATCACAGACGGTTTTTAATTAAGAACCGTCTGTGATAACCAGCTTATCACAGACGGTTTTTTATTAAAAACCGTCTGTGATAATCTGGGATTATCACAGACGGTTCTTAATATAGACCGATCGTCTGTGATACTCCTTTTTCCCGCCACAAATACCACAGACGGCCTCCAAATTACAACCGTCTGTAATAGTGTTCATCACAGAAGGTTTCACAAAACCGTCTCTGATGAGGTGCCTACTATGAGGCTTTCTGTAGTAGTGAAAAATGTATAACCATCTGCATACTAAGTGTATAGTACACACTGGAATTATGCTACTAAGACCATTACCTACAGTGAAATCACACAATAATTCAAAATGTATTTTTATTTCCAGCAAAGAGACCCAACCGAAATTTGTCATAATATATGAAATCCATCTACACCTATACTAATTAGGAACTCTAAGAAAATTCCCTAGTTAATCGGGAAAAGGAAGAAAGATCTAACCATCCACTTGGCATACATTAGTTATAGTGGTTTAGCTTAAAATAAAGAGTCCAAGCCAAGTACAAACCAAATTAACTGATTCGATATAAAAAATATACAAAATTAGCAATTTCTTTTCTACACGACTTCCAAAGTAACATTTAATCGAAGCAATAAGAAGAACGAAGATAATCTAATTATTGAGACTAACTAAAGATACTTTATTTGATTCAAACCAAACTTATAGCTCTTTGTTCTAAAGGAACTTACTGACCAAAAGCAAGAGTTTGTACAAAACAAATTACTAAAGCTGAATGATTATTGTCTAATGTGATAAATAAACAATGTCGATGCATGAACTGATTTGAGCTACTCCCTCCCCATACATGACGTCTTCAACATTCACATAAAAACAACATAAGCAAGGGTGAATTCACGACTCAGCAAGAATATAATAAAATAGTAAATGGTATTAGAACATATTACCAAGTACTAATGTCAATTTACCGCAATCTTAACTTCATATATATTTTCATTAATACCATACACATGTCTCACCGTCTCTTTTATCTCTTCATGAATGTAATGCACATGTCTCAATATCTCTTTTGCTTATACCGGTATAACAGAGTGTTACACCCCTCAGTGTCTACTCAAGCCCACCATTTTTCTTGTGGAGACCTCAAGCATGTCCTTTTAAACACGAGGACCTGATCTCTACTCTTGTGATGTGCCTACCAAAGTAGGTTTTACTCTGTCCAATCCCGTGGGTCGACCACACAAAGTGGGCTCTAGAGGGCTACACAAGTCACCTCATTCCATCATGAATACTACTTATGCAAATGTAATGTTTTTTCAATCATTAATCACTTATCAACATTAATCATTTATCATCATTACCATTTAATCCATAATCATATGTGTTGTGGCTACGGGTCAAACAGTAGAGAAGGGGACTAGTGGATGAGGAAGAGGGAGCCAGATCTGTGGAGTGGTTGGTGAGAATGAGAGGAGGATGTGCCCCCCTTTACCCCTTCTGGGGGGTTTATATATATGCGTGGGGTAGAATGGGAAATCCCCATTCTACCCCTTAGTATTTACAAAGGATGGGGGTACATTGGTATATTTACACTGGTATATTCCTCTGTACTATTGGGCCTATTACATGTTGGACTAGTTGCACGGCCCAGTCACGGGAGGTTGGGCCACCCCTACAACAGTACTCCCTCGACGGCAAGCGCTGATGATGTAGACGAGGTGCCCGATCTTTCGATGAGATGGATAACTTTCGATTTTGGTGGAGGTGACCCTCACGATCCGACTACAACCGTACGACGACGCTTGCGCCTTAGCAATCGCTGAACCAACTCCGAAGTGTTATTGATCTCGCTGGAGGCGCGATCAACCTGAACACGAAGTTCAATCCCTGCGAGCAATCGAAGAACTAGCAAGAATAAGATATAGGCAATCTGACATTGCGAATATGAATGAAGCACAAATTATATTGCGAAACACAAAGGTGGGATTCCGAAGATGTCTTGACAGGTGGTCGTCCAACACAACTGAAGAACAAAAGTTTGCACAATGGCTAAACCTAAATTCAACGAAATCCAAGTCTTAGCAACGGAGGCGGCGGCTCCTTTATAGGGAGAACGACCAGGGGGCGTCCAAGGGCACGCCCTAGGGTTACAAGGCCCATGGGCCCAAGTGGAGGTGGCGCAGCACCCTTTTTGACTCGGACTCAGAAAATAACGTGGAGTAATTTGATGATTACGGCCGGCTCAGGTGGAATTTGAAGATGAGGTTGGATCCGTTGGAAAATAGACTTCCTAAGCTTTCCATGAAGTACAAGAACGTCCCAATCGGAGTCTATATGAGGAAGTTATGCCCGTTTGAACTTGGTACCAACGCAGCAGTCCGAATCTGATTCCAGAACGTGTCCAACTCGAATTCTTGTTTGGCTTGGCCCCAAAGTGACGTGGTGAACTCCATTATTCCATCCAGGCATGTCCATGACTCCACGTCCTTCTCCTTCATCCTTTCCCAGGTTCCTAAGCACAATTAAATCACTTGCATTAGGTAGCGGTCTATTCTCAGTAATATATGAACCTAGGAATGAATTCACCTGGTAATTAAGTTGACGAGCACGAGCTCGAGTGAGTGGTCCTTGCAACCCTTGCTGTGGCTGAGTTGTATCCATGCAAGGGATGTCCTCATCAGCTGAGGACCTGATGGGCGAGCTGACGCGATCAACGACCCCAGCCCCCCGTTCCCCAACAGCAAGCGCGAGGGCACCGACTGGCGAGCCGATGCAACTAGCAGCTACGAAGGGGTCCGCGGAATGTCACTCCGAAGCCAGGTCATCCAGCCGAGGCAACGCTCACGAGACTGACAACAGGGCCGTGCCGTCCCACCGAGGCGATGCCTACGAAGCGGACGGCGAAGTCCTGCGTCGGAGACGTGCCGTCCCGCCGAGGCAATGCCTACGAGGCGGACGTCGGAACCTTGCGCCGGAGTCGTGCCATCCCGCCGAGGCGATGCCTACGAGGCGGAAGGCGAAGTCCAGTGCCGGAGACGTGCCGTCCCGCCGAGGCGATGCCTACGAGGCGGACGGCGAAGTCCTACGTCGGAGACATGCCGTCCCGCCGAGGCGGTGCCTACAAGGTGGACGACGGAGTCTTGCACCGGAGTCGTGCCGTCCCACCGAGGCGATGCCTACGAGGCGGACGGCGAAGTCCTGCGTCGGAGACGTGCCGTCCCGCCGAGGCGATGCCTACGAGGCGGACGACGGAGTCCTGTGTCGGAGACGTGCCGTCCCGCCGAGGCGATGCCTACGAGGCGGACGACGGAGTCTTGCACCGGAGTCAACGCCGTTCCCTTACCTGCAAAGACTCACGCCCGCGGAGAGCGGGCACTTGCGGCGTAGGCCAAGGGCACTACGCACGCCGAGGTAGAGAGGCGGAGGCGCCGTTCCCCTACCTTGAAAAAGGGTGCCCGCGAAGAGCGGGCGCTTGCGGCGTAGGCCGAGGGCGCTACGCACGCTGAGGTAGGGAGGCGTCGCCGCCGTTCCCCTACCTCGAAAAACGGTGCCCGCGAAGAGCGGGCGCTTGCGGCGTAGGCCGAGGGCGCTACGCACGCTGAGGTAGGGAGGCGTCGCCGCCGTTCCCCTACCTCGAAAAACGGTGCCCGCGAAGAGCGGGCGCTTGCGGCGTAGGCCGAGGGCGCTACGCACGCTGAGGTAGGGAGGCGTCGCCGCTGTTCCCCTACCTCGAAAAAGGGTGCCCGCGAAGAGCGGGCGCTTGCGGCGTAGGCCGAGTCACGGTGCACTCCCTGGTGCAACGCGCACGAGTGCGCGATATCCAAGTGGTGCGCCGCTTAAAGCGAGGCACTCCCTTGTGTCTCGGTCGGTCGTAATTTTTATACTCTGTAGAGTGCGTGGGAACAACATCCACGTCTTATTTAAACTCCGGAGAGTACGTGCGGGAGCGACGCCCACACGTGCGCGGGACATCCGCGTCTTGTTTATACTAAGTAGAGTGCGCAGGGACGACATCCGCGTCTTATTTATACTCCGTAGAGTGCGTGCGGAGACGGACCTCGACGCTACGTCATTTTTAGAGTCCGTGGACTGGTGCGTGCGGAGGCGGACCTCGACACTACGTCTTAATTTATAGTCCATAGACTCGCGCGTGCGGAGGCGGACCTCGACGCTACGTCTTATTTAAAGTCCGTAGACTGGTGTGTGCGGAGGCGTACCTCGACAATACGTCTTATTTGTACTCCGTAGAGTGCGCGCGGAGGCGTCCCCCCGCTGCGTCTTATTTAAAGTCCGTAGACTGTCGCGTGCGGAGGCGTACCTCGATGCTACGTCTTATTTAGAGTCCGTAGACTGGCGCGTGCGGAGGCAAGCTCAACGCTACGTCTTATTTATACTCCGTAGAGACGCCGAGGCGCAAGGCCGTCGTGCGATTTAAATAAAAAACAATACCAAAACAGAGGCATCAAAGAAATGGCCGAAAGAATGCGACAACAACACGCTTTAGAACGCACGGCCAAATCAAATGCTCTTAGACTGGAACTATAGATGCAACAAACAATATGCTGCACAGCCATTTCTTTAATTCCATGTACGCAAGAAGTATAGGTGCTACTATTAAAGCTTCACACGTAACCACGTGCGGTGCGTACCGGGCGGGGCGGTGGTGACGCAGAGTAGGCTCCGTGGGCGTGGAGACCCCGACGTCCTCATGCACGCATCTGCACGTGCCACTGCTGGTATGTTGGGGGGGAGGCAGTGAAGTCATCACCGTGCCGCGCAGAGGCCGGCGAAGTCTAGCCGGAGCGCCATGCATGCAGTGTCGCGTATGTCGTGCATGTGCCATGCACACCACGCGTACGCCCCTGGCCACCGATGTTGCTCGGAGTCCGAAGCTCGCGAGGGCCACAGCGAGGTTGGCGAGGAAGGCCGACGCTGCGAGGTCTGACCTCGGAGTCCGAAGTGAAGTCCGCCGTCGCGAGGGCCACAGCGAGGTTGGCGAGGAAGGTCGACACTGCGAGGTCTGACCTCGGAGTCCGAAGCGAAGTCAGCCATCGCGAGGGCCACAGCGAGGTTGGCGAGGAAGGCCGACGCTGCGTGGTCTGACCTCGGAGTCCGAAGCGAAGTCCGCCGTCGCGAGGGCCACAGCGAGGTTGGCGAGGAAGGCCGACGCTGCGAGGCCTGACATTGGAGCCCAAAGCAGAGTCCGCCGTCGTAGAGGCTACAGCGGACACGTCGATGTTCACCCCTTTCTGCGCCTTTGCGGAGGCCGCGCCTCTTGGCGCGCGCAGCTCCGGGTCGACGTATAACAGTGCCGACAGGGCCCCGCTGCGCACTACGTAGGCCTTGCTGCCAAGCGTCTCGAAGTGCGTCGCCTCGTGCGCGCCGGCGACCAACCGAGCGAGAATGAGCCCTGAGACGCGGGCCCGGAGCTCACCGCCGAGCAGGATCTTCGACGGCCTGATGTAGTCATGCGCGTACCGGTGAGGGCTGCGCCCGTGCGGGTAAGCAAGGCTCCTCATGAAGCCGGCAGAGCCAGCCGAGGCGTGGAGGCATTCGGCAATCTCCGTGAGGTGGGCAAGGATGTCAACGCGAGGGTCGACACCGCACAGCCCGATGTCGGAGCCCAGAGCGGGGTCCGCCATTGCAGAGTCTGACGTGAAGTCGGAGTGAAGATCGGCGTCGGAGTCCGGAGCGAAGGCGAACAACCGTGAAGGCTTGCGAAGACCCGTGCCGCAGGGCCCGTGGCCAGTGGCATGCTGCGACGAAGCCACAGCAAGCGAAGCCCGATACGTGCCGAGCTTGGAGGCGGAGACCTCGATGTAGAACGCTACGACCTGGAGGCTTGATGCGGAGGCAGGGCGTCAAGTTTCCACTTCTCCTCGTACGCGAAGAAGGCGTGTCGTTGCCAACACGACATCGCCATCGGGCAACGTTATCGCTGATGATGGCCGCGAGCGCTGAAGACGAAGTCTACTGTAGCCGTGCAAAGGGCCGAGAGTCGTGGAGCCTGCGAGGGCGAGCGAAGGCCGGCGGAGATCAAGGCATCCGGACGTGGGCTCGGGCGAAGGGCAGTGCCGGCGGGAGGGTCGACGAGGGCGACCAGAGGCCAACGCGGAAGGGTGGCGGCGATCTGCGACGCGTGCAGCAGGAGAGAGGAAAAAATTCGTGCATGCAATATAGAGGTTACGCGATACTTCATGCATGCACGCAATATACATGTTACGTGAAACTTCATTCATGCATGCAATATACTGATTACATGATATTTCATGCATGCATGCAATATACAGAGTACGTGATATTTCATGCATGCATGCAATATACGGATGGATACGTGATATTATGTTGAGGCCCGGCGCAGAGGTTTGACGTCACGCGGAGACTCGCGAAGACTCGTCGCGGAGGCCCGACGTCGCGCGGAGACTCAGCATGGAGGCTCTACTTTGCTTGCGCGAAGTACCCACTCCCGGATCATTTTCCCAACTAGGTCCGCCAGCTTTGTCAGCGCGGAGCACGCGGAGGGCGGAGCGGAGACTTCGCCACGCAGAGACTTGCCTTCGCGGCCAGGGTGGAGGCTTCGCTGAGCGGAGGCAGGACGGAGCGCCTGGCGCGGAGACGGGCAAAGGCCGAAGGCCAACTTCGGCATGGTGGAGACTGAGCAGTGTTCGCTCATGCCATCGCCTCGCCGCTGGGTCCCCGCGCGATGACCTTCGCTGAGACAAGTTTCACGTACGCATGCGCTACTGGATGCCTCAATAGCCAAGTATCTACATGCAATCTTGTACGTAACGAACACAAGTTACAGGTATGCATGCACATGTGAAGCTACAAAACACGGCGGAGTAAACAGAGCTGGAATAAATACAGTAGAGGGGTGAGCGGTGCGACTAGAACTACTCGATGCACCACCTACAAAGCACAGCAGGGTACGCGTGCAAAGCCTGTACACCTCACCCACTCGGATCTACCAGATCTAGATTTGGCTTTGGAAAAGAGACAAGAACTTATCTGTGACGCTCATGATACGAGCAACCCGAGATACTCCCGTTTTGCGCTAGGAAGCACCTTCGGTGGTGGCCACCTCCAGCGCCCCTTGCGTCGCTTCTTGCTCGGTCCCCACGGACGGCGCCATCTGTTGTGGCTACGGGCGAAACAGTAGAGAAGGGGACTAGTGGATGAGGAAGAGGGAGCCAGATCTGTGGAGTGGTTGGTGAGAATGAGAGGAGGATGTGCCCCCCTTTACCCCTCCTGGGGGGTTTATATATATGCGTGGGGTAGAATGGGAAATCCCCATTCTACCCCTTAGTATTTACAAAGGATGGGGGTACATTGGTATATTTACACTGGTATATTCCTCTGTACTATTGGGCCTATTACATGTTGGACTAGTTGCACGGCCCAGTCACGGGGGGTTGGGCCACCCCTACAACAATATGAATATTATAGAAAACGAATATAAACATGTAAATCAGCATGTCAAGAACTTTAGTAACATAAAATAGTAAGAACAAACAACCTGTGTTACCATTCTACTATATACTTGCCTTTTCTAACTAAAAGGGATGGAACCCCGAAATTACTCGTCATACAGTAAATATCTAGTGTCAACAACATGCCACAAAATTACATAAATATCAAGTAGACAACATCGATCCTACATGCTTTTGATCAAACAATTCTCCCTTTACTGGACAGTCCTCTCTTGTTGTCCTGGTGATAAAAAAATAGCATAACACTCGACTCGCAAGCCCCAACATGGAAAACCATATAAGTTATGGAATCTACACAAAATTTTATACACTTTCTTAGTTAGCCATAAACCCTGATTAATCCATGGAACAACTCATTTTTAACCCCGAAGACCGTTTTGATTATATACAGCTTTCATTTGATGCCAAAGTTATGAATCAGAACGTAGAGACCACCAAACTGGTTTGCAAAATTCAGACAACAATCGCGACGAATCATGGCATCCACAATTCACCCCCAACACTATCCCTCTACCCCAACCAACACTAACATGACCCCCAAAACACATCTACTAAGATGAAGTAGTGAGGAACAACGATCTGGTGTTTTACCTACAACTCAAGAATTTTGGGGAGCTTTCAAAACCATTGGTGCTCCATGTTCTCCCCACAATTTGCCCCCCAGAACGATGTACAAACTCTCTGTGTCTCACCCTCCATAATCCTTGGCAACCCCTATGTAACGTGATGTGGTTAGATCATGGAAATAGTGTACGACATAGCAAGGAATGCAAGAAATGATGAGGGTCAGTGGCGGACGTGTCTCGGGCATGCTTTGGTGTGTCATGGTGCACATTGGCCTCCTCTGGCATGGTGCAGCATAGCTAGGCATTGCATGGCCCTGCGCAGCCCCAGCGCGGTGTGGCAGTGGCAGACCCAAGATCAAAATTTAGGGGGGCTAATAGGACTTACTGACCAGTTTGCTGAATACCAAGTTGCCGGCCTACGATAAACTTGTAGACACAAGAGGGAGAGAGGCTCCACGCTAAGAGCCAAGATGTCATTGTGGCTTGTAATCACCACTACAAATACAATTTTCTTCATCATGCAAAGGCTTTTTAAACCTGACAAGGTCATTCATATGGCTAGCGTGGAGCTCTAGGGGATGAGAGAGGTACACATGGCTGGCCAGCGGTAGGGGGGCTAGCGTCCCCCTGACCCACCGCTGGGTCCGCCCCTGGGCACGGCACAACGCGGCCTCCTAGATCGGCAGCGCGCGATAGCAGACTCCTCAGCGGTGATGCTACAACAACCTTCCATAGTAGTGGTAATGCTTCTCTTTTCCTTGGCACCTACTAGCAATAGTAGTAGCAGTGGCGATGGCAGCCTGTTAAGGTGGCGGCGTAGGGAGAGAAGAGTAGAGGCAGCTAGGGTTGATGGAATATGGCCTGCCTTCATCCTCCTTTTAAAGAGGTGCACGACACATCCATTGCCTCCTCCGATCGAGTTAGCCTTGAAATCAGCTAGGTCGGCTCCCCTCTCTCTTTTATCCCTTTTTTACTTATTCCCTTTTCCCTATTTGTGCAAAGGTCATTAGGAGGGTTAAAACTAGAATATTACAATGAATTACAAGATGCCACTACTACAAAAAGGGTCATCCTGGACGTCTCATCACAGACAGTTCAACACAAACCGTTAGTAATAAAGTTGCCATATATGGTTTTACAAGATAGACCGTTTAAGTTCACTGTGATAGAAAGAATCATCTGTAATGAGCTACTTATCACAAATGGTTTTTATTCTAAACCATCTATAATATATCACAGACGATTCAGAACAAAAACCATCTATGATGTCTATACATACCATATACGGTTTTTATTTCGATCCGTCTATGATAATGCCATATCACCAATCTGTTCCATCTCTCCCAGGATTTCAATCACACCCATCTATTCCCTCCGCATCAAAGGTAAGGCACTGGTCTCCTCCCACCTCTCGCCCCTTATCACTCTCCCTCTCCCTTTCCCCCAATTTCACTTTAAGAACCAACATTTCCTACTACTTCTAGTTCATCCACTCCTTATTCCTGCTTCCTCCTCCAAACCGATGTGCCCCGCCCCCTCGACGACACCGACTACTACCGTGAGCTCCTCTGCCTCCAGTTGTGATGCTACGGTTCACTGCACAAGACACTCTTGTCCAAAGTGTTGTAAGAGTGACTTGTGCAGTGTCACTGTCGTAACACGACGGTGACGCTGTCATCGCCTCTCCTTCATCGCCAGTGATATATCCCCCATCTGAAATTTTTGGATGGCTAGGGTTTCAGCCATACAAATCTTGATGCTCATGAGCGTGAAAATTAATTGTTGATGCCTTAGGTCTTGTCATGATTGATGGATGGCTAGGGTTTCAGCCCTTACTGAAATTCATATTTTATTGCAGGATGAAGACATGGCAACAAAGTTTACAGCACGATGATCTTGTTATCATAAATAGGCATGCTTTAGTTCGTATGTATTCTCTAATTGTGCTGTTTTGTAGAGTAAATAGAGAATATTTATGAACTAAAGGAGGCCTATTTATGAGGATGCTAGAACATAATCACAAACAGTTATTAACTAGAATCGTTCATGATAATATACTATCAAAGATGGTTCTTAACTAGAACCATATGTGATATTAGACTACCACAAATGGTTCTTAACTAAAATTGTCTGTATTGTATCTTATCACAAACGGTTCGAGAGCTGTCTGTGATAGTTACTTGTTATCGCAGACACGTAAATTCAGATGGTTTAGAAAACCATCTGTGATGACAGTTTTGAGCCATCTATGATGACCCTTTTTTGTAGTAGTATGTAATTCACACTTTGATAAATAATCTCCCTCCCACGCACATAATAGTACATGAACAAGAGAACATTAGAACCATAGTTAGGGCTACATGCCACAGAAGATTACAAAATTAAATCTCCACAACAGAAGTAAAGAAAATATTATTGTACTAGAAACTCAAATAAAACTTTGTACGGCAAAAAACAACAAAAAGGTTAAGGGCACACCATAATACCGCAAGTCACAAGGCTTGAATGTGGTCTCAAATACTTTACTGCACTTTATGCTTTAACAAAGAAAACTATTTCCTTTTGTCACAACAATACTTTGCTTTACCTTTCAGGAAATACCTTTGCCTCAAAAAAAAGTCAAGAAATACCTTTAGGACGCACTCACATCAATCATTTATAAAACATGGGTTCTTTTTTCAACATTTCTCTAAAGTTTTTTTATGAAAATAAAATACGGGTACCACGTAAGCCAAGAAACCCAAAAATTTATGAGCGCAAATGTAATATCCAAAAAAAGAGGGGCGGCTGGCCAGGCTCAAGCTGGCCTAGTCCACACCAACCTCACATAAGGGATGAGCACAGGGAGGGGGAAACTCATTCTTATCCATTCCCCACCCTCATCCTTATTCCCATGAGCACATTGCCGCTGCCCCATACGGTGTGCTGCTGCCGTCCCAGCCGCTACCCAGCTGCTGCCGCCATGTGCTACAACACTTGGCCTTGCATCACGCCAAGCTCATAGGCCTTGCCCACAAGTCACCATAGCGTAACATCCCAAAATTCTTAAAATCTATGTAACTAATTTCAAAATCATAATTTCTGCATTTCCTTGCTTTTTCAAAATTTTCTACACCAAAGATAAGGGTATTTCTCAATTTCCATATGCTACAGTGAATTTCTAAAAATAAATACAACTTGATCTGGACCTAAAATTAATTTATTTTAATTCTAATTAATCTAAAGTACCTCCCAAAAAAATTTATAATTTTTGGAGTTGGTTTGATAATTTTATAAATTCAAACTTTATTTCTAGAATTAACTAAATCTAAAAATAGTTTAGATTTCAAAATCCTTCTTAGGCCAGTTCTCCCCGCCTTGGCCTGGCCCATTCCTGTTTCGGCCCATGTGCCAACCTGTGGCCCGAGCCGCTTTCTTCCTCTCTTCTTTCCTTTTTCCTCGTGTGAAAGCATATTTTTGGAAAGTATACTTTCTCTCTCGCTGACCAGTGGGTCCAGACCCCACCTGTTAGATCCTGTCTTCCATCTCGCGCTCACCTGGCTCGCCACCGTGGCCGTACGCTCACCATGTGGAGACGCACTATGCTAACCTTCCCTCACCTAGAAGCTATCAGGTGGACCCCAAACCACGTTATAGTCATTGTCTCACACCTCAAATTGCCACCGTTTGTGAGTGCCAATCACTGTGTGAGTATACACTATACTTGCATCACCAACATTGCCCCAACATCGTAGCCACCCGTTCTGACCGAGGATCACTGACCCCGTGGGTGCTTTAGCACCACACCTGTCATGACCCATCGCTGCGTTCGCTTTGCCACCCTATCATGGCCTGCGCGTCGAGCAAGAAGGAGAGAGGTAGAGCCACATAATTTTCTTTTTCCTTTTTAAGCCAAGCCACCTACATCATCTCTTTCAGCTTGCCATTTTCAGCTTCCCCTCCAAGAATCGAAGCTTGAAGTCTTGGGGTTTAACGAGAATGGAGCCATCTTCCTTGTCATTAGTGAGCATGCCACTGTGCCATTAAAACCCTGGTGAGCTTCCTTGATCGACATGTGCATCATCTTTTTGCTTGAGCTCTACGTACACTTACCAAAGCCATGCATGCCTTCGTAGTGGAGGCCATCGGAAGGTGTGTGTGGCTATGGTTGTGTTCCTCTTTGGCGAGCATGCCACTCCAAGCCGCTATGTCCCTATTGTTCTGGTGAGTTTGGGTCCAATCGGCTCATGTCACTTCGTGTTCGACCCCCCATTTGTACTTATCCCTCGCTTATTTTTTATGCTCCCACAGTGAGCTGTCAACACTACCCATTTTCCCATGCTTTGGCCGCCGTCGCCATTTTAGCCAGTTCCAACTACTCTGGTGAGCCCTCGACAAATTCCTTTTGTTTCTACTATCTTGTGCTTACATGTTTTAGACTTTGGCGAGTGGTTGTAGAGACTGTGCAATTGCACGAGACTTTGGTTTGTGGTTGTCTCGTCTGAGTCATTAAGGACCGATTTATTGTGCCATAGACCAAGTATTCTTGTACAACCACACGTGCCTCTATGAAAAGGCATTAGCAAGTTACTGTGTTTTAGCAACTCAACTGCAAGTGATAGATTGTAGGTGATTTTGGACTAGTGCGGGCATAGACGTCCATCTATGTTCGTAGGAGCCATGCTGATTCAAGCAAGGTTTACCAACACATCGTATTTGTCTTAGGATGTCGAAGGACACTCCACATCTTAAGAAGGTATTATAGTGTGGTTATTGTTAGGACCGGTAATGTAAAAGCTTCGCTTTGAACTCTCAAACCGGCTACCTATAGTATCGCGTGACATGTATAACATAGTGGAATATTTATGTCATGTGGCTAAAGTTGTATAACCTCTGTAGAGTATAAATCTATTCCAATAGTTATGTCCCCGGTTATAAACAATGCTTGGTTATATCTCACAATAAGTAGCTTTGTGTTTTGTGAAATTGTTCCAGGAAGGTACGAATGGGAATCCATATGTTACTTGGTCGGCAAAAGGAAGTTGCTACTGTTTTATTTTTAGGGCAGCAAGCCACTAGTATATATATTTGTTATTTATGCTCTAGTATTATTTGCTTATCATATTCAAATGCTCTTATAACTTTTGGTTACAACCTATTATTCATTATTGCAAATGAAAACTTGTTTCGTGTACAAATAGAAAAACTTTGTAGGATAGCCATCTCTCTTTATATCCTTACAACTATATAATCTACTAGCTGAATGCCCGTGCGTTGCTACGGATTTTAAAATTTTATCATATTACATGTTCTAAAACTAACAGGTGGTAAAATTTGTTGGAACGTGCATACAAATATGTTCTATTTTTTTTAAATCCGTAGCATCGCATGTCTGCTCTCAATGTCTCAACAACTTCTAATTGCTTAGCAAGTTAATCAAAAGGCCGATACCTTGGTCTGTCAAACATATATTTGCATGGCATTTTTTCACCCAAAATTATTACTTGAAGACATTACTTGGCTATAAACATATTCCACGTGAACATCCAACCTATTCACTAATCATTTTCGGGATACAAAATTAAGAGGATTTAGCGTTGAAAAACTTGATAACTGGGAAATCAAGAAAATCCACATCCAAGGTGTCGGTTCAATACAAACTAAAGGATAGTGTTTAGCCTTATACTCACTTCTGCTGCAGTCATGACCATGAAACCCAGGGAAGCAGTGGCTTACGACCACGACAAACATGGTCGTAATGACTTACGAACACGGCAAATCGTCAATAGATGTGATCGAAAGGCGTTCGACCACGGCAAAACTGAAGGAGGCGTCATCGGTAGGACCTACGACCACGGTAAGGCAAAGTAGGAGGTGATCGAGAGGTTTACGACCACGTTGTAGGAGCGCAGAACATGGTTGTAAAGGGTTATTGACCATGGCCAAGGAACAGTGTTTTTACAACCACGACAAGCTATAGTAGACGTGGTCGAAAGGTGTTCAACCACGACAAAACCAGAAGAGGTGAGATCGGTAGGTGATACGACCACATCAGAGAAAGATTATAGGTGGTCCGAAGGCGTACGACCGCAACGAAGAAGTTTGAACGTGGTCATAAGGAGGCAACGACCACGTTGTAAAGTCACTGAGCGTGGTCGAAGAAGGCTACGATCATGGTGTAAGTGGTCGTAAGAAGACTTACGACCATGGTAAACATGGTCATAACGACTTATGATCACGGCAAATCTTCAATAGACGACCGCAACGAAGAAGTTTGAACGTGGCCGTAAGCAGGCAACGACCATGTTGTAAAGTCGCTGAGCGTGGTCAAAGAAGGATACGATCTTGGTGTAAGTGGTCGTAAGAAGACTTACGACCACGGAAAATCATCAATAGACGTGGTCGAAAGGCGTTCGACCATGGCAAAACTAAAGGAGGCATGATCGGGAGGACCTACGACCACGACAAGGCAAAGTAGGAGGTGATCGAGTGGTTTACACCAAAATTTAGTTTAATCTGAGAATAGCTCTTTCTATTGGGATTTAAGCCTTTGTGACATGCTCGGCAGTTAGGCTTACAACAATGTGGTCGAAAGGGTCATTTACGACTTGGTAAACGTAGTCGGACTTACAACTTGGTGTTCAACAGAGTCTCTATGACTTGGTAGTCATAGGCGATCGACTTGGTAGTCATAGGAGGCACTTAATTAGTGGTCGGAAGCTTTTACGACCATATTGTGCTGATTCTGCAATGTCTCAAGCCTTTTCAAGTGGTCGGTCTCTACATTGGTCATGGTCGGAAGTCAGCAAAAGACTCTACGACCACGTTGATACCGGCTGGAAGTTTTACGACCACATTGTCAGCGGTTGGAAGCCGGAAATCAAGTTTACAACCTTTGTGTCGCCGTTCGGAAGCCATTTACTATCACGTCGTCCTTGGTCGGAACCTGGTAGATGCGTTTTCGAGTGGTCGGAAGGCCTTACGACCACTCTGGCTGAGGTCGAAGGCCACCAGGACTGTTTATGACCACGTTGTGGCATTTACGATCACGTTGGCCGTGGTCGAACGCAGCTACGACCACGTTGGCCGTGGTCGAACGCAGCTACGACCACGTTGGCCGTGGTCGAACGCAGCTACGACCACGTTGGTCGTGGTCGGAAGTTGTAAGTCTAAGCCACAACTTCTGCGGTCGGAAGTCGGCGCTATGGCTTAGGACCACGTTGAGTAGTCGGCAGGTTACGACCACGTTATCGAGTGCTGCGGTCAGAAGTCGGCGCTATGGTTTACGACCACGTTGAAGAGTCGGCGCTTTACGACCACGTTGTCGGGAGCTGAAGTGATCGAATGTCGGCGGTTTACGACTATGACCACATTGGGTAGTCGGCGGCTTACGACCACGTTAACGCGAGAAGAAGTCGGAGGTCGAGGCTTCGACCGCTACAGTCGATAGTCGGCAGACTTTGACCACGACCACGTGGGAAGTCGGCAGACTTCGACCACATTGTAAAGCGGTCGAACGTGGTCGTAGCTCAGTCGGCTACAGTCGGACTTGGTCGAATGCAGTCGGACGTGGTCGTAGCGCTATCAGTCGGACGGATTAAAACATAATCGTAACATTAAAAAAGTCTAATTGCAAAATGATAGGGAGCAAATGAAATACTCTAAAATTAGTCTATCAAACAAGAACACTATATTTAGTGGCGAAGCTAGGAATAAAATTGAGGGTAGGCTGAATATTTTGTCGCACTAAACTAAATTGACATAAATATAGTGTTTTACTTTTTACAGAATTTCAAATTCATATACAAACATACAATTAGAGACAAATAATGCAAAATAAATAATATAAAGTAGGTACCTCGAAAGTCGATAATACGAAACACATACTCAAGAATATATAATTATTCTACCATGAATGCAGATTAGCGATAAGTCACCTGTGTATGAAACATATGAAAATTAGTGATATAATAGAAACTTAGTGAAAATTAGATCATATAAAACATATCACAAATAAACTAATTTGAATTATAAGATAAATTTGAATCACGGGGAAAATGCATTATACGCGACTTCATTCCTTAGAAGCGGTTTACAAGGATTCACCATGCCAATGTTAACTGACTTCATGTATGTTGTTAACTGACTTCATATATGTATATATAAAATCAAGTAAAATGGCATGTTCTGTTGTGCGTTGGCGATGTTGTTTCAGCCTTCTGAATATCACCATGAAGTTGTACCTTATGTTCAATCCAATTAAAGTGTGGTTTAGTTTGATAGACGTGATGCTCAAAGCAGTGGGATGTGTATGGTTCTATTTAGTGATGTAGCTGTTTTGCTATCACCGAGATGGACCTCAAAGAAAACCTAGGACCGGCTTGCCTAGCATTTGAGCTAAGAAAACCTAGGGCCGGTTTGCCTAGCATTTGAGTTACATGTCTACATCCCCTTTATACCCGGATATTTGACTTTAACATGGGTTTGACTACGATTATAGACCAACTCTGACTCTGACTCCGACTATGACTCCAAACTTTCGACTACTTCTACTGCTTTTCGACTTTCAAATACAGCTGTGTTTCTGGTCTGACCGAAACTCTGAAACTGACTTCGATCACGACCAAATCTTGCATATAACTTCTAAAACAAGATTATTTTCAACATTTACGACCACGAAGGAAAGCGATGGGAGCGATTGAACGAGCGACAAAGTGGTCGAACGGCAGTGGGATGCGGTTGCAAGCAGTCGTGACCGGTCATAAGCGGTCGGAAGCACTCGTAACCGGCGCCGCCCCCGCCGTCGCCTCCTTCCTCTCCCCCGCCACAGCCGCCTCCTCCTTCCTCCACCCCCTTCCACTCTCTCCGCCGCCTCTCCCACCTACGCCATCTCCTTCTCCATCTCTCTCCGCCGCCACATCCTTCCTACTCGGCCGCCTCTCTCCCTTCTCCGGCCACTCTTCTTTCACTACCGCCGCCCCTACCTCTCCGCGCCTCCCTCCATCCGGTGCTCCCGCCGCCCTCTTAGCCCCTCTCCCATCTCGGCGCCGCCCTCTTCTCCACCCGCGCCGACGCCTCTCCTCGCCTCCTACTGGTGATGGTGCGTCCTACGCTCTCCCACCCTCTCACAGAAAAAAGCGCCAACATGTGGGGCCTCTCTCTGCTTCTCTCCTCCCCCAAAATCGAATGTCGTGCGCAGCTTCTGCTCCTCCCCACCGAGACCTCGGCCTCACCTCCTCCCCACAGAATCCTCCGCCGAGACCTCCGTCCTCGCCTCCTCCCCACAGTCCTCTGGCACTCCTCCCTACCGAGACCTCCGCCTCGCCTCCTCCCCACAGTCCTCCGCCCTCCTCACGACCGGGCGCCTGCCTCCCCACCGAATCCCGTGCGCCTCCTCCCCTCCCTCCTCCACCGCCGCTCCGCCCGTCGCTCCTCCCCTCCCTCCTCCGCCGTCGCTCCGCGCTCGCCTCCTACCCTCCATCCTTCGCCGCTCTGCCCTCGCCTCCTCCTCCTCACCCCGCGCCACCATCGCCTCCTCCCCCGCTCCTCCTCCGACACCTCCTCTACCGCTCGTCCGCCGCCGCCTCCTCCCCCCCGCTCTGCTGCCGCCTACGCCGCGCCAGCCCGCGCTCCCGCCCTCTGCACTTCAAAAATTCGTCCGCCACCCCCGCACCAGCCCGCGCTCCCGCCCTCTGCACTTCAAAAATTCGTCCGCCACCCCCGCTGAGGAGAGGAAGGAGGTTGGGGGGAGAGCATTCTTTGTGAGGTCGGAAGCTGTTACGACCATTTTGCTGGGAGTCGCAAGCCAAAAAACGAGTTTACGACCATTTTGGGCATGGTCTCAGTCCCTTCTTACGACCATGTTCTGCGCTCCTTCAATGTGGTCGAACACCTCTACGATCATGTTCAATTCGGTCTTGCCGTGGTTGTAGCGCCTCTTGAACACCTTTGATCACCTTCGCCGAAGCTTTGACGTGGTCGAAGATGGTAGTGGTCGAAGATGGCTGTGGTCGGATGGCCGTGGTCGAAGATGGCGGTGGTCGAAGGTGGCGGCGGTCGGATGGGCGTGGTCGAATCGCCGTGGTCGGATGGTCGTGGTCGAAGATGGCCGTGGTCGAAGGATGCTCGTGGTCGATGATGCGTGTGGTCGTGTACTCGTAGTCGTAAGCTGTGGTCGTGAGCGTGGTCGTAAGCCTTCCTCGAGCACGTTGTGGGTGTTGGAATTAATTTTGATAATCTATACAAGGCCGTGGTTGAAGATGGCTCGGATGGGCGTGGTCAGATGGCGGTGGTCGAACGTGGCCGTGGTCCGATGGGCGTGGTCGAAGATGTCCATGGTCGAATCGCTCTGGTCGAAGATGGGCGTGGTCGGATGGTCGTGGTCGAAGATGGCCGTGGTCGAAAGATGCCCGTGGTCGACGATGCGCGTGGTCGAAAGATGGCGT
This sequence comes from Dendrocalamus latiflorus, assembly GCA_017311315.1. Taxonomy (NCBI): domain Eukaryota; kingdom Viridiplantae; phylum Streptophyta; class Magnoliopsida; order Poales; family Poaceae; genus Dendrocalamus; species Dendrocalamus latiflorus. The sequence goes on along the minus strand of CM029620.1, from coordinate 4,203,982 downwards.
GGTCGAAGATGTCCGTGATCGAAGATCGCCGTGGTTGCAGAAGCCCCTGGTCGAAGATGGGCATGGTCCAAGATGGCTGTGGTCGTAGCGCCTCTTGAACACCTTCGATCACCTTTGCTGAAGCTTTGCTGTGGTTGAAGATAGCCGTGGTCGAAGATGGCTATGGTCGGATGGCCGTGGTCGACGATGGGAGTGGTCGAAGATGGCGGTGGTCGGATGGGCGTGGTCACATGGCCGTCGTCGAAGATGGCCGTGGTCGGATGGGCGTGGTCGAATCGCCCTGGTCGAAGATGGGCGTGCTCGGATGGGTGTGGTCGAAGATGGCCGTGGTCACAGAAGCCCCTGGTCGAAGATGGGCATGGTCCAAGATGGCCGTGGTCGAAGATGTCCGTGGTCGTAGCGCCTCTTGAACTCCTTCGATCACCTTCGCCGAAGCTTTGCCGTGGTCGAAGATGGGTGTGGTCGGATGGCCGTGGTCGAAGATGGGTGTGGTCGAAGATGGCGGTGGTCGGATGGGCGTGGTCACATGGCCGTTGTCGAAGATGGGCGTGGCCGGATGGCCGTGGTCGAAGATGGCCGTGGTCGAAGGATGCCCGTGGTCGATGATGCGCGTGGTCGAAGATGGCCGTGGTCGAAGGATGCCCGTGGTCGACGATGCGCGTGGTCGAAAGATGGCGTGGTCGAAGATCGCCATGGTCGCAGAAGCCCCTGGTGGAAGATGGGCATAGTCAAAGATGGTCATGGTCGTAGCGCCTCTTGAACACCTTCGATCACCTTTGCTGAAGCTTTGCCATGGTCGAAGATGGCCATGGTCGGATGGCCAAGGTCGAAGATGGCGGTGGTCAGATGGGCGTGGTCGAAGATCACCGTGGTCGCAGAAGCCCCTGGTCGAAGATGGGCATGGTCAAAGATGGTCGTGGTCGAAGATGGCTGTGGTCGTTGCGCCTCTTGAACACCTTCGATCCCCTTCACCGAAGCTTTGCCGTGGTCGAAGATGGCTGTGGTCGGATGGCCGTGGTCGAAGATGGGCGTGGTCGAAGATGGCGGTGGTCGGATGGGCGTGGTCACATGGCCGTAGTCGAAGATGGCCGTGGTCGAAGGATGCGCGTGGTCGAAAGATGGCGTGGTCGAAGATCGCCGTGGTCGCAGAAGCCCCTGGTGGAAGATGGGCATGGTCAAAGATGGTCGTGGTCGTAGCGCCTCTTGAACACCTTCGATCACCTTTGCCGAAGCTTTGCCGTGGTCGAAGATGGCTGTGGTCGGATGGCCGCGGTCGAAGATGGCGGTGGTCAGATGGGTGTCGTCGAAGATGGCCGTGGTCGGATGGGCGTGGTCGAATCACCCTGGTCGAAGATGGCCGTGGTCGAAGGATGCCCGTGGTCGACGATGCGCGTGGTCGAAAGATGGCGTGGTCGACCTGGGCCGGCCAAGTGGCAAGCGGGGGTGGGGATAGGCGGGATCGGGCGGGAGATCGGGCCGTCCACGCGGCGGCCTTAGGGGAGGGGAGAGGAATTTTAGTTTTAATTTTGATTTTTGATTTTCATAGAGGCTAGAAAATTCAATAATTCTCAGAAAAAATATGAAATAAATTCCAAAAATCCCAGAAAAATTCACAGAAGTTCCTGGGTAAGTTTTGGACTTAAATAAAATATTTTCAACAACAGTTCTTGCATTAAATTTTAAATTTTAATTTCCTTCAAAATACTTTTTAATCTTTTAAATAACTTTTTTTAAAAACTCAGAAAAACCTTGGGATGTCACATACGACGAGGGAGTAGCGGCGGCTGGTACTGTTCCGAGCGGCGCCTCGACTGCTCTGCGTGTGCTCCTCTCCCTAGACGGCCCGCGCGCCAGTAAAAGCCCCATTGCTGAGCCCCCGCACACCTAGCCCCTCTACACTCAATCACTGCCAATGGGGTCCGTTAGGACCAGGGTCCATCGCCCAGGGTCTTGGGTCGGTGCGTTATGGCGCTGGAGGATGGGGCGCGCGCTTCACCTCGCGACGTGCACAGCGCTCCACGCCCAGTCACGGAGAGGCACACGCCCCCCGCACCTGCTCCCTGCCGCTGCACGCGGGACCGCGCCCTAGCAGGACCCACCGGTCAACGAGCTGGAAGGCCTCTACGCTGTCGCGAGCGCAAGCTGCCTTGTGACCACGAGACGGTGCTTGCCACGCGTCGCCGCGCGAAGATCTCTGCAGGTGCATGAAGCGCTCTCGCGCGAGCAGACCGGAGTGGGTTTTAATAACCTTGATTTTCTTTTCTCCCTATTATTTTGCAATTAGACTTTTTAAATGTTACGATTATGTTTTAATCAAACTTCTTTTTTGCGGTCATACGCCTTCGGATCACTTTCGATCTTTCTCTGATGTGGTCGTATCACTTGCCGACCTCACCGTCTTCTGGCTTTGCCATGGTCGAACACCTTTCGACCACGTCTACTGTAGGTTTGCCGTGGTCGTAAAAATATTGTCCTTGGCCGTGGTCGATAACCCCTTACGACCACGTTCTGCGCTCCTTCAACGTGGTCGTATACCTCTCGATCGCCTCCTACTTTGCCTTGCTGTGGTCGTAAGTCCTCTCGAGCACGCCTCTTTCAGTTTTGCTGTGGTCGAACGCCTTTCGACCATGTCTATTGATGGTTTGCCGTGGTCGTAAGTATTTAAGACCACGTTTTCCATGGTTGTAATTCGTCTTACGACCACTTACACCGCGGTCATAGCCTTCTTTGACCACGCTCAGCGACTTTACAACGTGGTCGTAGCCTCCTTACGACCATGTTCAAACTTCTTTGTTGCGGTCGTACACCTTCGGATCACCTTCGATCCTTCTCTGATGTGGTCGTATCACCTGCCGACCTCACTGTCTTCTAGTTTTGTAGTGGTCGAACACGTTTTGACCACTTCTACTGTAGCTTGACGTGGTCGTAAAAACATTGTTCCTTGGTCGTGGTCGATAACCTTTTACAACCATGTTCTGCGCTCCTTCAACGTGGTCGTAAACCTCTCGATCATCTCCTACTTTGCCTTGCTGTGGTCGTAAGTCGATTTTGACCACGTCTGCGAGCTAATTCAGGGATTACTTTTCTCCCTTATTACTCGCAATTGCTTGGTGCTTTTCTACACACCTTGGCTCATCTTGGTTACATGTCTACATCCCCTTTATACCCGGATATTTGACTTTAACATGGGTTTGACTACGATTATAGACCAACTCTGACTCTGACTCTGACTATGACTCCAAACTTTCGACTACTTCTACTGCTTTTCGACTTCAAATACAACTGTGTTTCTGGTCTGACCGAAACTCTGAAACTGACTTCGATCACGACCAAATCTTGCATATAACTTCTAAAACAAGATTATTTTCAACATTTACGACCACGAAGGAAAGCGATGGGAGCGATTGAACGAGTGACAAAGTGGTCGAACGGCAGTGGGATGCGGTTGCAAGCAGTCGTGACCGGTCGTAAGCGGTCGGAAGCACTCGTAACCGGCGCCGCCCCCGCCGTCGCCTCCTTCCTCTCCCCCGCCACAGCCGCCTCCTCCTTCCTCCACCCCTTCCACTCTCTCCGCCGCCTCTCCCACCTACGCCATCTCCTTCTCCATCTCTCTCCGCCGCCGCATCCTTCCTACTCGGCCGCCTCTCTCCCTTCTCCGGCCGCTCTTCTTTCTCTACCGCCGCCCCTACCTCTCCGCGCCTCCCTCCATCCGGTGCGCCCGCCGCCCTCTTAGCCCCTCTCCCATCTCGGCGCCGCCCTCTTCTCCACCCGCGCCGACGCCTCTCCTCGCCTCCTACTGCGCCTCCTTTACTCCCTCCTCCATTTCCCAGCGCCTCCCCATACCTCGCCGCCTCACTACCCCGCCGGCCACGGCCACCCTTCCCCCTTCTTCTCCTATTCCGGCGCCGTCACTCCTCTCTCTCCCTTCTCCACCCGTGCGCTGCTCCCCTTCAGTTCCATCGCTGACTTCTTCTGCCTTCATCGACACCGACGCCCTCTTCTTCACCACCGCCGCAGGCGCCTAGTTGTGAGGAGGGCGGAGGACTGTGGGGAGGAGGCGAGGCGGAGGTCTTAGCGCCGGAGGACTGTGGGGAGGAGGCGAGGGCGGAGCGGCGAAGGTGGGAGGGTAGGAGGCGAGGGCGGAGCGGCGGAGGAGGGAGGGGAGCAGGCGAGGGTAGAGTGGCGGCGGAGGAGGGAGGGGAGGAGGCGCCCGGGATTCGGTGGGGGAGGCAGGCGCCCGGGCGTGAGGAGGGCGGAGGACTGTGGGGAGGAGCAGACGCTGCGCACGACATTCGATTTTGGGGGAGGAGAGAAGCAGAGAGGCCCCACATGTCGGCGCTTTTTTCTGTGAGAGGGTGGCAGTGCGTCGGACGCACCATCACCTTCAACTCGTTCTTTTAAGAGTAGAGATGCTATAAAATCTTGCGTTATATAATTTTATACTAGCAATCATTTATTGAATATTATCAGAATAAGAAAAAGGTGATCCTTCGATCAATTACTTTTACGCTGGAAGTAACGGCGATGAGGACGCCAATCTTGTGTAATCAGTCAAGACTGGCTACCAAAGCACACATCTTTTCGTTATTATATGCCTTGGTTGTTCGGATGAGATGGCTCAATTTCACGTCGTACGGAGGCCTTCTTAAGAACATTATCTTTCAGCTTAGCTGGTACGCCTCTCTCAGGTGAAGCCGATTCTTAGGCGAGCCACTTGAAAGTGAACATGTAACCAATACTCTTAACAAAGTTGGTCAGGTAGTTCATTTGTTCACTAGTCGTATTTGTATGTATCTAGAAAAGAAGAGGCTAATCTAGGTCAACGACGTTTAGGTGCGAGACAGATAAGATTTGGCTCAAAAACCTATGCTTTCTGGTGCAACCACTAGTGTTTTGTTTTGTTGCACTTCAAGCATGGCACAGCACAGCACTTGAAAATATGTACGTTATATCGGAAATTAACATATTAGTTGAGAGAGTACGTCATCACAGTCAACTGCACTTATTTTCTAGAAAACATATTTAATAGCACGTAGCTTCGATCCAAAATGTATATTGCAATGGTTGTTGTGCAGTAAACTTTGTTCGACTTTGGCTATGCACCTTCAGTATTTGGATAGGAAACATAAATACGACACAATGGTATAGCTTCGTCGTGAAAAATAATTTCATAACATTATACTACCTCCGATTCCAAATGCAAGTGTTTTAGAATCTATATCGGTCAAATATTTCTAAGTTTGACCAACAATGTATAAACAATTAACAAAATTGAAAACATGAAATTGGTATTACTAGATACATCATGAAATATATTTTCATAATATATAATTACTTTTATTTGAAACAACATGTTTTTATAGAAAATGATGGTCAAACTGTTATCTTGGAGACCATATTAACGTTCAAAATCACTTATATTTGGAATAAGATAGAGTACTTTTGTAATTTTTACTATGATTTTACAGTTTGGATTAGTTTACAAATTTATGCTCTGTTGACTTTGCATAGTAAAAAATGGTGTCGATTTTGATTTGAATGTAGTCCTTATTTTTCATTATTTATTTATTTGTAATAAATTTGATTTGGAGCACATACTGTAACCTCAGAAATATGGAGTGAGCCGCGGCCCTCACGCTTCCTCTGCTTCACCAGTTCTTTTTTCCCCTGCTTTTGCGCCCAGCATGGGATCGGCGCCTTGTCGCCGTTTGGTAGCATGCTATTTCCTTGGCTTGTTTGGATTATATAGCCAGTGGCGTTGGTATCCATGATGACCTTGAGCCCCCTCTCCCGGCTAAAACAACTCCAATTAGGTGCAGATCTAGTGCTCTGAAGCTCCCTCTTCTTGCAGTCCCAG